>JAZHEH010002932.1:0-1480107 GCA_036589455.1 Ateles fusciceps | reverse complement strand
TAGGCAACAGTGGCAGGGGATGGAGACAGCAAACCACCATGGCGTGTATGTACTTATGCAACAGTCCTGCAGGATGCAGGATGTGCACATGTACCCCAGAGCCCAAATATTAAAAAAAAAAAAAATATATATATATATATATACACACACACACACAGCAAAAAAAAAAAAAAACTTTTTTATTTGTAAGTAAGTTCAAGCTCACAGAAAGTTTCACTATAAAAATAGCACCAGAAACACCTTTCTTTTCCCAGATTCACCTGTTGTTTTTTGTTCTGTAGATAAAACTATTTTTGTTGTATGGATAAAACTTTTATTCATTTACTTCATCATTTTTTCTCCTGCTCTTCCTTTGTGTGTACACATAATTTTTTCTGAACCATTTGAGGGTAAGTTACATACATCACAGCTCTTAATTCCTAAATACTCCAGTGTGCATTTCCTAAGAATGAAGATATTCTCTTATACAACTTCAGTACATGTATCAACTTCATAAATTTATATTGATACATATATCTAATCATACCACCCATGTTCCAATCATGTCAATTGATAAAATAATGCATGTTCTTTATAGCGTTTTCCCACTCCAGAAAAAGATCTAATCAAAATCAGGTATTGCATTTAGTTGTCATATTCTCATACTCTCTCATACTCTCTAGGCTTTGTCTGTCTCTTATGACATTGACATTTTTGAATTATAGTCTATGGCATGCAGAATAATGGCTCCCCAAAAACATTCATGTCCTAATCGACAGAACCTGTGAATACATTACCCTACATGACAAAGAGGACTTTGCAGATGTGATGAAGTTAAGGATTTTGAGAAAGGAAGATTACTTATCTGGATTATCCAGGTGGGGCCACTGTAATCACAGGAGACTTATGAGAAAGAGACAGTAGAGTCAGAGGGGAGAGGAGGAGACATGAGGATGGAAACAGGTGAGAGTAATGTGAGTGCTGTCTTTGAAGATGCAAAGGGGACCACGAGCCAAGGAATACAGGTCCTCCCATCTTTTTTTAAACTCTAGTTTTCCTTGTTTAGTACTTGTCTGATGTTTCTTTTTATTAGTTTGAAGTTATGCATTCTCAGCTGGAATATAGCATAGTTGGTCTCAGGGTGTCCTACCTGAGGACACACAATTTTCATCTGTCTCCCATAGGTGATATACAGTTTGATCACTCAAGGTGTTGCCCAATTTCTTTTGTGTATATTTATATGATATTTTTCTCTCTTACAATTAATATGTGGTCTGCTCCTCATCTAAAATTTCTCCTAGATTTAGCATCTGCTGATGATTCTTGTCTAAACCAATCTTTACTATGATGTCTGCAAATGATGATTGTTCAGCTCTAGCACTCTCTCCATAATTACTAGTTGGTTCTCAGCATTCTACAGTAAGCGAGTTCCCCTCTCACCTCCTGCATTAATTAATTTACCTATTATGAGTAAGGGCTCATGAATTCCTCAGCTCGTAAATTTCTCCCTCAGCAGTTTATAATTCATTCATGTTTAATTCTTTTATGCTCAAATGGTTCCAGATTTGACCAGACGAGCCCTCTCAAGCTTTCTCCTGTGTCCTTGTAATATTCTCCCATCTTTAGAAAAGCATTTTTTAACTATCTGACATAACAAAATGTTCCAGGTTTATGTTATACTTACCCTGCTACAGGGTAGTGAAGTCAGCCATTTCTCCAAAAAACTGATGCCTTTTAGTGGGGGAATAGTATTAAAGATCAAGATTAACTTTGCTTCTAACCTTTTCCACAGAGGGAGAAAATGTATATATGTAGGTATACACATAACACACATACAAACATAAACACATACATATATACATGTGCAGAAACATGCATACACACACACACACTTTTTAGGAATAATGAGTTCACATCGATACCTCAAATTCTACCCCATCCCTACAGCATTCTTTTTCTTGTCTTACCCCATTCTGTATTTGTATGTTCCTTCTTTCACAGTGAGAATCCTAACTCCCAACACATCGACACATGTACTCATTTGCTCAGTTCTATATTAATCTAAAAGAGTTTCAAAATTGTTTCTTGTGTAACACTACTAAAAACTAACCTACTAAAAAAAGTTCAGGCTTTGTTCGTACTTCCTCCCCCTTCTACATCCCCTCCCCACACCCCACTCTGGTCCAGAACGATTATATAATTAAAAAGTGTTCATAAGTTACTTGGATTTATTCTTTCTTCTTTGTCCTCCCTCTTCAGTATGGTTTTATAGCAATCATGAAAAAATGCACTTAAATTAATTTGCTTCCATTTTCTTTCAGATTTAGTTTTTCCCTCCTAATTCTGATTTTTTTTTAATTTTTGATTTTTGTGGGCAAATGGTAGGTGTATGTATTTATGGGTTACATGAGATATTTTGATACAGGCATACAATACATAATAATCACATTAAGGAAAAGAAGGTATCCATCACCTGAAGCATGTATCCTTCCTTTGCGTTATGAACAATCCAATTATACTTTTAGTTATTTTTAAATGTACAATTATTGTTGATGGTAGTCACCCTGTTGTGCTATCAAATACTAGATCTTATTCATTCTATCTAATTATATTTTTGTATCTATTAGCCATCCCCACTCCCCTCCCTTCTAACTCCCCCAAATTCTGGTGACCAGCATACTACTCTCTATCTCCATAATGTGGCTGCCTTATTTCACTTAACACAATGACCTCCAGTTCATCCCTGTTGTTGCAAATGACAGGATCTCATTCTTTTTATGGCTGAATAGTACTCCACTGTGTATATGTACCACATTTTTGGGGCGAGTAGGGGACAGAATCTTGCTCTGTTGCCCAAGCTAGACTGCAGTGGCACACTCTCCGCTCACTGCAACCTCTGCCTCCCAGGTCCAAGCAATTCTCCTGCCTCAGCCTCCTGAGTAGCTAGGATTACAGGCACCCACCACCACACTCATTTAATTTTTGTCTTTTTAGTAGAGAGTAATTTAGTATTTTCACTGTCTTGGCCAGGCTGGTCTTGAACTCCTGACCTCGTAATCCACCCGCCTCAGCCTCCCAAAGTGCTAGGATTACAGGTGTGAGCCACTGTGCCTGGCCACCACATTTTCTTTATCCATTCATCTATTGATGGATACTTAGGTTGATTCCAAGTCTTGGCTATTGTGAGTAGTACTGCAATAAACATGTAAGTGCAGATATCTCTTTGATATACTGATTTCCCTTCTCTTGGGTATATACCTTGCAGTGGGATTGCTGGATCATAGAGTGGCTTTTAGTTTTCTGAGGATCCTCTATACTGTTTACCATAGTGATTGCGCTGATTTTCATTCCCATCAACAGTCTATGAGGGTTCCCTTTTCTGCAAATTCTTGCCAGCATTCATTATTGCATTATGTCCTGGAAAGTTTCCCTAATGTTTTATTTTAGGTTTTTTTAGTAGGTTTTTGGATGTAAGCCATTTTAACTGGGGTGAGATGTTATCTCATTGCAGTTTTGATTTGCATTTCTTTTATGATCAGTGTTGTTCAGTACTTTTTCATATACCTGTTTGTCATTCGTATGCCTTCTCTTCAGAAATGTCTATTCAGATCTTTTGCCCATGTTTTAATCAAATTAATAGATTTTTTTCCTATAGAGTTGAGCTTCTTCTATATTTTGTTTATTAATCCCTTGTTAGATGGATAGGTTCCTTCCATTCTGTGGGTTGTTACTTTACTTTGTTGATTCTTTTCTTTGCTGTGCAGAAGCTATTTAACTTGATGTGATTGATCCTATTTGTCCATTTTTGCCTTGGTTGCCTGTGCTTGTGGGATATTACTCAAGAAATCTTTGCTCAAACCAATGTCCTGGGAAATTTCCCCAATGTTTAATTTTAGTAGGTTTGTGTGTGTGTGTGTGTGTGTGCCTGATCTGACTGTTTATTTTCAAATAGCCTGTCTTCAAGCTCAGTAATTCTGTCTTCTATTTGGTCAATTCTGCTGTTAAGAGATATTTATACATTTTTCAGGATGTCAGTTGTATTTTTCAATTTTAGAATTTCTGCCTCATTCTTTTAAATTATGTTCAGTGTTAAATTTTTTCTGATAGGATTCTGAACTCCTTCCCTGTGTTTTCATAAATTTCATTGAGCTTCCTTAAAACAGTCATTTTGAATTCTCTGTCTGACAGGCTACACTTTTCTGTCTCCTCAGGATTGGCCACTGATGCCTTATTTAGTTTGTTAAGTGAGGTCATGTTTTCCTGGATGGTCATGATGCTCGTGCATGTTCATCAGTGTTTGGACATTGAGGAGTTAGGCATTTTTGTAGTCTTCGCAGTCTGGGCTTGTTTGTTCCTGTCCTTCTTGGGAAGGCTTTCCAATTATTCAAAGGGAATTGAGTGTTGTGATCTAAGTGTGATGTAAGTGCCCCTCAGGGGGCACTGTATCCATATATGCCTCAGGGGGCACCCCAAGCCCAGTAATGCTGTGGCTCTTGTAGATTTGTAGAGGTACCACCTCAGTTGTCTTGGATAAGATCTGGAAGAATTCTCTGAATTACCAGGCAGAGACTCGTGTTCTCTTTCCTTCCTTTCTCCCAAACAACAAATGCAGTCTCTCTCTGTGTGTGTGTGTGTGTGTGTGGTGTGTGTGTGTGTGTGTGCGTGTGCACGCGCATGTGCATGTGTGCTGAGCTACCTGGAACTGGGTGAGGAATGACACAAGCACCGCTTGTGGTACACCAACACTGGGACTGTGCTGGGTCAGACCTGAAGCCAGCATATATCCCCCATGGCTTATAGTAACCACTACCTGATTATCACCATGTTCATTCAAGGCCCTAAGGCTCAACAATCAGCAGGTGGTGAAGCCAGCCAGGCTTGTGTCCTTCCTTTCTGTGCAGTGAGTTTCCCTTGGTCCTAGGTGGGTCTAGAGATGCCATCCCAGAGCCAGGGCCTGAAGTTGGGAACCATAGGAATCTACCTGGTACTCTATTCTACTCCTGCTGAGTTGGCACCCAAGCCACAAGCGAAAGTCCTTCCTCCTCTTTCACAAGCAGAGGAGTCTCTCCCTGTGGCCACTACTATTCCAGGCCCATGGCAAGTACTGCCTAGCTACCACTACTGTTCATTCAAGGTCCAAGAGCTGTTCAGCCAGCTTGTGATGAATGCTGCAAGGCCACAGACTCTCTCTTTAGGGCAGCGAGCTTCCCTTTGGCCCAGAGCAAGTCTAGAAATACTGTCCAAGAGCCAAGGCCTGGAATTGGGTACCCCAAGAGCCCACTTGTTGCCCTATCCAACTGTGCCCCAGCTGGTACCTATGCTGCAAGACAAATTCTCCTTACTCTTACCTCCCCTTTTCTCAACAGAAGGGGCCCCTTCTCAGAGCCACTGCAGCTGGGAATGTATAGTGTCACACCTGAAGCCAGAACATCTCTGAATCTTGACCAAGGTCCACAGTGAGTACTGCCTGGGTACCACTGCTGATTATTCTGAGCCCAAAGTCTCCTTAGTAAGCAGATAAAACTGCCAGGCCTGAGTCCTTCCCTTCAAGGTAGCAGGTTCCCTTTTGGCCCGAGTGTGTCTAGAAATGTCTTCTGGCAGCTAGGGCCTGGAATGGGGGCCTCAGGACTCTGACTTGTGCTCTAACCTACCGTGGCTGAGGTGATACCCAAGTTGCAAGACAAAATCCTTTTTACTCTTCCCTCTCTTCTCCTCAAGCAGAGGGAAGGAGTCTCTCCCGGAGCTGTGAGGTACACCGCCTGCAGTTGGGGAAGCGGTGGAGTAATCACTCTCTTGGCTGCCTCAGCTGTGGTCTTACCAGGTTGTGTTCCCTCCAAATCCACTGGCTCCAGGCCCAGCACAGCACCAGCACTTAACCAGGAATTGCAGTCCTTGTGGCTTATATTGCCTTTCAAGTTTATTTAGGATCCCAGAGCACTTTAGCCCACAGTGAAGAGGCTTGCTGGGACTCAGGTTCTGACCACTGGGATGGGAGATTCCTCTCTGACCAGGAGTGGTCTAAATGCATCCTCCATGGGCGCCAGCTGAGTTCTGCCTTTTGTTACTTTCTGGTGTGACAGGGAAGCACTAAGTTGAAATACAATGTCCCACAATCACTGCACTCTTTCTCCCCAGGTGCACAGATTCTCTGTCTGCACCATGCAAATTCTGCTGAGGGATAGGGGAGAGGTGGCATCAACAATTCAAGACTGTCTTTCCTACCCTTTTCAGTGGCTCTTTCGTTGATATGAAATTAGAATCAGGTACTATGATTGCTCACCTGGGTTTGGTTCTTATGAAGATGGTTTTCTGTGTGGATAGTTGTTCAATTGGTGTCCCTGTGGGGAGGACAACTGGTGGAGGCTTCTATTTGGCCATATTGCTCCACCTCCTCCCATTCTTACTGATTTGATTTGCTTTTTTAAAATATGTAGGCTAGTAACATACAGTTATGCATCCCTTAATGACAGCGATACATACTGAAAAATTGGTCTTTAAGTGATTTCATCATTGTGCAAACATCATAGCATATACTTACATACACCTAGGTGGTATAATCTACTATACACCTAGGCTACCTGGTATAATCTATTGCTCTGAAGCTACAATATGGTACAGCATGTTACCATATTGAGTACTGTAAGCAACTGTAACACAGTGGTAAGTATTTGTGTATCTAAACATAGAAAAGGCACAGTAAAAAATATCGAATACAGGATAATTGGGGCTAGGCACAGTGGCTCAAGTTTATAATCCCAGTGCTTTGTGAGGCTGAGGCAGGAAAATTGCTTGAGGCCAAAGATTCCAGACCAGCCTGGGAAACATAGGGAGACCATCTCCAACTCTACAAAAAAAATTTTTTTTAATTACCCGGGCATGGTGGCATGTGCCTGTAGTCCTAGCTATCCAGAGACTGAGATAGAAAGATCACTTGAGCCCAGGAGTTGGAGGTTACAATGAGCTATGATCACACTTCAACACTCCAGCCTGGACAAGAGAGCAAGACCCTATCTCTTGAAAAGAAAGAAAGAAAAGGAAAGAACAAAAGAAAAGAGAAGGGGAGGGAAGAGAAAAAAGAAAAAAAAGAAGAGAAAATTAGTACACCTGTATAGAGCACTTACCACAAATTGAGCTTGCGGGACAGGACATTGCTCTGGGCAAGTCAGTGAGTAAGTGGTGAGTGAATGTGGAGGCTTAAGACACTACTATACACTACTGTAGAGTTTACAAACACTGTCTATCTAGGCTACATTACATTTACAAAAAATAAAGTAACTGCACTACTATGTTACAACAGCTATGGTATCACTAGGTTATAGCAGATTTTCAGCTTCATTATAAACTTAGGAGACCACCATTGTATATGCGCTGATTGAAATGTCATTATATGGCACATGATTGCACTTTCAAAGTCAAAAGTGTATGAATAAGTATACTCAAAGAACTGTCATTCTTTCCTCTTTCTTCCTGACCCTTCTTCCATGGTCATCTCTCTCTCTGACTACATGTAAGAAAAGTTCTCCACTGTTAAGGACTCATCTCATTAGATCAAATCCATTCAAATAATCTATTATACAAAAATCTCCCCATCTCAAGGTCACAACCTTAACCACATCTGCAAAGTCCCTTGTGCCATATGAAATAACGTATTCACAGATTCCAAGGATTAGGGCACGGTTATCTTTAGAAGGCCATTATTCCTTCTGTTAGAGTGTCAAAGACCTAAGTTTGTGACTAAAAAAAAAAAATCTGTTATAGGTAAAATTAGTTAAAAGAGACCAAGACCTAGATATTTGGAGGAAAGTTTTTAGTAGCAAATGTAAACTTTAAAAAAAAAATTAGTAACCAGACTGTATTGTTTACTTTACAAAAAACTCCCAGCGTAAATGGTTACTACCATTCTAGCATCTCATGGACTCTGACTCCAACCCACGCAGAGATGGCTTAATCACATCTATTTAATAAGGCTGAGAGGTGGTAATCAAGTTGCAAAGAGAAAGGGGGTAGAGAGAGAGCAAAGAGAGAGAGAAATTTACTGGGCTTAGAGGATTTATCTTTGCGATGTGTTGATATAGCAATCAAAAGTTCTCATCTCATCAACTGTCCCCATTTACTTCAGAGTTTACTAAACTTGTAAAGCCAAAGGCTTTACTATGAACAAGATCCTATGTGACTAGCCCCTGCTCCATGCCTTTCTCAAGTCATGCCTGAGTCATTTCTGCTCATTGATGCCAGCCAGGTAGTTTGTTTGTTTGTTGTCTTTCTCTCTTGTCTCTCTCTCTTTCTCTCTGTCTCTCTCTCTGTCTCTCTCTCTCTCTCTCTGACAGAGTAGCTGGGATTACTGGTGCCTCCCAGCATGCCCAGCTAATTTTTGTGATTTTAGTAGAGACAGGGTTTCACCATGTTGGCCAGGCTGGTCTTGAACTCCTGACCTCAAGTGATCCACCCATCTTGGCCTACCAAAGTGCTGGAATTACAGGTATGAGCCACTGTGCCTAGTCTTCCTTGCTTTCTCTTGGATGTGTGTACCTCAGAGCCTTGGCACTGCATCTCCCTCAGACTAGAATGCTCTTCCCCTCATTATCCATGGGACTGTCTTGCCAGGTCTTTATTCAGAAGACCCGATCTCAGTGAGACCTATCCTGCTCTGATCACCCTACTTAAAATTCCCCTGACCCCACAATCCCAATCTCACTTATACAGCTCTGTTGTGCTATAGGACTTGCTTTCTAACACACACATCTAATTTGTATACTTTGTGTATTATCTGTCCCCGCATCCCATACTAGAGTATAAGATTCACAAAGGCAGTTTTTTTTTAACCTATTTTGTTTATAGGAATATTCAGTATTTGGAAAAAGTACCCAGTATGTGTGGTCCCTCAGCACATGTATGTGGAATGAATGGATGGATACCTGAACAAATGAAGAGCAAGCACACTAACTGTACTTAAATCATGTAATACTTGGGGTGGTTTATAGGAATTGACAAGGATTTGGGGGGTGGCAAAGTAAAGTCTCCAAACTACCTCTTGATTCTTTTATTACTACAAGACATTTACAGGAAATGGGCTCCAAAGGAGAGGTATGGGGAGTAGGAGAGAGGGACAGATGGAAAGAATGAGTGATGTGAGGAGGGAGAGAAGAGAAGGGGAAGAAGGATGAGATTTAGCTGACAATAGAAATATGAATGATGATTGACAGAAAAAAGCATACTCTAAGGGGCCCTTATGTCTTAATATTTATGCCCTAATAACCATTTGAATGAGTATTATGCTCCTCAGTACCTAACCCTTTATAAATAAGTTCTCTAAACTGTTATGCCCTAAAGAAATTTTAAACACCCTGCCAGCCCTCCCCTCAGATTCCTTCCCCTTGGAAGAAGAAATGAAGTTGGAGCCCACAAGGAAGCATCAACCCCTTTTGACTCTGTCCTCTATTACAAACACACAAGAGCTCAGAAAGCACACGCGTTTTTAGAGGGAGAATTCTTTCCCTTCTCCTGGTTTCCATGAGGACTGAGTTTTCTTCTGGCTTCTCCCTACCCATTTACTCACTCTGCCCTAGGGACTGGTAAATTTCAGAATAATAATAGGTTTAGCTAAGCTTATTCTGACCTTTTTTCTCTTGAGAACATGATGCCCAGAGGGGGGCTCTGCCACATGGAGAGGTCTGCTATGAGCCCATGACCGCTTGCACTGGGTAAGCTGCTTTTTTTCTAGGGCATAGTTAGCAGGCTTAGTTGTTCTCATTTTAAGCTACATCCTCCAACCAGGCTTCTATCAAATAAAAGTACTATTTTAAAAAATCTTCTGTATTAGTCTGCTATCTGCCATAACAAAATACCGTAAACTAGGTGGCTTAAACAACAGAAATTTACTGTCTCACAGTTCTGGAGGCTAGCAGTTCAAGATCAAGGTATCAGGGTGGTTTCTAGTGAGGACTATTTTCTTTGCCTGTAGGCTGCCATCTTCTTGTTTTAGTTTCAACTATGTGGTCAATTTTAGAATAAGTGTGATGTGGTACTGAGAAGAATGTATATTCTGTTGATTTGGGGTGAAGAGTTCTGTGGCTGTGTAATAGGTCTGCTTGGTCCAGAGGTGAGTTCAAGTCCTGAATATCCTTGTTAATTTTCTGTCTCACTGATCGGTCTAATACTGACAGTGGAGTATTAAAGTCTCCCACTATTATTGTGTAGGAGTCTAAGTCTCTTTGTAGGTCATTAAGAACTTGCTTTATGAATCTGGGTGCTCCTGTATTAGGTGCACATATATTTAGGATAGTTAGCTCTTCTTGTTGCATTGATACCTTTACCATTATGTAATGCCTTTCTTTGCCTTTTTTGATCTTTGTCGGTTTCAAGTCTGTTTTATCAGAGACTAGGATTGCAACCCCTGCTTCTTTTTGCTTTCCATTTGCTTGGTAAATATTCCTCCATCCCTTTATTTTGAGTGGTGTCTTTGCAAGTGAGATGGGTCTCCTGAATACAGCACATCTATGGGTCTTAACTCTTTATCCAATTTGCCGGTCTGTGTCTTTTAATTAGGGCATTTAGCCCGTTTACATTTAAGGTTGATATTGTTATGTGTGAATTTGATCCTGTCATTTTGATGCTAGCTGGTTATTTTGCCTGTTAGTTGATGCCGTTTCTTCATAATGTCAATGGTCTTTACAATTTGGTATGTTTTTGCAGTGGCTGTTACTGGTTTTGCCTTTCCATATTTAGTGCTTCCTTCAGGAGTTCTCATAAGGCAGGCATGGTGGTGACGACATCTCTAGCATTTGCTTATTTATAAAGCATTTTATTTCTCTTTTGCTTATAAAGCTTAGTTTGGCTGGATACGAAATTCTGGGTTGAAAATTATTTTCTTTAAGAATGTTGAATAATGGCCCCCACTCTCTTCTGGCATGTAGGGTTTCTGCAGAGAGATCTACTGTTAGTCTGATGGGCTTCCCTTTGTGGGTAAACCGACCTTTCTTTCTGGCTGCCCTTAACATTCTTTTCCTTCATTTCAACCTTGGTGAATCTGAGGATTACATGTCTTGGGGTTATTCTTCTCTAGGAGTACCTTTTGGTGTTCTCTGTATTTCCTGAATTTGAATGTTGGCCTATCTTTCTAGGTGGCGGAAGTTGTCCTTGATGATATCCTGAAGAGTGTTTTCCAATTTGGTTCCATTCTCCCCCGTCACTTTCAGGTACACCAGTCAACCGTAGGTTTGGTCTCTTCACATATTCCTATATTTCTTGGAGGCTTTGTTTATTTTCATTCTTTTTCTCTAAACTTGTCTTCACATTTCATTTCATTGAAGTTGATCTTCGGTCTCTGATAGCCTTTCTTCCACTTGATTGATTCAGCTACTGATACTTGTGTATGCTTCATGAAGTTCTTGAGCTGTGTTTTTCAGCTCCATCAGATCATTTATGTTCTTCTCTAAACTGGTTAGCAATTCCTCTAACCTTTTTTCAATGTTCTTCGCTTCCTTGCATTGGGTTAGAACATGCTCCTTTAGCTCGGAAGATTTTGTTATTACCCACCTTCTGAAGCCTACTTCTGTTAATTCATCAAACTCACTCTCTGTCCAGTTTTGCTTCCTTGCGGTGAGGACTTATGAACCTTTGGAGGAGAAGAGATGTTCTGGTTTTGGATTTTTCAGCCTTTTTGCACACATTTTCTCACATTCATGGATTTATCTTATCTACCTTTGGTTTTTACTCACATTCATGGATTTATCTTATCTACTTTTTGTCTTTGATGTTGGTGACCTTCAAATGGGGTTTTTATGTGGACATCTTTTTGTTGATGTTAATGTTATGTTTTTCTGTTTGTAAGTTTTCCTTCTAACAGGCTTCTCTTCTGCAGGTCTGCTAGAGTTTGCTGGAGGTCCACTCTAGACCCTGTTTGCCTGGGTATTACCAGCAGAGGCCACAGAACAGCGAAGATTGCTGCCTGTTCCTTCCTCTGGAAGCTTCGTCGCAGAGGGGCACCTGCCAGATGACAGCCAGAGCTCTCCTGTATGAGGTGTCTCTCAGCCAGGAGGCATAGGGGTCAGGGACCCACTTGAGGAGGCAGTCTCTCCTTTTGTAGTGCTCGAGCGCTATGGTGGGAGATCCACTGCTCTCTTCAGAACTGTCAAGCAGGAACGTTTAAGTCTGCTGAAGCTGTGCCCACAGCCACCCCCTTCCCCCAGGTGCTCTGTCCAGGGAGATGGGAATTTTGTCTATTAATCCCTTGACTGAAGCTGCTGCCTTTCTTTCAGAGATGCCCTGCCCAGAGAGGGGGACTCTAGAAAGGTAGTCTGGCTATAGCAACTTTGCTAAGCTGCAGTGAGCTCTGCCCAGTTTGAACTTTCTCGGGGCTTTGTTTACACTGTGAAGGGAAAACAACCTTCTCAAGCCTCAGTAATAACAGATGTCCCTCTCCCAACCAAGCTCGAGCATCCCAGGTCGACTTCAGACTTCTGTGTTGTCATCAAGAATTTCAATCCAGATCTGGAATCCGCAGAGCCAGTTTAGACCATGGCCACCTCATCAGTGTCTAAGGGCTGCTTTGTTTTTAAGCCAAACTCTAAAAGGAGAAAGATCTCTGTGCCAATAGTCAACATTGGCATGAATCTCCACTAATACTCATTTTTGGAATTGCCACATCTCCTATTATCATCCATCGATTGCTTCCTCATGCAATATCATCTCTGTTGTGCATAGAACTGATCCAATCTTCACCTTGCAAGGAACACCTGACTACAGTACTCAATAAGCTACTTCTTACAACTCAGTTTCCCTTTAAAATAAATGAAAAAGTATTACAGGTTCTGACCAACATCTATTTGTATCATGATTTCTCAATTCAAAACTTTATAAAAGGACTTCAGCTTTCTCTATTAGAGCATTTCTATTCCCAGCCCTTAAGTGTACTGTGCTGTAATCTTCCAGAAGCCAAAAGAAGAATAAACTTTTTGTCAAAGAATCAATGTGAAAACATTCAATGTCTTCCATCTTTTAGGAGGTACGTGGAAAAGCAAGCTTCAGAAAAGCAAGTGGCACTCTTGACCAAGGAGAAATGTTTGAAGGAGTAAACACAATTATTACTAGAAAACCTACATGTTTATCATATGAATTACTTCCTGGTTTTGAGATGTCTTCATAAGTTTACCTCTTCTCTTCCCAAGTATCCACTGGACTGACAGATCAGAAAATTGTACTGCACATGTTTGGAAAACAACACATGGGATTCAGAGAAGTATGCATCAGTCTTGCAACTGCTGAGGATGTTGGCAAAGGATGAATTGATGATCCTACTTGAGAAATGCTTCAAGGTTTTTAAGTCTTGTGAAAAGCACCTTGTCAGCACAGCTAAGAGAATAGAGGAGCTCCTGGCCCAGTTTCAGAACCTCGATTAAACCAAAGAGGAAGAAGATGCTTCTGGATCACAGCCAAAGGGGCTCCAGAAGACAGACCTCTATCATCTTCAGAAGTCCTTATTAGAAATAAAGAAGTTTAGAAGAAGTACAGAAGATTTTGGGCTGAGACGATGGGGTCTTCTAGATATACAATCATGTCGTCTGTGAAACTGATAAGCAACTTCAGCAAAGTCTCAGGATACAAAATCAATGTGCAAAAATCACAAGCATTCCTATACGCCAATAACAGACTTAAGAGAGCCAAATCAAGAACGAACTGCCATTCACAATTGCCACAAAGAGAATAAAATACCTAGGAATACAACTAACAAGGAACATAAAGGACCTCTTCAAGGAGAACTACAAACCACTGCTCAACGAAATAAGAGAGGATACAAACAGATGAAGAAACCTTCTATGTTTATGGTTAGGAAGAATCAATTTTGTGAAAATGGCCACACTGCCCAAAGTAATTTATAGATTCAATGCTATCCCCCATCAAGCTACCAATGACCTTCTTCACAGAACTGGAAAAAAACACTTTAAACTTCATATGGAACCAAAAGAGAACCCACATAACCAAGTCAATTCTAAGCAAAAAGAACAAAGCTGGAGGCATCACACTACTGGACTTCAAACTATAGTACAAGGCTACAGTAATCAAAACAGCATGGTACTGGTACCAAAAACAGAGATATAGACCAATGGAACAGAACAGAAGCCTTGGAGGCAATACCACACATCTACAACCATCTGATCTTTGACAACCCTGACAAAAACAAGCAATGGGGAAAGGATTTCCTGTTTAATAAATGGTGTTGGGAAAACTAGCTAGCCATGTGCAGAAAGCAGAAACTGGACCCCTTCCTGATACCTTACACTAAAATTAACTCCAGATGGATTAAAGACTTAAACATAAGACCTAACACCATAAAAACCCTAGAAGAAAACCTAAGCAAAACCATTCAGGACATAGGCACAGGCAAGGACTTCATGACCAAAACACCAAAAGCATTGGCAACAAAAGCCAAAATAGACAAACGGGACCTAATCAAACTCCACAGCTTCTGCACAGCAAAACAAACAATCATTAGAGTAAATCGGCAACCAACAGAATGGGAAAAAATTTTTGCAATCTACCCATCTGACAAAGGGCTAATATCCAGAATCTACAAAGAACTGAAACATATTTACAAGAAAAAAAATAAAAGCCCATTCAAAAGTGGGCAAAGGATATGAGCAGACACTTTACAAAAGAAGACATACGTGAGGCCAACAAACATATGAAAAAATGCTCATCATCACTGGTCATTAGAGAAATGCAAATCAAAACTACATTGAGATACCATCTCATGCCAGTTAGAATGGCGATCATTAAAAAATCGGGAGATGACAGATGCTGGAGAGGATGTGGAGAAATAGGAACACTTTTACACTGTTAGTGGGAGTGTAAATTAGTTCAACCATTGTGGAAGACAGTGTGGCAATTCCTCAAGGACCTAGAAATAGAAATTCCATTTGACCCAGCAATCCCATTAGTGGGTATATACCCAAAGGATTATAAATCGTTCTACTATAAGGACACATGCACACGAATGTTCATTGCAGCACAGTTTACAATAGTCAAGACCTGGAACCAACCCAAATGCCCATCGATGATAGACTGAACAGGGACAATGTGGAGAAAAATGCACATATACAACACGGAATACTATGCAGCCATAAAAAACGATGAGTTCATGTCCTTTGTAGGGACATGGATGAACCTGGAAACCATCATTCTCAGCAAACTGACACAAGAACAGAAAATCAAACACCGCATGTTCTCACTCATAGGTGAGTGTTGAACAATGAGAACACATGGACACAGGGAGGGGAGCATCACACACTGGGGTCTTTTGGGGGGAAATAGGGGAGGGACAGAGAGGGGTGGGGAGTTGGGGGAGAGAAAGCATGGGGAGAAATACCAGATATAGGTGATGGGGAGGAAGGCAGCAAATCACACTGCCATGTGTGTACCTATGCAACAATCTTGCATAATCTTCCACATGTACCCCAAAACCTAAAATGCAACTAAAAAAAAAAGAAGTACAAAGCCAACCAAATTTGAAGTACTCAGAGAAAATTATGTGAACTTCATTGTCTGTCTAGTGAGAGAATACCTTCTGCCTCCTGAGACACAGCCTCTCCATGAGGTGACGTACTTCAGCGCCGCCCATGCCCTTCGTGAGCATTTAAATGCTGCTCCTGCGAATTGCCCTCCATACTGCACTCAACAATCCTTACTGTTAACTAAAGAATGAAGCACTGAAAAGTGAAGAAGGCTGCATTCTAAATATTGCCCCAGACATCTGCATAGCATATAAACTGCACCTAGAGTGTAGCAGGCTAATAAACGTTGTGGACTGGTCAGAGGCTTTTGTAACAGTTGTGATAGCTGCTGAAAAAAATGGATGCAAATTCTGCAACCTCAGAAGAAATGAATGAAATTATCCATGCTTGGTTTATTAGAGCTGTTTCTGAACTAGAACTTTTAGATTTATAAAACCTACCAAACAGAAGCCTGACCATGTGGCAAGGCTAACATGGGGAGGCTGCTAGAAAGCAAATGAGCAAAGCCAGAACTATCACATTTAGCTTAAGAGAAAAAGGTGACCTGTCATATTTACATATACTAGAGGAGCCTGTTTTGGTGAGAAGATAAATGTGTAATCCTCGTGTGATGTTTAAACAGAAAGGTACATTGCTAACCCCAAATGGGCATATACCAAAACACCTGTGGAGTACTTTAGAATCCAACAAACAATACATAACTAAAACTGCTCACACATTTTACTGTATTTTCCACAAAGTCATTACTAAATTGTGAGTAAATCATTCTTGAACTTATAGTACATAAAGGTAATAAATTCCTTTATCCAGGAGTATATAAAAAAAAAAAGCATTTCAGTCCAGTAGATCTCAGCTTGATGTGCTCCGTGGGGGATGGGATCCGCTGAGCTAGACCACCTGGCTCCCTGGCTTCAGCTCCCTTTCAAGGGGAGTGAATGGTTCTGTCTCACTGGCATTCCAGTCACCACTGGGGTATGATGAAAAACCTCCTGCAGTTAGTTCAGTGTCTGCCCAAACAGCTGCCCAGTTTTGTGCTTAAAATCCAGGGTCCTGGTGGTGTAGGCACCTGAGGGAATCTCCTCGTCTGCAGGTTGCTAAGACTGTGGGAAAAGCATAGTATCTGTGCTGGAGTGCACAGTCCCTCACAGCTTCTCATGGCTAGGGGAGGGAGTTCCCCAACCCCTTGTGCTTCCCAGGTGAGGCAATGCCCCACCCTGCTTCTGCTCACCCTCCATTGGCTGCACCCACTGTCTAACCAGTCCCAATGAGATGAGCCTGGTACCCGGAAATGCAGAAATCACCCGCCTTCTGCACTGATCTCGCTGGGAGCTGCAGACTGGAGCTGTTCCTATTCAGCCATCTTGCCAGCCACCCCAAGACATTTCTTTATGTACTTGAGACATTTTCAGGGAGATGGCAATGCCTCCCTGAAGCATTAGTGCTAGAGACATAGGCTTAGAGTGAACCTGGGATTGTCTAGACTCCTCGAAGGAGTCAAGTCTATCAACTATCTTTGAGAACCAGAGTGAAAACAAAGAAGCAAGGTCTATTGTGTATGATCTGCTGTCACTGTGTTGTCATTTCCTGAGCCACGTTCTTATCAGCAGTAGCTCTGTTGCCAAATTTCAATTCAAAAGAGCATTACACGGGGAAAAAATCCAAATTTTTATGTAGTATTTCCTAGGTAGTAAACACAGGATTTCCTGCATCCAAAATGACTTCAACAAATTGCCTGTTCCTTCAAACGTGGTCTAGTGACAAATTTGGACTCTGTTCCGTTAGGTACAGATAAGCTTGCTGATTGAAATCTCCTCCAGCTGAGCAAGGGGTTTTTGCCAGCTAGCCTGCTCTAACAGGCCTGGGAGCCACAGGTATGAATTTTCATTTCAAATGGATTTCTACTTGGCCTTAGTATTTTGTATGTTTACATCTTGTCTCCCCCATCTCGAATATACAATGCATAAATGTTGGAATCACCCTTTTCTTCCGAGAACTCAGGCAGGCAGCATGGTCATGAATAAAAAGGTAGGTAGGTGGTCAATAAATGTTTTTGCTTCACTGGTTTAAGAAATAGTAAGATGGAAGACTTCTGAAGGATTGACTTAATTTCTGAACACTGGCATTTGTTTCTGGTAGGGAAGGATAAACTTTCCAACTCACAATCTCCACAGGAAGGAAGTATGTTCTATCGACAAAGGGATAGGAATCTCCCCCCTCTCAGATATAATTCTGGTAACACCAGGATAATTTGTAAATCTGCATTAGAAACAGCTCTTTTACCCATTTCCCATTCCTAATAAAGTGCTTGTGATAAACTGAGTGAGGGAAATTCTCTCCCCAGACTTCAGTCACTCTGTTTTACAATCCTTCTTTAGTGATTTGCTTCCAGAAGCATGTGGTTTCATAATTCCCAGTACACAGTTTTGGCCTGAAACTCATTTTTACTTTAGTTATCGCAATGATGTATAAGGGAGTCATAGCAACCACTCCAGTTTGCCAAAGGACAGAGGACAGACAGGATGTAATCAAAATTCTACAGAAATACAGTATTCCATGTCATTATATGGAAGTCACCAGGAAGGAAACCTTTTCAGAAAAAGCCAAGACAAATCTTCAGAGTGAGCCTTTGTATGCACCTTCTATAATGCTGCCCCAGTTGCTGTCGAATATATATACCAATTACATACCTGGACACATCCCTGTGGTATGCCTTTGGGTTCACAGAGCACAAATACGTAGCTTCAGTGAATTTTCACTATTCCTTTTCTTAGTCTCCTGGGCTTGGTTGTTGAGAATCCAAGAATATCTTTCTGTTCCCATGCCTCCAAGCTTCAATGAATCAATGAAAATGAACTCATTAAAATATGACCATGTAAATTTCCATGATTAACATTTGAGAAGGAATTCCCTTACAGAAAAATAGTAATAACTACCACTTATTAAGGCTAGGCACTGAAACAAGCATTTCCTATACAACAACTCAATAAAACCCTCAATGAAGTATTTTTGCTCATATTTTACAGATGAGGAAACAGAGGCTCAGGAAAATTAAGATATTTAATTGAGGTCATACATAATTTAATTGTCATCTGACTGAAACTCTAGGCTTTCAACAACTACTCAATAAAAAAGAATCACAAAAGAAACTGCCATTATCTCCTTAATTTTTTTTTTTATTTTGTGTTGATGCTATTTTCCAAGTTTAAACCCTGAAATGAGAATAGAGCCTGCAGCTAGTTCTCTGGAGCCAAGGCATTATTTTAGTTCTCAAATGGGAATTCTTTAATGATGGAACAGTAGAAGTACAGAACAGCCATAGAATCCTGGGCTTGGAGGGGACTTCAAAGGCACTATCATGGACACTTGTGTTTTTATTCTCCTAACGTCCACTTCCCCCCTTTTCTGCTAACCATCCCCTGCCTGATCAATCAAAACATCCCACACCCCCAGACCAAGGGACAGACATGTGACCCAAGCAAGGCAATCAGCACTGAGGAACACCAAGTCTGGTCCTGATGACAATCCCTGAAGAGACTGCCCTTTTAGTTCCTGTGTCTCAGACAGAACCCAGGAGTTTCCCTAATTCTGGTTTCCTTTCTGAAGCTTAATTCTTCAGCTGTCCTAGCAATTTTAAAAACTGGCCAAAGTCAGACTCTGTTGTTTGCAAGTGAAGGTTCTAACTGATACAAAGGACTAATCCACTGTCTTCATAGGGCTGATGAGCCAGATAAGCAAGGCACTTGGCCCCCATTTCTGCTTAAGCAAAAGGGATCTGTTCGAACCAAGGGTTTTGTTATTAAAGAAAAACTTGAAATGTCACTAATCTAGTTCAAGCACCCTCAGTCTTTGGTAGCTCAAATTGTCATCATCCAGCCCAGCTCTTAGATCCTTTTTGTTTTTTTATACTAATTTACTTTGAAAATTAACTAAAATGACACCTAAGGAGTCCCTTTAATTGTCCAACAATTTGTGCCCAATCTCAACTCACATTCTATTGACAACTTTTTCAAATCTGGTTCCAACTCACATCTGAACTTTCCTTTAAATAACTTATAATTGTTACCAAGTTGTAAATGTACAATGGCCTATTTGTTTGTGTACACGTTTAATGTTAGCAATTTTTATTATTTCCTATTCCATACCTGTCAAAAGAAGTTTGTTCAATAATTTATTCTTTAGGTTTGAATTTGACATTTATAAAATTTAAAGAGACCATTCCAAATTCAAAACTAACCTACAGAGGCTGACCAAAACAGATAAATCCCCTATTTCTCATACCATCCCTCTTTCAAAAGGTAAGAATCCAAAAGTCTTTATGAAAAGAAGCAGAGGCTCAAATCTGATATGTGAACTTTTGGCTTGAGATGCAATTTAATTCACGATTTAACAGCAGGCACCTGTCCTCTCTTTTCAAAACCAGGTTTCTCTATTTGAATACATGAGCTAACGTCATCTGACAATTGAAGAATTTCCAAACACAGTCAGTTACATCAGGACTGGAGTGGTTGACCATGTTCCAGTTGGGAGTCTCATGGCACGGTGGCCATAGCAGATAGGAACACACTGCATTTCAAAAGTTTACAAGATAATTGTTTAAAACTTGAAGCATAATTTCCATTGAAATTTATGTTCAAATAGCCACGTCTTCAAAGGTAGCCTACAAAAGGCTTTCAAACAGTACTGTTCAGTCCTAATAAAGGTATAGAGCAGAGAAATATTTTGAAATTTGACGCCTCTGTCTTTGCCCCTCACCCCAGATTCCTAGAGCCCTGTGTTTCCCTTGGTCTCCCCTGGGGTTCTCTCTAGGGATCTCTCTCCCACTGTGCTTTCCTCAGGAACTACTACCTTCAGACCACCACCTGCAGCTGAGTCGGTGGCACACAGGTGCTTATTAAAAAGAAGACTATTAAGCCCAATCTCATAAATAAAAATTTCTAGAAGTGGGGGACAAGAAATCTGCATTTTAACCCATTCCCCAGGTGATCCTTTTACACACTGAGGTTTGAGAGCCACTGTCCCAAGAATTTTCGTTGCTAATTGCATACTTAGACCTCCACCCCAAGTCCACATTCCTATTCACGCCAGCTGGCCGAGCAACAAATTAATGTGATTTTACTGAAGATTTGGGTCGTGGCATCCTCCTGGTTCTTGCCCTTTCCTCTGTGGAAACCCCTGACACATGATGGCCATTTTTTAATGACTAGGTACATTTCTCTTCAGAGGGAAACAATTTTTTTGAAACTTAAAATTAGAGGGGGTGGTGCCAAGATGGCCTAGGGAAGCCAGCACCAGAATGCAGCTCCCTTGCCGGGAGACTCAGAGGGCTAGAGGACTTCACGATTCCAAACCAGGTACCCGGTACATTTCTGTGGGACTGACAGTGCACTGAACTCGGTGCCCCATTTCAGAACTTGTGCTTACCTCATCCCTCCTGCAACCCACGGTCCAGGAGAGCCCTGCCAGACGGTGGGGCACCATAGGTAGTCGATGCAAATCTGAGCAGCAGCTACCGCGGGGCTGGCAAGTTCTTGCAGGAACCTGGGTGGGAGTTTGGACAAACGCCAGTGGGACGGACCGTCCCACAGAGGGAGGCAAAGTTGAAAGTAGGGAAAAAGACCTTAAGGCCCAGCAGGCCTCACCTCCACAGAACTCAAACTGAAGCCCTTGCTAGAGAATTAGGCAGCAAATACACTAGCTTGACCCCAACCAGGAAGATAGAACTCTGGGAGAGACGCCATTGGGAAGGCGGGGCCAATCCCACCTGCAAACAAACTCCAGGGAAGGACCACCTGGACTGAACCCGAGAGAGCCCAGCAACACCCTCTAGAGGCCAAAAAAGATACAGCTCCAACCTCAATAGAAGAAAAACTCCACTCAGAAACTCCTCCTGAAATCACAAACTTCAAAGATTAAAGGGACATAAATCCATGAAGATGGGAGAAAAACAGCACAAAAAGGAGGAAATCATCAAAGAACAGAACACCTCTTCTCCTCCCAGGGATCACAACTCCTCACCATCAAGGGAAGAAAAAAAGACAGAGAATGAATCTGATGAATTGGCAGAAGCAGGCGTCAGAAGGTGGGTAATAACAAACTCCTCTCAGTTAAAAGACCACGTTTTAACCCAACGCAAAGAAACTAAGAACCTTGAAAAACGGTTAGACGAAATGCTAACTAGAATAACCAGCTTAGAGAAGAACATAAACGACTTGATGGAGCTGAAAAACACAGTACAAGAACTTCGGGAGGCATACACAAGTTTCAACAGCCGAATTGATCAAGCAGAAGAAAGGATATCAGAGATAGAAGAACAAATCAATGAAATAAAATGAGAAGGCAAGATTAGAGAAAAAAGAGTGAAAAGAAATGAACAAAGCCTCCAAGAACTATGGGATTATGTGAAAAAACCAAATCTACACTTTATCAGTGTACCTGCATGTGACAGGGAGAATGAATCCAAGTTGGAAAACACTCTTCGAGATATTATCCAAGAGAACTTTCCCAACCTAGCAAGGCAGGCCAACATTCAAATCCAGGAAATGCAGAGAACACCAACCACAAAGATATTCCTCAAGAAGTAGATTTACCAAGCAAATGGAGAGCAAAAAAAAGCAGGTGTAGCAATCCTAGTCTCTGATAAAACGGACTTTAAACCAACAAAGATCAAAAGAGACAAAGAAGGGCATTATATAATGGTAAAAGGGTCAATCCAACAAGAAGAGCTAACTATCCTAAATATTTATGCACCCAGTGCAGGAGCACCCAGATACATAAAGCAAGTTCTTAAAGACCTACAAAGAGACTTAGACTACCGCACAATATTAGTGGGAGACTTTAACATCCACTGACAATATTGGACAGATCAATGAGACAGAAAGTCAACAAGGATATCCAAGACTTGAACGCAGATCTGGACCAAGCGGACCTAGTAGACATTTACAGGACACTCCACCCCAAGTCCACAGAATACACATTCTTCTCAGCACCACATTGCACTTACTCCAAAACTGACCACATAATTGGAAGTAAATCACTCCTCAGGAAATGCAAAAGAACAGAAATCATAACAAACAGTCTCTCAGACCATAGCACAATCAAATTAGAACTCAGGATTAAGGAAAGCACTCAAAACTGCACAATCACATGGAAACTGAACAACTTGCTCCTGAATGACCAATGGATAAACAATCAAATGAAGGCAGAAATAAAAATGTTCATTGAAACCAATGAGAATGAAGACACAACATACCAGATGCTAAGGGACACATTTAAAGCAATGTCTAGATGGAAATTTATAGCAATAAATGCCCACGTGAGAAACAAGGAAAGATCGAAAATGGACACACTATTGTCAAAATTGAAAGAGCTAGATTAGCAAGATCAAAAAAACTCAAAAGCAAGCAGAAGACAAGAAGTAACTAAGATCAGAGCAGAACTCAAGGAGATAGAGACACAAAAATCCCTTCAAAAAATCAATAAATCTAGGAGCTGGTTTTTTGAAAAGATCAACAAAATAGACCACTAGCTAGACTAATAAAAAAGAAAGAGCGAAGAATCAAATAGATGCAATAAAAAACAATAAAGTGGAGATCACCACCGATTCCTCGGAAATACAAACTACCATCAGAGATTACTGCAAACAACGCTATGCCCATAAACCAGTAAACCTGGGGAGAGAAATGGATAAATTCCTGGGCACTTACACCCTCCCAAGACTAAACCAGGAAGAAGCTGAAACCCTGAATAGACCAATAACAGGGTCTGAAGTTGAGGCAGCAATTAATAGCCTACCGACAAAAAACAGCCCAGGTCCAGACAGGTTCACAGCTGAATTATACCAGACATACAAAGAGGAGCTGGTACCATTCCTGTTGAAACTATTCCAAACAATACAAAAAGAGGGACTCCTCCCTAACTCTTTCTATGAGACCAATATCATCCTGATACCAAAATCTGGCAGAGACACAACGAAAAAAGAAAACTATAGGCCAATATCCATGATGAACATCGATGCAAAAATCTTCAATAAAATACTGGCAAACCGATTGCAACAGCACATCAAAAAGCTTAGCCACCACGATCAAGTAGGCTTCATCCCGGGGATGCAATGCTGGTTCAACATACGCAAATCTATAAATATAATTCACCACATAAACAGAACCAAAGACAAAAACTACATTATTTTCTCAATAGATGCAGAGAAGGCCTTTGACAAAATTCAACAGCGCTTTATGCTAAAAACTCTAAATAAACTAGGTATCCATGGAACGTATCTCAAAACAATAAAAGCTACTTACGACAAACCCACAGCCAATATCATACTGAATGGGCAAAAATTAGAAGCATTCCCTTTAAAAACTGGCACTAGACAAGGATGCCCTCTCTCACCACTCCTATTCAATATAGTTTTGGAATTTTTAGCCAGAGCAGTTAGGCAAGAAAAAGAAATAAAGAGCATTCAATTAGGAAAAGAAGAAGTCAAACTGTCCCTATTTGCAGATGACATGATTGTATATTTAGAAGACCCCTATCATCTCAGCCCAAAACCTCCTTAAGCTGATAAGCAACTTCAGCAAAATCTCAGGATACAAAATCAATGTGCAGAAATCACAAGCATTCCTATACACCAATAACAGACAGACAGAGAGCCAAATCATGAGCAAACTCCCATTTACAATTGCTACAAAGAGAATAAAATACCTAGGAATACAATTAACAAAGAAGGTAAAAGATCTCTTCAAAGAGAACTACAAACCACTGCTCAAGGAAATAAGAGAGGACACAAACAGATGGAAAAACATTCCAGGCTCATGGTTAGGAAGAATCAATATCATGAAAATGGCCATACTGCCCAAAGTAATTTATAGATTCAATGCTATCCCATCAAGTTACCATTGACCTTCTTTACAGAACTGGAAAAAACCACTTTAAACTTCATATGGAACCAAAAGAGAGCCTGCATAGTCAAGACAATCCTAAGCAAAAAGAACAAAGCTGGAGGCATCACGCTACCTGACTCCTTCTGCAAGGCTACATATCACAGCATGGTACTGGTACCAAAACAGAGATATAGACCAATGGAACAGAACAGAGGCCTTAGAAGCAACGCCACACATCTATAACCATCTGATCTTTGACAAACCGGACAAAAACAAGCAATGGGGAAAGGAGTTCCCTGTTTAATAAATGGCGTTGGGAAACTGGCTAGCCATATGCAGGAAGCTGAAACTGGACCCCTTCCTTACACCTTATACAAAAATTAACTCCAGATGGATTAAAGACTTAAACATAAGACCTAACACCATAAAAACCCTAGAAGAAAACCTAGGCAAAACCATTCAGGACATAGGCACAGGCAAGGACTTCATAACTAAAACACCAAATGCAATGGCAACAAAAGACAAAATAGACAAATGGGACCTAATTAAACTCCAGAGCTTCTGCACAGCAAAAGAAACAATCATTAGAGTAAACTGGCAACCAACAGAATGGGAAAAAAATTTTGCAAATCTACCTATCAGACAAAGGGCTAATATCCAGAATCTACAAAGAACTAAAGCAGATTTACAGGAAAAAACAAACCCATTCAAAAGTGGGCAAAGGATATGAACAGACACTTTTCAAAAGAAGACAAATAAGTGGCCAACAAACATATGAAAAAATGTTCATCATTGTTGGCCATTAGGGAAATGCAAATCAAAACCACGCTGAGATACCATCTCATGCCAGTTAGAATGGTGATCATTAAAAAATCTGGAGACAACAGATGCTGGAGAGGACATGGAGAAAAAGGGATGCTTTTACACTGTTGGTGGGAGTGTAAATTAGTTCAACCATTGTGGAAGACAGTGTGGCAATTCCTCAAGAATCTAGACATAGAAATTCCATTTGACCCAGCAATCCCATTACTGAGTATATACCCAAAGGATTATAAATTGTTCTATCATAAAGACACATGCACACATATGTTCACTGCAGTGCTGTTTACGATAGCAAAGACCTGGAACCAACCCAAATGCCCATGGATGATAGACTGGACAAGGAAAATGTGGCACATATACACCATGGAATACTATGCAGCCATAAAAAACGATGAGTTCGTGTCCTTTGTGGAGACATGGATGAACCTAGAAACCATCATTCTCAGCAAACTGACACAAGAAGAGAAAACCAAACACCACTTGTTTTCACTCATAGGCGGGTGATGAACAATGAGAACACTTTGGTACAGGGGAAGGGAACAACACTCACAGGGCTAGGTGGGGGATGGAAGGGAGGGGTGGGAGGGTGGAGGGGAGGGGTTGGGGGTGACAGCGGGCAGGGGGTGGGGGAGGAGAGGATGGGATAACACCGGGAGAAAAGCCTGATGTAGGCAATGGGGGTGGGGGGGGGGATGGAGACAGTAAACCACCATGGCACGTATGTACTTATGCAACAATCCTGCAGGATGCATGATGTGCACATGTACCCCAGAGCCCAAATACAACAAAAACAAAAGAAAAGAAAAGAAAATTATTATATATAGACTTTAAACCTTTTTAAAGTTTAATAAAATATATTTTTCCACCTACGAGGTGGGTAGGTACTTTGTGACAACTTAGATGACTTCTTAATATCTTAAATTTTTGAATCTGACAAGTTGCCTGCCTGTTAAACATGTATCACTATTATAAATAAGGCTCTGATGGCTATTCTGAATGTAAGTCTTTAATAGAATCTTTCGTTTTTCCCTTAGGGTTCATTCTAGAAATAGAATTCATAGTTTCTCACTATAGATTGCCAAAATGCCTTCTGGAAAGGATCATTCCAGTTTACACTCCCAGCAGTTGGGTGTGATAGTTTCCTTCTACTAACCATCCCATCATCAAGGTTGAGTAATATCAGGATTAAACAACTTTTCTTCTTTTTTTAAATGAGGGATCATCTGAGGTGTGACTTCAAAAAACCAAAGGAAGAGAGAGAAAATGGGGCTGTGGGCAGGTACCTGGAGTGAATCAGGAGCTGAGTCGGTGGCACCTAGCAACCAGGCACTGAGCCTCGTGGCTGAGTCTCTCAGGGTCTTAGTGAGCCACAATCATGAAGTCTGGTGAATCAGGCACAACCACTCACCTGGTAGTGCCTCTCCTACACTTCCAGGCAGTTACTAAATCAGTGGCTCACACATGTTAGTATGCATACGAATTACCTGAGACAAGAATACAAATTAAGATTCCTAGATCCACCTAGAAATTCTGACTCAGTCGGCACAAGGTAGAGCAGCATAGAAATTTCCATTTTGATTAATAACCCCATGCGAGTCCCACATAGGAGGCCTATGACCTCATTAGAGAAATAGTAAACTAAGGGAGGGGGAAGAACATCTCTGGAGCATCAACCTTATGAACCTAAACTTATTTTATTTCAGGAAATTACCCCAGTTGCTGTTTTCATGAGGAATCTGCTCTGAATAGTTTCAGAACAGTATGATGATTCTTTTTCCATTTTGAAATGAACATCTGCACTTGGAGGCAGAACTTCCTGAATGCTGTGCTGCTGCAATCAGCCTAGCTTTCAGCCCAGCACTGGGGACGGATTCCTTCAGCTGAGCATGGCTGTAGTTCATAGGGATGGTACAGAGACTTCAGCTGGTCCTCTCTCTCTCTCCAGCCTTACAGTTTGGTGCTGCATGCTGCTGAACAGAGAGCAGTGATAGTGAATGCTGGCATAGAACGTTCCAAGGCATATGCATTTGTGGTACAAAGCAGCCCACACAGACTGCAGCCTGTAAAGCCAGACACGGTGTACCTACCTTTTGACATCCTGGTAAAGGCCCCTTAGGCTAGGTCTCTTCATCAAGTGCAGCACTGAGAAGAGCTGGAGTCTGCGTTAGCATTCAGGCTCCGCATTTGCCAGTTCCAATTACATCGAATCATGTGCTTACAGGGGCACTGTCAACATTGCTTAGATCTGAAGATCAAGTCCAAGGAAGGTACCAGTGTGCAGAGTTGATGCACAAGGCAAGCCTTCACTTAAGGCAAAGTAGCTAGCTATCTAGTGTTATCAGCTGAATTGCAGTCCCCCTCCAAAATTTGTGTTAAAGTCTTAATCTTCAGTACCCCAGAATGTGACTGGTTTTTTCTGAAGATAGGTCCTTTAAAGAGATAGTTAAGGTTAAATGAGGTGACTGGGGTGGGCCCTAATCCAGTATGACTGGCATCCTAAGAAGAAGAGATTAGGACACAGACACACACAGACCAAGGTGTGACCATGTGAAGACAGGAACAGAGAGAAGACATCCACTTGCAAACCTAGGAGAGTGGCCTCAGAATGAAACCAGCCCTGCCAACAGCCAGATCTTGAATGTGTATGTAGTCTCCAGAATTGTGAGAAAATGAATTTTTGTTGTTTAAGACACCTAGTCTATGGTACTTAGTTATTACAACATCCACTTGAGTATGATTTGAGCCAATCTCTCTTCTCTGGGTGCCTAGATTTACTCCCATTAAAGAGAGTCGGTCTTTTGTCTCTGGCTATTCAATTTTATAGTCTCTTACTCTCTCTCTCTCTCCCCCCCCTCACACACACACACACACACACACACACACACACACACACACACATCTCTTACTGCTCCTTCTAGGCCAGGCAGCTGGTTTACTCACCTTTGTATTCTTAGGCTGCTTATCAGGATCTCAATCTGGTAGAATTCACAAACATTTATTAACTTACTATTTGTCTGACATGCTAAGCAATAGAGATTTTAATAAATAAGATGTAATCCTTATGTCTGAGGCACTCATTCTCTAGGAAGGGAAAATCATGCACAACTTCCGGGCTATGATGGACATTGCTTTAGAAACATAGAGGTAGAAATAGCTAATTTTGCCTAAGGGATCTGCGAGGCTTCACAGAAAAGGTAAGTTTAAATGGATGAGTTGGAGGTTTTCAGACAAAGAAGAGGGAAATTCCAACTAAAAGGAATAATACGTGCCAAAAGACAGAAGTATCAAACGAAGTATGTTTGGACATGATGAGAACTTTAGTGGGGGAGAAACTCAAGCTGCCTTGTGCACCATCCCCAGAAGCAGATGGTAGGGCAGGATGAAACTTCCCTGCTGGGAGAACGTCGGCCAGGAGGGCCCTCCAGTTTCCCCAGACTCTTTCAGCAAGTCTGAAGCAAGCGGGTGGTCCCGCAAACTACAACCACACCAACCCCATTCCTATGTCTTGGCTTTTAAGAGAACCCAGGAAGCCCAGCTCGAGAATCAAAACCCCCCTCACCAACTCATGAGCAGCCAGGATTTCCAGGCCCTGCTTTCCCCTCTAGAGAGCTGGAAAGTAACCAAATGAAGAGATGAGGTTTAAGCTAGTCCCTAACATCTGCTCAGGAAAACATAATATCTCCACTGCTGTCTTTGTGACCAGGGTACAGTCAGCTTGTCAGAAATCTTGATAGTGTTCCTACTCCTGTGTGGTCACACCAGAATCTGTGTGTTTTGGCGAATAACCGATATTCTTCCTATTTATAGACTGTTTCCCATATTATTCACTTACAGGGTTTCAGTGGTCCAACGTTCTGTGAAGTCCCAGCTGGCCAGGGGTGCGTAATAGTCATTAACACCACAGCTGCTTGTTTTATAGTCTCTGTGTACAGCGCAGTTGTTAAGTGCTCTTAGATCGGTTTTAAACTGTTTATGTTTTTAAAAAAAGCCTCTAGCTGAGAAAAGTGCTCATTTGGGCTGAGTGCCTTTCAGATTTCATACCGAAAGCTAAAAATAAAAGTTCCCCATTGTCCAAACAGTAAAATAGTCATTTTTGCCTTTTAAAGATATTGTAGTGTAAAAAATATTTTGGAAAAAGTGTTTCCTGACTGATCTAAACCAAAGTATAATCTTTGATAAAAGTAAAACGTCCCAGGGAACTGAGCAAAAAACAAAATCCCTTTTTCTTTCCACCTCATCTGCTTCCTTAGCATCTGTTTTGAGAAGGAAACCGTTTGATGGGTGCCTGCTCAAATGCTGACTTTCCTCTTTCATGTAGAATTGTTAGCATCTTTTAAAATTATTATTATTGTACTTTAAGTTCTGGGAACATGTGCAGAATGTGCAGGTTTGTTACATAGGTATACACATGTCACGGTGGTTTGCTGCACCCATCAACCCGTCATCTACATTAGATATTTCTCCTAATGCTATTCCTCCCCCTAGTCCCTCACTCCCCAACAGGCCCCAGTGTGTGATGTTCCCCTCCCTGTGTCCATGTGTTCTCATTGTTCAACACCCACTTATGAGTGAGAACATGGGGTATGTGGTTTTCTGTTCTTGTGTCAGTTTGCTGAGAATGATGGTTTCCAGTTTCATCCATGTCCCTGCAAAGGACATGAACTCGTCTTTTTTATGGCTGCATAGTATTCCACAGTATATATGTGCCACATTTTCTTTATCCAGTCTATCATTGATGGGCATTTAGTTTGGTTCCAAGTCTTCGCTATTGCAAACAGTGCCACAATAAACATTTGTGTGCATGTGTCTTTATAATAGAATGATTTATAATTTTGGGGGTACATACCCAATAATGGGATTGCTAGGTCAAATGGTATTTCTAGTTCTAGATCCTTGAAAATCACCACACTATCTTCCACAGTGATTGAACTAATTTACACTTCCACCAACAGTGTAAAAGTGTTCCTATTTCTCCACATCCTCTCCAGCATCTGTTGTTTCCTAAGTTTTTAATGATTGCCATTATAATGGGTGGGAGATGGTATCTTAATGTGGTTTTGATTTGCATTTCTCTAATGACCAGTGATGATGAACTTTTTTTCATATGTTTGTTGGTTGCATAAATGTCTTCTTTTGAGAAGTGTTTGTTCATGTCTTTTGCCCACTTTTTGATGGTTTTTTTTTTTCTTGTAAATTTGTTTAAGTTCTTTGTAGATTCTGAATATTAGCCCTTTGTCAGATGGATAGATTGCAAAAATTTTCTCCCATTTTGTAATTTATAGATTCAATGCTATCCCCATCAAGCTACCATTGACTTTCTTCACAGAATTGGAAAAAACTATTTTAAATTTCATATGAAACCAAACAAGAGTCCACAAGCCAAGATAATCCTAAGCAAAAAGAACTAAGCTGGAGGCATCGCACCACCTGACTTCAAACTATACTACAAGGCTACAGTAACAAAAACAGCATGGTACTGGTTCCAAAACAGATATATAGACCAATGGAACAGAACAGAGGCTGTAGAAATAACACCACACATCTACAGCCATCTGATCTTTGACAAACCTGATGAAAACAAACAACGGGGAAAGAATTCCCTATTCAATAAATGTTGTTGGCAAAACTGGCTAGCCATATGCTGAAAGCTGAAACTGGATCCCTTCCTTACACCTTACATAAAAATTAACTCAAGATAGATTAAGGACTTAAATATAAGACCTAAAACCATAAAAACCCTAGAAGAAAACCTAGGCAACATGATTCAGGTCATAGGCATGGGCAAAGACTTCATGACTAAAACACTAGAATTGTTAGCATCTTAGGTCACTGCTGACTAGCAGCGCTCCTCATCTCATAGTAATCCTGGATACCATTTCAATTGCTTTTAAAAAATAGCAACTTTATTAAGATACATTTCACATCCCCTCTAATTTACTTATTTTAAATGTACAGTTCAGTAACTTTCAGTACATTCACAAAACTGGGCAACCATCACCACAAACTTTAGAACATTTGCATCACTCCAGAAAGAATACCCATTAACAGTCACTCCTCAATTTCCCCCATTCCCCTTCCCTTCAACCCTAGACAACCACTAATCCACTTCTGTATCTATGGATTTGTCTATTCTGGACACTTCATGTAAATAAAATCATATAGTATGTCATTTTTTGTGACTTGCTTCTTTACCTTAGCATAATGTTTTCACAGCTTACCCATGTTGCAGTGTGTATTAACATTTTGTTCCTTTTTATTGCTGAATAATACCCCACTTTTGTTGGATATTATTACTATTGTCAGTTAATGGACATTTAGGTTGCTTCCACTTTTTGACTGTTATGAATAATGCTGCACAAATTTTTGTGTGGACATGTGTTCTCATATGTGTCATATGGAATAGACTCGCTGGGTCATATCGTTTTGACTGTTTTTCAATGTTGAACAAGGACGTCCTCAGATTTTACAACTGATGAACACAAGGAAAGGTATTGATTAATGTTGCCCCCATGGACTTAGAGAAGAGTATGCCAACATTATTAAATAATTCTTTTTCTCAAAACAGAAACTGGGTAGCAACCTATCACTTATAGAAGAAAAATCAATCAGTCAGCAACTGTGTCCATTGATTGTCTAAGGAAACCTCTATGTTGTTCAGGTGTACAAATCACACAAACAAGGTATTTAATGTCAAAAGTCAATCTGTAGCAAGACACTCTCACCTCTTTTGTGTTCTATTAATTGTTTAATTGCTAGATAGAATGCCACGATTTTCAGAGAATACACAGACTGTAATACAGAGAGTGTATGCCATTAGTTTGACATTAATGTTGCACCTTATCTGTTTGTTTAAGAGACAATTTATTTCAACGCTAAGCATCTAGAATTTGCTTAGTGCAGGAGGTAAAAATATCACAAAGACATGTTTACTTTCTTTACAAAGCCCATAGCCCAGTGATGAGGATGAGACTGAACAAGCTCACCAATCACTAATACCAGGCTCGCATTAGTGCATGGCTGCTCAGATGAAGGACAAAGCACCATCAGTTGGAGACATGAAGAGAGACCCCAAGGAAAAAGTGGCATTTGACATGTGTGTTGGCAGATGAGTAAGATTTTGATATGCAAATGTATGTAGAGAGAATATTACAAACTGAAAGAAAATACATGAATAAAGGCAGATAAGTAAAGCAAAGGGTCTATGTGGGTAGTTCAGATTTCAATTCCCTCAATACGGCCTACTAGCCATAATACTTACTTGAATATTTACCTGTAATTTACCTGAATTCTGCAAGTTGCTATTTCCTCATTTTTAAAATGGGCAAAATAATATCATCATATGCTGTGAGAATTAAACAGTAATGTATTTTAAATGTTTATTACAATGTTTAAGACATAGTAAATGTTCAATACAAGTCAGTTTCAAGGTAATTCTTTGTAATACAGGTAGATGTAAGAGAGTAGAAAGTAGGTTGGATCCATATTGCAGAAAACCTTGACGTGGGATGAGAAGTTGGAACTTCCATTGCAAGCAGTAAGGAAATGTGGAGATTTTAGAGTAAGAAAGCGATCTCATTAGAGCTCCACTGGGCAGGAGCATATAGAATGGGATAAAATTGGATGAGTCTTCAGAGGCCATGGAATTAGTCCTAGGAAACGACAATAAGGACCTGAGATAAGGCAGTAAGTATAGAAATTAAAATGAGGAGTCACTGCAAAGGGCTTTATAAAGGTGGGCTGTGCAGAATATAGCAACTGCTTACATTTTGGCGGCAAAAGAATAGGCAAACTTTGAGCCTGTATAGCTGGAAGCATAATAATGTCATTAGGCAGGAAGAATGAGCTAAGAGGAAAGATAATGAGATAATACTTTGGCTCTGAAGAGGTTGAGGTACCTGTGAGGCATCTGTGTGAAGGTGTCTGGCAGACAGAAAGGACAATAGAGCACAGAACAAGAGTCCTCACTAGAAACTCTGGAGTCACCCTCCAAGAACTATTGGTGGAAGTGAGGGGTGGGTGACACAGATCCTCACAGGAGCGTCGAGACTGCTGTAAAGAGGAAGATAAACAGGAACTCCCAAGTGCATGAGGCCAGTCCTGCGTGTCTAACGAGGTTACCAAGAGGAAAGTCCTTCATAAACTGTCAAGTACTGCAGAGACTCAAGCTGATGAAAAGCAGAAGATTGAACAGCTGTTGTGGAGAAGGCCACAGGGAGCCCTTTCCTGAACCAACAGTACCACTGTGATTTTTTGATAGTTCTCATAAACAGTCAAATGGATTAATCACACTGCTAGTCCCTTGGGTAGGATGTGATGGCAAAGGAGTCATGAAGCCAAGCTTTTTTGACAAGAACATTTGCTCCTGAATGCTTCAAATAACTTGCTGGTCATTCCAGTGTTCTCGATTATGTCAACTGCTTTTTGAGCCTGTACTTTCAGCCATTTATCCAAATTAAGTAATGATCTCTGGGGGCTTTGACGGCAATGCACTGGTAAGGGAATCAATGGTGCCATCTACTGTCCTTTTCTTTGACAGAAACAACTTCGGGAATAAACTCCTTTCTCCCATCACACATTTTGCATCAGGTCTTTTAAAGTATAAATAGTTCCACATTTTAAAGTTTGTAACCAGTCAAAGGATGGTTAGTAGTACTGGCCCCTTAAGTGCTAGCAAAATCTTTCTTGATGTCTCCCCCACATGGTTATTTGGGAGGTCAGAACCTGAGGCCCAGAAGTCAGGGACCATAAGAGAAGGAGGTCACAAGGCACCAAGCTTTCCAGGAGCCAGCACCTGACACTTGTAATCCCAGCGGTTTCCCACAAGGGCCTTATGACTTCGTTCCTTTATCTCCAATTTTCAGACAAGGACTAAGAAAAGTTAACTGAGGTCAAATGCTAGTAAGTGGCTGAGCTGAGGCTGAATCTTGATTTGCCTGACTCCTGGGTTTTTTCTACTAAATAACTTCTTTCTGTCCGATTTGTGACAATTCTTGCAGACGTTTACCATCGCAGTTCCGAGCATCCGTCCGCAGACTCCAGCTAGTGGGGAAGCTGCACTTCATGGCATTGGATCTTTTATTTTTTTCCTAAACCATTTAGCACTTCACCATTTACGCTAAATTCGTCATTCCATATATTTTTTGGATGCATTTTATTTTCAAATGCCTCTATGATTGAATTAAAGAAATCGACTCCTATTTCAGTGCAACTATTTTTCCTATACTCTTCTAGATGAATCTGTGACAAGAGAAGGGTTAAAATCAATTTCATGTCAGTAAGCAGATACATCATTATTAGTACTTTTTAAGTACTTTTATATCACTTTGATTTTTAGAAATGAAGTGGCACTCTGTTGCCTAGGCTGGAATGCTGTGGCATGATCATGACTCTGCGTCCTCGAACTCCTGGGCTCAAGAGTCTCTTGCCTCAGCCTCCCGAGTTGTTGGAATTACAGTAACAAGCCACTGTGCCCAGCTCTATATAAATTATTATAGAATATTATTTCATAATCAAAATTGCAAACATGAAAAAAATTTGAAAGTGTTTAGCAATAATAAAGCTCTATTCTAGAAATGCAAAAATTACTAAAAGTTGTATATTTTAGTTATTCATGGATGACAAAAATGTAACAGCCATTTTGTATAAAATATATGATAAATCAGAGTAAACTAAGAATTTACGTATAAATTAATTTAATAGTTTTCATGCTTTCCCCAAACAATATGCTGAAAAGCTCTCAATTGCCCTATGGAAGTACATATACATGCCTTAGTGAGGTCTGCAGTTTTGCTAAAATAAATCACTACTTGCCAACATTAAGGGGAAACAGTAATTTATAGGACTGCAGTAATACAGATTTTTAAAATTATGGTCTGTCCTAGGGGAAAACTACCCCTGTACAAATGTATTTACAAGAAAATAGTTGGAAACGTTTGGAAGCCTGGGCACTGTGGCATAATATTTTATTATCATCATTATTTGCCTAAGTTAAGGGGCTTATCAGATTTGGTCTCAGCCCTAAGAAAATTTAAAGTAGTAAAATAGCATTCAGAGAAGACATACATCATTACAGTAATATCCCTGATTATTCAGATTTGGGGAGCTAAATAAGAAATTAAAATATACCAACTTATAAGTCATTTGACACGAGTAATTTGTAAATTAGGTTGGACCTAAGGATGAGCTATGATGGTTTTATTGAGAAGATTAAAACTAGTGTCCAGTCTCTGTGGGGAATTTTCCTCCCTCTAGCCAGAGCACATTTGAAAACTTTTCCTTTTATGGCTTCAGTTAAAGAAGAGAGTTGACCTCTACACAAACTCTCATGAGCACACATAGAGTTGTGTGGGGTTTTTCTTTTCTATTACCCCCATCCTTTCCTATTTTAGACAACCTAGGCCCAGGTTCCCCACGTTCACCCCTTCCCTGCTGAGACTCGGGTCTTTTTGGAGCAGACTCCTTCCCTAGATTAACCCCATTGTCTGACTTTTCAACATTCCACAAAGGGCGGCTATGTCCTAATAGTTAAACAAACAAACAAAGAGGAAACACACACAGTCACATGGATTTAAGCCACTTCAAGTTCATGTTCTTGGACTTCTCCCCCTCCCCTTGGCCGGGAGCTGTCCCACAGCATGCCCTTGGCAGCCCTCTCTTTCATGCTCTTCAAAGGCTCCACCTTCCTCAGACCCAACCACCTCCCTTCATCCCTATTCTCAACAGATGACCTCCCCACTTACAAGCTAATCTACTCCTCAACGACCTTCATTCCTTTTTTTCCCTTTCCTTTCATTCCAGGGCACAAGGCTACTCCTACCACCTTCCTCAGGAACCTTGTTCCAGTAACTACCGTCTCTCTGGTATGAATGTTCTATCTCTCCTTGATTGATTCTTTCTCTTAGCAGACACAGACTCTCCTGGATTCCCTGCCACCTCCCTGGTCCATATCTTGGGCTGACCACCTATTAACGTAGGTGGTCTCAGGTTGTTTTCAAAGCTCTCTTCTTTTATTACCCTGTATACTTTTCTTTGGTATCCCCAAATATATTCTGTAACAGTCAGGAGATGGAACCATACCAGTTATGTTAACTGAGAAAAATTCATAGGAAGATTTGTTAATTAGGTATAAAGTTGTTAACCAAGTAACCCAAAGAGTGAGAAGAAAACTCTGAGATATGGCCGAAGTAGCCCCTGCAGGAAGCAACTCCACCTCGTGGGCTGAAAAGACAAAGGAAGAGGCTGTAATTATTAAAACTAGAATGCAGAAAGAGACTGCCTAGGGTGGGACCCAGACCTTGGAAGAGGGGGCTGTAGTTGGTCACCGCTAGTGTCTCTAAGCAGGGGTAAGAGGAAGCTGGTTTTGCAAGTGTTAGAAAAACTACACACTGGCCCCAACAGCTGTTACTGGAATGATGTGCAACTGCTGATGGAAGCAGTGAGGCTGCGGGGGAGATTCACACCCCTGTCCTCTCTCCCAGCCCTGCAGCTTCCGTCTATTGGTAGGGCCTAAGAAAAAGCCAACTGGTCAAGCAGAAATGTGGTTTGCAGAGTCCTAGCTCCAGCATTAGAAAGCAAGTATGGAGAGTACATTTGGAGGAAAAGATAAAAATGAGCACAACTCCATAGCCTCAAATACCACTGGAAGGGGCCGGGCACAGTGGTTCATGCCTAATTAATCCCAGCACTTCGGGAGGCCAAGGTGGGTGGATCATTTGAGGTCAGGAGTTTAAGACCAGCCTGGCCAACATGGTGAAACCCTGTCTCTCCTAAAAATACAAAAATTAACCAGGCGTGTAATCCCAGCTACTCGGGAGGCTGAGGCAGGAGAATCACTTGAACCTGGGAGGTGGGTGTTGCAGTGAGCCGAGATCGAGCCATTGCACTCCAGCCTGGGTGACAGAGCGAGACTCTGTCTCAAAAATAAATAAATGAACAAAACCACTGGAGGATTCAACAACCTATTTGCCTAACCCAAGTTTCTCTCTTGAATCCCAGGTTTTTTAACCAACCCTCTGTTGGAATACTTACTTGCATGCCCTATGGTTACTTCAGACTCAATATGTTCTAAATTGGTCTCATTACCTTTCTCTTTTCCCTGTCCTCTTCTTCCACCCTGCTCTATATGAAATATATAAATGCTATTTCATCAGTACACCTCTGGCTGTTGGCACTCACATTGAATCAGTCATTAGAGTCCTTTCGTTTCCCTTAATATCTCTCAAATCAGTTCCCTTCACTTTAGTCCCATTGCTACTTTCTTAGTCTCTGCCCTCGTCATTTCCTACCAGATTAAAACATTGTCTACTAACTGGTTTTGCTGTCTCACATTTTACTCTGTTGCTATATCCTGGGCTCTAATTTCCTGACAGTGAACCCCTATACAAGCAGAATAATCTTTCTTAAATACAAATCTTGTCACCCTGCCCTCTGCCTAAAATCCTTTACTGGCTTCTCTTAATCTTCAAAATTCCTTTCTCTTTGGTATGACTTAGAAAGCCGTCCGGCCTTAATTCTAGCCTCTCCTCCTGTCCCCACCCACTTTCTTCAGTAAAATCCAAATTCAATCATCCGATCATACCGCACCGCCTAGCTTTCTTCAGCCTTGTTATGTTCTTCATGGCCTTTGTGTATTTGTACACCCCATTGCCTTTTCTGGGTTTATCTTCCTATTTCTCACTTCCAAACTTGCTTCCCAACTCCTTTCCACCCTTCAAGACTGAACACAAGTTTTAACTCCTAGGAGGATTCTGCCTCAGCCCACATGCCCACACCCAGTCTGTCAGGGTCTCTCCCTTGAGTCCCCACCCTCCTTCATGTTGGGCTTCTTGGGGCTATTCCTGAGTTGTTAGGAGTGAGAGCTCTAAGCCAGATTCTGTTCAATTTCCAGCACTTCATCTTGCTGTCTGTGACACCTTGGGAGAGTTATTTAGCCATGCCATCCCCAACCCTGCATATGGAAACCAGGGCTTATAATACTACCTTCTGATAGGTGGTAATGAAGATTAAATGAGATACCCAAAAGCCCAATCCCAGTTTTTAATCATTCTTTTCAAGGCGTCTCACATAACTCTGGCTATTGGTACATGTAGATTATTAAAACCAGGGGGGCAAATTGATAGTGTACTGCTTTAGAACAACACTAATCTTCTGCTAAACCCTCAGCCACATTTATTTTAGAAGGGCCAGGTCCAGATGGATACTATCATTGACTTGATTCTACAATTATTTGGGGGATGGGCTCAAGTCTTGCATTTTTTTAGGTACTAGGGCCTTTGACTCTCTTTGGGAAAAAGAGCGAACTCTTTGCCAGCCCCAAGATCCTCTGACTGGTGTTAAAGTGCATTTAGTGGGAATATCATTAACTTTTTCATGGGAAAGATGGAATTGGCCGGCGCCCTGTCTCTCCCTTCCAGTTTTTCTGTGGTCCTGGCTGTGCCTACAGAGGGAAATCCAATGAAGCGTGAGGTCAGGCAGTCCAAGCTCTTCCCCAGGGTGCAGTCAGCCAGCAGGCCTCAGTCCTACCTTAAGGCAAACACTACTTCTAAATATTTATTTATGCTTTTGAACCCAAGGTCCAATAGGAACATAAATCATATGATTCCAAAAGAGATTACCCCCCCACTGATTTCTTCTACCACACACAGAGAAAAGGAAAACCATGTACAAGCCAATAGCAGGGAACTTCTCCAGAGAGCTTCTAACCACCATGTATGAAGCCCCCAAATATAGCTATGGGGAGAGCAATGCTTGGGGAAGGCACATGGACAGAATGAAGGCACAGGCATGTTTTTTGTTTTAATTTTCTTTTCACTAGACCTATCCTTGACTTTTCACAGATTTCCCAGCTGAAGAATCAAGATCGATGATAACACAGGAGAAAAATGCTCCACTGTGGCCAGTTTGTGCTCCTCCAGAGAGTCACTTGCACACATGTGGATGGGCAGCCAGGAGACCTGGTTGACCCCTGAAGCAGCTGGGAAGGTCAGGCTACTCCCTGGGAGCTGGGATGGAGTGACCTCTGTCTTTTGGTTCTCTGGGAGGATACAGCTCCCCACTGGCCTTGGTCCCACAGCGGACTGTCACCTCAGATGGCTTCACTGAGGCAGAATGAGTTACTGGTAACAGTCAAGCTCTATGATGTCCTACTGTGTCCCGCTCTGAGAGCACCGAGACTCTGACACTCCTACTGCTGGGCTGTGAAAATGACTAAGAAAAATGTAGTAGGGATAGCTTTTTAAAAAGCATGACAAGCTTTTTAGCCTTGCTCAAAAAATATCTCTCTCCTTAAGGAAAAAAACCAAGAGGGCTGAGGATGGGCATGGGGGGTGGGAGGGAGCTAAAATACTGTATATGGGAAGCTGCCTTCAAAGGAATACAGGACTGCAGGGTGACTCATGTTCCCTGGAAGTGGTTTACGTTCTAATACCAAATCTATAGAATCATAAAACCAGGCTGTATGCAAGCATTTTGCATGTGTTCGTTATCATCGTTGCATGTCACAAGTATATTACTTTCATAACTAAGGTATAATCAAGTTGTGTCTTTACTTTTTATTCTTCCACACTGCAGAGCCCCCTGCCTGACATGTAGAAGGATAATCAAAGTGCTGGTCCTGCATGAAAGGAAGCTATCACAAACTACTAATGAGAGATGTTTCAGCCATCTTAAAATTGGTGAGAGATACAATTTTCATTTTTTAAAATTAGAGTCAGCTTGCAGTTATTCACTGTAAAGAAATAAAGGAAGGAAAGCATATGGGCTTACGTAGTTGGCTTTTGAACATATTTTATATTAAATATATTTGAGTGTATTTATTTCTACTTTTGAACATAGTTTTCATCTAGGATTGTGGAAAGCCAAGTCATTTCCTACAAACTAGACAAAGTACATTGACGTCATTACCTTTAAAAAAAAAATCCTGAAAAACAAAACCAAACAAAACAAAGAACACTCTGTTTAAATGAAATTGCTCAGAAGCCCAATATGTAAAATGGATATAAATGGAGCAGGGTGGAAGCAGAGATTGCAGGTCTTGAGTCAAGCCCTCTTGGCTGTCATGTCCACCTCATAGTGACACCAAAGGTGCTCTGGAGAGAGCAGTTTACATAGGCAAATGAGCACACACAAAGATGTTCACCATCATTAGCCATTAGGGAAATTCAAATGAAAACCACAATGAGATATCACTGCATACCTATCAAAATAGCTAAAATAAAAAAGGGTGATGATACAAATACTGGCAAAGACAGGGAGAAACCAAGTCACTCATGCACTACTGGTGGGAATGTAAATTGGTACAGCCACTCTGGAAAACAGTTTGGCAGTTTCTTAAAAAAAACTAAACATGAGCTGGACGCAGTCGCTCATGCCTGTAATCCCAGCACTTTGGGAGGCCAAGGTGGGCAGATCACCTGAGGTCAGGAAACTGAGACCAGCCTGGCCAACATGGGGAAACCCCGTCTCTACTAAAAATACAAAAATTGGCCGGGTGTGGTGGCACGTACTGGTAATCCCAGCTACTCAGAAGGCTGAGGCAAGAGAATCTCTTGAACCCAGGAGGCAGAGGTTGCAATGGGCCAGGATCACACCACTGCACTCCAGCCTGGGCAACAGAACAAGACTCTGTCTCAAAAAAAACAAAACAAAACAAAAAAAAAACAAAAAAATGCACAAAAAACTAAACACATAACTACTATGCAACCAAACAACTGCACTCTTGCGCATTAATCCCAGAGAAGTGACAACTTCTGTTCACACAAAAACCTGTACACTGGTGTTCATGAGCTCTATTTGTAATAACCCCCAAATGGAAATAACCCAGATGTCTTTCAACAGATGAAGAGGTTAAACTGTGGTACATCTATATGATAGAATACGACTCAGCAATACAAAGAAGCCAATTATTAACACATTGAACCTGGGTGAATCTCCAGAGGATTATACCATATGAATAAAGCTCATACCAAAATGTTGCATACTGTATTATTCCGTTTATACAACATTCTTTAAATGACAAAATTATAGAAATGGACAAAAGATTCATGTTTGCCAGGGGTTAAGAATGTGGAAGGGAAGCGGAAATGGCTTTAAAGGGCATGAAGGATTGTGTTGGTGATGAAATGACCTGTATTTTGTCTGTATCTACGTCAATATTCTGGATGTAATAGTATACCATAGTTTTGCAAGACATTGCTATTGGGAAAACTGGGTTAAAAGTATGTGGGATCTCTTTATTATTTCCTACAACTGCATGGGAGTCAAAAACTTTCTCAGAATAAAAAAACAATAAATTTTTTTAATCATGAAAAAGATGATCTCTCCAAATCCTGTGTTCTGCTATGACTTGAATATCACTTGTTTCACCCTGTTGAGACTGATTCACACATCACTCCAGAGATGGCAGTATGCCCTTCAGACAAATGTCAGGTTCTAGGGGAAGCTCAACTTCCCCTCCTTCTAATCCAGTAAAAAGCACTTACTTAATATCATGAATCAACAAAGTATCCAGTGCTGGAAATGAACCTACTGGTTTTTTCTTTTAAGTTCATACCTCCTCTGCACTAGGTAGGTATTTAAGTGATAAGGCAGAAAATACAAGAAAGAAATAATATCAGTGAGAGATGATTGGTTAGTTGGATCATGACATAGACCTACCTCACTTCAAAAAGTGATTCAGGATATGTTATTTTAAAAATACGTGTTCTATACTGCGGTAGGCTGAGTGGTAGTCCTCCAAAGAGGTCCATGGTTTAATCCTCACAACATGTGAATATGTTACCTTGCATGGTAAAAGGAATTTTGCAGGTGTGACTAAGTTAAGGATCTTGAGATGAGAGATTAGCCTGTGCTATGCAGGTGGGCCTGATATAATTTCTGAACAGAGAGAGGAGAAGACAATTTTTTAAGGAAAGCAGAGACTAGAATGATAACGGCCACAGCCAAAGAATATTGGCAGCTGCTGGAAGCTGGGAAAGGCAAGGAATATTCCCTCTGAAGACTTCAGAAGGAATCAGCCCTGCTGACACCTTGATTTTAGCCCTATAAGATTCATTTCTGATTTCTGACCTCCAAAGTTGTAAGAGAAGAATAAATATGTGTTGTCTTAAATCGCTGAGTTTGTGGTAATTTGTTACAATATCAACAATAAATTCATTGAAGGAGAAGAAAATAAAGAGGGGAAAATATGATAAAGCAATAGCTTACTCTTTCATGTGTTTAATTTTATTGAATACTAATTTGAAAGCAAGATTTACTTCTTATAAACTCTATGTAGACTGTGCACTTGAAAGCTAACCAAAAGCAAACAAAAAAAAAAACAACAAAAACCAGTCAACTTCCATAGCTAGACATTGTATGATCTCTAATAATTTACTTTTTTGAACTCTGCCAGCAAAAAAGCTCATGTTAGAAATTCCTTTTAGGCCAGGCGCAGTGACTCACACCTATAATCCCAGCACTTTGGGAGGCCAGGGCGGGCAGATCACTTGAGGCCAGGGGTTCAAGACCAGCATGGCCAAAATGGTGAAACCCCATCTCTAGTAAAAATATGAAAATTAGCCAGGCATGGTGGCAAAGGCAGGAGGATCCTTTGAATCTGGGAGGCGGAGGCTGCAGTGAGCTGAGATCACGCTACTGCACTCCAGGCTGGATGATAAGAGTCTCAGCTCTGTCTCAAGAAAAAAAAAAAAAAAGAAAAAGAAATTAAAAAGCATTTTATTAAGCATTTCTATTATTTATCATAGTCTCAGTAAGAGTTAAGGTCAATATTATCTCTTTATTTCCATTTTAGGAAACCAAGAGTCAAGTAAATTATAATAAATTATTTGGAGCTTGGCATGCATTTCTCTGTTCTTTCTCTATTTTATATTTTGAAGGCAGCTTTTTTTCCATAACCTCTGGCATCATTCTTTTTACAATTAAATCATCACTATTTATTCATTAAACAGGTAATTACTGCCATATATAAAAATGTATACACATAGATACATATGTACACATATAGAAATATACATATATGTCCATATGCACACACACACATATCATAGGAATTAAATTACTCCCTTATTTACAGTAGACGTGTGAAAACAGTGAAGATACTGATTTTCGAAATGGTGAATTTCAGAACATGATATCTCTCATGCCCTAGAAAGTCTTTAGGATGTTGTTAAACAATAGTTTGAGAGCATTTAAAAAAGATGTATAATCCTCAGGAGTCAGCAACATGGTTTCCTGATGGCTTCTAGAATTACAAATCTCAATAGAGTTGGTATTCACCTAACATAAGAGCTTTGGAACGTTCTCTTGTCCCAGTATATGCCATATCCCACAGGTTCCAACTGGCATAGAACTCTGTTTCAGAGAGTGCCTATTAGCATGTGAATGACTTGAGAAGAAACAATGTTCTTGCAAAGATTATATATGTATGGCTTAAAATTTAATTAGAATATGCTTTTAAAATGTGCCACACGTTTACAAATCACAGAACATCAGAGTATCCCTCTGAAAGCATCTAACTCAGCCCTACAGAATCCTTCTAGAGCATGTACTTGAATATCCCTAGGGAATGGGAACCTACACCCTCCCTGTTCAACCTATTCATTAGACAGTTAATTGTTATAGAGCAAAACTCTGTCTCTATCTGACATCGACTCATCATTCATCTGTAAATAAAAAATAAAATCCTTTTTTTTTGAGACGGAGTTTCACTCTTGTCACCCAGGCTGTAGTGCAGTGGCAATCTCCACTCACAGCAATCTCTGCCTCCCAGGTTCAAGTGATTCTCCTGGCTTAGCTTCCCAAGCAGGTGGGATTACAGGCATCTGGCACCACGCCTAGCTAATTTTTGTATTTTTAGTAGAGACGGGGTTTCTCCATGTTGGTCAGGCTCGTCTGGAACTCCAGACCTCTGGTGATCTGCCCACCTCAGCCTCCCTAAGTGCTAGGATTATAGGTGTGATCCACTGTACCTGGCCCAATCCTGTCCTCTTTTAACACCTGGAGATAGTATCAGGCTATATCAGGCCGTTCTTGCATTGCTGTAAAGAAATACCCAAGACTGGGTAATTTATAAGAAATGAGATTTATTGGCTTGTCAACTGGAAGCACAGTGCCATCTGCTTCTGGGGAGGCCTCGGGAAGTTTCCAATCATGATGGAAGGCAAAGGGGGAGCAGGCACATCACATGGCAAGAATAGGAGCAAGGGCCAGGGGAGGTGGCACACACTTTTAAATCATCAGATCTCATGCACTATGGTGAAGACAGCACCAAGCCATGAGGACTCTGCCCCCAAACACCTCCCACCAGGCCCTGCTTCCAGCATTGGGGGATTACAATTCAACATGAGATTTGGGCAGGGACAAACATTAAAACTATATCACAGGCCCTGCTTGCAAAATGTTTCTTTTTCCCAAGTTAAACATACATTTTTTCTTAACTTTTCACAGGTTATTTTCCAGGCAGATCTAGCCATACTAATCTCTTCTGCTGCAAATTTTTCTAAACCAGTTTAATAATGTATTGCTCAGACCACGACAAATACTCCAGACGTCATCTGCCACAAAAGGTTGTAACAGTTACGAAGTTAATACTCTGTGTTCATCCGTGTGGCATGAGATCTCATTAGCATCACTGAAATAATTACATCAAACTGTGTTCTTTTGTGTCTTTGTCCAAGTCATCATAAAAAATGTTTTATAGAAAAAAAATGTAAGGATTAAACGCTGTGTTACTGTAAAAGAGATATCCTACCAAACAGACACTTAGGGTATTGTGTTGGTTCAGCCAGCTGTGACTCCACCTCACAGTTCAATAAAGAGCCAGCATTTCTCCATTCTCTTCAAAAGGCTGTGCTGGAAGACTTCCGACCATGCAAGTCATGGTACAATATAGGTATGGCATTCCCCCAGATGTAACACATTAATAATGATAATTTGGCCTGTCTTACAATTACTGAACTACTTTTCTGACTCCTATCGATAACTTCTTTTCTAATGTTCTTCCACCATCTGTTTAAAATGAGCTCTTGAATTTTTCTAGGACATGATATCATCTTACAGGATTTGACCTTTTGAAAATCTGGATGAGTAGGTGGCTGCATTTTCCTAACATCAACTATTCCCCAGCAGTTTTGAAGATTATATAGAACAGTTCTGAAAGCATCTCCATATTTGTTCATCGCCCTGGGATAAAATTTATCTAGACTTAGGCATTTGCACTAAACTAAAAACAACCAGGACTCCCCTGCCTGCCAGTGACTTAGCTATCGCATAATAACTGTGCAGAAGGGGGATCCACAGTCACCAGGCTCTTTAAAGATACAACAGAGGCAGCGTTGTGGACTGTGTTCAGTTCCTTTCTGTTTCATGAAGCTACCTTTGTGTTCAGCTGCTTGGTGGTATGAAGGACTTCACAGCAAATGGCAGTACATAAATCTGCTACTGTCTCAGCTGATTATTAAGACAATTAACTTTATTGGGATTACTGCGATAGGGATTATCCTTTTTCTTCATAACATGAGATGTTTACTTTCTTATTACCATTGAAATAGAATACTACTAAGGCAACTATCAGCATTTGTCACAAACATGAAACTAACTCCTAAAATTTAGGCCTTAAATATGGAGATGAATGTAGAAGACATTGTAATATCTCTCCAAAATCAATTTCACCCTCTCCCTTTGTATAGGTTGTATTGGGTGGGGGTGATTTCACTCCCAGTTCCAGAGTTGCCCCTGGGTTGCTTTGAACACCATTTGCCACAAAGATTGATTAGGGATAAACATGACTTAATGCTGACCATCAAAGCAGGATTCAGGACATTTTTCCCATGGCTTTGAGAGGAAAAGCTATCTCCTTCCCCTGGCTGCCATCGCACCCATCTATTAATCAAGAGGAAACCAATTTGAAAGTAAACTCTACACATGAGAGTCATCAGAATTTAAGCAAAACAAAACTAAACAAAAATATCACACACATTGAAACAGAGTCCTTGACCAAAATAACTCTGAAGCTTACACTACTATGGGACCAGCCTTTCTCAATCAAAGTTTGATAGAAGAAAGATAGAAGAAATAAACCCTAAGATATACATTGCATGCAATAAAGTAATTTCTCTCCTATGCATCTGGAATGGTACTAAATATGTCCTAACTTTGGGAGAACTAAGAAAATAGTCACTCAAATTACTTTTGTGTTCTGTGGTTCAAATGAGGAACTCTGGTTGCAAAAGCAATTTGACTCCACAGTTGGGTGTACTGATAAGTCATCTTTATTGTTTAAGCTAGTTTGAGTTGGGGTTTCCATTTCTTACAGCTGAAAGCTTCCTAACTAGTATAACGATCAACCTCCTTTTGGAGACACACTTCTTTCTTGTACTCCCATCTGTTGCTCCTATTGCAATTTCAACAAAATTACTGGGAAATTTTCAAAAAAATTACCAGAAAATCTAGCTCAGCAGATGCAGAATTCTGTAGGTTATCTGCTGTATCCTCACTTGATCCATTTCTCATTCAAAAATGCTGAACAATGACAAAAGAGTCAATCCTTGAGGAAGATATAACAATTATAAACAAATATGCAACTAGCAGAAACTGAAAATGCATGAAGGAGAAACTGACAGAATGGAAGAGAGAAATAGACAATTCAACCATAATGGATTATATGCCATTATCACCATTATGTAGCAGTTATCCTCGGAATGCAAGGTTGGATTAACATCCAAAATTCAATCAACTATATTATGGGCAAAAAACACATGATCACCTCAGCAGATGCATAGAAAGTATTTGAACACATCCAAAACCTCTTCATGACAAAAAACATTCAGCAAACTATTAACAGGAATAGAAGAGAACTTCCACAACCTGATGAAAGGCATGCACTAAAAACTCAGAGCTAATATTTACCTGGGAAAAACAATACTTTACCCCTAAAATCAGGAAAAAGACAAGATGTCTGCTCTCACCACTTGTATTCAACCTGAAGGTTATAGCCGGGAAAGTTAGGTAAGAAAAATGAAACCTTAGGTTGATGAAAAAGTAATTGCAGCTTTTGTCATTACTTTTAATTGGCAAAAAATGCAGTTACAGTCAAATAAAAGGCATCTAGGTTAGAAAGAAAAAAAGTAAAATTATTTTTATTGCAGATGAAGTGATACTGTATTTGAAAAATCATAAGGAATCTGCTAAAAAAAGAATTAATAAGTTCAGGATGTTTGCAGGCTAAAAGATAATAATATTAAAAACAGTTGTCTTTCTATATACTAACAATGAACAATCCAAAATGAAATTAAGAATTCCATTTACCATAGCAGGACAATGAAAAGTGCAAAACTTGTACTCTGAAAACTACAAAAAAATGTTGAAAGCAGTGAATGAACACCTAAACAAATGGAAAGACAATTTGTGTTCACTAACTGAAAGATTTCATATTATTAAGATGGCAATATTCTATAAATTGAGCTATAAATTCAATGAAATTACTATCAAATTCCCAGCTGGCTTTCTTGCAAAAATTGACAAGCTGATTCTAAAATCCATATGGAAATGTAAGAGGCCCAGAAATAATCTTGAAAAAGAATAACAAAACTGGAAAGCTCACACTTCACAATTTCAAAACTTACTATTACATTGCTACTGTAAACAAGACAGTATGAAACTGACAGAAGGATAAACCCGTATTCTGGAAAAGAATTGAGAATCCAAAAATAAACCCTCGTATTTATAATCAATTGATTTTCAGCGATTGTCCTGAGATAATTCAATGGGGGAGAGAAAAATCTTTTCAACAAATGGTACTGTGACAATTAGATATCCACGTTCAAAAGAATAAAATTAGACTCCTACCTCACACTGCCTATAAAAGTCAACTCAAAATAGACCTAAATAAAAGAGTCAAAAAAACCAAACTCTTAGAAGAAAACAGCTCCCCTTCTCCAACGTTGCCGCCTCCTTCTTCTGCCGCTCCTGGAGCTGCTTGTGTGCTCGTTCGGTGCGGACCTGGTACCTCTTTTGTGAAGCAGCAGCTGAGGAGATTCCAGCACTCGCCATGGCCGACGAAAAGCCCAAGGAAGGAGTCCAGACTGAGAACAACGATCATACTAATTTGAAAGTGGAGGGGCAGGATGGTTCTGTGGTGCAGTTTAAGATTAAGAGGCATATACCACTTAGTAAACTAATGAAAGCCTATTGTGAACGACAGGGATTGTCAATGAGGCAGATCAGATTCCAATTTGACAGTCAACCAATCAATGAAACAGACACACCTGCACAGTTGGAATTGGAGCATAAGATACAATTGATGTGTTCCAACAGTACACATCATATAAAATAAATAATTTAAATGAAAAGTTAATTGAATACTTACAGTACTAAAAGTCATTCTAAGTTCTTTTTTCAGAGAATAAAAGAGGCAAAAGGAAAAGCTAGTTTCAGCATCATGCACTGAAAGAAATCTAAATTGTAACAAATTATGTATACATTTAGTCTCTATTTCCTGTTCAAATACTTCAAATACATTTATAACCATTTGGAACTGTTATTACCAATATTTTAAGATGCTACATCATCCAATAAGAAATATTCACTGTCTCATTGTTAAACAGTGATATTTAAATAATGCCGTGACATATGTATTAATTAAGCAATGAGCTACCAGTCAGTATGTTTTGCCATATAAAGGTAAAGAATTTAAGCCAAGGTAAAGCTTGTGTTTGTTTGTTTGACTTAGAAAGCCAAAGTTGAACCTATGTGACAACTCTTTGATCAAACGTAATAACTGAAGCATAAGAAAATTTATTTGTAGTGTAATTACCAATCGTCCTCCCTTCCTCCTACTGAGAAACAACTGGGTCTTGTTTAAATACTCAGCTTAATTTAAATTACATATTTAACACGATACATTTGTCTTGGCTTTGCATAACACCAAAATGATAGATTAATTTTTTATATGATAATTAGAGCCAAACTGTTATCAATAAGTATGTTAAAGCATTTAAAGGTTATGAAAGTTTAATGCGCTACTGATGTGTTGCTTTTCAAAATGGTTAAGACATTCCCGCTTTGAAAATTGTTGTACTTGATAATGGAGCCTCCTTGTGGTGAATCAGCAGTATTTCAGGCTTTCAAATCGCAGGTGAACTGTTTTAATTTTCCCCCTTCACAATGGGAATGTATGTACTATAGCGGTGCTATCAAGAAAATATGTACTTGTCTCTGGACCCCTGACATCCAGAAACCAGCAGGAACTTAATGACTACCAGAAAATATGTACTGCCTTTCCTTTGGTTTGTCTGTAGTCCTGGTAGCTACAGATAAACCAGTATTTTTTTTCAGTCAAATTGATTATATTTTCTGGAAAGAAAACAAGTTAACTGACAATTGTTTTCCCTTTTAAACTGTCCAATGTAGCTGGGCTTGATGGTGCATGCCTGTGGTCCTAGCTACTTGGGAGGCTGAGGCAGTAAGATTGCTTGAGCCTAGGAGTTGGAGGTTACAGCGACCTATGATCCTGCACCTCACTCCAGTTTGGGTGAGAGCAAGACCCTATCTCAAAAAAAACAAAAACAAAAAAACAGCAACAATTAAACTGTCCCATGTAGTGGGGGCCTTGAACATATTGAGTCAGGTAGATGAATGTTTTGCTTTAATCTCATGGAATTATTCTCTATTTCTGACCAGAGAGCAGCACATTCCTCTAAGAAGGACAGACTTACTTAATAAAGCCCTGAGGTTAGGGAGAGAGATGGCAGCCACCCAGATAAGCCAGCTCAACTTTTATGTTTAAATCTGATGGCTTATGCTTTCTTGGCCAATGATACAGGGAGATCGAGGTGAGGAAGAACAGTCAGGACCAAGGGAGTAGTGACATGGTAAGGTTATCCTCTACTCCTTCTCCCATATGTGGAGAGGAAAGAACTGAGTATTAAATGCAAAATGATCTCAATCCAAGAGAGAGGGATAATATAACAGCATGATTAAAAATAAAAAGATAAGACTGGTTTATAACACAATTAAATTTTCTCTAGGATTATTTTTAACTACTTAAATACACAACCGAGAAGGGTGCCTATGGTCTGGTATACTGTCAGGGACCCAAGCCAGTAATTCAGGCCTCCCTCTGAGGCTACAGAGGCAGAAATGGCAAATACCTCCAGCCAACGGGCCTGAAAATACTGAGGTCCCAGTGCATATAGTACATAGGTAAATTAGTTTACTCCCTCCAAGGCTAAGTAGAGAGACTTAAACCTTTCTTCTTTACACAGACTTCTCAAAATGCTCTTTAGTGGTTTATTTAAAAATACATTCTTTTATTTTAAAAAGTAAAGCTTATTATAAAAAATATAATGGAGTAAATTATTAACAATTGAAGAACATCTATAATTATATTGTTTGGTAAAGATATTCTTACTTGGTAGTAATATTATTTGGTAGATATCCTTCCTAATTTATTTCTTTTTTTTTTGAGACAGAATCTCAGTCTGTTGCCAGGCGCCAGGCTGGAGTGCAGTGGCGGGATCTTGGCTCACTGTAACCTCCGCCTCCCGGGTTCAAGCAATTCTCCTGCCTTAGCCTCTCGAGTAGCTGGCACTACAGGTGCACGCCACCATGCCGAGCTAATTTTTGTACTTTTAGTAGAGACGGGGTTTCACCATGTTGGCCAGGATGGTCTTTATCTCTTGACCTTGTGATCCGCCCGCCTTGGCCTCCCAAAGTGCTAGGATTACAGGCGTGATCCACCGGGCCCGGCCCTTTCCTAATTTATTTCAATATGTTCATTTTCAAAAATGAGGTTATTTTAATTATACCATTTTATAAGACCTTTTCTTTAATAAAACATAGATAAAATTTATATCAATAAATACAGATTTAATAATAAAAATCAGCATTTATTGCCATTTACTCTGTGCAGACATCACGCTAAGTGTTTTATAGGCACATCCATTATGTAAATTATTTCATCCTTCTACCTAGGACTATTTTTCAGAATTTGACCCTGGGAGGTGGAGCTCCAGTAGAAAATGGTGGTCTTCCCAAGCTGAGAAGGCAGAGATCAGAGTTCAAGACAGTTGAAGTGACTGGAATTTGTGGAAAAGAAAGGAGTAATGTGACAGAGGGAGACAGATTTCTACATGGGGGCTTTGGTATAGAGCTGGGTTGCACGTGTGTAGAACAAATCATCATGAGACCTAGGATAAAGTAGCTACTGTAGGAGTGAGAGGTGAATAGCGACACCTAAAATTACACTGGACTAGATGATGTTGTAGCTGTTATAGTCCAGCCAGAGTGGAGAGATTTTGTTGAGCACCTCAGGCATTCGTTTAAGACAACAAACGCCTTGAAAATAAAAGCCAAGTTTTAAAATAAGAGCCACATCTTAGGACAAGAGACAAAACCAAAAAAGACTGACTCCAACACAGAATGACACCAAGCCTGAAAAGGATCTGGAGGCCTTTCTAGCAATTTAAATGAAATGCCCTTTAAAACAAGACATAAAATCCAGATTCTTTGCAGTGTGTCATCTATAATATTATGCATGTAATCAAAGATAACTAGACATGGAAAAAAGAGAAGAAAAGAAAATATGACCCATTATCAAGGAGAGGGAAGCAGTAAATAAAAACCCAACTTTATACAACCAAGATGTTTAAAATAGAAGGCAAAGACTCTAAAAGTACCTATTAAAATATGTTTAGGGCTTAAAGGAAAACATGGATATAGTGAATGACATATGGGAACTATCAGCAAGGAACCAGAAATTCTATTTGTTTTCACCATATACTTATTTTATCTGTCTGGAACTTCATATAAATTGAATTATACAGTATGTACTCTTTTGTTTCCAGATTTTTCTCTTTGAAAAATGCCAGTAGCATTTATTTATGTTGCTGTATGATTAGCAGGCCCTTTTTATTGCAGAATAAACAAAATGAAGTAGTAGACGCTTACATTTAAATGTAGAATCACAGCGATTATAATAGCTACAAATGTAGACTGATACAAAAGTGTTTTTTCACAGTCTTAGCTAAAGAGGTGTAGTAAATTATGAGAGAGCTTTCCAAATGGGTGAATATTTTTTACTAACAATCTAAATAAAATAGACATAATAAAAATTTCAATTTGTAAATAGAGTTGCATTTCTAGAAACTTTTGGTGTATATTAAAACCATGTTTAAAACATTTTTTTCTAAGCAGAATGAACTAAAGTTATGGAATTACATAACGATTCATAAATTTGTCAGCTATTTCAATGTCTGGTGGGACATTTGAAAGCTATATGGGATGTGAGACAATCTGCATTGTTCATTATTCTCTCACGCTTTATAGGACATTCAGAATTCTTGGACACCACTTGCTAAATGCTAGTGATATTGTGAGACAAGAAATGCTTCCCCAAATTTCCAAAATGCTCTTTAGGGAGGAGTAATATTCCTATTGACAAGAGCTACTCTTTGCCTTTTGATCACAATCTTTCCAACTGTCATATTTATGTATTTTCTTTTTGAAAATGTTGAAAAGAGAATGAGAAAACCAGTCACAGACTGGGAAAAATATTTGCAAAAGACATATCTGATAAAGAATTGTTATCTAAAAATATTAAAATAACTGAAAACCCAACAAGAAAATGAATAACCTGATTTTAAAATGGACAAAAGGTCTGAATAGACACCTCATCAAGGAAGACATGCAAATGGAAAATAGGCATATGAAAAAATGCTCAACATTGCATGCCATTAGGAAATTGCAAATTAAAACAATATTGAGATATAACTGCATACCTATTAGAATGGCCAAAATCTAAAACACTAATAACACCAAATCCCAGCAAAGATATGGAGCAACAGAAACTCCCAATCATTCCTGGCGGGAACGCAAAATGGTACCTCCATGTTGGAAGACTGTTTGGCAGTTTCTCGCAAACCTAAACATATTCTTAACGTACAATTCAAGAATCATGCTCCTTGATATTTACCCAAATAAGCTGAAAACTTATGTCCACAAAAATGTGCACACAGATGTTTATAGAAACTTCATTAATTATTGCAAAATATTGGAAGCAACTAAGATGCCATCAGCAAATAAGCAGACAAATCAGATATGGTACATCCAGACAATGGAATATTACTCAGCGCTAAAAGGAAATGAGGTATTTAGCCATGAAAAGATATGGAGAAACCTGAAATGCATATTCCTAAGTGAAAGAAGCCAATCTGAAAAGGCTACCTACAATATGATTCCAATTATATAACATTCTAGAAAAGGAAAAACCATGGAGACAGAAACAGTTTCAGTGGTTTCAAGAGACTATGAGAAGGAAGGGCTGAATAGATGGAGCCCAGAATTTTATGGCAATAAAACTCTTCTACATATTGCTATCATTATAGATACATGTATTGTCATTTGTCAAAGCCCATAGAGTGTACAACACCAACAGTGAACCCTAATGTAAACTATAGACTTTGGCTGATAACGATGTGTCATTGTAGGTTCGTTGATTATAAAAAATGTACCTCTCCGGTGGGGGATATTGATAACAGGTGAGGCTTTGCATGTGTGGGGGGTAAAGAATAAATGGGAAATCTTTGTACTTTCACTCAGTTTTGCTGTGAACCTAAAAATGCTCTGAAAAATAAAGTCTACTAATAAAATGTTGAAAAGATGCCATGTTTAAAGAATGCTGTCCACTAATGACAATCTCTACTTCCTTCCTGCTACTGTCCTTGGCAGAGCTACTTGGATTAACAATGGTGCCTGGCAGAGTAACACACAGACCATAGGAACAGACATTTTTCTGAGTACATGTGGAAGACCAACTGGGAACTCCAAAATATTTTGTGATGGACGTTTGGATGGAACATCCAAAATATTTAGTAATAGATGTTTGTGATGGAAGCCCGCTTTGGACTTCTCATGGAGAACCCAGAACTAGGTCATCAAGTCCACTGAAATTAGTGATAAAACCAGGCCTGGGTAATGACTTTGGGTTGAAGAGGAACAAATTGGGAAAAAGGGACTTGATTGGCAGGTTTTAGGTATAAGAGCAGAAAGGAAAAGGGAACACTCATTTTTCACTTTGTACCCCTTTGTACCTTTTCAAATTCATATCATGTGCAATATTACCTATTTTTAAAGTAATTTTTAAAATGTGAGATGGAGAAGCAGAGAAAGTAGTAAAAGAGGTTAGGAAGGGGTGATCAGAGTGGTTAGAGGAAAACCAGGAGACAGTAATAACATGAACACCAGGATAAGAACATTTTCAAAAGGGAAGTGAGGCCAACCATGATGTGATGGTTAATACTGAGTGTCAATTTGATTGTACTGAAGGATGCAAAGTATGGATCCTGGGTGTGTCTGTGAGGGTGTTGCCAAAGGAGATTAACATTTGAGTCAGTGGGCTGGGGAAGGGAGAACCACCCTTAATCTGGGTGAGCACAATCTAATCAGCTGTCAGCACAGCTAGAATATAAGTAGGCAGAAAAATGTGAAAAGAGAGACTGGCCTAGCCTCCCAGGCTGCATCTCTCTCCCATGCTGGATGCTTCCTGCCCTCAAACATCAGACTCCAAGTTCTCCAGTTTTGGAACTCAAACTGGCTCTCCTTGCTCCTTAGCCTGCAGATGGCCTATTGTGGGACCCTGTGATTGTGTGAGTTGATACTTAATAAACTCATATATATGGAAGGCAGCCACAAGACCTCAGAGTAGAAAACTGTTTCTTCGTTTGTTTTGTACAGAATTTTCCATTTTGTTTTTCACTGCAACCTATAAGAAGGGGTTCATTTTACACTGAGACCTAGCACATGCTCATATATAACTGAAATAAATGTTTCATGAACCCATACTTTTTTCCACTACGTGTATTAGTTATTATTGTTGTATAACAAGTTAGCCCCAAATTTAGCAGCTTAAAACAATTATTCTCTCAAAGCTTCTGTGAGTCAGAAACTTGAAGCAGCTTAGCTGGGTAGTACTGATACAGGTCTGTTAGGGGGTTGTAGTTAAGATGTCAGCTAGAGCTGCTTCCAAGATGCCTCACGAATATCGCTGTTGGCAAGAGATCTTAGTTTCTCACCATGTGGGCTCCTTCATAGGGTTGCTTTAGTTTCCTACAACATGGCAGTTGGGTTTCCCCAGAATAACTGAACTGAGAAAGAGCAATAAAAAAGCTGCAGTCAATACCTCTTTTGTCCTAATATTTCAGACATCTTCACTTCTGCCACATTCTATTCATTAAAATTGATCATCATAATACTATTTAGGGAAAAGAAAATGCACTCTACTAAAAACTTTCAATTTTTCAGCCTCCTTAACACCCGAGGATAGCCATGTGATATAGTTCTGGCAATAAGCTGTAATCAGACATCTACGGGAAGCTCATGTCTTCCTGAATAGAGAGTCAAAGCTTTCCTTAAAAACCCTTATTCTCCCTTTTCTCTTTCTTAGAATGGAGAGTGGAGACCTGGAGATGCAAATATATGTCAGTATAAAACTTACCAGTCCAGGATGGAGGCCTGGAAGCTGCATCTCTGATGGTATTCTTGGGCTTCTCTTTTCTTGACTTTTTATTGAGACAAATAACCAGAGTTAAAAAAAAAAAAAAAAAAGTAATGAGTCACTAAGTACAGCCACTCTTAAGGGGAAAGGAAATGAGTTTATATTATTTGAAGGAAGGAGTATCAAAAAAATTTATATCTATGAAACTGTGTATGGTGAAATCTGATATGTTTTATTCTGTCCTACACCACTTCAGTTTGTTTTAAATGTTGGTTATAAACCATTACACTAAATTCATGACTTACCATTGGTTGTAACCCACAATATAAAATCACTCTATTGACAAAACTGCAGGGAAACAATCACACTCATAACTTAATGGTGGAAGTGAAAAACGGTACAACCTATAGAGAAGGTAATGTGGCAATTTGTATTAAATTATAAATGTATTTAGCCTTTGAACTATCACTCGTATCTCTCAGCATTTTTACTATTTTACTATTTACTATAACTCCCAAGTAAGACAAAGAGACATACTTTGTCTTACTTGGGAGTTATAGTAAACAGAAAAATAGTAATATTTCATACAGTGAAACCTCAATGTATGTTTTATATATAATTTTGATTTATTGACCCAACAATATCAAAACATATTGAAAATCAAAAATATTTGAAAAGTTTTTTTTTAAAGCAGCCTGTGTCCCCTCTCATAATGTGTGTGGTCACAGCCCTCTCTGGTTCTGAGATGGAGTAATGACTTTTTTGTGTTTAGAGAGGGGCTCTAAGGTGGTCATTTGAACTGGGTCCTCTTGGACTGCAGTGGGAGATAATTTTGCAGCAAGCCATGGATATAGGGCCAAAGACAGACTGATGGATGTCTTGGCAGATGCCAGGATGAATGAATGACAACTGAGGACTTATGGTTCACCAATGCATTGACACTAACAAGCCCCTAGAACCTAGATGCTGTCTTCTTAAGTTTTGTCATCTGGCAGAATAAGATACTGAGTTGCAAAAAAATAATGACTTTCTTGCTTACACCACTAAAAGTGTAGCCTAGAATTTAGATCAGTTGTAAAAGTACAGGCAATTATTTTAAAAGTACAGGAGCTGAGGGAGAGAAAAGGAGGGAAGAATAGGAATTTTTCCTCTCAAGTGAGAGATTAGAGCATGCTTAAGTGCTCACGGCAGGGATATGGTTCAGTGGGAAGGCTAAGGATACCAGGAAACAGAAATAAGAGATAGCATGAGATTCCTGAGGCTGGAGAAGGGACCACCTTCTTTATTTTAACTGTAAAACAGAGCTGAGAACTAGTACAAATCCAGTTTAGTTAGGTTTAGTGGCTAAAATATGAAGAAATATGTATCTGATGGCTTCTATTTTCTTGGAGAAGTAGCACCAAAAGTCATATTCCAAGAGGTTAGGTTGGTTAAATGTTTCAGTGGAGAAAGTTTGATGGGTCACAAAAGTGGGCAGAAGAAGTGAGTTGACAAGTGAAAATGTTCAGATTGCCAGCAGGGTGGCAGGGCCAGGTAAGGCTGTGGATTCTATGTGCAGTGGGTACAAACTGATCTGACTCTGTAATTTTTTTTTTTTTCCAGTGGTGCTCAGATGTGCTGGAGCAGGAATGGGGAAGATGGATGACTGGGGTTATCCTGAGTTGGAATTATTCCAGAAAATAACAGCTCTGAACCTCTTCTCATATATATATATATATATATATATATATATATATATATATATTTAAAACACACATATAGTTGTTTTCCAAATTTAAAAAAAAATATCTTTTCCTTTAAACCTTATGCTGTTTTTCCATCCCTTTGATAGTTGTCTTTATCTTCCTTAGCTCTTTTCCAGGTTTCTCATTGTCTATTTCAAAAGACAGAGGCAGTACCGTATAGCAGTTAAGAGAGGACTTCTGGCACCAGTCTGCCAGGTACAAATCTCATGTTTAGCACTTACTAGCTGTGTGATCACATAACATCTCTGTGCCTCGGTTTTCTTATCTGCAAAATGGGGACAGTGGTAATATAGCATGCCTTCGTAAGAATGCTCTGAGGATATATGAGCTAATGCACCTACTATATACAGAGTATTACTTGTTGCTATTATTATTTTCACCCAAATGAAATACCCAAACTGGGAGCAGAATATGACATGAAGGATTACCTTCTGGCCTTTACAAAGTACTCAATATTTAATCCATTTCAATATTTCATAGCTTCTATTTCTCCTTTCCCCACAAAGTCACTATAATTGCATACTCATAGTAAGCACGAGGAAACGTTGAAGTCTTAGACTATTTTGAGAATCATTCCTTCTTCATCTTTTGGGATGTTGATTGTTTAAGTACTTACACTGGGTCAAATGGGTTGCTGATCTATACCTGCATATCTCTGGCTTCCAAATTCATTTCTTTTCTTTGACAGCCTCTTCTGAAAATGCTACACCTTTTCTTCTCCACATGTAAACTGGTTACGGCTGACTGTTGTCACAAAGCCACACGGTCCTTGCTGAGGCTGTAAGCCCTCTGCAGATGAGTACTGTGGCTTCCACTTTTTAGTAGCCTTAGCACCCAGGAAGTTGCCCTTATAAAAAGTAGAAAACAAAAATGGTAGATGATGGTCATGCTGATGATAATGATGACAGTACCATAACTGATCATTCTTGGTTTCCTTACCTGTAGACTTCTGTGGGGATAGAAAGAAACAAACATGGGACTTTGAGGCCAAACAGATTGTAGTTCAAATCCTAGTTCTACCACTAAATAGTTGGATAGCCTTGGATTAAAAACAAACAATTTACAGCACTGTAAATTGTTCAGTAATTTATGAGCAACTTTCTCTTTTTCCCCTCCAATTCTTGCCTACCATGACTCTTAGAGCCACTAACAGAATGGTCTCTTTCACAAGCCATGCCTTTCCTAAAACTTCCTACCACTTAAGAGGTGGGGCTGGAATTCCTTTTCTTCCTTAAAGTCCTTCGTGCCATCACCTTGTCACTTTCAATCTCTCAGATCTTCCCTTCACTCACCAGGTAGGTTTATTCTATATCACATTTATTTTTCAATGCCTTTCTTCAATTCCTCTTCTCAGGCAACACACTATTTTGCAACATGCTCACCTCCTTACTCTAGATCTCTCTCTTTCTGCCCTTTATTCACTAGTGTAATTCCTATTCTGTCTTTTATAATTGGAAGACTTTATCATTTCTTTCTAAATCCCAAAAGTGACTTGGTGCCAAAAATACACAATGTTTTTTTGGCTTTAACAGGCAAATACTGCAGACACCTGTTTTTGTTAGTCCAGCTGCATGAAGTCTATATATGCTTTATAAAATAACAGCTAGAGAGGAGAGATTATTTCACCTACTTTGTACTACATTGAGTGTAGCAAAATATATACAATTTATAAACTTTGATTTGTGATGATACCCTGAGAAACAGAAAAAATTAAAAGATTTTTAGCTTTGACATGTATCATGTATTTCCACCTTTGATTACAAAATAATGACATGTATCCACCTGTCAAACAAAGAAATACTAAAAAATATATTTAAATACTTTACAAGAAGAAAATGCTGGCTTATTTCACATTGAAATCCTCAAATGACAGCTAATGTCTTTTCACATCAACTGTAAATAACTTGTTCAATTAAGGCTATGAAATACTGAAGAAAAGAGGGGCAGAATGGAGGGAAAGAAAAAGGAAAAAATAACATTTAAAAAATTCTGAGTAAATGATTCTGTGTGTAGTCGTATTTAACATGAGAAAGTTCACATACACAAATCCTGAATTATGCTTTTGAATTATTGTAAAAAAACCCCACCTTTTCTGATAAGATAGAAATTTTAAAAGCATCATTGATTTGTAAATTTCTGATATTTTCAGTTTGCTTGAAGTTCTTCTCCAACTTTAGGCCTGTGTTTTAATACTCTATTACATATAGTCCCACACCTACTACATTATCTTAGACAAGTCATAGCTATAAAGCAACCATCAGCTATTTTAAAAAACACAAAATATACCAAATTTCTAAAAGTAGATTAGGATCTTCTTGGAAAAGTCTATGCTAATTCCAAGAGGCTGCTTCTCAAAATATTTTTAGAATTCCTCTTTGGAACCATTTTCAGTTGGCTAAAACCACATAGGAAAGCCAACTGTGTTGCTTTATAGAGGTCTCATTTAAAAAATAATAATAATTTAAATAAACGGGCATCACTCACATTATTCAATCAACTTGACTTCAAGTTACATTTTTGGCTGTATTCAAAAATCAAATTTACCTCAAAATTCAAATATTTTCTACAATGAAAATTTTTTTAAAATGTGAAAGCCTTCTGAGAGCAACATCCCCAAATTTATCGGAAATAACAGTAGCAGATTACAGTAAGGATAAAGCTTCAAAGTTTTCCAAGGCAGATCATTTTGGGGGTATGATGCGGGTGAAAAGAATGTTAATTTTTACATATAATCTTGGAAAACATTTAAAAGACACATTTATGTTCATACCTCTATTTGCCCTTCAGATGGTTGAATTTTCCCTAACAATAACCACCTTTTCAAAATCCTAAAATGATTTTAAATGGGTTATGAATTTAAAATTTCCCACAAAGGTTATCAGGGGGTGGGGTGAGGAAGTGCAGCCATGTGTGTAGGGATAAGACTTTTCCACTCCCAATCTAAGCACCCAAAGCACGTCACAAACGCAAGCTCTAGAATCTAAAGTTTTGCTGGATGATAGTGATTTAGAGAGGCTTTCAAGCAGCTCTTAGGGTCTCCATTCATTCCTAATACTCTATGTAGCTGAACAATACTAGTTGCATTCAATGTTTTGTTTGTTTCACAGGGTGGTCCTATAATATGAGGTTTTCAGTGACTGTGAATGTTATTTTTGTCATTTTTGGCACTTACAGTTCACAATGTTTGGTTATGTGGTTTAAGATTGTTTTAATTTTTGCATTTTACATTGCTTTTGGCACTTTTGAAGAAAGGGACATTGTCTTTTATGCTGTGTTGGGAGAAAGTGGTAGGCCTCCCCCAGTCTCTAGCTTTAAATGTTCGGCTTTATGAAATCCACGATTCTCCCTAGAATCCTCTATCACTAAATGACGCGAGAGGAAATTTGCCTTCATAAGCTGGCCATCCCAACTGCCTTAGAGGCTGGTATCCCCACCTTTGGATTTAGGCTGTTTGGCCACTACAGTCACAGGCTCTGGTGGTCCCTCTCCGCAGAAAAGTACAACTGGATTTTTGCGGGCCCACATGGCCACGTCCCCTCCCACCCTCCTGGCCGGGGTGGAAGAGGACATCCTGCTGCAGGCCCCCAGCCGGTTGACATAGCGGTTTCGAAGGCGATTTCGGCTTCTGGCTTGCAGACCCGGACCCTGGCTAGGCAGGAAAGCGTCCACATTCCTAGTCCGGTAGCCCTCCTCGCGGTTGCGCCCTAGGAGCATCGAAATGTTGGGGTTGCGGATGGCGTAGATGACAGGATTGATGGCCCCATTGGCCCAGGTCAGCCAGACGGCCACCACGTTGAGGAGCGAGGGGGCCTGCGCGGCCTGGGCCTGCCGGGCGGCAGCCAGCAGCACCAGGAAGCAGTAGGGCCCCCAGCAGCAGATGACGAAGACGATCATGATGAGCACAGTGGTGGCCGTGCGCACCTCGCTGAAAAAGCGCAGCACGCGCGCGTAGGTGATCACGGGCCGCACACGCACGTCCGACAGGCGCACCGTCTTGCAGATGTGGTAGTGGCAGAAGCACATGAGCAGGAAGGGCAGCAGGTAGCAGGCCACCACCAGCCCCACGCTGTAGGCCGCGCCCAGCTGCGCAGGGTCGGGGGAGGTCCGGTAGAGGCAGCCGTGGAAGCTCTGCGCAGCCGCGAGTTCTCGGGGCATCCCGAGCAGCTCCCAGGGTAAGGAGAAGCCGAGGGCCGCCAGCCAGGCGCCGGCCAGCAGCTGTAGCGCGCGGCGGCGGCCGATCTTCTCCCGCGGCGGCCGCACGATGGTGCAGTAGCGGTCCAGTGAGATGAGCGCCACGCTGAACATGGACACGATGCCGAAGCACGAGCTGAAGAAGCGGCTGGCGGCGCAGAAGCCGCGCCAGGGCCCCGCGGCGGCGGCAGGCGCCGAGCCCCCGGGCGGCGTCAATAGATCCAGGAAGGCGGCGGGCAGGCAGAGCAGCGCCGTGAGCAGATCCGACAGGGACAGCGACAGGATGAAGGCGTTGGTGACGGTGCGGAGCTGCCGGTGCTTTACGATGACACCCATCACCGCGCAGTTGCCCAGGCTAGACAGCAGGAAGATGAGCAGGAGGACGAGCGCCTGGGCCGCCACTGCCGCCCCGTGCGATAGCAGCGGCGCCGCCTCTGCGCCCAGCGGCGGCCTCACCGCCGCCCCAGCCGCCCATGCCGCCCCGGACCCGCCAAGGCCGCCGCCACCGGGAGCGGCAGCGGTGCCGCCCCCGCTCCCGTCGCTCAGGTTCCCCAGCCCCGCGGCCTCCGCGGTGGCCACGGTGCTGAAGGAGAGCACGGCCGCCGTCGCCGCGGAGGAAGTCCCGCCAGGCGAGCCTGCCGCTGAGGGGGCTCCGGGGTGCGGGCTGCCCAGTAAGGCCATGCTCGCTGGTGGACGGGCCGGCGGCGGCGGCTGCTCCTCCACGGGGCCCCGTGGCGGCCGCGGATCTGCTCATCCCGTACCGGGGGCGGCGGCCGCTCGGCCGGAGAGCTGGCTCGGAGCCGGGGGTTAGCGGCCGCTTCGGGGAGCCGGGCTCGGCCGGAGGCGCGGCGGTAGCCGGGGACCCGGTGGAACCTTTGACGTGGGTTCCAGCGCTGCCAAGGGAACTGCGTGTTTACGCAGGCGCGCAGGGCGGGACGTCAGCCCAGTACCCTCCGCAAGGGCGAGACACTGACTCTCCCGGGTTAACTGGCCTGGGGCTTCGGGTTTCGGAGAGTGCCAGGTCAACCTCCTCAGGGACCACTGTCCGGCCAGATAAACAGGACTGGCATGCAAACAAATGACCAGATTCAACGAAGTTCATTCACTCTTTCTTTTGTAGGGTACAAATGTTCTACAGGCAGGCCTTTTGGGGAGCAGGGGGCGCTTTGCTTCCTGTGGGTACTTTTGGCGTATACAGGTAGGAAAGCAATCTAGAACCTCAAGTGAAGGAAAAATCCAGAAGTCTACATCCAGACATCTTAAACTTGAGAGGTAGACTAAACCGATAGTTCTCAAACTTGAGCTAACAGAATTCACAGAGGGTGTGTTAAAATACAAGTGAGGAGGTCTCAAGCCCAGTGTTTCGGATACCTCTGGGGAAGTGCCCAAGAATCTGTGTGTCTAACGGGTTCGCCGGTGGTGATGATGATGCTGGTCCCAGACCACACTCTGAGAACCACTGATGTCAAGAGCTTCATAAAAGCTGTTCTCTGGCTGACACTCAGTACTGAGGATGGGCCCATGACTCTAAACCCCGTAGGTGATTTTGATACAGGTGCTCTGAGGAGCTAGGATATGCATCTTCTTTAGATGTTACCTCATTTCCAAGGGCCTGGACCTCAGGCCCCTACTGACTGATAAATGTGGGGGAGAGGGATTGGTGCCTTGCTCTGCGGGCAGCCTTCATCTGTTCTCAGGAATGGAGTGTGTTTTGAGTCTAAAGTGCTGCCAGCCTGGCAATTACCACAGATGCAGCTCCAGCTACCTGGCTGGGAGACACAGGGAAAAGAAAGGCATGGCTGCCTAGGGAAGTTGCATCTCAAGTTTCTGGGGATGGCCTCTCATGGGGAAAAGTGTGATAAATGCTCAAGGTTAACTAACCCTGGGCTCTTCTCTAAAGCAGTGGTTCACAGAGTATAGACACTGGACCAGCAGCAGCAACATCCCCTGGAAACCTTGAGAGAGAGAAATTATCAGGCCTGCAGTGCATAGGACACTCCTGATCTACTGAAACTCCTGTGGTGGGGCCCAGGCACCTATGTTTTAACAAGCCCTCCTGGTGATTCTGATGCACAAATTTGAGAAACACTGCTCTAAAGAATGACAATACATTTGTAGGTCTTAGAATCAATGTTATTAGTACTTGGAGTGCTTATTTCATTCAGAAAAAAAAAGTCCTACAGGAAATTTACAATATAAATAGAAGAACGTTTAAGGTGGCAAACCAAAACTGGGTTTCTCAGCCTCAGTATCATGGACTTTTTGGGCTAGATAATTCTTTGTTGCAAGGGCCACCTATGCATTGTAGGATGTTCAGCAGCATCCCTAGCCTCTACCTACTAGATGCCAATAGCACCTCTCCCAGCTGTGACAACTAAAAATGTCTCCAGATATTGCCAAATGTTCTCTTGGTAGCAATCAACCCCAGCTTAATCTAGACTGATTTTATCTTAATTTTGTCAATCAAGACAAAAATATAATTATCATGCATTAATTTATTTAGCAAACACAATCTTCTAAGATTGTGCTTAGTTTTAGGAAACAACAAATAAGATATGAAACCCAGCCCAAATAAGCTTACAGCCACAGGCAAACACAGTATATTACAGCATGCTAAATATTGTCTTAAAAATGTGAATGAAATCATTTGGAGGTGACTAACTCTTCCTAATGAAGGCTTTGTACAAGAGGTGACATTAGACTTTCCTAAAAAGGAAGAAAGGGGAAGAACCATGTTGAAGTGAGCAGTGTCTGAATTCCAGGATATTGGGGATGGGGAGTTAAAATGGAAATAAATGACCAAAGTTTATTGGGGCCACCTTATGATTGGCCTTGTAGGCCATGCTCTGGAGACTGAAAGTCATCGGAGAGGGGCTAATAGCACAAGGGAGGGCCATGAGCAAGTGCATGGTTCAGCAGGACAAAAAGGACTGCACTCGCCTGGTTCCTTCCTTCCTCATCTTTCTCAGTGTCCTCTTCTCTGCCAGTTCATCCTCTTCCACCTGCCTTTACATGCTGGAGTTCATCAAAGCCCTGTTCTCAGCTCCTCTGGACTCCCCGCTCAGCCCCATCTCACTCACACCAAAGATCATCTATATATTCAGGACTTCAAAGATCATCTATATATTCATTACTCAATTGTCTGTGGCACCAACCTACATATCCTGATACTAGGCATCTCTCCTTGATGTGCTGGTCATGCATCAAATGGATTCATGATCCTCCTCCTACTTCCCCTGAAAAACCTGGTCCTTAATACTCTGTATCTCAGAATATGGTAGAACCATCCCTCTAGCTTATAAGCCAAAAACTTAAAGAGTTTTATAAATCCCTCTTCCTTGCCACCACTCCACATCCAGTTCATCAACCACACCCTACGGATTTTAGTTGCAGACTATCTTTGCATCCATTCACTCCTCCATCCTGAATCTTGGCTCTCATCCTCTCATTGGACTACTGTTGTCACTGTTGTCCTAACTGGTCTTCCCACATCCAGTCCCTACACTGGAGGCAGATAGGCATAATGCTCTTAAAAATACACACACAAATTTCTTCATGCCACTTACTTAATTCAACTCCTCTAGTTAGGCCGGTGTAGTGGTGTGTGCCTATATTCCCAGGTACTTAGGAGGCTGAGGAGGGAGGATCGTTTGAGCCCAGCAGTTAGAAGCCAGCCTGGGCAACATAGTGAGACCATATCTCTTTTAAAAAATCCTATCGGCTTTCACCATTTATTTTAGAATAAGGACCTCAATCCTTAATATTTCCTAAAAGGCACTGCATGATTTGACCCCTGCTTCATTTCTAGTCTCATTTGAGACCACTTTCCATCTTTTTTGCTGTGTTCCCGTCCCTCTAGGCTTTTATGACTTCCTTAAACCTTTCATCTTAGGGCGTTTGCACTTACTATGCCCTCTGCCTGGAAAGCTCCATCTTCCTCCTCCCTTCCTTAGCATCCCCATCTTCGCACTAAGGTTAGTCCATAGGGGGAAGCCTTCCTTGATTGATACCCTCTTCTCACATATTGGACCATGTTCCCTTGTGAGTTTCACAGCACTCCGTATTTTCCATTGTAACACATTACCTTGGTCTATAATTTTTTTGTGTGTGATTATCTAAGTATTATCTGCCTCCCACTGTATACTATATGAGGACCTAAATCTTGCCTGTTTATTTTATGAGATCCTTGGCACTTAGCACTCCAGCAAACTGCTATACAAATGCCCACATACAAAAAAATATTTTTTGAGTGACTGTAAGAGGAGAATCTGGAAGTTGGGAGACCAGTTAAGGAGAGGCATTGTAATAGCCCAGGTGAAAAAGGAGAGTCTGAAGTGGACCTTTGCAGTGAAGGAGGAGAGGTCGAGTATAGATTATGGTAGGTAGTATATAGATTAGGATTCTTTGGGCATAAGTAACAGAGAAGACACTTGTTCACATAACCAATATACGAATTTACTGGAAGGACAGGGGAAGTTCCATTTACAAAATGACAGTCTAACATAACAGCCAGCTCCAAAAAGAAGAGAAGTCAGAGAAGTCCTGTGGGTAGAGAGAGCAGAAACTGATGGAGTGATCTCTTTAGGCCACCATTGGAATAGATCAGCTTCAGTCTTCAGACCTTATGTTGTTTCTCAAGATCTCAGTGTGGGGGAGAAAGTCTGACTCGTGTACCGGTTTCCTGGCAATCCTAGCAAGACTACATGCAGGTAGTTTTCCAAAGAAAAAGGAGAGTGTTGTTGGTAAAAGAAGGGGGAAAGGCATAATAGCTGGAGAAATCCACCGTTATCCACCTCGGGAGCATCAACAGAGAGGGCAAAGATTGTGAATAGAAGCCAAGGGTCAATCCCAAGTCTCTAGCTTGGTGGATGGTGGTGCCATTAATCAAGTTAGGGAATATGGGAAGAGGGGCACAATCTAGGGGGAAAATGAGCTTGGTTTGTCCTCTAAGTAATGAATCTACAGTATGGCCTTAGACCTTGGAATTTGGGTATGTGGATGTGGTTAGCCTCTCTACAAGAGGGAAAACCATGGGAATCAATGTGACAATTTAAGGACAGAGTAGTCAGGGAAGAAAGAAAAGGACCATGGATGGAATTCGAGGGAGTAGTAAAAGTTAAGAAGCAGATAAACAAAGCAAACCTAGGCAGGGGAATGATACAGTTAATAAGGCACACTGGCCTATTGAGAAATCAGCTGTTTTACGTTTTTGGTTTTCAGAAAAGAAGGTGTGGCAGTTTTCCCAGCCTCTTATGGAGAATGTATTTGTGATCTTGTGGTCAGCGCTATCCTTTACATCCTGGTGGAGAGCTAAACAGGCTTTCATGTGTTTCAGAGCTTAGAGGAGAAGTTCACAGGTTGAGGAGACTCACCTGTAAAGCCTGGGCCCAAAGAGGTAATTAAAGTAGGCATGTCCAAAAGTTTTGCCACTCACAGTACTCCAACCAGCAGCATTAGCATCACCTGAGAGCTTGTTAGAAATGCCCACCCCATGACTGATGAATGAGAATCTGCATTTTAAGATTTCCAGGCGATTCACATGCACACTGAAGTATGAAGAACAGTGTCCTAAAGAGGGATAGTATGGAATTTGTGGCTTTCAGGGTTGAAGAGAAGGGTGACCTAACTCTCATTGTGTCTGGAGGACTTGGAGCAAAGCGCATTGTGAGTTCATGATGAAGAGATGGGCCTGGGCCCATACAATTGCAGCACTTTGGTGGGCACTAATGCGGACTGGGTACTAACCTCCTAAGCCTAACTGAGTGGTTCTGTGGCTGAGGTCAGCACCAAGGGACTAGAGTTGCCTGTTCTAAAATGGACCACACCTGCCTGCAGGGAGCAAGCAGCAGGGGCCACCATGGATTACATAAACCATTAGACCTGGCAATTAGGTAAGGTTTCTAACGAGTGATGAGGTAGAAGCAAGATTGTAATACTTTAATAGCAGATGGATGAGAAAATGTACCCAATGAGCAGACAGTAAGGAATTTAGAAGTTTAAATACCAAGGGAAAGAGTTAGCAGTGACAGCTATCTAGAGAGGGAAGGAGGGACAGGGAAGTTTGATTTATTTTGTTTACAATTAGAACATTTAAATACTTAGGGGAAGGAACCAGTGAGGGGGCAGCAGGAGATTGGAGACACCTGAAAGAGGTTAATTGCTAAGGCACGATCCTCACTGAGATGGGAAGGGATAGATGTGAGCAGTGCTTAGACAGCAGAATCAAAAGGGCTTTGCAACTGACCAGACATGTGGAGGTCAGAGGTGAAGGAGTTGATTTCCCTCGTGTTTTTGACTCCATGGGAACCAGGGTGGAGTGCAGCAGGAATGAACACTACTGCAAAGGTTCAGCCCTGGTTTGGGTTGAAATTTAGGAGACTTAGGTAATTTCTATTTTTTAGTGTTCAAGAAATATAACATTCTTGTTAAAGTACTATATCCTAGACCAAGTTATGGCCATCCTATCTTAGAAATGGAGGAAGTGTTGTACGAAAATCCTAGACTGGGAGTCAGAACTCCTAGATTTGCAGCCTCTAAATGACCTTAGGAGAGTTAGTCAACACGTTCACCTTAAGTGTATAAATGGGATAAAAACAGTGGCATACCACAGGTAGGGCAGGAAGAGTAGTTTTCCATGGTGCGGTTGAAAAAGGGGTGTGCTGTCTGTAAAGAATTTTAGAACAATAATAAAACCAACTACAAGTTAGTCTTTTTAAAAATTATCACTAAGTGCTGACAATTCTAAACAAGGTCAAGGAGTAAAAATACCCTCTACCTTGGTGGCAGCGGAATCATAATACGCATTTCCTAGTATACTTCATTATGTACCTGACAGATTGTAAAATGCTCCAAAATGTAATTTTTAAACAATTTTCTTTCAAATTCATGTGACTTGTGAGCTTTGAAGGGAAAATAGTGGTTCCTTTTTTTTTTTTTTTAAGTATAATGAAGTGATCTGCAAAAATTATTTGGTCATATTGAGTTAGTGATAATGACTTTTTTTGAGGCAAGTGATTTATTTACTACAGAATTCTGTGGAGAATGAGAGAAAAAAATCCTGTTTTTGTGTAATAGAGAAATAAAAAACATTAACATTATAGCTTTCCTTTTGGTTAGGTAATTAAATCACAGACTAATGATAAGGCCAATACAGACTCTCTGGGTGATAAAGCCAATTAAATGAATAAATTACTTCAGTTTCTGGATGCCCCAAAATAAAGTACTATTACCTATCTCACAAAAGTCTACGAATTCTCTGAGAAGGTCACATCTTGGAATATTTTAATGCTTCACCTATTTTTAACAGGCTCATAGATAAGTATTAACTAGCAGGAATGTCAGTAGTAAGCATTTATTTCATGTTTTAAATCTACCTGGCATGGAGTTGACAGAGTATGAGACTCATTCCACTGTACAGATTCACCGATTAATTTCTACTGTATACCTGTATTTTAATAATGCAATAAGGAACACCTTTTATAAAAGCCCTAAAGATACAGCAAAAGTCTGATTACTAGTTGTTCTTCTCAGCATCAATCTCTGGTACTTCAGTACCTGTGGGTGTAGAAGCTGAGCTTTGTGCCACAGAGAACACCCTAGCAGCAGCTGTAACAAAGAAGCTGACTCCAGCCCTACCTTTCCCAGGCTATTATGCTAAGTGTTGAGTACTTTATAATGATCCATCTCATCTATATGCTGCTTACAGAGAGGGCATTATTTTACTCAAATAATGGAAGACGAAAATAATACGCTTGGAAAGTTCATTGCTGAATTCCACATATTATTCAAAGAGCCTTTAAAACAAATATGATATTAGTAGTAATTACTATGAAGCAATATTTTAAAAGTAACCAGTGTTTTAATTTTACCTGATATGTTAATCACTAGAAAAAGACTCTAAATTTCTGGCATTTTGTATGCTAGACATAAGTGATATTTATACCAAAATACAGTTGCAAATATGAGGTATAATGACTTTATATTTAGCTACAGTATAGTATTTTAGAAAAAATGAAAGTTAGCTTATATGTATAATTTGAATATTGGTTTTCACATAATTTAGAGAAAAAATTACTTATGGATAATGATTACTTTAAAAAGAAAGCACTCACAATCATGGAAGAAGTCACTTGAGAAGAAATCCATCCTTCAGTGGGTCATCATCTTCTATTGTAAAGCTTGCTATACCTGTGTAATGGGCTTGTCCTGATACTTCCACTATAACAGCTTTAAAATCACCACATTTCGCTTCCTGAAAAAAAGATGACAGGAGTACACTATCAAAATATTGCACTCATACTGTATCTGGCTTGAAAATTGTACTCTTGACTTTTATCAAGTTAAGAAAAGGCCAAGAATTAATCCTACGGGCAAGGGAAGGTTTTTAAGGAGAGTGACATGGTCAGACTTGTGTTTCAGATAACTGTAGCTGTAAAATGGGTATCAACCTGGAGAAGAGAGAGACAGGAGACCCAGAAACATGTTAAGATCTAACCTCAATTCACTGAATGATTCCAGAGTCACTAAGGTAGTTTTCAGTGGAGATGGAGAAGAACAACATATACTAACATAGAGATAGTTTGGAGGTAGAACTGATAGGTCTCTTGACCAATGCATGTGGGAACTGAGGAATAGCATTAAGTTAATTATAACCATAGTTTCTAGCTTGGAAATGATGCTAGTGATGCCATTAACCACAATGGGATGAGAAAGGAGGAGCACATTTTAGAGAGAGAGGAAGGAAGAACTTTTTAACAAGGCGAGTTTGAGAACCTCTGGGACAATCATTTGGAGATGAGTATAGTGAACAGTTGGGATTAAGAGCATTAGATTCAGAAAGACACACAGGGTAGGTAGGCCTGGCAGGGATAAAGTTTTGGGAGTCATCATCAGTAGGTGGTTAAGAACTGATGCCTAGGAAGTGGATGAAATTGCTCAGCAGCATCAAATTGTAGATGAGATGAGAAGGAAGCTGAGGATGAAGTGATGAGAACATCTAAATGGAAGGACAGGGAAAGGAAGCTGGGGCAGGGGAAGAAACTGAGAAGGTACTATCAGGGAGCCTGGATGAGCCCAGACAGACAGGGAGAGAGAAAGATGCAAGTGAAGACATTCTGGCAAGCATGATTAATAACTATAAAACAAATAACTGGAAACCTTAACTTCAGCATATCCTTTTATGTTCTAATTTTTGACAAGAATAACTGAAGCTAAAGGTAAAATGTCAAATACTGTTAGGGTATAATATTTTATGTTTTTATAAATCTGCTGTAGTGTGATGGGTCCTTCACCAGGTTACTTAAAGGTGTATGCCCACTGCTTGAACCCTGAGGGCTGGGGTGTAAGCCAAGGGTAGCCAGCCAAAGAGCTGGTATCCCTGAGAACCCAAAAATCCCAGAGAATATCTGGGAATATACCAAGGAAAACAGTCCTGTCACACATACACAGTAAGCAAAGAGCCAGAAAATTAGCTTAAAAGCAGCTTAGACACAGGAGTCAGGATAGGTCTCCACAGTTGTCTAGCTGCTGCCCAGGAGTGCCTTGTATGTAAGTCCTAATAAATGTATCTACTTGCCAACCTGGACTTGTCTGAGTCATTCTTTGGTTTCTGGCTCCTTCTCTATTTGGGGGGGACATTACAGTCCCAGATTCTTCTCATAACAGCTCCGATAATATTAACGCCTCATTGACCTTTGCTTTGTTTGATAGCAACATAATGTAATGCTTAACAGCATGTGGTCTGTTCAGAGACCCACATTCATGACCTCGATGTGCTACTCACTGACTAACCACCAGCAAATTATCCAACTTCTCCAATCCTCCACTCTATCACCTACTAAAAAAGGATAATAACAATACAGTACTGACCTTGTAGGATTCTTGTGAGGATTAAATGAGATGGCATGTATCAAGTGCATAGCTTGGAAACTGAGGCACAGTGAAGTATCCAATACATGTATGTTATTATTTTTATGTTCATTTCAGATTCTGAAGACAACGTGTTCTGAATTTTTGCATACAACATAAATGGTTTCACATGTTTAAGATCATTATGTGATGCAGAGATTCTTAAAGAAATTCTAATATTCAGAAACACCATATCTTAAAAAACAGCTATATTAGGATAGCTTGTTTGCTATGTTAAAGGACTGTTTATGAGTAGATTCATTTGCTAAATGTAGATTAATCATTCTGTAGCAGATTTCATTTACTACAGGGATAAGATTCATTACTTAGCTCTTAGCATATTTAATTTGATGTTCCACCACTTGTCAGGGCTTTCACATCCTATTATATAGAATAAAACACTATTATAAAATAAAACAAAAAACCCAAACCCCAGTTTAGTGGTTCTCAAACCTTTTGGCCTCAGGACCCTTTTATACCTTAAGATTTGAGGACTCCAAAGAGTTTTTGTTTATATCTATCAATATTTACTGTATTAGGAATTGGATATATCTACTACTTCATTTAAAAAATCATAAACCCATTATCATTAACATATGAATAATATATTTTTGTGAAAATAACTATGTTTGCCAAAACAAAAAGAAATTAACAGAAAAGTGGCATTGTTTGATATTTCTGCAAACCTCTTTTATGTCTGGCTTAATAGAAAGCACCTAGGTTCTCGTATCTAGCTTCTGCATTCAATTGGTTGGGTTATCACAGAACGCATAGCCTCTGAAGAACTCCACTGTGCACTCTTGAGAGAATGAGTGAAAAGCAAATAATGTCATTATGGTGAACATAGTTCTGACCTTCTGAACCCATGAAAAGGACCTTAGACCACACTTGAGAATCGATATCCTAGTTGAAAAGAAGTTTTTAAACTCTTTAAAACTCTCTCCTGAGAGCTGAGTGAAGAAATTTATCAAACACCCAACTCAGGCCTCTTCAGTCTCCTAAGTCACACATTTATAAATAAGAAGCTAAAGGTGTCACTTACCCTCACAGCTTTCCCTGTGAATACTGAGCCAGTTGCACTGCTTTTAAAGGCTCTGGTCTGGTTCAGTTCTAGAAGCCCTTTGTGATACTGTAAGGCAATTCGGGCTGTCACTCCTGAGCCAGTGGGACTTCTGTCAACCTGTTTTAGAATAAATGAAGATAAGAACGTTAACAGTGTTTTAGTTCCATTTTACCTGGCTTTTGTGCCTAAACATAATAGTTTTAATACCTGTTCATCTGCAAAAACACAAATGTTGGTGGTTGGTTCCTCGGTATAAGCGTCTTTTCCATCTGTTAATATAGTTCCATATAAAAAGGCAAGGTCTTCACTATCAGGATGATTAATTTTAAACTGCAAATAATAAGAAAAAATGATATGATCAACCACATACAAAATAAATATTTTGATTCAAATTTATCTTTATAATGTAGATGAGTCACTCTTAGACATAACTTTTTAATTCTTAACATTTTTAAAATAGCTTTTTTGAGCAACATAAATACTAATTGCTAGAAATTATGCCTTTGTCTAGAAGAAGAAACATAGTTTTATTGGAAGTTATGATTCTATCATACTTTGAGTCCCCTGTAAGGAAGTTGTCCTGCATATAGCCTTTGCTAAAAGAGCAGATCTATTTTATACCCCTCCCACCCCAAATACACATAGTCTTTGAAGCACTGACCCTAGGATGGTCAATCCACAGGCTGGAATGGCTGCTCGAATAGGAAGAGCTAAGGCAATCATAATCTTATTCTCAGGAGCATCAAAAGGATAATGTGGAAAAATCAGGCTCTGAGAATCTAGAGCTGAAGCTAATACCAATGATAGAGACAAAGACTGTGAGAGGATATGAACAAGGAAAAGCTGCAAGAATGCAGAAGCTATTAGGCAAGATAAACAATTGAATGAAAAAAACATTTATTGACCCTGTGCAGTGACTCACACCTGTAATCCTAGCACTTTGGGAGGCCGAAGTGGAGTTTAAGACCAGACTGGCCAACATGGTGAAACCCTGTCTCTACTAAATAAATACAAAAATGAGCTGGGCATGGTGGCTCATGTCTGTAATCCCAGCTACTTGGGAGGCTGAGGTAGAACTGCTTGAACTGGGACCAGGGAGGCGGAGGTTGCTGTGAGCCGAGATTGCGCCACTGCACTCCAGCCTGGGCTACAGAGCAAGACTCCGTCTCGAAAAAAAAAAAAAGATTTATTATAGATGATGAAGTCAGTTGATTTATCTAAAAGCAGCAGATATGCACAGAAAGAAGCAGGCACTGGCAGGGACTGCTAAGTCACTCAATGGTACATTCAGGCCCAAATGTGCAGTGCTATTTGTTCTTAAAAGGTCTAGTTCTTTTAACTTTTCCAGGATTTCTGCAACATTTACAGTATGACTGAGATTGCTATCATCTTACTTCCCTTGTGTATCCTTACAATTAGTACTTTCTACTTCCACTTACATGTCATTTAAAGCAATGCAACAGCTTTGGGTTCTTAACATCCAGAGTCCATCTGAAACTATGTTAAAGTGGCCTGCAGACTGAATCTTTGTTCTCCATCCTCTTAGAGTGACATGCCCCATCTCCACTACAGCACATTCCAACATAGCAAAGTTCACAGGTATGCTCACTTCCCTCACTGGAGCTATCTCCTTGAAGGTGGGGTTTGTTCTTTCTTTGAATCTCCGGCATCTAGCATAGTGACTGACATACATACAGTGTGTTCTTGGTAAATGTTTGTTAAGAGTGAATGAATGAAAATGAATTTATATTAACTTTAATCTTCCATCCCCATGGCCTTTTCCTAAATCTGCTTCAGCAGTATGAATGGTCAACAGTTCACAAAGTAATTAATTGTACTGTCTGATACATCAATAATAGAACTTGTCCTCATTTTTCTCAGAATCCCTCCCCACTCAAAGTCCACCCCTTGCCACTTTGTAGAATTCAAACTCAAATGAGAAGTTCAAAATTACAACTTTTATTAAGATATCCATGACTTTTTCTCTTGAATTCATTAAAAATCAGGAGAAATTATTTTGTGCCAAATTGTTAAACTATTAGCTGTCCTGCTTAATGGAGCAGAAAATTGATGTAAATTTAGAGCTTCAAAAGTTACTATGATAATGTAATTACACATATTGGTACTGGCAGTACCAGAAAAATAATTTAGAACACTGATATAGTATATATTCTCATTGTGTTATTTAAGTTATAAATTATATTAAAGCCTCAGAACTATTAGACAGGCCCATAATAATTATTAATACATTAGACACTATCTTACATAAGTTACTTTTTACTACTAATAAATTCTCACATACCAAACATTCAAATACTGTACACGTGTTTTATTTATAGGTCTCAATTTCAAAGTAAAATGGCAGACTTGTGAAAGTGAAATAATATTCTAGAATTATTTATTATGTTAACTGATTTTTATCAGAATAGCTTTCCCAAGTAAAAACTAAATTTCTTAAGTAGTTACTTGAGTAACTTCTTAGCAATATAGGAAACAAAATCATTAATAGGAATTAATGTTCTGTGTGAAATAAGAAAAAATCTTACCAGGCTTAAATATATTTTATATGCTATATTTTACATTTATTATTTTCAAGTTTTACAGAATGATCATGCACATGCATTTAAAATTTGTAGAATTCTACAAATACATTTCTACACTTTTAAGGAACTACAAACTATATTAGCATGTATGTACTATTAAATTTAGTAACTGCTGGTTATGGTGGCTCACACCTGTAATCCCAACACTTTGGGAGGCAGAGGTGGGAGGATCACTTGAGGCCAGGAGTTTGAGACCAGCCTGGGCAAGATAATGAGATCCTGTCTCTATATAAACACACACACACACACACACAATATCACACAGAGAATTTGCTGCGTGTGATGGTGCATGCCTGTGGTCCCAGCTACTCCAGAGGCTGAGGCAGAAGGATCATTTTGAGGCTGAAAATTCCAGGTTAGAGTAAGCTATGATCACACTACTGCACTACAGCCTAGGCGACAGACCAAGAATCTGTCTCAAAAAAATAATATTATCATTTACTGAACATTTGCTATTGGCCAGGCACTATTCTAAGTCCTTTACATGTATTGACTTACTTCATTCTTACAACCCTACAAAGCAGGTATTTTTTTTAATTTCCATTTTGCAGACAGGAAAACTGAGGCATATGGAGGTTATGCAACTTGTCCAAGGTTACGTATGTTACAAGTGGTAAAGCTAGAATTCATAGGTAGTTTTGCTCTAGACAGAGGTGTCCAATCTTTTGGCTTCCCTGGGCCACACTGGAAGAATTGTCTTGGGCTACACATAAGGCACACTAACAATAGCTGATGAGCTTTAAAAAAATGCAAAAAAACTCCTAATGTTTTAAGAAAGTTTACAAAATTTGTGTTGGGTCACATTCAAAGCCATCCTGAACTGCATGTAGCTTGCAGGCCAGGGGTTGGACAAGCTTGCTATAGAGTCTAAGATTTTAATAAGTACCCTCTTCTTAGTACTACTAATAATTTAAACATTATTTTCTTTATAGATATAATAATGTATATTTCCTTCATGTCACAAGGAGAGCATTGGTTATGAGGGGCAGAATAATACTAACCTGAGCTTTTACTGCCTCTGTCACTGCACTCGCTGCATCCACAACGTCCCTGGTCTTTGCAGAACAAATGTCTAGTCCTAACTTTTCAGCACTCACAAATGCATAAAATGCACCGCCATATGCAATGTCCACCACCACCTTTCCATGTTCAGGAACATCCACCATGAGATCTATAAAAAGATGTGATTGGAAATAAGATGCGTTTGTTAATAAGTATTTTAGCAATGAAATTCAAAGGATTTTTAATGTCAACATTTTCCTATCATAAAAAAGAATGAAGTAAAAATCCATTTTTTAAAACGAGTAAGCATCGGGTGAATAATAGCTAGATGCATCTTTCTATTTTTAACTTGATGTTTGCAGAAGTTATAAACTGAATGCCATGCCTTCCCCCAACTCATATAGACATATTCATTAACTTCTCTGAGAATCTTTTCTAGGAAACACCACTGAGGCTGAGAGAGGGAAACCCAGGGGCACCCCTGTGAACACCATGAAGGAAGATGTCGATTCCTCACTTGTACTATGAGAGATGGTTTAAAATAGTAAGGATCTTGGATCCCACTTACAAATTGGTTTTCTTCAGCTGTAATGTCAAAACAAAAATTTTAATAAAAGATTTTTCTATATAAATTACATATAGTCATCTACCTATTTTCATCTCATTAACATATCCTGCAGGCAAACACACAGAAAAGTGCCCTTGTAGAATCACTGACCTCTACAGCACCATTTTGCATCAGGGTTTTTATTTGAGCATTTTAAGTCTCAACATCTCCAAAGTTTCACCTGAAGGTTAGTAGTTTGAAATCTTGAATCTGTATTTCCAAAGAAAGGGGGCTGGGTGATGATTATTTTAACCCTTCTCAAATTTTCCTCTTTTCCTCTTCCCTAATTTAAGCTAGCTTGGTGATCACTGCCTTTCTGGGAAGTCTATGGCAGGGGAGAAAGCTGGTCTTTCATGCTTTTATTTTACAGAAGCCTAAGCTCTCAGGGGAAAGATATCTGTTGGCAAAGGAGTGTCCTGAAGGGAGAAATATTTCTCCTAGAGATAATTTTTTTCTGGCTTGAGAAGAGTGGAGGCTGAAGGTCCTTAGTGTAGAGAGGACTTGTGTTAACTTCCCCAGGGCACCACAGGAGCAGAATGTGGAGAAACAGAGGATGGGGAGGCCGTGCAGACAGCAGGGACCAGGTAGTGTGGGGGAGCCGATGCTCCTGCTCTGCTTCACTGGTTAACTGTGTAAGCTGAGGACTGAAGTGCCATCCTCTCCAAGGCCATGGCACTTTTAAGAAAGCTTTGCTCACACATTATCAGGAAAGGGGACAACACATGGAGTGATGAGGCTAAGTGAACCAAAAGGACAGAGTAGGGTTTCAATTTCAGAAATTAAGTTTTGAGAAAGAGAATATATCTTAGATTCCTAAGTTTTCATACTAAGTCATACAAAGATACCAGTGTGCTATTAGTCCACACTAGTCCTCAGAAGCCCTTTTAACCATGATGTGTTAAAACAGAGCAAGTTTATAATCAAAAGAGTAAAATATGCTGTGGATCTTAACAACAAAACTGAATCGAAAATGTCTTTATCTTGATGCTGGCACAACATGAAAAGCAAGTTTAATGAAAGGAGAATGAGGAAGTTGATGGAAATGAGGGAATGGTGGAATACAGAACGCTAAGGTGAGGGTGAAGACCAGCATTTACCAGGAGACATAGGTGACAGTCCTGGCTTAGTCGGCCTGCCCTCTTCTTTTGATTGTAACAATTGAATGGGGCATTGGCCACCAATCCCAGGGCCTGGATGGAGCAGGGATGCTGGTTCAGGAGGAGTCATCACTGAGCCTACAATGGTTTCCCTGGCCCACCCTTTCTAGAATCTTGGGTCTGGTTTTCTTAGGGTGGGCAGTTGGGTAGGGTGCTACACTTGAGTTTCAGTTTCTTTTTCTTTAAAATGGATCAAATTTCCTTTAAAGTCACTCTTGTCCATCAATTATCTGTGACTATTTCATTTTTAATCACTAAATTACTAACATTAAAAATTAAGATATTTCACATGAGTACTTCCTATGTGCCAGGTACTTTACATACGTACATAGCCCCTTAATTCATTGCATTAGCACCTTAATTACTACACCCCTGGGAAGTAGGTACTGTTTTACTTACTATCCTCACATTATTCCCAGGCTTACCGACCAAGTAAGTGGCAGAGCTTAGGGTCAAACCTAGGATCAGGTGACTCCAAAGCCCAAATCCTTTCTACTAAAATACACAACCTGTAACCAGAAATCAAAATCTAAGGGTTTTTCTTTTCTTCTATACAAGCATATCATTGAAATTTCAATTTGATTTACTTTGCTCAAGATTTAGTGAGCACCTACTATGTGCTGATTACTGTAGAAGATATAAAAAGTACAAGGATGAATAAAACATAAGTTTTGCCCTTCTTGGAGTTTTGTTGGACAAGATAGATTTTAAAATATCCTATATCTGTGAATGAGGTGTAATACACTAAGCAGTACTCCAGAAAATTGAAGCATATCTCCTTAAACTACAAAAAATTTCAAGGATGAGAGGGAAGCAATATGATAGGCCAGGGTTCCAACCCTAGTTCTTCCATTTAGTGTGGCTTTGGTGTCTTCTTGTGCAAACTGTAACTGCTACTTCTCCTAAAAGTGTTGTTTTGAAAATTCCATGTGTGGGGAGTTCCTGGCACAGATTAGGGACTCAATAGCCAAAACTTTAATTTCCAATGGGAATAGGTTTCTCAAGAGGACCAGATGTTTACATTTATCCATCAGCATATTCGTCTTCAAATTTTATTTATTTAGTTACTCATGCAACAAATATTCATTGACTAACTACTGTTCTAGGCACTTAGAATACTGTGAACAGAAGAGTTTGCAGTTTAGCCTGGTTGGGTGGAGATGAATTCAGCAAGCCTCTGAGGTGGGTACTGTTGTCATCCTCATTTTACAGACTGTGTTACTGAGACATGGACTCGCTAGCACAGGTCACTGAGATGTGGAGGGGCGGGGCAGTGACCTTGAACACTATGTCTGCTTTGTACTCATTTTTCAAAGTAGAGAACATAGCATTTCTTTTTCTTAATTCAGTGACCATTAATGCCCACTAATTATTGTACTGTCACACAGTAATGCTCTCAGGAACTACTGTGCTCAAGCGGTTAGCTGAGCCTGCCCTAACTGACCCAGGAATGCGATGTAGTTCATGTTCCTGCTGCCAGCTGTCATTTCCCACAAAAGTCTACAGTGTTTCTAATCTGCTGCTGGAGTTGCCTGGGGGAAACTCTGGTAGTCACACTAGCTAAACTGTTGAGGTTTTAACAATGGAATTGTAAACATAAATTCTGTCTCCCTCAAGTGGCCTCCTAATCTGGATGTGACACCATTCTCTGGGAAAATGGCGTCAATTTCTCCAGAGGCATTTTTCGTTAACTTGTGGGTTTCAGCTGCCTGAGGTTGCTCTAAAAGTGCCTGTTCTATTACATATCATTCATAATCAGGCTAATCTGGAACCTAGTTCCTCAGGCAGGGATCAAGGTCCAACTTTTCTAACATGATTTGCATGGCTTGACGATTTTTAAGAAAAGGATAACTATTTCTGGTAAACTGGCTCCTGGCTCACTTCCAGCCACAATGACTAAAGCATTCTTACTGATAGAATTCAGCCCCTGGGAGGAAGTACTCAGATGAGAAACCAGATGCCAGCTTGCCAGGTCATCTCCATGAGGGATCTCCCTCCTGTAAGAGCTACTGTTATAGAGATGCCCTGCTTCACATGACATGCTGTATAAGGATCTATACTAGGCAATCCAGCAAAACCTTTTAACAGCTCAATAGGCCTAAGGAACTCTAGCAATCATATATACCTTGCAATCTATCTCCAGGAATATAGTATCTTGCATACTCTCATTTAATCCTAACAGAAAACTCTATGAGGTAAAAGAAACACAGGCACAGAGAGATTAAGTAATTTGCCTAAGGTTGCACAGCTTTAGGGGGTTACCAGGATTTGAACCCAGGAAATGTGTATTCCTGTTCTTAAAAAGCAGCAACATTCGTATCTTAGTGATTTATAAACTGCTTTGTTCATTCATTCTCATTTAATTTTTCCTCAAAGAAGTGGGGGAGATGAGGAAAGGAGACAACGTTTAGTAACTTATTAAGGGTGATTATGTGTCTACCGAGCATATCTGAGCCAGCCTGGAACCCTGGTACATTAGCTGTTCTTTGCTCTTTCCTTGACCCTATCGTACCTTGCTTTATGCACCGGTCAAACTCTAGAAATGCTTCACCAGTGCAGAAGGAGGCGCTGAGTAAGGGAAACACAGAATTCCTCACTCCTCAAGGGTCTCCCAAAACCTCAGGGAAAATCGAAATTGCATGCACCAAGCAAATACGCAAGGCTGCTGACACACGTTCGCAGTAATTTACCTTTTTATTAATTGCAAGGGCACGCGGGATGGGTTAGTTGCGAGACTTCAAGCCCTGAGAGACCGTTAATGTAGTTAGTTGCGTCCCGGTTGCAGCTCTGCCCTAGGCTGGAAGGGTCCCGCCCGTTACCTGTGGCCAGCACGAAGGCTGGGACGCTGTGGAAGCGCACCGGGCCGCGGCTGCGGCCGTCCTCGCACGCCACGAAGGCAGCCACCAGCCCGCACGGGCAGTGAATGTTGACACGGGCCTCGCAACTGCCCGCAGGCGGCACCGGCACCAGCCCGAAGTCCAGGGCGAAGCGGCCCAGCGCCAGCACGGCGTGGCCGCACATGGAGCTGTAGCCCTCGTTATGCAGGAACAGGACGCCCAGGTGCGCGTCCGGCAGCTCGCTCTGCACCAGGACTGCCCCGTACATGTCCCGGTGCCCTCGGGGCTCGAACACGAGCCGTCGCCGCACATGGTCAAGGTGCTGGCGCATGTAGCGCCGCTTGGCCAGCAGGGTCGGCCCGGCCACCTCCGGACACCCCGCCAGCACGATGCGCAGGGGCTCGCCGCCCGTGTGCATGTCCACCACCGACAGCACCGGCGTCCCCGGATCATGAGGAGGCGGCCGGGGCACCGCTAGCGCGCTCTCCATGGTCTGCGTCCGGGGACACCAGCACAGCCCCGCAGCGCTGGCTTCCGTGGCCCCTACCCTTTGACTCCGCGGGAAGAGGGCGGGACGCGAAGCAACCCCCCCCGGGGGGCGGAGCCTCGGAGCTTAAACCCGGAAGCGGGGGGAGGAACTTCGAAGCGGTTGCCCCGGTTACTGAGAGGCGGAGCCGCCGAGCCCGCTGTGGCCCGGATGTTCGGTGTAGCTGGCAGATCCGCTGATCTAGTGCTTCTTGAGCAAAACCTTCAGGCGGCCGATGGGTGAGTGGTCGCCAAGGTCCCGGGAAGCGTTTCTGTTAGTCTCGGTTGCTTTCCTGCACTGCTGGCCTCGGGCTTGGCTCCCTGTAGGCGGCCTTCGGCTGGCGGCGCAGGCTCGTCCCTTGACCCCGCCCGCCCTCGGGCCGGCCCCGCATTCCTGCGGGGTTGGGGTGGTCTCTGCCCGGGACAGGTTGTCTGGGGGAGGCGCGCTGCCTCCAGCGGAAAGGCCAGGCCTTTGTTGTTTGGTTCAAAATGTTCATTCAGTCCCTTAGTTTAATGTGGAGGGAACACTTGCATGAGGGTGGTTGACTTCAGAATTGAAAGCGCGGCTGATAGTGCAGAAAAAACAGTAAAGCAGAAGCAAGTTGCTGCATAATTTGTCTCCTGCTTCAACCTCGAACGTAAACTTATAGGGCCCGTCCCAAAGGGGCAAGACCGTTACGAAGAAATAGAGTCTTAAAACTTTAACCATCGTTCACTAAAGGAAATGGAAGGGGAAATTGAACAGACACTTGGAACCTGGATTTTGTTTAGTAGGTATTAGGCTATTTCAGTTCGGTTTATCATACTGGTTTTCAGGCCTTGGATTTTGAGAAACTTTAGATTATTGGCAATCACATGTATTTATTAAGCATCTACTAGATGAAAAGCCCATATAGAAGTTTCCAATTTGTTAGCTTCTGCATTCTTGAAAAACCTGAAACAATTCCTTTTCATTTATTAATTTAGAACATTGTGATTACAACTGGTTACAAAAAAATCAGCATCCATTAAAGAAGCCAATAGGTTTAAAAAGCTAAGTCAGAAATTTGTTAAAAGGGAAAATATGAAACCCGAGAGATTTTAGTCAATGCTCTTTCTCTTTTCTCTCACCAACATAAGAAGGAAATAAAAAGTCTACTTGAACGTGAAAGGAGAACGGGCATTGTAGACCAGATAGTCTCGACTATGAATTCTTGAAGAATCTGGGAAATGACTGTTCAAGAGTAGTGAAAATTTCCATAATTTTTCAAATTAATTCACGTGTAGACCACAGTTTGTTTTAATCCACATTAGATTGTAGGTTCTTGGCAGGAACTCTTTTTCTCCTTGGACCTTGAGTGGCCCCTAACCAGTGGAATCTGACGCTGAATATATGTTTATTGAATGATTGAATCAGTGAATGAAGGGGACTCAGATGTCAGTGAAGAAGAAAACTCCTTCCATAATTTCTTCTTGTGACTGAGGTCAAAGACAGCGTATTAGGTTCTTAGTTGTTGGGTTTTTTTAGTAAGGAATAGCTGCTTTTCCCCTAAGCCTTGAGATCAGGGGATTAATTTTAAGGCAGTGGTTCCTAAATATTGGCCCAGTGACAGCCTTGATGAAATTTACACTTATCCTCCACAAATATGATAAAAGCTAGGACAATCTAGGAAGCTTTTTATAAACGTAATTTACTTACCTCTGTTCTGACATTATGTTCTCTCTGCTGTTCTGTGAAAATGTGTTCTGTTATGAACATAGGTGATAATCATGTGTGTACATGTGGGTGCTTAATGTCCTGACTGGGAAAAATAAAAGATGTTGACCCTCTGTTGGTGCTCTAATTTAAAAATATATGTATATTTGAACTTTATAATCAATGAAACTCAAAAGTATCCTCTAATCAAGGGGAGTGGCTGGGTGGAGCCATTGGAGACATACCGGGTTAGGCTTTGAGTTCTGGAGATAGATCCTGCTCTGCTGGGTGAGGACCTTAATCTAAGGCACAGTAGTAACAGCAAATTTCCAGGATGACTGTCTGCAGTGTTACCGTGTAAAAGAAGAATTTAAATTTAAAAATGCTTCATACTTTTGTCTAATACATATTATTTAAAAATTTGAAACAGTGTTGAGATATTTCTGCCAAGTGCTTCAGCTATTATTGCATTTTTTTTTTTATAATCACAAAAGATGTTACTATACTGGCATTTGTTTTTAAAAAGCTGTCGATATTCAACCAGCATGCCTTGGACTTTATTGTGGGAAGACCCTATTATTTAAAAATGGCTCAACTGAAATATATGGAGAATGTGGGGTAAGTCTTATGTTTGTATCTTATTTCATATTGTAAAATCTATTGGCTTTTGAAATATCACAAGTAGAATATTTTTTCTTATTATATTCATTAATTTATAAAAGAATAGGGAGGGCCAGGTACAGTGGCTCATGCCTGTAATCCCAACACTTTGGGAGGCTGAGGCAGGTGGATAACTTGAGGTCAGGAGTTCGAGCCCAGACTGACCAATATACTGAAATGCCATCTCTACTAAAAATAAAAAAAAATTACCTGGGTGTAGTGGTGTGAGCCTGTAGTCCCAGCTACTCGGGAGGCTGAAACAGGAGAATTGTTTGAACCCAGGAGTTGGAGGTTGCAGTGAGCCGAGATTGCACCACTGCTGCACTCCAGCCTGGGTAATGGAGAGAGACTGCATCTCAAAAAAAGATAAAATAAAAAAATATAAAAGAATATGGAGGCATTAAAACAGTCATTGTTTATGTTGGCATTTTGATGTCTGTATTTTTTTTAAAGTTTAATAATTTTATAATTTCTAGTTTATTATTTAGTACAGTGTCTTATACAGTAATTTGAATATCATGAATCCAGAACATTATTCTGCAGTTATTCTTATATAATGTTAATAACTAGGTTTTTCATTGAATGTTAGTCAACTTTTTATTAACTTAGTAAAAGCAATCTTTTAAGAGCATTGTACAAAAATAGCACATACAATATAGATTCCTTTTTATGCTTTTTTTAAATTTCTAAAACCTGCACATATAATTTTAGTTTAAATATTTAAACTGAAATAGGATGTCTTATAGAATGATGGGGGGGTGTTAATATTCTAAAATAATATCTGTACACAAAATAGTGGTTTTATTTATTGTAGGTATGCCCGAGAGGACAGAGAACGAATGCACAGAAATATTGTCAGCCTTGCACAGAATCTCCTGAACTTTATGATTGGCTCTATCTTGGATTTATGGCAATGCTTCCTCTGGTTTTACATTGGTTCTTCATTGAATGGTATTCGGGGGAAAAAGAGGTTAGCACATTTCTGTGAACATATCTGGCTGGACTAATGTTGGAACAATTATCACTGAGAAGACCTTATTAAGTAATTGTGCTGCTTCTGTTGTTTTAAAAGTGGTAAACATGTTTTTCCTTTATCTTCAGATTAGTCTTCCCTGTGACATGAAAACTTAACAATAGGGCATGACTTAGTGATTTTTAAGGGAACTCTCCTTAGCGTGTTTTAGTCTAAATGATCTTGAAGGAATATTTTTTTATTTCTCAACTACAATCCGTATTGGTTTTCTACCAAAAAGTTGGTTATGATTACAAGCTATTTATTGTTATGGAACACATTCTTTGTAATTTAATTCAATACTAATAATCAAGTATGTAGTTAAAAATGATATAGCCGTAACCTAATACAAAAACTCGTGTTAACATATTAAATCAGCACACGTTTACTGAGCACTGCGTTTTATGTTTGGAAGATTGGAAAGGATATATAAAAATAACCGACATGGCTTATAGTCAGAATCTTGTGGAGAAAAACAAATGTGTACGTAATTATAATATAAAGCAGTCTTAGACATGTAGTGGAAGAGTTAGAAACAAAGTACTCTGGAGTTACAAAAAATGGAGAGATAAATTATGCCTGATGGGATCTGAAAGATTCAGAAAAGGAACATTTTAGGCAGAGGAAATAGCATGAATAATGACATAGAGGTATGAAATATGTGATCTGTGGTAGGTAAGAATGGAAGTTATCTGGGGTGGTCAAGAGTGGGTTACAAATGAAGAAAAGTAATATAAGGGGGGACTAGGAAAGATAGCTTGAGGGCAGAACGTGAAGGTTCTTGACAAGCATGTGAACTTTAATCTGCTGGGAATGGGAAGTCAAATTCTGCCTTAGTGCATTTCAGCCACACTGATTTTCTTTTAGTTCTTCCTGCTTCTCAAGATCTTTCCTACTTTAGGTTCTTTCCCTTCCTCCAACCTCTTTCTGCTGTCTGAAATACTCTCTTCTTCATATGACTGCAACTTGTTACCTAGCTACCTTCTTTTCCTTCTGATTTCAGTTTAAAAGTCACTCAGAAAGTTGAATGCTAAAAACAAAACAACAAAACAAAATGTGCCATTAAAAGAGAAAAATAAGTAAAACAGCCTACTTTCTATTCTTTTAGGCCTCTGCGCCTGTGGTGAGTCAGGCAGTCTGAAAGATCTGAAATGCCTTCAAGGCCTTTTGTCACTGTCTTGGCTATTAGCACTTGGCTTGCTTTTAGCCATGCTAACATCTCTAGCAAGTTGTTGCTCTGGAGCCTGGTTGAATTCCTCTCCTGAAAATGCTCCTTTCTTCTCTACCACACAGCCAGGCTGCAAATTTTGCAAACTTTTAGGCTCTGCTTTCCTTTTAAGTCCCAACTTTTGGGTAATTCCTTTGCTCCCACATCTATCTGATCATAGGCTGTTAGAGCAGCCACAGCATATTTTGAATGCTTTGTTGCTTAAGAGTTTCTTCCACCAGATCCCTAGGACATGGACACAATGCAGCAACGTTCTTTGCTAGGGCATAATATGGGTGACCTTTACTACAGTTCCCAGTAACTTCCTTATTTCCATGTGAAACCTCATCAGCCTGGCTTTCGCTGTCTATTTCTGTCAGCATTTTGGTCACAATCACTCAAAGCTCTAAGACGTTCCAAACCTTCCTTCATCTTCCTGTCTTCTTCTGATATCTCCAAACTCTTTCAGCTTCTGCCTGGTACCCAGCTCCAAAGCTGCTTTCATATTTTCAGGTATCTTTATAGCATTGCCCTACCCTTCAGTTTTAATTTTCTGTTAGTCCATTTGTGTTGCTATCAAGGAATACCTGAGACTGGGTAATTGATAAAGAAAAGAGGTTTAATTGGCCCATGGTTCTGCAGGCTGTATATGAAGCATAGTGCTGGCATCTGCTTCTGGTGATGGCTTGAGGAAGCTTACAGTCATAGCAGAAGGCAAGGGGAACTAGTGTGAGAGGAGGCAGGAAGCAAAGAGGAACTACATGGTGAAAGAGGGAGGAGATAACTTATTTATTTTTAGTTTTATCTTTTCATTTTTATTTTTTGAGAAAAGGTCTTGGTTTGTCACCTAGGCTGTATTGCAGTGGCGTGATCACTGCTTACTGCAACCTTGACTTCCTAGGCTCAAGCGATCTTCCCATCTCAGCCTTCCAAACAGCCAAGACTACACGTGTGCAACACCACACCCCACTAATTTTTTCTATTTTATAGAGACGAGGTCTCTCTATTGTTGCCCAGGCTGGTCTCAAATCCTGGGTGCAAGCAGCCCTTCTGCCTCAGCCTCCCAAAGTGCTGGGATTACAGGTGTGAGCCACCACGCCTGGCCACGAGGGTCTTTTAAACAACCGAATTTCACATGAACTCATAGAGCAAGAACTCACTCATTACTGCTTCCACTCCCGTGACCCAGATACCTCCCACTAGGCCTCACGTCTTTGGGGATTACATTTCAACATGAGATTTGGAGGGAATGAGCATCCAAAAAATCACTCTGTATTTGAGTGAATCATTTATTGGTGAAGGTCTGGTGTACAGAAGTGGCATCATTTGATGTATATTTTAGGAAGAAAATTTCTGTGGAGGGTAGATTAGAGGTGAGATATTTAATAGAAGACTGTTGTCAAAGAAATAGACTATGGTAGTTGGATTGGAAATGGAAAAGATGGTCAGATGGAAATAGAATCAGCAGTTTTCTGGGTCCTGCCTAACAATTGGAGGGTGGTTATTTACATTGGGAAAGCATTTTTAATTTTTCAGATTAATTTATAAAAATACTTTAAAAATAGCAGCTTTCATCCTGCTTTTAATTTCTTTTATATTAATAGAATGATGATAGATGGGGTGAGAAAGGAGATGTGATCAATTTAAAGCTGAAATAGAATAATTGCCCAGTCAGTTGGCAGGAACTTCTCAGGCCAAAGTAGAGGAGAGAGCTAAAGGGCACAGGGATGTCTTCACCAAATGCATTTGAATTCAAACATCAGCTATGTTTTGAGGAAGAGACTTGAAGCAGAGACTAGAGATTGGTTTGAGGGAAGACAGAGGAGTGACTAATGCTCAGACAGGAAACGAGGTTTAAAAAGAAGGAGTTGTGCAACTATGCTTTGCCTAGGAAATTGGTAACAAGGAACACAAGGGCCATCTCTTACAATTTCCTGAAACTGCACTTACAGTCCAGATAGATTGGGGCTGGAGGTGTCTTAACAAATGTTCATAAAAACTGTAGATAACCCCTGAGCTGATCTGGAAGGATACATGGTTTGGCAGATAGGTAAAATGTGTTTTGAGGTGGAGGATCATGCATGCCCAGATGTGTGGAGGCACAAGTGAACTTAAAGTCATTTAGCGTGGCCAGGAAATACAGAAGATGATGCTGGTGAGGGTAATTTTCCAGAAAGACAGAAAGGACTCCAAAGTAGTTTAATGAGAGGAGTTTTAGAATCGGATGGCATTTTATAAAGATTTTGTGGCTGGCTGCAGATAGATTGAAAGAGAACATGACAAGAAGACCAGTAAGAAGGTTACCAAAGTAATGGCAAGAAATAATGAAGTTGGGATTTTGCCTCTAAAAATATAAATTCTATAAGGAAGCAAAATATCAAATTACATAATGTGAATGTGTGTTTATTTATATATTCAGTGTTTTCATCTTTGTAAAATGGCACAGGAGTTCTGCTTCCAACAGTGTGAGTTAATTAGGAGCTCCAAGTGAACCCACCTGCATGAAATAACTAAGTCTGGGAAAGATAAACTATGTGAGACATTGCTGGTCCCAGCTGGAGATGGAAAGATCTCCAGGAACTTCTCTCTTTGAAAACACAAACCGACCCACCCTAAGCTGGGCCAGAGTGGCAAGACAGAATGGGATGAGAGGGTTGTCCGAGGTCAGTTGCTGGTAGCCCCAGTGTTACCTGGATACTGAGTCTTCTGTAGCCTATGCTAAGACTAGACCCTCAAGGGCCTGAAGCCCAAAGTAGTTGTGGCCATGGCTGCTGGCAGAAGCAGCAAAGCCTCTTTGCTGGAAAGCTTCCCCATTCTCAATTGAAGCCTGTAAGACTCTTGTTCATTAAGCTGTAGTAATGACCTCATAATCTGTGGTTACTAAATAAAATAGCACTATGACTTATTGGTAGATGCAACAAACAATATATTTATGCTCTCAAAGGACACAAATAATGGACTTTCGCCTACAGGATATGTAACTGCTACCTATAAAGAAATTAAGAATGTAGTCACAAGCTGACAATAATCAGAGATTATTAGGAGTAAACAGATGTGATGGGGGAAACAAAGGAAACTTTTAGAAATGAAAATTTTTGCTTGCCAAAAGAAAAAAAAAAGGTAGTCCAAAGATTAAACAGTTGAAGATAGAATTAGTGAACTAGAAAAAAATGCATATAAATAATGGAATATAGTACTGAGAAAGGAGGAGATGGGAAATCAGGTGCCAGAAGGTGAGATCCATGTTGGGTGGGTGTGGGAGTGGTCCACGCCTAAAGTCTTATACTTCACAGGAGCCAGTCTCTCTTATAACAACTCTATGAACTTCTGGGGTCCTGCAAGTGACATGCCAATTATAAGAGTCACTGAACTCAAGAAAGCCAAACCATAGTATCCCCATCAGGCATTTATAGTTAATTTATTGTTCTCCCCCAGTCCAGATATAATTTACCAGTCAGGGATCATTTGTATTATAAGCAGTGTTGCCTAGCAACATAGTTGACATTCTATCCTCATCAGGCTTCCTGGAGAAAAGAGCTAGAGAGTTAAGGGTAGATTCTCATGCACAGCATAAATGTTTTGTTAAGTCTTTGTCCACAGTATCTAATTAGGGTCTCTGGAAAAATAGAGACTGTGAAGGAGAGCTGGTATTTTAAGAGATACTGGCTTCAGGTTTTACAAAAATAATGAGAAACAGATTCACAGATCCCAGAAGCAAAATACATCTCAAACAGAATAAATAGAAATTCACACCTACACGCATAATTAAACTGCAAAATACCGAAAACAGAAGAGAAGCCATGTGAAAGAGAACCAAGGCGCACGTGTTAACAGCCTTGGTTGTGCTTCCAGCTAACAGCCAGCACTTACTGCAGCCATATGAGTTAGTCATTTTAAACACTGCAGCATGGTCAAGCCTATAGACAAGTGCTTTCCAAGTTGACATCATGTGGAGCAGAAAGAACTACCCAGTTGAGCCCAGTCACAACACAAAATAGTGAGAAAAGGTCAGTGGTGGTTGTTTCAAGCCACTAAGTTTTGAGGTAGTTTGCTATGCAATGATACATAATGGAAACAGTGTTCAAGTAGAAAACTCAAAATCACCTATAGACTAGATATTAGAAATAGCAAGACAGTTTAATAAAAAGGTTGGCTATAAGATAAATATATGAAACTATTTCCTATATTCCATGTACAGTACCACAAGTGCTGTGACATAGCTCAGACCAAGATAGCTAAGCTACATGGGATTTATCTGAGCACTTGACAAGCCAATTTTAAAATTTATATGGAAGAGCAAAGGGGCAGGAATAGCCAAGACCACCAAAGAAGTAGAAGACTGTATGTAACATCAAGAATTATGATCATATTATTCTTTTGGCTCAGAAATAGATAAATGGACTCAAGAAACAAAATAGCCAAAACACAGGCAATTATATATGAAACTTTATGTGACAGAAGTGCCATGGCAAATTAGTTGAGGGCAGGGGTGGGAAGGAGTACCTGATCAATAAAATGCTGCTGCTGGGACAATCGACAGTTCAAATGGGAAAAGGTAAAGTTAGATCCTGCCTTACATTAGACACAGAAATCTCTTTTTAGGTGAATTAAAGATAAATGTGAAAAGCAAAACCTTAAAATATTTACAAGAAAATGTGTGTGTGTGTGTGTGTTACACACATTATCAGGGTGTGGAAGGATTTGTTAAAACATTTAAACTGCTAAGTAGGAAAAAAATAAAGCCCGGTATATTAAAATTTAGAACATGTTTATAAAAAAGAAATCACGAAGAAAGTGAAAATTGAGCCCACAAACTGAGAGGAACATATTTGCAATACATTTAACTAATGGCAGAATGGATAAACAAATCACGGTATTGTCACACAGTGAAATCTTAACCCAGTAGCAAAAATGACTGAACCTCTGCTATAAGGGTGAATAGCATGGATGAAACTTGGAAATGCAATTTCAAGTGGAAAAAAATCTCAGAAGACTTACATTAGTGTGCTATCATTTTATAGCATTCAAAAATAAGTAAAACTAACCAGAGTAGTTGTGAAACATAAATACAATTGAGATAAAAACTTTCTAGAATAAGGTGATAAAAGCATTTTGGTATATGGTTGCCTTTAGGGGAAAGATGGAGGTATGGATGGGAAGGAACAAAGAAATAGATATCAATTGTTGACAGCGTTCTAGTTATTGGGTAGGAGGTGAGCTTATAATATTCATTATAATGACTGTACTTTATAACAAATACATGTTACATACCATCTTTTATGTGCATATTAAAATATTAAAATTATACACAGATAACTAAGAAATTTTTAGCAACAATTTGGCAAGATACCAGATACAAGATAGATCTAATTTCTCCTTTTCTGTTACACATTTAGATAATACTGCCACAATGTTATTTATCCCTTTTGAGAAAATAAGGTTATACTCTTGAGTAGTTTTCATGTTCGGCGTTTCTCATCTATTTAGAAATCTGTATCTTGACACATGTACATGTTTTATTAATGCCATTTAAATATTGCAATTTTTCTGGTAATCATGCCTCTTTTCCTTCTTCTCTAGTTCCAGCGCACTTTTCCAACACATCACTGCATTGTTTGAATGCAGCATGGCAGCTATTATCACCTTACTTGTGAGTGATCCAGTTGGTGTTCTTTATATTCGGTCATGTCGAGTATTGATGCTTTCTGACTGGTACACGATGCTTTACAACCCAAGTCCAGATTATGTTACCACAGTGCACTGTACTCACGAAGCCGTCTACCCACTGTAAGTGTTTATTTAGACTTATGATCATTTTTAAAAATCTGAGGATTATTATAGATTTTATGGACTTTGGAGACAAAAACAGTTGTGGGTTTGAGTTCTGGGTCTGTCAGCTGCTACATTACCTTGAACATGTAAACAGCCTCTAGTAACTTCAGTTTATTCAGAGAATAAACTGATTAGAAGAGGTAACACATGATGGTTTCCTCTTGATTAAAATAATCTTTTTTGGAGCTCTAAAGGAACTACAAGTTGCAGGAATGGATAGATTTTGTTTTCTTTTGAAGTTGGTAGTGGGTGGTATAACAAGACAAAGAAGTATCACCCAAGAGATGAAACATGTCTTAATGCATTACGGTACAGGACTGAACTTGAAAGTATAAGAACACAGGATTATGGTATCATTTTGTTGTGTGGGGAGGAAGCATGTGGTCAGTGATCTGAAATGACTGCTGCACTTTCTAGGACACTCCCCTGTACAGGGAGAGGGTTTGAGTAGCAAGATAGTAAAAATGATTTGAAAATACTCATGAAAATTAAGTTAGAATTATGTGGCTGAAAGTCCCATTATTCAAAATAAAATGCTAGAAGCCTGGTGACACAGAGCTTTTTGTACAGCTTTTTTTTTCTAACTATAAAAATTACATTAAAAATAGGACATTTCAAAAACAGAAAAACACTCACAGAATAAAATAATCTGTAATTCTGTTCCTTGAGATGATTCTGCTAAAATTTTATCTTTCCAGTTTTATTTCTGCATGTGTATGTATACATTTTAAAGAATATTAAGCTTACACTATGACATGCTATTTTGTAAGCTGTCGGCACTTAATATATTAGGCACAGTTACTTTTGTTAACATTTTCATAACTAGATTTATATGTCTGCATAATATTGCAGCATGAATATACTATAAAATATAACGAGTTTCCTATTATTGAATATTTGTTTTCTTCTGGACTTTTGTTTATTATAAGTGATTCAGTAAAAATCCTTGTACAGTAGGGTATTTTGTGTATGCCTGGTTGTTTTCCTCTGATACATTTCTACAGGTAAAATTGCTGAATCAAAAGGGATAAAGGTTTTAGGATTTTTTGATACATATTTCCAGACTGCTTAAGAAAGCAACCATTGTACCCTTGCTAGCAGTGTATGAGAGCCTGTTTGGCCAGGCTTCCACCAATCTGAATATCCAATGGATAGACTAAATATACTTTGTAAACCTTTTTTAGGAGCTTTCATTTAAAAATGATCAAGGATAAAAACATTTTAAAAACATTTCTGATGTTATAAATTCTCTATTTTATTTTACAGATACACCATTGTATTTATCTATTATGCATTCTGCTTGGTATTAATGATGCTGCTCCGACCTCTTCTGGTGAAGAAGATTGCATGTGGGTTAGGGAAGTCTGATCGATTTAAAAGTATTTATGCTGCACTTTACTTCTTCCCAATTTTAACTGTGCTTCAGGCAGTTGGTGGAGGCCTTTTATGTAAGTTTGATGGGTAAAGTCAATGAAATATATTTATTATTGTATGTAGTAGTATTTTCTTTAGATTTAACTTAGGAGCTTTTTCCTTAAAATAGTTTGTTTAATCCTTTTTTTTTTTTTTTTTTTTGCCTTGAGACAGAGTCTTGCTCTGTCGCCAGGCTGGAGTATAGTGGCATGATCTGGGCTCACCGCAACCTCAGTTTCCTAGGTTCAAGCCATTCTCCTGCCTCAGCCTCCTGAGTGGCTGGGACTACAGGCACACACCACCACATCCAGCTAAACTTTGTAATTTTTTCAGTAGAGACAGGATTTCACCATGTTGGCCAGGATGGTCTCAATCTTCTGACCTTGTGATCCGCCCACCTTGGCCTCCCAAAGTGCTGGGATTATGACATGAAGCATTGCACCCAGCCAGTTTGTTTAACACTTGAAAATGAACCTTAGTGTATGTTTTTGCTAAAACATGATCAGTATTATAAAGAAAAATCATGGATTTCTTGGAATGGAATAAAAATTCTCAAGAAATCAGTGGCAGCTAATCAAAAGTGATTTCTGTTTAGAGAATACTTTGCATTTGAAGCTCATGATCAAATTAGAAGATTTTTTAAATCAAAGCATATAATAAGAAATAAAAACTTTTTTATTTAGGAATATATGACCATTAATCTTGATAATGTATACTGTTTAAGTAGGGTCTTAGGTTTCTAAGTTCATTTATGAAAACCTTTTATAGTAACAAATCCTCAGTATGTCTTTTATTTTAATGTAACCATTAATTCATTTGTTTAGTAACCATTTAGTCCAAAATGACTCAAAAGAATAAGAAAAATTCACTGTTAGAAGCCTCACATACTATCAGGAAATAAAGCAGGCAAGCCAATGGCTGAGAAAATGTAGTGTGGTTCTTTTGAATATGTGACATTGAACATTCCAAGATGTTGGATACCATCCTTTATATGGAGCTTGGTAATGTAATGTGTAATATAGTTTAGGAATGTAATTTGGTTCATGCTGATGGTAGGGCTGAGGGTAAGACCAAAGGAAGCAGAAATTCTGTTACCCCCGTATTCTGGTTTACAGATGAACTGTTTCATTTGGCCTGCACAGGATTTAAAAGCTATAGTTCCCTTTAGCTCCTCTGTTTCCCTGTTACATTTGGCCCATTCCCTTATACCTTCCTGGCTAGCCTCTGTGTCATTTGAGGTTGCCATTCGTGCTGTAGGGAATAGGAACCTATTCTTAAAAGGATTTAGACAGAAGAGTGACATGATTAGATTTGCTGTAGAAAGATACCTTGATACATGTGGAATTCTCCATCTTTGGTAGCAAAACACTGGGAATGAGGAGCTACCTTAAAGATAGCATTAACTAAGCTAGGGAACAAAGGTAGGGGCTGAAGGAATGGAACAAGAATACTATAAAGTAGCTATCTGACTTAGTAACCAGTGGATGGATAAACGTGAATATTAGAAGAGGCAAATGGGTTGGTGAAGAGAAGTGAATTCAGTTTCAGTATTCGTGGAATAGCCAAAAGATCACAGGTAGTTGTTTCTGCGAGGCTGAAGAGTTAAGAATTGGCAGGCCTCAAATCTGTAGATTCTAGACTACAGGTGGTGCTATTGTGTAGAGCCTTTTGGCTAAGAAATGGAAAAAAGGGAAATGCTGTGAAAAGCAGGAAAATGTTTGGAAAGCTAACCCAAAGAGATGCCAGACAGCATTGCTTCCTATATTGTAGCTACCTGTATTGAAAATAACTTTTCCCCACGGTGAATGTTTATATCATTTCAACAAGCTTCCACTCAAAACACATTCGTAGAGGGACTCAAGGAAGTACTATTCATTTGCATTACCAACTCATAATTTTATAATGTTGAAAAAAAGATAATAGATAATTTTTGGTTTGTAGGGATATAGCGAGTCTGAGCAAAGCAGAGCACTAGGAAGCTTATAATAGCTTAAGATAGTGAAGGACTGGGGATCTAGGGAGAAAGATGGGGCATGATTAGGAATATGTCAGTGACAAATTTTACCTGCTTGGAAGTATTATGGAAGTCAGCTTCTAAGTGTGATCTGCAGCTGAACCACCAGGGGAACTAAAATGCATATCCCTAGACTCTACTCCAGACCTGGCTGCACAAAATTTCAGGGTTTTTTTGTGCAGCAGAACTTAAGAACCACTCCAAATCCTATCTCTAGCCCAGTACCTCCCTCTAGTCCCCACAAATTTGGGCTTAGTTAGAAACTTCCTCTTTTTTTCCTTTTTACTTTATGTGGCTTTTTACTATCAGGTCTTAAATTTGTATCATTAGCAAATTTGTATCATTGTTTAGCTACTTATGGGTTAAACAGAGGTTTGTTTTTATTTTTGTTTTTTTGAAAGAGTTGATTGAGGACCTAATCACTGTCTATTAAATAAAAGGTTCTAAATGTCAGATAAGTCATTCAGTTCTTTAGTAAGCTGGAATAAGGCCTGTGTAACCTGTATGGATAACTCAGTTTCTGGCTGCCGCATCCTGAATTAATATTTGAAATTGTTCCAAATGGATTCTACTGCAATGTAGAATGATTAGTATTTCATAAGCTGAAGTCATTTACAAATAATTGTATGAAAAATAATTCAAAGTTTTTTTCTCAATTTGTCCATTTATTATAGTGTGTTATATATTTGAAACATTTTAAGAGAAAAGTGGTGTTTTATAGGAAAAAAATTGCTTACAGTTTTATTACTATACTGTAGAGATTTCTGGAATTTTGATATTAAGAATACTGAATGATCTCTTTTTATACTTTGAGGTTTATTGATAAATGACCTTTTCTAAAGATTAATTAAAGCTGAGTTACTCTTACAGTTAACCTTTCTCAACCAAAGTTCCCCACCTGGACCACAAAACACAGAAAATTATTTGACCATTTTTTGAATTCTCCTGTTTAGTACCTAACTGGTACTATTCTGGAAAGCAGAGGGAAGAAGCTAATTATTTATATTCACTGGATGCCTAAGGCAAGGTTCTTCAAAGCTGGCCTTGGATAGTTTTTACATGTTTTTACCGTTAAAAAAATCAAAAGACATAATTCTTGATGTGAAAAATGCATGAAATTTATATTTTACTGTCTGTAAGTTTTTATTGATGCCTATTCATGTATGTATTGTCTGTCTGTGGCTGCTTTCCCACTATAACTGCAGAGCTGGGTAATCAAGACAGAGGCTATAGGGCCTGCAGGGCTAAAACTATTTACTGTCTTTCCAAGTCTCGCAGAACTGGTTGAGAAAGGATTTGACTCTAAGGAGAATTACTATTTGAATTTGTTTGATGGTTTATTCAGATAATTTGTTCAATTTCCAACATAATACCAATGCTTATCTTTCAGATTATGCCTTCCCGTATATTATATTAGTGTTATCTTTGGTTACTCTGGCTGTGTACATGTCTGCTTCTGAAATAGAGGTAGGAAGTCTTTTTTTCCTTTGTTAAATACTTTTTTAAAATAAATTTGACAATTGAATATCAGAATAGTCCATATGATATGATATAGTACAACTAATTGTTTTAGTGATCTTTGGCTGATTGATGCCACTTGGTAGCCTTTAGCTTGTTAACTTTACAAAAAGCTGTGTACTGGACTATATAGTTCCATGGGAAATTAGCAAAACAGTGAAGGAGTCAGGCTCAACTATCCAGCATGAAGGAGAAAAGTCATTTTACATAAACATATAATTATTGAAATGTTGAAACTTATTAACACTATTTTGAGAAAAACCATAAAAATGTTTTGTATTTAGAACTAATTTTAAACTTTATTTTACAATGGCAACATTAACAGTCGTCAATAATTGTGCATTCCATATCCTTCTATGTTTTATCCCAAATTTTATTTTCTTGATTATGGATGTTTACTTTTACCCCATAATGTTTGGGGGGATTTGGAGCTAACATTAATAGCCACATTATTCTGATACTGTTCCTATATCAGGGTATCCATTTTGTACCTCTAACTTTTTAATATTTCAGTGGAAGGCCACTATTATAAAGAACTCCTTTTTTAAAATTGTATATGTCTTTATTTTCCAAATATTTTTGGCCAGAAAGTCTCTTTGGACACATATATAGTCACTGGGTAGAATAGAACATCATGTCATCACATCTATATTTTCACATATTCTATTTTGAAGGAACTAAGCTATTGGTCAAAAACATGAACAACAAATGAGAAGTAATCATGTATTTGACTCTATGTCTAGGGAAAAATGTATTCTTTAAACTTTAAATCAAAATGGGCATTCTTGTACATTATGTGTTCATATGCAATCTGACATTTTCTTTCTAAAATAATTACGTGGCTCTCTACTGTTAATATACTACATTTAAATGATTACTTTTAAATATGTTAATGGCTCTGATTTAAGAACTATTTTGAGGCTAAACTCTAAAGAAAGCAAAAGTATAAAGTGTCTTAGTACTCTTCAACCCAAACTTGCTAATCTAGGGCCTATGAACTGTCTTAAACTACCCATCACAGTTGACAGGTGCTTTCTCATAATTTATAACATTAAAAAACTCAACCCAGAGAAAATCAGTTGTAAACTATTTCGGAGTGGTTACTGTTGATGCCACTTTTTCTATTACCTTAGTCAAAGACCGAGTGGGGGAAAACATCTAGAAATCATAGTGACTTTTGGGTAGGACAATAGTGGAGGAACTAGACAGAATATATTTATAGTGATTATTCAGTTGTTTTCATCTGTAGATGATCCTCATTTTTCCTTCGTAATCTTTAACCAGCATTAAAATATAATTAATTAAAGAAGATAGGCAAATTAGTTTTGACACTTTTATCAACTCTAGGGAAAGATTTGAGGGAGGAAATAATTGGCTATTTGAATAAAACGAGGTTTTTGAATTTTTATTTCTTATCCATAGTTAAGAATTAGCTATACACTGTTCAATGAGCTTGAAACTTATTTGTTTCTCTGCCCCTGTGAATCTCCTATATAAAATGTTCACAGACTTCAGTTAGCATGAAATGGGGACCTAAAGCAGGAAAGACAGTTTAGAACTGGTTGAGTTGATCAGCTGTTTAATGATAAGAGAAAGTTGGTAAGTAATCTATTGCAAATTATGTTTTAATGTGTTTATTAGCACATTTAGATATTAATTTTGTATTAATTTTGTTGTAATTTCTGCATACTATGCAGTGGTATTAAGGATTAAAGAAGAAAATCCAACTGTTCATGTGTCACTTCTGCTTCCTTACTATTCATGCAGCAGGCTCCAGGAATGTTACAGGTTAAGGAGGCTGAGTTTCTGTACCTCCTATTTCCCACTTATAGATCCATAGTGACAGTGGATCAGGGCAGGAAGAAAGCACGTAAAGTGGAGTTTCACTTCTAGTTCATGTCTTTCTTTCAGAAGGAACTATAGTGTTTCCAGGAGTGAATGCTGGCATAGACAAGGACTTAAGAGACATGATGACGTGGCTCTCATCTTGGTGCTGCTACTGAGTGCTTATATGACCTTAGGAGCCTCACTTTCCTCATCTGTAAAGTGTGGTGGCTAGACTGAGTGATTTCCTAAGTCTTTTTTAGCTCAAACATTTTATGATTCTGAGATTATAAATAATATATTTTACATTAAAATATATTAAATTACCCAGCTGATTTAGCCTGATAATCTGTATTTCTCTTTTCTTTCTTTTATAAAATTATATAGAACTGCTATGATCTTCTGGTCAGAAAGAAAAGACTTATTGTTCTCTTCAGCCACTGGTTACTTCATGCCTATGGAATAATCTCCATTTCTAGAGTGGATAAACTTGAGCAGGATTTGCCCCTTTTGGCTTTGGTACCTACACCAGCCCTTTTTTACTTGTTCACTGCAAAATTTACCGAACCTTCACGGATACTCTCAGAAGGAGCCAATGGACACTGAATGTAGACATGTGAAATGCCAAAAACTTAAGAATTGTTCCCAATAAAAAAGTAAATAAATCTTAATGTATGAGAACTGTTCTGTCATATATGGGAACAAGATTGTCAGTATATCTTAATGTTTGTTTTTGTTTAGTTTATGGTTAGACTTGGAAAATGCAAAACCCCTTAATACTCTACTCTGTTACACAGGGTAGTATTATCTGCTACATGAGAAGCCCACTAGGAAGCACTTGCTTCTCTCAACAGTTCAGCTGTTCTTTAGAGCAAAATCATGTTTCTGTGTACCTAGCAATGTGTTCCCATTTTATTAAGAAAAACTTACATATGTAATCTGTAATCCTTAGCAGTGGCATAATTGTGCACACCTGCTGTGTTTCAGTTTGTTTTTCACCTATAATGAATTGTAAAGACAAACACACCTGTGGGGTCTGATAGCAAACATAGAAATGATGTAGGTTGTTTTTCGTTATCTATTTATTTTCACCAATACAGTATTTTGATATATTGCAAATAGATAATAATTTATATAACAGGTTTTCTGTTTATAGATAGTTTGGTTCAAGACTTGTTTGGATTATTGTTCCTGTGAAGAAAACAATAATAAAAAGCTTAACTACATAAAATTTCAGTGTTTTGACACTTAATTGTTTTTTGGCACAATAGTATGGAAGTAATTCAAACTAGTAGTTTCCTTTTACATCTGGGCATATATACATACCATATTTTATTGATCTAGAGATACTTTTTATTTCACATGACATCTCTGAATTAGAATACATCTTACAACTGATGGCTTGTTAGATATAATGAAATACAGAAGATACACAATATAAAAATGGTTTTCCTGTGGATGGTTTGTTTTTTGTGATAGGTGTTCTGTGATGTTTATGCTCTGAAGGCTTTAAGAGACTCATGGATGCAACTATGGAAGCAAAATAAAATTTTTAGCACTTAACCTAACAATTTGACCATGTTTATCCATTTTTATTGTTAAGTTTACTTACTGGTTCTGCGACTTGGTGGTGATTGTATGAATTAAATTTTAAACATTTAAGACTTCTATTAATAGCTGCAAAATGTGAAAGTAAGTGCACTCACTTTTCCTGTAGTTGTGTTTGTCTTTTGAATTCACAGCAGTTGTATCCTTTCGTTATTTTGTTAGTTATTCTTTGTTAATATATTTTTCTCAGTACATTTAACCACTGGGAAATGAACTCTTTTGGTACCACTGTGTTTCTTCTTTTCTGTAGGAATAAAAATAAATGTAAAAATTCTATTTGTATTACATATAGCTTTGTGTGGTTATTAGTGTTTATTAAAATTCTGCATTGCCCAAAGTACCCTCAGTTGGGTAACTGTATAATCAGGTGGAGTAGGGAGGGTGTCATGTGTCTGATTTCTAGGACTGTATCTTCTGGTCCACTTGGAGCCATTTTAACAATCATGTTTTCAGATGCCCTGTTCTAGCAGAAAAGTATGTATACAAAAGAAGAAATTATAACTACAAGGCCCCAAGGGCAAATAATTTCCAAAATACTTAATATAGATCTGCATTTTTAATTTGCTTTGGTAAGAATAAGACTGGAACAATTCATAGCCACTGTAGTTGCTAATGTTACTAAATAATTTGTTAAAACACAGTCATTAAAAACGTTAAAAATAACCCTTGTCTTAGGTTCAGTTTTGACTTAGGCCCTTGTAGCACATCACAATTCTCGTCACTACAGTGTATGTATGGTAATTGTTTTGCTAACCAGTCCTGAATAGGTAATTTAAAAGTCAAAATACAGGTTGAATATCCCATATCCAAAAAAGCTTGAGACCAGAAGTGTTTCAAAATTCAGGTTTTTTCTTTCAGATTTTGGAATATTTACATTATACTTACAGTTCAGTATCCCCAATCCTAAAATTTGAAATCTTAAATTCTCCAGAGTATTTTCTTTGAGTGTCATGTTGGCACTCAAAAAGCTTTGGGTTTTGGAGCATTTTGGATTTTCAGACCAGGACTACTAAGTCTGTGTTTTCTTGATTAATTTGGGTCAGCTGATACATTTAATAACAACCTTGTTGTATATTTGTCTAAAATCCTTGGTTTGCAAGACTACTGCACATTGAAGCCACCTGGAGAGATTTTTAAAAATCATGCCTGGGCCCCACTCCCAGAGATTCATGTTGAATTGGTCTGTGGTGCTGTTTGAGCACAGGGACTTTCTTCTTTCTTTCTTTTTTTTTTTTGAGACAGGGTCTTGCTCTGTTGCCAGGCTGGTGTGCAGTGGTGCAATCTCGGCTCACTGCAACCCCTGCCTCCTGGGTTCAAGTGATTCTCATGCCTCAGCTGCTCAAGCAGCTGGGATTACAGGTGCCTACCACGACACCCAGCTAATTTTTAGTAAAGGCAGGGTTTCACTATGTTGGTCAGGCTGGTCTTGAACTCCTGACCTCAAGTGATCCACTCACCTTAGCCTCCCAAAGTGCTGAGATTACAGGGATGAGCCACTGCATCTGGCCAAGCACAGGGATTTTTTAAAAAACCTCCAGGTGATTCTAACATTTGAGAACCACTGATCTAAACTCTTCCAAATTTCAGATCTCAATTTTTCCAAGAGACCTTTTGACAAGTACAGGGCAAATGATTTTCTTCTCACTGAAATTTTGATTCTGCTTTAATTATAAAGGGGGTGCTTTCTAGAATTAATCAAAATGTAGATGACTGTTTCAAGCCCTTCATCACAATAACAAAGAGATAACCTTGACAGTTATATAAATTGATTTTTTAATGTTTCTTTCAAAATACCTCATCCTAAAAATATCTTCTATAGACTACCTATCAAGATACTTGGTTAACAGACAAATTATTTATATAACCTAAGTTCCAGTATATGACATAATACTCGAGGACTTTTGTAGTTTTAAGACAAAACTTTTTAATACTTTAAAAATAACTATACTAAGTTACTGTTTAGCTTACATATACACTAAGAATTAACTTACTTACCTTTGATTTACAAGAAGAAAACTAAGGCAAAAAGCAAGTTTTTAGTAATTAGTTTTCAGGTTGAAGTCTGCCCTTTTAACGTTCTGACAAGCCTATCCCACACTCTTGCTGGTTGGTTCCCCCAGCAGATCTCCACTCAGCCTTGCTACTTGCAGTTCTTGACCAGCTCATGTCTGTGCTTCTCCTTTGGGAAGATATTCCTGTGTACTCCAACATCCAATAAGACTTAGAGCTTTACCCTTTGATAGCCACTTTCTAGAAGGAATCCAGTGTATTCTAATCAGCTCTTCAATTGTCTGTTTCTCACAAAGTATGCACTTTAAGGTTGAGGGCCTGGGTCTTACTCAACTTTGTAACATCATCTTCAGTGTCAGGCTCCAAAGCACCAGTATTTTTTTTTTTTGAGATTTTTTTTTTTTTAATTGCATTTTAGGTTTGGGGGTACATGTGAAGAACATGGAAGATTGTTGCATAGGTACACACGTGGCAGTGTGATTTGCTGCCTTCCTCCCCATCACCTATATCTGGCATTTCTCCCCATGCTATCCCTCCCCAACTACCCACCCCCCCACTATCCCTCCCCTTTTCCCCCGACAAGACCCCAGTGTGTGATACTCCCCCTCCCTGTGTCCATGTGTTCGCATTGTTCAACACCCGCCTATGAGTGAGAACACGCGGTGTTTGATTTTCTGTTCTTGTGTCAGTTTGCTGAGAATGATGGTTTCCAGGTTCATCCATGTCCCTACAAAGGACACGAACTCATCTTTTTTTGATGGCTGAATAATATTCCATGGTGTATATGTGCCACATTTTCCCTGTCCAGTCTATCATCGATGGGCATTTGGGTTGGTTCCAGGTCTTTGCTATTGTAAACTGTGCTGCAATGAACATTCGTGTGCATGTGTCCTTATAGTAGAACGATTTATAGTCTTTTGGATATATACCCAGTAATGGGATTGCTGGATCAAATGGAATTTCTATTTCTAGGTCCTTGAGGAATCGCCACACTGTCTTCCACAATGGTTGAACTAATTTACACTCCCACCAACAGTGTAAAAGCGTTCCTATTTCTCCCCATCCTCTCCAGCATCTGTTGTCTCCAGATTTTTTAATGATCGCCATTCTAACTGGCGTGAGATGGTATCTCAATGTAGTTTTGATTTGCATTTCTCTAATGACCAGTGATGATGAGCATTTTTTCATATGTTTGTTGGCTTCATGTATGCTTCTTTTGTAAAGTGTCTGTTCATATCCTTTGCCCATTTTTGAATGGGCTTGTTTGTTTTATTCTTGTAAATCTGTTTCAGTTCTTTGTAGATTCTGGTTGTCAGCCCTTTGTCAGATGGGTAGACTGCAAAAATTTTTTCCATTCTGTCGGTTGCCGATTCACTCTAATGACTGTTTCTTTTGCTGTGCAGAAGCTGTGGAGTTTGATTAGGTCCCATTTGTCTATTTTGGCTTTTGTTGCCACTGCTTTTGGTGTTTTGGTCATGAAGTCCTTGCCTACGCCTATGTCCTGAATGGTTTTGCCTAGATTTTCTTCTAGAGTTTTTATGGTGTTAGGTCTTATGTTTAAGTCTTTAATCCATCTGGAGTTAATTTTAGTATAAGGTGTCAGGAAGGGGTCCAGTTTCTGCTTTCTGCACATGACTAGCCAGTTTTCCCAACACCATTTATTAAACAGGGACTCACTTCCACATTGTTTGTTTTTGTCAGGTTTGTCAAAGATCGGGTGGTTGTAGATGTGTTGTGTCGGAGGCCGCTGTTCTGTTCCATTGGTCTATATCTCTGTATTAATGAAGTTAGTGCAGTGATCCTGGAGAGGGCAGGACCTGCAGGTTGCAGTGACTCTTATGGCCAGAAGAGGACAGTAGAGGAGTGCTGACCTGATGTAAGGGCTTCTCCAGAAGTCCCGTGGCGGAACCAACTAAACAGGAAACCTTCAAACGCCAGGAGATTACAGGTGGCTCAGAGACGGCCAAGGAATTCAAGGAGACAAACTTTACCATTACCTCCCCAGGAGGGTGGTAGGTTTCAGGGATCTGATGAGTGCCTCATATGGGTCTGGTGTTTTATAAGTCCTGTTAGCTATCAGTGATATTTCACAACTGTGGAGACTGAGGAGTGGAGGTTAAATAACACGTAAGAGCAGCACTTTGAAGGTAAGGTGGCTCACACCTATAACCCCATCACTTTGAGAGGCTGAGGCAGGAGGATTGCTTGAGGTGAAGAGCTCAAGACCAGCCTGGGCAACATGGCATAACCCTGTCTCTACAAAAAATATATATGGAGGGAGGGGATCCAAGATGGCCGATTAGGAGTAGCTCAGGATTGCAGCTCCCAGTGAAAGCGCAGAGGGTGAGTGGACGCCGCATTTCCAGACGGATTTTTATTGCCCACAGACCAGGAGATTCCCAGGCGGAGGAGCCCCACGGGGTCGCCAGCGCGGCTGGTTTGGCCCTTGGCATGGCTGTTTTGGCCGGCACGGCTGTTTTGCCAGCACCCCGGTGCGGTGGTTCTCCATACAAAATACACGGGTCTGGGCGCCATTTTAGCTGGCGATTGGAGCTCCGGGAAGGCAGAGTTGCCCATTCATCTGATTAAAAAGGGGACTGAAACAGGGAGCCAGGCCAGGAGATTCCCAGGCAAAAAAGCACCACAAATCTCAGTGCTGCTGTTTTAGCCACCGCAGGGGGTTGCCTCACGGGAAATCACACAGATCCCAGCGACTTTTCAACAGGTGACTGGAACACCTGGGAGACAGTCGACCATTCAACTAAAAAAAAAAAGAGCTCTGAGGCAGGGAGCCAGGTGATCAGGCTCGGCTGGTCCCACCCCCCACAAAAAAACAGCAATCGGAAATGCTCTGGATTGAGAGTTTCACAGCAAGCACAGCTGAACCCGGGACGGTCCAGCTTTGTGGGGAAGGGGTGTCTGCCATGACTAGAGGCAGTCCACCACTACGGAGGTAGTTTGCCATTGCTGAGGCAGCCCGCCATTGCCGAGGCGGCCCGCCATTGCCAAGGCAGCCCGCCATTACAGAGAGGTCCACCATTATAAGAGGTCGGCTGCCATTGCTAAGGCAGTTCTAACTACACCAGTATAAACAGGACTGCAGGAAAGTTCACACAGCAGCTGGGTGTAGCCCACAGCAGCTCAGCAAAGCCTCTGCAGGCAGACAGTGACTAGGCTGCCTCCTTGCTGGGTAGGGCAGCCCTGAAAAAAGGCAGCAGCACAACAGAAACTCATAAATAAAGCCCTAACTCCCCAGGGACAGAGCACCTGGGGGAGGGGAAGGGGTTTATGAGTTCTGCTGCAGCAGACTTAAATGTACCTGCCCAGCAGCTCTGAATGAACAACAGAACTCACAGCTCAGCACTTGAGCTCCTATAAAGGACCGACTGTCTCCTCAAGCAGCTCCCCCGACACCGGTGTATCCAAAGAGTCACCTCATAACGGAGAGCTCAGACTGACATCTGGCAGGTATCCTTCTGGGACAAAGATAGCAGAAGAAGAAACTGGCAGCAACCCATTACTGTTCTGCAGCCACTGCAGGTGATCCTCAGCCAAGCAGGGCCTGGAGTGGACCTCAGCAGTCCTACAGTAGAGGGGCCAGACAGTTAGAAGGAAAACTAAGAAACAGAAAGAAATAACTTCATCATCAACAAACTGGATGTCCACTCAGAGACCCAATCTGAAAGTCAACAACTACAAGATGACAGGTGGATAAATCCACAAAGATGGGAAGAAACCAGCACAAAAAGGATGAAAACACCCCAAACCAGACGCCTATCCTCCTACAAGAGATCACAACTCCTCACCAGCAAGGGAACAAGGCTGGATAGAGAATGAGTGTGATGAATTGACAGAATCAGGCTTCAGAAGGTGGGTAATAAGAAAATTCTGTGAGCTAAAAGAACATGCTCTAACCCAATGCAAAGAAACTAAGAACCTTGAAAAAAGATTTGATGAAATGCTAATGAGAATAAACAACTTAGAGAGGAATGTAAGTGAACTGATGGGGCTGAAAAATACAACACAAGAACTTCGCGAAGCATACACAAGTTTCAACAGCTGAACTGACCAAGCAGAAGAAAGATATCAGAGGTCAAAGATCAACTCAATGTAATAAAATGAGAAGGCAAGATTAGAGAAAAAAGGGTAAAAAGGAATGAACGAAGTCTCTAAGAAATATGGGACTATGTGAAAAGACCTAATCTACATTTGATAGATATACCTCAATGTGACGGAGAGAATGAATCCAAGCTGGAAAATACTCTTCAGGATATTAGCCAGGAAAACTTCCCCCAACCTAGCAAGGCAGGTCAATAATCAAGTCCAGGAAATACAGAGAACACCACAAAGATATTCCTCAAGAAGAGCAACCCCAAGGCACATAATCGTCAGGTTCACCAGGGTTGAAATGAAGGAGAAAATGCTAAGGACAGCCAGAGAGAAAGGTCGGGTTACCCACAAAGGGAAGCCCATCAGACTCACAGCAGATCTCTCAGCAGAAACCCTACAAGCCAGAAGAGAGTGGGAGCCAATATTCAACATCCTTAAAGAAAAGAACTTTGAACCCAGAATTTCATATCCAGCCAAACTAAGTTTCATAAGTGAAGGAAAAATAAAATCCTTAACAAACAAGCAAGTACTCAGAGATTTCATCACCACCAGGCCTGCTTTACAAGAGCTCCTGAAAGAAGCACTAAACATAGAAAGGAACAACCAGTACCAGCCACTCCAAAAACAGACCAAATGGTAAACAGCATCAACACAATGAAGAAACTGCATCAACTAATGGGCAAAACAGCCAGCTAGCATCAAAATGGAAGGATCAAATTCACACATAACAATATTAACCCTAAATGTAAATGGGCTAAATGCCCCAACCAAAAGACACAGACTGGCAAATTGGATAAAAAGCCAAAACCCATCAGTGTACTGTATCCAGGAAACCCATCTCACATGCAAAGATACACAAAGGCTCAAAATAAAGGGATGGAAGAAGATTTACCAAACAAATGGAGAGCAAAAAAAAGCAGGAGTTGTAATTCTTGTCTCTGATAAAATAGACTTTAAACCAACAAAGATCAAAAAAGACAAAGAAGGACATTACATAATGGTAAAAGGATCAATGCAACAAGAAGAGCTAATGATCCTAAATATATACACACCCAATACAGGAGCACCCAGATACATAAGGCAAGTTCTTAATGACTTACAAAGAGACTTAGACTCCCACACAATAATAGTGGGAGACTTTAACACCCCATTGTCAATATTAGACTGATCAACGAGACAGAAAATTAACAAGGATATCCAGGACTTGAACTCAGACCTGGACCAAGCAAACCTAATAGACATTTACAGAACTCTCCACCCCAAATCCACAGAATATACATTCTTCTCAGCACCACATTGCACCTACTCTAAAACTGACCACATAATTGGAAGTAAATCACTCCTCAGCAAATGCAAAAGAATGGAAATCATAACAAACAGTCTCTCAGACCACAGTGCAATCAAGTTAGAACTCAGAATTCAGAAACTAACTCAGAACCGCACAGCTTCATGGAAACTGAACAACTGGCTTTTGAATGTTGACTGGATAAACAATGAAATGAAGGCAGAAATAAAGATACTCTTCGAAACCAACGAGAACAAAGACACAACATACCAGAATCTCTGGGACACATTTAAAGCAGTCTCTACAGGAAAATATACAGCAATAAATGCCCACATGAGAAGCAAGGAGAGATCTAAAATTGACAGCCTATCGCCAAAATTGAAAGAGCTAGAGGAACAAGATCAAAAAAACTCAAAAGCTAGCAGAAGACAAGAAATAACTAAGATCAGAGCAGAACTGAAGGAGATAGAGACACAAAAAATTCCTCAGAAAATCAATAAATCCAGGAGCTGGTTTTTCGAAAAGAACAACAAAATAGACAGACCACTAGCCAGATTAATAAAAAAGAAAAGAGAAAATAATCAAATAGATGCAATAAAAAACAATAAAGGGGGATATCACCACAGATTCCACAGAAATTCAAACCATCATCAGAGATTATTACAAACAACTCTGTGCACATAAACTAGTAAACCTGGAAGAAATGGATAAATTCCTGGACACTTGCATCCTCCCAAGCCTAAACCAGGAAGAAGTCGAAACCCTGAATAGACCAATAACAAGGTCTGAAGTTGAGGCCAGCAATTAAGAGCCTACTACCCAAAAAAAGCCCAGGTCCAGATGGGTGGTTCACAGCCGAATTCTATCAGACATACAAAGAGGAGCTGGTACCATTCCTTCTGAAACTATTCCAAACAATCCAAAAAAAGGGAATTCTTCCCAAATCATTTTATGAGACCAACATCATCCTTATACCAAAACCCGGCAGAGACTCAGCAAGAAAAGAAAACTTCAGGCCAATATCCATGATGAACATAGATGCAAAAATCTTCAATAAAATACTGGCAAACCCATTGCAACAGCACATCAAAAAGCTTATTCACCATGATCAAGTAGGATTCATCCCGGCGATGCAAGGCTGGTTCAACATACGCAAGTCTATAAACATAATTCACCACATAAACAGAACCAAAGACAAAAACCACATGATTATCTCAATTGATGCAGAGAAGGCCTTTGACAAAATTCAACAGCGCTTTATGCTATAAACTCTCAATAAACTAGGTATTGACAGAATGTATCTCAAAATAATAAAAGCTATTTATGACAAACCAACAGCCAATATCATACTGAATGGGCAAAAATTAGAAGCATTCCCCTTGAAATCTGGCACTAGACAAGGATGCTCTCCCTCACCACTCCTATTCAATATAGTACTGGAAGTTCTAGCCAGAGCAATCAGGCAAGAAAAAGAAATAAAGGGTATTCAAATAGGAAAGGAGGGAGTCAAATTGTCTCTATTTGTAGACGACATGATTGTATACCTAGAAGACCCCATCATCTCAGGCCCAAAATCTCCTGAAACTGAGAAGCAACTTCAGCAAAGTCTCAGGATACAAAATCAATGTGCAAAAATCACAAGCATTCCTATACACCAATAACAGACTTAAAGAGAACCAAAATCAAGAATGAACTGCCATTCACAATTGCTATAAAGAAAATAAAATACCTAGGAATACAACTAACAAGGAACGTAAAGGATCTCTTCAAGGAGAAGTACAAACCACTGCTCAACAAAATAAGAGAGGACACAAACAGATGGAGAAACCTTCCATGTTCATGGTTAGGAAGAATCAATATCGTGAAAATGGACATACTGCCCAAAGTAATTTACAGATTCAACGCTATCCCCCATCAAGCTACCAATGACCTTCTTCACAGAACTGGAAAAAACCACCTTAAACTTCATATGGAACCAAAAGAGAGCCCGCATAGCCAAGTCAATTCTAAGCAAAAAGAACAAAGCGGAAGGCAACACACTACCGGACTTCAAACTATACTACAAGGCTACAGTAATCAAAACAGCATGGTACTGGTACCAAAACAGAGATATAGACCAATGGAACAGAACAGAGGCCTCGGAGGCAACGCCACACATCTATAACCATCTGATCTTTGACAAACCTGACAAAAACAAGCAATGGGGAAGGATTCCCCTGTTTAATAAATGGTGTTGGGAGAACTGGCTCGCCATGTGCAGAAAGCAGAAACTGGACCCCTTCCTGACACCTTACAATAAAATTAACTCCAGATGGATTAAAGACTTAAACATAAGACCTAACATCATAAAAACCTTAGAAGAAAATCTAGGCAAAACCATTCAGGAAATAGGCACAGGCAAGGACTTCATGACCAAAACACCAAAAGCATTGGCAACAAAGCCTAAATAGACAAATGGGACCTAATCAAACTCCAGAGCTTCTGCACAGCAAAAGAAACAGTCATTAGAGTGAATCGGCAACCAAGAGAATGGGAAAAAATTTTGCAATCTACCCATCTGACAAAGGGCTGATATCTAGAATCTGCGAAGAACTAAAACAGATTTACAAGAAAAAAACAAGCCCATTCAAAAATGGGCAAAGGATATGAACAGACACTTTACAAAAGAAGACATACATGAGGCCAACAAACATATGAAAAAATGCTCATCATCACTGGTCATTAGAGAAATGCAAATCAAAACTACATTGAGATACCATCTCACGCCAGTTAGAATGGTGATCATTAAAAAATCAGGAGACAAAAGATGCTGGAGAGGATGTGGAGAAAGAGGAACACTTTTACACTGTTGGTGGGAGTGTAAATTAGTTCAACCATTGTGGAAAACAGTGTGGTGATTCCTCAAGGACCTAGAAATAGAAATTCCATTTGACCCAGCAATCCCATTACTGGGTATATATCCAAAAGATTATAAATCATTCTACTATAAGGACACATGCACACGAATGTTCATTGCAGCACAGTTTGCAATAGTCAAGACCTGGAACCAACCCAAATGCCCATCGATGATAGACTAGACAGGGAAAATGTGGCACATATACACTATGGAATATTATACAGCCATCAAAAACGACGAGTTCGTGTCCTTTGTAGGGACATGGATGAACCTGGAAACCATCATTCTCAACAAACTGACACAAGAACAGAAAATCAAATACTGCATGTTCTCACTCATAGGTGGGTGTTGAACAATGCGAACACATGGACACAGGGAGGGGGAGCATCACACACTGGGGTCTGTCGGGGGAAATGGGGAGGGACAGCAGGGGGTGTGGAGTTGGGGAGAGACAGCATGGGGAGAAATGCCAGATATAGGTGATGTGGGGGAAGGCAGCAAATCACACTGCCATGTGTGTACCTATGCAACAATCTTGCATGTTCTTCACATGTACCCCCAAACCTAAAATGCAATTAAAAAGATAAAAATAATATAAAATCCACAGGGAAAATAAAAATATATATATATACATATATATACACATATATACACACACACACATATATATAAACACACACACACACAAAGTAGCCAGGCACAGTGGCATGTGCCTGTAGTCCCTGCTACTTGGGAGGCTGAGATGAAAGGATTGCTTCAACCTGGGAAGCAGAGGTTGCAGTCCAGCCTGGGCAACAGGGTGAAAGACCATGTCTCAAAAAACTGAAAGCAAGTAATGGTGGCTGCTATGGTCTCAGCGTTTGTGTCTCCTCCAAAATTCCTATGTTGAAACCTAATTTCCCATGTGCATTAGAAGGTGTGCATTGGGAGGTGGTTAGGTCTTGGGGTTTATGCCCCTTATCAAAGAGGCCCCAAAGAGCTGCCTTACCCCTTACATGATTTGAGGATACAGTGAGGAAGCACTGTTCTATGAACAAGAATGTGGGCCCTCAGCAGAAGCCAAATGTGCCAGTGCCTCGATCTTGGACTTCCCAGCCTCCAGAAATAAATTTGTGTTATTTATAAACTACCCAGTGTACAGAATATTATAGTAGCCTAAATGAACTAAGACAGTGGCTGGATCCATTGCTATAGCAAGCTCTGCATAAACAGCCTCTGCTTATTCTCATTTGGGTGGTCTTTACTTATTTGTACACTGCTAGTCTCTACTTGTCATAGATTATCTATAAAACAGTCCTCAAAACATATGAAAAAGGAAATATGATATTAGTAATTCAGTGAAACTTTTCTTAAGCATCTATTTAAATTTGTTGCAACACAAAGATTCCATCAGATTTCAGATAAAAATGGAAGATTCATTCATGTGAAGACAGTGCACTTGACTGTCTTATCACTATTCCTCTTTTTTATTTTGACTTAATCTTACCACTATACCTCTTTTTACTTTTAAGACGGGGTCTCACTCTGTCATCCAGGCTGGAGTGCAGTGGCACAATAATGGCTCACTGCTGCCTTGACCTCCCAGGCTCAAGCAATTCTCTCACCTCAGCCTTGCAAGTAGCTGAGACAGAGGCACTACCATACCCAGCTAACTTTAAAATTATTTTTGTAGAAGCAGGTTCTCATTATGTCGCCCAAGCTGGTCTCGAACACCTGGACTCAAGCGATCCTCCTGCCTAAGCCTCCCAAAGTGCTAGGATTATAAGCATGAGTCACTGCACCCAGCTCTTTTTACTTTTATCCCATTTTATTTCTACATCCTACTTTTAAAATTGCTTATCTAGTGATTATGCTCTTTAAAATTAAGCCTTAATAACCATGAATAGATCTGTACACTTGCCAGATGATAGTATTTTTGTTTTTTCATTTCATCTCTCTTCTAGACTCTGTTCTCTTTCTTTCTCCCCAGCTCCATCTACCCCCACCATCCTATCTTCCCAGACGATTCTACCACTGGGACCTCTGGGCAGTCACCTGTGCAAGGACTCACCTTCATTTCTCACCACAGCCCTAATCTGGACAGAGTTTTGTGGTTGTGTCTAACATGACAATATTGTGGGGATTGAGGATGAAGCTGATATGCCTCTGGAGAGACTGGACTGCTTGCTCATGAGGCAAGCATGTTAGACATGAGGTGTAAACATCTCAGAAGCCCCCAAAGCCATCGCTAGATTTTTCCAAGAAGGTAACAGTTGCTGTTTTTAATGCTAAACTCAGCTCAGGATGAAAAGGTAAAATTATATTCAACTTCTGTTTAAGAAGACAAAAAATGTATAAACAAGTTTAAAAAGACCTCTCTGGAAAATGTTTAAGATAAACATTTTATTAAAATTATAAAGAAGATTCAGTTGTCTAGAAAACTCTCTTAGGCTGGGCTCAGTGGCTCATGCCTGTAATCCCAGCACTTTGGGAGGCCGAGGTGGGCGGATCATGAAGTCAGGAGATCGAGACCATCCTGGCTAACATGGTAAAAAATATAAAAATTAAAAATTAGCTGGGCATGGTGGTGAGTGCCTATAATCCCAGCTACTCGGGAGGCTGAGGCAGGAGGATCACTTGAACCAGAGGTTGACAGATGAAAGTATCTGTCAGAGGTTGCAGTGAGCCGAGATTGCACCACTGCACTCCAGCCTGGCCACAGAGGGAGCTTCTGTCTCAAAAAAAAAAAAAAAAAAGAAAGAAAGAAAGAAAATTCTCTTAGGTGAAAGGCAGAATTGGCTAACACTGCAACAGTGTATTCAACCCACAAGTAAGTATCAATGTTGAATTGAATGTTTGTGGCATAATTGAGATAACTAAGTTACTTAGGTGACACTTTTTTTCTTCTTTTGATGTTACCAGCTACATAGTAAAATAGTAGGAAGTCCCATGTTACCAAAGTTCTAAGCTGTTGCTTACTAAGAAGGTTCACTGGTGATTCCTGCTTCACAAGAGAATGCAGCTCTTCAAGACTTCCTTGTAGCCATGTACTGATATGCTCCATGTTTTCATCTCTTTCACACAGTTTGTCTGTTAGATTTTTTATGTCTTGCAAGGTCTCTTCACCATTGCCCACTAAGATCTAAAGAAACAGCATTTTAGGGTATGTCAACATAAATTGCAACAACATAAATAAATACACATTCTGTCTAAGTGGATCATGCCCAGAATGAAAATATTATATATGCAAAATTGGTATCCATCATAAAAAATAAGTGCATGTATACACAGCCAATTCACAAAGTTCTGTAAATGATCTTGGGAAAATGGATTATCAAATGAGAAGAATAATGGAATGCTCACTGAACTCAAATTTTTAAGTGGATAATGGTAGCCATGGTGATGGCAGCATAAAAACCTAGTTTCCCCCTCAGAGAAGCACAGAGCTGCAGAGGAGATTCAGCCTAACAGAAGGAACTTTGGAATCAGGCAGGATGTGGGTTGTAAATTCCCATATGTTCATAAACTATTTGGTCTTGGACAAGTTACGTATACTCTCTGAGCCTCAGCAGCTCCATCTGAAAAAGGCATTTTAACACTTTCCTAATCCAGTGTTTTAATACTTAAATGAGGATTATATGCTAACTTTAAATACTTAGAAAGTAGCAGAGCCAGGATTTTAACCCCAGCCTATCTGACACTGAAGTGGGGTGGGTGCAGAGGTTGCACTGGTAAAAATGAACAGGCAAGGAGTCCAGAACTGACAACTTTGTCCTAAACAAAATGTGTTCACTTAGGTCATGCAAATAAAGTCTTTCCCACCTTAACTGAATGGTAGGAAGACAGTTTCCCAAAAAATTAAGATTTCATAGTGACATTTGGTTAAAAAAAAAAAAAAAAAAAAAAGGACACATTTTAGGATGTGGTGGTCACAGTAGCATCTAGGACTGCAGGGGAGTGACAGAGCTAGTGTGACTTTCCACCTTGATGTGTGTGCATGCAGGTGCACACAGACACAAAAGCGCACACACTTATTAGGTAGGTAAACATTTTTAGAAATATGGTTATTTATATGGAGGCAACACACACATACAAAACTCACCTTAACAGTGGCCTGAAATTCAGCCCACAAATCCTCATATTGTGCTAAAATAAAGATTTAAAAAATACAATGGTTACTGATACAGTTTGAACATTTTAATAAAAGTCAAGTGTTTTTTCAAAAATTATTTTTTAACTAAAAATGTCTACTTCCAAAATGACAGAATAACTGGATTGGACCTGCCCTCCCACTACAAACAAGTAGAGGAAAGAAACAAAACATATGAAAGAAATGTTTTCAGATGTTGAAGAATGGCACCTGGAAGAAGAGAAACAAAGGAGGTGAGTCCTGCGATCACCCAGCTTTCCACTGGGGGGGGGCACTTTCCAGACCACAGCACAAGCACAGCAGCGTGGTCTTAACACAGACACAAAAAGATTAGCAAATTGAATCTAGCAATAGACAAGAACAATAAAAGCTTTTGGACAAGTGGGATTATGCTAAGAATGAGAGATTGGTTTAAAAGTCAGATTCAATCAGTGCAACTTACCACACGAACAGCATAAAGAAGTAATACTAGCTGAGCATCTCAGTGGATATCTGAGCAGCTGAGGCTAGTCACGCATGTACTCTGTGCCTACATGACTGATCATCCCCCCCCCGCCCATAAGTACCTTGAACGCCCAATCCTGGGTGAGCCTCCCTGGCTGGCAACACTGCATGTGGGGCCACACAATGTTGCTGGGGAAATTAAGGGCATCTCTGAGAAGGTTGCACCAGGTTTCCTCAAGACTTTGCCCTCTGTACCTTTTCCCTTTGCTGATTTTACTCTGTATCTTTCACTATAATAACAGTAACCATAAGTATAACAATTTTCAATTCCTGTGAATCATTTTAGCTAATTATTAAGCCTAAGAGTAGTCCTGGGACATCCAATACTACACTAAAGCTGCACAATTTTTTTGAGATAAAGACCTAAATAAATGGAGATATATACTATATTCTTGGATTACATAACACAATTTTATTAAAATGTCAATTCTTCTAACATTGACTTATAGATTCAACACAAACAGTTAAGATTCCAGCAGGGGTGTGTGTGTGTGTGTGTGTGTGTGTGTGTGTGTGTGTGTGTGTGTCTATGTGTGTATATAGATTAGGTGATTCTAAAATATATATGGAAATCAAAGAATTTAGAATAGTGAAAATAATTTTAAAAGAGAAGCATACAAGTGAAGAATTCTATTACCTGATGTCCAGACTGCATATGAAGCTATAATAATTAAGACAGTGTGGTATTGGTATAAAGTCTGGCATTTAGATTAAAGGAACAAACCCATAAAATTGATTTTTGAAAAGCTGCTGGAGTAATACAATGGCAAAAGCATGGTCTTTTCAAAAATAGTACTGGAACAACTGAATGTACGTAAGACAAAACAATGAAATTCAAGCCTTGCCTCACATCATATGAAAAAGTTCACTTAAAATGAATTAGAGATCTAGACATAAACACTAAAACTAAAAAAAAAATTATACAGGAAAATCTTCAAGAGCTTGGCGTAGGCAAAAATGTTTTAGGCAGGAAACAAAAAGTACTAACCTTAAAAGACAAAATAGATAGATGGGTTTTATTCAAATGAAAACTTACTCTTTCTGAGACACCATGAAGAAAATGAACAGTCAAGGTTCAGACTGAAAAAGGACTCATTTCCAGAAAATATAAGGATTTTAACTCGATAATAAGAAAACAAACAACACAAAGCAATTAGATAAAGATGTGTACAGACATGTGACAGATTGTATTTTCCAAAGACAGCCCCACAGTATATTCCATTCCACTTTTTTTTTCCCTGACATGATGCTGACACTCCTTTCATTGAGCAGTGGTGGCTATGACCCCTCCCCTTGCACCTGAGTGACTGCCTCAACCATTAGCCTGTTGTGGAAGTAACACTCTGACTTCTGAGGCTAGGTCATAAAACACCATGAACTTCTACTTTATTCTCCTGGAATGCTTTTGGAACCAGGCCAAACAGCTACACGGAGAGGCCATGAGGAGGTGTTCTGGCCAATCGTCTCCCTCGAGATCCAGTTGAGAGCCACCATCAACTTCAGACACAGGAATGAGTGAGTCTTCAGATGATTTCAGTTCCCAGGTGCTGAATTACCCCCAGTCTTCAAGTTGCCCTGGCTGATGCCATGTGGAGCAGACATTAAGTTGTTTTCAACAAGCTCTGATCACGTTGCCAATTAGTGAGCAAAGTAAATAATTTGACTTCAGCTACTATGTTTGCAATATTTGTCACAAAAGATAATATTCACATGGTCAAGAAACACATGAAAAAGGATACTCAACAACATTAGTCATTAGAGAAGGACAAGTTACAATCACAATGAAATGCCATGACATACCTATTAAAATGACCAGAATATTAACAATTTAAAGCGTTTTGACAATTTTAAGTGCTGATGAGAATGTAGAGCAATGGGAACTCTTCTCCATTGTTAGTGGAATGAGACACTTAACGATCACTTTGGCAAACTTATCTGGTGGTTTCTTATAAAGTTAATCATATACTAACCATTTATATTTCTTATAAAGTTAATCATACACTAACTGCTATATAACTCAGCAATTCCATTATAGGTATTTACCCAAGAGAAATGAAAACATGGCCATAAAACACTTGTAAACAAACGTTCACAGCAGCTTCATTCATAATAATCCCAAACTGGAAATAATCTAAACATCTTTTGACTGGTGAATGAATAAACAAAATATGGTATCTATATAATAGGATGCTATGGTACAGCTATAAAAAGGAGCAAACTAATGATACATGCAACAACTTGGATGAATCTTAAAACAATCTGCTGAGTGAAACAAGCCAGATATAAAGTGTGCATATGCTATCATTTCATTTATATCTAATTATTAATGACAGAAAGCAGATCAATGGTTTCCAGGAACTGGAGATGGGGTAGGTGATCAATGGCAAAGGAATACAGAGAAAATTTTGTAGTGATGAAAATGTTCTATATCTTGCTTGTGGTGGTAGTGGTTACAGTGGCATGTACATTTGTCAAAATTCACTAATCTAAAAATGGATGCCTTTTTTTGTAGGCAAATCAATAAAATGGATTTAAATGAAGTAAAAATTTTATGTGTAAAGAGCACTGTAATGGTTAATATTGTCAACTTGATTGGATTGAAGCACACAAAGTACTGTTCCTGGGTATGTCTATGAGGGTGTTGCCGAAGGAGATTCACATTGGAGTCAGTGGATTGGGAGAGGCAGACCCACCCTTGATCTGGGTGGGAACTATCTAATCAGCAGCCAGCAGGGCTAGACTGGCTGAGTCTTCCAACCTTCTTTCTCCCATGCTGGATGCTTCCTGCCCTCAAACATCAGACTCCAACTTCTTCAGCTTTTGGACTCTTGGACTTACATCAGTGGTTTGTCAGGGTTCTTGGGCCTTTGGCCACAGACTGAAGGCTGTACTGTTGGCTTCCCTACTCGTGAGGCTTTGAGACTTGGACTGATCCTCCACTGGCTTCCTTGTTTCTCAACTTGCAGATGACTTATCATGGGACTTACCTTGTGATCATGTGAGTCAATTCTCCTTAATAAACTCCCTTTCATATATATATATATACCATATTAGTTCTGCCCCTCTAAAGAACCCTAATACAAGCACCCACATATTACTTACCCTCCTGAGCCATCAGTTGCTGAGACAAGTCACTTGAGGTGTGCATGAGGGCTTCTTGTCCTTCTCTGTATTTCTCTATGTTACTCTTCATGTATAAAATGTACTGAAAATTAAAAGCATGTGATTGCTTTAGCAGTTTAGTTACTATAGATAAATTATCATGTAGTCATTCAGCAAACACGTATAAATTCCTCCTCTGTGCCACCTACTGTTCTAGGTTCAGGGGTAACAGTGGTGAATAAAACATACCTTGGTCAGGCTTCCATCCTGTGGAAGGAGATAAACGATTCTGCTTCCTATTAAGCATTTCATTTCAGCATTTAAATAAACATGGCATTCTGAGTATAATTTTCCACAAAAGGAAATTAGAGGGTGTTCTATCCGAATGCATTATGTCCACAACAAAAATGTTCCTGATGCAAAATGTGTGTGTGGTAGATGTCACAAAGCAGTAATGTTGCCAGACTGGAGTTCAGTGTAAGGCCTCAGAGGGATGACTGATTGAGTCAGGAGACTGCATGAATTACTCACTCAAGTCAGATGTTCGCTGGGCTGGTGACAGTGGTAGCAGTAGTGACAGGTAACTTTGAGTATTGAAGTCATGGCTTTCTATTCTGACCGCCCAGTGCTCAGAAACGCTAACGTCCCGAGAACTCTGAAAGTATGGGCTTTCAGAGTTCGCAGAAATTGTGTTCAGTGCTATAGATGAGGTAGACATGGGACTGTTACATAGACTGTTTTAAGCATATAGGGTTGACTCATGTATCTTTGATCTTGTGTCAGTCTTTTCATAGCTTGTTTTCTGGTATTATAATAAACAAAATTAAAAGTCACCTTGAGCCAAGTCCAAGGCTTCATTCTTGCCCTTCTTTGAACATGCGGCTGCAGACTTGCCTAGTTCAGCTGGACTCTTGTGTTTCTCCCAAACTATCTTCTTTTAGTCTCCCTCTTCATCTCCTCTTCCACAGCTCACTCCTTCAAAGTTGTTTTTCTCCAGGGTTCTGTTCACAGCCCCTAATCTACTCACTCAACACACTGTACCTGAAGAGACTCATCCATCTCCCAAGTGTAAATCCTGCTTTTACGCTAATGATAACCAGTGAGAGTTCTTTGAGCTCCTCACCTGGTGTGGCAAGGTGCCCTTGCTCTGGGACACTGAATGTGTCTTAGTCAGATTGCTGTACTTAACATACTGAATTGTAATTATCTGTTTGTATGTGCATCTCTTCAGCTAGACCATGAGCTTCCAAAGGGCTGGAGCAGTATCTTACATATCTCTGCATTCACTGTGCCTTGCTCAGTGCTTGGGACTCAGTGCACGTTTAGAGTAAAGGGATGCAATCAGCAAAACTGAGTGGTGAGTGAATAAGAAAACAGCACAAGGTCATTTGGTGACTAGCAGATGGACACTGAATTTAAAAAAAAATCAAGACTTTTGGAATCAGTCTTTCATGTACGCATCCACCTGCTCACCCATTGCCAAAATAGCAATACAAATTCCAATTCTTTTAAGAAATAATCTATATCCTGATAGGAAAGCAGTCTAGTGGAATAAACCAGTTTGTTTCAAGATCTAGAAGCATGAAGATGCATTGCATGTGTGACGGTTATCAATGATGGTATGTATCTAGGCTCTTTGGAGCGCAATTACCTTTTCAAAGTGCATTAGTACCTATTACATCATTTAAGTTTATTAAAAAAACACATAAGAGTGGTGAGATAACTATTGCCATTTAACAGATGAAAAAAATTATCCAGCGAGGTGAAGGGATTTTCTTGCACTAGTCATTGATTTATTTCTGGCTATTAAAACTTCTAAAACAAAAAAAAAACAGCCTCAATTTACACATCTATAAATGGGACATACTGTATTGTCCACTTTTTAAGGTTACAGTGAGCCTTAAATGTCAAATGAGACTGAATCCCTCTAACATTACAGGCATTGTGCAAAACACTGGGGTACACTGACAACAGATCTGGACCATGAGGTCATTATGGATGGCTGCAAAAAAAAGGATTTTAAAAATTATAATTCTTTTGCATTTTCATTTTATAAAGAAGTCACGTTAAACCTATGAGTAGCAGTTATTCCCATTTTAAGAGGACAAAATGAAGCTTACAAGTTCAGTGATCTGCCCAAAGTCACACAGAGTTACTAGTGAATGACAGACACTAATCCAGGTCTTTCAAACTAGATAATATTATGTAAAGTTTTGTTGTTATTGTTTTGTCATAGTATATAAAATACAGGACTCTATGCACTTTAACAATATGCTTTGAATGCAATAGTGCTGGGCATTAAAAATCAGTTCTTATAAATATCTAATTATTAAATATAGCATTTTAAAATGTTAACACAAATAACTTTTAAGTGTAAATAAGACTTTAATTTTAGGAGTTGGATGAACAAATTCCTCTGCTATAAAAAGAGCTACAATCAGTATGAACTAGACAACCTACTTTTAAAAAAGTAGGCAGAAGACTGGACTGGAACAAGTGGCCCAGAACGGAATAGGTGCTTCTACAGTGATCAGGAAAACACAAATAAGTGGGGCGCCATTACACACCATCAGAAGGTTTAAATTGAAAAAGACAGTTTTGTGAGAGTGTGAAGCAACTGGTACTCTCATGCATTGCTGGTGGGAGTGGCAACTGGTGCAACTTCTTTAGGAGACAGGTAGTATGTACTAAAGTGGGAGTTATGCATTTCTATGGCTCTACAATTCCACTTGAGATGTATACTCAATAGAAATATGTGTGTTCACCAAAAAATGTGAACTAGAGTGTTCACAGCAATACTATTTGTAATAGCCAAAAATTAGAAACTCTCTGAACACCCATCAACAATATAGTGTATAAATACATTGTAGTAGTAGTCATACAATGGAATAATACACAGAACTAAGAGTAACAAACTACACTCAACAATAAGGCTGAACCTCACAAACATAATGTTGAGCAAAATAATCTACACTGTATTGTTCCATACCTATAATATTCCAAACCAGGGAAAACTAGTCTGTGATGTTAGCATGCTGGTACCCTTAGTGGGGCTGGTTAGTGACTAGAGGGAGCATAGAGGATATCTGGATACTGATAATGCTTTGTTCTTGATCTGGGTGCTGGTTACACAAGTGTGTTCATGGAGCTGTACACTTGCAATCTGGGCACTTTTCTGGTACTTTATGCTCCATTAAAAATTTTTCAAGAGCTATTATTTTCTCTTGTAACTATTACAGGTCTAGTCAATTAATCGAAGCCATCATGCAAAGCGTGGTGCTCTTAAACTTACTTCTTTTAATTTTTTATTTTCCAGGAACAGAAGGTCTGCTTTTTCGTCAATTATATAGATTCCACTTTCTAAGTTCTTTAGAGTTTCAAAATGATCTTTGATTTTTTTGCTTTCTTGATCTCGTAATTGTTTCAATTCTTCTTTTAGGTCCTCCTGTTAAAACAGAAAACTCCAAATTATCTCTGAGTTCAAAGTGCAAGGCACCATGGTATTATATTGCCTAGATCACAATGGAGCTGGATTCTAAATTAATTCCTGAAGCATCGAGCAGAGAACAGACATTTTTCCTTAGAAAAACCTATCAACCCCACATTTATTCATGGACTCTAGGAAGGGGGTCTGTGGACTTCAAGTTAAGAACTCCAGACATTGAGACAATTTCACAAAATCAAACAGTCAGCCCTCTGTATCTGTGGGTTCTGCATTTATGGATTTATAAACATGGATGGAAAATATTCACAAAATAAAAATAATGACAATAAATAATACAAATAAAAACAATACAGTATGACAACTACTTAAATAGCATTTACATTTTATTAGGTATTATCAGTAACCTAGAAATAATCTAAAGTATTCTGGAGAATTTGGGTAGGCTATATGCAAATACTGCACCATGTTATACAAGGGACTTGAGCATCTGTGGATTTTGATAGATATGTTGGTCTTGCAACGAATCCCCCATAGACATAAGGGATGACTGTACTTTGATATATGAACAACTGTCTGGCAAAATAGAGAAGGGGAAATTTATTGAGGCGTTTTTTTTTTTTTTTTTTTTTTTGAGATGGAGTTTCACTCTTTGTTCTCCAGGCTGCAGGGCAGTGGCACAATAGCTCACTGCATCCTCCACCTCCCGGGTTCAAGCGATTCTCCTGTCACAACCTCCCGAGTAGCTGGGATTACAGGTGCCCACAACCACGCCTGGCTAATTTTTGTATTTTTAGTAGAGATGGGGTTTCACCATGTTGGCCAGGCTGCTCTCAAACTCCTGACCTTAGGTGATCCGCCTGCATCGCCTCCCAAAGTGCTGAGATTATAGGCATGAGCCACTGCGCCCAGCCTATTGAGGCTTTTGAAGAGCTTAATGATTCTTAAAGAAAGAAGATTACTGACACTCGAGATCCAAGATGGCCGATTAGCAGCAGCTCAGGATTGTAGCTCCCACTGAAAGTGCAGAGAGTGAGTGGACGCCACATTTTCAGACGAATTTTCATTGCCCCACGGACCAAGAGATTCTTGGCGGAGGAGCCCCATGGGTCGCCAGCGCGACTCTTTTGGAGGGCGCGGCCGTTTTGCAGGCGCCCCGGTGCGGCGGTTCTCAGTCCGGAGTATACGGGACTGAGTGCCCTTTTGGTTGGCGTTGGAGCTCCGGGAAAGCAGAGTCTCCCATTCAGCTGATTGATAAGCGGACTGAAGTGAGGAACCAGACTGGGAGATTCCCGGGCAGAAAAGCGCCACGAATCTTAACGCTGCTGTTTCAGCCGGTGTAGTGGGTCGCCGCAGGGGAAGGCTGGTACCCCCCCAACACACACACAAAAAATAAAAACAGCAGTTGGAACTGCTGAAGATTGAGAGTTTCACAGCAAGTACAGCTGAACCTGGGAGGGTCCAGCTCTGTGGGGGAGGGGCGTCCGCCGAAGGAAAATTAAGAAATAGAAAAAACTTTACCACCAACAAGCTGGACGTCCACTCAGAGACCTAATTTGAAAGTCAGCAATTACACAGACAACAGGTGGATAAATCCACAAAGATGGGAAGAAACCAGCGCAGAAAGGCTGAAAACACCCGAAATCAGAATGCCTCTCCTCCTACAGAGGATTGCAGTGCCTCATCACCAATTGAACAAGGCCTGATAGAAAATGAATGTGAGGAATCAACAGAATCAGGCTTCAGAAGGTGGATAATGAGAAACTTCTGTGAGCTAAAAGAGCATGTTCTAGCCCAATGCAAGGAAACTAAGAACCTTGAAAAAAGGTTTCAGGAAATGTTCATGAGAATGGACAATTTAAAGAGGAATATAAGTGAATTAATGGAACTGAAAAACACAATACGAGAACTTCGAGAAGTATGCACAAGTTTTAACAGTCGAATTGATCAAGCAGAAGAAAGGATTTCAGAGGTCGAAGACCAACTTAACGAAATAAAACGAGAAGACAAGATTAGAGAAAAAAGGGTAAAAAGGAATGAGCAAAGTCTCCAAGAAATATGGGACTATGTGAAAAGACCTAATCTACGTTTGATAGGTGTACCTGAATGTGAGGAAGAGAATGAATCCAAGCTGGAAAATATTTTTCAGGATATTATCCAGGAAAACTTTCCTAACCTAGCAAGGCAAGACAATACCCAACTCCAGGTAATACAGAGAACACCACAAAGATATTCCTCAAAAAGAGCAACCCCAAGGCACATAATCATTAGATTTATCAGGGTTGAAACAAAGGAGAAAATACTATGGGCGGCCAGAGAGAAAGGTCAGGTTACCCACAAGGGGAAGCCTATCAGACTCACAGCTGATCTCTCAGCAGAAACCCTACAAGCCAGAAGAGAGTGGGGGCCAATATTCAACGTCCTTAAAGAAAAGAACTTTCAACCCAGAATTTCATATCCAGCCAAACTAAGTTTCATAAGTGAAGGAAAAATAAAATTTTTTACAAACAAGCAAGTACTCAGAGATTTCATTACCACCAGGCCTGCTTTACAAGAGCTTCTGAAAGAGGCACTATATATAGAAAGGAACAACCAGTTTCAGCCACTTCAAAAAACCCATCAGTAAACTGCATCCAGATCCATCTTACATGCAAGGATATACAGAGACTCAAAACAAAGGGATGGAGGAAGATTTGCCAACCAAATGGAGAGCAAAAAAAAAAAAGCAGTAGTTGCAATTCTCATCTCTGATAAAATAGACTTTAAAGTAATAGAAACCAAAAGAGATAAGAAGGACATTGTATAATGGTAGAGGGATCAATGTAATGGGAAGAGCTAACGACCCTAAGTCTATGCGCACCCAATATAGGAGCACCCAGATACATAGGGCAACTTCTTGGTGACTTACAAAGAGACTTGGACTCCCACACAATAATGTGGGAGACTTTAACATTACATTGTCAATATTGGACAAATTAATAAGACAGAAGGTTAAGAAGGATACCCAGGACTTGAACTTAAACCTCAAACAAGTAAACTTAATAAACATTTACAGAACTCTCTACTCCAAATCCACAAAACATACATTTTTTTTTTCAGTAACACATCACATTTATTCTAAAAGTGACCACATGGTTGGGAGTAAATCACTCCCTAGCAATTGCATAGCATTTCATAGGTTTAAATGAAATATTGGTTGGCTGTTTGTTTGTTATTTTCCTCCCTTATTCCTTCCTGTCTCCATTGTATAACACAATTATTAGTATAAAAAAGCTTTCAATATCCATTTGTGGACTGCATTCTAGCCTGGGCAATAGAGCAAGATTCCCGTTCTCTCTCCCTTTTTTTTTCTTCTTCTCTTTATTTCATTCTTTTTTTTTTCTTCCTTCTTTCTCTTTAAAAAAAAACAAAAACAAAAAAACTTCAAGCTATTTTTTGTCTCATGTGGAAAAGAAGTTGGCATTTCTAAATGGGAGCTGATACGAAGGAAGGGTTATTTTTACCCTGTGCCCCAGTACAGTTATAGCATTGGGAGAGAGTGTAGAGTTTAGAAAGGAGAATGGGGTAGAGTCAGCTGGACACCTCATTGCTATTTCTTCTCAGATTTAAAAAAAAAAAAAAAAAAAAAAACCTCACACTCTCTCTCTGAGTAGAGAGCATTTGCATGTCTGAAGAGAAAGCACCCCACCACAATAGAAAAAAAAAAAAAAGAAAGAAGATTACTTTATGAAATTTTCAGAATTCTCTAATGTTTTCTCTACTAAATTCTCTATTCGGTTCTCTGCTGTTAGACTATTATATATTGCATGATATTTATTCATTGTATAATCATCACCAGCAGCATCTTTTGTTTTGTTTTGTTTGAGACAGAGTCTCGCTCTGTCGCCCAGGCTAGAGTACAGTGGCACGATCTCGGCTCACTGCAACCTCTGCCTCCCAGGGTTCAAGCTATTATCCTGCCTCAGCCTTCCAAGTAGCTGAGATTACAGGCATGCGCCACCACACCTGGCTAATCTTAGTATTTTTAGTAGAATTGGGGTTTTACCATATTAGTCAGGCTGGTCTCGAACTCCTGCCTTGGCCTCCCAAAGTGCTGGGATTACAGGCGTGAGCCACTGTGCCTGGCCACCAGCAGCATCTTATTAAGAAAACAGAACTGCATATATACTATACTTGTAATTTTCTCCTTCATATTTTCCTCTATATTCCTTCACAGTTTATAACATATTAAAAGTTACATTTACATTTTGAGGCTGAGCACGGTGGCTCACATCTGTAATCCCAGCACTATGGGAGGCCGAGGCAGGCCCATCACTTGAGGTCAGGAGTTTGAGACCAGCCTGGCCAACATGGTGAAACCCCGTCTCTACTAAAAAATACAAAAATTAGCCAGAAATTGCTTGAACTCAGGAGGCCGAGGTTGCATCGAGCCAAGATCGTGCGACTGCACTCTATCCTGGGCAACAGAGCGAGACTCCATCTCAAAAAAAAAGTTACATTTTGTTATCCATGCATCTCAAAGAATGTTTCCATTTTTAATTAACCAACTCTGCATGCATATGCTTATAACCAACTATTGCTCATAAATTTTTAAAAGGCACTAAACACCTCTTTACCTGCCACTAATTCATCCATTCCCCTCACTGCAACCTTTGTTCACACACCCTTAAGAAGCAGAATCAAGTTTCTAACTTAAGAAAACCGATGCCCACTCAATGACTGCTCCCACAATTATATGTTACTGGTTCTAGTCTCTCTCCCTCTTTTCCTGTATACATATACATATAAGTATACATATATATACACACATGTACATAAGTATATACGTGTGTATGTGTATACATATGCATATGTATGTATTGTAACAAAGATTTTTAAACATTGAGATGGAAAGTATAACAAATGTGGATTTCATGAAAACTTCAATGCCAGGTAAATATTACCATCTGTATATACCACTATTCTAATTTTTTAAAAAAAGAATTAATGCATTGATCCCTTACCGTGTTGGTAATGTATCTTGAAAAGTCCCTTGTAAACAGAAAAATGTGATTGTTCAGTAAATCCTCCTCCTGTCTTTGTGCTATTAAAAAAAAAAAAAGAAAAAAATAACTACCTCAAAAATTTAGTTAACAAAATATTAATCAAAGTAAGAAGCACCTAGTTTTAAAAGTCAAATTCTCTCACAGGGTTTATAACAAAAACCAGCTGTCAGGCGCTCCACAATGCCATGTTTACTCCTGTCTGATTCCTCAAAATCAACTATTTTTAACTCTTGTTAGTTGTTTATTCTTCCACTTAGCTCAATTTTCTTTAAAAATATGCAAATATGCCTATTTTTTGATTATCATTTTCAGGCATTTTCCATTTAATTAGTCCCATTTCCACCTCCTTCTCCCACAGCCACAACCTCTATATTTCCTCCCTGACCTTCCTATAAAGTTACAGTTTTTGTTTAAATAAATTCTAACTATTTTGATCATTATGGCAATAAGGATTATTCCCTGATGAACCAAATGGTATAACATGATTCTATTTCCTTTTTAGTATAATTTGTTTTTTCCTGGAGTTAAAAATCTCCTTATTAAAAAAAAATTTACTCAGTGTTCCATGTACATATAATTAATTCATACCCAAATCTACAATGGAATTGTACAACATTTCTAAATATTATTTCCGATATAGTCAAACACATGAACAAATCTATCAGTTCCATTTCTCCCCTCTCCCTCAGAACCCGCCTCTGAGATATGCCTTCTGGGATCTTCTCTCTTTTTGTGCTTGCTTTGCAGCTCACTTCTTGGGACTTCCTTTTGCATTTTTCTTTTTTTAAAGTTTTTATTCAACCCTTTATTTAAAGTTTTTCGAACCCTTTGCATTATTCTTATGCTGGACTTGTTTTCTGAATTTCTTATGCTCTTTTTCTTGATTCATTCCTTCTATTTGTTGAAGCAAATTCTACACAGCTTTGGGAGAAAGAGTAAGTGGGATAAATGTTTTGAGATCTTGTATATCTCAATATGTCTCTATATACTTGATTGATAGTTTAGCTGGGCATCTGATGTTAGAAATTATTATCTCTCAGATTTTGAAGGTATTGTCTTATAACTTCTACTATAATGTTAAGAAGTTTGAAATGATTCTGATTTCTAATATTTTGTGTGAGATCTGATTTTTTTCTCTAGGAGCTTTTAGGATCTTCTCTTTCTATTTTTTCTTCTGAAATTCCACAGTGATATGGCTTAGTCTCTTCTTTTAAATATTGTTTTGGGGATTTGCTTGGACATTTAAAAACGGAAACTTATATTCTCTAGTTATAAGAAATATTTTTGTATTATTTCTTTGATAATTTTATTCTTTCTTTAAAAACACGAATATATGGCTATATCCTGATTTATCTTTGTCAGGTATTTTCTATTTACTTTGTCATATAGTAGAGGGCAATTTCCCCATCCCCCCACCTACACCCTCTGCATTTCCTTCCTAACCTTTCTATAAAGTTATAGTTTTTGTTTAAGTAAATTTTAACTGTTTAGATCATTATAATAATGTTAAGAATTATTCACTCATTTTTTTTTCTGGTCTCCTTGTTAGGTAGATATTTGGCATCTCAGAACAGTTCTTTAATTTTCTTATCTTTCTTTCCTTTTCCTCATCTGTTTTTGTTGTTGGTGGTGCTCTATTTTTACAGATTTTCTTAACATTTCTTGTAATTTTCCTATTGAATTTTAACATTATACTTTTAATTTCTGGGAGCTCTGTTCTCTTATCTTTCTTTTAAGCATCATGTTCTTTTTTCATAAATGTGATATATTTTTCTAAGAATATACTCTTTAAAAGCATGCTTATGCTCTTTGCATTTTCTCTGTTTCCACCAAGTTCCCTTATTCTGTCCACTTCAGTTTCTCTTTTACACTGGGTGCTTCAGATCTTTGTCCTATCCCATTTAATAGTCCTGGGTAAGCTTCAATATACAGTGGTCAGGAAGGAACCCAGCCATTTGAAGGGACCATTGAATGTTGGTGCTGTTGTGGGGCTTTTCTCTGAACTGTTCAGCTTCCTTATAGGAAGAATCTAATAGTCTCCTTCCTCAGGTTGGGGTAAGGGATTATGAAGTTCACAACACCATTGGCTGGCAACATTCATCCAGCTGAGCTCACAGGGGGATCTCCGTATAGTACGGAGATAGTATGTCTTCCACCCTCAGCCATATCTAATGCCTTGCAGTCTGAAGCCATCTGGTCCTGTTTCTTTGCCAGCATTGAGGAGGAGGAATCACTCAGCTAGCTGTACAAGGATGAGATTTGACCTGGAGCCCTAATTGCTCTTTATAAAGACTTTCAACCAACCTTTAGCCTAGTGACTCATCTTAGCTGTTACAGTTTCAGGGGACACCACTGCCTGTGACTTTACAGCTTCAGGGAAAAGAACTTTTTGCCTTCATGGTGTCCTTTTTGGCAGACTCTTGGTATTTATATTTCTCTTTCTGCCGCTATCCAATTACACCTTCCCAAAATTTCTTGATATTTATTATCAGGTAATAAATAATAAATCAGCAGATAGCAAATGTCTTATCTCTGCCAGTGTCTTGGTACTTATGGATTTGTATCTTTTTTAAAAACAATCTTTATATACATATTTGGGAGTTTTATGATGGAACAAAGATATATGCATGTGTTTTATCCATCAGACTTAACTAAAAGCTTTATGTGTACCAAGCCCATGCATGCCATTCTCTGTAAATGTAACTGCTGGCAGGTCAACCTTCCTGCTCTTATGTTCCCTTTACTTCTTTTCTCCTGTCTTCTCCTCTTTTCTTTACTTTCCTAAGCATTTTCTTTTTTTTACATTAAGAGATTTAGTACTTGCAATGTATTGCTTACTTTTACACTCCTAGTGTTTCTTATCTCCTCTACCTAGTACACAAAGGGATAGGAAGAATGGTTGGGGAAGTAGAAAATTGGGAATAGGCTGGGCATGGTGGCTCATGCCTGTAATCCCAGCACTTTGGGAGGCCAAGGTGGGTGGATCACAAGGTCAGGAGTTCAAGACCAGCCTGGCCAGTGTGGTGAAACCCCGTCTCTACTAAAAATCTAAAAATTAGCCAGGTGTGGTGACGCGCCTGTTATCCCAACTACTCAGGAGACTGAGGAAGGAGTATCACTTGAACCAGGGAGGCAGAGGTTGTAGTGAGCCAAGATTATGCCACTGCACTCCAGCCTAGGTGACAGAGAGACTCTCTCAAAAAAGAAAGAAAATTGGGACTAAGAGACAAATGTATTGTCTGTCTGGGTAAAAGTGGTAGGAGGCCAAGAAAACCTACCTAAGTTGACTAAATGAAAACCTGACAAGAAAGTGGAAAATCATCTGAGGAGTGGGAACCAGACCAATTACCCATGTATTATTATTATAACATTCTTACATTTTTAAAAATCTACCCTCCTTGGCAATAATCACTGTTCGCTTTTGAATATTTATTTTACATTTGAACATATTGGGATTCCATATGGATGTCCCATTTTGACACAGGCAATTTTAAATATTTATCTTTGCTAACCAGTAGACAATTTTTGTTCCCATTCTAGTTATTTCTGTAACTTTTGGTCCTGGTCTTCTGATTCCCACATCTCTTCTTTCATCATCTAGAAAATATAAATTCTGGAAGTTGTTCCTGCTTAAAGACCTGGGCAGACTCCTTAGATAAGGGCCCCTCTACTCCCCCAAATGCAATACAAGACTCAAAACTCAAAAAGATGATTCTGGGCCAGGCACAGCACTTTGGGAGGCCAAGGTAGAAGGATCTCCTAAGTCCAGGAGTTTGAAATCAGCCTGGGCAACAGTGAGACCCTATCTGTTTGTTTGTTCTTTTTTTTCTTTCTTCCTTTCTTTCCTTCTTTCTTTCTTTCAAGAAGATTTTAGATACATAAACTTTGGACCTTGGGCACAGGGTTGAATGATTACATTCAATATTTGTGGAGAAAATAATTATTTTTATGTTAAACATGCATGATTATACTATGTAATATAATTCAAAATATGCATACTTTCAGACATACTTCACATCCTCTACTAACCCCCAGAACTGAGACAAGCTCTTACCTATCTCTACCTTAGGAGGAAATTAGTGAAAAAAATCTGAGGAGTACCAACTCAATAAATGGTTAAAATCATAGCGATAAAAGAGATATAATTTGCAAATTCATGGTAAGAAACAGAAAAAATTTTTCACATGGTAACAAATAAATAAGTCAGTTCTACCTTTATGAAGTATGGAGAGAAAGAAAATAATAAACAACTAAGTCTTAAATGGTTCTTAGAAAAGGAAAATTTTGACAACAGTAACAGTAATATTGTAGTGTGGAGGAGAAATTAGTAGGTCAAGCAAAAACTAGAGAATAGAGGCCTGAAGACGATGGGAAGTTTGGTGAATTTCACCACTAGCTTGCAATTGATGACCTGCCTTGTGTTAGAAGATGACAGTGAAATCCTTACCTGAGACTGGGTTTAATTACTAAATGCTTCATATATACCTGTAACAATATTACTGAGCTCTTCTAATTTTCTTTTCTTCTCTCTATACTCTTCTTCTGCCACCTGAAGTTGTGGAAGACACTCAACTAATTCCTCTTCCTTTTCTTTGGTAATTTGTATTTCCTTAACAAATATTTCCTTTAAAGAAAATAAAACCAATTGAGAAATATAATTTTGGATAATTCACACAACGATTTAAAGTAGAATATAAGTTTTTTGAGTTTCATCTGTCTTGGTCTCCTATCCTGAAGTACCTAGAAAGATATATGGCATATACTAATCTTTTAATAAATATTTGTTTCCTGACTCACTGACACTCTGACAATCTACAAAGTAAGGAGATTAGATTTAATTGGTTCTCTTAAGACCCTTTCTGCTTTATATCTCTTCTGCTGTATCTCTATGAACACTACCATATATACAACCCAAAAACATATCTGAGAAAATTTCCTTTGATAATATTTTACCGAAAAGAGGCAGATAAACAGAATACACTTCTAACATATGTTGGATGTGAGAAATGTGGAGAGGATAGAAGTAATTGGATATAATGGTAAAATAAATGGGTAAAAAGTACCCAAAGCAAAAACATGAAGATGCCTGCTTACTTATTCAAACTCAAGCTTTATTTAGTTTCATATGGAATAATAGTTGAACCCTTCTTAGCAAATCAGGATCAATTTTAAACGGTGACTAAGACAGAGACTGCCAGCTGACACTTAATACTTGTTTTCTTCTCCTTTAATATTAGGGCTCCTGAATTTCAGCTGAGCCCATGGCTTCTGGCTAGAGTGTGGTTTCTGGGCTTTCCTTGCAGGTGACTGTGACCAAGGAGATTATGAACAGAAGTCATGTGTGCCACTTCTGGGCTCTGCTCCTGTAACAGGAACAGCTATGTGCTCCTTTGGTCCTTTCCTCCCTGCCCTGGCCAGAGGAGAAGAAGAATGGAGGCTACCACTTGACGCACAGATGTTAGATTCATGCTGAGGATGGCAGAGCCACCCTGCCAGCCCTGGATCCCTTCCCTGATGGCCTGGACTGGGAAAGAGAAACAAATATCTCTCTTGCTGTAATGACCACTTTAGAGCATCTTCTCCACTAGAAGTTCAGACTCAAAAAATTTGATTAGGCTACACGTGACCCAGTTTACTCTTCTTAAAATACTTTTAGTTTTAGTTTTCATTTTTGTCCAAGTTGTATGCACACATAATTGGAAGAAAATTCTAAATTTTAGCAGGCCAGTGCCAGGCATGCTTCCCCATTGGGAGGTGTCTGCACAACACAGCAGACCAGTGGCTAGTTTCCTTCAAACCCACCAAAGCGATACTTCAGATGCAAGAGAGAGAGAGACTCACACAGGTGGGGCTATAGCCTCCCTAGCTTAGAAACCCATGTTTATGTAGGAACTAATATATCTTCGACATACCTTCCAGCTCTCTCTTCCCACTTAAGAGAGCCATCAAATCTAGCCCAATGCCACAGTTCCATGAGTTATTTTTCCAGTCAAGATGCAGTATACAAATCAGGACTCTTTGTTATATAAGTAATGTTGCTTGATAATACAGCTGATATTCTACCTTCATCAGGCTATTAGGGGAAGGAGCCAGAAAGTTAACCCAAGGCCAGTTTCCCAATAAAAAGGTTGTTAACCCTTCTCACATCTTGCTTATGTTCACTGTGTTTTGGTGTATCTTTGATAGAGTAGTTTTCTTGCACCTTAACTGATACGCTGACATGCTGGCTGATATGTCCCCTCCCAAATTGCCATTAGCATCCTTATGAATAAATACAGAGAAGCTAAAATGCATAGAAAAATACCATAATTAAAAAATATAATGCAGAAGCAGGAGTACATTACTCCAGACCGCAACATTTAGGAAAGGTTGATTTAAGAAATGCAATTCTGTAATATCCATACTACGTTTTTTGTTTGTTTTTCTTTTTCAAGACAGAGTCTCACTCTGTCACCAGGTGCCAGGCTGGCATGCAGTGGCGCGATCTTGGCTCACTGCAACCTCCGCCTCCTGGGTTCCTGCCTCAGCCTCTCAAGTAGCTAGAACTACAGGTGCACGCCACCACACCCAGCTAATTTTTTGTATTTTTTAGTAGAGATGGGGTTTCATCATGTTGGCCTGGATGGCGTTTTTTAAAAAAGAATAGCTTGTGAATACAAGTTTGTATGTGCATCCATTAATTCATTCCCATTGCCTGTACACAGCTCAGGCTGCCAGGGCTGCCCTGATGAGAAGCCACGCTCTTGTTTCATGCTCCAAAAGAGACTGTAGGGTAACAGGTTCAGTGCAGCAAGTTGTTGCTTTGTCTGTGGGCTCAGGTTGTTGGAGTGGGGCAGCCAGTCAGGTTCACAGTCTTCAGATCCTCCAGATCCTTTCTCAGTGTCTGATTCCTGAGCCACATACATATTTAGGTCAGTGGTGACAGGCTTCAGTTTCTGCTCCAGGTCCCCCATCTCCCTGAAGTTGAAGCCTTGGAAAAGAGAGACCAATGTAGATTCCAGTCTTCACTTGCTCATCCCTTGAATTCCAGTTTGTCCTTGCTTCCATTCACTTCCTGTTGGTCTTTCCATACCAAGTACCCGCCCAGCTGACTTCAGGCCTCAGCACCAGATGTAAAGCTGACAGCCTCACCAGACTGTGCAACTAGATACCACAGTTGCAGAAGTTCAAGTCCTGGAATAAATCTCTTTCCTGGCAGCTCTGCTTCTCTGATCAAATTCTGCCAGATACAGGGCTGTAGGACCCAGAAAAGTGAATGGTCCTTGGCATGGGCTTGTCCATGCTATATCAGGATGATGAGCAAAATCATCCTGAGAGAGGAATTACAATGGAAGGCCTGGTATCAGAGCTAGGTCCATGGAAAAGCCAGTCACAGCACTGCCTTGTAGATAACACATCCCCAACATTGGGATGCTTATATTATGAACCAGTGACTAATCTCATTAATATTCAGGGCTGTTTTCCTTAGAATTTATGGGTCAGAGACCCAAATGGTAGTGGGACTTCTCACTATTAAACCTAATGATTTTGCTTTTCCTCCCTGTGACTTTGGGTTCTGTTGATTTAGAGATACTACTGGGAGAAAAAATGGTTCCACCAGGGGCACAATAACAGTTTCATAAACCAGAATCTGAAGTTGCTTCCTTCTAGTTTTGGGCTCCTCATGCCACTGAATCAAAGGCCAAAATGGGATTACAATGTGCCTGAGGTTACTGATGGTGATTGTCAAGGGGAAATAGGGTTACTGCTGTAGAATAATGGTGCACAGGCTGCCATTGGCCCATGCGTTTGTGTGAATTAGGTGTGGGTGGACACAACCCTGCAGTGAGCACATGGCCTGGGAAGCTGAGCACAGGCTGGAGGCCTGTCTGCAGTGGGTTTGCAGTTGATTTTCTTGAGTTTTGCAATCTACCAATCATTTCATCTGCCAAGTTTTATGCTTCTATTTTACGTATCTTGCCTAATTGCACTGTATACACTTGAGTAAAAAGTTAAATAGGATCCTTATTCCTTATCCTGTTCATGACTCAAAGGGATTGCCCTCATTGTTTTACCAGTAAGTATGTTGGTAAAATTATAAAAATATCTGAGACTCTGACCACTTCTTAACACCTCTTCAGTTACCATTTTGGTTTAAGCTACCTTCATTTCTCACTTGGGTTACTGCTATAGCTCCCTAATTGTTCTCCTGCACCCATCCTTTTCTTTCCTAAATTCTACTCAACATAGAAGCTAGAGTGATCCCATTTAAAGGAAACTCAGATTATTTCAACCTCCACTCAGAACCCTCCAATGGCTTTCTAGCCCAGAGAGAGCAAAGGACAAAGCACTTATGATAGGCTATAAGTATGTGCAGATGCTCCACTTGGATCTTCCCTTGAGGGTGGACTCACCACACCATTGTGAGGAATGTGTTTAGCTGACACCTCCAATAGCTGGCTCCTTTAGGGTCAGCTCAGCTATCTAGCCAATATCATGCTCCTTTGTGGCAGTTCCCAGTCAGTGACTAAGCAAGGAGGTGGTGCAAGGATGCAGACATTTCTGCCCAAGGCAGTCCTCTTCAAATAGGTAGTCTTTGCTCTGGAGCTCCCCCAGAGAGAGTTTGTCAGGCTACATAATGGCCAGACAGCTTTCCCTGCCCAATCTTGTAACAGATACTTCTCCATAATATGGCTTTGCACTCCTAATTCCGTCTCAGTGTGTGCTTCCTGAAGATGACTCCCCCACTACCCTGGCACTCCCCAGCTCTTATTCAGTAACCCCACCCCTTTGTGATTCCTTAGATAGGAGGGTCCTGCCTGGCATGCCCTCTGCCTGGAGCCATCTCCTGAAGACATCTGCAGGGCACCCTTGGTCATATTCAGGATTCCTTCTCTGACTACCCTATTTACAACAGCATACAGACCATATCATGTGCACTCTCCCTGTCCCACTCCCCCTACCTGATTTTTCTCTGTACAATTTATCACCATCCAATATATGACATGTTCTACTTGTTTATCTCATTTATTTTCATTCCCCCCATCACTAGATACTAAGCTCCATAAGGGCAGAGTTTTTGCATGTTTTTCAGCATTTAGAAGAATGCCAGGCACCTAGACTAATGCTTTCCATCCCGACTTCTCTCCCCTGTGCCCTGTTTCTTCTAACATTGTAGTCATTTGTGTCATGCTTTCTTTCCTTTGTTTGTTCCCCGAGTTGTGCTAGTTTCTGTTTAGCTGTTCCTGTTTTCTGGCCATCACCTTCTGACATCTCTTACCTAAGTTCCTACATTTCCATACTGATAATTTTCCTTTGTACTGCTATTATTTTTTTAAATTCACAGAAGAATGTTGATCATAGTTTTTTTTCCTGTTTTTTTTTTTTTTTTTTTTTTTTTTTTTGAGACAGAGTCTTGCTCTGCCACCCAGGCTGGAGTGCAGTGGCAGGATCTCAGCACACTGCAACCTTCACCTCCTGGGTTCAAGTAATTCTCTGTCTCAGCCTCCTGAGTAGTTGGGATTGGCACGTGCCACCACGCCCAGCTAATTTTTTTTGTAGTAGAGACAGGGTTTCACCATCTTGGCTACGCCCAGCTAATTTTTTTGTAGTAGAGACAGGGTTTCATCATCTTGGCTACGCCCAGCTGATTTTTTTGTAGTAGAGACAGGGTTTCATCATCTTGGTTACGCCCAGCTAATTTTTTTTGTAGTAGAGACAGGGTTTCATCATCTTGGCCAGGCTGATCTTGAACTCCTGACCTTGTGATCCACCTGCTTGGCCTACCAAAGTGCTGGGATTACAGGTGTCAGCCACCGTGCCTGGCCTGATTATAGTTTTTATTTGTTCTGTGCCACCATTTTTTCTGAGTGTTCTTCATTTGTTGGAAAGTTTTATTCCTCTTTTCACTTGTTTTTCTCCTAGTATTTTTGTATGAAAAAAAGTGTCTACTTTCTTTTGGTTACTAATATTATTAATAGAAAGCATTAGCTGTCCTTGGGCCAGTCATCTGCTGAGGGTTTCTGCAGGATGTGGCAGGATGAGATGAGGTTGGGGAAGACAGCTTGGATTAGGTAAGACTCTAAACTAGGACATTTCAGAGCTCCCTATTTTCGTCTCGCAGTATGAGACTGTTTCCTTCAAATAATGTCCCTCTTTGGTGTAGCCAAGACCTCTTCTTCCTTTCCAAACCTAATCCAGTTCAGGAAGGCTTCTACCACCATCCCTATTCTCAGCTGCTCTGTTAATGGCTGCCTCCAGGGTAATATCACCTTGAAAAGGTGCATTTGTGTGTGTGTGTGTTTCTGCAGACCTGGCACTTCTGGGTACTTTCAGTGCCTTTTCTCTCTACCTCCCCAAGCACCCATGCCCTGTTCTATCTCAGGCTGGCTTTTGGCAGTTCCCAAGGCAGCATGATACCCTCTTTTTAAGGAGCACATCTGAGACTGAATTTACTAGTCTCCCTTGCCCCAGCTATTGTCAAGCCAGCTCCAAATGGCTTCCTGCACAGCTCCACCTGTCTGAGGCCGTTGCCAGCAGTTCTACATAATCTGAAGTGTGATGATTATTATTTTGCTGAAAACATATTTCTTATTCTGCTTCCTCTTCAGGAAAAGAAAGATCCAGAATGAAATTGTAACCTTTTTCATACCAGAATATTTATTTAACCTTTTTCATACCAGAATAGCACGAAATAGTATTCCCCTTCTCCCTCATGTAGTCATCCAAAAGTATTCTTAGATGTAAAATAAAATTTACCTCATACTTGCTTATCTCTTTCATTAACATTTTTTCTTTGTTAATAAACTCTTTCTCATCTTCTTTTAATTCTATTGTAAGTTTGTCAGTCTGTGCCACAAATTCATTGATCTCCTTTTCTCTGAAACTGGTCTAATTAGAGAAAAATGAGAATTTGTCATTTCAAATAGCTAGGAAATTAATATCTCTTTGTATGAGACCTGCTTCTGATTTCAGTTTATATAATTTCTCAGCAACCACTGAGAGAAACAGTTTTCCCTCCAGAAATTAAGTTGTACACCAAATGATATTTTTATAAATATGACGCAAGGAGTGGGGAGGGTAGAGGGTAAATATAAAAGCTTTAAAAATGATGTCTGGGCTCACATTTTTAGAGGTAATTCACCTAAAAACTAACCTTAAGTTTCTAGTTACATGCTTCAAAAGCATAGTCTACTTTGTTTGCTAATTCTCTCTAGTTAATATACAGCAAATGAATATACTTCCTAAAAAAATTAAATAATTCACTCTAAACATGAAATCAGCAGAAAGGAAAATACTTTTTAATAAGATAGGATGTAATTAAATATTGAAGGAGAATTGCTGATATGCAATGTAGGAGACTAATTCTAAGTTCCTTGGGTTCCCTTACCTCGGTAAGTAATTCAATTCGTCTAGCTTCTGCCTTCTGAATTTTTTCCATAATAGCTTCTATTTCAGCGTTGTCTTGGCTGTCCAACGTGCATGCTGTTTTCTCAAGCAAGCTATTTGCCACTGAGTTATAACACTAGAGATTAGAACAAAAAGAATTGCCATTAAATTGACATAGTGGTTTACTAAAAACATGAGGAAATTTAAAGCAAAACAAGTCATACTATGACTACATAATACTGTTTGTGCTATTAGTGTTGCAGGCTACACACAGTGCCTGAAAAAGTAAAACAAAACATTCACTGTCTCAATTCTGTCTCTGCAAGTTGCTTCAGGGTAAGAAGTTACATCTGCACGTCCAATAGAACAGTGAACAAACCACACTTGGCAGCTTGCCTCCTTCAGGTAAGGAACAGAAATGAAGGCTTGGGGCAGGTGGAAAAAGAGGCCCAGACAGAAATAGTAATAGAATTACCTAAATTACCTGATGTGCTACTAATAGATTTCAAATTTCTGGGTTCTCAAGTTTTTCTCCACCACAACATGAAAAAGCTACGTATTTGAAGAATGGTGAAAATGTGCAATTAGAGTCTTTAATTGCACATTCAATAATAACACTGGCCAGGCATGGTGGCTCACACCTGTAATCCCAGAACTTTGGGAGGCTAAGGCAGGCAGATCACTTGAGGCCAGGAGTTCTAGACCAGCCTGGCCAACATAAGCAAAACCCCACCTCTACTAAAAATACAAAAAATTAACTGGGCATGGTGGTAGATGCAGTCCCAGCTACTCTGGAGGCTGAGGCATGAGAACTGCTTGAACCTGGGAGGCAGAGGTTGCAGTGTGCCAAGATGGGGCCACTGTACTCCATCTTGGGCAACAGAGCAAAACTGTCTCAAATAATAATAATAATAATAATAACAATAGCAACAATAATAATAAAATACAGCTAAGTATAAGCAAGAGCTTTTTAGGTGCACTGATCTAAATATAGTATTTTACATGTATCACCTCATTTACATTCACAGCTACTTTATAAGGTAGGTACTGTTATCCTTCCCCACTTTATAGGGATAGGAGCAAAGAGAAGTTATTAAATAACTTAGCCTTGGTCACAGAGCTAATAAGGATAGCAATGAAAGCAGCCCATCTGCAGAGCCTGTAAACTTCACGCCACTTTCCTTTCTTAACCACATGTGTCACCTCCCCTACTGGTTCACAAAGAGGCCTGGATGAGCGAAAGGCACTGCACAAATATTAGCAGTTTTACTCTTTGGTGACTCTACTTGATTTAAATGGAAAACGCTGGTTCTGTTCAATGCCAAAAAAAAAAAAAAATCGAATTAACCAATATGTCTAGATCTAGAGAATTTACACACAATTTAATTTAGGAAAATCATGTCCCTGGGTTCTAGTAACAAGTATTCTGCACTGTTCATTAAGATACATATACTGCTGATAAAACACAAATAAACTTTTTTTTTTTTTACCATCTCTGACTTTCTCTTTCCAGGTTAGCACTCAGGATTTTGATTTGTTGCTGATATACTGTTTTTGTTGCTCTAAAAAGAAAAACATATTGGATTTTGCATTTGTGGGAGCTGTTGGAATACACAATAGACTCTTTATGTATAATTTGTATGCTCAGTAAGGCTACAGTCTAATTGGGAGACAAAACAAGCCTTGTGAAACAACTAAAGATTTTAGTGGCAGACCGGTATAAAGACAATTCCAATTCGGTGTTAGTGCAAACTGATTCTGCAAGGGTTGGTGAATAGCCAAGGATAGAGAAGAGATTTCTGGAGAGGCAATTGATGAAGGGTTACTGAAGGTTAATGTTTCTCAGAGGGAGGAATGTGGGTTGTCAGAATGGAGATGCAATCTTACCAAGGAAAGGGTGTCATCATATGCAAATACAGAGAGAGTAGGAAAAGTACGTCAGGCCTCTGTTACAACCTACGGTAGGCTTGCTGTATACAGAGGACATGAAGAAAAGAAATAAGAAAGTAAGGTCGACACAATGTTGAGGAACTCTGGACCCTAGACTGAGTTCTGGTTTGATATAATATGTAATTCGGAAAGCCAATATAGTTTCTTGAACTGGGGAAAAGTAGCAAGTAAGGATAGAAGATTTTCTTGTGCTAGGATGGATGGAAATGTGAAGATTCCAACACAGGTAACAGAAGCCTTTATTTTTATCCCTCGCCCCGCCTTTTCCCTATTAATTGCTTCTTGGACAGAAATAAATTGAAAGCCACATAAGTAAAATGCTGCTTTACATCTTTTGAAAGAAATATTCATAAATGAAACTTAGAATAGGACACACTGTTAAATAAACTAGAAACATAAATAAAGAGAATATATATATATATATATAGAGAGAGAGAGAGAGAGAGAAATAGTTTCAAACTCAACAGCTAAGCATAAAAAATAGTACAAAGAATTCCATATATCTTTTGCCAACTTTTCCAGCTACTACCATTTTATCTTATTTGTTTTATCATCCTCCCAGGTATAATTTTAAGTGGAACAAATTCAGTTATAGAATATAATCCAATTTTTGGATACATACATATATATATATATTTGAAAACATATATAGTAAACAGTTAACAGTGATTATTTCTGTGGAGAAATTGAGAGATTAGGGTAGCTTTTACTCTGTAAGTTATACACTTTATATTTCAATTTTAAAATCATGTATGGTATTATTTTTTAATCAGAAAAATTAAAAATTAAAATTAAAATGACATAGAATGCAAAATGAACATCACTGGGACTCAGTGATGTGATAATGTTCAGGCACATTCTTGTCACTGCACCCCAACTGGTCCATTCCTGGGGCCCAGGGGGCTCCCATAAAATTCAGAACCTGTCCATCCTTTCAATGAAAAATTCCATGAGAATTACTCCCAGACTGTGAAACAGAGAGAGCTAGTTATAAACTTCCATTTCTGTACTATGTTAGAAATTGACACAGATTTATTGCTATCATTTATTAAAAAATAAATGCAGAGAAAGTAAAGATCAAAAATTTCAAACGCAATAAACATACCGATGAAGTTCCTGGAGTGTGATGAGTCCTTCTTCCATATTTTTTATGTCTACTCTCCTTTGTGATAGAAAGTATTCTTTCTGAGCAATAAATGTCATTTGTTTCTGATTTCTGTCATGAAAAACAGTCATCATTTGTTGAAGGCTGACATAATCAAATATGCAAACACAAATAAGAATTTCAAAAATAGTTTTGAAAGTTCAGATCATAAGCTATTCACTAAATAAATTATTAAAACTAAAAACACCGGGGCCCCCCCCGCGGGCCCCGGGGGCGGGCCGCCCAGACCCAAGAACCCTAAAAAAAAAAAGGGCCCGGGGGCGGGGCCGCGGCGGCGGCGCCACCGCGCCCCGGGGGGCGAGGGCCGGCGCCGGCCCGGCCCCGGCGCCCCGGGGGCGGGGAGCCCCGCCCCCGCCGGCCGCCCGCCGGGGGGGTGGTAAAAAAAAAAAAAAAAAAAAAAACTAAAAACAAAGTCTTTTTGTTAGTGGTAGCTACATTTAAATTTATGCACAGAATTTTCTTTTTAAAAATTTTTTTCCCAGTTAATTTTTGTACTTTTGTAAAGACGGGGGTTTCCCTATGTTGCCCAGGCTGGCCTCAAACTCCTGGTCTTAGGTGACCCGTTTATGTCAGCTTCTCAAAATGCTGGCTTGCAGGCATGAGCCACTGCGCCTGGTCTACACATAGGATTTTCATAAAACTTATGAAAATTCCCAAACCACTGAAAGAACATTCACCACAATAGTAACCACAAAACAACAAGAACAGTTGTATAGTGCTCCATCTCTCTGAGTGTGTGTGTCTCTCCTAACCTGCTTATCAGTTCTGTCACGTTCTTCTGTGAAAGATGAAGGAGTCAGTGAGACTAACTTTGCATATTGGCGCTACCTACCTCTTAATTAGAGTGTGATCTAATAATAACAGTCAACAAAGAGCTTCAACTGTCAATAAGCCTCAGTTTCCACCAGCTATAAAATGAGGATTATAATACCTAGCTCAACGGATGAATGAATTTAATAAGATGTAAAGCGCTCCTCTCAGTGTGTGGACTGATAAGGCTAATTTTTTTTTTTTTTGAAATGGAGTTGTCACCCAGGCTGGAGGGCATGATCTTGGCTCCTGGCTCACTGCAATCTCCACCTCCCAGGTTTAAGAGATTCCCTTGCCTCAGCCTCCCAAATAGCTGGGATTACAAGCACGGGCCACCATGCCTGGCTAATTTTTTATATTTTTAGTAGAGATGGGGTTTCAAGTAGTTATTTTTCTGTCTCAACTTGTAAGAGAAAATAATGAGGCTCAGAGAAGTTTTTAGTCTTGTTCAAATGCCCAGACATTGATAGGAACCTCCCTGTAACAGAAAGTATTTTCTCTCAGTGACTCTTTCAATTGCTGTGGACTGAATTGTGTCTCCCTCTTCTACCTACAGAATTTATGTGTTGAAACCCTGACCCCCCCAACATGATGAAGAAATGGAGAGAGCTGGGTAATTTTTACTCCCTAAGTTATACATTTCTATATGTGAATTTAAAAATCAGGTACAGGCATTGCTTTTTTCATCAGAAAAAAATTAAAATTTAAAGTGCCTTAGAATGGCAGAAAGGAACATTGTAGGGGATTAGTGTCATGATAATGTTCAAGCATATTATAAAGATGGGGGCTTTGGGGAAGTAATTAGGTTTGGATGAGGTCACGAGGGTGGGACCTTATAAAAGAAAGACACCAGACAGCATGTTCTCTCTCTCCACCATGTGAAGACACAGGCTGGCTATAAGCTAGAAAAGGGCCCTCAGTCAGAACCAGATCAAGCTAGTACTGTGACCTCAGACTTTCGGCCTCCAGAACCGTGAGAAAATCAATTTCTATTGCTTAAGCCAGCCAGTCTATGGTATTTTGTTATGGCAGCCTGAGCTGCTGAGACAGAACTCAGTAAATGATAGCAAACATTTTCATTTTCGTCAATGGATTTTAAAACTAGGGTAAGTTTAAGTGGAGAGCCACCACTTTGATAGCAAGAAAAGCACCCCCTAACGATGGCATGTTGAATCACATGTGGATGGTGGGTAAAGACATACTCATCATGGATCTTTCGTTTCTGCAAAAAAGCTTTTTCTTCTTCATTTAAAACAATCTTATACTGTCTGGTAAGAGTTTTCATTTTCTCTCGTAGGTCTTTGTAATCCATACGAGCAGCATGTAGTATTTCAGCCAGCTGGAGAAAAACAAAGGAGTTAATGAGAGGACTTGCTTCACTGCTTCTCTGAGGGGGATCTGCATCAGGCGGCAACTCGGAGAGCACCTGGTATATTGCTTAGCACACCGTGAACATGCCATAAATGCTGAGTGATTTAATTCTATAGCAAATGTGCAATTGTACACTTTGAGGCCTCTACTATAAATTTTTTTAAGTATAGAAAAGTAGTAAACCCTGCTGCAAAACCATAGAGTAATAATCCATACTGAAACACAAAATGGGAGGAATAAACTGCGATCGTTCAGTAACATTTGTATGTCCTTTTTCCAGAATATAAACTCCGCAAAATATAAAAGAAAATGTAACATACTTAGAAGCTCTTGCTCAAAACATCTTTGAGTTGATATTATGCTTGCTTCGTGTGAAATATTTCTATTTGAGGACAAAAAATAGTACGCACCAGTGTTCTACATGAGATATTAATTTTGTGCTTATATTGGTTTGCTTCAAATAAGGTAAGAAAGTCAAGTTTGGCGGAAAAAGTGAGCTGAGTACTTCAAAACAATCTTGTGTCTGGGGACAAATATTTGTAGAAGTGTTGAGGAACTCACAAGATAATAAAGAATTACTCAGAAAAACAAACATAGAATTACCACCCAACCCAGCAACCCCATTACTGAGTATATACCCAAAGGAAAATAAATTATTCTACCAAAAGGACACCTGTGCTTGTATGATTATTGCAGCACTATTCACAACAGCAAAGACATGGAATCAACCTAGGTGCCCATGAACAGTGGATTGGAGATTGGATAAAGGAAATGTCATACTTACACACCATAGAACACTACGCAGCCATAAAAAAGAAAGAAATTGTGTCCTTTCTAGCAATATGGATGCAGCTAGAGGCCATTATCCTAAGTGAATTAATCCAGAAACACAAAAGGAAATACTGCATGTTCTCACTTATAAGTAGGAACTAAACATTAGGTATACATGGACCCAAAGATGGAAACAACAGGGATTCCAAAAAGGTGGAGAGAAGTGGGGAAGGTCTGAAAAACTACCCATCAGGTATTATGTTCACTACCTGGGTGACAGGATCATTAGAAGCTCAAACCTCAGCATTATGCAATATACCCTTGTAACAAATCTGCACATGTACTTGAATCTAAGAACACAAGAATCCAGAGTGATAAGGCTAGCACTTAAAATTCCTCTTGCCCTGAAGACATTTGTAACATAGAAGAAACCACATGAAAAGCAAGTTTTGGGTTTTTTTGCATGGCAAGTGGAACAAAAGCCAACATGTATTGCTCATCCAGGTGTTGAGCCTACATAAACCTCCCCACTATTTTAGTCTGGAATTCCAAAGAGCTTCATCCTCTGGATAAAGGTAAATTGAAAGTTAACAAGTCCAGCTTGACTTTGATCGCCAGGGATGCTTAGCACAGATTAAGGTACCTTGGAACTTGTAACACCCTACCCATCTGACAGAAGTGAATGTAAACTGCTCCTGGGGTAAACATCATTATTTTAAGCCTATTAGTCCATTTTCATGCTGCTGATAAAGACATAACCACAACTGGGAAGAAAAAGAGGTTTCATTGGACTTATAGTTCTACATGTCTGGGGAGGCCTCAGAATCACTGTGGGAGGTAAAAGGCACTTCTTACATGGCAGCAGCAAGAGAAAATGAGGAAGATGCAAAAGCAGAAACCCCTGATAAAACCATCAGATCTCATGAGACTTATTCACTACCATGAGAACAGTATGGGGGAAACCAGCCCCATGATTCACATTATTTCCCACCAGGTCCTTCCCACAACATGTGGGAATTATGAGAGTACAATTCAAGATAAGATTTGGGTGGGGACACAGAGCCAAACTGTAACACAAACATTTTTTTTAAGTACAATGTCCAGCATACAGTTTTCCCCCCAGGAACAAAAGGAAATAAGAGCATGAACAAACACTGGCAGAAACGACACACTACAGAAACAGACTACAGACCCATAAAGACATAAGATATTGAAATTATCAGACACTGAACTACAAAACTAGTATGCTTATTATGATTGAAGAAATATTAGACATTCTTGAAAATGATAACAGGGAATTAGAAATGGTAATGAGTGACACAACAGATTTGAAAGGTACCAAAAAATTACCAGTTGAAAAGCATAATAACGGGCCAGGCATGGTGGCTCACACCTGTAATCTCAGAACTTTGGGAGGCCAAGGCGGGTGAATTACCTGAGGTCAGGAGTTTGAGATCAGCCTGGCCAACATGGCAAAACCCTGTCTGTACTAAAAATACAAAAATTAGCCGGGCATGGTGGCACATGTCTGTAGTCCCAGCTACTCAGAAGGCTGAGGCAGGAGAATCACTTGAACCCAGGAGGCAGAGTTTGCAGTGAGCTGAGATCGTGCCATTGCCCTCCAGCCTAGGCAGCAGAGCGAGACTCTGTCTCAAAAAATTAAATGAATGAATGAATGAATGAATGAGAAATACAATAACCAAAGTTAAGAATTCAAATAAGACCACTCTGCTTAAAATGCAGGAAGGGGGAGACAAAAAGTAGAAAATACAGAAGAGTGGGTATGATATACAGAGGATACATATATTAGAACAAATAATTGCATACATACAATTGGAGTCTCAGAAAAAGATTGACACTGGAAGAAAAATGTCTTGCACCAGAAGTCTATTACAAAAGTAGAAAAGTTAAGAAAGAAGTCTACCCTAATGTCAGAGTTAATGGATACAAAGAAAAGAAGGCCCTGGGCCACTCCCCTCTGGTGGCCAATTGAGCAACTGTATCTGGAGTATTTGCTTCAACTTCTTCCCTTACTTCTGACACTTATACTAATTAGCCAACTGTAGTGGAGATTTTCTCCACACCAAACCGGTGAGTACCACAGGCAGTAACTAACCCCAGGAGTCTAGAATTGGGTATAGAATTGCCATACCTAAGACAAAACAGGTCCTCTTCCTCCTAACATATATCCCTCCCACCCCTACATGTATAAGCCCAATCAACACATTCCACTCTTACCACAAAATTATTTTCTTTTCTTCTTTTCCTTTTCCTTTTTCTATTGAGAGATGGCATCTCACTATGTTGCCCAGGTTGGTCTCAAATTCCTGAGCTCAAATGATCCTCCCACCTTGGCCTCCTTAGTAGCTGGGATCACAGGCACACCATTGTACCCAGCACCTCCCACAAAATTACTACATGTAGGCTCAGTAAACAGAAGAGACAAGAAGAATGCAAAATTAAGGCTGGCTGCAGTGGCTCACACCTGTAATCTACTACTTTGGGAGGGTGAGGCAGGAAGATCGCTTGAGACTGGGAGGTCGTGAGGCTGCAGTGAGCCATTATCATGCCACTATACTCCAGTCTGGGTGACAGAGCAAGATCCTGTCTCAAAGAAAAAAAAAAAAATATATATATATATATATATATACACACACACACACACACACACACACACACACACACACACAATTAAAAGATGAACAAACATCTAGAGTTTCTAAACATTCGAGTAATATCAACACTGTGAAACAGAGCCATCAAAATCTACTGTAGGCCAGGCATGGTGGCTCAAGCTTGTCATCCTAGCACTTTGGGAAACAGAGGTGGGAGGACCGCTTGAGCCCAGGAGTTAGAGACCAGCCTGGGCAACACAGGGAGAATAGGACAAAAGAAACAGGTGAACGTATAATGGCTGAAAATTTTGCAGAACTTATGAAATACAGAAATTCTCAGATTTAAGGAGCCAAATAAATTCCAAGGAGGAAAAATAAAAGAAAATTTGGACACATCACAGTGAAACTGAACAGCTAAGGCAAAGGGAACAAAGAAGATCTAAAGAAACGACATGCCATGTTAATGGACCGGAAGCTTCAATATTGTGAAAACATGAAATCCTCTTCAAATTGATTTATAAATTTAATACAATCCCAATCAAAATCTAAGGTTGTTTTTGGAAGAACGTGACAAACTGATAGAAATTGAAAAGGTCAAGAATAGCTGGAACAATTATGAAGAAAAAAGGTGAAGGACTTATATCACTAGCCATAAAAACTTATTTTAAAGTTACTAATTAAGACAATATTGTTTTAGTGTGAGGAGAGATGAACAGTTCAAATGAACAGAGTCAACAGTCCACATGTATATTTATTACCCACACTTGATTTATGACAATAGTATGACCACAACGTGGTAAAGGAAAGGATTGTATTTTCAGTAAATGGTGCTGGTTAATTGGACAACCTTAAGGAAAAATATGAATCTTGCCCACTATCTCAAAGCACACACACACACACATTCCAGATGGCTCATAGTCTTAAGTGTGAAAGGTCAAATAACAAAGCTTCTCAATGGTAACAGAAGAGAATATTCTCATGACATAGGACATAAGGAACATTAACTAAAAAGAAAAAGATTAACAAACTGGACTTCATTAAAATTAATAAATCATACTCATCAAAAAGATAGATATGTACATAAATATTATATATTTATGGTTTAGGTATTGTTCTGTAATATGTAATATTTTATAATAAAAAAAGTTAAATCCAACAATCCTACTGCTGGGTATATATCCCAAGGAAATGAAATCAGTATGGCAAAGAGATATCTGTCCTTCTATGTTCACTGCAGCACTATTCACAGTAGCTAAGAGGTAGAATCAACCTAAGTGTTCATCAGCAGATGAATGAAGAAAATGTGATATATACATACATAATTGAATATATTCAGCCTTAAAAAGAAGAAAATCTTGTCATTTGTGACAACACAGACGAATCTGGAGGACATTATGTTAAATGAAATAATTCAGGTACAGAAAAACAAATATTGCATGATCCCAATTATACATAAAATCTAAAAAAAATTGAACTCGGAAGTAGAGAGCAGAAAGGTGGTTGCCTGGGGCTGGTGGGGATGGGGAGATGCTGGGAAAAAAAGGTAGAGTTAGAGTTTAATGTCATCTTTGAATGTTTCTCCAATAACTCATGAGAATTATGATTGGATGTCACTAAGAGCCCACAGTTTCTATCCTAGTGAAAATAATAAATAGGTCAGAGCCTTGCACTCTCGCAGTGATCACTCACTTATAACCATGGAATTTAGCTAAGGGCTATGGATTAAAGGGAAACTCCTCTACACCTGCTCCTTTGACCAAGTAATCCATGCCAGTTTAGGGGTCCTAGACTGTTCAGAAAATCATGTGGACTAGAAAATGTCGACTTATTGTTAAAAGTTGTCTAATAGCTTCTACAGCAGGGGATAATACATATTCCCTACTGAAATATATATAGGAAAAATAATATTTTGCTCAGAAAATGAAAGACAAATTTGAAACCAACCAACCAATCAGCCAATAAACCAACCTTATCTGGTTTCTGCCTGTTGTTAGGGATCCTTGCAACTAAAAGAATCCGAGTAGCCCAGAGAGGAAGCCATCTCTAATGCTGATAGCTCACAAAAGCAAAAGTGGAAAGCATTTAATTAGTACAAATCATTCTTCTGGGAGGGAGCTGCCTTTGATATCCCTGATGAGCCTCAGGGCATGGGTGCAGAGGCAGATATTATGCTTTGTAAAAGAGGGAGAAGAATTTGGATGTGGGGTGGTATCCTACAGCAAGAAGATAGATGAGTAACTGTGAGAGAAAGAAAAAGTGGTGAACAAGATGGCTTTGCGAGAAAGCCATCTTTCTCACAAAAATGTGAGAAGATCCTGCAACAGGATTTCTCCCCATAACCACTAAAACTTCCAACAGAGTTTGCAATAGATCATGAAATGCTTAGTATAATTATATTTGTTTTAGAAACTAGTGAAAGATACGACTTTTATATCCTGGTTGACTTGGGCAAAACAAAGACAGAGGATGTAGACAGAGAGTACCTGACCCAAGTCCTGAATGATTGAAATTAAGTATGTGTGGCAGGGTGTGGTGACTCACACCTGTAATCCCCAGCATTTGGGGAGACCAAGGCAGGAGGACTGCTTGAGCTGAGGAGTTCAAGACCAGCCTGGGAAACATAGAGCAACCTTGTCTCTGCAAATAATTTAAAAATTAGCTAGGTGTGGTGGTGAGTGCCTGTGGCCTCAGCTATTCAGGAGGCTGCATCGGGAGGATGGCCTAGACCTGGGAGGTCAAGGCTGTAGTAAGCTGGGACTGTGCCACTGCACTCCAGCTTGGGCATCAGAGTGAGATGGTGGGTGGATCATTTCAGGTCAGAAGTTGAGACCAGCCTGTCCAACATGATGAAACCCTGTCTCTATTAAAAATACAAAAATTAGCTGGGTGTGGTGGCACATGCCTGTAATCCCAGTCATTGGGAGGCTGAGCCAACAGAATTGCTTGAACCCAGGAGGCAGAGGTTGCAGTAAGCTGAGAGCATGCCATTGCACTCCAACCTGGGCAACAGAGTGAGACTGTGTCTCAAAAAAAAAAAGAAAAGAAAAGAATACATGAGGTGAGGGGAAGAGATACTAAGGACATTTCTCCTTCAATACAAGAGACAAGAAGAATTTCAGTTACATCTAGTGTGTATGTGTATTTGTGTATATAAATAATTAAATTGAATCATATCATACATACTGTTGTTTCTTTTTCTTTTTAGAAACAGGCTGGATACAGTGGCGTGATCTCAGCTCACCACAACCTCTGCCTCCAGGGTTCAAGCAATTCTCCTGTCTCAACCTCCCCAGTAGCTGGAACTACAGGTGCCAGCCACAACACCTAGCTAATTTTTGTATTTTCAGTAGAGACAGGGTTTCACCATATTGGTCAGGCTGGTCTTGAACTCCTGACCTCAGGTAATCCACCCACTTCGGACTCCCAAAGTTCTGGGATTACAGGCATGAGCCACCATACCCGACTACCATTTTATAATATAGTATTTGACACTCAGTAACATATTATGAGCAACACTGATATTTAACCAAGGCCTTTTTGTTGAATTTTAATTGTATTTTTCACCCTCACCCCCAATTTCTTACTGTCCTAATGAATGCTTCATTGAATATTTTGAGGCTAAATCTTGGTTTACCCACATGATTATTTACATACGATATGACAGATTTTTTTTTTTAATCTAAGTTTGAAAAATGTCTAGTGAATTCTCCTTGGGACTAAATCTGACTCAAATACTTCTAACTATGTATTTAGAATATTATATGTATTAGTCAGAGTTCTCTAGAGGGACATAAAGGGGAGTTTATTAAGGAGTATTAACTCACACAATCATAAGGTCCCATAATAGGCCATCTGCAAGCTGAGGAGCAAGGAAGCTAGTCCAAGTCCCAAAGCTGAAGAACCTGCAATCTGATGTTCGAGGGCAGGAAGCATCCAGCACAGGAGAAAGATGTAGGCTGGGAGGCTAAGCCAGTCTAGTCTTTTCATGTTTTTCTGCCTGCTTTATATCCTGGCCACACTGGCAAATGATTAGATTAAGGGTGGGTCTGCCTTTCCCAGCCCACTGACTCAAATGTTAATCTCCTTTGGCAACACCCTCACAGACACACTGAAGATCAATACTTTGCATCTTTCAATCCAGTCAAGTTGACAGTCAGTATTAACCATCACAATATGATATACAATATTTAGAACATTCTTAAGTGTAGAACAGGTTGCTGCACTTCACAGGTGCAACACAACAGCAAGAAGATTATAACTTTCTAAATAATTCACAAGAAAAATATCCATTAATCATGGATATTCCTAATGTACCCATACTCACATAAAAAGTTACCAAAAAACAATTCCTCTGTACATGGACAACCTTTGCTCTTTCACATATTTAAAGTACTTTGGGAGGAGATAGAAATTTTAAATTAATTACTACAAATAACCATATTATTGGTCAATGAAAAATATCCTTTTCAAAAAAATCTATATTTCTCACATTTTAAATACTAACTAAAAATGAAATATAATTACAACCTAAAAGTAATCATTTCTGCTTTCTTACCTCTTTTATCTTGCTCAGGAATTCAGTTTTTTCATAATTAGATGTACCATCCAATTTTTCCTTGTTATCTGTGAAAAAAACCCTATGAACAAAGGAAGCCAAACAGATTCATATAAGAACATATTTTCCAGAAAAGTCATATTTACTTATGAAATCAAAAAGTTCCAGTCCCCATCTCCCCACATAACATATGTATGTATATATTTATCAAAATAAGCAAAAATGTGTAGTCCTTTGAATTGATGAATTAATATTTTATTTATTTATTCTTTTACTTAAGAAGCAATTATTGGTCAGGTGCAGTGGCTCACGCCTGTAATCCCAGCACTTTGGGAAGCCGAGACAGGTGGACCACGAGATCAAGAGATTGAGACCATCCTGGCCAACATGGTGAAACCTATCTCTATTAAAAATACAGAAATTAGCTGGGCATGGTGGCGTGCACCTGTAGTCCCAGCTACTCGGGAAGCTGAGGCAGGAGAATCGCTTGAACCCGGGGGTGGAGGCTGCAATGAGCGGAGATCACACCACTGCACTCCAGCCTGGCAACAGAGCAAGACATCGCCTCAAAAAAAAAAAAAAAAAAAAAGGAGAAGCAATTATTGAACACATATGCTGCCAGATATGTTTCAGGTACTAGGGATACAGCATATGCAAGGTCCCTACCCTCATGAAAACTACATTCCATGGAGGGGTCAGGAGATAAGCAAGTTACCAAAAAACAAGTAATATATCTCAGATACTACTAAGTGCTCCATAGAACACAAAGTAGGATAAGCCACAAAAGGATCCTGAGAACAAGAATGCTGTTCTAGACAGGTGGTCAGGGAAGACCTCTTTGAGATGACCTGTGAAAAGACCTGAATGTGAAGACGGAGCCAGCAACATGAAAATCTGAAGGAAGAGCTTTTCAGGCAGAAGAAACATCAGGTAACAAGACAGAGGTAGGAAAGCTTGGTGTATTCGAGGAAGAAGGATGAGGAGGCTGGAGACACAGACTGAAACTAGATCATGCAGGGTGTTAAGGCCAGGCTAGAAGTTCGGATTTTATTCTGAAAGGAACAGGAGTGGATTATTTAAGCAGAAGAGCAACATGAACCTATGGATACCCTGTAAAGATGACTCTGGTTACTTTGTGGAGAAGACAACTATGGAGGAAGATCATGTAGAAGGCTCTGGTGATGGTCCAGAAGAGATCACGGCTGTTCAGGCTAAGGGGACAGTGGTGGCAGTGGTAAGAAATAGATATATTCAGCATATATTTTGAACATGAAGGCAACAGGATGTGACTTTGAATTTGGCTGGAGTAATAGTTGAGTCAGGGTTGGGTAGTGAGTAAAGCAGAAATGGTAGATGATCCCTGGGCTTATGGCTGAAGTAACTAGGTAAATAGTGGTGCCATATTAACTGATCAGAAGACTGTGGGAAAAGCTGTTTCAGGAAGGTGAGAAATCAACAGTTCTGTTCAGGACATGTTATGTTTGAGATATATAATAGACATCCTCCAAGTAGAAACATCAAGTAAGGTATATAGTATCTGCATTTAGAGCTCAAGTCATTGAAGTAAAGAAAGTATTTAAAGCCATGAAACTGAATAAAATCACATGGGGAGGGTATGAGAAGAGAATAGTGAAGGACTGAGAACTCGACATTTTTTTTTTTTTGAGATGGAATCTCACTGTGTCAACCAGGCTGGAGTGCAGTAGCGAGATCTTGGTTCACCACAACCTCTGTCTCCCCCCAGTTCAAGCAATTCTCCTGCCTCAGCCTCCCAAGTAGCTGGGATTACAGCCTCATGCCACCACACTCAGCTAATTTTTGTATTTTTAGTAGAGACAGGGTTTCACCATGTTGGCCAGGCTGGTCCCCAAATCCTGACATCATGATCTGCCTGCCTCGGTCTCCCAAAGTGCTAGGATTACAGGTGTGAGCCACTGTGCCTGGCCAAGAACTTGAAATTTAGAATCAGAAAAAAGAATTAGAACAAGTAAAGGATCCTAAAAAGCAACTAGTGTGGTGAGTAAACTAAGAGAATATGATATTTAGGAAGCCAAGTGAAGAAAGTACTTCAAGGAGGTGGAAGTGATAAACTGTCAAATCCTATTATGCATCTGAGAGCTTTCAGGAGTTGACTAGACCACTAAAGTTTAACAGGATGGAAATCATTGGTAACTGTGGCAATTCTGAATCCATGTTAGCTCAAAAAAGCATCTATGGTCTTCATAGCTTCCTACACTTTAATGGCAAGTTTATACTCTAGGCCACAAATTGGAAGTCATTTATATACAACATTTAACTTTCACATTTCTCATGTGCTGAAAACCAGCTGAATGGCAAATAAACGCCATAGTGATTTTAAAAGGTAGGGATTGGATTTGTCTTCATCTGTGTAATCACACTGGATATCAATGATAAGAAAGAACAAGGATCAAACGACAATGCCTCCTGCGGATTTATGGAGCATTTGAGTTACTCTTAGTTGTCCAAACACACATGGAATTTTTTCTTTTTTTTGAGATGGAGTCTTGTTCTGTCACCCAGGCTGGAGTGTAGTGACACGATACCAACTCACTGCAACCTCTGCCTCTCAGCTCCCAGGTTCAAGCGATTCTCCTGCCTTAGCCTCCTGAGCTGCTGGGACTACAGGTGCCCACCACCACGCCAGGCTAATTTTTGTATTTTTAGTAGAGCCAGGGTATCACCATATTGGCTAGGCTGATCTCAATCTCCTGACCTTGTGATCCACCCACCTCAGACTCCCAAAGGGCTGGGATTACAGGTGCAACCCACCCTACCCCGGCCCACACATGGAATTTAAACTTGTGGTTGAGTGATTTTGTTTCCCCTCAATATTTTGAATTCAAAATAGGTAACGATGCTATTAACCAGCTTTCAAGTTAAAGATTTCATGAAGGAAGGCCAGACGTGGTGGCTCATGCCTGTAATCCCAGCACTGAGAGGCCAAGGTAGGTGGATCATGAGGTCAGGAGATCGACACCATCCTGGCCAACATGGTAAAACCCCGTATCTACTGAAAATACAAAAATTAGCTGGGCATGCTGGCATGTGCCTATAATCCCAGCTACTCGGGAGGCTGAGGCAGGAGAATTGCTTGAACCAGGGAGATGGAGGTTGCAGTGAGCCGAGAATATGCCACTGCACTCCAGCCTGGCGACAGAGTGAGACTCTCCCTCAAAAAAAAAAAAAAGATTTCATGAAGTAAACTAAAGGGTTATAGATTGATAGGAAAATGTGTTTTGCAAATTATTTTAGTTTCTTGTATAATTTCTTATAGAAATCTTATAAAACAGCACTGATTCTTCAAATCCACCTAGCAGGAACCTAGATTGCCTGTCCCTATCTTCACAGATAGAGGAAATCAGCTAAGGAAGAAAATAGGAAGAATACAAAGAACTTTCTTTTAATTTTCCAGGTAATGAAGAAAAAGTGAAGTTTTTTTTAATAAAAAGGAGAATAACTTATGTCCTTGATCACCACAATAATATAAAGTACTTTTCTTTGGTGAGATTCTACATGAATCCAAACTGTTAAAAAGCTGGGATCATAAATAATGATAAATCACTACAAATGGAAGATCAATAAATCCTTATACATGTTAGCTAACATGAAGATGGCTTATAAATAAAATTTCATCAATGTAATGAGGTTTTTATTCATAACAGCTAGAAATAATTTGAGCTAATCCACATCTTCCACTACGATTTCTTGCCTACTTTTTTTCAAAATATATGTAAACTAATACTATTGAATCACAAAATAAAAGAGTCTTTTTTTGAGTTGTAGTTGTGGTATTAATTGAGCTTTCTTATTTTTTAATCTGATACTGAAGATAAAGATTATTGCCATTTTATGAACTGATGATGGTAAATCAGCATTGCTGTTTTGAAAGACCTATTATAATTTTAATTACAATATATTCAAATGTATATAGAAATGACCTATGTTATAACAGGATTCTACATGTGAGGTTACTTGTCTTTTTGGAATCTACTCAGTCCACATTTTGTTTCTTAAACTGTCAGTGAGCCATTGGAGTAGTCCCCGGAAGCCATGTTACAAGTAAGACTCCATCTTCTTGTACAGAGCTGATTGGATTAGGAACCAAAGCTGAGCCAAACACATTCTGATGTGAAATCTGGGGATTTTCTGGGGAGACAGTGTGTTGATCAATCTTTAAAGATAGTTGGACCTGTGCAAGGTCAATTCAGACGATTTGGCATAGCCAGAGGTTGCCATGTGCTCACCAAGAAGAGAATACCATGTGCAGATAAAGAGACAAATGAAACACTTTCACAAAATGAAGCACAGACTGAGGCTTTGGATGGATGGAATGCTTCCTTCAGTTTCTGGTTCTAGTCCTATGTGCAGCAGTTTTTGCCCTGGACTTCCCTGCATTTTCTCAGGAAGTTTGGCAAGTCTCCCTTGAATAAGAACAACTCTAACAGCATGGCTAGATGGGTTGTAGCCTATGCTACATCCCACTAATGCCTTCCCCCATGAGCATTTTTGTTTGTAGTGAGTCAGGAACTGAAATGAGAATAATATATACATTCCAAAGAGTCCCTTCCTTTCCCTAAGCTGACACCATCTTTAATTTTTTCTCTTGATCATTTGAAGGACTAATTTCACAATAGAAAGGTGATTCTACAAAGCTATCACACATATTTTAGTAAACTAAGAGAATATAATTTTCATGTCAAATTAAAGACATGTTTTTAAAAGTGAAAACATAGCATATTATAATATCATACTAACATATCTTGAAACACTTCAGTAAAAATAAAGCATTACACTTACAGTTTAGCCTCCAGAATCGCAATGGCTTTCCTTAGCTCACTGACCAGTTGTTCCCAATACCTTATCGATTCATGTAGTTCTGCTATCTCTAAATTGTGATCACTAAGAACCTATTAAAAATTAAACAAAATACGGTATCTAATCATCACCAAGTGATTCATAACAGCAGTTCAATTCCACTCAATATTCATGAATTACTCATTCAACTTTCACAACGGGGGTATACTACCAGGAAAAAAAAGCAATCATTATAATTGTTTCTCTATAAAATAAACTTGGACACACATAATTCTGAAATCATCAAAAAAACCCAAAATTTACAGGGGAAAATGGCTAAATACAGCAGTGAGAATGTGACTACTTTAAAAAAATTTTGAGACAAGAATTAACTTTGTCTACCACTTGAAAAAATTAAACAAATCCATATTGTCACAGTCATCTTCATTTATCATCCCAGGATACCAAAATGAGTATCATTTTAAAAAGTCAAAACAAATTGGGTCTTTTGTTTCCCTTGATAGCTATGTTCATGCTGAAAATAATTTTTATTTCTTAATATTTAATCTAAATTTAGGAAATGGAATAATTGGATACTATTTTTAAAAAGTTATGATTTAAGAGGGAAAAATTGATGGAGAAAATTTATAATGAAACAGATATTTTTGCAATGCAATTTTGGGATCAAGAAAAGAAAGTCAAACTCATTCAGCCTTGGGTTTGCATTTCGACTTGTGAGGGACGATGGAGCTTAGATAAGGCTGATGAAACAAATTCCTCTTCTCTCCAACACCGAATTACCATGGACATAATATTTAATGCCATCTAACCCTGGACAGCAACGTGGTATCAGAGATACACCTCTGGGGAGAACTGAGGTGCTTTCAGCCACGCCAGGTGAGAGAGGTGGGTAAAAACTACTCAAAACGGTTTCTTTCTCTATTGCACCCATAGCTAGTTCCAGAGCTAACAGGAGTCGTAGAACTACCATCAAAATGAGCAGAATGTTGAGAGGCCTCTGATCAATCATCAGATTTAGGGATACACGCTGGAGGCCTAATGAGTCTGACATCTGTTATCTTTAATCCTTAGTCCTCCTTGCCTAGACAGGTAGGCTGCCTTAAGGGTCACATGCTATTATTTTTTCTGCCAACATCCTATCAACATAACCTGGCTACAGAGACTTCTGAACTACATGTCCCATGTGAGAGTAAATCTGAAATTCCTTGTGGTCACAGTTTATAGCCAAAATACTGTTTGCTAACCTCAGCCTACAACAATGACAACGAACTCCCAAATATAAAGCACTTAATAGGCATGACCTCATTTAATCCCCACAAAAACGCTCTGCAGAAGGCAATATTAATACTTACATTTTATAGATGAGGAAACTTCAGGTTTGTAGAACTAAGATTTGAACCCAGTTCTGTATGATACTTAATTTTGTGCTTAAAAAACTATTCTCTACTGATGGAAGGGTAGGAGGGTGGGCAGGCTGGCTTGTGGAGAGTGGGGGAAGGACCCAGAGGCGAATTTACTCCTGCCGCCTTCAAGCCAGTCTAATTTGGCCTTAGAGACCTTCAGGGTACAGGCTAAGGAACACATACTTCATTTTCCCAAACTAGTTGGTGGTGGGCTTGATTTATGATTTATGAGGCCAAAACTGGAAACATGAGCTTGGGCATGCAGATAAAACATGTTATATGTAGCCTCTATATTTTGCTGTAGGCCTAGTGCTTCCCTACTATGTCGAAATTTAAAAACAGATAATGATTCTTTTAATACACATATTTGAGAGAAATTTTTCATTTTACTAATGTTTTGTAATTGGATATAACAATAGACATATTGTAATTAAGATGAGCAGAACCACCCCATATAAAATATTCAGTTTACTGTTGTACCAGTATAGTTTTACATGTGATTTTTCAAGACACATAGAAAAAATATAGTAAAGATTCATTAATTTGATTAATTGTGATAAGAGGTTAACAGGCATTTTTGTTTTAATTAACATACAAGTAGTATTTACGTTAACCACTTCAATTATAGTCACCTCCATCAGCTTACGTTTTTTCATCTCTAAAATAAAGATAATCCTCACAAAATAGTTATCACAGTGCTGCCTTTCAGCAAATGTTATCAGTCTTTTAACAGAAGTACAGAGTTCTGATGTATTCATTTTCTAGTTCAACAGACACATGGTCTCTTTTACATATTAATGTTGCTGTACCAATATTAATAGAGAGCCTAAACTCTGTTCTATTATTCCACATTCAGAACTAAGGACTTGGCCCACAGTTATTCATTTTGTTATACAAAATGAAGCAATGTCATGGAAACATTATATATATATACCAGTATATTTGGTTAGTTCTGTATGCTTTTTTTAAATCAATATTTTCACAGTATTTTGGCCCATCAAATTCAGTTGGTACCTAAGGCATTCCTAATTTCCTTTTTCCCATTAGATTCCTGAGGAGGAAACCACAATTGCACTATCACACTATAAAGGAAGTGTCAGAAAATGCTGATGTGCAGAAAACATCCTCTCAGCATGGCATGAAGATGAATTAAAATCAACTCCTTTTTATTGAGGTGCCTAGATAAGGCTTAAAATACATATATAGTTTATTCTTTCTTACCACTGCAGAAGTAGTAACTGTTTGTTTTATTTTTGATACTTTAGTTTGTAATTTATCCAATTCTTTCTTCTTTTTATACGTCTCCATTTTCTTTATTTCACAGATATTTTTAAATTCATTAATCTATAGTGACAAGCATAATAAACCAATTTAACAAGTTTAGAAAATCCTTTAATAAATGTGTCAACCTAATTCATATTTAATCTAAGTATAACATATTCAATCCAAGTATATCGATAAATAAAAAATAAACCAAAAAACTAGGATTTGCTTATTTTGCAGTATCACAGGAAAAATCATGAACCACAAGGGCCAAACTGTAATTACTGAATATTGAAATAGTAAATTTTTAAGAGCAATAGTAACAATGATTATTAATAACTAATTATAAAAGCAATTGCCATGGTAGTGATTTAATAGTAAATCACCACAGCAGTAGTGACCAGATTTACAGTGTACTAAGCAGACACGAAAAGTAAAAGGAATGAAGAAATTATCTAGGAATCTAAATTAATATTATTTCATGGGAAATAAAACCAGCTAAACACAGAGCAAACAAAATCATTAAAGACAGAGCAGCTTGTAATCCTGGAAAACTTCTTACCATTTTATCACAATACCACTTGTTAGACCCTAATAAACTATGTCACCCTCTTATCAAAATCAAACATATCATGGATTTGTCTGTAAAATGGATCCCCCAAGAACAAGTTAACTAATTAAGTAGAAAGGCCTGGGAAAGCACATTTAACTCCGTATTAAAGAGCTACGAAAACATATGCCTGGGTGACTTCTCATTAAAGCCACCAGCTGCTTCACCCAAAGTGGCTACTCTGAATGAATATGATCATTACCAATTATCACTGTGCCAGGTCACAGATGCATATGAATGAAGCTTCATGATTAATAAATTTTGCTGAAAATTGAAAATCTGGCCCAGAGGTTGTTCATGCCTCTAATCCCAGCATTTTAGGAGGCTGAGGCAGGAACACATCTTGAAGCCATGAGTTCAAGACTAGCCTGGGCAACATAACGAGACCCAGTCTCCATAAAAAATTAAAAAATTATCCCATCATGGCGGTACATGCCTGAAAGAAAGGAAATCAAAAAATCTGCATTCATACTTTGGCTGAAGCCTTCTCCCAAGGTCTTGCAATCATAAAAATAATATTGGCAACTACTATTTTGTTTGGTGTTGTAGGGAATATTATAGGTTGAAGATTCTCTGACACCTGTAATAGTCTTTCCTTTCTCATAGGAAGGGAAAGAACAGGTGGTGACCACGGCCTATGATGTGTCTTTAGTAAAAACTGGTGGTCAATTCTTTAATATCCATCCACCTCAGTTGGTCTAACCCACTGGACATAACATTCCCTTACAGTGCATTGTTGTTCCAGGGATGGGCACTATTTTTTTTTTTTTTTTTTTTTTTAGCTGGAGTCTCTCTGTTGTCACCCAAGCTGGAGTGCAATGGAGTCATCTTGGCTCACTGCAACCTCTGCCTCTGGGGTTCCAGCAAATCTCCTGCCTTAGCCTCCCGAGTAGCTGGGATTACAGGTGCCCGCCACCACATGGGTAATTTTTGTGTTTTTAGTAGAGATGGGGTTTCATCATGCTGACCAGGCTGGTCTTGAACTCCTGATCTCAGGTGATCCACCGGCCTTGGTCTCCCAAACTGCTGGGATTATAGGTGAGAGTCACTGCGCCGGACTGATGGGCACTATTGTAACCTGACCAGGTCATAGGGTCCAACTGTCACTGGCAGCCATCTTGTGACCATGAGGGAAACCAGCCTTAGGATGAAGGGTGAAGGAAAGAAGAGATGGCCCACTGCCTTAACTAGTTCTAAAGGCTGCCCCACCTCAGGAATTCCTACACTGTGAGATAATAAAGGCCCTTACTGTTTAAGCCAGCATGAGTCAGGGCTTCTGCATTTTTCATCTGAAAGCATCCTAATTGGTACCCTTTCCCTGGGAGATAGAGCAGGAGTAGGCAAACAACCCATGGGCCAAATCCAGCACCATCTGTTTATGAAAAGCAGTTCTCATTCATGTAGGTTCTATTTGTGGCTACTTTTGTGCTCAAATGGCAGAGTTGAGTAGGTGTAACACAGACTGCATGGCCTTAAATATTTAGTATCTGGCCCTTTTCAGAAAAAGTCTGTGGACCCCAGAGATAGACTATTTACATACCGTAAGAAAGAGGAACCTTTCATGCTTGCAAATTCCCTATATGAAGCCTTTCTGGGCTTCCTTTCTTGTGAAGTTATTAACTCATTCATTAAATAAAGTAATATTATAGTGTGTCTGCCATGTGTGAGGTACACAGTCACTGTTCTTGCTGCTAAAGATACAGCAGTGAATGAAGCAGACAAAACTCCTGCCCTGGGCAGCTTACCTTCTGGTGGGCAAAATGCAGATTGGATGCCATCCTTGACTGAATATTTTGGTCCCAGGAGAAGTAAAGAAAAGTGACAGGGTTCCCCAGATCTCCACTCCTCCACCACCCTGGAGGTCCTTACCCAGTTATACCCACACAGACACACCCCACTCTTTGCCCCATAATTTAAGTGAGCCATGCCAGCTGTGGGTTCTGGACTGATCAGAGATAACAGAATCCTGCTTTCAGTGTTCATCATCATTGTCAACAGGAAATGAAAAAGTAAATCCCTTTTGATCCTTGTTGTCCTGAAACTTCCTTTTCATTGTGATAACCATAAATCCAAGTAAGGTCTAGCTCAGTGAGAGGAACCCTATCCTATTTTTGAGATACAGATTTCAGTTGATTCAAGCACTGCAACCCAAGCTAACAGCTGATTTCAATCTCAAGAAAGGTTCAAGGAGCTTGGCTTTTATAATTTACGTTTAGAAGCTGCAGACTGCCCAAAGAAATCTGCTCTGATGTGAATGTGTACACCCAAATCCATGTTGAAACTTAATTGCCAATGTGATGGTATTAAGAGGCAGGGCTTTTAGGAGGTGATTAAGTCATGAGGGCAGAACCTTCATGAATGAGATTAGTAACCTTATAAAACGTTGGGAGGGAATTTAGCTAGGTCTTTTTTTTTTTTTGCCTTCTTCCATGTGAAGACACAGTGTTTGTTCCCTCTGGAGGAGGCATCGTTCAAGGCACCATATTAGAAGCAGAGACTGGCCTCTCATCAGACATTGAACCTGCTGGCACCTTGATCTGGGATCTCCTGAGCTGTGAGAAATTTCTGTTATTTACAAACTATCCAGTTTCAGTTATTTTGTTATAGCAGCTCAAATGGACTGAGTTAGACTCCTTGCCAGCTACTTTACAACGTCCCTCTTACAAGGATGATTAGGGTGAAGCTCTCTGAACTCAGGAAGAATAGTACATAGCTTCAGTGTAAAATAATTTCTGAAGAGGTAGGCACTTTTAAGGATGAAGAAGCCCAGACTTGATTGGAATTTTCAAATAGCTCAAATCTTATCATGGAATCAACTGCCATAAGAATCAGTTACTGCCAGATTTTAATCCTTTAAATTTTAATTAAGACTCAAGAAAAGCAATTTAATAAATATTCACTCCCTCCCTCCCTTCCTTCCTTCCTTCTCTCCTCTTTCTGACATAGCAGTCAGTATTGCAAGTCTAAGTCCAATTTCCTACATTTATAAGCTGAGGTTATGCCAATTCCCATCATGGATAGGGCAGCACCATGAGCTAGGCTTCCCTACTAAAAAGGGAGAATGAAGACTGTTGCTGGGAACACCTTACATGCAGACAGCCCACCTCTCCTGAGTCAACCAGAGCAGGACAAGGAAGAAACAATCATAACCGATCTGATGCTGAATTTTAATTAACATGGCATAGCAGGGAGTTCACCCCAACAGTGGCAGAAAAAGATGCAGTAGTTTTATTCCTGCCCCACCCTCACAAAATTGCTGGTCTCGAAACATTGTTTTCTCTTTAAGGCCCTCAGTTCTGCCCAGCCCCTCTGCAGGCCGCTGCTCTCTCCAATTCATTTATCAGGAGCAACAGGGCTGATAAATGTCTGAACGCCCTGGTCCTGTCCATATAGACACAGTCTCAGGATTATCAAAGGCAACCGGATAAGATGGTAGCCTATTCCTTGTCCCTGTATGGCTGCATATAAGCAAGGGGACACCCCAGTGTTACAAATCCTGTCACTTATGTTCATCCCCATGAACTGAGACGCACTACCAATCAAAAGTCTTCCCCCAGAGGGGAAGTATCCTTGAGTTTCCCACTTATCCCATTTTTCCAGTGTTCACAGAAGATACCACAGAGACTGCTTGCCAGCCTTAAGGACAAATAAATTATTTCTCGTTTCCTGCCCCAGATTCTGTATTTTAAAGAATAAATCATGGCACTTACCTGTGCAGCCAGCTCTTGTTTTCTTATTAGATATTCTGCCCTTTCTTTTTCCATTAGCTCTTCTGCTTCATTAATAATTTTTTTTTGCAATGCTATGTCTTCTCTCTTCAAGTTTATTTCGGTGTAAGTCTCATTTATGTAAACAGTGGTGGTGGCTTTTTTCTCCATAGTTTGGTTGAGTGACAGGATAAACCTCGCATGCTTCCTTGCTAGCTCTTCCTGTTTCTCCCTGGGAGGAAAGAATTGCTCACAGAGTGAGAAGCACAGCTCCTAAGAAAGGAATAAAGTCTCTGTGGTGAGATGAATCCTCAGCAGAGGAAAACTGTCAAGAATACTTATTTTATGACTGTGTTTATGATTTTCTAAGCTTGGTTGAAGGCCAGGCGCAGTGGCTCATGCCTATAATCCTAGCACTTTCGGAGGCCAAGGCAGGCAGATCACCTGAGAGGTCAGGAGTTTGAGACCAGCCTGGCCAACGTGGTGAAACCCCGTCTCTACTAAAAATACAAAAATCTGACAGGCATGGTGGCGTGCACCTGTAATCTCAGCTACTCAGGGGGCTGAGGCAGGAGAATCACTTGAACCCAGAAGGCAGAGGTTGCAGTGAGCCAAGATCACACCACTGAACTCCAACCTGGGTGACAGAATGAGACTCTGTCTCAAATTTAAAAAAAAAATGTTTGAGATGAGGACAGCAGGAAACACACATCAACCGTGCAACTTATACCACTTTAGAATGTCATGTGGCCCTGCCTTGCCCCACCAGTCCCCACATGCCAGGTGGTAACCACAGAATTTTTTGGGTTAAAGTATACAATGACTCAATAGTAGCTTTGAACAGGTAAATGGGATCTGGCCAGATGAGTGTTTTGATATGTAGTGTCATCATGTCTATCTCATCATCCTGAGACATGCAGTTATGCCAAAGAAAGAGAAATATCTCATCACATCTCTAGCCACCCTGGGTGCTACAACCCTTCAGGCAGGGGCCAACAGAAAACTCACCTTCCTCTGGACAGAAATCAGGGAAAGAAAAGAGTTCATCTTTACTGTTTGGAGGATGCTTGAAACCTAATTTGAGTCCTCTTAGCTACTCCCAGCTGGAGCCAAAGCTGAGCTCAATAGGAGTCATTAACCTCACACATTCATTGCTGGCCAGTGTCCATCTGAGGAAGATCTTAAGATTGGGAGAAACATCTACCTTGAGGCTAACAACAAAAGATTTACAAAAGGGACAATCGGTGCCATGTCTCTTATTTTCCTTTTTAAAAGCTCCTGCAATGTAAAGACCCTTTTCCTTTAGCTAGTCCTCAGGACTAGTGACTTTTAAAAGAATTGTGTTTGAAGGCTCAGGAAAGTAAAAGCAGGCTGTTGGGAAGTTTGCTTCCAGAGGTCAAACCCCACAAAAGAAAGGAATAAACAGAAGCCTAGCTGAGAGGCTCAGTAAATGGTCAGATAATAGAGGCTTTGTGGATGAAGCAGAGGAAGACTTCTAAGAATGAATCAACCTGAGGACTGTGGAGCCTCCGGGAAACAAAGCAAAATAAGTAAACTCAACAAACCTCACTAGGTGTGTTGTGATGGGCTGAGAAGAAAAGAACACTCACAAATGCAGTGTGGAGCCTCAGGAAAGCACATTCAAACAGCTGCTCTGTCTGTATCTAGTTTTTGAAAATTGCCCAGGACAGGAGACATACCCACCACCTGTCAGAGCTTTGATATGCATTTTTCCTTGAAAAATTGATGCAACAAATGATTATAGCTTGATGATGCCAACACAGCTGCCACCACCTTGTCTGTTGTTGCCTTTCCATAAAGATTTGTCTAGAGCAGTGGATCCCCCAGTGTGGTCAGGACCAGCAGCAGCAGCGTCACCTGAGAATTTGTCAGGAATGCAAATTCTTGTCCCCACCCCACTCCTCCCAGATCTATTCAATCAGAAATTTTGGAAGCAAGTACCAGTAATTTGTTTGAATTACAAACAGTAGTTGCTGCTGGGTTTTAACAAGCCCTCCAGGTGATTCTGATGCAAGCTCAAGTTTGAGAATCATTGGTCTATAGGAATGTGATGCTGGGACCAGCTGATATAAATATCTAGCCTGGGTATTATTTTTCTTGTTATTAGTTTAGGACAGATAGTCTAGTTTATGTAGCAGGCTCTGGCCATTGTGGCTAGCATGTACCATGCACAAATCTGTATTGTGAATCCCCGAGTATCTGGTATTTCTCAAACTTATGTAATCATGAACTTTTTCATGGAGCATCTCCCAGCACAGGTGTTCTGAGAGCCTGGTTTGAACTCCGTGTCCCTGGGCCTTGAGATCTCTACCTGATTTCTGTTGATTTGATATATGGGGCACCAGGCAACCCTCTGATTATTTTAGCTTCCCAAAAAGACTTTTTCCCCTATGATAAGGGCTCTTTGTGAACATTTCTCACTCTGGAAATTAACATGCTGATATTTATGATTATTTATTAAAATGTATCAAATTTTCTCATAGGGGTGAGTAATTCTTCAAGGGGTTCTTTCTTTCAGAATATATCTCTTCCTTTCATGAGCTACCAAAGTTAAGAGCTGTGATCCCCATTTCACAGATGGAGAAAATGAGGCTCACTAAATGACAGATCCTGAGCTACAGGCAGTTTCATATACTGTCTCATTTAATTACAGATAAAATCTGGAACCTTGTCCTGGGATCTAGCCCCATCCTCAGTCCTCCAGTGGATTACAAATATGACTAAATATCTTCAATGAACTGAAATAGACACAACAGGTCTGGTTTGATATTAGATTTACAATATAATCCCTGCAAGATTTCTTACTTTGGTGGTGGGGGTTTATAAACTTAATTCTATGAAAATGGAAACTAAACCCACTGTGTGTCTACCTTTGGAGGTAGCATCAGAGGTAGTGTGTGATTTATAAACAGTAGTTGCTGCTGGGAAGCTGGACTGCCTTTGAAATATCACAGGTCTCCTGGCTGCTGTGGTTGAAGATTTTCTGCTCTCCTCCTCAGTCCTCTGCATCCATCACCTTCCCTACCCCATCAGCCTGTGTCATCTCCTACAACCCATTTTCACCCCTCAACTTGCCCTGCCCAGTTCAGATCAGAGAGTAAACCCCTTCCAACAATCTTCCCACTCCAGCCACAGACCCCTTCTCCCTCAAATACTGAATATAAGAATACCTACCCCAGAGCTTCATTATATTTTGTCAGGTCAGTTATTTTCTTCTTCAGAAGCTCTATTTCATTCTCTGTCCTTGTAATTCTCATTTTTATTGTATTTATCTCAAAAAGATTTAATCTGCGAGCGTCTCTGACACATTCTTTAAAGTAAGTGGAAATGTTACTACATTATTTGAGGAAGAGCACAATTATAGATACTGAGTTTTCAAATCCTGAAAAAAAATCTTTCTTTGAAATATTCTTTTAATAATGTTTTTTATCAGGCACCTCTTGCTCCCTTGGTCCATCTCAATCTTATCTACTAATTATTTCTCTTATTTCTGCTGGTGCTATGGTGATCAGCTTTCTGTGGGCTTGGATCATCTTCAGACAGGTGCAGTCTGATAGTGCCTGTGATTCCACACACTTCTCACCTCCTGCTTTGGACTTCTATAATTTCTACCATGAGGCTTCTTTATGCACCCACACCCATGCATGTATAACCCAGAAGTATAAGAGGTAGGGCAAGCATCAGACCAATGACAGACAGGAGCCAGTGCATAAATATTTCTCCCTCTCTCACACTGATAGATGGTCCTGAAAAGAAATAACACTGGGTCTTGGGGGCTTCTTCTCATAATTAATTAGTTCCACTTAGCAGCAGCCACCATCATAATACACCACATATCTCTTCCTTTTCTCCTGCTTTGGTCTCCTTATCTCATCCTCCTCTTTGGATTATACTCTCTAATAAAATATTAATGCAGAAGCCATTACCTCAGGCTCCGCTTTTTGGGGAACCCAATGTATTAAAAAAATAATTATTCATCCACAAATAACAAGTCAATTTAACCACATATGACTTCAAAGGATTATCTCAGCGCATGACAGATGGTCAATATGCATGAATTTTTGAACACTGCTGTTTAGAAAGGTGCTGGACTACTCATTTCTACACAACAAATTCCCTAGAAACTAGCTGGTAGCTCTCCTGAGAGAGCTAGTATATTTTTTCTTTCTAGGCTATTAGTTAAATTGCTTATTGCAGAAGGCCTTCTCAAACTCTGTGTCTCAAATATGCACATACATCAGCTGGAGATCTTGTTAAAACACAGCTTCGGATACAGTGGGTCTAGGATGGGCCCAGAGATTCTGTATTTTCTCACGAGTTCTTACATGTTGCTTATGTTGCTGACCCAAAGAACACACTTTGAATAGCAAGGACTTATGACATAAGGCCAACTAATTAAATTTACTTGGTTAAGCATTTAGCATGTATCAAAGATCTTATAAGCTATTATGATATTTTCCCCCTTCTAAAATATTTTTTTCTGATTATAAAAGCAACCCAATCTAGAAAATAAGGAACAGCAAACAAAGGGAAAAAAACCACTCTTACTTCTACCTTTGGTGCATTTTCTTCTAAATCTGATTTTCTTTCTCTGCACATATAGTTTGTTGTATTTTCCCTGTCAAACTAGACTAACACCAAGCATATTGTTTTAAACTCACTCTATCAGTCAGAGTCCAATTAGGAGATAGAAATCTCACAGTAAATTGAAAAGGAAAAGTTTAATAGAATAAATTATTAACTACAACCGAGGATTAGACTAATCAGAGGATTAGGAAATGGGTGGTAAGAGGTGAAGAGAACTTGAAAGCATTCAGAAATAGCAGACATAAGGAGTAGCCACCATCCCTAGGGCTGAGATACCGTGCTCGAGCAAACAGCACCTCAAGACCTGGGATCTAAGCCTCATTAGAAGGCAGAGAAGTTCCTGAAATGCTGGGCTGATGGGACTTGCTGGAAATCTGCTCTCTGGGGCTGTTAGGGGCACCTGCCCACAGAAAGATGCCATACTTAGAACTCACTGCAAAACTACCCAAGAGGGTGCCAGAGAAGCTCTTCATGGAGAGGTGCCTCATTGGTGGCTGAAGCTACCCAGTGGGTACTGCGGGAAGCTGCTGGGCACTGTAGACTGCTGGATGCTGCAGGACCACCGCCTGGAGAAGCTGCACGCACTGTAAGAGTCAGCCAAGCTGAGCACACTGGAACCAGGAAGAGAACCCCTTCCTCCTCCATATCCCTCCTATGCCCTCTGCTGACACAGTTTGACATTGTGCCAGCTGGTAAAGGGGAAAATTTAAATGGCTAACTGGAAAATCTGCTTTTTATTTTTTTACTTACTAAGACCACCCTTTTTAGGTTGGGCTCTCTGGGAAGCAGATTATAAAATGTGTGTGTAGAGTACTGATTGTGAAGTGCTCTAAGGAATATCTGTTTGGAGGAAATAAAAGGCTGGGCAGAGGAGGAGATTAAATTGTGATGAGCTTTGGAGCGGTGATGATGCTCTGGAGTTGTCCTACATTAGGCAAGGGAGCCAGGCCTTTGTACCCTCATAGTGACCAATCATCAATGTGGGTGGCAGGCATGGGGAGAGAACATAACTTGGAGTGAAGCTTCTCTTTTTTTTTTTTTTTTTTTTTTGAGACAAAGTCTCACTCTGTTGCCCAAGCTGTAGTGCAGTGGCGTGATCTCGGTGCACTGCAACCTCTGCTTCCCAGGTTCAAGCAATTCGCCTGTCTCAGCCTCCTGAGGAGCTGGAACTACAGGCATGTGCCACCACGCCCAGCGTTTTTTTTTGTTTTGTTTTTTGTATTTTTAGTAGAGATGGGGTTTCACTATGTTGGCCAAGCTGGTCTCGAACTTCTGACCTAGTGATCTGCCCGCCTTGGCCTCCCAAAGTGCTGGGATTACACGCGTGAGCCACCGCGCCTGGCCCCTTCTCTCTTTTGTTGAAGGTAATCCCTGGAGAACTCAGCTGTGAGCCTCAGCCAACGTTCCTGGCCTCTGGAGAAATGAAGCTGGACGCTTAACTTACCCCAAATACAAAATTTACCCCCCCGAAAAAAAGGTCGAAGATCTCAACATAAGAGCTTAAACTATAACACTCTTAGGAGAAAACATAGGGAAAAGCTTCATGGCATTGAATTTGGCAATGGATTTTTGGATACGCTACCAAAAACACAGGCGACAAAAGAAAAAAGAAATAAATTAGACTGCATCAAAATCTAAAACTTTTGTGCATCAAAGGTCACTATCAACAGAGTGAAAAGGCAACCCACGGAATGGGAAAAAATATTGCAAATCGTGTATCTAATCAGTGGTTAACATTCAGAGTGCATAAAGAACTCCTACAACTCAGCAACAACAGAAAACCAACCTGATTAGAAGATGTGTAAAGGACCTGAATAGACAGTTCTCCAAAAAAGATTTACCAATGGCCAATAGCACACAAAAAGAAGCTCAACATCACTAATCATTGGGGAAATGCAAATCAAATCACAATGAGATCCCACTTCACAGCCATCAGGATAGCAATCAGATAAAACAAAAACAAAACCATCTGCAAAATAACAAGCACTGGCAAGGATGGAGAGATACTGGAACGCTTGTGCATTGTTGGTGGCAACATAAAATGGTGCAGCCACTGTTGAAAAAAGCGAAGCAGACCTTCAAAATACTGAATATATGACTCTGTAAGATCTGACCCCCAGTAAAAATAAAATAATTGAATGTTGAATTACCATACAATCTAGCAATTCCACTTATGCATAAATATACAAAAAACAAAAACAACAACAACAACAACAAAAACAACTGAAAGCAAGGACTTGGATACAGGTGGAGTATCCCTAATCCAAAAATCTGAAAACTGAAGTGCTCCAAAGGACATTTCCTTTGAGCATAATTTTGGAAATGCTTTAAAACCCCAAATTTTTTGGGCATCTACATTATGATCAAAGGAAATGCTCAATGAAGCATTTCAGATTTATGGATTAGGGATGTTCAACTGGTAAGTATAATGCAAAGATTCCAAATTCCTAAAAAAAAAAAAAAAAAAATCAGAAATCAGAAACACTTCTAGTCACAACTGTTTTGGATAAGGGATGCTCAACCCGTATTTGAATACCCATGTTCTTATTATTCACAACAGCTAAAAGATAGGAGCAACCCAAGTGACAATTTGCAGATGAATAAATAAGCAAAATGTGACAAACAATGGACTATTATTCAGCCATAAAAAGAAAGGCAGTTCTGACACATACAACAGTATGAATAAACTTTGAAGACATTATGCTAAGTGAAGAAGGCCAGTCATGAGGACAAATATTGCATAATACTACTTACATGAGGTACCTACAGTACCCAAAACTCAGACAGAAAGTAGAATGATGGTTTAGGCCAGCCAAGTTGCCTAATTTAATTGGATAAATACCAATTTGGAATGCACTGATCCATTTATCTATAGTCTATTTAGAAACCAAATTATATAAATTCAACTGCTATATATACTATTTCCACTTAAAATATAAGAGAAAATTATTATGGATCTTACTGTGTTTGTGTCATGTATGCTTTCTAGTTATACTTTACATGAGCGATACTTATAAAACTTATCTTGTTAAAGTACTTCGTTCTATTTTCTTATAAGATCAACTAAATTTCTACAGCTGATAATCTCAAAAGTACCTTCCAACTCCCTCTTAATGCTATTGGGAAGAGTTTCCAATAGATAGTATAGTTTGTTGAGTTCCATGCTTTCAATCTCCAAAAGATCGATTGTGGCTTTTCTCATTTCTTCCTGAAAATTTAAATTACATTTTTAAAAAGTTAAGACACTAAAATAGTAAGACTGGTTTCCTAAACAATGCCCTATAAATGTTTTCAGGGGTCAAAATATAATTATATTAAATATTTTCCTTATGAGTATCTGTTTCTTACATGCAGTTTCAATCCATTTAAAGGGAAAGACTCTAACAAAAATGGTAATATTGAGAAAAAAGCTACTTATTCGAATATGGAAATTGCCTATAAAAATATGCTTAGGTATGAAGAGAACAATAGTTTTCTCATACACACATGCAAACCCAAAAAAATAGGTAAAGCTGTTATTATTACTTTTAGGTGAGGCTACTTTAAGAAAGGAAATACCACTCAGAAATCAGTAGTGTGAAAAAATAGATGAATCATCTTTTAAATAAATGATCATAATAACTATAGCTATTTTATAACCTAAGAAACTGCCATTATATTTTATGAATTATAAAAAGCAGACTATATAATTACATATGTGTAATTACATACTTTTCCGTAAAAAATGAAATTCAATGCAGATATCACCTTTATATTCTGAAAGTAGAAAGTATATTAATCTGCATTAATTGTGATTATTTTAATGTGGTCCTTTTGCTTATCTGTTTTTTTCCAAATTTTCCAAAGTCAGTATGTATTAATTTTGTAATAGTGAAAATTTATTACTTTAAAAATAAAATAATTGATCTCTGGGTTTTTTTTTTTTTTTTGAGATAGAATCTCACTCTGTCACCCAGGCTGGAGTGCAGTAGGGCAATCTCAGCTCACTGCAACCTCTGCCTCCTGGGTTTAAGCAATTTTCCTGCCTCCACCTCTCAAGTTGCTAGAATTATAGGATCCTGCCACCACGCCAGGCTAATTTTTGTATTTTTAGTAGAGACAGGGTTTCGCCATGTTGGCCAGGCTGGTCTCGAACCCCTGACCTCAAGTAATCCACCCGTCTCCACCTCCCAGAGTGCTGGGATTACAGGTGTAGGCCGCCATGCCCAGCCTCTTCTCCGTTTTTTAAGAGATTTCACAGCTCAGATATTAAATGAATACAGATTAGATACTTTAGCCACAGTAAATATTTTGGCCCCTTAAGATCCTAGAGAAAGACATAACTGAAAGAAGGAACCCGCAGGGAAAAATGTTTCCACAGTACCACAGTGCTGCACAACACACATGTCCCCTAAGTGTTTACATGTAACTATCCGATTAAGGATTGTAAAGTATGTCTACGTAGTGTGTGTGTATATATATATATATATATATATGTATGTATAATTATATAAAATGTAAAGTGATGAGAGTTTTATCAGCAGTATGTGGATTCAAACTCATTTATAGCCATGTTTCTAATTTTTAGCTATGTGATATGTAGTAGATTCTTATTCAATATTTTTAAATAAAATGAAGAGCTTCATCATTCTGACAGTGCCAAGGAAGCATTGTCAATATCATCCATGGCCAAGAGAGATATCTGTGACACCTCAGAAGAAAATTCTTTAAATATTTCTTCAACATGTCTTTGATAGGGGCCAGATAAGTGTAACAGAAAGAGTTTCACTTTGTTTTCAGTAACAGCACAGTCTACTTCAGTGGAACAGATGTCAAATAATCTTTAACCAGTTATGCAAGAAACTGCTTATAGAGAACTGAGTTACTTGGCACCATGCTTGAAATTTATTCCAGAGATTGTGTGTTTGTTTATTTTAAGCAATGGGTTTATGCTGTGGATGAGGGCAAGCTTTAGTTTTCTAGTTGGAAAATCAAGCAACAATCCACAGTTGATCAAAAACTGTGCAAATACTTACAAAATAGAGAGAAAAATATTTTTAAGTTCAGGGTAACTGTATTCCCTGGACATCTACTTAATATTTTGAACAGAATTGGTACTAAATGAAAGTTTGATGAAGCAATGTGTGGAAGATTGAAGAAATCGTTCTTATAGATAATATAATACCAATTTCTTAACAGCTACAGCAATGTCCTTAAGAAAGATCTTTGCTTCTTCATTGCATTTAAAATAGTCACTTTGCAGTGATCGCTCTGAAAAAAATTAGAAAATAAAGATCTCTTATTTATCTATCCAAATCCTACTTAACCTTTTATAATCTAGCTCAAATGCTTACTCGGCTGGAAGTTACATCTTCAATCTCTGAATTTCTATTGTACATTACACTAATCTCTTTTGTGCTTACTTCCTATTCCATATTATAATTTACGTATATATTTTATGCTCCTTGAGGACAAATGTGCTGGAGATTTACATATTAATATTTTATAATTCCCACTCAGAGCAAGAAGGTGTAATGATTTTTTTCTATGAAAAATGTTCTGCATGTCTAGACATTATTAACAGAAAAATGTATTTGTACATAAGTACTAGGTTTGCACTGGCATGCTGATCTAGAGATCAAGTATGAAGGGAGTTCAAGGCCCTAGCTTTATCACTGACAATGACCTCAGATACATGTGAATAATTTAGGTCTTAAGGTATTCTCAGTGGTTAACATTCTTCATGATAGTATTTACCCAAGTATATTTGATAAGAATTGTGAAATTAACCTACTGCATTTAAAAAGGAAAATTAAAACTATCCCAAATTAATAGTAACATTGTAACATAAATCAATATGACTATCTTGAAGAAATGGGATGATTTTAGTGAAGCACTGAAATGTTCTTCTGTTTGGCCTAAACGGTTTTTGCACTGAACAAGAAACACCCTTTCTTGGACTGTCTTACCTTAAACTTAAGTGACTTGATTACAGACAGGTTCAGCTTTCTAACCGAAAAAGTATTTTCACCTGGCCCCATCCAAGGTCATTTTCTGTTAGAATCTCCTAAACAACTTTTACATCTAACTTTCCTTGCTTAACACAACAGGAGCCTCTTAAACACTCCCTTTCCTATTTGCTTGTTTAATTCTCCAGTTTGCCAAGGCAAAATGTGGGAGAATGTTAACTTGGAAAGGCAGGAAGAGAACTGAAATCGAAGGCGTAACCTAAATGCAGGTGTGTACTCTGGTCGCAGGCATAGGGCAGTGGCTTGGGAGTCCGGATTTGTCACCAACCACTACTGAGAGTCGAGCAAAGTCACCCCAGCTGCGCTAGAGCCGGAAAGCTGGGCACTTGACCCCACCCGCCACCTCTCTCCCCAGCCTCCAAGGAGCGAGGAGAAGGCTCTGCCCTGGCCAGGGATACCCTGGTTCCGGGAAGAAGTCCCCGCTCAGGGTTCCCGCTGAGCGCTTCCTAAGCGCCACCTCTGAGGAGAGTTCCCTTCAGGCGCCCGAGGGGCGTCTTACCCACAACAAACAGCTGTTCCAGTGCCTCGACCGCGACCGACGAGCCCAGGGTGGAGGGGAAGGTGCATAACTCCAGGGAGCGACCGGTGGAGACGGCGGCTGCCTTCATCAGCTTCTCGCCAGCCCTCAGCCCTGGGGTCCAGGAGCTCAGGGCCATTTTGTCGCTCTAGCTGAGAGCGCCGGAAGCCAGAGCCAAGGACCGCCGGTTGCCAGGGGCAACGAGGACGTCGAGTTCCGTGGGCGCCCCCTCGTGGCCAGCGCTTCTAGTGGGTACCTCCCTGGTTCTCTACTTTTATTCACAGTAATTAAGCAGTCTGGGAAGAATGACTCTCTTTAGCTGACTTTTCCCCCTTTCCTTTTCCATTTCGTTAGCTTAGGCCTGTGTCCTTTTTGTGGACCAATGGAATCATAATAATGATTACTTTTGAGCGCATCTTTGTGCCAGGTACTGCAGGAGAACCTTTATATACAGTAGCTCAATCTTCACAAGGACTTTTGAACAGGCTCTTTTAATACCTCCACTTTTACAGACAAGTAACCTGAGGTGCAGGCGACTAAATGAACTGCTCAAGACCACAAGAGAATAATATTGGATTTAAAGTGACATCTGGGCCAGGCGCTGTGGCTCATGCCTGTAATCCCAGCACTTTGGGAGGCCAAGGCGGGAGGATAACCTGTGGTCAGGAATTCAAGACCAGCTTGATCCCCGTTCCTACTAAAAATACAAAAATTAACCGGGCATGGTGGCGGATGCCTCTAGTCCCAGATACTCAGGAGACTGAAGCAGGAGAATCGCTTGAACCCGGGAGGGAGAAGTTGCAGTGAGCTGAGATCGGGCCATTGCACTCCAGCCTGGGCAACAAGAGTGAACTCCATCTCAAGAAAAATAAATAAAATAAAAAAATAAAGTGAAATCAGTATGAATCTTTTTATTATGCTACAAAACCTTCTCTTGTACTCTTTTTATAACTTTCCTTATATCTAGTGTATCACTGAGCACATTTTGCCTTGAATCATAGTGATTTTTCTCTGTCTTCCCATCGAACTGTGAGCTCCGTGATTACAGGGTCAGGAGGATATTATTTATGTTTCTCTCAATCTCCAAAATTCAGTTTAACATGAGGCTGGCTCAGTTTGAGTCGGTCAGTTCCCTTTTCTCTGATGGGTTAGAGAGAAGCAAAGGTGATTCAACCCTCCTCTTCTTTTCTCTGCAGATGGCAAAATTGGTATTAGAATGATAGTAACAATGACAATAGCTATCAATTGTTAAATGCTTATTTTGTTCCTGGCATTGTTTTAAATACTTTGCAGTACCCCATTTTTTTTTTTTTGAGATGGAGTCTTGTTCTATTGCCCAGGCTGAAGTGCAAATGGCATGATCTCAGCTCACTGCAACCTCTGCCTCCAGGGTTCAAGCAATTCTGCTGCCTCAGCCTCCTGAGTAGGTGGGATTACAGACACCTGCCACCACGCCTGGCTAATTTTTGTATTTTTAGTAGAGATGAGGTTTCACCATGTTGGCCAGGCTGGTCTCGAACTCCTGACCTTGTGATCCACATGCCTTGGCCTCCCAGAGTGTTGGGATAACAGGCGTGAGCCACCGCACCTGGCTGCAGTACCCCAGTTAACCCTCACAAATAATCTTTTGAGCTAGATATTATTGCCCGCTTTGCAAATGAGGGCAGTGAGCTACGTCCTGAACCACTGTACAACACTGCCTTGGAGGGGTCACAGCACATCAATAGCACTATTAGTTCTAGAATCCAGGCCTCCTTCATCCAGGGAAAGCCATATTTTGGTGTTGAACAGCATCCTGGGCAACATCCCCCTATTTTGCTGGATTTGATCTATTGATATTCAAATCTGTTCCTGCCCTTCTGGGTCCTCCTCTGTGTGGCAGGAGCAAGAAGCCTGGAAATGACATTTCCTGGATGTCCTTGCCAGCTGTTTTCTTGGTAAATTCCACTAATGGGAGATACTGGTGGGAGATTAGAAGGCCAAGAAATCATGCGATCTCTGCCTCCAGAAGTGGTAGTTTCAGACTACAGTCAACTGTAGGTCCAAGCAGTTTTGGTGCCTCTGGAGGTGGCAGGAGTAGGAGCCAGTGACTCCGGCAGTCTCCAGCTCCTCAGCACTAAATGTGAGCTTGTGCGTACAGTACAGGTGTTATGGCAGCTCTGATGACTGAGGTCTTTATCCTCTTAGCCCTTATAACAAATTCCTTCTCTTCTGGAAATATCTAGACTGGACTACTTCAAGGCAACCCTTATGCTGCCACCAGAAGACTCTTCCTACTCATCACCTCATTTGGATCACATTGCTCTCCATTATCTATGAATGAAGACTAATCCTAAGGCATTTGGTGTCCTCCCCACTTACTGGATTTGTTATAGATTTTCTAAATTTTTATATTTCTCTATTTCCCTTCATGTTTCTAATACTTTCTTTTCCCTGAACTTTGTGAACAAATGATCAGCTTCTACTTTGTTTCATGGTTCCTTTTACATGGGATGCCCTATACAAAACTGAACCATAATTTTTCAAAAGAAACTTTATTAATTCTGAAATAGAAATCTAGGCAAACAACATGAATCAGCACTTAATAAAAAAATTCCAAGAAACATATTGAAAAAACATTTACCCTCATTAGCATTCAAAGAAAAATAATACTCTCATTTCCGTATAATATTAAGATTAAAAAGAATAATACTTCAAAGTATTGACACTGGGAATACTCATACTACCTGAAGGACAATTTGAAAATCTGTATAAAGAACCCTGGCATACAGTAATTGTTCTAAGAATTGTTCTTAAAGAAATAGTCACGTGTTTGTCCATGGACATAAGTATGAACTCGTTTATTGCAATTCTGTTTTAAATACTGAAAAATAGCCCAAATGATCTACAGTAGGATACTGTTTTTAAGTAATATATGGGACATCCACGCAGTGGAACAATCTAGGCTTCAGGACATCCATGCCGTGGAACAGTCTAGGCTATAGGACATCCATGCCGTGGAACAATCTAGGAGACAATCCATGTGATTAAGAGCTTGGTTTCTGGTGGATTCCAATGCATTCCACCACTGATTGGTTGAAGTATCCCCCTGAGACAGCCTCTCAGCGCATGCTGCCAGTATCCCAGCTCTAAAGGATGGTGATAGGAGCTCTCAGTTCATAGGACTGCTCAAAGGGTTAAGTGAGCACATGGTAGATACTTAAAAAACACTAATGGTAAAGTAATAATGGGGTACCTATTAAGAATAGTGGGTAGAAATGTTCACGTACATACACATACATATGTGTAAAGTGGGAAAAGCAAGTTGAAAAAGAAATGTACAGTATTCAATTAATATTGAATTTTTATAAATCCATACATCTATAGAGATGTATATAGGCATATCTCTATATACACATGCATAGAAAATGGTCTGAGAAGAACTATTTACTAAAATGTTAACTGTGGTTATTCCTGGTTAGTGAAATTAGAGGTGTGGTAGGTAATATAATGTCTCCCCCAAATGTACACATCCTAATCCCTGGAAATTGTGAATATATTAGGTTACCTGGTAAGAGATAACTAAGATTGTAAAGGGAACTAAGGTTGCTAATCAACAAACTCTGAGATGGGGAAAGTAGCCTCGATTGTCCAGGTGGGCCCAATGTAATCACAGAGTTCTTATAACTGAAAGGCAGAGGCAGGAGAGTCAATATCAAAGTCAGAGAAAGATTTGAAGATGCTACGCTGCTGGCTTTGAAAATAGAAGAAGGGGACCAAGGAATGCAGATGGTCTCTGGAAACTAGAGAAGACAAAGAAATAGATTCTCCCTTAGAGCCTCCAGAAACAAGGAAGCCCTGTTGATATCTCATTTTCACTAAGACTCATTTCGAACTTCTGACCTCCAAAATGGTAAAACAATACATTGGTTTTAAGTATTGTTTTAATTTTAAATTTACTTTACTTAAAACAATACTTTTGTATTGTTTTAAGCCAGTAAATTTGTGGTAATTTGTAACAGCAGCCACAGGAAACTTTAAAAATAATTGATGTATAAAAAAAGCATTCTCAGCCTTCACTACTTACAGATGGTGTTCACTTGGCCGAAATCCATGTCCTTTTCTCATGTATTTTTATTTTGGTAACACAAACAGATACATTTATCTTCCAGTCAGTATTGTTAAAAGGACTTTTGTTGAGCAGCCAGTATGACATTGAGAATCCTCCAGTCCTGTGCTAGTATAAGATTTTTAGTTATCATAAGCAGATTTGTTTCTGTTTACCCCCTGCTGCTTTTAGAGTCAGGGGAAAGAATCCAGCTGTTCCTTGGAGTCTGGCCCCTAACTAGCACAGGAATTAATAGGTTCATGTGTTCTGGCAGGTTTGCAGTCTCTGTATGTAAAGTCTATATGATATTTGATAAGAACATTGTTCTTAGAGCATCTTTGCATAAATCTAGTACGTCTAGGCAAAGCCTAAACTCCTTGGGCCTAGGCTCTGAGTTAGATCAAGCCAAGGTTCCATTCTTGATAGTTGGGTCCAACATCTCACATATAGAAAGTGGTTGCATGTTTCGGTGCTTTGTGCATGTTGTCATTTCATCATCAAGCTTTTTGCCTTATGGTCACACAATGCTGCTGCAGCCCCAGACATCCACACCCTACCCTTGTGCAAAGGCAGGGAGAAGCAGAAAGGAGCCACATGTGGAAGCCCTTCCTTTTCCTCAAGGAAGAAAATCTGCCCAGAGTCCCATACATTTCCTTTTATGTCTCAGCTAGAGCTGGATCCCACGGCCACCCATGAAAAAGGGGTTAGGACAGTGATAATCTGGACTTCTAGCCTCTCTGGGAGGCATCAGGAAAGAAGAGGGTTCAGAAGAGCTGGAGGATTTTCCACAGGATGTCAGCCATACATATGTTCTCCAAACTATTACTTATGAACCCCAACATCAGTCCCCTGTGATGCTGGGGTGACTCACCTAGCTGGATGGGTGAGTCCTTTTTAGGGGCTGCAAAGGTTTTGTCCTCCTCCATTTTGTACTAGTAAGACTTCCCCAGTTTAAACCTTCAACTTGGCTTTCCTCCTTGATGGTCTGCAATATGTTTATATATTCAACAAAGATTTCCTACCCCTTGGGATTCTCACAGCTTCTAAAGTGTCTGTCTTGTGGTCAGGCTATAATTCTCAGCTACAGTGACTCCAGCATATGGGTATTTCTGCGGTAAAATGGCAGTAAGATTATGTTCCCCAGGTAGTGCCAGATTGTTAGAGAAGCAAACAGATGGACTGGTGCCTCTGATGGAGTTACGCCAAACAATGAAAGCAGGGCATCACTGAGGAAGAACAGAGCATGTCAGTGTTTGTAACAACTAAGAGGATTCCTTTTGCATTTTATCTCTTTGTTTTTATCCATCACCAGCAATTTCTTGGGGCTAAGCAGATTTGGGACATATATTGGTTGCATTATTTGCTAGAGGTTTTAGATTGGTTTAGACTCAAGTCTCCATTCTTTACCTGTACAATGGATTTTTACATTTTGGGATTATGAAGATGAAGCAGAATAAAGATGTGCTTACCATAGAGCACAGGCTAAGTGTTTTTCAGCTTTTCCTTCCACTACTGGAAAATTAAAAGCATTTCTTCTGAAATACAAATGTGACTATCCTTTCTGCCATCCCTAGGCTTCTTTAAACCTCTTGGTCATTCAATCCTTAGTAAAAATTTCTGTAATTAAATCAACAGTCACTGTCATAGAGGTGGGAAATTGGTTTTATTTCCATGCCATTTTCACTGGATGGGATGTTTGTTGTGTGCCTACCCTGTGCTGGTTCCTGAGCACATATTGTACAAAAGAGACCTATAGGTGGTGCCAGGGAAGGCCCTGCTGAGGAAGAAAGAGGCAAGGTAAAAACAGGCAAGTGAAAGAGGAGGAGGCCAGCCTGGCCAACATAGTGAAACTCCGTCTCTACTACAAAAATTAGCCGGGCATGGTGGCGTACACCTGTAGTCCCAGCTACTTGGAAGGCTGAGGCAGGAGAATTGCTTGAACCTGGGAGGTGGAGGTTGCAGTAAGCCGAGATCACACCATTGCACTCCAGCCTGGGCAACAAGAGCGAAACTCTGCCAATAATAATAAATAAATAAATAAATAAATAAAGGAGGAGGAGGAAGATGGGAGGAAGTAGAAATCTGGAGCTGCCAGCCGCCTCCCCTCACAGGATCCTCCTTCCTAGAGCCCTCTCCATTCCAGGCACTAAGAGCTTGGGATGTGCTGTTTTCCTTGGAGGTTCACTTTCTCACTTAATCCAGTCGGCATGTGTGGGGCTTTCATACATAATAAACAGTCTAGTCAGTCCTCTGACTAAACACGTGGATGAAATTTGTCCCCTGTTCCCCAGAAGATGGCCTTGAAGGTGGGAAATGGGAGGATTTGAAACATACCACCTTAGAACCAGGTGGAATTTCCTGTAAGAGTGCGGTACCATAACTACTGCCCACAACTGCGAGGCATTTTACAGTTTTACAAAATGTACTTGCTTCCATGGCTTTATCGCAACTCTCTGGGGGTGATTATTATCATTATTCTATTTTTTGGAAAATGACACTTAGATGAGCGATTCCGACTTAGACTTCTGACTCCAGGTCTGCCAGAGCTGTCCTGTGGCCCTGCAACGGGGCAGGGAGTTGGGGCTGGGTTGAGGAGGGCACTCTGCGTTCTACAGGATGTTGGCAGAGCCTTGGAGGTGTGCCCAATGAGTGTTAGGTGCTTGGAGAGGAAACGCAGAAGCTCAGCCAGAAACTTGAGTAGTGACTTCACCGTGGAGGGCCTGAATTCCAAACTGTGCAGTTGGATTTTAAGCTGCAGACAGTACTGCTGTGAATATGGTGCTGGTGAACAGATTGTGCTGCTCCCTGCTGGCAGCTCCTTGGTAAAAAATCCATTTATTTTTGCCTAAGGTAACATTTTATGGTAGGTTAGGATATCAATTACAGGCATTATGATTTTTTCAAGTGAGAATTTGCAGAGTAATTAGAAACTAAATTAGGCCTGAAAGAACCAATGCCATATTTAGCAAAGATACCTTATTTCATTTCATCATTATTATCTTAAATTATGTTTCAGAGGCCATCCTTGTAGCAATGATGATTTTTTAAAATGCTCATTTAGCATTTTCACAGACAATTCCAACACTGTGATCTTTAAATAGCAATATTCTGGTTTTCCTTATTTTTTTCTTATTTTAATTTAGTTCTTATTTTTTAAAAATATATTTGATGATTCATCTCAAGATGATTCAGTAAGATTGCTGGAGTAGGTAAACTTTCCATTTCTGTCTTTTCTTTCTTTTTTCTTAATTTACAAAATGTCACCAAATGATCTCCATATATGGATGCAGGTGAGAATTTCTGGAGATCTTTAGGGAAAGTGAAAGTACACATAAATCATTGCAGTTCTCACTCCCATTCCCTCCCGTCTCCTCAGGGACCTTCCTCAATGAGCTCCTGCTCACCTAGGTCTTCCAAGTGTTCCTCGAACATCCTGCCCAGTTTTCTCTTACTAAACCAAGGCCTCTCATAAACCCCCTGCCATGGAATCTCCCTGCTTCCCTTAGTTGCCAAACTTATTAAAGTGTGGTCTATATCTTGGCTGTAATGCATCCCTTTACTCTGCATTCTAAAATGCCTCCTCCTCATCTTCTAATGGCCTTTGCTCAAGCCTCGTTCACCCCCCATCTTCTTTCCTGCAGAAACTGACACCCTTGCCCAGCTCCCCTCACCCCTTCTATAGAAACTCACTCCTAATTGGCTCCGGAGACACCATGCCATTCTACCTTTCTCACTCTGGTTATTCCTTCTTCACATCCTTCATTGGATTCCTTGTTTTCTTTCTCCTGTTGGCTAAAAAGGGACATTCTCCCAGAGCTCCATGCTGGTCTCTTTATACTCTCTAAACTGTCCTCTCAAATAGGGTTAAATCTTCACAAATAACTCTTGAGTTGCAACTCCTGCCCATCTTCTCCCATAAGTATTAATCTCGTAGACTAAACATTCTCACTTGACTATGCTGCTAGCATGTGAAATTTCAGCCTGTTCAAATTCAGTCTGCATTGCAGATGGTTTCTCTGCCTATTGAAATCACAATGGTATTGTCAATCCATCTCAAAAGCTAACATTCATTCTTTTTTTTATCCCAATAATCTCTGAGTTTTCAAAGCACTTTGTTCAAACTGTTCATAGATGATAGTTATCACAGGCTGAGTGGATTCATGTTTTTTGTGTAATAGCCTTCTTACTGAATAGCTTTATAAACTTTATGCCTAAATTTTCTAATCTGTAAAACTGATCCTTCATTGTAGGATAATCATGAGAATTAAATCAATTAATGTAGTTAAAATGTTTAAAACAATGCTTGGAACAAAATAAGCCGTGCCATAAATCTGCATCCCCTGCAGCACCTAGTACAGTTATTTGCACATAACAGATGTTTACAATATTGTTGGAGGCCGGGCGGGTAGCTCATGCCTGTAATCCCAGTGCTTTGGGAGGCCAAGGCGGGTGATCACAAAGTCAGGAGTTCGAGACCAGCCTGGCCAACATGGTGAAACCTAAAAATACAAAAAATTAGCCAGGCATGGTGGTGGGCACCTGTAATCCCAGCTATTCAGGAGGCTGAAGCAGGACAATTGCTTGAACCTGGGAGGCAGAGGTTGCAGAGAGCCAAGATCGCGCCATTGTACTCCAGCTTGGGCAACAGTGTGAGACTCCATCTCAAAGAAAAAGAAAAATATATATATATAATACAAAAGATTAGTGTGCTCAGAATTTAAAAATATATAGGGCTCAAAATCTTCTACAGTTCAGGCTTTATTAGAAAGAAAAAAATACTAGGGAAAAAAGCAACTTTCAAAGGGTCTTTCACACCACTTTTGTATCCAGGCCAGTATGGCGAGAACTGACATTCACAGTGGTTTTCCTGATCATTACCATTACAAGATGCTGAAGGACATTTTGAATCATCAGATTAAATTGTACATAAAAGTTGCTTCTAAGTAAATTTTATGGCACCAGAATTATTGCCTAATTACTATTTTTAAGTAAATCTCAGTTAACTGTGATTTTAAGTTAATGAGAACTCCTGATTCTCAGCTCTGCTGGATAAATAAGCTTCTGGAGTTACAGAATGAATTGTCACCATGACTCCAACCATTACAGCTTCTTTTCCTGTTGCAATGTAGATGTGTGTTCTGGCTCAGGATGAATGTGTATGTAAAATTAATCCATTATATAAAGCTCCTTAAGATTTGTGCCCTTTCTTTTCTGCCTCTATTCATGCCAGGATTGTTAGGTAATGCCTAGATTTAAGCACTTCCGTCTTTAACCACAAAGGTCAAAGCAGCAAAACTGTGTTTAAGAAAAATACTCCATCTCCTGCAGTTAAGCCTTTGGACTCTGTTGTGTTCCTCCAATAAATGCCCATTTATGATTAATACACTTTAGTGGGTTTCTATTACTTGCAACCAAATAGTCGCGCTGAGAAAGTGTTGTTTCTGAGCTAGAGATTGCAGGGAGAGGGGCCAGGAAACACTAGAAGGGTAGTATTGCTCAGTGGAAAGAGCCAGCTTCAGAAACAGACAAGCAGGGCTCATTTACTGGCTGTGCAAACCTGCGCCAGTTATGTTGATTTTGTTTCCTCACTTGGAAAATAAAAATAAAAGAACCAATCATGTAGATGAATCATGCACTTCTGAAGGTTAAAAATAATGTTTGTAAATAGCCTGGCACAGTTCCTGGCTCAATGATGCTATACGATTCCTATGGAAATTTTATTCTAATAGCCTCAAAATAACCTTTGACTAATATATCAAGTAGCTGAACTATATAATTAGTTAATTGGCTAGATATATGTAATAAGATAAAGAAAGAATTGAAGAACAAAATTAAAATCAAAGAAAAGTTTGGTAGAAAGGAAAAAAAAAAGTAAGTATATTTTATCTAATAAGAAATTCTGTAACAGCCAGAAGAGGATGCCCATGGCTTAGCACTATTCTTCCCAATGGAGGTTACAGTTCTATCATAAACTAGGTACACGGATGGGCTCATACAGATAAACTAGCATGATATAAGGGTCTCTAAAGAAACTCCATTTATTCTACTTGGAATATATTTTGTGGTAGCAAGCATGTGAATGTTCTTTCCTACTTAGGGGAATAAAAGGAAAAAAAACGTGAACTATATATTCTATTGAGCAAAAAGGTAGACAGGATTGATTTGCCACTGAGAGATTATGGTGTAGTAAATTCTCTTCGAGAAAAATTTAAGTTTTAAATTTTAAAGTTAGGAGTACTTTAAACATAATTATTGAATGGAATGAGTACTGCAGAGTTTCTGGATATTCTTATGAATGCCCCATGAAAAAATAACAATACTGCCTGTTTGATATTTATCTCAGACAAGATGCCTCGTAGTCATTGGGCAACTTGTCTTTATAAGAATTTACATGCTGAGGTGCTATATTTGTACCGAGCCCTTAATATGTGAGTATCAGAAAGAAAATACAGACAACATAGTAGTTTCTGACAAATGTATGCCCTGATGGAAGGGAAGATACACCCCACAAAACTCAGTGGTAATATTTAATTTTTAATTTTCAAAGTAACTTTTTGAATATACAGCCTGTGTCTGAGATGGTTGTAAGAACAGTGAAAGGTTGTTTGTTGCCTGGGCTTTCTCCCTGTAACCTTCATGGAGGGCTGGCTGCAGCCTTCCTCTGAACCTCAGCTCCTGTCAGGAGGCCCTCGCTACGCATTGCTACTTTCTCTGCTTTAATCGAGCATTCCTTCCTCTTGTCCCTTCAGGTGTAGGGGTGGTAGAGGCTCTCACTCTTGCTAGACCACAGGCACCACATCATCTCTGCTTCATTTTCCTAAACTCTGTCCAATTTTTTCATTAAATTCCATTCAATTACCCTTTTGAGTGTGCTGTTACCTGCCAGGCTCTGATTAACTGCATTCACAAAATTAATAGAGAAAAATTCAGTTTTGTTTCTTTTTTAAGGACAGTATATAATCCAAACTATATTTTTTAAAGTGTTGCCTAATATAAAGTCCTCATAGATGGCAATGTTTTAATGAATAGGTCTTGTTATTATTTTTGGCTGTTGTAAGTGAAGTCCATTGGCTTTGGAATAAAAATACCTGGATTGAAATCTACTCTCCTGGTCTATGGGACACAGGTACTTCCAAATCATTCCCAAGAGGAAAACAAATGGCAGCAAAACTTGTATCTTCCCTCTACCCTGTCTTTGTTCCTCTCAAAGGAAGAAGTGTGATATTGGAGAGGGAATTGGGAAGGCCTGGCCTGGTCCCCTCTCTCCCTGTCGGCCTGGCCTGCCCTCTAGACTCACTGCTGCTCTGCTTCCTTGTATTAGGAGCTCCGTTCAGTGCAGAGGTAAGGTGCACATCCCCACTCGGAGCTGAGGGGATGAGAAATCAGAGGAAGCCTCACTCTGGCCATAGCTAAGCAACTTTATCAGTAGCAGAACTGGTCATCTGATCTTCATTCAACTGGTTCCTTGGCATATTTCACAACTGACTTAAAACTTAGAGATAAAATGTCATTGAATAACATTCTGAAATCCAAACCTCCGTCTTAAGACTTGATCTTAGGCAAGATTTGAACTACAAGTTCATTTACATGTACAACTGGTATCTTTTTCTATAGGCCTAATTTAAAGATGAAATGAAATAATAAATGTAAACACTTAGCATAGTGCCTTTTATGGTTATAAGCAATAAGATATCTGTCATGTTTGATGTGACAGAAGTTTTGGGCTTTAAAAGTCCTTCAAATGCCACGTTAAATTAAAATGTAATATTACTAAGTAAAATGAAAGATGAGATATAGCACAAATATTAATATTTTTATCATTTTCTTAAATTTTGGTTAAGAGCATTGGTCAAATAGAAACATAAAGGGCAATTAGCAGATCATAATTCAAGTACTGGCAGCAAATTTCACAATATAAGAAAAGAGAAATTATTCTTAGAATGTTTCCTCCATATTTAAAAGTATTAATACCTTAAAAAAATCCAGTGTGTTTGAGAAATCTAATACATTACTTTAAGTAAGAAAGATACCATAGAAAAATGTACACGAAATATATAAATATGTTATCATTTTAAATTTAAAGGCAGAATTCAAAAAATGTATGGATAATATAAATTCAATTATTTTTAAATGTCTAGGGAAAAAAGGCTTTATTCCAAAATGCCAATGGCGATTTTCTTTGAATAGGAGAATCTGCATCATTTACATTTTCTATAATCAATATATATTACTTCTGTTATTGAAAAAAAAACAATTTAAAAATAGCAATGGCAGAAATAAATTAGAACAATTATTAGTTATGTAAAGCAAATCAACAATGTTAAAAGAATAAGGTTTGGTTTGAAACATATAAATTCCGTCTTCCTTTGACACCCACAAGTTAGTTTACCTATTAGCAGAAAAAGGCATGGGTGCAGGTGTGAACCAGAGATGATGATAAGAAAAATCGAAATTTTGATTTGAACAAGAAATGGAACCGAATGAGAGAATATTATTTACTGGGGGGTGATTTCTCACTCATTTTTATAGCTTTGGTTTTGATAGGTATGGGGTTTGAAAAAATATTTCAATTTTAAAAACTGAGAAAAAGACCACAGAGGAAATGTAAACAATCTAAAAACCTTAAAAAGCACATACACAAAGAGAAAGTACGATCTTTCAAAGTCCTCCCCAAGGAAAGATAATTACATTTAATATTTTGTTGTATGCCTTCACATTTTCTATGTTGACTTCTTCATTATTACTAATTAATATGTTTCTTTGTGTATTTTATATTATTTTATAGCTTACCTTCTTCACTTGGTGCTGTATTGCGAACAGTTTTCCATGTCAGAATATTATTTCCCACGGCCGGGTGTGGTGGCTCATGCCTGTAAACCCAGCACTTTGGGAGGCCGAGGCAAGCAGGTCACGAGGTCAGGAGTTCAAGACCATCCCGGCCAGCATGGTGAAATCCTGTTTCTACTAAAATACAAAAAATTAGCCGGGCATGCTGGCAGGTGCCTGTAGTCCCAGCTACATGGAAGGCTGAGGCAGGGGAATTGCTTGAACCCGGGAAGCGGAGGTTGCAGTGAGCCAAGATGGCACCACTGCACCACTCCAGCTTGGGCAACAGAGTAATACTCTGCCTCAAAAAAAAAAAAAAAAAAAAAAAAAAAATATTCACCAAGATGATTTAAGTGGCTATATGGTCTTTCATTAGAAGGTCTATAATTTACTTATTCGATTGCTTGATACGTGGCACTTTAGGATTGTTTTCAGTATTTGCTATTGTAAAAAACATTGTCTGTATACCTCTGGGAATATCTCTGATAATTTTATAAACATTTGATAAAAAAATCCTCCCTTTATTGTTGCTGGCTATTGGAAGTAAGGGCTTTGCCCATTTCTCTGGAGGACGGACACTCACAGAGTTTCTGAGAGGAAAAAAACCAAGCTTGGCTAAGATGCAGCATGGTCTTCCCAAGTCTGCTGTCATGGTGCAGCCCCCTTTCAAAGGTCAAAACCTATTTCATCTTCCAACCAAAGCTGCCTTCATGGCATCTTGGAAGTACTGAAAACCATTTATCTCAAACCAGGGCTACTTGGTGTAAAAAGAGAAACATGATACATTCTCCTTGAATCAACTTAATACAGAAGTATGTGGGAGAGTTTTTAAATTAAGGTAAATGCACATGTCTTATGTAATGGCAGACAGCTTCACACTAACTTCTAAGATGAAATACGTGATTAAAGAAATTCTTTGCTTGCAAAGCTGGCTTCTGAACTGTCTCCACTGAAGGGGTGCACATTCACACTCCACTCCCAGTGGGGCGCTTCCCTGATAGTGGGGAAGTGGGGGCTTGAAGCACAGTGGGCTTGAAACACAGATGGCTCATGCCCAGTAATCCCAGCACTTTGAGAGGCTGAGGCGGGTGGATCACTTGAGGTCAGGAGTTTGAGACCACCCTGGCTGACATGGTAAAACTCCATCCCTACTAAAAATACAAAAATTAGTTGGGTGTGGTGGCATGCACCTGTAACCCCAGCTACTTGGCAGGCTGAGGCAGGAGAATCACTTGAATCTGGGAGGTGGAGGTTGCAGTGAGCTGAGATTGTGCCACTGCACTCCAGCCTGGGCAACAGAGCGAGACTCCATTAAAAAAAAAAAAAAAGAAGAAGAAGAAGAAACCCAGATTCTGGAACTTTGGTAGAGCAACCCTAGGAAACCAACATGGGTGGAGAAGAGCAGAGGACATAGAAACTACTGTGCTTTATCCAGCTTCTTCACCTGCTCCGATTGGCTTCACTTATCTATCAGCTGAAAGAATTTTCTACTGTTCACAGCTTTCAGAATCACCTCACTCACTCTGGGTTTTCCAGGGGCTCTGCTCTTGGTCCTCTTCTCATCTGTTCACATTATTTCCATCATCTTGAATATCACCTGGGCTGATGCTCCCCTGTAGAAACAGGGAACAATGTGCCCCATGTCCCATTTGTGAAAAATCCACATCCATACCTATCATATCTTAAGCCTGGAGTTTCCTTAGGAATCTTCTCCACCACTGCCAGCAAATAGAGTTCCTAATTAGACCCTCCTAATGAACAGCTGCCTGGGAAAGGAATTCTGGGCCTATAGAATGGGGACAATGCTACAGATACAGACATTGAAGACTAATTCTATACAATAAAGCCATGTAGAAGAAACTTTGTCTAAAAGGTCAGAGAGTGAAAAACATAAAGAAAAAAGAAAATCCTCTTCTAAATTTAGTTATCTATTAAGAAAAAAGTCAGGCATCAAACTAAGCTTACTATCTTCCTTCCCCCAAATCATCTCTTCTGGGCTCTCCATCCTGGAAAATGGCATTGCACCCTCCTGATCAGTGAGTCTTCGTGCTGGGCTAGGGTGAGGCAACCAAGCTTCCTTGGGTGCACAATTCAAGGAGGCATTCACTCTTAAGGCCACCTTTGGTCTTGAAGCCCCACAGCTAGTCAGTCACCAGCTCCAGTCCAATATCCCTCCATGTCATCTGTTAGCTGCACCATGTCCATGGTGGATGCTTGGCATGCTGGGCTAACATCAAGGATCAGGGACAGTTGAACATCTTTCTAGTCTTCCTGTGGCTGTTCTAATAAAGACCTTGTCATCTGGCACCTATGTAGAGTTAGGTTACAATTATCACTCTGTTTGTGTAGCCTTCAGTATCTTGCACCTTCGTTGTGTCTATATGACTCTCTGAGATGTAGAGAATAAAGCCCAAACTCCTTGGCACAGGCATCCAAGTTTCTTCCCATCGTGATCTCAACCCACTTTTCCAGCCTTATTTGGCACCACCATTCCCACCTCAAGAACTTTACAACCCATCTAACCTTGTTTAACTCACCATTCTCTGCATATGCCTCACATTCCACATCTTGGCTCTTTAGCTCATGTTCTTTCTTCATCTTGGGTGGACTTTCTTCATCTGGTTTCCCAGCTCTGAAGTTCACCTCCCCTGAGAATCTTCTGTTGCTTAAGCCCTGCATCATGGCTCTTGTGTTATGCTACCCTTTTCTTAGTTAGCATTTCCACATGGCCACCTACCTTTTCCCCCCAGCACAGTGATCAGAGTGTCTGGCTGCTGGCACAGTGTCAAGTGACCCTTGTAATCTTCACACCACTTTGCACAGAAGGATAACTCCACAAATATTTGCTGAACCCATGTGTAAAACTGCTAAAAGGCAGCTTTTTATAAGCAATCATTTATTTTCTTCTCCAATTGCTACTCCTTTCATTCACTTCTACCTCTTCATCTTTGACGTTTGATTGTAGCAGTGAAACAAAATATGCAACTTGGACTTGTACAAAAAGCAGTGAGGAATTATTAGAAGACTTTACATGGTGAGGACAGCAATTGTCACCTCTCTTATTCACAGCCCTTTTCTTAGGGCTTAGCAAACATTCAGTGGTTAGTAAGTAATTACTACAAGGGTGTGTTCACAGCAATTACAATTGTTTTTGCCAGTGTTTTTGTTGCATATTTGCTGTACAGTTTATGTAAGGATTTATATAACTTTCAAGTTTTTTTAAAAACTACTTAAAATATCTGCATCCACCCCACACAGTAAAATATGAAGAGTGATTTACAGTTTACCACTGTTCAGTTTTCCATTAATGACCCAGAAAAACCATAAGCCAGATTGGGGTTTGACTCTGTAGTCCTGGAGAAAGGAATAAGGTGAGCAGTTGCTCCCAGCCCTCCCAGAATGTCATCAAGTGACTTCATCACTTCGAGCTTTTGTTTTCCAGTAAGACCACACATGAGAAGAGAGGGAAAACATTCTACATTTAGTAACATTTATTTATGCATTCAGTATCAAGTACATAAGTGCAAATATCCAGAGTCCGTAATTGAATCCATTAGGAACTACAGAGAAAGTAATACAAATTGTAATAAAGTTAACATGCTGGTACTTTTTAGTAACCATACATGTAAATCAGCCCACCAATCCCATACAACAAAAGTACTGCATGTTCGTTTTGGGTTTATTCGTTTATTTAATTATTTTAAGTTATACAAAACCGATTACCATAAGTACAGTCGACTGTTTTTATTTTTACGTTGTGTGTGTTGGAAAAATGCTAAAACATCAGTCTACAATTCTATATATTGTTATTAAAGATTAATCCAACCAGCAACCCAAGGACATATAAGCGATTTCCACTATTGCATCAGAGCACTTGGCAGGAAAGGCCTAGCCACGGGAACGTTAGAAGCTACAGAAGCATTGCAGAGAAGAGAAGAAGAACACCGAAGAAGGAAAGATAACTTGGGCTCTCACCATCATGCACTTTTTTTAGCAACACAAAATTAAAAACCACATCTAATACACTTTTCTCTATACTTTAGTGGTTGACACAAGTGACTCAAATATCCTAAGAGTACAAGGAACAGCCTAAAAACAGCTGTTTTAAGGTTTGTCTCTAAGATTATGGTACTGGGGGGGAAGGGAGCACAATCAATTTGCAGTAACGAGTAAGAAGAGAGCTGTTACCACTTCAGACATTCCTGTTTGCGTCCAGTCCCCGGTGGGATATCAGTTTACTCAGCATGCCTCTTAGCGCCTGGGATTTTAGCCTGAATCCTAAAAAGACAGTATCAAAAGGTAGTAAATTAAAGGTGTTATTAATGAAATCATTTTATGTGTTGTTGCTTTAATTAGCTAAGTGACCAAAGAACTTAATATTCCAGAAGATATAGTTTTTACGTATGTATGTCTGTAAATACTCTTATATAAAGCAATAAGTAAGTAAAAACTGGATAATGAAAATAACAAAAACAAAAGAGAATTGGAAGAAAGGCACATTTTTTAGATCTTTTTAGGCGGATGAACATGTTGATTTGTTTCAGGATTACAGAAGCTGTGATATAATTAGGGTGATCATTTATCCCCCATCCGGGACACTTCAGAAAGAGAGAGAAAGTGCTATTACTAACTATGCCAGGAAGATGAGCATAACTAGAGATGATTATATAACTAGGGATGTAATCTGTTTCTGTGTTGGACATAGGAAAAGGAATCTATGTTGACCCTCAGAGTAGTCTGACTACCCAGAACTGGAATTTAAAAACCTGGGTCCTAGTCTCAGATAGATCTATTAATTAGCTGCATGGCATCGGGCAAACTAATGGACTTTTCTGGTCCTGAATACTCATCATTAAAATGTCGGCACAGACTAGATATCTCCAGGGTCCCTGAAATTCTGTGATGCTCACAATGTGGCAGCATGATTTTAGGATAGGTTTACACTGAAAGTGTTTTGTTAACTTGAAGATTTATGAGCTCATTGTGCAGATTTTGACTGAGACCTCCCTCTGTGCCACCAGGTACCCTTCCATGTACTGCAATTCAGTGGTCAACAAAAGGGAAGAGATGCCTGCTCTTGTGGAGTTTTCATTCTTGTAGGGATTGAGGAGACAGAACTAAACCAGAAGACAATAGAAGTTCAGATGGCGATAACTGCTATAGAAAAAATCAAGGCGGTATGGCAGGCAGTGAAGGGCACAGTGGTAAGGTGGGCAGTACCCCTTAAATCCACTCATCTGAGAAACTGATCCTCAGAGGACAGGAAGGGGCCATCAGGCAAAGATCTAGCTGTGAAGTGTTTCAGGAAGAGGGAGTAACAAGTGCAGAGGCAGCACAGAGCGGACAAGCTGGCGGCAAGCAGAATGGAAGCCCGTGTGTTTGGGGCATGGATAGGGGAGGTCTGAAAGGCAGGCAGGGACCAGATGGTGGGCGTTGGAGCTTGTGGGCTGTGGTAAGGAGTTTAGATTTTCCCCTGTGGGATGGGAAGCTATTGATGAATTTAGGCAGGGGAGTGATGTGATCTGATTAATGTTGTAAGAAGATCATGATGGTGGCTGTGTGAAAAAAATAGGGAAATGGGAGTAGAAGCAATGAATGGAGGGAGAGAAACCCATAGCAGTCCAAGTACTAGATGGCAATGGCTGGACTGTATGGTAGACATGGACATGAAGACAGGGGAACAGTCTCAGGATTAGTTTGGAGATGAGGCTGCAGGACCCACCTGATCTGTTGATGAACTGAATGCATGGGCTAGGATTAGAGGAAGAGTAATCAATGAAGATTCTTTGGTTTTTAGTCTGAGGAACCAGGTGAAAATGGCATTGACCAAGATGGTGATGACTGAAGGAAATACAAGTTCTGGGGTGAGATTTCAAGATGTTTGGCTATGTGAATCTGAAAGGTCTATGAGACACTTTAGAGAAACCTTACATAAAGAAGTGGATAGACCTGGTGCTTAGTTGAAGAGGTCTGGGCTGGAGACACAAGTTTTGGAACCCTAGATACAGAAATAACCTTTGAGTCACAGGACCAGAAGAGAGGTAGACAAGAGGAGGAGGAGGCAGGAGAGGACACGTGCAATCATGGCTACCTAACTTCTATTTGAACACTTGAATGAATGTCAGGGAACTCACTCCTTTATGAGGCAGATGGTTCTATTATCGAATAACTCTAATCATTATTCTTTTCTCTCATGTTAAATTAAAATCTCAGAACTTCTAAAATTTCCATTCATTGCTCTTTAGAGAAAAAGAGAAATCCTATTCCTTTTACAATGTTAGACCTCCAAGTATTTGAGAATGGCTGTGGTGTCCTTTTAAAGTCATCTCTTTTCCAGGGTAATCATCCCCAGCAAAGTTTGCTCTTCACTGCTCATTACTATTAGATTTCTAATACCACAGTACCCTGGTCATCTTTGTGGCATTACTCCAATGTATTAATGCATCTGTTAAAATGTCCAACCCTGAAATTGAACACAGATATGAGATGTCTAATATGGAATATAATATGACTGTGGCCTCTGTTGATTTAGACTTTGTACTCCTACTAATAACAACTCAACTTGCATTTATTTTTTAAAGATACTTTGGCACATCATTGACTTACATTTGGCCGTGACCGATCAATCAATTAAAACCCCCAAGGCATTTTTTACATACACACTTACTGTTATCCTTCCTCATCTATTCCTCCTTGCATTCTGTATATGTAAAGATGACTTTTTAGAAACCTAAACGTAGGACTTTACTTTCCTTATTAATTTCATGTTATTGATTTCAATTCAGCAATCTAGCTTACTCAAGATCCCTTGATTCATTTTGAATCTTGAGCTTACCGGTCTTCTGAATTTGCTTTCACTTCAAACTGTACATCACCTGGAACTTTGATATTTGATCTGTCTTCACATAGTCATGGGAAGTAATGGGATTGAACATAATGGCATCAAAGGCAGGGCCCTGTGGCACATACCTTGCCTCAGACACATATTTGATGGATTAATGAACATCTTTAGGGTCTTTAGGGTCTACCATTCAACCTTCTAGAATTCTACCACCTGTGCTATCATCTGGATCATACATCTCCATTTTTCTCCACAAGGACACCAGAAAGACTTGTTGAGTACCCCCACTAAAACCAGAATACTCACTGACTAGGGCAGTCTATATCAGCCCAGGGTTTAGTGACTATATAATGATCTATTCTGAGTATCTATGGTTTTACTAATTCGATCTGGATTTTTGCTTGAAATTAGGCCTTCAATTTATCAGAGATAATGTCTAGAATCTTTTCTTTCTTCTCATTTGAAGATCAGGACAGCTCCTTTCCAATTTCAGTTTTCAGGATGTCCTTTACTCCATGAGATTTATCAAAGGTCACCAAGAGAGCTTCTAGGTAAAGTCATAGGCTGTTTTATCACTCTAAAACATAACTCACCTAGACATAGGGAACTGTATTTACTTAAAGCAGATTTCTTATTATGGTGTCACTTACTTAAAGCTTTAATTTCCTCTACAATGTTTATTTTGCCTTTTGAAATTTGAGGCCTTTATTCTCACTTTCAAAACTCTAAGAAGTGTTATTATATATTATTAACCCCCATTTTAAGCTGGAAAACTGAGACCACAAAGGTAAAATGACCTAGACAGGGTCACTCAGTATGGAGGAGAGAGTGGCCCTGGGGTCTACTGGCCCAGTCTGGGACTGTCCTTCACCTCCATGCCCCATGAACTGATCTCTAAGCAGTAATAGGATGGATGATGATGACAATATAATATTGAGGGTTTCCTACCTCCAGGTAAGAATACTTTACAGACATTACCTCACTTAACCACCAAGAATCCTATGAGGTATTAACATTTCCAATTTACAGGAAATAGGCTCTTAGAGTCAAATAACATTATGATGAGTTCATACAGCTAAAAATGCTAGAAACTGACTCAACCTAGTCTATCTGATTCTAACGATCATATTCTTAACTGTTCCACTAAAATGGTGGAAGTTCTTTTGCTGGAATTAATTCTAAGGTGGAATCAGAATTTCAGAGGTTGAAGAGGCCTTAGAGTTAAGATCCCACCAAGAAATTTCCTTCAAAATATAGTGCCAGGCAAAACAGGTTATTTTGAAGAACTGTTGTTTCCTCCTTTCTGATAGATAGTAAAAACCATGTAACTTGCCAAGTTTCTCTTTTTGTCCCAGCTACTAGGAAGCTGAGCCAACTCTACCTGAAGCTCAATCACAGAAGCCATATTAGTCATAGCTAACATGTTTCCTTTCCATTCCTTTTCACAGCTTTGATTTCCAATTGCAATTTAATAAGTACATTGTATATACGTTATATTCTCTGCTATCTCTCTTTCTCTCCATTTTAACCAGGCCATGCCCTTGTCACTTTTGTTTGAATTATGATAACTGCCTAGAGACATCGCTAGTCTTTCCCCCTCTCCAATTCTTTTCTCACTAAACTGCCATAGTGATATTTAAAAAACACAAATCTGATGACATCAATCCCCTGCTTTAAAAAATCAAGGGCTGGCCATTTCCTGTTGGGTTGCAGTCAAAACCCCGCAGAGCATTCACCACCTGGCCTCAGCCTCTCTTCCTAAATTCCTTCTAGTTGATTTTTTGACTCATTTAAGCTCTAGACACACTGGTTGACAGTTTCCTCTTGAACGGGACTGACATTTTCATGCTTCTCTGTCTTTGCTTTATTATGTCTTCCTCTTGCAATGTCTTTCCTCTCATCATCCACCTGATGACTGTTTACCCATCCTTCAAGGCCCAGGTCAAGTGCCACCTTATCTTAATGGCTTTCCACTATCCCGTCCAGGAAGGAACAATGGTTTCCTCATCTCTCCGACTTTCGTATTTCATACAGCTCTATTATACTTATCATATTTTATTATAGTTTATTTCTGTACAATTTTGTCTGCACCACTAGGCTAAGAGCATTTTTAGGGCTGAGATCATTTCATTTATCTTTATGCCCTCTGTACCTGTCATATGAAGTCTCCAGAACATAACAGGTACTCCTCTGTTTGGACTCAACCAAGAAACCAAATGAAACAGTAATAGATGTGATTTGTGATCCCCAAACTAAGTATTGGACAACTTAGGTCTAGAACTTCTATCTTCCAGTTTCCAAACCCCTATTCTGGTGTTCTTTAATGTAGTTTATGAACATTGCTCTAGCTGCCAAAAAGTCACCTGGGAAGTTCATTAAAATAAAAATTCCAGGTCACTGATCCTAGAAATTCTAATTCTATAGGTCTGTGTGGGGTCTTGGAATTCGTATTTTTAAACAGGCTCCACAGGTTTGGGTGCCACCAAGTCTCATACTGCGCTATGCTACCATTTCTTAATATAAAATAAAATGATTATTTTATGCTTAATGTGTTGATTTTCATTAGGTATTGGTTACACCTGGGTCCAAGCTGGTAAGTTCAGGCATTCTGAAATGTGTCGTAGATCTCTCACAGATCCAAATTCAACACAGAACCCTATGAGTTCCTAATGAATTCAAGAGAAAAAATGTAAATAATACACAGTAAAAAACAAAAGTTTATGAACTTCAGGAGAGAACTGAAGCAGATCGCATATAATCTAATGGCAGAGGAACTTCAATGTGATTAGCCTTTCTTATTTTGTTATTATACATCTTTAATTATCTAAAATGCCTCTCTCTAAATCTGACCCCCCACCTAGGTCCAGCCACATAATTATCAGATAATTAGATAGAGTTTTTGTGAAAAAGTCTAGTCCTTTCGTGACATGTATTTGTAGTTGAAGATTAGGTTAGCTTTTTAATAAAGAAAAATAGTGAATAACAATGCAATATAAGAGCTATCACTTGAGATGATTATATACCTAAAAATAGTCACGTAAGAAGTAGGGAAAACTCCTAAGTTTAATGATCATGTTAGCTGTGGATATGTAAAACTAAAATCTCTATCTCCTAATATATAAGGTAGCCATAAAGTAAGGCTTGTTTAAGACTCAGGTTTAAAAAGTAATGGGATTAAATACATACACACAGTTGTTGAATTAAAATGGTGTGATGTTATTTAGCTGGCAAACATTTTATGTATTTTAAAGGTCTAAAATAATTGAAGGTTTAAAAGTAATTTTAATGTTTTTTAAAAATTAGTGCTATTCATTGTTCAAAGGATTAAAAATGTTAACTTAATTGTTTTTATTTGAATTAAACTGTTAATTTTACTTTTGGAATCAAGTTTTCCCTCTTCCTCCAATGCATCTTGTTCTTATACATGGGGCAGTCCTTAGATAGAGCTTAATATCATTCATTCATTAAAACTCAGTGTGAAACCTGAAATAAACCACAGGGTTTTATTTAATTGAGAGTTAAAAAACTTAAATCAATCTATCATTTTACTATCTTCTCATTACCCCATCCTAATCCACTCATTGGATTTTTTTTTTTTAACATAATAGTAAAAGGATCAGTGAAACAAGAAGAGCTACACTCATTGGATTTTATGCATTACCCTATGTGACTTACTTTGCCACAACAGCATTTATGTGAGTCCTCACAAGTCCCAGATATTGGTCAATCTGTGCCTACACAGAGAAAAAAAATAATGAGCACATCCAAAGATCATGAGGTCAAAATTTAATGCCATTGTTTGACATCACATAGAACTTACCTGGTGCTTAACATACACTACAGGTAGAGTAAACATTGAAACCACAGCTGGGATGAAAAACAAATACAGTATTAAAATTCTGAGTTATCAATAAGAATACGCTTATAGACACATTTTTATATGGTTATATGATATTATAGCATTATTTGGAATATCCAGCATTTTATTTTTTATCCCCTATTTTGGGAAGCAATTTACAGCATTCTAGATAAAAGATGACGGGCAGTTCATAGGGAAAATAAAATGATGCTGAGCCCTGCACAGGTATTTTGTAATTATTCCTAGAATTAGGATATACTTTCCCCTCCCAAGATGCAAATGAATCTCTATCCATTGCTGCCACTGTAAACAGATCCAAATATATATTACGAGCCAAAAAGAAGCCAGTTATATTTGAAGAAAAAAAAACTTTTAGACTTAAGAATTCATTATTAGTGTATAATATATATTATACACTTTAACTGAACTATGATGGTAAGAGAAGTGCTCTGCACTCAGATATATCTGGCATTCGTTCCTAGGAATCTCTTTAAACAAATGAAAAGCTTATAGCCTAGGAAGGAGCATTTTCACAGAGGGTGTGAAGGAAGACGTATATACTCTCATCTGCTCTTACCCATGAGCAGCAGGGTCAGGCCATTGAAGAGAGCGCCAACATAGGTCAGGAGCCACATCAGGACTGCGAACTGAAGAACAAAAGCATTGTCCCTAAAACCCTTCCTGACAAGAACAGTCTCATATCATTGACTTTTACCTAGATTCAAATTTGAGTCAGAATACATCATGATTTCAATAGTCAATGAAAGGTGTTGAAAGCTCTTCACAGAATCATTGAAAGGAGATCCAGTCTCTAGTTCTCTTGGAACCCTTTGGACCACTTTGTGATAAATTTTGAGGGACACAGGAAATAATCTAGGCCAGGGGTCAGCAAGCTGTGGCCCTTGACCTGTTTTTGTATAGGCCCACGAGTTAACAATGATTTTCACATTTTTAAACGGTCAAATAAAATAAGAGTACTATTGTCTAATATGTGAAATGCTATTGAATCAAATTTTCAGTGTTCATAAGTTTTATGGGCACACAGTCAAGCTCTTCCTTTTTCTATTGTCTTTTTCTGCTTTTGTACTACAATGGCAAAGTTGAAAAGGTGCCACAGATAGTGTGGTTTGCAAAGCCTAAAATATCTACCATCTGGCTCTTTGTGGACAAGGTTTGCTGACCCCTGTTCTGGCCCACAATTTTTACATTACAAATACAACCATGACCTTAAAAGCACTAAGGTAAGTAATTATAATTGCCCTGGTATCTCTCTTCAGTCATTATATGGCAAGTCATTATTCCAGTAAAGCATTTTGAGGGTCAAGACCATATTTTTCATTTTTCCTTCTGCCCTTCCTTGAACAGCTACCAGACAGCTCCCAGTACAAGCCGCTGCCATGGTGTGTACAAAGTGCTCTGGGAGCACAGAAACCTCACAACTACCTTGCCTGGGATTTCCCAGCTTTGCTTATGGCTATGCCGAATCACAATTGACTAAGTTGGATTCTACATGTAAGTCACCAAGAGGCCAAAGCAGCTTGTTCAAAGGAACCCAGCAAATTCAGTGAGAGCCCCAGGTGCTCCTGATCCTCATCAAGTGAGGGGCTGGGCATACCTGTACCCTTCAGATGGCTCAGTCTCCCAGCTGTAACTATGTAAGCACACTTGGAGGTCTTACTATTAATATTAGCAGAATCCAGAGTTTCCTTCAATGCAAAAATATATATGTTTTTCACATTCCCTATCTAGAATTTTTTATATTAACATTAATTTTGGGAAATTGTCGGAGGAACTAAAAATGGTTTAAGGAGAAATCTGGTGCGTTGTAAAGACTATAGAGCTAGAAGCTATGTGACCTAGGTTTGATTCCAGCTCTGCCAGTGCCTCATTGGGAAACCCTGAAATGTTTTCATCTCTCTGAGCCACAGTTTCAACATTGGTACAATGAAGGGATTAGACTGTTTCATGGTGTCATACAACTGGAGGTCTTCTGACTCTAGAATATAATTAGCACTTGCTTTTCATTCTCCGTGATGTAGCAGTTTATAGTATTACACCTTTAGGGAAAATAACAGTCAAGATTGTAAAGTGAGCAGCTTAAGCAACTATACTTTTAAGGAATCCACCAGGTCCTGGACAAGGAAGAGCCTCCTCAGTTCCTTAAGCGTGCTGTTCACGTAGAACTGCAGGCAGTCCGTGTACTTCTGAATCTGCTCCTGAGAAAGGGTGATCTCAAGCTCCAAGTAGGCCCTGTCAACAAATCACCCCCACAGAGAATTTCATCAGAAGGAATCATGAGACAGGCTGCCACCCCCCCAGTAATAGTTGAGCATTCCTTTTCTCACTCTGAGAGTGAGGGCGCGGTCATCTCTGGGGGGTTATGCCAGTCAGCGAGGCCCACAGGGCACCATACACATGTGCTTCCAGTGCACTGGGAACACAGAAAGCATGGTTCTCAGTAGAGCATTGTGACTGTTTCTGGCTATCTAAGAAATAGCATGGGCAGGCTGAAAATTCAGAGAAACCAGCTGGGACCAGAGAAAAAAAATCAGTGCAAAATCAGCTCATTTGCTGAATTCTCCATACATAACTTCATGGAGATAAATTATCTTTTTAAAGTAGTTGAGATAGCCCAAAATCCTAGCTGCCAACTGTTCCTCTTAAGAACTCTAAGAATTCATGTTTAAATTCTGGGATTTACTTCCAGGTTTATAGAAAGAGCACTGAAAACTCACGTGACCTGGGCCATATTAAAATACTTATGGGTTCTACTGAGTGGTATTTTTAGTAATAACATTTTTTATTAGTTAAAAACGGTAAAATTTAACTCTTGGGTGGGAAAAACACGTAAAATACAAATATATAAATATCATCCCAGCTTAAGCCTCCTCTGCTTGGCCAAGCTCCTCCACAGAGGTCCACCCTTTCCTACCTCCCCCTCTGCTTAAAACAGCACCTAGTATCTACCTAGAGGATACTCCTAGAGTGCTTTAAGTGCTTACTTAACTCTGTGTTGAGATAAAAAGAGTAAAGCAGTATTTGGCTTGAGTTTTCAGGAGTGTTATGGACTGAATGTGTCCTCCCCCAAATTCATGTTGAAATCTTAACCCTCAATGTGATAGTGTTAGGAGGTGGTGCCTTAGGAAGGTGATTAGATCATGAGTGTGCAGCCTTCACAAATGGGATTAGTGCCCTTAGAAAAGAGGCCCAAGGGAGCCTATTCACTCCATCCCACAGTAAAAGTGGGATACAGTGAGGAGTTGGCAATCTGCAACCCAGGCGAGGGCCCTCAACAGAACCCAACCTTGCTGGCACCCTAATCTTGGATTTCCCAGCCTCTAGAACTGTGAGAAATAGATTTCTGTTGTTTATAAGCCACTCAGCCTATGGTATTTTGTTATAGCAGCTGGCAGTGCTAACACCTCCTTCTGCCACAGGTCATATATCCTCTTAGTAGACTGCCCTTTTATTTTTGTATTTCCTCCTCTTCAATGTGCATTCAAATCAGGTTTTCCCCAGCATAAAAATGTAGAGAAGGATATATGATAAGTCTGTTCATGAACCCTGCACCCCCTCAGAAGGTTGGTCCTGTGGTGTTAAACTTCTAGAGAGAGCATGGAAACAAAACTCCAAATACCCTAGTCCTGGTTTCGTGCTATTTACTGGCTACCTGGCCTTGAGCATGTCACATCACTTCTTGGAACCTCCGTGTTCCCACTTGTAAATAGGAATGAAAATGCCTGCTGTGCCTTTCTCATATAGTTAAGAGGATTAAGTAACTGTTGGATTATGATTACTGTTAGAAGTAAATATACATGAAAACTCAACAAAGCAATAAGTATTAGAATAAGAATAATCAAGTTTGTTTGACAAATTCACCAGCAATGTTATATACTCAAAGACAGGGTGTTAGGGGAGACTCTAAGAGGTCTGTTAGGTCTCAGAGAAACATGACTCAAGTTCATCTGTGAGCTGAAATACAGGTGAGGGGAAAAGCCCCTGCTTGGGGGGTGAGGGCTCCTCAGCTGAGGCACTCACTTGAAAGGGTGGCCCTCGTCGGTTTTCTGCACAGCTTGTAAAACAGACTTGTAGATGCGGAAACTGATGGTGGCTGAGAGCGCAGCCAGGGCCAGGTAGGCCACGACGCTCACCACGCTGAACTGGGTCAGGGAGAAGAGCAGCAGCAGGAAACTCCCAAACACGATGCCCGTCTGCTTGATGTCCCGCCAGTACAGCAGGTCAATAGCTGCAGGAGGAGACACAAAACACACCCTGCTGAGCTCCCACAGTGTCACCACGTGAACCGCTGTGGCTCACTCCACCAAGCTGTGGTTGCTGTGGGTTCTCACCTGGCATCTGGATTCCTAAACACCAGTGAGCAGACACACAGCTATGCCAAGGGCACTTACTGTCATTACACTTTGGTTTGGAAGAATTGTTTCCACCCTTGAGGATAATTCACAAATTCACATATAAGACAAGACTGTTGAATCCCCATTGACCATATTGTGATGGGTGTAGCTCTGTGGGCTACACCATCCACACAGTGGCCCGAATTATGTGACTGTGAAACAAACTTGAAAATACAGAGGACTCCGTGAAGTACCTGTTCTCCTCTTTCAGATAGCATTGCTTATGTGTGCATCTTGCTGCCCTGCTGACAATTTTACGACTCAATGGTAGCCTTTAGATGTACATACTGGTCATACAAATGACCCTGCTGCTGAGAATGGGCAGCAACAATGAAAAGAAAGGTCTGGGAGAAGTGGTGTCTTCAGAAGCACAGAGGAAGGTCAGGAGTTGCCAGCCAATAGCATATACATCCGGACAAAGACATGGCCTGCCTCCAAAACAAGAGCAAAACTGACAAGTTAGTGGCTGTGTCAAGAGACCCTGGAGGCTGGGCAAGGTGGCTCATGTCTGTAATCCCAGCACTTTGGGAGGCTGAGGTGGGTGGATTATCTGAGGTCAGGAGTTTGAGATCAGCCTAGCCAACATGGTGAAACCCTGTCTCTATTAAAAATATAAAACATTAGCCAGGCGTGGTGGCAGGTGCCTGTAGCCCCAGCTACTTGGGAGGCTGAGGGAGGAGAATTGCTTGAACCTGGGAAGCGGAGATTACAGTGAACCAAGATCACGCCATTGCCAATTGGGCACGTGACAAATGGTTTTCACAGAATGTTATGCCAATCAATTTTAAGGAAGAGAAATACGATGCAAAATTCCCATTTCACAAGCAAATGTAAATGGAAGTTGTTAGTACTACCAGCTTCACCTGCAGTGTACCGACAGACACCCGGTTTACAGAATTAGACTACAGCCATTTGCTCATAGGAAGAGAGAAGTGACCAGGTTGAAGAGAGCAGGGAGCTACTCACATCTTACATGGGTATGTAATTAGCTTGAAAGAACAGTTTTGAAAAAGTCACACACCCTCATGACAATGCAAGCCAGGAGAGGTGACATAAGGAATTTTGCAGATTAAAGTACTAACCCTCTCTTGGCCACAGACTTACCTCAGGCTGGCTGGAGAGTAAATCAGGGCTAAAAGGTAGAGTCTCTTTCATAACAGGCAGAGGATACTCCCAGCAATCTGAAGCTGGAGAGAGAATTCACTCCTCACAAACTCCCCCACCTACCACCACTATCTGGGCCATCAGGGATATTAACTCAGACTCCAGTAGGCAGACCTTTGTTGGGCAAAATTTGTTCCCTTTCTTCAACAGTTCTGCCATGTGGGAAATAGAGAAGAGGCTCACAAGCATGTTTTGTGGGTGAAACAGAGTTTTTTTCTCTTTTGAGTAGGGCTGGTCCTACAAATAGGTTTCCAGAGGCAAAAATAAAAAAAATAAAAAAACAAAGGACTGTGCTCTAAAGTCTCTCTCTTCTCCCTATCCCAACCCCAGTAACACTTGACTGACCATTAGAAATTCATTCCTTTGGCCCAACCCTTTTCCATCCTCAAAGTAGTTGTTACCATCTTTTTCTTTAATGCAAAGATGCTAGAATAGAATAATGCATTAAAGATTTGCTTGTCCTTAACAACAAAATATGAATGAGTTCACCAAATGATTTTTCTTTTAGAAGAGTTTGTTTAGAATGAAGCACCAAAAATTATAATCCTTTTCAGGTGGAGAAGAGCGATCTTTTGGAAGACATGACCTGCAATAAACCCCTGGAACTCTGAGGGTAGAGGACAGAGTGGGAGAAAAGGGCTCTCCACAGATGCCCAGCAGCTCCAGGGTTGAATGGACTGGAGACAATAAATTGGGGTATGCCTAGGCTAACGGTCTAAAGCCTAGGCAGCAGGGCTAAAGGTCTTTGAGGGTCCAGGGCCTCCAGGTATTTACTCTCTTTGTGATGGGGGAGGGGCAAAGGGGAATTAAAAGGAAACTAAAGCATCACCACTAACTAAAGTGTTACCTCTTACACAACTTTTTCATTTATTGAGCAGGAACGAAGTGCCAGGCTTTGTGCTGGGTAGGGTGGTGCGGATTTAAAAATAAGTTAATTGTACAAAAACACACACACACTCACACAAATGAGTAAGAAATAAATGGTAATCTATTTAATGATGCCCATACACATATGGAAACAAATACATTATAAGTCAGCATGATTTGTGCTGAAGGGGGCACTCTTTAGTGTGAAAGAAGATGCTTACCCACTTGTGAGATTGAAGGGGCTCAGGACAGCCTCAAAGTAGTTTTCAGACAAAGAGAAGATAGAATTTGCTATTTTCAAGTGAATCCCCTCTGAATGAATTGCTTTCTACCTGGTAGAAATGGCATGCTTTCTAGGGAAGCGTCCTAAATCTCCAACCATCAGAATGCCTGCTCAAGAAATCTATGAATGGCAGGCACTTCATGGGCTTTCCTTGAAGAAACTGTGGGCAAAAGGCATTAACTAGGTAACACGAGCTTAGTGTAGAGTCATCTCTTAGCAGGTCTTTCAACTACTTGCTAAGATTGTAGGAGGTTTCTCATAAGGAGGTTAACAGAAGGATTGTTATCTTAAAACAACGGGCTGTTGTTTCTGGATACTTTGTAACAAAATTGTCTATTTACATTAATTCTGAAATGTTCAAAGCACTCTCTCTCATATGTTATCTCACTGAAACCTCAGAATAAACTCCATTACATAGGTATCTAACAAGCAAGGAAACTAAACTTTTAGAAACTCGTGAAACCGCCTTTGCAAAATTATTACTGAGACAGTGAAAGAAATCTAACTCATTCTGTCTTGCTTCTAACCTCCAAGCTGTCCTTGTTCATGCCTGGGCGTAGGCTGAACTAACTTTGGGAGAAATTTAGTTTATAGTTTAAACCAAGATGGTAACAGCCCTTTCCCAAAGCACACCTTCTTCTTGCCTGGGGACGAGATTGCCTTTGTAGGACAAACATTAGCAGCAACATGAGAAATGATGGTCTAGGAGTCATGCAGCTGGAGGCTACAAGATTCTGACCCTCCCTAAACTGCTCCTTAGATCAGTGCTTGAGATATTTTGCAGACCCTGCACTTGATGGATCAGTTGGCCCCACTCAGATCAATAAACTGGCTCATCTGATCTTGTGGTCCCCACCCAGGAACTAACTGAGCACAAGAAGACAGCTCCAACTAGATATGATTTCATCTCCGACCAAGGAGTACTCCTTGCTCACTGGCTTCTCCCAACCCACCAAGTTATCCTTAAAAACTCTGCTCCCTGAATGCTCCGAGAGACTGATTTGAGTAGTGATAAAACTTGAGTCCCCTGCACAGCTGACTCCGCGTGAAGGACTCTTTCTTCATTGCAATTCCTCTGCCTTGATGAATTAGCATTGTCTAGGCAGCAGGCAAGGTGAAACCCTTGGGTGATTACAAATTTGGGGGCTCATCTGGGATTGCCTTTGTGACTACCTGCCTGTGGTTCAGTGGCCCCCCCTCCAGCGATGGAGCCAAAAGCCAGCCCAAGTGGCCTCCTACTTCTCTTGGACTGGGGGCTGACTCTGGTATTCTTTCTACTGGCATGATGCTGCTGACCCAGTGTGCATGGATTTAATTGCAATGGAGAAATGGTCCTGGGGGAGATGTCCCTTAACTGTAGCCATATCACAGCGTGTCTGTACCCTATGGTGGGGTGTCTGTCTACAATCCCATTGCGGGGTGTCTAGATTGGTGAGTAACCTAGGCGCTGCCTATGCCTCCTTTCTTCTCCTGACTGGTAATGTAGTCTTATGGTGAGGTGTCTACAGCTCCATTGTGGGGTGTCTGTATCTGTACCATCATTGAAGGGTATCTGGCTCCTGGGGGGTCTCAGTTGGTTCTTTTTTTTTTTTTTTTTTTTTTTGAGACGGGTCTCCCTCTGTTGCCCAGGCTTAAGTGCAGTAACACGATCTTGGCTCACTGCAACCTCCACCTCCTGGGTTCAAGCAATTCTCCTGTCTCAGCCTCCCAAGCAGCTTGTACTACAGGTGCCTGCCAGACACTTGGCTAATTTTTGTATTTTTAGTAGGACAGGGTTTCACCTTGTTGGTCAGGCTGGTCTCAAACTCCTGACCTCAGGTAATCCACCTGCCTTGGCCTCCCAAAGTGCTGGGATTATAGGCATGAGCCACCGCACCCAGCCTTCAGTTGGTTCATTCTAACTAGCAAGAAGAGTCCTGGTTTGGGAGACTTCTCAATCAGGAAGATTTCGAGGAGCTTTCTCAGATGCAGAATAGGAGGATAATTTGGAAAGGATACTCTTGGAGTTCTTGGTTAGGGATCTAATTTGGAAGGCCTTCTGTCCATCTCCTCTTTGTGTGTGTTTGTATGTGTGGAAGGGATCTCAGAGGGGGTTGCTGATGGAAGTCCAGCAGGCCTAACTCAGACAACCCTCATTATTAGTCTGGTCACACTCCATGAGCCCTAAAGGTGGCTCAACAGGCCTGTCTCTTCGGGGTGACTATCTACTCTTCACTTTGACCACAGACCCCATTGTGAATTATCATTTGGAGGTCATCTGCCCTCACCTGGAGTGAATCAGGACTAAAAGGAAAAAGTTTTAGCTTTTCCAGGCTGACACTGGGTGCTGAACAAGGTGACTAACATCTGTTTTGTTATGTATATTTTGCTGGGATGGAAAATGTTAATTCGGTTCTCCATGCAGCCCATTGGGCAGCATTATGCAAATTAAGAATCTTGCCTGTGGTTCCATAAAACAGTAAACGGTGATTTTCTCTTGTCAAGTGGCTGGAACCCCACTGCTATAGCACAAACAAGCAGGGTCATCAGAAGCTACTCCATTCTTCTGGAAGCTGCAGAGAGAGAGAACCCAGAAACCTGGGATGCCAGCAAAAAAGGTAAAAAATTATTACCAGCCAAGTTTCTGGTCTCTCTCTCTCTCTCTCTCTGTCTAGGTAAAACAGTAAACTATTTGTCTTCTCTGCAAAGGTCTGATTAATAGAAAAAAGGATTTGTGAGACTAGTCCTAGGCTGTAGCAAATGCTATGTACTTTGTGCTAAAAATCTGTCTTTCTGTGTTCTGTAATGGAGGGAGGGGTATTGCAGGATAGAATGTGGATATAATGTGAATATAAGACTGCCTTTCAAGCCAGCTTGGCAGGCTGGTTAGTTACAAACTTTGCTACGGATCCCTGAAACTAATACTGTATAAAATTTCTCTGTCTTGTTTTGTGTCCTTAATAGCTTAAGCTTGTGACCATGTAGTGATACTTTCTTTGGTTTCCACTATCCAGGACAGGAATTTTGGGGTTCATGTCATAGTCCTTAAATTTTTTCTTGAGCAGTTAAAAGACTTGCAAGCTTGAATTTGGCTTTTCTAGGCTCCTTCTGGGAAAAGCAATAGAATCTGCTCAATGCTGTATAGCTCAGTATCTAAGGCTTTATCTTTTGACAGTGGTGGCCTGGGTTCAATTGTTGGCTTCTGGAATAATTCCGTTCTGATTTGTACCACTTTGCCATTTATTGGGGTTCCCCCCCCATACATGACTTCTAATTTCTTCTCTTGAATTTTCCTTTCTTTAAACTACGTTGTGGAAATTCTAAATCTTGTAAAAAAGAAACTGCTTTCTTCAAAGAAAATGTCTTTGAAGCATATAGGAGGTTACCTTTGGTAAAGTTCAGAAGGTAAAAATATTGGCCACTTGGCATGGCTAAAGTCAGGTAATAAGAGATTTGAAAGGATTTCTTTTTTAAAGAACACTATGGTTAAAAGTCAGCTTAATTAAAAGTGGATAAACAAGCTATACATTGATTGATTGATTGAGATGGAGTCTCACTCTGTCATCCAGGTTGGAGTGTAGTGGCACCATCTTGGCTCACTGCAAACCTCCGCCTCCTGGGTTCAAGCGATTCTCCTGCCTCAGCCTCCCGAGTAGATAGGACTACAGGCATGCACTACCACGCATGGCTAATTTTTTGTAGTAGGGACAGGGTTTCACCATGTTTGCCAGACTGGTCTCAAACTCCTGATCTTGTGATCCACCTGCCTCGGCCTCCCAAAGTGCTGGGATTACAGGTGTGAGCTACTGCACCTGGCCCATAGATATATTTAAAGGGCTTTATGATTTTCTCTTCTTGGAATTTGTTTTTCTGGAAAAAGGTTTTTTTCTTCTCAGTCGACTGAATTATTTTTCTCCATTTTTTTTTGTCTTGCACCTCTTAATGCACATACGAGAGGCCCTGAGATAACTTCTGGTAGCTGGAACTCACTGGGAAAAACAGAGAAGACACCACAGACCCTGTTTTGGGAAAAAAACCTCTGTTTTCCTCATAAAATCCCAAGAATTAAAAACAGATAAAGCCCTCTTAAAATTAAAGGCTCTGTTAGTTTTGAGGATATCAGAAATTACATCACATTATGATAACTCGGTAGGAAATATACTTTAAGGGATGGCTAATAGTATTTATGGAGGGATACTAAATTCTTTGCACACTTGGATCAGAGAAGCATGCTTTTGGCCACTTGGAAGATAAGAAAACATCCCCATGCCTCTCTTGGGAGATAAGACTCCCATGGGAGATAGGCTGATTACAAAATGGGCTGATTGGCTTTGGGTTGCCTTGCAATAAAATGCAGGGTAGAAACACTGCACTGTCCTCTCCCAAGTATTTTCCTCCTTTTGGGGATCCAGGATCCAGTATAAAATGGCACCCTTAATTTTGGGGATCTGTCTTTGCCTTCAGCTGCTTATTTGCTGCTTCTTTGGCCCTAGAAATGCAGGCTTTACTGGCCCTTTTCCTTAAAGGGCTCCACCCTGAAGCCAGTCATCCAGTTAAGAAACTGGCAAAAGAAAAATTTCATAAGTGCTGAATCTTCTGTCTATGTATTTATATGTGTTGTCTGTTTATATATAAAAAAGCTCTGATTAATTGGCTTAGAAACATAAGTGCAAAAATCAAATATTTTGTCAGAAAAATAGGAATTTTAATGCTGTTTTGTTCATGTGACCTTAGCAATCTTTTGGAAATAAAGACAGTTTTAAAGATCATTGGTAAAATAAAATGTCGTGAAAATGTAGACATTTGGTCTAAATTAAGGTCAAATATCAAATTTGCTAAATGCTTTAAGGTCAAGCTGTTTCTTTTGCTTTGAAAATTGTTTGATTTACCTACTTTGGAGCATTAAATTATAAATAAGGCTTGGGGACATATGTAAAGCCATGCCCGCTAGCTATGCTAAAAAGAGTCAGACGTTATCTTCATTTCTGTCTTATGTCCTAGGCTTCACCCCTAGTACATAATTAAAATTGCTTACTTATCAGATTTTTCACTAAAAATAAAAGTTGCTAAGAGTTAACATTGTAACATGTAGTTGAGACCACTGAAGAAACAGTTTTACAGACAAGGTGTGTAGGGAATGTGTTTTTGCTAAAAGATTATAAGAAGGCATGGGAATATGGCTTTTGGTAAACGGAATGTAACTTTTGTCTAGTTCAGAGAGTTTTAAAAATTGTCTTAACCTAAAAGAGTAATGGAACAAAACTGAAGTTATTAAGCAAAGTGAAAGGGGTTTGTAAAGGGGTTGTGCTTGTAAAAATTCTGTGGTTATAAACAAGTTGGCTAATTCTTAAAATAAATTATTTAGCTTTTCTTATGTCAAAACATTAAAATCATACTGATGTGGGGGCCAGAATCTGGGCCCATGTGTCTGAATAACGGGATTTACTCAGAAAATTGATCTGATGTTTAATGGAAAATTGTAAAGGGTTCTAAAGAATTTGTGAAAATCTTACCTTATGGTCAAACTAATTAAAACTGAATAAAGATATAAAATTTTATCTTAAAAAACTAACTTTAACATTAAAGATGCACTAATGCCAACAGGAAATTTGTTTTTCTCTTTCAAAGATGATTTTTATGTAATACTGAAAGATAATAAAAAGGGTTTATTTTCTTCTTGGGTAAATGGCAGGGAAAAAAAAGCAGGAAAGAGAGAAGAGACAGATTCAACTGGCCTCATGCTATCTTCATTGGATATTGTTTGGAAAGCGAAGTACTGTCTATCGGAGTAAAGGTTTTTCTTTTTAAAAATTTTTTTGGAGTTATCATTTTGGCCAAATGAATTACTTGGATTCTATTTTGTGATATCCAGTGTTTAAAACCTTTGATATTTAACAAACTTTCCAACATCAAATTATAAATTATGTCTCTTTCTTACCTAATATTTTAAATATTAGGTCTTCTAAAGTCCAAAAATAACATTTGGTTTATTTGGTACAAAACTCATACAGAAAGCATTGTCAAATATGAGATGGTGTTTGGCTTTCTTTGGTCTATATTTGTGTAAATGTGTTATTGGTATATGTTTTGCAATAATGTAAAACCCCTGTAAGTCCAATATAACTTAGTATATTTTATTAGTCATTATTATGTTATATCACATCAGTAATTATTATGTTAACAGACTGTGCCACAGAGGTAACACATTTCCTTGTCAATTGTGTCTTTAACTGTGGCTGCCTTAAAATGTTTTTGTAGTCCACAGACAATTGTTGTCTCATTTCGGTCCTCTTTAAAAAAAATCGTTTTATAATCAGCTGTAACATTTAACATGTGCTCTTAAATGCAGGTTTCTAATTAATAATGCGGGAGATTGTGACATTAAAATAGAGGTAAATCTTTCAAATAGAAGAGTAAATGGTTTGGTTTACTTTGTACTTTATTTGTATAAATTTTATTAATATGTGTTCCAAAATTATGGGAAACTTCTATAATGTTGATATAATTCAGTGTACATTATTAATAATTATAATTGTTATGTAGAATTGTTGTATGCCACAAAAGTCTCCAAAATTCCTAGTCAACTGTAGCTTTAATAGTGGCTATAGACTTTTGTCATCCACAGACATTTTGTCTTGCTTTGGTCCTTTTCAAAAGGCAGTTTATAATCAGATATACAACTCTTAACTCAGGCCTCAAATAACTTTAAAAATTGTGCTATTGAAAGAGGAAAAAAACAAACTTCTAAGACTCTCATGGAAAGCGTATGCGTTAAACATTGCTAAACTTTTTGTTTTCATAGTCAAGAGAACTTACTTCTTTGCAGCTATTTGCAACTTTTAACAAGTGAGTAAAATATACTCCTACAAACAAAATTGGGAGCATATTTATTCCTCTCTAATTTCTCCAGAATTTGGAAACTACTTGTGAATATTCTGAATTTACAGAAGTACAGTTAATTGCATAAGTGCAATAAGAATCTGTTTTCTTTTGTAACAGGATACATTGGAGAAACTGGTTATTTTACCAAGGCTTTAACTGGAATGGCATGCTTCCTTTAAAGAATCAAAGTTGACTTACAAAGCCAATTAAAGCCCATTGGGGAATCTAGTTTGTTCCTGACCTGTAGTAAGTAAAGAATGTCACTTTCTAAGAGGCCCAGGAACCCCAAGGCATCTTGGGACCTTAAGAGAAGAGGAATTTTCCTACCTCATAGGTATTAAAGGGTACAAACCCATTGCTGGGCTTGGCTTTTTAAAAGTATCATCTAAAATTCTTCATGAAACAAAGTTCTATCAACGCCAATGAAAAAAGCCCAAGTGAAAAATAATTATTCTTCCTGCACTTTATGCAAATAGCCAGGCCAAGAACAGTAAGACTGAAGTTTATTTTGTGAACAACTCAGTTCCCTCAACAATTGTTTTTAATAAAAATGGGGACTGGAGAGAGAAAAATTATGCTTCAACAGAAAAACTATAGTACACTGCTGTTAGCTGTTCTTGGGGTTTTTTCTGCAGTTTAAACTAAATTCTAAATTTTTTGTGGGTTAGAAGTCCCCAAACTAATGCTTTCAAAACTTTGCTTTTAAAACTGGGAATTGTACTCCTCATCCTAGAACTCGTTATTTACCTTATAGTAGGCTGTTCACGTAAACACTGTAGTAAAACTATAAACAAGAATACTAATGTTTTTGGCTAAGAATACTAATGTTTTTGCCATGGAAGCCTTAAAAGCCCAGCCAGGCCTGCATGAGTACACTCAGACAGCTGCAAAGCTTCTCCACTCTTCTCACCTTGGGGTTCACTCTCATTCCCACTACGTCCCTGTCCTCTGTCAGTAGGAAGAAGCCAGAGCAATCAATGGCCTTTTCCCATCTTCATAGCCTACACCTTAAGATTAAGGTGTTATAAAACCTAAAGGGAGGGACTGAAACCACCTTTGCAAAATTATGACTGAGACAGTGAAAGAGATCTAACTTAACTGACTCCATCTTTTTTTTTTTTTTTTTTTTTTTTTTTTTTGAGACGGAGTCTTGCTCTATCGCCAGGCTGGAGTGCAGTGGCACAATCTCGGCTCACTGCAACCTCCGCCTCCCGGGTTCAAGTGATTCTTCCGCCTCAGCCTCCCGAGTAGCTGGGACCACAGGCACATGCCACCATGCCCGGGTATTTTTTGTATTTTTTAGTAGAGACGGGGTTTCACCATGTTGGCCCGGATGGTCTCGATCTCTTGACCTCGTGTTCCACCTGCCTTGGCCTCCCAAAGTGCTGGGATTACAGGCGTGAGCCACCGCACCCGGCCAACTGACTCCATCTTGCTTCTAACCTCGAAGCTGTCCTTGTTCATTCGTGGGTGTAGGCTGAACTAACTTTGGGAGAAACTTAGTTTACATTTTAAACAAAGATGGTAACGGCCCTTTCCCAGAGCATACCTCCTTCTTACCTGGGGACTAGATTGCCTGTAGGACTAACATTAGCCACAAGATGAGAAATTATGGTTTGGAAGTCATGCATGGAGGCTGTAAGATTCCAACCCTCCCTAAACTGCTCTTAAGATCAGTGCTTGGGATATTTTTCAGACCCTGCACTTGGTGGATCAGCTGGCTGTACTCAGATCAATAAGCTGGCTCATCTGATCTTGTGGCTCCAATCAGGAACTGAGGGAGCACAAGAAGACAGCTCTAACTCACTATTTCACCTCTGACCAATCAGAACTCCTGGCTCACTGGCTTCCCCCTGACAAACCAAGTTGTCTTTAAATAAAAACTCTGCTACCCAAATGCTGGGAGAGACTAATCTGAGTAATAATAAAACTTGGGTCTCCGGCACAGCCGGCTCTGTGTGAATTACTCTTCTCTATTGCAATTCCCTTGTCTTGATGAATCAGCTCCGTCTAGACAGCGGGCAAAGAGGGTGGTTACACTTGTATCTTGGCTAGTTAATAGGAGAAGCAGGATCCAATCCTAAATCTGATGCTTTTTCCAAAACAAAATAGTTGCCTCTCTCACATTACATGTTAATGTTGCCAAAAGTTATGTAAAATTAGCTTAGAGAAATTTGATTATACTTACAAAGCTTTTGGAATTAGGTATTTAAAAGAGAAATTTCTTTGAGTAAAAAGTCATTTCAAAAGTAAACAGTTATTGATTATCTGTTATCTAAGTAAGCACAGGAATGAAGAAATCAAAAAATTCTCATCCTGGTTTTAAGGAACTTTAGGTCTAGCTGGGAAGATTGAACATTCTTTTGACAAATGCTGAATCAATGCCAACATATCTTGTACTGTTGTATGTGGCAAAAGTTGAGTTTGAGGAAGAGATAGTACTAGAATTGATAAACAGGATGTGGGATGGTATGTGAGTGTGGCAGACAATTTGTTAAGGAGATGGGGTAGATAAAAGGAAATATTACAAAGGACTAGTTTAAAAGAATGGTGTCTAATTAACTGTGGGAGAAAGGTGGAAGTGCTAATTAAGGGTGAAAACAACATTTCAGAGCTGGGTGATTGAGTAATTAGTATCACTGCCAAAAACAGGAAATTTGAGAGTGAACTGGTTTGGGGGAAAAGCTGACACTTGTCTTTAAATCTCCAGATTCTGACATGATGACATCTAAGCAGAGCATTCTGACACAGCCTGGGGCAGAGATGAGATCAGCGATGAAATGAGGCTGACAACTGCACACACTACTCATTTTTATGAAGCTTAGACGTTAAATGACTTGCTCTTTAGGCTCTGTCACAGTGGCCCTGAGTTAACATGGTCCTTAAAATCATATATCCAACGATATTCAGATGAATATATACAGCAGACCACTGGAAATGCAGGGCTAAAATTTAGTACAGGGGACTGAATATTTACTTTTGGTTGTATGCTAAGTGTAAATGATGACTTCAGCCATGAAAATGGAGGAAATCTCCAATGGAGGACAGGCTAAGGGATGTGGTTTAGGACGAAGCCATCACTTGAGATTGAAAGGAATAAGTGGGTCCATAGAAAAGAGGAGTCCACCTGTTAGAAAGGGCACCACAATAGTGTAGGTTTTGGCAGCCAAGGAGAAGGACATTTCCCAGAAGAAAGGGGTAAGCTACAGTGTGGAATGCTGTAGACATAATGAGGAAATGGGAATGTAGAAAGGGCCACTGGATTTGGAGACAGGAAGGAAGGTCATTCATAACTTTGCAGGGAGCAGTGTTAGGAGTAGTGCGGACGGAAGCCTTATTGTAAGGGGCTGGATGGGTGGGGGGGAAGTTCAAAGTGATAAAGAAGATGGTAGTTTGGGGGAGTAGTAGCAACAAGTAAACCTTTCGGTTGAGCAAAATTTAGCAATATTAGTGGCAAGGGAGGGGTAAAGATTTTGGAAAACAGATTTGATGAAGCAAAGTCTCCAAGAAGGCGGGAAAAAATGGGATTAATCATAGTTTGTTGTTTTCAAAGAAGGAAGAAGAAGAGAGATAGATAAAGATGGAGGGGCATTGTGGAAAGTTATAGGTATGGCCATAGATATGTGTTGAGGTGGAACAAAAATAACCTAAAGTGGTAAAATAACATAAAAAGGGAAATTAACTTGCATTTTCCCTGGAAAATAAGTCATGAAGTTCCCGAGGCTAAGCAGATTAAGGGTGGGGCTTAAAGAGAGTAGGAAAAGTCAAGGCCTGCACCATCCAATACAGTAGCAATAAGTCACATAAGGTACTGGGTGCTTGAAACGGGGCTAGTCCCAAATGATATGTTCTGTAGTGTCAACTACATACTGGATATTAGACTTAGTACAAAAAAGGATGTAAAATATCTCATTAATGCTTTTTGTATTGATATGTTGAAAGGCTAATACTTTTGGATATAATAATATATAATCAAAATGAATTTCTCCTGTTTCTTGTTACTTTTTAATGTGGCTATTAGAAAATTTACAGTTATATTTGTGGCTTATATTATATTTCTATTGGACAGCGCTGGTCTAGTAAAATACAGTAAGGTTTCAAAAAGGAATGAATAAATGGACTGCCAAAAAGTGAAGAGGGTTTGGTTAAAGTCAAAGATTTCTTGGGGGTCCATTCAATAGATTTAGATGCTGAATGTTCTGATCAGTGGGTGGTGGGGCTGGTCCAGGACTGTGAGTAGGCCCAAGGAGCATGATCAGAGGACTCTAAGGTACAAGAGGACAGAATTGAAATGAACCTTGGGGTTCAGGCTGGGAATGATGGACAGTCTAAACGGCTGGTGTCTGTCAGGCTGGGAGAGTGGCAATGGCCATGTGTGGTCAGAGTGCCAGGAAATGGCCCAAAGTTCTGATGATTCAGAGGGAAGGGTAGGAGGTGATGGGATCAGAGAATAGAATTTCTGCATTCCAAATCTGCTGTGTAAATGCCGATTTTTCACATTTTAATTTTGTTTAGAGTGATATCAACTTGTGTAGGAAGCTTTATAGTACCCAATCCAGAAAAGAAGGTACTGGAATAAAGTTTCCTTAGAACCCAGTGAGAAAAACATAAATAACTCTGTTACTGGAATGAATTACCCGCCGTAGTCTTCAGGTATGACAAAGTATGAGCAGTTTTTCTCTTTTAATATCCTCCTAATGCAGAAAAGACAGGCGAGAGTTTAAACATCTGAGTGTATTAGCTAAGAATACTTACTAGGACAGACATATTACGATATTGCTTTGCCAGTTGTAACAATTAAAGCTACTTTGCTAAAAATTAAGGAGAAACATACTGGTTTTGAAATGAGAGATCCGTGTGTCCTATCAATTTGATAAATGAACTGGGCCTGGTGAATTCATCATAGTCCTCAAACCACAGCTATGAGTACACACACTGCAGCCTGCCTGGGGCTGTCTTAAAATGAATTCAGCCAAAGGTGAAGTAGCAGATTTGAAGAATCCTAACACCAAATGTTGAAACCAGTGCTCCCCTCATTTCCAGAATTCAATCAATAAACAAAGAAGAATAAGAGAAGTGATCCAAGGTTTGAATTAATAGCTAAGTGGAAATTAAATCCTATGTCAAATTTCTAGAAAGAAAGTCCTTTGCTGCAGTCCAAATTTTTTGTTTTGGGAAAATATATTAAATGCATTCAAATGACCCAATAGTGGCTACAGTATTCAGGTTTATTAAAAATGTATGAACTGAAAAGACAAGTAGTGCAGCTATTTATATTTTATTTATAAGGCAAAATGTAATATATGTGGATAATATAAATTGGCAATAAATTGTGCATAATTATCTTCATTATGGTACCATATTCTTAACTGTGTAATTTTATTCCATCTTGGTACAGAAAATATTTCAGGCAGCACTACAACACTTGCTCACAAGTGTGACAAGTTAATGCTACTTTTTAAAAGGCCAAGTGAGGCCAGGTCCAGTGGCTCATGCCTGTAATCCCAGCACTCTGGGAGGCTGAGGTGGACAGATCACCTGAGGTCAGGAGTTTGAGATCAGCCTGGCCAACATGGTGAAACCCTGTCTCTACTAAAAATACAACAAAAAAACAAAAAGAAAAAAATCAGCTGGGTGTGGTGGCACACGCCTGTGATCCCAGCTACTCGGGAGGCTGAGGCAGGAGAATTACCTGAACTCAGGAGGCGAAGGTTGTGGTGAGCTGAGATCAAGCCACTGCACTCCAACCTAGGTGACAGGGCAACACTCCATCTTAAATAAATAAACAAACAAATAAATAAATAAGGCCAAGTGAGAAGATGTGAGAAATTCCTGTTCATTGGTAATGTCGGCATTTCAACAAAAGGACTGTTGAAAAATGATACGCTGTTGACATTTATTTACTTTTTAGCAAGCTTCCAACGCTTTAACTACAATGACTACCTTGTGAACAGAGTAAGAAGGCTAGACAAACCTCAGTTGTTGCCAACCCAGTGTCCAAAGCAATGATTAAAAGCCAGTTTTTTTTCTGACTGATTTTCATGAAGGAAACAAAATGTCACCACAAAAGGTTAACCAGAAAAAAACAGAAGTAACTTTTTCCTTCTTTAATCTTCCCTCGTTTGACATTAAACTGGAGAAACAAAACGGAAGTAGATGTAACAAAATACTTTAAACACAGAGACTTTCAAAGATGACATCTTCTAGTCATGAGTTTCATTTCCCAAGATAGTCTCCCACATCAGTTGAAGGTTCACATGGTAACCTAGGAGCCCTGAGTCCAGAGGGAAAACTGCTGGCAGCGACTTTTGCTGATAAGACACATTGTGATTTCATTTTCCAGGCCGTTCCCTCACACCTCCTAACTACAACCTATATGGTCGTCAAGAGAAAAATGCCAACACTATTTCTAGACTCTTAAATAATTCTGTGGCTGTTTTGAGAGGAAAGACACATTAAGCCTGGTGCTTTCTATAGCTAGTAAAAGAGCAGAGCATTTAATCCACTACTTTAAATGAGCTTTGGTGGAACAATGGAAAATGAAGGATTTGAGTGTCAAAGCCACAGCCAACAGCAATCTCTGCGGCTTTTCTTCCATGAGAGACAAAAGCAAATACACTATTCCCGAATGGCTACTCCTCAGGTTGGACTGAAGGCAAAAACTGCTTTATCCTTATGGAGGGCTTAACATTTTCCTTGGTTGGAAATGAATGTGATTCCTGTTTGCTAGGTCTAACCACTAGGACTAGAACATTCCCATTCTTTCCAAGCTGTAAAGTTAACATGATGATGTGTAAGCCCTTGGTCAGCATTGTGGGGTGGGCCTGCCCAGGAAGTGAAACAGCAGGGCCTCTGTATTCCAGACAGTTGTGCAAACTCTTCCTCCTCCTAGACCTCTGGCAAAGCCAAGGCTCACGTGGGGGATCTTCACAGAGTAACTGGGATCAAAGGAAGAAATGGTCGCAGGAGAAAGACAGGACGAAAAGACAGACTTTGGGAATATGATAGTTGAGGCATGAAGAAAGAATTTTGAGGTACTCAATAATAATTGTCTTCATGTACTTTTTCTTTCTTTAAGCCTTCTGATCTCATCAAAATACAAAGTGTTCATTTGGTCTGTTGGTCAACTATAATTAGCCACAAAATCTTAAAACTGTGTCACCCCTTCTTAAAACGCATCATTGCAGTGGAATAGGAAAGAACCATAAGGTAGACAGCTGTTGGCTCCTTTTTAAAAAATGAATATATTTAAAATTTGGGCCAAGATGATAACAGCAAAAATATTTCTTGAACTAAAAGGACAAAAGAAAAGGAATGATTTCTCATTGTACCTCTGTTCCATTCAATAAAATATTATGTTCTTGATGCCAATTATCACCAAATTTGAAATTTGCCAATCTGCAGTTTGGTGAACTATTTCTGAAGAAAAGAGATAAGATATGACCACATTTAAAGCATTTTCTTTGTAAAATGGGTAGAAGTGAATAAATTCTAAAAATTAAAACTTGTAGTTGTACTTTTCATTTATTCAGCATTGATACAAGCTTTGTCAAAGAGCTCAGGAGTAATGCTGAATTATGTTTTCTCTTTTGGCAATACAGGAAATAAGGAAGAATTTACAATTTTATTTCATGAAACAGCAAGACAACACTGCTCAGCTTGAACTTAAAGATACAGCTTAAACATACTTTGGGGTAACGGAACTTTATACTTTTCAGTTTTAAAACTCTGAACAATTTTCTTATTTGAAATACATGCTGTAAGTTTGGAATATAATTTTAATTATGAAGATTTTAAAGTAGTTAGCATTATTAACTGTCACCTTGGCAGAAGATGGCTTTTAAAGAATCATTAATGTCAAATTCCTAGCTTTCCAATTACGAGCTTCACTATAAGGCAGGCATATTTGTTTGAATGGCTGTGCCTGCCTTCCTCCCTTCCTTCCTTCCTTCCCTCCCTCCCTCCCTTCCTCCCTTCCTTCCTCCCTTTCTTCGTTCCTTTTTTTTTGATGGAGTCTCACTCTGTTGCCCAGGCTGGAGTGCAATGGCATGATCTCGGCTCACTGCAACCTCTACCCACTGGATTCAAGCAATTCTCCTCCCTCAGCCTCGTAATTATGATTACAGGTGTGTGCCACCAGGCCAAGCTAATTTTTGTATTCCTAGTAAAGTTTCACCATGTTGGACAGGCTGGTCTCAAACTCCTGACCTGAGGTGGACCACCCACCTCGGCCTCCCAAAGTGCTGGGATTACAGGCGTGAGCTCTGGCGCCCGGCCTATACTTTCATAAGAACTCAAAAGGTGACAATATATCAACAATACATGAGCGCAAATATGCACACAACTTAGGAGGAAGATGGGAAATTTGCCTGTGACATACATTTAATTATTTTCAAAATGAAAAGTGCTACTCTGAAAGCTAACCACTAAGGCCTAACTCATAATAGATCTGGTTATGTTGGATCAGTGGATTTTAGAATTTAATTCTATTATAAGGTAATTTAAAATATATCAATTACTTCACATTCTGTCCCGGAACATATTAACTGGTCTAAAGATTAGAAATAATTGAGTACAGAATATCATTTCATATATAAGAAAGGGAGAGAAGGAGGGAAAGAGAGACTTTTTAAAAATGATGGAGGAGGAAGGGCCTGGTAACTATGATGGAAGATTTCATCCACAATCCCTATTGATATATAGTAATCATAATGCTTTGGTCATAGAATATTAGGGTTATCATTTCTTTGTGTTTTTTTATTTTTTGAGATGGAGTTTTACTCTCATTGCCCAGGCTGGAGTGCAATGGCGCGATCTCAGCTCACTACAACCTCCGCCTCCCGGGTTCAAGCAATTTGCCTATGACAGTCTCCCAAGTAGCTGGGATTACAGGCATGCACCACCATGCCTGGCTAATTTTGTATTTTTAGTATAGACGAGGTTTCTCCATGTTGGTCAGTCTGGTCTCGAACTCCTGACCTCAGGTGATCTGCCTGCCTCAGCCTCCCAAAGTGCTGGGATTATAGGCATGAGCCACCACGCCTGGTCCATTTTTTGAAATGAAACAAGTATTGTACAAATGTCCAATGAAAGAAAAAAAAAAAGAAAAAAAAATTAAAACAAAACAAAAAAAAAAGAAATGAAACAAGTATTCAACAGAAATCTGAGAAAAATAATAGATTTGAAGATGTAAATTTAGACCAGCATTTTTGTCAACCTTTCTCACCCATAATGAATCTTTAAAAAAAAAAATTGTTGGACACTGCAGAGTGTCCATCTGGAGGGTCTAAAACTGCAGCATGCAACTAAAAAAATGATTCAAACCTTTTGATGTTTATCATAGTCTTTTTCTCAATTTTCAGGAAGGAACAGCTCTTATAGTAAAGAAACATGTATGCGAAGTTCCACAATTCCTTCAGTTTCATGTCCACTTTTGTTAAATTATTTTAAATGCTTTTTGTAACATATTCAATCTTATTTTATAAATACTCCTTTTGTTGCCTACCTGGCCCTTTAGTTTCATTTTTATGCAGTATCTACATAATATCCAGCAAATCTTAACAATGATTAACTCTGGGTAGTAGGATTTTGAGTAATTTGTGACTTTTATTTGAACCTGTCTTTGTACAAATGAAAATGTTCATAATGTGCCTTCGCTATTTTTAGAAAAAAATAGAGCCATTATTCCCCTCCCAAAGTTTGTAATGTTTCCTTAGAAAGTTTCTCTTGAAAATGTTAATACATTGTGAAAAAGAATTTATTTTTCAGTGGAGTGATTGACTACCTACATTTGGTATATTATCTGCATAATGAGGGTTTTTCTTTCACTAAGGGGAAAAAAATCCCCATCTCCCCAGCTAAGCCAGTTTTCCCACTGGATCCCATTAGAATCTTCAGAGCCCAGGAGAATGCAAATGTTAATATTTACATCGTAGTATTTGTATAACATTTTAATAATGGGTGTAAATAAAATGCTGATTTTGATAAAAGATGATATTAAGTCTGCCTGTATCTGTGTAAAATGTCTTTCCCAAATGCCATTCCCAAAGGTATGCATTTATTTTTTTTCAATTACTGTGGCTAAAACAGATTATTTCATCTGTGTATTCTGGGATGCTTAGCTCTTTCATGTTTCAGACTAGCTCCTTTTAGAACAGACTATTTTGAAGTATTTCCAGGAGCACTGCAGATCAGCATAAATTTTCAAAATATTTTGTAAAAAAAATGATCGCCTTTAGGTTATGCTCTCTGGAAAGTGTTTTATCTTCCATCAATAACTTACATTCTGGCAATCTGTAACTACAAAATACTGCCACACAGAGTAAAGTGGGAGGTGACCTTTAGACCCAAGCACTCATGTATCAATCTACCACACTATTAAGCATCCTTCCAGGTGAATTTGTTGAGTATAGTGAGATCTGGGGAGAAAAAATGATCTTTAGAGAACAAACAGAATCATGTGGATGCATGGTTCTAATAAAACTTTGTTCCCCTAGTACACCACCATTTGGATTTCAGTAGTATGGTAGAAGTGTAAAAGTACAGGCTTCATGATCAGAATGTCCTGTGTTCAGAATCCACTTATGTCCTGGGGCAAACTGCTGACCCTCACCTTCTTAAATCCCTTAGTTACCTCCTTTATAAAATGAAAGTAGTCTCACGAAGGCTTAATTAAAGCAGGTATGTAACAAGAGCTTAGGACAGCAACTGGCACAGAGCTAATATTTACAGAGAATTTAGAATGATGAATTGATGATGGCGGTGATGACAGTGACAACCATGGTATAAACTGGTCAAGATCAATGCCTTTCTGCTAAATTTTGCTGTATTTGTAAAGATTAGAACATCTGTGAAAATATCTCAGATGACGCAGATGAGAGATCAGTTTCTCTAACCTAGCATTAGTAAGATAGGCAGTGAGTGCTGAGATGGGAGGAGTTATGGATTTGAAGCCAAGAGAATCACCCTTACTACACAATTTGCTACCAAAAAACCTTAGGCACGTCAATTAACTTCCGAGCTTCATAATGTCCAAGAGTAGGTTGAAAAGCTCAAATGAAAAGATGTGTGGTAAAATGAAGACTTGTAAATGTGAAGGGGTTATTAAGCCCACACAATCACCATTACATAGATAATTTAAACCTTTAGAAAAATCATTGAGGAGGCTGGGCGTGGGGGCTCACGCCTGTAATCCCAGCACTTTGGGAGGCTGAGGCGGGCGAATCATGAGGTCAGGAGTTTGAGACCAGCCTGGCCAACATGGTGGAACCCCGTCTCTACTAAAAATGCAAAAAATTAGCGGGGCGTAGTGGTGGGCACTGTAATCCCAGCTACTCGGGAGGCTGAGGCAGGAGAATCACTTGAACTCAGGAGGCAGAGGTTGCAGTGACCTGAGATCACGACACTGCACTCCAGCCTAGGAGACAGAGTGAGACTCTGTCTCAAAAAAAAAAAAAAAAAAAGAAAAATCATTGAGAAAAAAGCCATCAACAGAGGCAGACGGTGGAGCAGTGGGAAGTGAGGGTCTCTGGAGACAGCCCAGGCTTGCAGCCAGCCTCTGGCATTACTGTCTGTGTGCCCTTACGAAAGCCTCAGGCATCCCCTACAAAATGAGGACAATAATAAAACTTAAACTGCATGGGTTTTGTGGGGATTAAATGCAGTAATTCAAATAAACCATTCAGTAAAAGTCCTGTAAATATTAGGATGGTACTGATCTGTAAGAATATACAGGTGTTTTATTAGGTTGTCATTTAATTCTCATTTTGTTTTCACTGAGAAGAATGTGCTTTGATTTGTTAACCAATATTTGGTGGTAGTATACTTTTTTAAAATTGGAAGCAGAATTGGTGTGATGTAGTGTATATAAGGATAACTTTAGCTTCCTTTTCTTTAAACATTCTTGTCTAACTGAAATGATGTATGTTAATAAGGTTCCTTTTGCATGTGCACTACAGTGTTTATGGCACACTATAATTAGTTTCAGTGGAGTCTTCATGAAATAGTCAATCTACTGCAATTTCTCCATGGAGTATTATATGATGAAAACCTAAAGCTTACATTATTTCCTTTCCAAGCAAAACTTGCCCTTCTTAATCCTTCTGGAGAACATCATCAACAATGTTGCACTGACTTTTTACCACTGCATTCACAGCTACTCCTAGATCACACCCATTTTTTATTGTTGTTTTTATTTTTTATTGGTATCCTGGACTTCTGCTGGTCTATGGGTTTGGCTCACTAAGAATTATTACACACCGGGCTAGGCATGGTGACTCAAACCTGTAATCCCAACACTTTGGGAGGTTGAAGCAGAAGGATTACTTGAGGCCAGGAGTCTGATACCAGCCTGGGCAACATAGTGAGACAACATCTCTACAAAATAATAATCCGGTGACTTCAATCTTGGTTATATATTAAACTCACCTAAGGAGCTTTTTAAAAATACTGATGCTCAGCTCAATTGAATCAGAATCTCTAGGGGTAGGGCCCAGGCATCTTTTGTGGTTTTTAAAGCGTCCCAGGTGATTCTAACAGGCAGACAAGGTTAAGAACAACTGTTTTTGATAATAAGGGAACTGAAGGGAAGAGGATACACTAAAAATGCTAAACAAACAAAAATCTCAATGTAGATTCTGTTAAGGTTAAAAGTTCTCACAGTGAGGAGAAAAAAAAAAGGAATAATTTACTTCTTACAATTTATCTTTAGTGCTCATCACTTCTCCCACCCAGTTACTTATTAGTCACTTTTCAAGATAATGGATTTATTCTATCTGACAAAAGGAAATCAATGGTACTGAAGACTGCCAAAAGTCACTGAGTATAAAAGATTCTCAATGATCTTCAATTAATCTTCACAAGCAGTTCTACATCAGAAATGAAAATTATTGTCTTCAATGGAGAAACTAAAACAGTTTGTGTTCATTTCTGATTATAAAAGTCCGTGTGTTTTTTAAAACCTCAGAGACATAAACTGAGGCAACTGAGTCAAAATGCATACGATTGTGATGAAATAGATTAAGATATTTAATTCAAAGGATTTGTGAATATCTTATACAAATAGAACAGAAAACTCACTGTCTTTGGATATCTACTTTTGTTAAAAATAGCAAAAACTCTACATAATCATAGTCTAAAAACCAGTCTCTATGTCCAACTAAATTTGATATTATATCAAGCCATAGTTGTCAGTGTGTATATCAAATAAACTTTATGGATCTAAACACAGAACAAGAATAAACTGTCACAATATATTTTCACAGCTGCCTTCTATATTGAACATATGCTCTTCCATGTAGTTGTCATCATTCTTCAAAATATTGTGCCTCAATTGCCATACATTTCTTATTTACTGGCTTTTAAATTTACCAACGCCATCGATTTACTTTTGACAACTGTATTTCCAACACTCACATAATTTGAAGTAGACGATTGTATTTCATGTCATTATCACCCAATCCAACAAACAAGAGGCAAGGCAAGCAGGCTTTTAATTCTGAGATTTATGTTTACTTCTTCTAAAAATATATACCGAAACAAAACCCCACAGAGGTATTAAAGATGAAAAGACATCCTGTCCTTCCTGTGATATAAAATTACAAGGGGAAGATGCCAGGTTTTTATAAAATCAGCTGCTGCTCCAGAGTATTCTTGGTCTCCTGAGGGATGCAGCAAAACCCTGCAGGTTAAATTAAACGCGCCGCCTTCAGAACCGTATTTATTAAATAGGAAAACACACTACCTCCGACAAACACCCAAGTTACTACACACAATCCATTCTTGCAAATGATCTTTCTCCTCATACTCTGTAACTGAGCAAGGTGAATTTTAATGTAACAAAGGAGAGATGGATGTGTGAAGTGTGAGGCTGAATAAAAATGGCTGAAAAGCAATCCAAGCGAGGCTGGAGGGTAGCCACACCCAGTGCTAATATGGACTATTCCAAAATAAATCTGTTATATTAAGGGCCACCGGCACTGTTTCGTTCCTTCCCTCCATTTGTTTCACAGTTACCTATTACTAATAAATAATAGTTACAGGTTACTCCAATGACAGAAAAAGAAACCCAAATATTTCAAAGTGAACCATCCTAATATGTGGCTACGCCATCATATTTTCAGGATTTCGAGAGCTAGTCTGCATCTCCATTCTCCTTTGTGTGACCACAAATAACAACCCTGAAATGGGTGTGTCCCTCTTAAAAGGATGCACTCTAGCCCTCTCAGTTAATGCTTCTGCCAGGAGATTTCAACCTTTGGGCAGAAATAAATGGGATGCATGGAACAATAAGAAAGCACTTTAACTCCGGGGCTGAGAAAACATTAAACAAGTACTGAATGATCCACAGATCCCAAAAGAACTCCCAAAGGAGGCGAATGATGCATTATTTAAAATACCAACATCAAGACAAAACAAAGGGGTGGGGGTGGGGTTAAAGAAAAAAGAAAAAACAACCACCACCACCAAGCACTATACATTTTGATTCTTGAAATAACAGGTTTACTACCCCCCAACAGAAAGCTCTGGGGTACAAAACATGCACAGGTCCCACAGGTGAAATGATGCACAATGGACGAGTCCGGGTCCCGGGCTTCCCGTGCGCCTCAGGCATGCACTACTGAAATAAAGAGAATACCCTGACTTTTCCAGTTGCTCCACACACAGTCCATCTTGGTGGAATCGGCAGTGGCCTGCATCGTGCGGGCTTTGGGGGCTCGCCGCGGCTCTCCTCGAGGGCGCCGAGCGTGCACTCAGGCGTTGGTGCCCGGCTGCAGTGGCTGGGCTCGCGGTGGCCGCGCGGCTGCGGAGAGACTGAAACTGCACCAGGCGGCGCACGGCGAGGGGAGGGAGCGTCGCTGGCGCCGCAGTCTGCGCGGCCGGCAGCGAATCAGCGCAGCGCGGCGCGGCCCCGGAGCCGCCTGCGCGCACGGGGGATGCGGGCGCCTCTCGACGCGACAGCGTTGGCTGGGCTGCCCAAGGGTGCTACCGTGGAGGCGGGTAAAGTGCTTCTGGCCGGGAAGACACAGACGCCGACAGGGGGTGGGAGGTTTGGGAGAAGGAGGGGAAAAAGGGCGGAGGGTGGGGGTGAGAGGAGGGGAACTTGGGCTGTTCCTGGGAGATTTTGACTTCCAGAATATGCTAGATGCATATTCTAGAAATTTCTTAGAAACCCAAGAAACCTGCTGGACAAGACTAAGTCAACGACATCATAAATGTAAGGCTTGCAGCATAATGTCCTCTAATTGTCGCCACAGTTTACCGTTCATTTCTCCCTTCCCTAACTTAAAAATCTGGCCTTGATGAATTTTAATTGCCTAGAATCTTCTGAAGAATTGCCAGATTCTCTCCTTCTTTTGGAATATTCCACAGATCTCCAAAACCTCTGTTGGCAAGCAATAATCACTGGAGAGAAATCTTACTGCTCTGTCCCAGAGGGCTTGTGTATTTCTTGGGTTATCCCTCTCTGTTTGTGGGTTGAAGGAATCCATGTCAGAATGCAGTGCCTGTAGACCCCAAACCAAAGCCCTTGGACTGTGGCACGTGGAGTCATTGGTCAAAGCAGTGACAATACAAGAGTGTCAGTTGTGGGGGACAAACAGAACTTGGAAGCAAAGGACATTCTGTCTCAACAGTGTCATCTTTGAGATTGAGCACTGGGGGGGCAATGGAGATGGGTGGTGTGTATAATTTGGGAGATAAAGATTTTGGTTTCAAGAACAGGTAGTCAAGGATGTCAGGAGTCCCCAGTTAAAATGCAAATGTCTAAGGAAGGAACAGAACAATGGGTGGTGACCTACTATTTAAATCTTACCATAAACTACTTTATCAGAACATACATCAAGACCCTGAGAGAATAGACAGGGGATAAATGTATTTTGATGAAGAAAAGGTAGAAAAAGGAAAGAGAAAGGACTGGAATGTGGGCATTGTCGGGAAAAGAAGGTACTGTTGGAAGAGGTCCCTGGAGGAGACAAGACACTGCATGAGGACAGAGTGTGCCTTGGTGGCCACAGGAGCACACAGAAGGAAGAGTTCCAAGGGAGCAGGAACAAACTTCCCACTTCATCTTGTGGCACACCCTTACGCATTACAGGATCTCTCTCATAGAGAAGTGAAGTCTTCCTGATTCCTCTACAGTTCCCAGGGGTGTTCTTTCCCAGATCCAAACCTACATGTGCATATCCTAAACCAGCAAGGGCCTAAAGACAGTAATCTCAAGGTTTTGCTTGTACACACGATTTATCTTTCATTTTAATAAAGCATATACACTTGAAAATATTATCTTTGGGATCATGTATATTCTTTTCAGAATACAAGCTTGTGGAGAAACCAGCTGGGCCTCTCTGCGTATCTTTGTAACATCTGAAATTATTCTTGATGAAGCTTAATGGGGTGTCAGAGCTCCCACAGGGTTGCTGGGAACAACAATGACCACATTATTACAAAGCACTTTTCACAATGACCTACTCTAAGGATATTCATGACTTTTTTTTTCTATTTGTATTCCCTACCTTTCCTCCCTCCTCCCAATTTTTTTTCATTGCCAGCGTCATTTTTGGGAATTCTGTCAGTTAAATACTGAAAAGACCGGTATATAATGATAGCCTGATCAGCATCGAATTCTCACTGCATGATATGGGGACAAGACAGAAGAAAGGAGAGGCCAGGACAAGAGTTGCCTGGTGGGTTCTTGCTGCCCTGGCTGCATTTCAGCTGGAGGGAGATCTTTAGGGCTGTAGCCACTAGGAGGCACTGCCAGTCCAATGATAGCCCCAGTTATCAGCCCAAAGTCCAGAAGGTGCCAGCAGGTACTTTTAGTGGTGAGTATTTTGTCCACCACATTATGGGAAACAATGCATACTGCCAATTTGACAGTCTGTATATAGTGTGTATGGTGAATCTGAGTAGCAAGCCAAGAGCAGCACAGCCCTAATGAGGAACAGGCAGAAGCAAGCTCTCTTTCAAGTGGACAATACATTAGGTCAGACTTCCTGGGCCAGGTGTTTTCACTGACCATAAAGTTGACCTTGGGGCCAGGTGCAGTGGTTCATTCCTGTAATCCTAGCACTTTGGAAGGCTGAGGTGAGTGGATTGCTTGAGCCCAGGAGTTCAAGACCAGCCTGGGCAACCTGGTGAAATCCCATCTCTACAAAAAATAAAAATAAAAATAAATTAGCTGGGCATGGTGTCATGTACCTGTAGTCCTAGCTACTCTGGCTGAAGTGGAAGGATCACCTGAACCCAAGGAGGTTGAGGTTGCAGTGAACTGTGCTTACACCACTTCACTCCAGCCTGGGTGACATAGTGAGACCCTGTCTAAAAGCTGACCGTGGAATGTCAGCTTAGCTGAAAGACCACATTATTTTCATTCATGCTAAATGTGGAGAGAGATATTGGATGGCACACAAAAAACCACTATAGCAGTTTGATAGTTAAAGGTTGAAGAAGTAAGATGGCTGTTTCACAGATAGATTCACACTAGTGAAGTAAGAACTGGTGGGCTTTAGATTAATGTATAAGTGGTAAGAGAAACATAAATGAACTTATTCAAGGAAAACTAGGAAATCACTTGTATTGTAAAAGTTAGCTACATGGCCTTAGCAAGTAATTTATCATCTTTGGATCTCTAATAAGACAAATAAATAGAAGCTTTAGGTGTTTGTCATTAAGAAATAATAAAAATTTATTTCCCATAAACATTATAAATAGGTGTTTCTTTGCACAACTGCTCACACAGTATTAATTGAAAGCTCTTGCCAAGATCAAACCGATAAATGGGTAGAAAGAAAAGATATGTAAATTTTCCTTGAGTGGTGAAAGAAAACAGAAAGCAAAAATAAAGCTTGCTAAAAGCAGGCAGGAACTGCCACTATCTTTGAACCAGTAAAGAACAGACGGGCTTTATCTGCAGCCAGCTTAGAACTTGGTTAAGGTGCTTGCCAGGAGAGGAAGTGATTTCTTTACTTTTCAGGATGAAATCATGCATCAGCCAGTCTGTTCTCAGGAAAAGCAAAATAGTCAAGTTTTGTAATCTTACCCCAGATAAAGATGAATATTGAAGGCTAGCATTCCCAGAGTGGCTTTGTGTCTGTTTCCTCTAGCACCAGAATTTTACTGATGAGAATCAGTGCCATCTGCGTTGATACATTTATTCAACAAATATTTATTAAGTACCTGGGGTATGCTGGACACTGTTCTAGGCATAAAGCAAAGTTCCTACTTTATATGCTGGTGTGTATGTGTGGGCAAATAACAACGAAAAAGGCAAATATATAATATTCATTTGTGGACAAGTGTATGGGAAAAATAAAGCACACAGCAAAGGATAGAGTGGAGGTGAGGTGGAAATTTGCTATTTTATAAGGCGGGTCAGCAAAGGCCTGGAGCAGACATCTAAAGGAGCAGGAGAACACCACTAAAATATATGGGAGAAGAACGTTCACAGATGCACTGCATTTTCATGACAGAATGTAATAACTGGTACGCTATATAAGCATCATTTTTTTTTTCTTGTTCTAAGAAATATAGCAATTGAAATAAAAGGCACAGAACCAAAAATATACTTCATTATGATCAAAGAACACTGAGAACTCTACTTTATGCCATATGGAATAAGGAAAATTTAAAAGGCAACCAGTTTGGTACATAACCCATTGTAGCAGAATAATGCATGAATATGGAGATTCAAACAATAGATTAGCACATGTTCTTTGCCAGGTGCTTCTTCATGTGGTATACATTTAGTTGTTACAAGATCCCTATGAGATAGTGTTTACCCTCATTTCTTGATTCATTTATTCCTTTAATCTACAAATATTTATAGAGCCCATACTAAGGACCTGTCTCTGTAAATACAAAGGGAGCTTCACACTAGGAACGTGGTTCTAGAAGGGGAAAATTTTATACGTTAATAGATAAATGCGATCAACTAATAGACCTATGAGCAGGGAAGAGTGGCTAGAAACAGAGTGGCTAGGGAGAGAAGTTTCAGGAAAGGTTTTAGATGGTAGGTAAAGTTGAGCTGAGTTATGAACAAGAAATAGCATCACCAGTTTGAGTCATGAGGATTTCCTGACAGATTGAAATGGAATTAATGGGAAACTTAATTACAGAAATGTACAGGGTCCAGATCATGCAAGGCCTGAGTAGTAATACTGGCAGTAAGTGAGGGAGACACTGAAGGGTTTTGAGAAGTGGACTAACATAGGAACTTGAATAATTTATCCAAATTTGCAATTTTCCAGAATTGATAAGTTCTAGGTTATGACAGCCAATCAGCCCTTAGCAAGACAAATAATAAATCAATACCCAGACCCTCTTTATAGTGAAAATGTAAGACATCAAAGACAGGGAGAAAATCTTAAAAGCAAGCATAAATAAAAGGCAGATTACTTCAGAGAAACTGTTAGACCAACAGCAGTCTTTAATAGAACCAGAATATAATAGTTTGAGAAAATAACATCTTCAAAGCAGGAAGGAAATGTAATCATCAAATTCTATACCCAGCAAGACTAACAGACCTTTCCAAATATGTAATAAATGAGAGAATTTACTCATTGCAGACGCTGAAAAAAAATCTACCAAAGGTGACACTTTAGGAAGAAGAAAACTGAACCTCAGAAATGAGTTGTATGAAAAAAATGCTGGGCGTAAAAATTGTTAATGGTTAGTTTGAGGATTTATAAAAGAAAGGTAAAACTAAAACAGGAGACAAAAACAGAACATAAGGTGGAAGGGAGTGAGAAGAATAAGAGCATTCTACAGTCCTTGCATTGTTTAGGAGGAAAATAGAAATATCAGCTATAGACTTTGGCAACTCAGGTATGTGTATTAAGCATTTGCCACCTAGAAAAAAGAAAATAATGAGAACGTACAACTTCTAAATAAATAAATTGCATAAACTAGAGAATAAATTCATTCAAACAATAGAAGTTAGGACAGGGAAAAATAAGAAAAAAAAAAAGAACTGGTAAATGGAAAGCACAAAAATGAAGTGCCATAAGTCCTTACTTAACATCATTGATAGGTTCTTGGAAACTGCAACTTTAAGCAAAAAGACATAACAGAACCAATATTTTTTTTTCTCATCAAACATGAACCTACTTTGCACGAAATGACATCATTCAAGAATTTGCTATATATCTTTTCACTTAAAGTTATAGTCTCCAAGAACCTATGACATTGAGGACTTACATGATTGGAAATGCATCTAAATATATCTAACTTGTGCCAGCTGAAAAGATGGAAACTAACAGATTGGAGGAAAAAAATCTAGCCCGAGGATATCTACCAAAGCAAATCTGAATACATAGTTGAAATAGGAAAGTTTAAAGTAGAAATGGAAAACGCTATACCAGGTGATGTGGTTTGAATGTCTGTCCCCTCCAAATTTCATGTTGAAATATGATTCCCAGTGCTGGAGGTAGGGCCTGGTGGGGAGGTGACTGGATGATGAGGTGGATCCCTCATGAATTGCTTAGCACCATCCTTTTGGTGATAAGTGAGTTTTCACTCAGTGCATATGAGGTGTGGTTGTTTAAAGCCTGGGGTCAGCACTTTGGGAGGCCGAGGCGGGCGGATCACGAGGTCAAGAGATCAAGATCATCCTGGCCAACATAGCGAAACCCCGTTTCTACTAAAAATACAAAAAAATTAGCTGGGTGTGGTGGCGTGCGCCTGTAGTCCCAGCTACTAGGGAGGCTGAGACAGGAGAATTGCTTGAACTCGGGAGGTGGAGGTTGCAGTGAGCCGAGGTCATGCCACTGCACTCCAGCCTGGCGCCTGGTGAGGGAGTGAGACTCTGTCTCAAAAAAAAAAAAAAAAAAAAAAGTCTGGGATCAATCCTCTTGCCCTCTGCTCCCTTGCTCCACTCTTGCCATGTGATGTGCTGTTCCCACTTCACCTTCTGCCATGATTGTAAGCTTCCTGAGGCCTTCACCAGACACTGAGCAGATGTTGGTGTCATTTTTGTACAGCCTGCAGAACTGTGAGCCAATTAAACCTTTTTTCTTTATAAATTACTCAGTCTCAGGTATTCCTTTATAGTAAAAAATAGAACAGTCTAACACACTAGATTAATACAATTTTATATAGTGACCTTGCTAAATTTACTTATTAATTCTGTTTGATGATTCTTTAAAATTTTGTATGCACATACAAGCATACCTTAGAGATATTATGGTTTCTGTTTGAGACAAATGCAATGAAGTGAATATTGCAATAAAGTGAGTTACATGATTTTTTGGGTTTCCAAGTGCACATAAAAGTTATGTTTACACTATACTGTAGTCTATTAATTGTGCAATAGCATTTTTATTACAAAAATTTACATGCTTTAATTCAAAAATATTTTATTGATAAAACTGATAATGATCTTCTGAACCTTCGGTAATTCATAATAATCTTTCTGCTGGTGGAGGGGCTTGCCTCGATGTTGCGGACTGATCAGAGTCGTGGTTATTGAAGGTTGGAGTGATTGTGGTAGTTTTTGAAAGCAAGACCACAGTGAAGTTTGCCACACTGATTGGCTCTTCCTTTCATTAAAGATTTTTCTGTAGCACACAATGTTGTTTCAGAGAACTTTATGCACAGTAGAAGTTCTTTCAAAATTGGAGTCAATCCTCTCAAACTCTGCCACTGCTCTATCAACTAAGTTTATGTAATATTCTAAATCTTTTGTTGCCATTTCAACAGTGTTCACAACATCTTCACCAGGAGTCAATTTTATCTCAAGAGACCACTTTCTTTGGTCATCCATAAGAAGCAACTCTTCATCCATTCAAGTTTAATCCTGATATTGCATCAATACAGTCATATCTTCGGGCTCTACTTCTAATTCTGTTTCTTTTGTTATTTTCACCACATCTGCAGTTACTTCCTCCACTGAAGACTTGGACCCCTCAAAATCATCCATAAAGATTGGAATCAACATTTTCCAAACTCTTGTTACGGAGGATGACCTCCTTTCATGAATCATGAATGTTCTTAATGACATTTAAAATGGTGACTCCTTTCCAGAAGCATTCAATATGGCAACTATAGCCTTACAAAATGTATTGTTGTTATTTTTTCCCCCGAGACAAATTTCACTCTTGTTGCCCAGGCTGGAGTGCAATGGCACAACGGCACAATCTTGGCTTACTGTAACCTCCACCTCCCAGATTCAAGCAATTCCCCTGCCACAGCCTCCTGAGTAGCTGGGATTACAAGAACCTGCCACCACATCCAGGCAGTTTTGGTATTTTTAGTAGAGACCAGATTTCACCATGTTGGCCAGGCTGGCCTCGAACTCCTGACCTCAGGTGATCCACACACCTCAGCCTTCAAAAATGCTGGAATTACAGGCATGAGCCACCATGCCCAGCCACAAAATGTATTTTTAAATATAAGACTTGAAGGTCAAAATTACTGTTTGATCCATGGGCTGCATAGTGGATGTTGTGTTATCAGGTAAGAAAACATTCATTTCCTTGTACATTTCTATTAGAACTCTTAGGTGACCAGATGCATGGCCAATGAGCAGTCATATTTTGAAAGGAATATATATATATATATTTTCCTGAACAGTAGCTCTCAACACTTGGCTAAAAATATTCAGTAAAATATGCTGTAAACAAATGTGCTGTTATCCAGGCTTTGTTATTAAATTTATAGAGCATAAACAGAGTAGATTTAGCATAATTCTTAAGGGTCCTAGGATTTTCTGAATAATAAAGGAGCATTGTCTGCCACTAAAAGTCACCAGCTGTACTGTAGTCACCATCATCAACAATCTTTTGAATAACTTGCTGCAGCTTCTCCATTAGCACTTGCTGCTTCACCTGGCATTTGTTATGTCATGGAGAGAGTTTCTTTTCTTAAATCTCATGAACCAACCTCTGCTAGCTTCCAACCTTTCTCCTGCAGCTTCCTCACCTCTCCCAGCCTTTGTAAAATTAAAGAGTGAGGGCCTTGGTCTGAATTAGGCTTTGGCTTAAGGGAATGTTAGAGCAGATTTGGTCTTCTAACCAGACCACTAAAACTTTCTCCATATCAGGAATGAGGCTGTTTTCCTTTCTTATCAATCATGTGTTCACTGAAATAGCACTTTTAATTTCCTTCAGGAATTCTTCCTTTGCATTTACAACTTGGATCACTGTTTGGCCTTGTTTTTGGCCTATCTTGGCTTTCAACATGCTTTGTTTACTAAGATTAATCATTGCTAGCTTTTGATTTAAAGTGAGAGATGTATGACTCTTCCTTTCACTTGAACACTTAGAAGCCACTGTAGGGTTATTAATTGGCCTAACTGAAATATTGTTGTGTCTCAGGGAATAGGGAGTCCTGGGCAGAGGGAGAGAGACTGTAGAATGGCCAGTCGGCTGAGCAGTCAGAACACATATAACATTTATTGATTATGTTAGCCATCTTCTATAGGTGCAGTTTGTGGCACCCCAAAATAATGACAACAGTAACATCAAGATCACTGATCACAGATCACCACATAACAGTTGTCATAATTAGAAAAATGTTTAAAATAGTGTGAGAATCACCAAAATGTTACAGAGACATGAAGTAAGCAGATGCTATTGAAAAGACGGTGCTAATAGACTTGCTGAATGCAGGGTTGCCACAAACCTTCAATTTGTTAAAAAAAAAAAAAAGCAGTATTTACAAAGTACAATAAAATGAGGTATGTTTGCAATCATATTTTCTGTAAATAAAAATGAGTTTATTTCTTCCCTTCCAATCTTTGTACTTCTGTCTCTTTACCTTGTCTTACTGCACTGGCTATGACCTCTAGTATAATGATGAGTAGAAGTGGTGACAGATTATTCTTTGTCTTACTCCTGAAGTAAGGGAAAACTGTGCTCAAAATTTTTACTACCAAGCATGATGTTAGCTGTGAGATTTTAGCTTTCCTTTATCAGATTAATAAAGTGTCCTTTGTTTATCAGTTTTCTGAGAGTTTTTGTTATGAAAAGATACTGAATTCTATCAAATATTTTTTCTAAAATGATTGAGATGACCACATGGATTTTTTCTTTATTTTCTTAATGTAAAGATTACATGCATCAAATTTTGAATGTTAAACCTTGCATTCCTAGAATAAACCCCACATTGCTCCCATGTGAATCTTTTAATAGATTCAACATGCTAATATTTTGTGTAGAATTTTATACCCACATTGAAGAAATATTATCCTCCAATTTTCTTTTCTTGTAATATGCTTGTACACCTTGTGATGGCTTAGATTTTTGCATTAGGTTTATACCGGTCTCACAAAGCAAGTTAGAAAATGTTACTCCCTCCTGTATTTTCTGAAAGAGTTTATGTAAGATGGTATTATTTCATATTGGAATATTTAGAAGAATTCACCACTGAGCCCATATGGGCTGGTACTTTTCTTTGTAAAACAGTCTGTAATTATTGATTTCTTTAATAGCTACTAGGATTATTCTAAGTCTAATTTTTAATTTCTGCTTATATCCATTTTGGTTAGTTTTTATTTGCAGATGAATTTGTCCATTTTAAATATGTTGTCAGTTTATTAGCATAAATTTTTTATAACATCATCTTATGTTTTTTAATGAAATGAAGGAGCCATAGCCATGTCCCTTCTTTCATTTCTAATATTGTTAAATTTTATTATCTTTATTTCTTGATCATCTTGAAGATTTTTCAATATTATGAATTCATTTTAAAGAATACAATTTTTACTTTTTCTTTTTATCTATTGTATATCTACTTTCTATTTCATTGTGTTTTGTTTCTTTGTTTTTATTTTCCTTTATTTCTTTTCTTTTGCTTTAATTCACTATTGTTTTACTAACTCCTTCAAATGGAAGCTTAGATTATTTTCAGTTTCCTTCCTTTCCTTTCTTTCCTTTCTTTGCTTCCTTTTGAGACAGGGTCTTGCTCTGTCGCCCACACTGAAGTGCAGTGGTTCAATCATGGCTCACAGTAGTCTTGACCTGGGCTCAGGTGATCCTCCAACCTCAGCCTCCAAAGCAGCTAGGGACTACAGGCATGTGCCACCACACCTGGCTAATTTATTTATTTATTTATTTTTGGTATTTTTTGTAGAGATGGGGTTTTGTCATGTTGCCTAGGCTGGTCTTGAACTCCTGGGTCTGGGAGAGTCACCTACCTGGCCTCCCAAAGTATTAGGATTACAGGTGTGAGCCACTATGTCTGTCGTGTTCTTCCTTTCTTGCCTTCTTTGAAATTAATCAAGTATATTTTTATAAATCATTTCCTCCAATAGCCTATAATTTTATCTTTTTGAACATTTTATTTACTTACTTTTTATTTTAATTTTTTTTTTTTGAGACAGAGTTTCACTCTGTCACCCAGGCTGGAGTGCAGTGGTGCGATCTTGGCTCACTGCAAACTCCACTTCTGGGTTTAAGCAATTCTCCTGCCTTAGCCTCCTCAGTAGCTGGGATTACAGGCGCACACTACAATGCCTGGCTAATTTTTTGTATTCTTAGTAGAGACAGGGTTTTATCATGTTAGTCAGGCTGGTCTTGAACTCCTGACCTCAGGTGATCTGCCTGCCTCAGACTCCTCTTCTTTCAGTCCAAATAATTTTCTTTACTATTCCTTTTATTTCAGATCATGGCAAGTATTTATATCAACTTTTGTTTGAGAATATCTTTATCTTATTTTCATTTTTGAATGATAGTTTCATTAGACAAAGAGCTTTAATTTGGCAGTTTTTTCTTTCAGCAATTTAAATATTTCATTCCATCAACATCTAGACTTCACAATTTCAGTTGAAAGGTCAGTAATTAGTCTTCTTATTGCTTCTTAGAAAGTAACTTTTATGGCTGTTTTTAAGATTTTCTCTTTAACTTGGATTTGATGCAGCTTGATTATGATAGTTTTATTATTCTTTTGGGGTTTACAGAGCTTCTTAAATCTGTGGATTGATGCCTTTCATCAATTTTTAATAATGACTCATATATATTTCTTCAAATATTCCTTCTGACCCATTTTCTTTCTCTTCTTCTATTAAAGCAATTTTGCATATGTTAGACCTTCTGAAAATGCTTCACAAGTTTTTTGTACTCTACTCTTTTATTTTTATATTTTTATTGTCTTTACCACTGTGGATATTTGATATTGAGCTTTGATATTATTTGATATTAGTTTACTAATTCTGTTTTCTGTGTTCAAAGTCTTATTAAACATAGTCAATTAGGTCTTAATTTCAGAAATTTTACCTTCCAGTTCTAGTAATTTTGCTTTTTAAAATAGTTTCCATGTCTCCTTCTTTATCAATTTTCTTTCACATATTTATAACAGTTGTTTTGAAGTCTTCATCTGCTATATCCAATATCTGGATAATGTATGTGTCTGCTTCTATCATCTCCTTTTTTGCTTGATTATTAGTCTCATATTTTTGCCTCTTCTATGTCTAATGATATAGTATGATGGGCATTGTGTATAAAAGAATCACAAAGACTGACAGTTGATGCTATTTTCCTTCAGAAAAGTTCTTCCTTCCTCTAGTAAGCAGCAACTGAGGGATTGATTAGTTTCCATCAGAAATTAAGCCGAGCTGTGCTAGGTTGCAGTTTTAGTTAGGCTAGGCCCACCTCTGGTTTCAATGATCTCATAGATGGCATCTGAAATGTGAGTGTTTTAGGCCAATAAGCCTCTGGCCAGTGTAACAAAAATGAAAGAACACAAAGCCAGGGATGGTGGATCATTCCTGTAATCCCAAAATTTTGGGAGGCAAACATCTCTATACTCACAAATTTGATAATCTTGATAAACAACTCTATACCCACAAATTTGATAACCTAGATAACAACTCTATAACAATAAATTTGATAACCTAGATAAATGGATCAATTCCTTGAAAGACACAATCTGACAAAATTCACACAAGAATAAATACACAATATCAATAGACCTATCTCTATTAAAGAAATTGAGTTAATAATAACTTTCCAAAACAGGAAGCACCAAACTCAGATAGGTTTACTGGTGAATTCTACCAAATACTTAAGGAAGAAATTATACCAGTTCTCTACATTTTATTTCCAAAGACAGAGCAGATGGAATACTTCCTAACTCATTCTAAGAAGCCAAAATTAACCTAATATTAAAATCAAATGAAAACATTATAAGAAAAGAAAACAGGCCATCATTTCTCATCAACATGATGCAAAAATTATAACAAAATAAGAAATCAAAACCAACAAATAAAAAGAATTATATGCCACAACCAAGTGTGAAATGCTGCTTTAGCCCAGGTGTGAAAGGCTGCTTCAAAATTTGAATATCAATCTATGTAATCCATGATATTGATAGGCTAAGAAATAAAAATGACACGATCATATAATATAGAAAAAGTATTTGACAAAATCTAACACCTATTCATGATAAAAAGAAAATCTCAGTATCCTAGGAATAGAAGGGAACTTCCTCGAATTGATAATGAATATCTACAAAAAATCTACAGCTAACATCATACAGAATGGTGAGAAACTAGAAGCTTTTCCACCAAGATCAGGAACAAGGCAAGAATATCCTCTTTCATTTCCCAACTGTAATGGAAGTCTTGGGGTAATGCTACAAGAGAAGAAAATAAAATAAAGGTATTCAGACTGGGAAGGAAGAAATAAGTTGTTTTTGTCTAAAGATGACATGATTGCCAATACAGAAAATACTAAAGAATTGACCAAAAAAATCTCCTGGAACTAATAAGCAATTATAATAATGTAGCAGGATACAAGGTTAATAATAAAAAGTCAATTGCTTTCCTATATACCAGCAATGAAAAAATGACATTTGAAGTTTAAAACAGAATACCATTTACATTAGCACCAAAACATAAAATATTCAGGTATAAATTGAAAAAAAGATATTTAAATCTATATAAGAAAAACCACAAGATTCTCATGAAAGGAATCAAAGAAGAATTAAATAGAGAGCTATCCCATCCATGTTCATGGACAGGAAGACAATATCGTCAAGACATGAATTCTTCCCAATTTGATCTATTGATTTAAGGCAGTCTCAATCCAAATCCCAAGATGTTATTGCATGAATATCAACAAACTAATTCTACGGTATATGTGGAAAAGCCAAAGACTCAGGATAGGCAAAACAATACTGAAGAAGAACAAAGTTGAAAGATGAAAATTACTTGACTTCAAGACAGTATGGTATTGGTGAAATAACAGAAATATGGACCGAGGGAAGAGAACAAGTAATTCAGAAATAAACACAGACATTTAGTAACCATGAAATTGAGCAAAATTGTCAAAACTAATCAATTCACAACCCTGGAAATCAACCAAACACAAATAATTTGAGAAGCATTTATTCATAAAAACTACTAATATTTGGGTAAGAACAGTGTGATTCTCTTGTGTACTTGACTGGGGTTTCTCCCATCCCTACTTCTAGCTGAATTTTTTGCAAGTCTATTACCAGAGTTAGACTCACTGTGAAAACAAGCAACTTCACTCTTCCAGAGAGAAGATTTGATTAAGACTGAGGGTAAAATGCCAACACTCAGTGTTGTCAGTAAAAAGAGCAAACTTGTTAGAAAACAAATGGAAAAGCACAGTTTCTGGAAGCCTAAGGGTGTGGTCCTGCTTGGGGTAAGCAGCAGACAAGTGGTAGCCAGAAATTTAAGAGATTCTGAAAACTAGAGAAGTGTGCTCTCCACATATCCTTTGGTGACTGGGAGACTGTGAGCACATGCAAGGATGATCCACGAAGTCCAAGTTCTCCACACATCTCTTGTCAACTGGCAGGCTATGAATGAGCAGTCACAGGGAAGACCCAAGAAGGTCCAAGATACCCCACATCCAAAGCTGTCTGAGAGTCTGTGCACATGCAAGGCAGACTGGGGTGACCCAATGAAATTTAAAAGTGGAGAACACTTGAAAACTTTCTGAACTTTTAATGCAAGCCTCAGACAGATCCACTAGTTGAAGGCTGAAACTTTATGAACTTGAGACATTTGAGCACTACGATCATTAGCTGTCTGCCGAACTATGCAGACAAAGGGGGATGCTTAGGAAGACAGGATACACAATAAAAACAAAACTGAGCAGAGGTATCAGCAGCTATATGCCATTGAAGTGACAGATCAATCAGATTAAGTTAGAAAAGTTACTAAAAACAAACAAAAAATCAAAATGATAGCAATAACTCTCAGTTAAAATGTCAGAATCTAAAGTTGTCACATTATATTAACCAAATGTTCAGTTTTCAACAAAAAATTACTAGACATAAAAAGCCAAAAGAATGATCCATATTCAAAGAAAAAAAGTCAATAAAAACTTACTCTGACCAGGTCTAGGTATTGATTTAGCAGACAAAAACTTCAAAGCAGCTACTATGAATATGTTCAAAGAATAAGAAGAAACTACATTTAAAGACTTTGTGAAAAATAGGATGATAATGATTCAACGAATAGGAAATACTGATAAAGACACAGAAACTGGAAAAAGGAACTAACAGGAAATTCTGGAGACCAAAGTACAATAACTCTCTAAGTTTTAAAGATGGCCAATTAGAAGCAATTAGTGTGTGTTGCTCTTATGGAGAGCAGTAGAAAGGGTAAATAAATACAGCACCTCCAACTGAAACATCCAGGTACACATATTGGGATTCATCAAGAAAACAACTCAATCCACAAAGAATGGAGAAAGGCAAGGCAGGATGATCACTCACCCAGGAGCAACATGGAGCTAGGGGAGCCTCCCCCCACCTAGGGAATTGGTGAATGAGTTAGCGATCCCAGGGACCCACACTTCTCCCATGGCTCTTTACAACCCTTGGGTCAAGAGATCACCTGATTGAACTCACTCCACCAGGGCCTGCAGTATGACATGCAGAGCTATGTGGAGTCTTGGCAGAGTGCCACTCAGGCACATATGAAGCCCTGGGGAGCTTTAGACACCTGGGCTTCCTGGCAAAAGCAGCTGCAACTCTGACAAAGTGGGTGGTTAGATCCCCAGACATACCCCTAGGAAAGGGGCTGAATCCAGGGGGCTGAGCAGTGACAGTCTGCAGATTCTGTTTCCATGGCGCCTCTCAGGATAAGACCAACTGGTATGGAACTCCAACCAGCTACTGATAGTGGCACTACATCTCCCTGAGATAGAGCTCCCAGAGGGAGGGGCAGGCGGCCATCTTTGGTGTTTCACAGCCTTGGCTGTTGTTGCCTTCAGTACAGCCACCCTACAGAAAGTGGCCAGACTGCTTTTCTTTACACGAGTCCCTGGCCTTGCTTCTCCTCACTGGGCAGGACATCCTGACTGGGGTCACCAGCCACCCTTGCCAGTGTTTTCCAGCTGGCAGTGGTTCCAACCCTCCCTGGCAGGAGGAACAGGCTGCCATCTTAGCTGTTTCACAACCTTAGCTCTTCTTGCCATTGGGCTGTAGAAAGTCCAAGGCAACTAGGGACTGGGGCAGTTCCCCAGCACAGCACAGCACAGGAACTCTATGAAGCAGCAGCTAGACTGTCTTTCCACATGGGTCCTGGACCCTGTTTCTCTTCACTGGGCATAATCTCCTGGCCAAGAGCTACAATTACCCACACCAGTGTGTTCAAGCTGGCAACAGATCCATACCTCCCTGGGATGGAGCTACCAGAGGGAGGGGGCAGGTTGCCATCTTTGCTGTCTTGTAGCCTTCACTGTTGATATCTTCAGGTGCTGGAAAATCTGAGGTGACTAGAAACTGGAGCAAACCTCCAGCACACTGCAGCAGCCCTATGGAAAAGTGGCCAGACTGTTTGTTACTTAAGTCCCTGTTCCCGTATCTCCTCATTGGGCAGGTTCTCCCAGCCCAGGTCTCAGCCTTCCTCCACTGGAGCTATTGAGCCAGTAGCAGCTCTGAAGCTCTCTGGGACAGAGCTCCCAGTGGGAGGGGTGGGTTGCCATCTTTGCTTTCTTGTAGCCCTCACCCTTGTTGTCTCCAGGCTCTGGAGAGTCCATGGGGACCAGGCACTGGTCTGAACCCCCAGCACAGAGCACCCACCTAATGGAAAAGTGTCCATACTGTTCTCTACACAGGTCCTGGTTCTCACTTCTCTTCATTGGGCAGAGTTGCCAGACCCAGGACTCCAGGACAACCACTCTGCCCCTGCCTGACTGCTTCAATCAGAGGCAGCCCAGCAGTTAAGAGAACACCTAAATGCAGAGATGAGAAAGAACCAACACAAGAAATCTGACAATTCAGATGGCCAGAGTGTCTTATATCCTCCAAATGATTGCACTAGTTTTCCAACAAGGATTCTTAACCAGGGTGAGTTGGCTGGAATAACAGAAATAAAATTCAGAATATTGATAAGAACAAAGATTACTGAGGTTAAGGAGAATGGCAAAACCCAATCCAAGAAAACTAAGAATCAAAATAAAATGATGCAGAAGCTGACTGACTAAATAGACACTATAAAAGAACTGAACTGATCTGACAGAGCTGAAAAAACTGCAAGATTTTCACAATGCAATCACAAGTATTAACAGCAAAATAGACCAAACTGAGGAAGGAATCTCAGAACTTGAAGACTGGCTCTCTGAAATAAGATAGTCAGATACAGATTAAGAAAAAATAATGAACAGGAACAAACAAAACCTCTGAGAAATATGGAATTATATAAAGAGGCCAAGACTATAAATCACTGGCATCCCTGAAAGGGACTGGGGGAAAGCAAACAACTTGGAAACATATTTCAGGATATCTTCTGTGAAAACTTCTCCAACCTCACTACAGAGGCAACAGTCAAGTTCAGGAAATACAAAGAAGCTCTGCAAGATTCTCCATAAGAATATCACCATGAAGACACACAATCAGACTTACCAGGGTCAAAATGAAAGAAAGAATGTTAAAAGCAGTTAGAGAGAAAGGGACCCCCATCAGGCTAACAGCAGACCTCTCTGCAGAAACCCTACAAGCCTGAAGAGATTAGGGGCTTATATTCAACATTCTTATGAAGAAAGTCTTCAACCAAGAATTTCATTTCCAGCCAAACTAGGCTTCCTCAGTGAAGAAGAAATAAGATCCTTTACAGATAAGCAAATGCTGATGGAGATCATTACCATCAGACCTGCCTTGCATGAGATCTTGAAAGAAGCACTAAATATGGAGAGGAAAGACCATTACCAGCCAATTAAAAAAACACACAAATACAGAGGCCAGTGACACTATAAAGCAACCACACAAACAAGCCGGCATAAAAAACAGATTAACAACAATGACAGAATCAAATCCACATATATCAATAATAATCTTGAATGGGTCTTGCTTCTTTATCCAGCTAGCCACTCTGAGCCCCATTTAAAAGGCACAAGGCATAGAGTGGCAAGCTGGATAAAGAAGCAAGACCCAATGATATGCTGTCTTCAAGAGACCCGTCTCATATGCAGTGACATCCATATGCTCAAAATAAAGGGATGGAGAGAAAAATCTACCAAGCAAATGGAAAACAGAAAAAAGTATGGGTTGCATTCCCAATTTCAGACAAATAGATTTTAAACCAACAAAGATAAAAAAAAGACAAGAGTATTACATAATGGTAAAAGGTTCACTTCAACAAGAAAACCTAACTCTCCTAAATATATATGGCCCCAACACAGGGACACCCAGATTCATAAAGCAAGTTCTCAAGATATTTGCAAAGAGACTTAGACTCCCACACAATAATAGTGGGAGACTTCAACACTCACTGGCAGAACTAGACAGATGATCAAGGCAGAAAATTAACAAAGATAGTTAGGAAATAAAATTCAACACTGGACCAAATGGATCTAATAGACATCTACAGAACTCTCCACCCCAAAACAATAGACCATACATTCTTCTCATTGCCACATGGCACATATTGTAAAAGCCAACCACACATTTGGTTATATAACAATCCTCAGCAAATGTAAAAGAACCAAAATCATACTAAACACACCCTTGGATAGCAATGAAATAAAAATAGAAATCAAGACTACAAAAAAACTCAAAACATGCAATTACATAGAAATTAAACAACCTGCTCCTGAATGGTTTTTGGGTAAATAATAAAATTAAGGAAGAAATCAATAAATTCTTTGAAACTAATGAGAACAAAGATACAACATGCCAGAATCTCTGGGACCCAGCTGGACATAGTGTTAAGTGGGAAATTTATGGCACTAAATTCCAAGTTAATATCAAAAGTTAGAATGATCTCAAATTAATAAACTAACACCACAACTAAAAGAACCACAGAAGCAAGAGCAAACCAACTCCAAAGCTAACAGAAGACAAGAAACAACCAAAATCAGGGCTGGATTGAAGGAGATTAAGACAAAAAGTACCATGAAAAGTTCAACAAATCCAGGAGTTGGTTTTGTGAAAAACATTAATAAGGTAGACAACTAGCTAAATTAATAAAGAGGAAAAGATAGAAGATTCAAATAAACATAATCAGAAATAACAAACAGGATGTTACCATTGACCCCACATAAATACAAAGAACCATTACAGACTACTGTAAACACCTTTATGCACACATGCAGAGAAATTAGAAAACCTAGATGAGATAGATAAACTCCTGGACACAAGTACCTTCTCAAGACTGAACCAGGAATTAACTTATCCCCTGAACAGATCAATAATGAGCTTTGAAATTGAATCAGTAATAAATAGTCTATCAACCAAAAAAAGTCCAGGACCAGAAGGATTCACAGCTGCATTTTGCCTCCAAATAAAATAAAGAAGAGCTAGTACCATTCCTACTGAAACTATTCCAAAAAAAATGAGGAGAGACTCCTCCCCCAACTAATTCTATGAGGCCAGCATCATCCTGATACCAAAACCTGGCAGAGACACAACAAATAAAGAAAACTTCAGCCCCATATCCTTGATGAACATTGATGCAAAAATCCTCAACAAAATACAAGCAAACTGAATCCAGTAGCACATCAAAAAGCTAATCCACCATGATCAAGTAGGCTTTATCCCTGGGATGCAAGGTTGGTTCAGTGTATGCAAATCAACAAATGTGACTCACCACAAAAACAAAACTAAAGACAAAAACCACATGCCTATTAGCTCAATAGATGCTGAAAAGGCTTTCTATAAAATTCAACATTCTTTTATGTTAAAAACTCTCAATAAAGTTTGTATTGAAGGAACATACCTCAAAATAATAAGAGCCATCAATGACAAAACCACAGCCAACATCATACAGAATGGACAAAAGCAGGAAGAATTCCCCTTGAAAACTGGCACAGGACCAAAATGCCCTCTCTCACCACCCCTATTCAACATAGAATTGGAAGTCCTGGCCAGAGCAATCAGACAAGAGAAAGAGATAAAGGGCATTTGGGTAGTATGAGGCTGCCAACTTTGTTCTTTTTACTTAGGGCAAGGCTACAGTAACCAAAACAGCACGGTACTGGTATCAAACCAGATATATAGACCAGTGGAACAGAACAGAGGCCTCAGAAATAACACCACACATCTACAACTATCTGATCTTTGATAAAACTGACAAAAACAAGCAATGGGGACAGGTTTCCATATTTAACAAACAGTGCCTGGAAAACTGGCTAGCCATATGCAAAAAACTGAAACTGGGCCCCTTCCTTACATCTTATACAAAGATTTACTCAAGATGGATTAAAGACTTAAACATAAAATCCAAAACTATAAAAACCCTAGAAGAAAACCTAGGCAATACCATTCAGGACATAGGCATGAGCAAAGACTTCATGATTAAAACACTAAAAGCAATTGCAACAAAAGCCAAAATTCAAAATGGGATCCAATTAAAGTAAAGAGCTTCTGCTCAGCAAAAGAAACTACTATCAGAGTGAACAGGCAACCTACAGAATCAGAGAAAACTTTTGCAATCTATCCATCTGACACAGGGCTAATATCTAGAATCTACAAGAAACTTAAACAAATTTATAAGAAGAAAGCAACTCCATCAAAAAGTGGGAAAAAGATATAAACAGACACTTCTCAAAAGAAGACATTTATGTGGCTAACATGAAAAAAAGCTCATCATCACTGGTCATTGGAGAAACGCAAATCAAAACCACAATGAGATACCATCTCATGCCAGTTAGAATGGTGATTATTAAAAAGTCAGGAAACAACAGATGCTGGGGGGGGGATGTGGAGAAATAGGAACACTTTTACACCATTGGTGAGAGTGTAAATTAGTTCAACCACTGTGGAAGACAGTGTGGCAATTCCTCAAGGATCTAGAACCAGAAATACCATTAGACCCAGCAATCCCATTACTTGGTACATACTCAAATGATTATAAATAATTCTACTATAAAGACACATGCACATGTAAGTTTACTGCAGCACTATTTACAATAGCAAAGCCTTGGAACCAACCCAAATGTCCATCAATGACAGACAAAGAAAATGTGGCACATATATATCATGGAATACTATATAGCCATAAAAAAAATGAGGTCATGTCCTTTGCAGGGACATGGATTAGCTGGAAACCATCATCCTCAGCAAACTAACACAGAAACAGAGAACCAAATACTGCATGTTCTCACTCATAAGTGGGAGTTGAACAATGAGAACACATGGAAACAGGGGAGGGGAACATCACACACTGGGGCCTGTTGGTGGGTGTGGGGAAAGGGGATGGAGAGTATTAGGACAATACCTAATGCATGCAGGGCTTAAAACCTAGATGACGGGTTGATAGGTGCAGCAAACCACCACGGCACATGTATACCTATGTAACAAACCTGCACGTTCAGCACATGTATCCCAGAACTTAAAGTAAAATTAAAAAAAAAAAAAGAAAGGGATTAAAATAGGAAGAGAGGAAGTCAAACTATTCCTGTTTACAAATGACATGATTCTTTATCTAGAAAACCCTATCATCTCAGCCCGAAAGCTCTTTAAGCTGATAAACAACTTCAGCAAAATCTTAGGATACAAAATCAATGTATAAAAATCACTAGAATTCCTGTACACAGTAACAGCCAAGCTGCAAGCCAAATCAGGAAAGCAATCCCATTCACAGTTAACACAAAAAGAACAAAACACCAAGGAATACAGCTAATCAGGGAGGGTAAGATCTCTACAATGAGAATTACAACACAATGCTCAAAAATAACACAGAGATGACACAAACAAATGGAAAAACATTCCATACTCATGGATAGGAAGAATCAATCTCATTAAAATGGCCATACTGCCCAAAGCAATTTATGGATTCAAAGCTATCTCTATCAAACTACCAATGACATTTTTTGCAGAACTAGAAAAAAATTATTTCACATTAATAATACATTTGAAACCAAAAAAGAACCTGAAAAGGTAAGGCAATCATAAGCAACAAGGACAAAGCTAGAGGTGTCACGTTACATGACTTAAACTATACTATGGGGCTATAATAATGAAAAAAGCATGGTTCTGGTACAAAAATATACATATAGAGCCAATGGAACAGAACAGAGAGCCTAGAAATAAGGCTACGTGCCTACACATCTGATCTCTGAAAAACCTGACAAAAATAAGCAATAGGGAAAGGATGCCCTATTTAGTCAGTAGTGCTAAAATAACTGACTAGCCATATGCAGAAGACTGAAACTGGACCTCTTGCTTTCACCATATACAAAAATCAGCTCAAGGTGGATTAAAGACTTAAAGGTAAAGCCCAAAGCTATAAAAACCCTGGAAGACAACTTGAGCAATACCACTCAAGACACAGGCATAGGGCAGCACTTTGGGAGGCCAAGGTGCGTGGATTACCTAAAGTCAGGAGTTTGAGACCAGCCTGGCCAACATGATGAAACGCTGTCTCTACTAAAAATACAAAAATTAGAGGGGCATGGTGGCAGGTACCTTTAGTCAGCTACTTAGGAGGCTGAGGCAGGAGAATTGCTTGAATCCAGGAGGAGGAGGTTGCAGTGAGCTGAGATCATGCCACTGCACTCCAGCCTGGGTGACAAAGCGAGACTCTGTCTCAAAAAAAAAAAAAAAAAGACATAGCCATGGAAAGATTTCACAATGAAGTCACCAAAAGCAATCACAACAAAAACATTCTCAGCAAATTGACCCAAGAACAGAAAGCCAAGCACCGTATGTTCTTACTCATAGATGGTGTTAAACAACGAGAACATGTGGATTCAGGGAGAGGAGCATCACACACAGGGGACAGTTGGGGGTGGTAGGGGAGTGACAATGGGGGGTGGGGGAGGGAGGGGAGAGTGGGGAGGGATAACATAGGGAGAAATGCCAGATATAATATGCACCTAAAGCAAAATAAATAAATTTTAAAAAAAAGCACAAATTGACAAATGGGATCTAATTCAATTCAAATTAAATTTGTTTCTGCACAGCAAAAGAAACTATCAATAAACAGAGAACCTATAGAATGGGAGAAAAACTTTGCAAACTGTGCATCAGACAAAGGTCTGATACCCAGCATCTATAAGGAATTTAAACAAATTTACAAACAACCTCATTAAAAAGTGGACAAAGGACATGAACAGATACTTCTCAAAAGAAGACATACATGCAGCCAACAAGCATATGAAAAAAAGCTCAACATCACTGATCATTAGAGAAATACAAATCAAAACCACAAGGAGATACCATCTCACACCAGTCAGAATGACCATTATTAAAAAGTTAAAAAAAAATAACAGATGCAGGTGAGGTTGCAGAGAAAAGGGAACACTTACATACTGTTGATGGAAGTGTAAAATAGTTCAACCATTGTGGAAGGCAGTGTAATGATTCCTCAAAGAGCTAAAAACAACTACCACTTGACCCAGCAATCTCATTATTAGGTATATACCCAAATGAATATAACTCATTCTACCATAATGACACATGCACACTGTGTTCATGGCAGCACTATTTACAATTACAAAGACATGGAACCAACCAAAATGGCCATTAATGGCAGACTGGATAAAGAAAATGTGGTACATATCACCATCAAATACTGTGTAGCCATAAAAATGAACAAGATCATGTCTTTTGCAGAATCATGAATGGAGGTAGAGGCCATTATTCTTACTAAACTGATGCAGGAACAGAAAACCAAACACCGTATGTTCTTACTTTTAAGTGGGAGCTAAATGATGAGTACACATGGACACAAAGAGGGCAACTACAGACATTGGGACCTAGCTAAGGGTAGAGGGTGGAAGAGGGAGAGGATCGGAAAATATAACTATTGGTACTGGGCTTAGTAGCTGGGTCATGAAATAATCTGTAAGATAAGTCTACCTATATAACAAACCTGCACATGTACCCCTGAATCTAAAATAAAAGTTTAGAAAACCCACAGAATTATTATACAAAGACAGATAAATAAAAACCATCAAATCTGAAGAACTGAGAGAGAAAAAAAGAAAAATGAACGAAGTACAGAGACCTGTGCTACAACATCAAGTGTATCAATGTATACACATAGAAAGGAGACAGAAGGAAACAGAAAATTTTTTTTAAACATAATCCTGGAAAATGTCCTAGATTTGATTTAAAAATGGATTAGTCAACAGATAAAAGAACCTCAATAAACCTCACGTAGTTTAAATACAAAGAAATCCTCACCTAGTCGCACCTTTATCAAATAGTTGAAATAAAAAGACAGAAAATTGGAAAGTAGGAAGTGAAAATGACTCATAGCATGCAGGAGATTATCAATACTAACACCGACTAATTTCTCAGTAGAAACAATGGAGACCAGAAAGAAGTTCCATGACATTCTGCATGCTGAGACAAATGCTGTCCACCAAGAATTTTATATCCAGAAAATTATCTAAAACTGAAGGTGAAATAAAGACATCCCTAGATAAACAAAGATAATTCATTGCTAGCAGACTCACTTTAGAAAAAATTCTAAGAAAACCTTTCAAGTAGAAAGGAAATTCCCCCCAGATAGCTGCTAAAATTCACAGAAAGAAACAAAGAATTCCAGAGATATTAAATATTTTGGTGTAACAGACTGCATACATATATATACATGTAGTTTCTGTCTTTATTCATTTATTTAAGAATGAGACTATTCTATATGTAAAACTGTATATAAAAGCAATAAATATAAGCAATAAAACTACATATATAAAGCACTGTATTGTTGAATTTATAACATATATAGATAGCAATCTATCAAGAAGACAAAAATTTTATATAACATATATAGATAGCATAACACTGTATCATTGAATTTGTAACATATATAGATAACAATCTATCAAGAAGACAAAAATGTTATATATATATTCCCCTATATATATAAATACTCCCATAATAATAGAATTCCAAAATAAAAACAAAAACTGACAGAATTAAAGGGAGAAATAGATAATTCAACAATAATATTTGGAAACTTCAATATCCTACATTCAACAATGGATAAAACTAAACAGAAGATTGTTATAAGAAGGAAAGAGGAATTTAACCACTGCACTGCCTCAGCCTCAATCACAAGGTGAATAGAAAAATACTTTTACATGAATGAAAAGAAAACTAAAACTTAGGAGGAGCAGCTAAAGCACTAATTAGCACTGTACAGCTACAAATGTCTACATTAAACAAGAAGAACTCAATTACCTAACCTTCTGCCTCAAGAAACTAGAAAAGAACTAAGCCCAGATCAAGAAGATGGAAGGAAGTAATAAAGGTTAGAGTGAAAATTGATGAAATAGAGAAAAAAAAGCATAGAAAACCCAAGGAAACCAAATATTCATTCTTGGAAATAATAAATCTTTAGTTAGGATGACTAAAAAAAAAAAAACCCTCAAAGAATTTAAATTACTAAAATCAGAAATGAAAGAGGGACATCAATACTAACATTACAGAAATTAAAAGGATTATAGGGAAATATAATAGACAGCTGCACACCAAAAATTAGATAAAATGTGCAAATTTTAGAAAGATATAAATTACCAAAACTGACTCAAGAAGAAGTAGAATATCTAAATCGCATGAGATTAAAAGAGATTAGATTAAAAATTTAAAAACTTCCCACTAAGAAAAACTCAGGTCCAGATGGTTTCACTAGTGAATTCTGCCAAATGTTTTAAAAGAATTAACACCAGTACTTCACAAATTTTTCCAAAAAGAAGAGGAGGAGGGAAAATATCTTGTCTCATTCTGTAAGGTCACTATTTCCTGGATGCCAAAATCAGAAAAAGGCATTATGGAAAAAAACCTATAGAGCAGTATCTCTTATGAATATAGATGCAAAAATATTCAACAAAAAACTAACAAACTGAAGCCAGCAACATATAAAAAGGATATATCATGATTAAGTGGGATTTATCCCAGGGTAAAACAACTAATGTAATACATCATATTAATAGAGTAAAGGAAAAAACCATACCATTATCTCAATGCAGAAAAAAATTTGAGAAATCCAACACTCTTTCATGTTAAAAACAACAACAAGAACAACACTATTAAAAACTAAGAACAGAAGAAAACTTCTGTAACTTGATAAAGGGAATCTCTAAAAACACTCACAGCAATTATGATGTTTAATGGTGAACAAATGGAAGATTTTCTCCTAATATCTGGAACAAGACAAAGATTGTCTATTCTCACAACTTCTGTTCAGTACTGTGGAGGTTCTAGCTAGTGCAATGAAATAAGGAAAAAAAAAGCCATTGACACTGAAAATGAAGTAAAACTATATCTGCACACAAAATGATCTTGTGTATAGAAAATTCTTGTGTTTCAACATATTGAGTTGATACTTAAAATGGAAAAAAGAAAATTCTAAGGAATCCACACACAAAACAATTTAGAGGTAATAGGTCTAGCAGTTTACAGAATACAAAGTCAATATACAAAACTCAACTGTGTATCTATACACTAGCAGTGAACAATAAAAAATGAAATTAAGAGAACTATTCCACTTTTAATAGCGTAAGAAGAAATAAAATACTTACAAATAAATTTAACAAAAGATGTGCAAAAGTCATACCCTGACAACTACAAAATACTGTTGAAAGAAATTAGAGAATACTTAATTAAATGAAATGACGTTTTTTTGTTGTTCATAAACTGGAAGGTCTGACATTGTTAACATGGCAATACTCCTAAAATCAATCCATAGATTCAAACAATCCCTGTCAAAATGTCATTTAGTTTATTGTCTGTTTTGTGTTGTTTTCAGAAATTGACAACTGGATCCTAAAATTCATGTTGAGATGCAAGGGACTCAGAAGAAACAAAATAATCTTGAAAAAGAACAAAGTTGTAGGCCTCATACTCCCTGGTTTCAAAATTTATTAAAAAGCTACAACGATCAAGACAGGGTGGTGGTATTTCATAAGGCCAGACATATAGATCAATGGAATAAAATCGAGAGTCTAGAATTAAGTCATCACATATATGGTCAACTGATTTTTAACAAGGGTGCCAAGACCATTCAATGTAGAAGATAATTTTCTGTATTTTCAACAGCAGTGTATTTTCAACAACAGTCCTGGGACAACTGGATATGCCCAAGAACAAAATTGGACCTCTGCCTTACACTATACACAAAAATTAACTCAAAATAGATCAAAGACCAAATGTAAGACATAAAACTAGAAAGTTATTTAAAGCACACAAAGGTATAATCTTCAAGACCCAAACAAAAACTTGGATACAAACATTCACAGAAGCCCTGTTCATAACAGTCACAAATTGAAATCAACTAAAATATCTATCAGTTAATAAATAGAGAAACAAAATGGAGTATATCCATACAATAAATATTTTTCAGCCATAAAAAGGAAGGAAGCACTGATGCTGTAACATGAATGAACCTTGAAAACATTATGCTAAGAGAAAGAAGCTGGATATAAAAGTCACATGTTGTACGATTTCAATTATATGAAATATCCAGACAAGGCAAGTTTATAGAGATGGAAAGCAGACTAGGAGCTGGGAGGTGCGGGGAATGGGAAATGACTGCTAACGGGTACAGGGTTTCTTTGTGGGGTAATGAAATGTTTTGAAATTACATAACTGTACAACTTGGTGAATATGCCAAAACTACTAAACTGTACACTTTTAAAAGGGTATGTTTTATGGTATATAAATTATATGTTAATTAAAAAGAAATATGGAAGAAAAAAATTGGAATAAGATTTCTCCTCGATGTGGCTGCAGTGCTGCATCTCGACATGAAGCTTTATGAACAGCGTGAGCCAGAGTCAAGTTTCAGTTGCCATCTTGGCAAGGAACTCCTGTCAGGGGCACATATCCATACAGATCAATGAAACAGAATCGAGAGTCTAGAATTGGCAGCTTTACATGGCCACTTGGATTGTTCCTTAGCCTACCCTCTGGCCAGCCTATCCTCTGTCTCTGCCTCTGATCACAGCTCAGCTCCTTAGCTCAGGCCACCATTCCTCTCTGGAACTTCTTGGCAACCTGAATTTACTACTGTCCCTTTCCTGGTGCTCCTGTTATACATCTCTCAGAATGTTCTCTGCTAGTCTGCCCAAGTACATAACTTGAATTGGTTTCTGCAGTCTTCACATTTCCACCAAACACAGGCATGACTGTATTTGCAGGTTTTTTTACTTACTTGGAATTCAGTTCCTCAGAGTTCTGCTTGTCCCATATCTCTGCCTTCTACGGCAGCTCTAGATTTTCTCTTTCTTGTCTTACCACCCATTAGTCAGTGGCTGACTCACATGACTAGCATGATCCCCCACTTTTATTTTTTTCAAGCACACATAAAACATTTTATGCTTATAGCAAAATAAAAACAAAAACCAAAGACATAATACCTAATCTACAAATAGCTGGGGAAAAAAATATTGTGAATAATAAATAGTGCACAAAAAGTCACCAAACAGGCCAGGTGCAGTGGCTCACGCCTGTAATCCCAGCAGTTTGGGAGGCGAAGATGGGTGGATTACCTGAGCTCAGGAGTTAGAAACCAGCCTGGCCAACATGGTGAAACCCTGTCTTTACAAAAAACTAGCTGGGCGTGGTGGCGTGTGCCTGTAATCCTAACTACCTGGGAGGCCAAGGCAGGAGAATTATTTGAACCCAGGAGGCAGAGGATAGAGTGAGCCGAGATTACACTGCTGCACTCCAGCCTGGGTGACAAAGCAAGACTGCATGTCAAAAAAAAAAAAAAAAAAAAAAAAAAAAGTGGATGGTTGTTAAGATGGCTGAATAGGAACTGCTCCAGTCTGCAGCTGCCAGTGAGCTCCATGCAGAAGGCAGGAGATTTCTGCATTTCTAACCGAGGTACCTGTCTCATCTCATTGGGACTGGTTAGACAGTGGGTGCAGCCCAGGGAGGGTGAGTCAAGCAGGGTGAGGCACTGCCTCATCCAGGAAGTGCATGGGTCAGGGAACTCCCTCCCTTAGCCAAGGGAAGCCATGAGGGACTGTGCTGTAAGAAACAGTGCACTCTGGCCCAGATACTACACTTTTCCCATGGTCTTTGCAACCAGCAGACCAGGAGATTCCTTCAGGTGCCTATACCACCAGTGCCCTGGGTTTCAAGCACTAAACTGGGCAGCTGTTTGGGCAGACACCCAGCTAGCTGTAGGACTTTTTCATACCCCAGGGGTGCATGGAACTCCAATGAGATAGAACTGTTCGATCCCCTGGAAAGAGGGCTGAAGCCAGGGAGCCCAGTGGTCTAGCTCAGCAGATCCCAGCCCCACAGAGCCCAGCAAGCTAAGATCCATTGGTTTAAAATTCTCGCTGCCAGCACAGCAGTCTGAAGTTGACCTGGGACGCTTGAGCTTGGTGGTGGAAGGGGCATCCCCCTTTAATGAGGCTTTCAAGCTTGGTTGAGGGAGAAACATCCATCATTACTGAGGCTTGAGTAGGTAGTTAAGCCTTGGGAAAGTTCGAACTTAGCAGAGCCCACTGCAGCTTAGCAAAGAAAGTGTAGCCAGATTGCCTCTCCAGATTCCTCCTCTCTGGGCAGGACGACTCTGGAAGAAAGGCAGCAGTTGCAGTCAGGGGCTTATAGATAACACTCCCATCTCCCTGGGACAGAGCACCTGGGGGAAGGGGCAGCTGTGGGTGCAGCTTCAGCAGACTTCAATATTTCTGCCTGCCAGCTCTAAAGAGAGCAGTGGATCACCTAGCACCGTGCTCAAGCTCTGCTAAAAGACAGACTGACTCCTCAAGTGGGTCCCTGACCCCCCTTGCCTCCTGACTGGGAGACACTTCCCAGCAGGGGTCAACAGACACCTCATAGAGGAGAGCTCCGGCTGGAATCTTGTGGGTGCCCCTCTGGGACAAAGCTTCCAAAGAAAGGAACAGGCAGAAATCTTTGCTGCTCTGCAGTCTCCACTGGTGACACCCAGGCAAACAGGATCTGGAGTGGACCTCCAGCAAAATTCAGCAGACCTAAGCAGAGGGGCCTGACTGTTTGAAGGAAAACTAACAAACAGAAAGGAATAGCATCAACATCAACAAAAAGTGTGTCCACACTGAAACCCCATCCAAAGGTCACCAGCATCAAAGACCAAAGGTAGATACATCCATAAAGATAAGGGAAAAATCAGCACTAATAGGCTGAAAATTCCAAAAACCAGAATGCCTCTTCTCCTCCAAAGGATCACAACTCCTTGCCAGTAAGGGAACAAAACCAGATGGAGAATGAGTTTGATGAATTGACAGGAGCAGGCTTCAGAAGGTGGGTAATGACAAACTCCTCCGAGCTAGAGGAGCACATTGTAACCCAATGCAAGGAAGCTAAGAACCTTGAAAAAAGGTTAGAGGAATTGTAACTAGAATAACCAGTTTAGAGAAGAACATAAGTGACCAGATGGAGCTGAAAAACACAACACAAGAACTTCATGAAGCATACACAAATATCAATAGCCAAATCTATCAAGCAGAAGAAAGGATATAAGAGATTGAAGATCAACTTAATGAAATAAAGCATGAAGAAAAAATTAGAGAAAAAAAGGATGAAAAGGAACAAACAAAGCCTCCAAGAGTTATGGAACTATGTGAAAAGACCACATCTACAATTAATGGGTGTACCTGAAAGTGACGGGGAGATTGGAATCAAGTTGGAAATCACTCTTTGAGATATCCAGGAGAACTTCCCTAACCAAGCAAGACAGGCCAACATTCAAATTCAGGAAACACGGAGAACACCACTCCTCAAGAAGAACAACCCCAAGATACATAGTCATCAGATTCACCAAGTTTGAAATAGAGGAAAAAATGTTAAGGGCAGTCAGAGAGAAAGATCGAGTTACCCACAAAGGGAAGCCCATCAGACTAACAGCAGATGTCTCTCCAGAAATCCTACAAGCCAGAAGACAGTAGGGGGCAATATTCAACATTCTTAAAGAAAAGAAGTTTCAACCCAGAATTTCATATCCAGCCAAACTAAGTTTCGTAAGTGAAAGAGAAATAAAATCCTTTATAGACAAGCAAATGCTAAAGGATTTTGTCACCACCAGGCCTACCTTACAAGATCTCCTGAAGGAAGCACTAAATATGGAAAGGAAAAACCAGTACTAGCCACTGCAAAAACATGCCAAATTGTAAAGACCATCGACACTATGAAGAAACTGCATAAACTAATGGGCAAAATAACCAGCTAGCATCATAACAACAGGATCAAATTCACATATAACAATATTAACTTTAAATGTAAATGAGCTAAATGCCCCAATTAAAAAACACAGACTGGCAACCTGGATAGAGTCAAGACCCATTAGTGTGCTGTATTCAGGAGATGCATCTCACGTGCAAAGACACACATAGACTCAAAATAAAGGGATGGAGAAATATTTTCTGTATCATATGATGTTCTGACATATTGAGAGGCCCACAGGTATCAACAGTGTGTTCCTTTTTCTCTGTGTAACACTCCATGTTATGTATGTACTATGTATTATTTCATCATTCACCTGCTGAAGAAAGCTTCTGACTATTATAAATATAAGTGCTCTGAGCATCTGTGTATAATTTTCTTGTGCAAGCATACGTTTTTATTACCCTGGGATAAATGCCAAAGAGTGCAATTGCTGAGTCATATGATAATTGTATGTTTCATTATAGAAACTATCCAACTTTGTTGAAGAGTGGCTGTACAACTTTATATTCCCACCAGCAATGTATGAGTGATCCAATGTCTCCACATTCCTGCCAGCATTTGGTGTTGCCACTGCTTCTGACTTTAGTCATTCTGTTAATATAGTTAGTCTCCTTGTGGTTTTAGTTTACATTTTCTCTGATGTTATTTCTCATGCTTACTTAACATCTGTATGTCCTCTTTGGTGAAATGTCTGCTCATGTCTCTTGAATATTTTCTAATTGAATTGTGTTTGTTTTTTACTGTTGAGTTTTAAAAGTTCTTTATATATTGTAGACACAAATCCTTTGTCAGACAGATTGTTTACAAATATTTCACACAGTGTATAGCTTGTTTTTAAAACCTGTACACATAGGCTTTCATAAAGGAAAATTATTTAATTATTCCAGGTATGCATGGGATAATTACATCATTTTACAGCAGATTACATTGATTTTTTTTAATCATACCTGGAATAATTCAAAATTTAATTTATTTAATTTTAATTTATTTAAATTTTGAATCATTCCAGGTATGATTCAAAAATCAATCAGTGTAATCTACTGTATCAATAAGCTAAAAGAGAAAAATCATATGAGCATACCAATTGATGTGGAAAAATTATTTGACAAAATCCAACACTCATTCAAGATAAAATCTTTCAGAATACTAGAAATAGAAGGTAACTCCCTGAATCTGATAAAGAACATATAGAAAATCCAACAGCTGACATCATTCTGTATTTTGTTTTTGAGACAGGGTCTTGCTGTGTCATGCAGGCTAGAGTGTAGTGGTGTGATCACAGCTCACAGTAGCCTCAACCTCCTGGGCTCAAGTGATCCTCCCACTTTAGCCTCCCTAATAGCCAGGACTACAGGTGCACACCACTATGCCTGGCTGATTCAAAAATTCTTTTTTGTAGACACTGGTCTCACTATATTGTCCAGGCTGGTCTTGACCTCTTGAGTTCAAGGGATCCTCCCTCCTTGGTGTCTTAAAGTGCTGGGATTACAGGTGTGAGCCACCACACCTGGCCTTCATTCTTAATGATAAAAGATTGAGTGCTTTCCTGAATATAAATTCTGCAAAGCAAACTTTGGGTGGGGGGGGAATGTACACTTTCAGAAACCAAGCAAGGATGACCACTCTTATTTAACATTGTATTGGAAGTCCTAGCTTGTCATGATGAACAATTCTTCCTTTTTTTTGTGCTATGAATGGGTATATTTATTTGGAATGAGATTAGAAATAAAAGTAAATGATATATATTTTTAAAGGAGGCAAACTGCATGTAATGAATACCCTAAAATGTAGTTGGCACACGGTGGCAGTCATTTCAAACTCTCTTCTCTCATGGTTTCTTCCCCACTGTAGAATATATATATGTATATATAGTTGCTTTTCCAAAAGACTGTGCAGGTAGGGGTGCCAATGAAGCTAGGTTTAGGCAATGATAAATAAAAGAAAATATGTGGGAGGGCTTCTGGGAAATACTTTTTTTTTTCCTGATGAAAATCACCTGATGTAACCCTGGCTGTCCCCAAGCTTTCTATGAGGATATGATGCTTAGAACTGTTGCGGTCATCTTGTGATCATGAGATGATGATGAAGATAACTCTGTAAGTCTCGTGCCCTGACACTACAGCTCTGCTGAGTCACCTATGTCTCTGAGATCTCCTAGTTCTAAACTTTTTATTAAGTAAATAGTGAATAACCTTAAGGTTCACACTGATGATGGGTGCATTTTCTGTCACTTGCAGCCAAAAGCATTCCTACTGTTAAACTCACTAACTGAGGTTCAGTAGCACATTGTACCTTTTCCCTGGTTCCTTCATTATGCAGACTCCTTGTTCCAGAGCAACAAAACCTCCTGTCTCATTTTTTTTTTTTTGCTCATTTCTCTCACCATGAATGAGTTGGACATTTTCCAACATTTTATTTGAAGGTCATCATTGATCACTTTGAAAGAGTGCAATGACAAGTAGAATAACTAAATGAATGGGTTGCTATTGCAAAAATTTGCCCAGTACATCAATATAACAGAATAATTCTCAATAAATCATCATAGAAGGGAAATACAAAGAATTTTGCAATACTGCCTAGTGCAATAGTATAGTACGATAGTGTAAATTCCCCCCACTTAAAGTTTCCTTTGCAGAATGTACATTAAGGACCAGAAACTAGATTTAAAATAATAATCTCATTAAACATTTATACCACAGCAGTAAAATTTTGCAAACAAATGCAATTTTGCAAACCACTCCTAACTTATCTAGAAGGAAATTAAAAAAATAATAATCTGAAAGCCCAGGAAGCTGCTGAAGCAGCACTGAAATTTCTTCTCAGCCAGACGCAACCTGAATCCACAAAATAAGAGTTTCACTACTTACAGTTTGAAGTTTCTGAGGAGAGATTTTGTATTAGGAAAAAAAATAAGCAGAGAAAGGACAAGAAAATTAGGTTATTGTGGGGGACATGCTCTAGGACGAACCACTCTAAATTATGTAGCACATATCCATAGGAGCTCAAAAGGAATAGAACAAGAGCACTAAGATTGAATCAATATGCTTCCTAGAATATGGATGTCTCTCTACCCTTAGTTAACAATCATTTACCTATTTTTTTTTTTTTAAATATAGGATGTCATCTGTGTTACAGTGAGTCTGGAAGTTTCAAGGACCAGAAAGGTATTCTCACTTTCATAATAATGGCTATAGCAAGTCCCCTACAAAAAACTCATGTGAGATGAGTCTGAAAAGATGCTTATAATGACTGTTTTTGTTTGTTTGTTTGTTTGTTTGTTTACTTTAAAGTTCCAGGATATATGTTCAGAACATGCAGGTTTGTTACATAGGTATACGTGTGCCATGCCAGTTTGCTGCACCTATTGAACTGTCATCTAGGTTCCCCTCCCCTTTACCCCCACCCCCTCAACAGGCCCCAGTGTGTGTTGTTCCCCCTCCCTGTGTCCATGTGTTCTCATTGTTCAATTCCTACTTATAAGTGAGAACATGTGGCATTTGGTTTTCTGTTCCTGTGTGTTTGCTGAGGATGATGGCTTCCAGCTTCATCCTTGTCCCTGCAAAGGACATGATCTCATTCCTTTTTATGGCTGCATAGTATTCCATGGTGTATATATTCCACATTTTCTTTATCCAGTCTATCACTGATGGACATTTGGGTTGGTTCCATGTCTTTCCTATGTGAATAGTGCTGCCGCAATAAACATATGTGTGCATGTGTTTTTATAGTAGAATGATTTATAATCCTTTGGGTATATATCCAGTTTTTGGATTTTTGGGTCATATTGTATTTCTGGTTAATGACTCTGTTTTTGTCCACTGACACTTCAGGAATGCTTTTGACATTGGTTGACTGGAATGTAGACAGTATGAGTCTGCTGATATCAACAATATAGTTAGGGTCACTTCTTGATTCAACTTCTGTGATCTGAGCACAGATTTACTCTTGTGGTATAAAATAAAAATAGAGCTCTGCTCCAAATATATTCTTATTTTTCCTTTAATGTAATCTAACTTTAGGTGAAGATGGTTTTAAATAGCCTTGAAGATTACCAACACTGACCTAAATGCATTCAGAAAAACTCACATCTGATGTTAAACTTGAAGTGAAAAGAAGTTTGACCAATCTGGCACATGTTTTAACCAATCTCCTTCAACTCTGTGTGTCAGTACCTCCATAGAATACAGCAGTCTTTCAAGCCTGTTTATTTGCTTGAAGATGAAAAATGTGCTGGACTAGACTAAATCAGAGTTAACGTAGTAACTTATTATGCCCAAGGTAAATGACATCCTGGTGTCATTATGGCTGGTATATTTTTGCATGTGTATTTTGAGCCATTTCAGAAGGTATCCTTGGAATGCTTCTCTAACACCAACATGGTTATTAACCAAGTCTTTTTAAGCAATTCCCATTAAAATATGAGTAAATTGGGAAAGGTGTGCATGTTCAACATTCCTTTGAGGACTTTCTAATCTGAGCTACCACATGCAGCTAACAGCAGTGCCCTCACTGATACCACTAGGAGCATCCATCACTCCATTCTGTTGGTTTTAAGTGGTGGGCTCTACAGAAGTACATACTGGCCCAGCCTATGTGTGGGTACATATGGAAACGTACAGGAGGAGGAGAGGGGGTTGTTATGTAAGGTTTTTGCAGAGAGTTTGACTCATAAAGACACATATCAAAAAGTCGTATGTGTGGAAAAAAGAGAAAATGTTGAGTCAACCTCTTCTCTCTTTGAACATACTTTCAAAAAAATTATAGTTTTACTATATTTGTGGAGAGGATTCTTCCTTCTTATTTTTAACCTCCATTAGTTATAAACCCACCATCAGGTCCTTGAAGAAATTCTCCTCATTCCTTCTTTTGCAACTGTCAGATAAAATGGAGTGAAAATTACTTGTAACTCATACACAAACCAAAGAGCAGAGAAAAACATTCCACACTAAAAAGAATCAGTGATACCAACAATTTCATATATTTATTAACATATACCAAGTGACAGATACTGGATTATGTGTTTCACATGGATTATTTTATTTAATCCTCACAACAGACTTATGAGGAAGGGCTGCTAATACTTGACCTTACCAGGGATAAACTTAGGTTCAGATTGGGTAACTTGACTACCTTCTCAAAGCCTCTCAGTGGCAGAATCTGATTTTAGATCTAGGTTTGCCTAGCTTCAGAGCACCAGGACACTTCACTACCTACTGACACTTTCTAACAACCACCTGCTGTCTGTACCAGAGAAGCTGGGGCCAGAGTAAACAAAGGATCTAAAGCTTTCAACCGGAAAAGGCCAGTGCTTAGGCGGGAACAGCTCTAAGCTTCCCCCATGTGTCCACTCTACAGAGCTGGACCTGGGCTCAGAATTCAATGCAGAGAGAGGATACTGTATGTTTAATGTTTTGTTTTGTTTAGTCTTTGGCTACTTCCCACAAAATAAAAAAAAGAAAGCCTGATATTATATTTCTGACATCTAGTTCCTGCTTTTCTGTTTCCTGAAATGGACACATACAACCTAATGCCACAGTGATTAGTACGTGATTAGTTAGAAACACAAATATTAAAAGTCTCTAAAATCAGTTTTGCCTTCTCTCTTGGCTTTGGGATGTGAATCTAGTCTGGTTAAGCTGCAGCAACAGGCAGGGAAAAGTGTCCTGGCTTTGCTACTTATCAGCCTTAATACTTTAGACGTCATTTGACTTCTCTGAGCTCAGGTTTGTCACCAGGAAAAAGGAGATACTGCTCACCACACATATGTAAATAGCCAGCAATTATGGTGTTCAGTAAATAGCAGCTGGTGTCCATTCAGCAAAGAGTGAAATTAAACAGTGCAGCTCAACATAAAAAGCCATTCCATAATAGGAAGTAAAGCGCTATGATGTTACCCCAGCTTAAACAAAGCCAATGCAGGATCTCAAAAGATGTTACTTTAAAACACTCATATTCCAAGAGTAATTATTAATCTTTTTCTGTGGTGCTTTGAGTTTCACAATAATCCACATAAAGGACACATCATGTGGCAATTTTCAAAATTAATATCAAGGAAGGTACTGTCTTTCTCAAGCAGATTGTATGTTTTATTAGATGATCATTACTGTATTATTTGTTGAATGAATGAATACAAGATACTTCTTTTTTGCCTTGACGTTTTTGCTTAACTAGGAAGCTCAAAGTCAAATAATTTATCCCCCTTTCCTTTATGACATTGGTTTCCTGCTTCTCTCTTTTTTAACTTTCATTTTTAAATGAAAACTTTTATTGAAATACTTGTATAATACTAAGAGATCCCTTGTATACTTTGTGCAGTTTATTCCAATGGTATGTTACAGGATCCCTTTGGTACTGCTTCACTAGCTGGAAATCTCTGTAGCTGCCATGTTACGGCACTTGCTTGGGGACTCCCAAGGTCTGAGCCCCCTGAAGAAATACTGTGGCTTTTGTAGTTCAGTGAATGGGAGGGAGTGGTGCCCAGCAGCTTTTTCTCTCTTGTTGCTCAGCAAGTGGGAGAGAATGGTTCCCAGTGGCTTTGCTTTTTTGTGCCCATAGTTGGCGAATGAAGGTGTGTTGCAGCTCTCTTGTTCCTGCTGCCCACAGCTTGGTGAGGTCCAGGTTCTTGTCCCACAACCAAGAGGAATAAGCTCTGCACACACCAGAGAGTGGGCAAGGCAAAGAATTTTATTCAGCAACAGAAGGAAAGCTCTCAGTTGCGAGAGGAGACCCTGAAAGTGGGATGCCCCGCAGCAATGAGCAGGTGTCCAAAGGCAGGTAGCCCCCTATAGGGCTGAGTCTGGGGTTTTTATGGGGTCACAATGGTAGAGTGCATGCTGATTGGTCCATGGGTGCTCTTTGGAAAAAGCACCATTCAACTGGTTAAAAGGCATCATCCAGAAGGAACCAATAGAGAGAGAGGAGGGTAAGATGGGCATAGAAGTTCTCACTCCAGTCGTGGACTCTATCAAGGACTGGCAGCCCAGTTTTTAGGCTTTAAACTGTCTTTGGCTTGAAGGTCAGGTTTCACCGAGGACTGTCCTGTTTGCCTAGGAATTTGTCTGTCCCCTGTCACTATCAGTAACATTTTGCAAAATTGTAATACAATATTATAACTAGGATATGGATATTGACTCAACCCCTCAACCTTAATCATATGTCCCTAGTTTCACTTGTATTCATGTATGTGTGTCTATTATTTACAATTTTATCACCACAATAAAGATACTGAGCAATTTCAATGCCACAAAAATTTCTTGTGTTACCCTTTTATAACCACACCTATATGCCTCCAATCTTCCCCCAACTGTTGCTATTTTCAACATCCCTGTTTTCTACATGTATTGGAAGTCTACAAGAGAAACAGAAATGAATAAACACTTTAAAGACAAAGTTACACCTCTATGGCAGCCTTATTGTCCATGTCAGCTAACTATGCCGATAGCTACCAATATGGGTCCTTTACTAGCAATGCGAAACATATATGCACTAGGTACTTTTTCAAATTTTAATTTAACGAGCGGTGATAGTGTGCCTAGTGCTCCAGGCCTGGGCTAGATGCTGGAGAAATAAAGATGAATAAAGTATAGTAACAAGTGGGAGGCAGAAAGGCAAAGAAGCAACCTCAATGCAGGTGATAATTAGTTTCTTTCAAGTGTTTGGTTTCTAGTACAGATTGAGAAGCACAGAGTTGGAGAGTTGAAAAGATATTTTAAAGAGATCTAAAAATTGCAAGTCCCTAAAAATGCTTTGAACCGGCTTTACCTAAAGCCAGAGGAATTACTCCCAAAGGAATTATTTAACAAATGGCATTCAAAGAAAGAAACCAAACATAAAGCCTATCTGTGTGTGCCCATATGTGTGTGTATGTTATTCAACATACTGAAGATTCATCAGAAGTTAAGAGCTTTATACTGTAAAAACGAAAAACCTGGACATGTATAATTCTGAATCGAAAGATGCAAATGACAAAGTAGTAGCAAAAGAAGTTAATAAGTATCTAAAAATTGCAAATGGCACAGATTAAAAGACAGAGTTATCTGTAAAAAATTGTGAATATGTATTAAATACACTCCTCACCTAAAATTAGGGGAAATTGGTATCACCATTTATTCAAAAATACATGTCGAAAATGTATAATGGGGCCAGCACCTATCTCCTGTCAGTGCTGGACATAAAAGGGCAAGCAAGTCACACATGAACACCATACAGCCCAATGGGGTATGCAGAAGAACACACACACACACACACACACACACACACACACAATCAAATGGCGTGAAAGGCACCATTACGGAGGAAGCCCAGTGAGTTATGGTGCACAGTGGAGTGGTGGCTAACCAAGACATGATAAAGAGGGTCAGGGAAGGTTTCCTGGAATAAATAGTGTCTAAGCTAAGTCTTGGCAGATGAGTAAACTAAGTCATACAAATTGTGTGTGCATATGGGAGTGAAGGCAGGAAAGAGAGAAAGGGGAAAATGGACTGCACATGGAGAGTCTTTTAGGCAGGGAGTATAAAGACAAAAGTCAGCGTGCTCAGTAAAAAGCTGGAATGGTAATATGGGGGTCAGGAGACTAATTAAAGTAGAAAAATTAATTATTTGAGACCTATAGGACTTGGTGTGGGGCACTATAATTTATTGAGCACTATGTTCTACTATCTAGTTAAGTATGTTCTTTCATTTAATTCTTACAACAATCTTGCAATCTAGGGATTATTATTTCTACTTCACAGATGAGGAGTCTAAGATTTGGAGAGGTTAAGTAACTTGTCACACTATGTATAAGTGGTGGAGCTTGGATTGAAACTCAGGGGGGATCCAATTCCAACACCCAGGGTTCTCAGCCAGGTTATTTTTATTATCTATTTTCATTAGAATTTTATATTTAAGATACAAATCACAAGAAAATATAAATTCTTACAATGGCTGGAATTCTGTTTTAAAGGCAGCCAGCCATTAAGAACATAATCTGGGGTCAACATATTCAGCCTCCATTCAAACCTTTAGTCCTACTCAACTTTCAGTCCTCCAAGACACCTCTCTGATAAGCCCTACTCTCTATTTAATGCTGTGTTTGGTGCCACTATGTATACTTTTATTATCCTCTGTTTTCTTGTTTGCTCTGCAACTAGCCTGGATGCTTCGTGAGGGCAGGTTCATCATTGTATCATTAGTACCTAGCACAGTGACTGACATATGGCAGACAGTCCATAAATATCCATTAAATAAATAAGCAAACCTTATGCATCAAAGTTAATAGGAAAAATTATTGGTGGAATGTACACTTAAGACTAATTGTCTTCAACTGGAAGTGGAAAGCAATTTTAGCTAGTTTTTGCACAGAAGTTGTAAAAATTAATGAGTCAGTGTCTTCTGCATATAGCAGATCCTCAGAAAGCTCTAAGTATACAGCAAGTGCTACTGCTCTTTTCTGTGATATATAAATAACCTTGAAAATATCATCATCATTTGAAACTGCAGTGGCAGCAATTAGAGAACAGTTCAATTAATTATCAGTAGTTTTATGGCCTGAAAGGTAAGTCAAAATTTGAAGCAAAGAAGCATTAATGAAATTAATGTGAGAAGTCCAAGTTTAGGTGATGCTTACCTAATCGATGATTAGAAACGACTTTTGAGGGCAAAGGACACATGCACAAACACAGTATGTATTGATCAACGAGGAGGCAGGACAGCATGAAAGGCTGAAGTAAAAAGAAGCAAAGAGTAGCTCTGTTGACCTAATGATCTTCTTTAAAATCATTTGGTGTACTCACTAAAAAATTTCTGGATCCATCCCCAATTAATCAAATCAGAATTGCTGGGAATGAAGCCCTAGCATGTGCACCTGGGAATGAAGCCCTAGCATGTGCACCTTAACAGGTTTCTAAGGTCATTCTTAAACACTGAAAAAATAGTAAATCACTACCTCTTAAATCCAAGAAACATGAGAAATAACCACAGCACTGAAAAGTGAAGAGGCTTAGATATGCTTGTTCTCTAAGAGGTATGATGGTAGCCCAAAGAGGTTTTCTGGGAAGGCATTATAAGTTCAGATGATGGGAACAGATTATAGTCAGCATACCCTACTTAGGAAAGCAGAGCTCACCCCAAATCAACATGTGCACCCTGCTCCACTCCTATCGACTGCACCAGCCCACACCTTCCATGTGAAGGGATCTGGCTCCCACCGCAGGGTTGTCTGCAGGTCTTGCTTTTCCTCCTTCTGATGTGCTTTCTGACCCTCTCCCTCCAGAACCCCAGCCTCTGAATTCCTCTCTACCCTTAGGTACCAATATTTGACCTATGTTGATGCAATACATTCACAGTGGTAACATCTCTGAATTTAAAAACAACATCAGTTTGATTTTTCTCAGATTTTCAGCCTTGAACAGGCAGAGGCTCTCTCCATCTTATATTTATTGTAGGATATTCAAGATATCTTTTTCCAGGGATGCTGGTACCCCATTGCTCTGGGCAATGAGGAAACCGTGGTTATAATCTGGTAATAAAAACAATAAGTAGAGACACAAGAAAGATCTACTTTTTAAAGGAGCCATGAGGAGAGATTCGTGATTTGAAATGTAGCTCAAGGAGTCAGATACTGCAGAAAGCGGATAGAGAACGATGGAAAAGGAAACAAAACAAACAAAAAGATTGATATTAATATTGGAGATTTTTGATCACCAAACAAACAAACAAAAATTCTGGTCCTGAGGCAGGAGATGCAAGGAGAAGGTGTAATTATTTTTTGAAAGATGATATGGACCTGCCTTCTACAGGTAAATGGAAAAGCATTCTACGTTGGCTTTCTCTTGAGTGGATTCAAAGCACTTGGCACTTACCCATCTTTCTAGCTTCCAAAGGTGGCAATAACTCAGGAATCATGACCTCATTTAAAATGAAGTGAGAAAGTGACTACCCCACTCACGAAAGGGAGTAATGTGGATTTTAGCTTTGCAAGGAAATTTCCTAGCAAACCATGTGGCCCATTTCTGTCTCTTAATGTTAGAACAGTCCCCTAAAATAGTCTTTCTTACAAAAATAACATTCTTTTCCCACTCCCAGGATCTTGGCATCTATATGCTATTCTAGGCATTTTAGAAAAATAAATTAGTCAAAGCTATTTACAACAATGACTACCAAGCTGTGGCCTGAGATGGGAAGTTGTGCTTTAATTGCCAAGAAGGGAACAAGGGCGTCATATAAACCCTGGAAAACAAGCCTAGGGACAAGCCCTGTTCTGGGGTCTGGAGGATTTGGAAGGCTGCCAAAGCTTGGGCAGTGATGTTGGTGGTGCATGGGGAATGTGAAAGGGGTCTTTTCTCCAAAGTTTTATTTAAGGGTTGAAGGCTAATGCTTAAGTGGCCTAGCTCAATTATTTTAGCTTCTTTGGCCTGGCCTAACAGCAAGCAAGAAGCCATCAATGAATTACAAAACTTTTCATTTTTCCTGCAGGCTGGAAAGTGGTCTCTTTTTAAAATATGTCCTGGATTCCACTGTCTGAGAGAAGAAAATTGATTTAAACATTTAGGTATCTACAGACAGTATAATCCATCAGTATTACTGATTCAGGGGCCAGTGCACTCATATTGCAGATTGCGGCATGCCTGTTTCTCCACCTTGTGCCTCTTCCTTTGTGAATTCTGAAAGCTGGTTGCTTTTTCCTACATACAGAGGTCCAGCATGGGCCACAGCACATGTTGGGACCTCAAGAGCTGGAAGTTCCTGGCTGGGCTCCCAGGCACAGAGGCACAGGCCTCCCCCTCTCACTACTTCCCCCTCTTCAACCTCCACTGTCCCCATCATCCTTAGGATCACTGATGTGGAAAAGACTTTAACACACTGATATGCTGCTCCTCAGGTTTCTCAAAGTGTGACCACAGACCACCTGCTTCAGAAGCATGAGAGGAGCTGGTTAAAAATGCAGCTTCCTGGGCCTCACCCCAGGCTCACTGAGTCAGAATGGGAAGCTGGGAATGTACATTTTTAACAGGCTCTCCAGGTAATTCTTACGCACATATAAGTTTAAGAACCACAGATATAGGTGCAAGGTCTTAGTATCTAACTCCGTTGGATTCTTGAATTCAATTGTGATTTCAAAAAGGAAGGGATAGCATCTGAATCCTCTTGGCTCCTGGGGTTTGGAGAGTGAGAGATTGGATTGTGAGGGATAACAGTGTCTGGAAAAAACTGGGAACAGGTAGGAATCTAGTAGAAAAGGCCAAGATAATCCCCAACTTGACATTTTGTATCAAATATTATCATGTGTAATTGTTAGGTTGGCTTGGATATGAATTAGAGAAGTATTCTCAATTTCCCTCTTAAGCATCAGAAATTGCACAGGTGCTCTGAAATGAAACCATGGTACAGCTCTCTCTGCTAAACTGAGTTACCCATCAAACAAACAGAACCACCAATGATAACCCATACACCATCTGACTTAGGTTTCATCTTTGCCTTTGTATCAATGTTTGTAAAATAAGTCTGGAAGCTGGGGCTCTAACTTTTCTCAGTCAAACTCTATCCCTCTCCAGCTAAGATCATGAGGTCTTTATTTCTTCTCTATGCCTTAATTTCCCCAACTGTGGGATGAGTCTGCTTATAGTACCAGTCACAGGTTATTAATGAGGGTTGAGCAGTGAAACAGCAGAGTACAAAACAGGTGTTAATATTAGTAATCACTTTTAATAATTCACTGTTAATCATTGTCACTGCAAAAATTAACAGTGATCTGACCTATGAGAAGAAGCTGAACTGTTTAGCTCAAGTGAAGCCTGGGGATGACTTCTGGATTTAAGTTATTCACACTCAACCTATCACTTATTGCCACAGACACTTCAAAGTTCACAGTTCTCTGGAATATCATATAATTTTCTGGAGCTGCCACATAGACTTGCTTAAGATGACAGTGAATCTTCCAAATTGCTCTCATTTTATCTTAGGTCTAATAGGTTGGGGTTTGTTTTTCTTATTAAAAAAATAGAACCTCTTAAAAAATCTAGGTCAGACTTATCAACAAAATCTAAATAAGGCTTTGTATGTTGTGCAACCTTTACAACATAGCAACAATGAAATTTCACTTCAACTGCTGCCCTCAGATCCAATAGCATTTACAATACCTCTGACAAAATGTGTCTATTTCCATGGTACCTGTTGCCATGGGAGCTGAGCAGCGCTGCTCCTAGAACAATCATGTTAGTAACGTCGCTCTTAACTATTGCCTTCTAAGAGCTTTGCTCTAGAAAAAACTGGGATACTTCGTTTTTTAAAGAAGTCATAAACCCCTCCAAAATAGACAATTGTTGCTTAATTGTACTAAAAAGGAAAACACAATCCCTCTTTCCCTCCATACCAGTTAGAGAAGCATTTCTTGTTTCTTTATTCTAGAGAAGCATTTCCAAGTGAAACCAAACAAAACATAGGGAAATGTGCTTTAAATTCCATTTTAAAGTGATTTTGCATAGAAGTTAAATAAAAAAGGAAACAGTTGTGCTTGTTTACAATAAGGTTATCTTTACTACTTTGAGATAATCAGTGAATTCACTGTAAAATACAAGGTTAGTGCCAATTCCCAATTTCCCAATGAACCCAAATACAAGGCTTTATAGCATGCTTTATTACTTAGTGTGTCCACGCATTGCCACATAAAGCTGATGGAAGTATAAACTGGTGTTACCTTTCTAAAATATGATTTGGCAAAAGGAGCCTTAAAATGTTCATATGCTTTAGTATGGTAACTCAATTTCTAGAAATCTATCCCAAGAAAATAATTTGAAATGAACACAAAGCCTTATAAACAAAGATACTCAATGGAGTGGTATTTGAAGTTTTTTAAAGCTAAAATCTAAATGTTGAACAATAAAGAATGTGTAAGTAAATAACTGAAAAGTTATAGGCATATTTATGCTGTCACGAAAAACCATATTTATGAAGAGTTTTTAATAACTTGGGAAAATGTTTATCATATCATTTTAAGTAAACAAAAGAAGTATATGAATTTTTATAGCCAACATAACAAGTATGCAAAAATATGTACAGACATAATATATGTTGAAATTTTGACAGTGGTGGTTGAATTACGGATTACGCTATTTTGTCTTTTGTAAGTTTCTATATTAATAGTATGTGAGTGTCTGTCACTATTTCCCATTTTCTCTTTTTCTCTGCTTCTGTTTCCTTCTAAGTGTTCATAAAATAAAGCTAAAAATCTATTTTATTATTTCCATATTTATTAAATACATCTTAGAATTCCACATGTACCAATCCATCAAAAACTTACCAAGCATTATTTGCTAGAACAATTCTTAATTTAGACATATGAACAGATATTTTCTGTAACAAAAAAGGTCACTTTGCTTTTAATTTACTTGATTCTTGATTGATATTTTTTATTCTATGAGTTACTGTCTCTCAATAGAAAATCATTCTGAATCTTAAAAAATGGTAATTTGAAAATGCCAAAATGTTCTCCATACTATTTTTTTCAACCCTTTTTTCCAGCTCCAATAATGATTATCAAGGATGAGTGTCATATCAATTCTACCCCAAAACTATACACTGCAGTAGGCACTGGGAAATAACAAATATGGGTCACTAATACTCTGTATTTTCCGCTGGGCTCTCTCACTCATGCTCGTAGTTACCACCAGACATGGGTACCACCAACTCTGAATCTCCAGTCTGGACCTAGCTCTTGAGTTTCAGATTCAGGACACTAACTCCTTACTAAATAAATCTTCCCGAATGTCTCCTAGGCATCTATAAACTCATTTTCCCTGTATCACCTTCTCAGATCGTGTTCCACTAAGTAGCCTTCTCTTTCATCCAGCTAATCAAATCAGAACACAAGGATCATCCCAGATTTCTTTTTCTGTATCACTGTTTCCTTCCCCTACCCTCTAACCTTGATTTCTACTTTCCAAATCTCTACCAAATTTATCCTCTCAGCTGCTACAGCTTTAGTTTATAGTTTAGACCCTCATCACTGCTCACTAGATTTGTTAATGATCTTCTAACTATCCTCTTGGTTATCAATCTCTTCTTCACATGGATAAATTTTTCTAAATATAAATCTGATCATGGTACTACCCTTTAAGAAGCTAGAAGATCCAGCATGTGCTTCTTAATCCGGCTCCTCTTCCCATCTCCCCATCTTCATCTCCCATGGCTTTGCCACTGACATACTTTCCAGAAAAACGGAACTATCCTAATTCCCTGAATCCACATGCTATTTCACCCTTTGGGGACTTCTCCTCTGCAACTGAAATCTCAACACATTCTCCTCTTCAACTAAAATCCTCTCACCTGCTCCATATTTCAAGACTTAGCTCAAGGTTCAACTCCATTTGTCTTCCTTTCCTTGTGGTATTACTATTTCTGGCACATATTCTCATGATTATTTTATTTATTCGACCAAGATTTATTTCACATCCAATATTATACCATGCATTGTGCTGGCTGCTCGGTAGATAGACTACCTTTGCCCCCACAGAGGGATTCCATTTGCCTTTCCTGCCCTTGATGATTTACACTTATGTCTCCTTGAATTGCTAGAGAGCAGGAACTGACTCATGGTCATCTTTGTATCCCCCAGCTTTTGGCAAAAGCAGATGCTTAATAAATGTGTATTGAACCAATGGAAGGAAACAGAAGGTTACACTAACAGAACAATAAAACTTAACAAGTATAAAAGTAACTCATAACTGCCAATGAGTAATGTTTGACACTTCATAAAAGAGAAACAGCTCTATGTTTCTAGGGAACAAAATCAAATATATACTTATACTGATAGAGCACGTGGTTAAGCATTGCTTAAAAATGCTTTGAGGATATAATTGGATAATTTATAAGTTTCCTCGTAATTCTATGATTAAAGTGGCTGAACACAGGGAATACAGTTAGTCTCACTGAAGTCCACTTCAGAAACTGTGGTTTCTAATCCGCATGTACTAATTTGCCTAATAGAAATCTTACTTATAAGGTTATTTAGCATTTAAGAGTACAGGCAAGAGAATGGGGAAGCAATTTAATTTGTACCTAGGGGAGTGACATTTTGGCTTTTGGTTAATATTTAAATGTCAACTGACACATGGTATTTGGTGACATTCACTATGGTGGATGTGTGAATCTGCCAACCCCATTTCTCCTTTGTAAGGCATTCTTTTGGTCCTATACTGAAGCTTATTCCAAACTCAACCTCATGTTCTCTTTCTGTTGGAAATTACGAATTGGCCTCAACTCTTTGCTTTTATACAGCTGAAAAAATACATTAATGAATTTAAATTTATATGAAGGTAAGTATTAATTTTTGTGTGTTACAATGACTTATTTTCTGATCTAAATATTTCCAAATCACCCTGGGACAGGGAAAGTGAAATATGCATTTGTAATATAATTGATATGGAAAATACACTTTGCAGATTTGAAATGATGTGGATTCAATACACATCTTTATCTGTCAATTCAGCAGGCATTTAATACTAGGGTTTCTTCTGTTTTTTTATTTAACATTCTTTTAGAAAATTGAAAAAAAAAAAAAGCTTAGTTAGAATTTGTCTCTGGCCAGGCTCAAAACACTTTACAATATACTTGTCTAAGATCCATTCACTGTAGAATTAAATGTCACAAATGATAGCTTTTTACCACAACTTCTGAAAACTTTCTTTGTTTTTCAAACCAGGTGAGCCAAGTTACAGATCTGTTTATTTATTTCTATTTCCTGAAAGGTTAGATCCTAGAGTATTTAGTATTCTATCTCCACAGTAGGTCCCGTGAAGGGCTCCTTTCTCTTGCTTTAGAATTAATCTCTTATTTCCCTAATATCTTTGGTTTCAGGTAGTTGACCTTATTAGTCAGAAAATAATTTTGGACTTTTGTCTGCCATCAAAGAAAACTGGTGATCTATCTAATTTGCTTTTCTTTGGTTTTCTGTTCTTGCCAAAGCCAGCTCCCTTCACTATGAAGAGTAAGTATTCCGGTGTTTTGAGAGTCTTTGTGTGATTCTCATTATCAAGGACTGCCCTTTGAGTAAGTGTCTTAAAAGTAGTAATTTTAGTGATTGACTTACACAGGCTCAGAAGGCTTTTGCATTTAAAGTTTTCTAATGACCAAGCAAACTATACACGGTGCACTTTCTGTTTGCAATGTTATAATCACAAAAAGAGAAAGACTTTGTTAATTTTAATTAGAATAAGGCTTTATAAAAGTTAAATTCTCCCTCCCTTCGCCTCACTCTTACTTTTTTCTTTCTTTTTTTTACTTATGGTGGTTACTATGATTTACTTAAATGATCTGTTTTGTAACTATTTCTAGGTTTAGTAATTTTAGGTAATTCCTGTTATATAAAATTAAAAACCTTTAGTGCATTTTCACTATCATTTATATCTTTTCCAGTTACTAATTTTTCACATTACTTTTAGTGCCAAGATTTATAAAATTTACATATTTTTCAAAAGTTGTAATTAGGACTTCTCTCCTTTATCCACAGGATAGTTCTAAAATTTATGGCAATATATAGAATTATTGTATTATCCTGATTTAGATATTATTTTCTATAAAAATAAAAAGGATGTTTAGACTCAAAGAAAGGAAATCGTGATCTCATATCACTAAATCCCCTGTCGCTCAACAGGAAAAAGCTGTAAGCATTAAGATTCAATAAATTCTCTACTAATTTCAACTTTCTTCATGTTTTATAGGTCATATTCAGCTTACTACTCCTCCTTATGCTTTATATTTTACTCCATCCTCTTCCCTGAATTTACTTTTGTTAGGATTACCTCCTTGAGAATTTTTTTATATGAGGTACTTGAGCAATAAACTTTCAAAGTCTAAATGTCAGAAAATATCTTGATTGTTTATATGAATAATAGTTTAGGTGGGTATAGAAGTCTAAGTTCAAAATAGTTTCTCCACAGAAATCTGAAATCATTGTGTACTGTCTTCTCATGTACAGTGCTGCTGATGAGAAATATAATATCTGACTGATTCTTGTTCCTTCATTCCTGTTCTTCATTCTTTATTCTTCCCACTCTGGAAGTTTTAAAAAAATATCTTTATCCCATGATAAAGTGGGATTCATCCCAGGGATGCAATGATGGTTCAACATATGCAAATCAATAAATGTAGTACATCACATTAACAGAATGAAGGAGAAAACCCATATGATAATTTTAATAGATGCATAACATGCATTTGATTAAACTTAACATTCTTTCATGATGAAAACTCTCAACATATTAGGAATGTACTGCAACACAATAAAGGCCATATGCAACAAACTCACAGCTAACATCATACTCAAAGGGAAAAGTTGAGAGCTTTTCTTCTGAAACCTGGAACAAGACTAAGATGACCACTTCTGTTCAACATAGTACTAGAAGTTTGAGCCAGGCCAATTAGGAAAGAGGAAGAAATGAAAGGCACCCAAATCTGAAAGGAAGAAGCTAAAGTGTCCCTTTTTGAAGACAACATGAACTTACATATAGAAAAGTCTAAAGACTCCACAAAAAAAACTGTTAGATCTAATAAACGAATTTAGTAAAGTTGCAGGATACAAAATCACATACAAAAATGAGTAACACTTCTATGCACTAACAGTGAATTATCTGAAAAATAAATCAATAAAATATTCCCCTTTAAAATAACTACAAAAAACATATTAGGAATAAATTTAACCAACAAGGTTAAATTTATATCTCTACACTAAAAATACTGATGAAAGAAACTGAAAAATACACAAATAAATAGAAAGAGATCTCAAATTCATGAATTAGAAGAATTAATATTGTCAAAATGTTCATCCTACCCAAAGCAGTCTACAGGTTCAACACAATCCCTGTCAAAATAACAATGGCATTCTTCAAAGAAACAGAAAAAACAAGCCTAAAATTTGTCTGCAACTACAACAAACCCAAAACAGCTAAAGCAATCTTGAGCAAAAATAAAAAGGTGGAGGCATCATACTACCTGACTTCAAAATGTACTATAAAGGTATAGGAACCCAAACTGCATTGTACTGGCATAAAAACAGACAGATAAACCAATGAAACAGAACAGAAAGCCCAGAGATAAATCCATGCATTTATAGCCAATCAATTTTTGACAAAGGTGCCAGGAACACACAATGGGGAACGAACAGTCTCTTCAATAAAGTGTTGGGAAACTGATTTCCACATGCAGAAAAGTGAAATTAAATTGTTATCTCTCACCATGTACAAAAATCCACTCCAGATACATTAAAGACTAAACATAATACTTGAAACTATGAAACTATGAGAAGAAAATTTAGGGAAAACGCTCTGTGACATTGGTCTGGGCAATGATTTTTTTGGATATTACCTCAAAAGCACAGGCAACTAAAACAAAAACAAAGAAATGAAATAGCAAATTTAAAAAACTTCTGCGCAGCAAAGGAAACAGTCAACAGAATGAAGAGACTACCTACAGAGTAGGAAAAAATATCTGCAAACTAAACCTCTGATAAGGAGTTAATATTCAAAATGTATAACCATTCATTGTTTTCCAAGATGGTGAATGCTCAAGCATGTCTTAGCCAGTTGGAAATATCAAAATAGTGCATTAAGATCAACGCTGAGCTTTAATTCACAAAGTAAATGAGAATCCACCAGAACTATAAAGGATACCCCAGATCTGTAGGAGGAAAATGTGGGCAAACAGCCCTTGTGACAGTGTGTGTCTGATAAAAGTGAGGGAAGTCCCAGCACATGAGAGGAGCAGAGAGCCCACTCTGTGACTCACCCTTCCAAAAGGAAAAACGCTTTGTTTTTCCAAGCCCTGGAGATAACTTGGGGAAAGGGTTAGAAATGCTGTGAGGGAAAGACACTGGGAAAAGCTGCAGATATTTCCCCAGGCCTGGAACCAAGGACAGGACACCATTTTTAATCCAGGCACATTCAAAGGCAGCCATTCTTTAGTGATCTGGCAGTATGGTCACTTAGGTATTTTATAACTGTCTTAGGCCAGAGACTGGAATGCCTGCTCTGGAGTTAGGTAGTGGCCTCTGCAACCAGAGCCATGGAAAGTGCCTCAGAAGTAGGTGCTAGAATTGTGCTTTCTCTTATTGCAGGCCCAGGGTGGGAGGAGAGCCGCTATAGCTGCATCTGATCTCCTGGGTGATGAGACTTGTAGCCAGGGCTGCTTGGCAACCTGGAACCAGTTGGCATGCATCACTGCTGGGTGCCCCAGCCTACTTCCCTGAGATTCATGGTGCCAGGCTCCTCTCTGCTCCATCCCCAGGCAGAAATATAGGCATCTGGAGCAACTGCTTGCCTAGGCCAGCAGCCTGAACCACCCCACCCTTCATGGATATAGATCATGGTGCAGGAGGACCCTCTCTACTCCATGCCCAGGCAGATCTTCAGGGTTTCAGAGCACCCCCTTGCCTGGATCAGTAGTCGGAGCCAGCCTATCCTTCCTGTGCATAGATCGTTGTATAGGGGTGGCCCTCTCTGCTCTACATGTAGGCAGATCTCCAGGCACTCAGAGTACCTGCTCCCAAAGACTAGCAGGCTGAGTCACACCATCCTTCCTGTGGAGAGATCCTGGTACAGCAGGGCTGTCTCCATTTTATGCCCAGGTAGATCTCTAGGCATTTGGAGCACCTGCTCACCTAGTCCAGCAACCTAAGCTGCCTTACCCTTCCTGTGCAGAGATACAGGTGCAAAGAGGTTCCTTCCACTTCACACTCAGGCAGATCTCCAGGCATTCAGAGCACCCACTTACCTGGATTAGCATCCTGACCCACCCTACCATTACTATACAGAGATCCTGGTGCAGGGGGGAGCCTTTTTCACTTCATGCCCAGGCAGATCTCCAGGCATTTGGAGCACCTGCTTGTTTGGCTGGCAGCCTGAGTCACCCTACCACTTGTGTGCAGAGATCTTAGTGAAGGGGGGCCTTCTCTGTTTCATGCCCAGGCAGACTAGACATTTGGAGAACCTGTTTGCCTGGACTGGCAGTCTGAGCCACTCCACCATTTCTGTGCAGATATTGGTGAAGGGGCACCCTCTGTGCTCTACACCCAAGCAGATCTCCAGGAATCTGGAGCACCTGCTCACATAGAACAGAAGCCTGAGCTGCCCCATTATTCTTAGCAGAGATCCTGGTGCACAGGGTCCCTCTCTACTCCATGCCCAGGCCAGTCTCCAGCCATTCAAACCACCTGTTCTCCTCGATTAGCAGCTTAAGCCAGCCCACCCTCTTTGTGCAGAGATTCTGGTGCAGCAGGGTTCTCTAACAGTCCATTCCCAGGCAGATCTCCAGCCATCTGGAACACTCACTCTCCTGGATTAGGAGTTTCAGCCACTCCCCCATCACCATGCAGAGAACTTGAGGCAGAAGAGGTTTCCCAGCTCCAAAACTAGGCACACTTCTGGGTGTTTGGTGGCTGCCCACTGGGTTCTCCTTTGGTGCTGGTTCATGTCATTAGAGGGCCTGCAAAGAAGCCTGCTTGATCCAGTACCACCCATTTGCCACCTGCTCCACCCCTTCCAGGGCTGAGCAGGGGGCTCAGACCAATGTGCACACCATAAACCAGTCCATTGCTTGAGGCAACAGAGAACTTCTCCCAGTAAACAAGGATATACTCAACCACATTGGCCAAAGACAGCTCTTACCCATAAGCACCAGCTACTGGCTTGTAGATTGAACTGCATATCCCAATATAAGACCTGTCAACAGAAGTGCATAGGGCTATAGAAGCAAAGCTAAAAGACACTATCCAGCCTTTTCTACAGTCACATCCCCCAGGGAAGGGGTGAAAAGGAAAGGGAAAGAAAGAAAACAACAATAATATTATAGGGAAAGAAAGAAAAAGAAAAAATCCCAACCTCACGAAAGTAATGACAAAAATTAGAAACACCAGCATCTCCAGATGAGAAGGAACAAATGCAAGAATTCCAGCACTATGCAAAATCTGAATGCAGTTACACTACCAAAAGATCACATTAGCTCTCCCGCTATGGTCCCCAACCAAAATGGAAACCCAAAAATGACAGGTAAAGAATTAAAAGCATGGTTGCAAGGAAGCTCAACAAGTCCATGACAAGGTTGAAAATCAATACAATGAAACTTCCTAAGCAATCCAGGGAATGTAGGAAGACACAAACGTCCTAACAACAACCACCACCACCAGAATGTCTAGAATTGAAAATTTCATTTAGGAAATTTTAAAATACAATTGAAAGCTTCATCAATAGACCAGACCAAGCAGAAGAAAGAATTTCAGTGCTTGAAGACCAGCCTTTTTAACTAACACAGTCAGACAAAAATAAAGAAAAAGGAACTTTTAAAAATAGACAAACTCTTTTAGAAATGTGGGATTAGGTAAAGTTACCAAGCCTATGAATTAATGGCATTCCTGGAGAGACGGAGACAAAGTAAACAATCTAGAAAACATATTTAATGGAATAATGCAGGAAAACTTCCTCAATCTTGCTAGAGAACTAGATATCCAGATACAAGAAATCCAGACAAGACCTCTGAGATACTATACACAATAAAGGTAACAAAGGCATATAGTTACCAGACTGTCAAAGGTCAACACTAAAGAAAAAAACTTAAAGTCAGCTAGAAAAAGGGTCAGAATATGTACAAACAGAACCCCATCAGCTAACAGCAGACGTCTCAGTAGAAACCTTACAAGCCAAGAAAGATTGGGAGCCTATTTTTAGCATTCTTAGAGAAAAAAAAATTCCAACCAAGAACTTCATATCCCGCCAAACTAAACTTCATAAGTGAGAAGAGAAATAATTTTTTTTCCAGACAAACAAGCACTAAGTGAATTCATTACTACTAGACCAACCTTACATGAGATCTTTGAGAGAGTTCTATAAATAAAAACAAAAGAAGGATACCTGTTACCACAGAAATAAACTTAAGTACATAGCCCACAGTCCCTATAAAGCAGCTACACAATAGAAACTACAAAGCAACCAGCTAACAACTTCACAATAGGATCAAAACCTCACATATCAATATTAATCTTGAATGTAATTTTCTTCTTCTTCTTCTTTTTTTTTTTGGTAGAGATGGGATCTTGTCATATTGAACAGGATGATCCTGAACTCTTGACCTCAAGTGATATTTCTGCCTTGGCATCCCAAAATGCTGGGATTACAGGCAAGACCCACCACACCTAGCCTTAACCTGGAATGTAAATGGCCTAAAAACCCCAATTAAAAGGCAAAGAGTGGCAAGTTGAATTTTAAAAAAAGTACATCAGTCTGCTGTCTTCAAGAGACTCGTTTCACACATAATGACATGCATAGGATCAAAGTAAAGGGTTGAAGAAAGATCAATCATGCAAGTGGAAAGCAAAAAGTAGGGGCGGGAGCGGTCACTATCCTTATATCAGATAAGGATAAAAGAGGGCATTACATAATTATGAAGGATTCAATTCAACAAGAAGACTTGACTATCCTAAATACATATGTACCCAACATTGGAGCACCCAGATTCATAAAATAAGTACTTCTAGACCTACAAAGGACTTAGATAGCCACATAAATAATAGTAAGGGATTTCAACATCCTACTGACAGTATTAGATAATAGAGGCAAAAAACTAATAAAGAATTTCTGGGCTTAAACTCAACATTTGACCCACTAGGCCTAACAGACATCTTCAGAATACTCCACCAATCAACCATAGGGTATATATTGATTTCAGCTGGACAAGAAACATACTTCAAGACTGACCACATGTTTGGCCATAAAGCAAGTCTCAACAAATTCAAAAGAATCTAAATCATACTGGCCACACTCCTGGACCACAGTACAATAAAAATAAAAATAAAAGATCTCTCAAAACCATACAATTTCATGGAAATTAAATAACTTACTCCTAAATGACTTTTGAGTAAACAACAAAATTAGGGTAGAAATTTTAAAAAAAATTCAAATAAATGAAAACAGAGCCAAGCATACCAAAATTTGTGGAATGGAGCAAAAGCAGCACTAAGAAGAAAGTTTATAGTGCTAAATGCCTACCTCAAAAAGTGAGAGAGATATCAACTTAATAATCTAACATCTCACCTATAGGAACCAGAAAAACAAGAACAAACTAACCCCAAAGCTAGAAGAAGAAAAGAAATAACTAAAATCAGAGCAGAACTGAACAAAATTGAGACCCAAAAATCCATGCAACCCAAAATGCTACCAGACATACAAAGAAGAAAAGATACCAATTCTACTGAAACTGTTCCAAAACATCAAAGAGGAGGGGTTCCTCCCTAACTTATTCTATGAAGGCACCATCACCCTGATACCAAAACCTGGCAAAGACACAATGAAAAAAGAAACTACAGACCAAATATTACTGATGAACATAGATGCAAAAATCCTCAACAAAATAATAACAAACCAAACTCAGCAGGTCATCAAAAAATTAATTCACCAAAATCAAGTGGGCTTTATTCAAGGGACACAAGGTTGACTTAACATATGTGAATCAATAAATATGATTCACCACAGAAACAGAATTAAAAACAAAAACCACCTAATCATCTCAATAGAAACAGAGAAAGTTTTGGATGAAATCCAACATTGCATTATGATAAAAACTCTCAAAAAACTAGAGGCATCAAAGGAACATACCTCAAAATAATAAGAGCCATCTATGACAAACCCACAGCCAACATCATATTTAACAGGCAAAGCTGGAAGCATTCCCCTTGAAAACTGGAAGAAGACAAGGATGCTCACTCTCACCACTCCAACATAGTACTGGAAGTGCTAGCTAGAGCATACAGGTAAAAGAAATAAAAGGCATCCAAATAGAAAAAAGGAAGTCAAACTATCTCTCTTTGTCGATGATACAATTCTATACCTAGAAAACGCTAAGGACTCTGCCAAAAGACTTCTAGAACTGATAAATGACTTCAGTGAAGTTTCAGGATACAAATTCCATGTACAAAATTCAGTAGCATTTCCATACACCAATAACATTGAAGCTGAGAGCCATATCAAGAATGCAATCCCATCCATAATGGCTGCAAAACATTAAAATACCCAGGAACACATCTAACCAAAAAGATGAAAGCTGTCCACAAGGAGAACTACAAAGCACTGCTGAAAGAAATTATAGATAACATTAAAAAATGGAAAAATATTCCATGCTTATGGATTGGAAGAATCAATATCATCAAAATAGCCATTCTGCCTAAAGCAGTCTAAAGATTCAGTGGTATTCCTATCTAGCTACCAATGTCATTTTTCATAGATTCAGAAAAAAACAATTTTAAAATTCATATGAAACCAAAAAGAGCCTGAATAGCCAATGAAATCTTAAGCAAAAAGAATAAAGCTGGAGGCATCACATTGCCCAACTTCATATTATAAGGCTATAGTAACCAAAACAGCATGGTACTGACACAAAAATAGACATATAGAACAGTGGAACAGAATAGAGAACCCAGAAATAAAGCTGCACACCTACAGCCATCTAATATTCAACAAAGTTGAAACATCTTAAACAGAAAATAAATTATTCTACTAAAAAGGCAAAAATAAGCAATGAGGAAAGGACTCCCCTGTTCATTAAGAGGTGCTGGGATAGCTGGCTAGCCATATGCAGGAGAATAAAACTGGACCCCTACCTTTTACCATCTACAAAAATTACTAAGATAGATTAAACATTTAAATGTAAGACCTCAAACTATAAGAATCTTAGAAGACTGTAATCCCAGCATTTTGGGAGGCCGAGGCAGGCAGATCACCTGAGGTCAGGAGTTTGAGACCAGTCTGCATGGTAAAACCCCGTCTCTACTAAACATGGCAAAACCCCATCTCTACTAAAAATACAAAAACTTAGCCAAGTGTGGTGGCAGGTGCCTGCAATCCCAGCTACTCAGGAGGCTGAGGCAGGAGAATTGCTTGAACTTGGGAGGTGGAGGTTGCAGTGAGCTGAGATCGCACCACTGCACTCCAGCCTGGGCAACAACAGCAAAACTCTGTCTCACAAAAAAAAAAAAAAGAATCTTAGAAGGGGATCTGGGTAACACCATTCTGGTCGTCGGCCTTGGGGAAGTCCTCAAGAACAACTGCAATGAAAACAAAATTGACAAGTGGGACCTAATTAAATGAAAGAGCTTCTTCACAGCAAAAGAAATTTCAACACAGTAAACAGATAACTTACAAAATGGAAGAAAATATTTGTAAACTATGCATCTGACAAAGGTCTAGTATTCACAGTCTCTAAGGAACTTAAACAATTAAACAAGTGAAAAACAAGTAACCCTATTAAAAGTGGGGAAAAGAAAGATATGAACAGAAATTTCTTGAAAGAAGACACACAGGCAACCAACAAACATATAAAAAATACTCAACATCACTAATCATCAGTAAATGTAAATCAAAACCACAATAAGATACCGTGTTTACCAGTCAGAATGTTTATTTCTAAAAACTCAAAAAACAACAGATGCTGGGAAGGCTGTGGATAAAGAGAATGCTTATATACTATTGGTGAGACTATAAATTAGTTCAGCCACTGTAAAAAGTAGTTTGGAGAATTTCTCAAAGAATTTAAAAGAGAACTACCAAAGTGCAAAGACTTATAGAAATAGCACTTATTAATACCTCCCTTAACTCTCCTCCACCTTATTCAGAGAAGCAACTTCTTTTAGAGAATCAAGCAGAACTACTAAGCAAGACATGTTAAGGAAATTTGAAGAGAAAGAACCGTAAAATTCAAGAGTGGGGAGTTGATAGATACAGCAAGTTCTAAGTTTCTCTTCAAAGAATCATTATGTCAGTATGTTCAGTTTCCCTGTACTTTGTTCTCCATTTTAAAATTTAACTTCCTTGTCTCCTTGCCCCTAGTTTCAGTAAACAACTTTCCCACCAGCTCTAATCCATAGTTGACATCTGTTCCCTTAGTCACCTGCTCTGTCCTGAGTCACCCAGTCACCTGCTCTGACTTGAGTCACCTTTAGTCACCTGTTCCATAACCTGTTCCCACTGAAACTGTTCAACCCACCACTCTGGTTCTAATCCCTGCTCTCTTTAAAATAGCCAATCGGAATTATCTCAGACTGTGTGGTTCAATCCTAGCCAATCGGGGAACGACACAGCAGTAGGGGCTACTGGTGTCAGGGATAAGAACCCCTTCCCCTCCCTTGTTCAGGTGTGCTCTCACCATTGCTCCATTTGTGAGATGCACTCTTCTATAGAAGTAAATTGCCTTGCTGAAAAAAATTTTTTAAAAAAAGACAAAAGGTAAATCCTGACCCAGATATGGAGAAACAGAGCCCTTACACATTGTTGATAGAAATGGAAATTAGTACAGCTATTAAGGTAAACAGTAGAAAGGATCTTCAAAAAATTAAAAATAGAACTACCATATTATCTAGCAATTCCACTACTAGGTATAAATCCAAAGGAAACAAAATCAGCATATTAAGACATATCTGCACTAACATGTTTACTGTAGTATTACTCATAAAAGCCAAGATACGTAATCAACCTAAGTGTCCATCGATGAACGAATAGATAAATAAAATGTGGTATATACACACAACAGAATGTTATTCAGCCATGCAAAGAAGGAAATTCTGTCATTTGCAACAAAATGTATAAAACTGAAAGGACATTATGTTAAGTGAAATAAACTAAGCATGGAAAAACAAATATTGCATGATCTCACTTATACGTGGAATCTAAAACGGTTGATCTGATAGAAGTAAAAAGTAGAATGGTGGTTACTAGGAGCTGAGATGGTTGAGGGTGGGAGGTTGGGGGAGAATGTTGGTAAAAAATAAATTAAATATTTCAGTTAGGTGGAATAAGTTCAAGGAATTTATTGTACAACATGGTGACTACAGTTCATAATATATTGTAAAATGCCAAGAGAGTGGATGTTAAGTGCTCCATCACAAAAGTGTTAACTGTGAAAGATAATGCTTGTGTTTATTAGCTAGATTTAGTCATTCTACAAAGTATATATACTTTAAAACATACATACACTTTAATTTGTCAATTTAAAAAATAATGTAACAAAAAATCTTTATTCTTACAGTTCTGAAATTTTATTAGATCATGTCTTGCTGTGTATTTTCTTTTGCCTACCTTAATACTTATTAAGGCATTCTCAGCCTGAAGATCTGTGTTTTTCCAAAGTGCAAGAAAATTTTTCTTCTTCTGTTATTACTGATATTATTTAGTATTATTACTTGTTCCCATACACTGTTCCCTGATTCTGAAATTCTGATTAGATGACGGTCTTCCTAATGTGGCCTCCTTTTTATCTTTTTCTTTGGTCATTATTCATATTTTAAGTCTTTTGTTTTACCTTTCTGGGAGAGTTCCTTAACTTTAAATTCAGATCACCAGCTTGGTTGTCAGAGTTATCAGTCATTCTACTATTCAGTTCTATTCCCTGAATTTTTCTTTAATCATATTTATAATTTCTAGGAACTCACTCTCTTTTGACTCTCATTACATACAGCTTGTTTCATTTTGCAGTTGAAACGTCTTTTTCTAATCACTGTGTGGAGTCTAATTTACAGCTTCTTAAAAATTCTCCCTCCACCTATATTCTCTCATTATCCTCATTATCTCTACTTGGTTTTAGAAATGTGCACATGGAAAGGCCCCCAGCCCACCCTGCCTGTAGTCTTTGTTAAGCTGGGAGTCTCTCTGGACTCTCATGGGATAAAGTGTACCAGCAGCTGGTACCTTGGACTATGGTTTCCCCTGTATTTCTTCTGCCAATCAAATCCCATCTTCTTGTTGCTTTCCAGAAATTCTTCTAAAGTTCTTATCCACTGATTTCAGTATTTCATATTTTCCAGTACTTATATACATTTATTATGTCAAAAATATTTTTTGTCATCTCAATAGGAAAATGGAAGGGAGGTGAATGCAATTGCTTGTTTTGTCATTTTCAACTGAAAGCTCCTCAAGCCTCTGAAATGAAACCATCATTTTATTCATACATATCAGCTCCTGGGTTTGCTATAAATTAACTGCAATACGAGGCAAGTTACTTAACATCTTTTTTTCAATCTCCTTCATTTTTAAAGCAAAGAAGGTTAACAGAGATTTCCTAAATTGCTTCCTAGAGTTAATATATAAGGATTCTAACACTTTCTTTAGTATCCTAAGATTCTGCCACTATTTAAAAATCAGAGTGTCTGACATAAAGTGTCCAAATACATCTCTAATATGGAGAAGCAAAACCTATGTGGATTATCTAACTAGAACTCTTTTGACTCCCCCAACAATTTTTCTCACACAAAAATTTTGTGGGAATAAGAAAAACATTAGCAAAGTGACGGCCTTTGCAGTTCTTTTTGTTGTAGTTCATTCTGTTGCCCAGACTAGAGTGCAGTGGTGCAGCCTTGGCTCACTGGCAACCTCCACCTCCCAGGCTGAAGTGATTCTCCTGCCTCAGCCTCCTGAGTAGCTGGGATTACAGGCACATGCCACTACCTCCCAGCTAATTTTTGTATTTTTAATAGAGACAGGATTTCACTGTGTTGGCCAGGATGGTCTTGAACTCCTGATCTCAAACGATCCACCCGCCTTGGCCTCCCAAAGTACTGGGATAACAGGTGTGAGCCATCGTGCCCAGCCAGCCTTTGCAGTTCTTTAGTCACCAAATATTTACTGATAATTTCTATTTTAAGCAGACAAGAGTGCTGCTGTCTTCTATTCTGGTGGAGAGTCAACCAAGAAGTAGAGTTTCATTACCTACTTCAGAGAGAGAACTAAAATAGCGTAATGTGCAAGCAACTAAACTGATTGTGGCTTTAGATTTAGTGGTCATGGAAGCCCTCTCTGAGATGGTGACATGGAGGCTGAGAACAGAATAACAAGAGATAGGTGACAATAAAAAGATCACGAAAGGAGAGAATTCTTGGAAAAGAGAACAGGAGTGCATATGCCCTGAAGCAGGGACAAACTCAGTGTGCTAGAGAAACATGAAGTTTAGCATTGCTGGAAGATTGTGCTTGAGAAGGGGAGAGGTAGAAAATGAGGCCAGACAGTGAGGCAGGGCCACAGCAGGGGACTCAGATTTTGTTCTGAGAGCATTGGGAAGACAATGACTGGTTTATAACTGGTGGCTGACGTAGCCTGATTCACAATTCTGTACCTGCCATGTGGAGAACACCCTGTCAGGGACAAGAGTGGAAGCAGGACGACCATTAAGAAGCAATGAGCCACCTTTAATTATTAGGTAGTTGCCACCAGTGGAATATTTGCCACCACTCCTCTCTCCCAACTTTTAGGTGGAAATCTTAACCCCAATGTGGCGACATTAGGAGGTGTGGCCTTTGAAAATGCAGGTCATGAAAGGTCATGAAAATGGAGGCCACATGAACAGGCTTAGTGAGAGCTGGCTTTCTCCCTCTGCTCTTAAGCTTGGACTTCCAGCCTCCAGAGCTGTGAAAAATAAATTTCAGTTGTTTGTAAGCCACCCAGTCCATGGTATTTTGTTGTAGCTGCCCAAACCGACAAGACAGTATTGTTAAAAACAAATATCAGTTTTTGCACAATTTATCTTTTGCAGCATTTGCTATAATATTAGCAGACATTTCTATGTTCATTTAATAAGTCTCCTAGTTTTTACTTTTTTTTTATTTTTCTTTTTTTATTTCCATAGCTTTTGGGGGAGCAAGTGGTGTTTGGTTACATAAGTTCTTTAGTGGTAATTTCTGACATTTTGGTGCACCCATCACCCGAACAATATACACTGTACCTAATTTGTAGTCTTTTATCCCTCACCCCCTCCCCACCCTCACCATCCCACCAGACCCCAAAGTTCATTGTATCATTCTTATGCCTTTGCATCCTCATAGCTTAGCTCCCACTTATGAGTGAGAATATAAATGTTTGGTTTTCCATTCCTGAGTTACTTCACTTAGAATAATGGTCTCCAATTTCATCCAGGTCACTGTGAATGCCATTATTTTGTTCCTTCCTGGTTTTTACTTTTTTGTTCAAGGTATGTTGTAACTCTGGACTCCAAGTACAATTCAATATGAATGCTGCTGTCCAAAGTTTTCTCCTTGTGGCTGAGTTTTCCCTTATAATTCTTTGAGACAACGCTACTACAGAAAAAAATGTACCCAATACAAGAATCCCTGAGAATCCAAACAAAGGCTGGTCTATGCCACAGCAGATGAATGTGTTTACTAACAAAGAAAGCAAGCCTGCTCCATGGCAGCACATCTGAAGAAGATAACTTTCCTGCTGGACTCAGAACCTGCTCAGAATCAGGGTGAGTATTTTAGTTCCCTTTACCTTTGTCCACATCTCAATTTGGTTTAAAGAAGATATATCTAAAAAATGGTCCATTTGGGTTCTGAAATTTTACTTTAATTCCAAATATCACCTTTCAGCATAGGGTTTTCATTTTCTTTTCCTTCTTTAGCCAGGTGTTTCATCACTCAGTTCTTATTACTCAGTTGGCCGTTCACAACTTTGTTTTCTAAATCAGGATTTTTTTAACTTCAAAAAATATTGATTCATGATAAACTCTTAGTGAAAGTAATGCTAGTGTAATAATTAAAAGCATCAGATTATCCATTTGGAAGTAATGAGAGTCATACTTCTAGGCATATGGGAAGAGGCGGAAAACTGCTCCCAATGGGCATAAATAATTGACAAACACTCTAAGAATGGAAGGCAGAAATCACATACATAAGTGTGTGTATGTACTTACATATACGTAACACTTTTTTTTAAGAATCAGAGATTTATCACAATGTATTTTATATGACAAAGCATAATTAAACATCATTTTTAAGAAACATGATTTTCAGGCTTCTGGAAATAATTCTGAAAATTTGCATGGCACAAAAACGTTAAAGCACATCAATTACAAAACTGAGAAAATTCTATATGGTGTCTTAGAGCCTCAAAGCTCAGGTTGAAAAGAAAATTTCTGTTATATTCTTATACCTTCTGTGCCATTCAAAATTTGTTGCTAAGTTTCCAAGATTATGGATCAATTTACCCTTAGGATATGCAAATAACTGGTTATACAGCTCAAAGTAGCTTGACAAAGTAATTCAACAAGTAGCTAACACCAGCTACTTGTTCTCTCCCCCAAACCCAACTCTAGAGAAGCCACAGAAAGAAAAAGGAAGCTGACAGATCTCAGAAACTCATATATAACTGGGATGCTATTCAAGAGGGAGTGGTTGGGTCCCAATGTGGACAGCAAACAGCTCCCCTGCGTGGGAAAAGTGAGTAGCCACACACAAAGGACAGATGGCATGGGGCTTCTTAGTTATCTTTTCTCTATATTGCCTTGAAGCATGTCACTAGAGACAGAAAAACAGTAATACCAGCTTTTCAGAGTAGCACCAGAGTATTCCGTCCTCCTTCAGGGTGGAGAGAGGTTCCCAGAGAGGCCAGGGCACTTGGCGTCATGGTTGAGTGATAGCATGAGGAAGATAGGTAGTGAGGTGGTGAGCAGGAGGGAAAAGCAAGCTCAGACCATAACCCCAGAGCTTTCCATTTGGAAGAACATTCTGTTTACCACTCTCTAGGCTTATGATAAGAGACTGATGGAAAATAGGGTGAGGATGTGAACAAACAACTATACAGCCTTCATCCTGCTTACCATCCATTGGATTTAGGCTTGGCTATGGCACAGGCTTTGGCTAATGGGATGTGAGAGAACATGATGTTCATTTACCCCATTTGAGCAGAAGCTTAAAAGTGACTGTGTGGCTTGGCTAGGGCCTTTTTGTGCCATCCTTGTATCAGGACACCATGTCCTAGACAGGGGCTGCTCCTTTAGCCTGGGTTCCAAAATGAAAACACGCATGGAGCTAAGCCAACCTGAGCTGAGCCCAGCAGATTTTGGCAGAACCAAACCCTGATGTAGCGTACCAAAGAAAAACTATTTCTCATTGTAGCCCTGAGGTCTGGGATTTATTTGTTACAAACTAGAAAAAGCTGAAGAATTCAGTGATTTAATAGGTGAAAAAACATTACCATCTCTTTATCCGTATAAATTGAGGATAATTCTTTATTTTTCCAAGAAATATTATCTGACTTTATTCATCCTTAAATCTACCTTTGATTATATCAGCACATTTTTGCTATATAGTGATATTATATGTATGTATATAGATACACATATACATACATATATGATACACACACATATATATATCAGATTCTAGCACTTTACATATCGTAGTCTGTAAACGCTATAAAAAATACTCAAATGATAAGTTGATTTGGCCCCAAATATTTTTTATATGCATGTAGTTTTTTATATATGTAAAATATGTAGTTAAAAAAATTTTTTTTTTAGGGCACTCATTTTATTTGTGACTTCTCTGGAGATTTAGACAGATTTAGCAGGTGACTTTGTTGAAGTTAGAGCAACTATTCAGCTAAGTTTCCAACAGTCAGCTAAGTCTTAAACTTCTCTATTGTCAAAGGCAATTTAATATCTGCATTTACCTGCCTGGCAGCAGACAAGGTCATGTACCTTTATGCTGAGGAAGCAGGTCAAATGACTGTGCTTTTAAAAGTTGCAGGCTCATTGCTAAATGGCCGGAACACCCTTGACTAAATGAATGACTTGGCCCACAGCAGAATTACCTTGGTGTCTTCGGATTGCTTACTGCCCAAGTCACTCATCATCCTCAGAGCTAAGACACTGCTTAAAAGGTCAGTAGCATAATCTAATAAATGAAGAAGTACTTTTACATTCTCAGGTCTTTGTTGTGAGAAGATAGTGGCTTTTACTTACTTTACTTTTTTATTTTTTAAAGGAGAAAGTCTGTTGCTGAATTGATTGTCCTTGTAGAGATACTACATGGAAAATGCTATTTACTACAGCTGCATGAATGAATCCCAAGGGCAGGGCTGGCAGGTGGAGGAACAAATCCATTTGTTGTCAGCAACTACATTTCTAAATTTCCACCAAGGTGTGGAGTCTACTGTGACTTCCAGGTCCCAAATACTGACTGAAGAAGCTGGAAGCTACTGTAACCTAGTTGTTGATGGATCTAACCCGGACAGGAGTTATGCTTCTAAGATAGAGGAGTCTCTTACAAAGCAGAGATTTGGGTCAATAGGATAGGAAATTATTTTTCAGAATTTCCTATTCTTAGTCCCTAAATGCTAAATTTAAGGAACATTAGTAAGAGTTTCCTAACTGCTCTCATGAAAAAAACAAAAGCAAGAATCACAAGATCAAGAAAACATTTTAAATGCAGTCACCCATTCTGAAATAATGTGACTGGTATGGCACTGTGAAGTAGCCACTATATACTCCTGAGTTTAGTTTTGATTGGCTTATGCTATTCATCGTTGTAGAGTCTCATTTTTTTTTTTTTTTGTCCACTTGTCTCTTAAGAGAAGAAATATCAGGAATATAACATTTCATTTTCCTATGAGTAAATGCTGATTAATGAATGGCCATCAGACTCTTTTCCTGTACTTCTCACAAACATCTCCTTCTCTTTCAAAATTTGGCTCAAATATCCCTCATCTTGGTATGCATCAGAAACTTCCCCCAGATAATTACTGGCCTCTCCTTTGTGTTCCTTGTTCACACTTTTGTTATTATACTTAGTATTTTATACCATGGTTATTTCTGGATGTCTTTCTCCCACTATAGAGTGATGATGTGTTTCAGACTACCACCCTGTCTCGTTCATCACTGAATTCCTAATTCTGAGAATAGTCCATTATAAAGAAAATGCTGAATACTTGTTTACAGAATTGAATTTAAATCTGGAGAGAAGTTTCAGTGGCCCATGAAAGGATTTGAGCTCTCAAATCTTTCATCAATGATATGTAAGAAGTGAGTAATCATACCTACAGATAATGCAACAGGGATAGTAAAAGCATTGAGTGATAGAATCCTCCCAAATCTCTCAAGAAAAATAGGGTTAGCCTAAAAATATAAAATTTAATGGAGACAAAATGTAAGGCTTAGTACTTCCACCCAAAGTGCCAACCATAATAATATGAAATAGAAAAATATATAGCTTATGCCAAGCACATTAATAAATAAAAACTTAGGGGTATTAGATGATGTAAGCTTAACACAAGTCAACAGTGTGATGTGGCTGACAAACAGGTGATGTGTCTGCAGGTTGAATTAGTAGAAACTGGGTGTCCACAATGACGGAAGTCATGGTCTTGCTGTAAACCACACTATCTAACTCACATACTTCTCAAAAAGATGTACTGTTGAGGGGGAGTAACATTTAGAAAAGGGGGTTGGAGGAGGTAGATGGGCTAAAGAGGGGATAAATGGACTTAAAAGCACTCTATGATGATAAACAGCAACGGTAATGTAGTGTCTGGAAAGGTGAAGACTCAAGGTCAATATAACAGTGATCTTTTTATTTTATGGCCCTGCATGATACAATAGGATTAGTGGATAAGCAACATCAATATGAGATAAATTTCTTATAGTCAGAACTTTCCAAAGATGGAAAGTCAGTTTGGAAGGCAGTGAGTCCTCTGTACTGAGAATATTCATAAGATTTTTTTTTTAAATACTGGTTCCCTCCAACCCAGAAATTCTTTGACTCTGAGCTTTTTGTTTAGTTAGGTTAAAAATAAATGATGGTTCCTTGATTTCTACAAATAGGTAACATCATTATCAACATATTATCTTTTCTAATATTATGTTCCATTGGAAGAAATGAATAGTCATAGCAGCCTGCTAGTTTTCAAAGATTATATTAGCTAACTTTTAATATAAGGTGATACGGTTTGGCTGTGTCCCCACCCAAATCTCATTTTGAATTCCCATATGTTGTGGGAGGGACCTAGTGGGAGGTAATTGAATCATGGGGGCAAGTCTTTCCCATGCTGTTCTCGTGCTAGTGAACAAGTCTCATGAGATCTGATGGTTTTAAAAGAGGAGTTCCCCAGCACAAGCTCTCTCTCTTTGCCTGCGGCCATCCATGTAAGACGTGACTTGCTCTTCCTTGCCTTCTGCCATGATTGTGAGGCTTCCCCAGCAACATGGAACTGTAAGTCCAAGTAAACCTGTCTTTTGTAAATTGCCCAGTATTGGGTATGTCTTTATCAGCAGCATGAAAACAGACTAATACAGTAAATTGGTACCAGGAGTGGGGTGTTGCTGAAAAGATACCCAAAAATGTGGAGGTGACTTTGGAACTAGGTAACAGATACAGGTTGGAATAGTTTGAAGGGCTCAGAAGAAGACAGGGAAAATGTGGGAAAGTTTGGAACTTCCTAGAGACTTGTTGAATGGCTTTGACCAAAAGTCTGATACTGATATAAACAAAAGGTCCAGGTTGAGGTAGTCTTAGACGGGGATGAGGAACTTGTTGGGAACTGGAACAAAGGTGGCTCTTGTTATGTTTTAGCAAAGAGACTGGTGGTATTTTTGCCCCTGCCCTAGAGATTTATGAAACTTTGAACTTGAGAGAGATGATTTAGGGTATCTGGCAGAAGAAATTCCTAAGCAGCAAAGCATTCAAAAGGTGACTTTGGTGCTATTAAAAGCCTTCAGTATGATAAGGGAAGGAGAGCATAAAAGTTTGGAGAATTTGAAGCACAACAATTTGATAGAAAAAGAAAACCATTTGCTGAGAAGAAATTCAAGCCAGCTGCAGAAATTTGCATAAGTAATAAGGAGCCAAGGTTAATCCCCAAGACAATGGGGAAAATATCTCCAGGGCATGTCAGAAGTCTTCATGACAGCCCCTCCCATCACAGGTCCAGAGGCGTAGGAGAAAATGGCTTCATGGGCTGGGCCCAGGGTCCCCATGCAGTGTGCAGCCTAAGAACTTGGTGCTCTGTGCTAAAAGGGTCCCCATGCAGTATGCAGGCATGGCTAAAAGGGGCCAATGTAGAGCTCAGGCTGTGTTTTCAAAACCACCAGCCTTGGCAGCTTCCCTGTGGTGTTGAGCCTGCAAGTGCACAGAAGTCAAGAATTGAGGTTTGAGAACCTCTGCCTAAATTTTAGAAGATGTATGGAAACACCTGGATGCCACCACAGAAGTTTGCTGCAGGGAAAGGACACTCGTGGAGAATGCCTGCTAGGGCAGTTCGGAAGGGAAATGTGGGGTCAGAGCACTCACACAGAGTTCCTACTGGGGTACTGCCTAGTCGAGCTGTGAGAAGAGGGCCACCATCCTCCAGACCCCAGAATGGTAGATCCACTGACAGCTTGCACCATTTGCTTGGAAAAGCCATAGACACTCAATGCCAGCCTGTGAAAGCAGCTAGGTGGGAGGCTATATCCTGCAAAGCCACAGATGCAGAGCTGCCCAAGACCATGGGAACCCACCTCTTGCATCAGTGTAACGTGGATGTGAGATTATGAAGTCAAAGATCATTTTGAAACTAAGTTTCTACTGTCCTGCTGGATTTCAGACTTGTGTGAGGCCTGTAACCCCTCTATTTGGCCAATTTTTCCCACTTGGAATGGCTGTATTTACCCAATGCTTATACCCCCCACTGTATCCAGGAAGTAACTGACCTGCTTTTGATTTTACAAGCTCATAGGTGAAAGGAACTTGCCTTGGACTTGCCTAAGACTTTGGACTGTGAACTTTTGAGTTAATGCTAAAATGAGTTAAGACTCTGTGGGACTGCTGGAAAGGCATAACTGGTTTTAAAATGTGAGAACATGAGATTTGCGAGGGGCTAGGGGTGGAATGATATTGTTTGGCTGTGTTCCACCCATATCTCATCTTGAATTCCCGTGTGTTGTGGGAGGGACATGGTGGGAGGTAATTGAATCATGGGAACTTTCCCGTGCTGTTCTGGTGCTAGTGAATAAGTCTCATGAGATCTGATGGTTTTAAAAAGAGGAGTTCCCCCTGCACAAGCTCGCTCTCTTTGCCTGCTGCCATCCATGTAAGATGTGACTTGCTCTTCCTTGCCTTCCACCATGATTGTGAGGCTTCCCCAGCCACGTGGAACTGTAAGTCAAAGTAAACTTCTGTCTTTTGTAAATTGCCCAGACTTGGGTATGTCTTTATTAGCAGCATAAAAATGGACTAAAACCTAAGGGATAAGAATCAGGCTAAAAATGTGCCTGAAAAAGGCCTCTATCTTGCTGTAAGCACTAGACTTAACGTTTAGGTGCCAGATAAATTCACTACAAGGTTACACTTCTAAAACATTTCTAACTTTTAGTTGTAATTGGCATCTGCATTTTACCTATACAACTGGAGTTCCTGAGTCATATTTTGACACCTTTTAGTCTAGCCATCATTTTCTGGAGTAGATTTAAATATTGAGCAGGAGGAAACCCATTTTAATCTGTTCCAGCTGGAAGCTTGTTGTCATCTATATCAACAAAATAGATGTTGCCGGTAACATAATTTTGGTGGTCAAAACTGCTGCATTTTTCTGTATCATCATGGTTAATATGCATGTGTCTTTTACCCTTTGAATGCAGGGTATACTGCTTGAGTGACAGGTGCACCAAAATCTCACAAATCACCACTAAAGTTCTTACTCATGTAATCAAACACCACCTGTTCCCCCAACAACCTATGGAAATAAAAAAATTAAAAATAGGCAGGGTGCAGTGGCTCATGCCTGTAATCCCAGCACTTTGGGAGGCTGAGGTGGGCAGATCACGAGGTCAGTAGATCGAGACCATCCTGGCTAACATGGTAAAACCCTGTCTCTACCAAAAAAAAAAATACAAAAAATTAGCTGGGCATGGTGGCACACACCTGTAGTCCCAGCTACTTGGGAGGCTGAAGCAGGAGAATCACTTGAACCTGGGAGGCTAAGGTTGCAGTGAGCTGAGATCACACTACTGCACTCCAGTCTCGAGTGACAGAGCAAGACTCTGTCTACAAAAATTAAAAAATAAAATAAAAATAAAAGTTGAAAAAGAAAGAATGTGTTGTGCAAATTTATGAGTCAAACTAGAATACCTTTAGTAGGAAATGAAATCATTTATCTTTTTCATAAGAGGAAAAGAAACAACAAAAAAAAAACATTCCATATAATATTGAGTAACATATGTTTTCTGCACTTACATTTTTATGAGACAAACAAATGGTATAAATAAATAATAAAGACATAACTAACAGGTTGATGTTAAGAATTTAGTGTGGAGGATGGGGAAGGAGCAATGTTCAGATTGTTGCTCCTGGCCAGAGATTTAACTTTCAAGCAGTGGAAATGGCAATGGACAAAATGGAGAAGTTTGAGGCTGGTTCTAGCATTGGCTCTTACATATGACAATAACAAGTCACTTTCTCCTCTCATAAGAATAGGAAACTCAAATTTCAAGAAGGAGAAACAGAATTTCAGAGAGATGAAATGGAAAGCGATGGTCTAGAATTTGAACCTAGGTCTCACTTACTCCAGAACTCATGCCATCCAATCTTATTTATATCTCTCAAAATCAAATATATGAAGATGATTCTTATTCCATCTTACCACACAGCATCTCTAAGGAAGAAAAAGAAAAGAATCAGCTTTCCTGCCAACAAATTATGTTCGAGACCAGAGATCAGCAAACTCTTTCTTTCAAGGGCCGAACAGTAAACATTTTTAAGCTTTGTTGGCCATATAGCCTCAGTTGCACCTACTCAGCTCTATCCTTGTAGCACAAAACAAGCTAAAGAAAATATGTGAGAAAATGAATATGGCTGCATTCTGATAAAATTTTATTTTAAAAAAGGTGGTGGATGACAGCATCAAAAAGAATAATCAGGAATAAATTTATTTTAAAAGTGCAAGACTTATACAATGACAACTACAAAATGTTGTTGAAATAAATTAAATAGGGCTTAAATAAATGAAAAGATATCGCATGTTCATGAATTGGAAGCCAATAGTGTTAAGATGGCAGTACTCCTCAAACTAGATTCAATGCAGTTCCTATCAAGGTACAAGCTAACTGTCTTTCAGAAACTGACAAGCTAATTATAAAATTAATATGGAAATAAAAAGCACCCAGAATAGTCAAAACAATGTGGAGAAAGAAGAACAAAATTGGAGGGCTTGCACTTCTAGATTTCACTTACTACAAAGTTACAATAGTCAAGATAATATAAAACCAGCATTAGGTCTAGACAATAAATCAATATAACAAAATTAATTATCTAGAAACAGACACTTACATTTATGGTCAATTTATTTTTGACCAGGGCGACAAAACAATATATTGGGAAAAGAACAGTCTTTTTAACAAACAATAGTGAGACAACTGGGTATCTATATGCGGACGTTGGGCTTCAGTCTCTTACCATACACAAAAATTAACTCAAAATGAATCAAAGACCTAAATGCAAGAACTAAAACTCTAAAATTCTTAGATGAAAACAAAGATACGAATCTTGGTTAACTTGGATTAGGTAGTATTGCTTTCTTTGATGTGACACCAAAAGATAACAGCAAAATAAAAATAGATAAATGTAACTTCATAAAAATTAAAAACTTTTACTTATCAAAGGACACCATCAAGAAAGTGAAAACACAATCCACAGAACAAGAAAAAACATTTGCAAATCATGTATCTGATAAGGAACATGTACCTAGAACATATAAAGAACTCTATAGTTCAACAGTAAAAAAGAAAATCCACCCAATTCAAAAATGGACAAATCTGAATAAACATTTCTGCAAAGAAGATAGACCAATGGCTGATAAACACATAAAAAGATGCTCAACACCATTAGTCATCATTAAAATGCAAATCAAAACCACCAGGATGGCTAAAATTAAGAAGTGTGAGAATCAGGAGAAATTGGAATTCTCACATACTGCTACTGAGGTTGTAAAATGATGCAGCCTCTTTGGAAAACATTTTGGTAGCTTCTGAAAACGTTAAACGTAGAGTTACCTTATGACCCAGCAAGTTCATTTGTAGCTACATACCCAAGATAATTGAGAGCATGTGTCCTCACAAAAACCTGTACATGAATGTTCATAGCAGCATTATTCCTAATAGTTAGCAATGGAAACAACTCAAATGTCCATCGAATGATGAGGATAAATGTGGTATATTCATATAAAGGAATATTTTGCCATAAAAAGGAATAAAGTACTGATATATGCTACAACGTGAATGAACCCTGAAAATATATTACGTAAGTGAAAGAAGCCAGACACAAAAGGCCACATATTGTATGATTCCATTAACAGGAAATGTAAACTGTATTTGTAATAGGCAAATCTACAGAAATAGAAAGTAGATTCATGGTTGCCAGGGACTGAGGGAAAGGGAAGGGAGAATGAACATTAATGGGCATGGGGTTTCTTTTGGGGTGATGAAATTTTTTGAAGCTAGATAGTAGTGATGGTTGCACAACTCTGTGAAGGTACTGAATTGTACACTTTAAAAGGGTGAATTTTATGGTATGTGAATTATATGTCAGTAAAGCTGTTATAAAAACAAATGAGCAAACACAAATTGGCTCTAGTTTGCCGACTCCTGTTTCAGATTCTTACATAGTTGTCTGTGCCTCACTTACTCTAACTGTAAAATTATTGAATCGGAGTAAATATTCTCTAAGATTGCCTTCAGGTAAAAAAAAAATTCTCCTTTTTTAAAAAAAAATTATATTCAGAATTGAGCTCTGAAGGCTCCTGTAAATTTTGTCACCAACCATACAATTTTTAAAGTTTTGCTAAGATCAATAAGAATGTTAACATATTTTAGAAAATACTTAACAACTGAGGTTATAGTAATAAAAATGCTTTTTGATAAAGCATTGATTAATCAATAATTAAATCAGGCCCTTTAATTATCTTCCCAGAGTGCTGCCCTGCACCGGAAAGTCTGTGCAAGCAGGACTCCCTGTGAGTGCACTGTACAATATGGCAAGGTTGCTTCCTCTTCAAAACTTACTTATGATCTACATCTGCTCTAAATAATGTAAGATTAATGTTTTCCTGAGCTACTCATCTTATAATTGCTTATTTGGCTACAACTTTTAAAGTCCATTTTAATACATTTTGATATATAAATCTTTATGCCAGTCCTTGGTTCTCTTTACTGCTACACCCATTCCCTTCTGATTTCATTCAGTTGCAAGGCTTTACCCATCTATTTTTTAGGGCTGCTGAAACAAAAAACCACGGAGTCATCCCCTGTTTCTCTCTGCCCCACCTCCAGTTGATCAGGAAATCTTGTGAGTTCTACTTTCCAAATGTTTCCAAAATCTGACCATGTTTCATTACTGCCACTACTACAACCTTGTTCCACCACCATCTCCCACTCGGGTTCCTGAAGCGCCTCTGATGGGTCTCCTTACCCCCTGGCCTCCTGTCTACTCACTATATGGCAACCAGAGTGAACACTCATGTCAGAGCAGCTCACTCCTCTGCTTTTACCCCATGGGGATCCCATTCCACTCCAGTGAGAATCTGAGGCCTGTGGTCTGCCTCCCCTTGCTTTGCTGACCTCTTTTCTGGTGATTCTCCCTTCCAGCCACCCTGGCCTCCTTGCGGTTCTGTGAACACATCAGAAAACTCTTGCTTTAGGGCCTTTTGTTGCAGATGTTCCTTCCTCCTAGGCTGCTCTGCCACCCCATAGCTGCTAGTGTAAGTTCTTTGCCTTCCTTAAATCTTTGCTCCACTCTCACCTTCTTCAATGAGTTCTCTCTCCCTTGACCACCTCATATAATACTGTGACCTGCCCTTCCCTCCATCACATTCTCAATCCATATAACTCTACCTTTTCTTTTCCTCCCCCAGAGTCTTATCAGTTTCTAGCATACTATATAATTTGCATATATATTATGTGATATTGTTTCGATATTTGTTACCTCCACATCTCACACTGAAATGCAATTCCCAATGTTGGAGGTGGAACGTAGGGTGGGAGGTGATTGGATCATGGGGCAGATCCCTCATAAATGGTTTAGCACCATCCCCTTAGTGATCAATGAGTTCTCACTCTGAGTTCATGTGAGATCTGGTTGTTTAAAAGATTGTGGCACCTCCCACCTCACTCTCTTGCATCCACTCTTGCCATTTGATGTGCCTGCTGTCCTTCATCTTCTAATTGGAAGCTTCCTGAGGCCTCACCATAATCAGATGCCAGCACCATGCTTCCTGCAAAGCCTACAGAACCATGAGTCAACAAAACCTCTTTTGTTTATAAATTACCCAGCTTCAGGTACTTCTTTGTAGCAATGCCAATATGGACTAACACATTTTGTTTATTGTTCTTGTCTTTCTCCCCCCCCCCCTACAAGAATGTAAGTTCCATGAGAACAAAAATCTTTGTTTTGTTCACTGAAGTATCTCAAGTGCTTCAAACAGTGCCTGATGTATAAAATGTAACAATGAATATTTTATATATAAATACACCAGCTATCTATCTATATGGAATGATGTAACTAAAATTTTGATTGTTAGCTAATACTCATATGACCATTATTTTAAATGGCACACTGCTCAGTCAGATATTATACAGTGAACAGGATTGTTCCAGGTTGAGGCCTACTCATCAGCAATGTGATTCCACAGTTTGAAGCTCCTAGAAAAATAAAGGTGACTATATTGTATTCTTCTTCCTTCTGAGGGGAAGGATAACAATATGGCAGGAAATCACAGATTCAGGCAGCATGGAGCTCTTGAAATTATCAAGTCCAGTGTTTTCTCTTCAGGTTTTAAATTTAAACCTATTTTTGGAGTCACAGATCCCACTGAGAGTCTGATGAAAGTTACGGACCTTGACCTAGCAAAATGCTCCTGCAAATATTTGCATGATTTCAGGTCCTCCAGGGACTTGCAGTCTCCACATAAGAATTTTAATTCTAGTCCTATCAAGAACATCCCCCACCCCCATGAATAGTCAAATCTCTGCTAGGTTCAAAAATTTACTGGGTAGATTATGCAACATTGCTCAGAAATCCCATTCAATATTGAACAATGTTCCCCCTTGGCAAACTTCTCCTTATGTCTTTGTGAGGATGGAGTGAAGAGCAGCAGATACAATATGGTCTGCCATCAGGGGAAGGGGAAACAGAAATGCTCAGAGCTCTGAAAACCTGCTGGCACCAAAAATAGTGAGCTTTTGAAACTTCAAAGACCCAGAGTCACTAGAACCTACACACTAGTCCACATTTCCATTGACAGGGTGCCCCTACGTCAGAGTGAAGTGATGGCTGGGTTCTCATTTTCTGAATTCAGCATTTGTGCTGTACAGATAGAAGTAAAAGAAAATTGGAGAAACAATCAAATTGCCAGTTACTGAGAGAGTGCAGAGGAGAGAAGGGTATAAAAATGGCAGTGAAAGCATCTGGGGAGAGCCAGTGCTGGTCCTGGAATTTGACTTGCTGCTGCTGCTGCTGATTCCCAGACACTATGATCAGGAGGAAAACCCACCTCTCCCAAAGGCAGTGCCACAGATCACAGACATATCATTTTGATGCCAACTGATCACAGACATATCATTTTGATGCCAACTGATCACAGACATATCATTTTGATGCCAACTGACCATACTGGGTTGGGGAAAGGGAGAAGAGGGTAATCAGAGAGCTGGACCATCATTATAAACACTCAGCAAAAACCAGCTTTTACAGTTTTTAGTTGGCCCAACAAATATTTTCCTGGCTCTGAAAGTGGTGCTCAACTGGATAATTTTATATATAGTAAAGGAAATATGATGGACTTAAATCTTTCCTTTGTGCCCAGAAGCACCTTATCAAAAGCATTTCTGAGAGTACAGGTGAAATAAGACATTCAACAACCTCCCCCTATTCCCAAACTCAATTTTACTTTTGCTTCCATGCAGGCTGCCATGGGCTCCCAGGAACAAGGACAGGAGAGTCTATGCACACTTAGGAGTTCATACAGTTGCCTGACCCTCTTCCCCCACCCCAACTTTGCAGCTATCTTGTGATCAGCCTCTACTAAGATGAGCATTTACATTTAATTGTACAGAGGGCTAATGAGTCTCTAAAGTTATCCAGTAACTCCAAGTACACTGTGTAAACAGGAAAACAGGGAGAAAATGTACATACTACTTGCTTCTCTCCCACTGGTATACTAACTATCACTACAACATCCGATACTGGTACTTAAGCTATTAAAGCAATGATTCTTTTTATGTGCCTTATTTCCCAGTAAGCCAAAACAAATATTGTCATTATTTTAGAACAACCCAACCTTTCTCCCTAAAGTAAGAAGGCAGAGAGTCATTATTTTGCTAATGCTTCTCCCTGTCCCAGATTTTTTGAAGATATGAGAAAACAGACATAGATAGATTAGAATAGTCATACATTTCAAACGTCACAACATAAATCATTAACACAGACAAGGCTAGATTAAGCATTGCTTCCTTTCATTGCCCTTATAACACTTTATTACACCAATCTGTTTATATGTATGTCCCTACAAATGCCTTGCAGGCAAGCACTGTGTCTTACTCATCTTAGCTTCTGTTGGGGCTCAGAAAATGATACCCCAAAATATGGCCCTTTGGCATGCTGAGTGCTTTGAACAAAGGAGAGTGAAAGGTCTCAGAGCCAAAGTCCCTCTTTGACCTTCTCCTGCCTCCCCGCTCGCCCCCAGCTTTTCTTTTCAAGGCACAGAAAGGGGATCTCTCTGAAATTGTCTTATCTGACTAAGGGAAGTTCATCCAGAAGGAATGCAATTGTTGTGGCCTTCCTCCATTGAATCTACATTAAGCAGTGAAGATTAACTTATGTCACAGGAGAGGAAGTTCTCCATGCTCATGACACCGGACCCGACAGACTTTTCACCTGTTCTCTCAACTATTCTTCTTTAACTGCATAGTAAGACAAACTTTGTTTGCAGTGTCATTCTGCCCCTCACCTTCCGATAACTTGTCATCACCTCTCCCAGAGCCCAGAACTGTGTCCCACGCTAATGTCTGCTCTTTGGGTTCACTAAAATCCCCTAAAAACCATTTAATCCTCCTCTAAAATTGCCTACATCCCTCACTTTACCTCTCCCCTAGGAAAAAAATATTTAAGCATCAGCCATCTGACCCTTTTTTGAGTCTCATATTTTGTGTGGCTCCCATGAGCACTAGTAATGCCCTTTCTCCTGTTAATCTGTCTATTGTCAGCTTAATTCAACAGACTTAATGACTCAAACCTTCAGAGGGGAAAGTTCTCCCTACACTTCTCCAGACACAGACCAGTAACTCACATGCAGTAGTTGCCTAAAATTTGATTCTTGAATGAATGTATGGAGCATGTGCACATATGAGTGTGTGCACACATGTGAGCAAACACAGACATATAAACACAGAAGAATTCACATGGGTTCTTCATGATTCTAATTACCTGACTTCAAAATCTCTTTGTTTCTAATGAAAGGAATATTAGTAATCTCTGTGATGCTCAATGTTCTGCTCAAACTGACTTTTAAAGAGGTTAGGTAAAGAGAAGGGCACTAGATATCTTAACACTTCTCCCTCCTCTGAAATCCAATAGCACTTAGGATTGACAGTATTTGTAGTTGAAGTCGATCATAACAGCAACTGGTGTTATTCTTTAAATATTCTATATGTATTATTCAATTCCTTTGATGGGTTGAGAGTTGGGAAAGCATACAGTTAAAAGCAACTCCTGGAGAAAAGTTTCTTTGTTATTCTCCAAGGAACTCAACTAAGAATCAGACACATATAGGCGTTCTTACCATGTGCTGAACTGAAGAACTGCCAAGCCATATTAAGCCCAAGGTCCATCTAGCTCCAAAGCAACAACAACAGAAACTCTGATGGCTTTCAAAGAACAGATTTGTTTTTCATCCATATAATGTTCATGGTTAATGTTAAAATACAATTAATTAGCCAATGACAAGAGTCTATCTTTAACAAGAGCCTCAAGGCACAGGGTTAGAGAGCATATCTGTTGTCCTTGTAGCAACCTTAACACAACCATTCCAATATTCTAACTCTATCAACTATCAGGCCTTCTTTGGCCATTGTATTTAAAATAGCTTTCTTTAGCCAGCTTTGTTTTTAAATTTGCAGCATTTACCACTGCCTGATAACTATAGGCTATGTGTGTTTATTTGTATACTATTAGTCTCTTCCACTAATGAAACTCAATGAGAGAAGGGAGTCTGCTTCCATCTCCCCTAGTGCCTAGGAAAGAGCCTGGCATGCAATGGGTTCTCAATAGTTGTTGATATAGCAATGTTGCTGAATTTACAAATGATCGCTCACCAAGAGTCAGCATCATTTGAAATAAAGAGAGGTCTAGGAAGGAGTTAATTGCTTGATAATTCTCTCTCTCTCTCTTCTTCTCTCTCTCTCTCTCTCTCTCTCTCTCTCTATCTTTCACACACATACACACACACAAATACACACACATACACACATGCACTGAAACAGAAATCTTCAGGCAATGAACACCTAGAGTCAAGGAAACATTCTGACAACAGCCTCATCCAGTATTCAGTAGGAAGAAACAGGACCCAATCAGTATGAAAGATTTGAAAAGGGATTGCTGTGTCCTAAAACTAAAAAAAAAATAAGGGAATTGCTGCAAGTAAGCCAGATGGGGTAGAATGCCATGAAACTTACAGCAGATGGCACTAAAATATTAAACTAACATTTCCTTATGCTCCAAGCTGAGCTGTAGGTTGACGCTGATTACAGGAGTAGTCTATTTAAAAACAGACAGATGAAAAATGAATCCGGTATTGTTAAATCATTCTGCTAAAAACAACTCCAAGCATTAGCACCTAATGTGCTTTCCCAGAAGGGATATGTTAATATTATTCAAGCAAGGTTATGTCTAACAAAACCACTCAGAATAGGCAAGGGGGGAAGCCCACAGTCTCAGGAATTTGTTCAAAAACAAGCTCGGTGTGCTAAAGCGTGAAAATCTGCTTCTCTGATTTCCATAGCAACGGCAGCAACCCTCAGACACTTTAAAAACCAGATTTGTTTTTCTCCTTTCCGAATACCTTTGCATGGTATTTTCAGATAATGTTGAAATACAACTGACATTGCATAAGGTGTAAATACACTGCTAGTTCCAATTGCTTCAGTATTAGACAGAGTGGCTCATCATTTTCTCACTTAACTCACATGGTGATCTCACAGGCAACTGGTCAGCACCTGGCTCTCTGGGGGATGCCCCAGAAAAGTACTGTCAACTGAAAGTCAGGCTCAATAATATTTACAGATTGCCATGAGCTACCCAGTTGAGAAGATACTCCCAAGATTTATAAGCCATGCAGAGAAATGACATATTACCTATCTGCTTTGCAAATATTATTTAAGGTTTCCATCTTAAAAGGAGCCACAGAATGCTTATTTACTTTCTCACTGAATCTGAGGGGTAGAGACTATCAAGTCCCAGTTACTAAGAAGTCAGGAAGAGAATTAAAAATAGAACCATGGAAACAGGGATGCGCTGAAGAATTCTATCAACTATTCTATATGTTTGAGGAATTACATAAGAAAATATTGGGAGAAAAGAAAATCCATCTGATCATCAAATAATACACAGACTGAGAGAACTTTCTACTGCTCCATATTCTTGTTACAGTTAATGTAGTGGAAAATAGAAGTTGAGAGATTTTTGCTCATTTTCTAACTAAAACTAACCAACTGAAGGGAAAAAAAAAACCTTTGGAGGATTCTTGGGAGAACTGCAAATGAACTGAGCATTAGATGATGCTAAGGTATTTGTTTTGTTAGATGTAATAATGAACCTATAGTTATGTAAGAAAATGTCCTATTTTTAGAGATGTACACTGAAGCATTTAGGGGTGAAATGTCTTGGTGGCTGTGACTTAATTTTAAAATGCTTTTCCCAAAAGTAGAGAAGACAAACATGACAAAATGATAGTAATTGTTAAGTTTTGTTTATCTATATATGAAAGTTCATAATACTATTTTGCTTGCTCAATTTATGCATGTTTGCATAATAGTCTATTTAAAATGTCTCAAATAAATAGAACTATGAGAACTCATTTCAAATCGTAGATGAGAGTTAGATATCTGAAGAGCCAACCATTGCCTTGTCTTCTTTAAAGGGTAACTAAAATATATTCTATGTTATGGATGACAGTTCTTAGTACTTGCGAAGTGCTATGTTATGCCTATGGGGGTCTGAGCAGACAAAAAACTGCCCTGATTAGAAGTACACCAAAGCTTACTTCCAAGTTCAGATAACTGAAAGCATATAACAAAAATGGGAAAGCCTTTTGAGAGAAATGGCAGTCATCCGAAGCATTTTATATAAGAAACAGATGAAACCCTAAGGGATTTGTCTATCTACTCTAAAGAGGCGATTCCATGTTTATCACGGTAAGAATGCAACTGAACCTTGCCCCAAATACTACTTCAAATATTCCTAAAGTTTCTCATTGTTCAAAGGTAACTTTCCATAAAAAATAACCACAGGACTAAACATATTCTTTCATTTTTCTTTTCTCTGTTTTTTTTTTTGGGGGGGGGGGGGTTTGAGGCGGAGTTTCACTCTTGTCCAGGCTGGAGTGCAATGGCGTGATCTCGGCTCACTGCAACCTCCGCCTCCCGGGTTCAAGCAACTCTCTCGTGCCTCAGCCTCTCGAGTAGCTGGGATTACAGGCGCGTGCCACCATGCCCAGCTAATTTTTGTATTTTTAGTAGAGAAGGGGTTTCACCATCTTGGTTAGGCTGATCTCTAACTCCTGACCTCGTGATCTGCCCGCCTTGGCCTCCCAAAGTGCTGGGATTACAGGCATGAGCCACTGCACCTGGCCTTTTTTTTTTTTTTTTTTTTTTTAAAGACAGACCTCACTCTGTTGCCCAGACTGGCGTGCAGTGGCATGATCTCAGCTCACTGAAGCCTCACCCTCCCAGGCTCAAGTGATCCTCCTCCGTAAGCCTTCTGAGTATTTGGGACTACAGGCATGCACCACCACACCTGGCTAAATTTTGTTTTTTTTTTGTAAAGATGGGGTTTTGTCATGTTGCCCAGGTTGGTCTCAAATACCTGGTCTCCCAAAGTGTTGGGATTACAAGCATGAGCCACTGTGCCCAGCCAGGGCTGAACCTTCTTTGCGTGTAAAGTTTCACTTTAAAACATAGAGGAGTCTGCAGCACTCCAAGCTTGAAATAAATTCATTCCCTTTTAAAGAGAAGTGCCCCTAACGGTTCTTTCTGTGAAATGATCCGGCTAGCTTGCCCACAGCTGAAAGGACCAGAACTGGCGTGAGCTAAATGTTAAGCACAGGGGGAAATAATGTCCCTGAAGTGGGCTGTAACAGGTGAGCTCCACACTGGATGGTGACAAAGTAGCCCATGCTGGGGAACAGAGTGTGCACCAAAGGAAGTGGTGGGCAGCCAACTGAGCTCAGGCGTAAAGTAGGCCTGCGATAGCCGTGCGCTACAGGCCCACCAGAATGCCAGCTTTGGAAGCCCCAGGTCAGGGGCTGATCCACAAAGGACAGCCCATCTGTGTGGCCTCACATTCTCTCACCTCCTTAAGTGAGCCCCATCACTGACTATAACCTGGGTATATCGCCGTAACTAGTACAGAAAAACAATCCAATTATAGAATGTGATAACAATTACTGTCAGTTACAATGTGCCAGTTCTTCTACCAACCTAAGCACCTTGAAAGCATTATTCAGTTTAAATCTCCTTACAATTCTGGCAAGTAGGAATTATTAGACACATTTTATAGATGAGGTTTGGGAAGTTTTAGGAAGGTAAGTGTTAGACTCAGGTTCAAACCCAAATCTTTCTTACTCTAGAGCTCATGCCTTAATCACAACATAATACTGCCTGTCTCTATACCAGCCTTAATAACAACCCTTGTTTTGAATTGGGTTCTGCAGTATTCAAAATGAGAAGAAGCATTCACTACAGAAGATTTTCCATTTTATGGGAGTTATAAAGTTTCAACAGACTGGTCTTGTGCAAATTTGATAGGCTCAGCTCAGCAAAGAAAAGGCTGAACACAGGCCCACAGTGATGTCACCTTCTGCTTTGCCAACTCAAGTCTCCTACTGACTATGTCAGCTGAACCTCAGAAAGCATCCTTCTCTGCTGACTACATTTGCCCTCTCCTGGGCTGATCACTCCAAGAATGAACAACTGAGAGATAAATACTCTTCATGAGTAATAGTAGGAGATACACATATAATGTTCTCTTCTTAATTAGCCTATTACTCTTTAACCTCACATTGGACTCAGTAACATTTAAATGTGCTTTTGAAAAAGAACACAAACTATAAAGCACATTGACATACAATAAAATCCCATAACAGACTTCAGTGGCTTCACCTACATGCATGGAGTTCCCATTCACTTATTTATTAAATGTTTATTGAGTCCCCACTACTCACTAGGCATGGCTGTAAGCACTAGAGATACAGCAGCAAACAAAAGGCTGTGATCTCAAAAAGCTTAAAGTCTACTTGGGAGAGATACACAATACACAAATAAAGGAAGGCACACATCATTTACTGGGTGATGGTAAGTGCTATGAAGATCTAAGACAAGAGGTCACTGTGCAAGAGGTCCATGATAAGGACCTCATTAAATTTCCAGTGTGCCCTATGTATCAAGATGCATAGAGTCATGTGACAAATTATGGCCAATGAGCCATAAGCAAAAGTGACATATGTCATTTCCAGGGGGAGGCTTTTAAGAGCTAGTGTGAGCTCTTTCTTCCTCTGGCATGGCAACCTGAAAAGCCATATGTTGAGATTCAACTGGTGCAGGAGAAAGGGAGCTTGGATCCCTTTGTAGCTGAATAAAGGAAAGCCTCCACCTAATAGCAATAGTTGTAAGCTAGAAATAAACGATTGTTGAGCTAAGCCATTGAAAATTTGAGATTTGTTACTGTGGCACGGCCTAACAGAGTCAAAAGAGTAAGGCATACCTAAGGCTAAGGAGGGATTAAGGAGGGAGCCCCAATACATAGGCCTAAAGATAACAAAAACCTATATACAACAGATAGGGCTAAGTAAACTCCAACCCTGGCTGGACATTTAAAATTAACTGGGACATACTAGAAAATACTGATCTACAGATGTTATATCCACATATTATATTTTGAGATATTATGGCTGAGGAACTCAGCATTTATTATTGAAAACTACAGTAAACAGAACATGACAAATTGGGTCAGCTGGCTTTAGGAAACCTCCCCAGAGGCAACTTGTCCCACAATATACTTTGGAAAGACCTTATCAGTGAGATCAATTTAACTTCCTATAAATTGTTGGAAAGCAGCCAATCAATCTGTGACATAGGAAGAAACCTGCAAACTTACTAACTGAAATGTTATGAAAGAGTATGTTGCAGAAAGTATTCCTGCATTAAATAAGTAACTGGGCTGGGAGTGGTGGCTCACGTCTATAATCCCAGCACTTTGAGAGGCCAAGGCAGGCTAATCACCTGAGGTTGGAGTTTGAGACCAGCCTGGGCAACATGGCGAAATCCCCTCTCTACTAAAAATACAAAATTAGCTGGATGTGGTGGTGCGGCCTGTAATCACAGCTACTCAGGAGGCTGAGGCAGGAGTATTAATCGAACCCGGGAGGCAGAGGTTGCAGTGAGCCGAGATCACGCCATTGCACTCCAGCGTGGGTGACAAGAGCAAAACTCCACCTCAAAAAAAAAAAAAAAAAAAATGAGTAACTGTACTAGATCCTCCCAAAGCCCCATCTCATTGTATAATTATTATTAAAATAAATATCTAAGTAGCAACATTAGAGGATAAGCACTTTACCTTACCTAAATTATCTCAAATAATCATCACAAGAATCCTGTGATGTCGGTACTATTATCCCCTTTGAACAGACAAAAAAATTGAAATGCAGACAGGTTAACTTGCCCAAAGTCACACAGCTAGTAGTAAGTGGAGAAGGTGAGACCCAGATCCAGTTGGCGCATGATTCTTTAACTCAGTGAAAAGAGGACGTGCAATCAAAAGGATACAATGTCTTGAGGGAGGGAATCTAGACAAGGGGCCACTGGTAGGGGGAAGGACCACAGGCATGGGGTTGGGAGCAGCTGCTCTTATTCTAGTCGAGGATTCCTAGTCCTTTGAAAACAGAAATGTTTCACAGGATGCCAAAGCATGATGGAAATTTTCTATGAGAACAATCTATTCTTTTTCTCCAGGCAATAATGAGCAGAGCTCTACACTAGGATGAAGTTCCCCTCACACATTTCCAGTGTAACTCATAACTTGGCATTGTGGTCTAGAACACATTCAGACAAGCTTCAGAACACTTACTGCTGAGAATGGGGCCTTGGACTAAGGAATACTGCATAAAGTCCCAGGCATGTCTTACCCTCAGGCAGCTCACTACTTCGCCCAATTCAGAGAGAATCCGGGATTTCCCAAGTTTGCTAGGCTAGCCCTAGACAGGGACTTTTCCAGTTCTCCTAGGTGTTTCCTGGCTTTTAGAGGGCGTCAGCTACCCACCTTGTGGATATAAAAGATTTGTACAGTTTTTATGACAACACTTCATGAAGAAGCAATAAAACATCTTGAAGACAGAATTGTCTTTTTAAAACAGTATAAGTATGAAGGGGAAAGGACAGTATCAAAGGGAAAGGTACAGAGAAGCAGCAAGACTTATAAAATTATGCTTATTAAAATTAGACTAATAAAATTATGGTACATATGCCCCAACATATATTCTAACTATAGATCTTCTTTCTCAACTTTATATTACATTAATGGTTGCCCCATTAGTCAGGATAATGCTGGCTACAGTAATAAATAACCCCAAAATTTCAGTGGCTTAACACGGAAGGAAATTTTTATTGTTGTTGCTAATTTAATAGATCATTGTGAGTGTTTACTAGCAGGTAGCTTTCCACTAGGCAGTCATTTAGGAGCCGAGGTTCCTTCTCCTTTGCCATCCCCTTGGTCTAAAGCCTTGAAGGAGGAAAAGGCACAACTGCATCTCACCCAGCTTTCCAGATGTGACCCATACCGCCTCCACTCACATTCTATTGATAAAAATTAGACTCAGAGCTTCGCCTGGGTGCAAGGCTGGGAAATGCAGTTCCTGACTGAAAGCCACTTCCCAAGAAGGACTCTACACAACAGAAGAGCAAATATCAATCTGATGGAAAGTTACCTACCTTTATCCATTGCAAAATGGGCATCATATAAACCAGGGGTTCCCAACCCCTGGTTAGGAACTGGGTCACACAGCAGGAGGGGAGTGGTAGGTGACTGAGCATTTCTGCCTGAGATCCTCCTCCTGTTAGATTGTCAGATCAGCAGGAGCATCAGGAGATTGGATTCCCACAGGAGCATGAAACCTGTTGTAAACTGCACAAGCAAGGGATCTAGGTTGTGTGCTCCTTAAGAGACTCTAATGCCTGACGATTTGTGGTGGAACAGTTTCATCCTGAAGCCATCCCCACCCTCCCACCTTGCCATGGAAAAACTGTCTTCCATGAAACTGGTCCCCTGGTGCCAGAAAGGTTGGGGACTGCTACGGCAAATATATACAGCAGGAGGGACAAAACTTGTAGTTCAGGTAAATGACTTTATGTGCCATCCCAGAGGCAAATCAGTTCCAATATGACAGAGGAACAGTAAGCTGGAAGGCCAAAAGTGTCTCTTTCTCAGAGGACTTTGCCCTCAGGCTCTTAGGTTTGGTTCTGAGACTTTCCCCATCAACAAGTCCCTCTATGTTTTTAGCCAGAGTAGTGGGCCCTGAGGAAAATGTGGACCTTAGGTTGGGCATGGTGGCTCATGCCTGCACTTTGGGAGGCAGAGGTGGGCAGATCACTAGTGGTCAGGAGTTCGAGACCAGCCTGGCCAACATGGTGAAACCCCATCACTACTAAAAATACAAAAATTAGCCAGGCATGGCGGAGGGCACTTGTAATCCCAGCTACTTAGGAGGCTAAGGCAGGAGAATTGCTTGAACCTGAGAGGCGGAGGTTGCAATGAGCCAACGTCGCACCATGGCACTGCAGCCTGGGCAACAGAATGAGACTCCGTCTTAAAAAAAAAAAAAAAAATGTGGACCTCAACAAAGAGAGGAGGAAGAAAATAAAAGGAACAAATTGACAATTAGACTATTTTACTTATATCTAAACTTTCTAGAATCATTTATTTATGATTTTATTTATTTTCTACATTTAAGAAAACTATAATTCTATGTAAAAAAGATTCAACTATCAATTGGGTAAGCTAAAGAAAAAAATTAAATGCTTTCCAAGTGATTGGACTGAATTTCCAGCTTACAGACCAGGCTAATGCTTGAACCAGCTGCATATATATCATTATAAAACTACTGACATCTACATACATTTTTGATATTAAATGTTAAATCTCCAAATTCTAAAGTAACTTGCCATAGAGAACATTTAGCTTTGCTTATAAGCAGGCCAACTACCTGGAAATCAATTTAGTTGGAAAAGGACACTGGCTGAAAATGAGAAGATCTTATTTCAAATCCTGGTTCTCTACCCCTGAGAAATAATCTAGAATAAGAAACTGTACCTCAACCCTTGACTTCAATTTGAAATGAGGATGTTGACCCAAAACTCCAATTAATAGGAAACCATAGTTCATAAACTCTAGTATTATATTTTATGTTTTGGTAGAGGCCAAATGGTCTAGTCTTAAAATTAATTCTGCTGAAAACTAAGTTACCCATTTAGAAATATTTTTTGGAACTCTGTCCTTGTGCTTGTTTCAAGGAAAATTAGGAGGATAATTTAAATAATCGTCACCACAGAAACAGTACAGCCATGTGGACACTGTAAATTCACTTAAAGACGTATCTTCTTATATCATAATCCAAGAGATCTTATTGCAAATTTCAAATTGTCATGGTTGGTGTGAGAAGAAGTTAAGAAGCAGAGGTTGAATGTTTTCATGGCAACCACTGGATGGCAACAGACTTTAACAGTGAGTGGCAATAATCAATACAAAAGCAACTTTATGCTTTACTTGATTCCTCTGCATTTTCCGAAGTACAATCAAACTGAGCTCCTAGAGATGTTAGGGAGAGATAAACAAGAGTGAATTCGTAAGTGAAAGAATTAGGTTTTGGGATGCGTACTCTGCTTTTGCAAGTGCTTTGTAGGCTGATAAATCTCCCAAGATTTCAGTGCTCCGCCAAGAGTTGTAAGAAAATGAAGTGCCTGCCAGAAGGGAAGAGTTAAGCCAGAACGTTATATTTACCAGAATATGCAACTTTGAACTGGATTACTTATTAGTGGTGGTGAAATGTTTGATCTTGCGTAATAGAGTCATGCTGGTTACTCCTGATTAGTGAGTGGAAGACTACAACTCAACTCCACTCCTTCTCCTTTCCCTCTCCTACTACGAATTTTCCAGGCTATGAACAGAGGTCATCCAGAGGACTCCTCTGATCCAGCAGGCTCCAAACTACTGGAACAATGAATAGTTAGCTCCTCTGTGTCCCCACCATATATTGTTGGGGCCTTTGTTCTAGTGGCATTGTGGGGTGGAGAGATGTTAGGTGGCATCCCCTGGAGTGAGCTGGCAAGACCAGGCTACGCTTACATGATCTCTCCTTCACTCCCCCATGAGGAGCTAAAAGTCTTGAAGTAAACAGTATACATTTCACTCTAAATTCTATTTACCCACAAGAACCATTTTAACTAACATCAAAGCCCAAACAGAAAATCCAACTGGCACTGGAAAAAGTTGGGGCACTACAGGAAAATCCCCCCAAAGATTACTCTGAGGACCCTGAGAGATCAGCCCCAACACAGTCCCTAGAATAGTGATTCTCAAATTCTCTGCCTACAATTAACTGGGGAGCTACTTAATGAAGCAGTATCACTAGCGACTATGATGCATTAGCCTCTCCCTAGGAAATCCTGGAGTGGGCCTGGGAATTCTATATTTTAACAAACTGCTTCTGATATAAATGGTCTACAAACTACCCTTTGAGAAACACTATCTAGAAAAACTGAACAGGTCCACTGAGCCCCTAATCTGCTTTTCCTGCCACTTACACCCACTTCCCACAAGGAGAGAGAAAAGTACTGGATCAGTGCTTTGCCTGGCCAAGAGGACCATCATTTCAATCTAGGTCATTTAAAACCCAGAAGTGCCAATTACAGAGACTCAGGAATCACTGGGGTGACTCAGGAATCACTGAGTGAATCACTGATAGAGACCACGGTCCACTGCAGCCTTGAGCTGAAGTAACCAGACCAAGTGGTGTGCTTGCCCCAACTTGAAGCTCCAGTTTGAGTACTTTAAAGCTGCCTTTGCTCTAACTTTAGCCTCTGCTCTCCAACAGGCTGCTGACTTTTCCTTGCCTGTTAGTGTAATTTTGATTAATATTTGGGACGTTCTTTAGACTTTTTGAAGCTTTTGTGATTTCCTGACCCTAGACAAGCATGTAGTTAACTCTAAATAACCAACTTGCTCGACCATCATTCCTAGCTATGTCACAAGGTGTCTTACTTAACTTCCACTGGTACCACATTTGACCATTCCAGCTCCGGCTTCAGCCACCCAAATATCACCATCACCTAAATACATTAAACCAATTAGTTGGCCATGGAAATATGCTAGATATAGTGCTCAAATAGGGAGAACATTTCAGTGCTGTCATAATTCAAATGGAAGAGTTTTTCCACAAGCAGATGCAAAAAAATCAGTTCAATGGCTAATGAAGCAGCATCAAGAGTTTGGAGTATTTTTCCCCATTGTAAATATTTTTGCATCTCTTTGTAATCATTGTGTTGATAAAAACTGAAATATAATTTGAGGGGTACTGGGGATAAAGTTAACCCTACCACCAATCCAAAGCATAAGTAGGGTCCTATTAAGTTCATCTCCAAAACATATCTCAAATCCATCCTTTACCCTCCATCTCTAATGCTACCACCTCTCCCAACCATTGCCATCTCATGCCTGCAATAGCTTTCTAATTTGTCTTCCTGCTTCCATGCTTGCTTGTCCTGCTTCAAGTCTTTCTCCCTACAGCAGCCAGTGTGACCTTTAAAAAATGTAAAGGTACTCATGTCACTTTCTAGTTTAAAAATCTTTCAGAGGCTTCTTAGAATGCTTAGGAAAGACCAAACTTTGGTGTGTGCATGGAAGGGCACTGCCAATCTTCCACCTCCATTTCTTGCCATTTTTCCCCTTCCCTACCACATTCTAGCAACATCAACTTTTTTCCCATTTATAGAATATTCCTAGAATTTTCCTGTCTCTGCATTTTCTATTGTCTGGAACTTGCTTTAGCCAGCACTTGCCATAGTTGACTTTTCCATTTCCTCCTTCTCAGAGGCCTTCTCTGACCTTCCTAAGTGCCACCCACCACCAGGGGACTCTCTTACACATCACTCTGTTGATTTTCTTCTTGATGTCTACTCCCTCCTCCACCAGAATGTAAGCCCGATGAGGGATAGATTCAAGTCTGCCTTGGTCACCCTATATTGCTAGTGTCAGGCACATCCTATGCCATATTGGTTGAAGCAAAGAAAAGATGGATATATGAATAGGTAAAGTCTTGCTTTGGTGGGCATGGCATAACCTTGAGTGAAATTTATGTATTGTATTTTTGTATTACAGGAGTGTTTTGGGGGGGTCACAAAGATAGAATATAGAAGTGCAAAAACCGTATCTATGGGAGTCCCACTCAGACTTTAGAGAGAAGTAGAGTTAGCGTCTGAAAGAAGTAGCTAATTTCCTTGAGCCCATGTTGGCTCTGAGAATTAGAAGTAACTGAATTATGTCCTCCAAACTCCATTATTATAAGTGAGGTTGATTTATGTGAGGAATAGACGAGAAAATAGCCTGGATAGGGAATTAGGATTGCCTAATTAATAAATAAGATCATTATTTCTTGGAGGCATAAAAATGTTTGCCGCCTGTGAACTCTCTCTCTACAGGCAACTTTAAGGTTGACTCTAATGTGTTTTAGGAGCTGATCAATGCCCTACTCCATGCCCAAACCAAATTTACTAGGAGTGTTTATTGTGTCCCAAAGATTTGGCATTATAACAAAGGTACAATAACTATTTTAGATCTTTATATACATCTTGTAATTTAAGTGGCAAAAATACTTGCCCCTAGAAACAATAAGTGCTGGGGCCACCAAGATTTGCAACAACTCTATCCAAGGCTGAGAAGGAAACCCCACCACTCAGTGAAGCAACTATTTAAAAAAACATAGATCAATATGCAATTGGAACAGTGCTAAATTTGTGACAGCTTCAGAAAGAAAAGCCATGAATTCAGCTGGCAGCTGGCAGCCTCATCCAGGGTTGCCTAGACTAGAAGAGCTCCTTCTATCACTGAGCAAAGTCTCACAAAAGTACCTTTGTTGCTTTCAATAGTCTAAGGTGGGCTGGGCGCAGTGGTTCACGCCTGTAATTCCAGCATTTTGAGAGGCCGAGGCAGGCAGATCACTTGAGGCCAGGAGTTTAAGACCAGCCTGGCCAACACAGCAAAACTCCAACTCCACCAGAAAATACAAAAATTAGCTAGGCATGGTGGCACGTGCCTGTAGTCCCAGCTACTCAGTAGGCTGAAGCAGGAGAATCACTTGAACCCCGGGGTGGAGGCTGTAGTGAGCTGAGATCGTGCCACTGCACTCTAGCCTGAGCGACAGTGAGACCCTGTCTCAAAAAAAAAAAAAAAATAGTTTAAGGTGGAAAACTCGATGTCTCCATCTAAGTATTTCCATGGCATACATCAACACAGGAGTCACACTTTATCTAGCAATTACTGGTCCATCTTGTTGGAAGCTGACACAGAACAGCAGCTTCAGTTGAAGGGCATAGAGCTCAGGCGGAATCTGACATCTGTACCATGAAAGAAAGAGACTTTCCAAGAATCTTTATAGCCTGTTATATTAATTCAGTCTCATGAAAATGAATACATACAGGACTAGAGTATAATGAATTTTTTTTTAGAATTATGAGAATAAAAGTAAATGGGTCATACTTATTTTGGTTCCCTCCCAAATATTTTAGGACAGGAGTAATATCTAGTATATAATGAAAAGTAATAACAAACATCATAAATCCTAGGCAGATGGAAATCTATTCTGTTTGAGAAGACCTCCAGCTGGTAGCCTTCCCACGAATCACCCCTCCAAGGAAGAGAGAGGTTTTTCCCTGCCACAAGGGGCTAAGCCCTCCAGGCTCGAGCTGCTGTAGCTGGTATACACAAAGGAGGCCATGGGTGAGGAGGCTGCAGAGGCCTGCCTCCCAGGGCATGGACAGGTACCTCTCTAACAGAAAGAGCAGAAACAGCTGATTTCCACTCAGAATCTTTAATTTAAAAACATGATATATGTAAGGCATGCTCATCATGGTATTTTCTTACAAGGTCTGGGCTGCTTAGCTCATCTGTTTACAACAGAAATTGTCAAGCTTCAGCGTGATTATTAAAAGTGCAGATTTATGCCCCAGCCAATTCTAACTCTGTAGTTTTGAGGTAGGTATAGAGTGGGAATCTGAATTTTGAACAAGCACTCTGAAAGGTTCTGCGGTACCTGGTCTCCAGGCAACACTTAGGTCATTGCTAGCTTAAAGAAGGTCATTGCTAGCTTAAAGAAATATTTCTCAACCTGGGTCACTGGTTGCATACATTAGGGTTCCAAAAAGAGAATTTTTACATTTTTGTATTTTTGTTTTGATTATAATTTTTCAAGTAGTAAGAACATTCTAGATCATCTGGGTGATAATTTTATAAGCAAACACTACTGCAAGACTTCCACTGAAGTATTTACAGTCAGGTTGGCACTGAGAACCTTTAACTTTGTCTCAGGCTAATGAGTCTTTACTGGGATCCAGACTTAGTTATTTTAAATGATTTTGTTGCTCTCCGGTTGGATGGATAGACAAAAATTCATTTTGCTCAACTCCCTGTTGGTAGAGTGTATTTTCCAACTTTCTCATTACTATGAAAAATGCTATAGGAAAGATATTCATATGTATCTTTCTAACTCTATTTACACATGTGTATAATTTATATATTTTTGACCACCTGCTGTAGCATTTCTATGGGAAAAATTCCTAACAGTATTCAGAAGGTATGAGTACTTAACACTGTAAGAGGGTTACAGTCCTGAAGGTTGAGTGTTCACACTCAATGACATCACTTCATTTGCTCAGGAAGGGAACAGAGGAAGGAAGAGAGCAAATTTTGACAAATTAGAATGGACATACTGAATTTGAGAGGTTTATGGGATGTCCAATGTACAGTGAGGAAATGGGCTTGCAGTTTAGAAAAGACTTCTTCAAAGCAACAGATTTGAGAAGTGTCACACATAAAGCAGTGCCTGAAAACCTGCATGGGTGACTGCAAACTTGAGAGCAAAGATATGCAGGAGGAAGAAAGACAAGGACAGAACTCAGGAACAACACAGAGGAACTGGAAGGGAGGTAGCAAAAGAGATTGGAAAAGAGGTCAGAGAGTAAAAGGAGAACCAAGAAAGAGAATGTCAGTACAAAAAAGGAAGAAAAAGTTCTGAGAAGGAGTGAATGATCTCCATGTGAGCTGATACTGTCCCTGATTTTACTGTTAAATGAAATAAGTTACAAAACAATATGTTCAATATAATGTTACTTTTTCAGTGGAAAACTATATATGTCTGAATACTTAAAAGGAACAACAATAAAAACCAAACAATACAAAGGCCTGTGGTGATATCTGAGAATTAGGGTTGAGAGGGTTGAGTAGGGGAAACTTTAATCTTTTCTTTTTTTTTTGAGACAGGGTATCTTTCTTTGTTACACAGGTTGGAGTGCAGTGGTGTGATCATAGCTCACTGCAGGTCTGACCTCCTGGGCTCAAGTGATTCTCCCACCTCAGCCACTTGAGTAGTGGGACTACAGGTGTGCACCAACACACCCAACTAATTTTTGTATTTTTTGTAGAGGTGGGGTTTCATCATGTTGCCCAGTCTGGTCTTGAACTCCTGGGCTCAAGTGATTCACCTGCCGTGGCCTCCCAAAGTGCTGGAATTTCAGGTGTAGGCCACCATGCCCAGACTCTTTAACTTTGAATTTCGTACCATTTTGTACAGTTTGAATTTATTATAACAAACATACATTACTTTCTTACTAAAGTTTCAAGGACTGATCAGCAGTATGATATTAGATTACCAGAGCAGACAAGAAAGATGAGACTGAAAAGAGGCCATTTGTTTGCCAAGAAGAGACTCGGGTTCAGACAGGAATATGAAAGTGTACTGCCATAGTTTAAAACCCTGCTTCTCAAGCTTTAAAGTGCATAAGAATCACATATGCACTTATGCACAGGGGATCTTGATTCAGTAGGTCTTGGAAGGAGCCTGAGATTCCCCATTTCTAACAACTTCCCACATGTTATCAACATGGCGGATCCAACCTGCACACTTTTGAGTTGTATGATAAGTAATCAGAATGCAGGAAACAAGCTGAAGGGCAAAGAGACCATGATTTCCCAAAGTGCATCCCCTGGAATATGAACCCAAAGGCACACTATAATAAAAAAGTTTCTATAATCAAATAGGTTTGGTAAATATTACATACTTATCCTGATTAATCACACTGGGCATCAGTACTTTTACAAGAATTTTTAAAATGGCTTATTACCTGCACATTCCTAACAGTTACAGCTAACTTTGTAGAAAGGAAAACGTATCTACCCTCTTTAGAATCTAATGTTTATAACAGGTCATCCTAGAAGGTGCAGGGTAGCAGAAATACAGGGTAGCAGGAGCTCAGGGGTATACAAGAAGGAAAACTAAAGCATGAAAAAAGAACTGCATTTTGTCTCCAGTGCAATAACTGCAGAGGTCTCTGAAAGGTGAGAAAGCTCCAAAAGTAAATGTTGTTAGAGCATGTGCACCAGTAACCCTGGTGCTCCTCCATGGTACATGCAATGATGCCATTGAATATCTGTCAAACCTTATATTTTTCTAAATATTTCTAGGCTCTTCTGAAATTTTGTCCAGCATCAGCAGGATGGCTCATCCCCCAGATACTTGTGAATGCAAAAACTTAAATGCATGCATACTGCCAGAAGCTTCAGTGGACAAGAGCAGGAAACCACAGAAGCTGACCTGACCTCACTGCTGCTGGGAGTCAAGCTTGGCATAAGCACAAACCTGCTTTCCATGAACAGTGATTAAGAACAGCCTGGGGCCCGGCACGGTGGCTCATGCCTATAATCCCAGCACTTTGGGAGGTTGAGGTGGGCAGATCACCTGAGGTCAGGAGTTCGAGACCAGTCTGGCTAACATGGTGAAACCTTCTCTCTACTAAAAATACAAAAATTAGCTGGGCATGGTGGTGGACACTTGTAATCCAAGCTACTTGGGAGGCTGAGGCAGGAGAATTGCTTGAACTCGGGAGGCAGAGGTTTCAGTGAGCCGAGATTATGCCACTGCACTCCAGCCTTGGCAACAAGAGCAAAACTCTGTCTTGAAAAAAAAAAAAAGAAAGAAAGAAAGAACAACCTTGGGGAGGCTGGGCAGTGCTGATCCTTTCTTACCTGCTGAGACAGAGCAAGTGAGACCAAAAAGAACCTCAGAGCTCAAATTGCCTGCTGGCATTGCTCAATCACCTGCCCAGGACCTTGAGTTCTTGGCTGCCTCAGAATGGCCTTTTAGACTCTTCATAGGTAGTGCAGTGGAGCAGTGAGTTTCAGTGGGAGACCAGATTTCAAAGGACCCCTCAGTGCAGGGGATAGTGGAGAGTATTCACCCTGGCACACCTTCATCTTTTGAAAAGACTGCCACTTCCTCCTCTCTACATTCTAAACTTTGCAGCACAGGGTCCAAGCCATATGGGGCAACTTGTACAGAGATTCAAATAACACCAAATTGGCCATAAAAGATCATCTGAAGCCTTTGCATTCACAGCTGCAGTTTTCCATCTCCTCAGCTCTTCATCAGATGTCTGGTCAGTCAGTCCCAGCTATTGCCCTTGTTTCTCAATAGGCCTGCAAAACTCCCTTTTCTCTTTAGCCCTCAGATTTATTTACTTTTGAGAATAAACATATTTGAACAGCACTGTGCACATGGTGACTATCTCAGGAACATTAGTTAGGGGATAAAATGGAGACACATGCCTGTTACAGTGACATGAACACATGCTCAGCATGACTCAAGCTTGGCTGCTTCAGGGCCCCAAGGGGCTAAAGGTTGTCCATGTTAATGCTGTTTCCCATGGCTCCCTGCAAGCTGCAGGGTCTTTTCCTATCACAGTTAGGAGTAGCAAAAAAATCCAAAATGGTTTTAATATTGACTAAACAAACACATTCCCACCATTAAATCTGCCTTCAAATATCTTCCCTATAACACACATTAAATACACTTTCAGCTCTTAAAGGAGAGCTATTTGGGAAATCAAGAATCAATTTGGGAAATCAAGAGTCAGCCCCCACACCAGGCCACGTGTCTGAGCCACCAGCAACCATGCATCTTTTTATTTCAGTCCTCTAGGTTCCTCCATTCTATTCCAATGTGTTAATTTAAAAAAATTTAGAAGCTAGCTTCCAATTTAAAATAACGAGAAAGATTTTGTCCTCTATTTTTATATGAAGCACTTTAACTGCTGCTAACATCATTCAAGTTAGCATAGACACAGGAAACAGGGTGTACCCTTGAAATCATTTATCTCCAAAAGGCAAAGAAAATACTTCTAAAATAAGGAAAAGTAGAAGAGATGGGTAGCAGGGGACCCTGAATAAAGTGAGGGTTTGTTTTAAAGTCCTACCTGAGTGTGCTCTCCACAGGAACTGGGTAGAGGTTCTCTAACTTCACCCATTAACAAAAATAGAATAAGCAGCACCTCACTTAGTCAGGTGACTCTAATTCCTTTCTTGAATTCCATAAGACAACTGCAATCAGGTGTGGTGAACAATTTTGGGGGAAGAATCTCTTGTACACATATAGTGTCTGGGAAAAAATAATGACTTCCATTTTTCTTGCATTTGAAGACTCACCTCAAAATTTTTCATAGGGAGAACATAACGACCACATTAAATTCATTCTAAGTAATAAGAGATTTTAAAAATGAATGAATCACCTTAGGTTTTGCTTAGGGACAAGAGAAAAATCTGGATCCAACTGTGGTACCTGTCTTGCCTGACTCACTGGGACACAAAAACCTTATTAAGGTCCAAATCCCTTGCCCTTGGGTAAGAGAAAGGATGAAGCTGAGCTCCACTTTGCACACTTGAGAAACAGACCTGGCTGGCAAAATAGAACATGCTAGTGGTGGGTTTCAGCACCTTCAGGGACAGAGCAGGGGCCTGGACCAGAGCCTGGACAATGACAAGAAAAGCATCGCTTTCCCGGGGGAGGAAACCCAGCCCTGGAATGGAAGGACACGCATATGCACTCCATTCAGGAGATCCTGGAGTGAACACAAAACCGCTCATTATTAGGGAGGCTGGGTTCAGCCAGTCCTCAGTCGCCCTGAGCACATGGTTCTGCCACCGACTTCTGTCCTAGCTGTGGATCTGAATTTGCTCATCTCCTCCCATCCCCCTTGGAATTATTCTCTGGTCAACTGTTTGATCAGCATGGGGGATGACTCCAGGGCTGAGTCGGAACTGCCCCTGCTGAATGCTCAGAACACCCAGAGGGAGGACACTAACCAAGCATCCCTGCTGCAGTCGGATCCTTTACCTTTTTGCTTATTGAGAAACAGCAGTGGGGGGTGGGGCACCAGGGCCTAGAGGCCCGGGGCCCTTTGTGGCTGCAGGACTTTGGTTGGAACTTGTGTCTTCCTCAGGCTTCCGTGGCGACGTGGATGTCTCGGGCTCCAGGGCTCCGTCTCCAGCGGGCAGCTCAAGGCCAGACTGGGGCTCAGACGAGGGGTATCGAGGAAGGAACCTGGCTCGGCCAGGCCCTGCCGGCTGGGCACGCGCTCCTCGGCCCGGGCTCCCGTCTCCTCCCGGATAGCATCTAGGGCGCTGGGCTTCATTGGGGGCGAGCTCTGCTCCCGCTTAGGGCTCTCCTCCGAGGCCGAGGAGGCGTCGCAAGACTCGATGATGAGCTCGCTGTCCAGCTCGGCCTCGCGCTCCTCCCTCAGTATGCTATACTGGATGGATGGCGAGGCGGGCGATGGCGGAGGGCCGCCCACGTGGCTAAAGCTCACATAGCTGGAGGGCAGCGCATCCTCCGCGGCCATGGGGTCCTCGGACACCAGCTCGATCTCTGAGTCCCCCGACTCTGCGCTGCTGGCCTCGTGGTCCAGGGGGCTGGGGATGGATGGTGGTCCGGACCTGGCCTTGACCTCTGGCCTGTCGGCCAGCTGGCCCACCGGCCGCGGGCTCTCGGTGGTTTCATACGATAAGCCCTTTGCTTCTTTGATGGCGGTGATCAGCTCATCCTCGGATATGCTGCCTTTCCCCTGGGATTCTGCAGCAGATGGTTCTGTCGTCCCACAGAGCGAAGGAGAGCCAAGGAGGCACACACACGGACAGACAGATGGACAGAGAGAGGAGAGATAAAACAAAATTCCATTAGGGGAGATGTTTTGTCGTTGCTTGAGAAACACATATCTCATTAGCACAAAAATAATCTGTTTCCAGAGCTATGCTGGAAAGACAGGCCACCTGAACTAAAAGGCTAATTACTGTTATGGCCCAATTAATCAGTGTTTTACAGACCTATCTTCAGCTAGCTATTTTAAAAAATGACCCAGCAATATCTTAGCAACAGAATCTCAGTTGGTTTTCCTGTTTCAATGCAGAGAAGATTCTACAAGTCATCATTTTAATTTATGATTCATTCTCTTAGGGAACTTTTTCAATTTCACAGATTTCATCAGATAATCTGATGTATATAACTCTTAATTGGACCCACTGATATCAACAAATCTGAAAATCACCCATTATTCCCTGTCCATTACTGTTTATCTCCTCTCATTTAATAAGACAAAGACAGGTAATTTGGAGCCTTGGATACAACTTGGCTTCTGAGCTTTATATTTCCCGTAAGAATCAATATCATTTTTTTGCAACTAAGTGGAGCAATGTAAGAGATCACTTCTGCCAATTCCACTAAGCAGGCTGTGCAGATTACCATAATGCATTATCCTGCAAGGCTTCCCATAGAGGCAGTCCACTGTATTCTTTCCCTCTCTTCTCCTCTCTCACTTCCTCTCGAGAAGAACAAAACCTGAAAGTCAGCCCTGGTCCCCTGGGTGAATGCCTGCCTTCTGGCTGATGTTTATCCAGACAGCTTAAAGGCTTCACTGGGAATCTTGCTGAGCTTTCTCTCCTGTGGATGAGACGACCTGGGATCACCATGACAACAGTGTTCAAGAGCTTCATTTTCTCTTGCCATACAGAAGGGCTTTATTTCAGAATATCTAGTGGGATCTGATCCTTTTGTTAGCAATAACTAGTTGCATTTCTCTAAAGCTTTGAGGGATCTGTGGCTTTAGGACTGTGGGAGAACCCCAATGGATAAAACATTTTAGATTCTCCTAATTCTTTATAAATCAGAATTGATTTTATCCTTTATTCTTTATCTATATTCATTCACCTGTTATTTATTGAGAAGCTAATATGTGTTAGGCCCTCTTCTATACACTTGGGATATATTAGTGAATGAAACAGATAACAAAGTCCCTGCTTATATTCTAGTAGAGGGAACACAATCAGTAAACAATACATACAGAAGATAAGTAAAGCATATAGTATGTTAGAAGATGTTAAGTGTTACGGAAGTAAGTAGAGTAGGGTAAGGGAATCACATGTTCTGGGTCAGCGTACAGATGAGTTTGCAAGTTTAAATAGGGGAGTCCGTATAGGCCTCATTGAGAAAGTAACCTACATTTAACACTTGAAGCAGGTGAGAGAGTGACTCATGAAGATATCCAGAGGAAAAGCATGGCAAACAGAGGAAACAGATAGTGTAAAGGCTCAGAGGTGGGAGCTGCACTGATTTCTAGATATCACAAGCAGGTCATTATGTCTGGGCAAAGTGAATAAGCTGGGAAGTAGGAGAAGAGATCAGTGATGTGGGGGAGCAGGGGAAGATCATGTAGGATCTGATGGGGCTTTTATTCTGAGTGAGGTTGGAAGACACTGGACATAAGACTTTGGACACTGGTTTTGTTGTGTAAGCAGAGGAAGGATATGATCTATGGGTTCCCCCCTCCTTTTTTTTTAGTAACTTAAAACAACCACTTCATTATCTCTCATGATTTATGTTTTAAAAAATTTATTTTATGATCCCCAACTCTATTTTTACAGTAGTTCCTTAATAAGTTGTACACATAGTTATTTGATATGAATTCAGACAGTGTAAAAGTGTAAAAGTTATGCCAGCTTAGTTCTGAGTAGTTGACTAGAACACCGAAAAAGAAGATAAGGAGTAGTGTAAGTTAAGAAATGTTCTGTACCTCCAGAGCACTGCTAGTAGCAGTAGCATCTTCTGCTGGGTGCCAGGCACTTTACATATGGAACTTAGGGTCTAGGGACAATACATTAACCTACTTGTGCAAGGTCACTGTAGTGGTTTTCTCTCTTTGCCCCCTTGGATCCATTCCTTTCTTTCTCTGCCCTGTCCTGTGCTCTGAGAGGCTGACCTACATAGAAGGCATACCCAGGAACCCTTTCCCTCTCGTTTCTGGTGGTTTTTAGCTAATAGGAAGCCTGAGGGCTGGGATGAGGGAGATGTTGAGATATTTACACTCCCTGCTGCTTCTGAAGTTGCAGCTCTTAGCAGGCTTTGAGAATGCTGTTCCTTCCTCTTGCTCTGTAGGTCTAGGGGTAGTAATGGCTCCCTAATGTTAAGGCTTTGCCATCATATGTTGGTTTTCTTGACCATCTTTACACATCTGTAAATAGCCCCTTCTCTAAACTCTCCTCAGTCAAACCCCTGAGTGTGTCACTTGTTTCCTGCTAGGACCCTAAATGATATAGCTCTATGGTTAGAAATTATTTGACTTAAATTTGAATGCATGTCTATTTCATGTGTTTTACTATATCATACTACACCTTTTTAAAAGGGGGATGCAGTCTGAGATGTGGCAAGTTATATTTTGGAGCACGAGGAGAGGAAAAGTGAATTGGAAAACCACATGCAAAAGAATGAAATTAAACCCCTATATAATATCATATTTTAAAATTTCCTTCAAATGGGTCAATAGCCTAAACATAAGAGCTAAAATCATAAAACTCTAGAAGAAAAAATAGAAGTGAATCTTCATAACCTTGGATTAGACAATCATTTCACAGATATGACACCAAAAACAGAAGCAACAAAAGAAAAATTAATAAACTGGGCTTTTGTGCTTCAGAGAATACCATCAAGAAAGTGAAAGCATAATCAATAGACAGGAGAAAATATCTGCAAATCATGTGTCTGATAAAGGACTAATACCTAGAACATGTAAAAAACTATTATGACTCAATAATAAAAAAGCAAGCCAATTAAAAATGGGTAAAAACTTGAATAGATAGTTCTCCAAAGGCGATTTACAAATGGCCAAAATGCACATAAAAATATGCCCAACATCATTATTCACTAGAGAAATGCAAATCACTTTGCATTTCTGTGAGATATTACTTCATACCCACTAAGATGGCTATAATCAAAAAGTCAGACAATAACAAGTTCTGGCAAAGATGTAGAGAAATTCACACCTTTACACACTGCTGGTGGAATGAAAAATGTTGTAATTGCTTTGGACAAAAGTCTGGCAGCTTCTTAAACATTTAAACATAGAGTTATCATATTACCCAGCAATTCCACTCCTAGATATCTACCCAAGAGAAATGAAAGTATACATCCAAACAAAAAAACTTGTACATGAATGTTCAAAAAAGCATCATTCATAATGACCAAAAAAGGTAAAAAGAATCTAATGTCCATCAACTGTTAAATGGATAAATAAAATGTAGTATATCCATATAATGGACTATTATTTAGACATAAAAAGGAATGAAGTACTGATATGTGTTACAACATGGCTAAATACTGAAAACAGTATGCTTAGTGAAATAAGCCAGTCACAAAGGACCACATGTTATGTGATTCCATTCATATAAAATGTCCAGAATAAGTAAATTTATAGAGAAAGAAAGTAGATTAATAGTTGTAGGGAGTGGGGATTTTGGAGGGTGAGAAAAGGGTGTGCAGTGTTTCTTTTTGGGGTAATGAAATGCTCTAAAATTTATTGCAGTGATCGATCACAACTCTGTGAATATATTAAAAACCATGGAAATGTACACTTTAAATGAATTGTATAGTATATGGATTATATTTCAATAAGGCTATTTAAAAAAAAACAGAAGGAGACTTGGCCTTGAATCTAAATGTACAAGAGAACTAACATATTGGACTGTATTACGAGTGAAAAGTAATGCTTTTATTAAGTCACCAAGATTTTGGAATTTACGTGAATTCTAGTGAATACATCATTTCACTCTGGATTCTGCCATTACTGCTTGCCTCAGTTCACTGGCAACTTTCCAGTCGCTTTTGAGTTCTCATCATATTTGACTTCTCAACAGTATTTGACACACTGTCCACTCCTCCTTTGGTGTCCGCAACACTACTTTCTTCAGATTTTCCTCGCTCTCTTGATCTCCTCTCTTCCCAGCCATGAAATGGTGGCCTCCCCCAGAGTTCTGCCCTAGGATCTCTTCTTACTCCACTCCATCTCTAGGTGATTTTACCCACTTCCACCATCACTAGGTCTCAATTACCATTACTATGCTGATGACTCACAGCATTTCCTGCCTCTCCTAGAGAATAAGAAGAAAACAAAACAGAATGGGCCAGGTGCAACTGTGTAGTACAAAGTTCTAGAGGAACTTAGAGGAGGTCATTGAGGAAGCTGCACTTGAGTTGATCTTGGAACACAAATAGAACCTTGAAAGGTAGGCACTGTCCAAGAGTGAACTCCACCAGCAAATATATGGAGGTAAAAAAGTAAGGGATCTGCTCAAAGAATGACAAAGTCAAACGTTTAACTGGAGTATTGTTGGGAATGATGCAGGGGATGTAACTGAAAATGAAAGCAGGCCCCCGGTCATGGAAGGCCCTGAAAACTAGTTTAAAAGTCAATCCTGAAGAAATAGGCATATGGTGGGGCCAAGATGGCTGAATAGAAGCAGCCACAGTCCCTGCCACTCATGGAAAGGAACGAAAGGGGAGAATGACTACAGTAACTTCAACTGAAAAATCCAGGTCCTTGCATTGGAACTGATTAGGGAAATAACACACAGAGAATAAAGAAAAGCAGGACGGGGTGACAGCCCACCCAGAAGCGACGCACAGCCAAGGGAAGCCCCCTGCCTCTCAGCCAAGGGAAGCAGTAAGTGACTGTGTGATCCCAGAAAACCACGCGTCTTCCACAGATCTCTGCAACTCTCGTCAGGAGATCTCCTCATGAGCCCATGCCACCAAGGCCTTGGGTCTGACACACAGAGCTATGTGGAGTCTTGGCAGAGCAGCTGCTCAGACATGCACAGAGACCCAGGAGCTTTGCATACTGCAGCCCCAGGATCCCCCAACAAATGTGCCTGCAACTCAGGCAAGGTGGCGGTCTGCACATACCCCTAGGAAAAGGGTAGAATCCAGGGAGCTGAGCAGTGTTGTTCTGTGGGCCCCACTTCCGTGGCACCTCACAAGATAAGGCCCACTGGCTTGGAATTCCAGCCAGCCACCAGCAACAGGGTGGAGCCTGACTGAGACTGGATGGAGATCCTGGTGGGAGGGGTGGTCACCATCTCTGTTCTTTGGTCAACTCAGCCATTCCAGCCTGAGGGCTTTGGAGAGTCCAAATTGTCCAAGAAGGAAGGGTACCTCCAGCAGCACAATACAGCGGCTTTGTCAGACTGTGGTCAGACTGCTTCTCCTTTTTTTTCTTCTTCCTTTTTGTCATTTTTTGAGAAAAAGTCTTGCTCTGTTACCCAGGCTAGAGTGCAGTGGTGTGATCCCAGCTCACTGCAAACTCTGTCTCCCGAGTTCAAGTGATTCTCCTACCTCAGACTCCAGAGTAGCTGAAATTACAGGGGTGTGCTACCACCCCTGGTTGTTTTGTATTTTTAGTAGAGACTGGGTTTCACCATGTTGGCCAGGGTGGTCTTGGAACTCCTGACTTCAAGTGACCTGCCCGCCCTGGCCTCCCAAAATGCTGAAATTATAGGCATGAGCCACCGCACCTGGTCAGACTGCTTTTTTAAGCAGGGCCCCATCCATTCTTCCTCACTAGGCAAGAACCCCCGGCTAGACCTTCCAGCCACATCTGCCAGCACATATTAGGGAGAGAGCTCCAATCTCTCCCCTGGGATGGAGTGCTCAGAGGAGGGGGAGGGCTGCCACTTGGGCTGGTTGGACGACTCAGCCATTCTAGCCTGGGGACTTTGGAGAGTCCAAACTGACAAGAGCAGACACAGTTTCCCCACCACGACAAGGCTATTTTGTCGAGGCCAGACTGCTTCTTTAAATGGGACCCCAAACCACTCCTCCTTGCAGGGTGGGTCCTCCCAGCTGGGGCCTCTGGCCACCGCTGCCCATGTTATCCCTGGGATGAAGTGCCTGAGGGACAGGACAGGCCGCCACTTTGCCCATTCAGACTTCTTAGCCAGTCTAGCCTGTGGGCCTTGGAAAGCCCAAACCAACTGGGGGCTGAAGGAATCTCCAGCACAGCACAGCTGCTCTACCAAAAAAAAAGAAAAAGCCAGACTGCTTTTAAGTGTGTCCTTGATCCCATTCCTCCTGACTGGGAGAGACCTCCCAACCAGGGTCTCCAGCCACCACCTACACCACATTCAGGCTGGCAACAGGTCAGTATACTCCTGGGATGGAGCTTCCAGAGGAGGAGACAGGCTGCCATCTTTGCTATTTCCCATACTTCACTGCTGATACCTCTAGGTATGGGAAAAAACCAAGGCAACTAGGGTCTGGAGTGGACCCCCAACAAACTGCAGCAGCCCTAAGGAAGAGTAGACAAATTGTTAAAAGAAAAACAAACATAAAACAACAACAAAAACAATAACAAACCCACAGAAACCCCATCTAAAAGTCAGCAATCTCAAAGATCAAAGGTAGATAAGCCCACAACAATGAGAAAGAATCAGTACAAAAATGCTGAAAACTAAAAAATCCGGAGTGCCCCTGTTCCTTCAAATGACTGCAAACCTTTCTAGCTCAGAACTGGGCTGAGGCTGGGACAGCTGAAATGACAGAAGTAGGCTTCAGGAGGTGGGTAATAATAAACTTGGCTGAACTAAAGGAGCATGTGGCAACCCAATACAAAGAAGCAAAGAATCATGATAAAACAATACAGGAGCTGACAGCCAAAATAGCCAGTGTAGAGAGGAACATAACTAACCTTCTAGAGCCTAAAAACATACTACAAAAACTTCACAATGCAATCATGAGTATTAATAGCAAAATAGACCAAGCAAAGAAAAGAATCTTAGAGCTTGATGATTATCTTTCTGAAATAAGACAGGCAGATGAGAATAGAGAAAAAGAATAAAAAGGAATGAAGAAAACCTCTGAGAAATATAGAATTATGTAAAGAGACTGAATCTACAGCTGAATCACGTACCTGAAAGAGATGGGGAGAATGGAACCAAGTTGGAAAACAACTTCAGAATATTATCCAGGAGAACTTCTTCAACCTAGTAAGACAGGCCAACATTCAAATTCAGGAAATGCAGAGAACTCCAGCAAGATATTCAATGAGAAGATCATCCCCAAGACACATAATCATCAAATTCTCCAACATCAAAATGGAAGAAAAATGTTAAGGGCAGTCACAGAGAAAGGCCAGGTCACCTACAAAGGGAAGCCCATCAGACCAACAGTAGGCCTCTCAGCAGAAACCCTACAAGCTAGAAGAGATTGGGGGCCAATATTCAACACTGCTGAAGAAAAGAATTCCAACCTAGAATTTCATATCCGGCCAAACTAAGCTTCATAAGTAAAGGAGGAATAACATCCATTTCAGACAAGCAAATGCTGAAGGAATTAGTTATTACCAGGCCTGCTTTGCCAGAGTTCCTGAAGGAAACACTGAATACAGAAGGGAAAAACCATTACCAGCCACTACAAAAACACACTCAAGTATACAGACCAGTGACATGATGAAGTAACCACATAAACAAGTCTGAAAAATAGCCAGCTAGCATCATGATGACAGAATCAAACCCACACATAACAATACTAACCTTAAATGTAAATGGGCTAAATGTCCCAATTAAAAGACACAGAGTGGCAAGCTGGATAAAGAACCAAGACCCATTGGTATGCTGTGTTCAGATTCATAAAGCAAGTTCTTAGAGACCTTCAAAGAAACTTAGACTCTCACACAATGACAGTGGGAGACTTTAACACCCCACTGACAACATTAGATAGATCATGAAGACAGAAAATCAACAAAGACATTTAGGAATTAGCTCTGAATCAAGTGGACCTGATAGATATGTATAGAACTCTCCACCCCAAAAGAACAGAATATATATTCTTCTTATGGCCACATTGCACTTACTCTAAAATTGACCACATAATTGGAAGTAAAACACTCCTCAGCAAATGTAAAAGAACTGAAATAATAACAGTCTCTCAGACCACAGCACAATCAAATTAGAATTCAAAATTAAGAAATTCACTCAAAACCACACAACTACATTGAAACTGAACTGCATGCTCCTGAATCTCTTGGGTAAATAATAAAATTAAGGCAGAAATTAAGCAGTTCTTTGAAACTAATAAGAGCAAAGAGACAACATACCAGAATCTCTGGGACGCAGCTAAAGCAGTGTTAAGAGGGAAATTTATAGCATTAAATGTCCACATTAAAAAAATATAAAGAGCTCAAGTTAACAATCTAACATCACAACTAAAAGAACCAGAGAATCAAGAGCAAACAAACCCCAAAGGTAGCAGAAGACAAGAACAAAGATGAACTAAAGGAGACAGAGACATGAAAACACTTAAAAAAATAAACAAATCTAGGAGCTGGTTTTCTGAAAAAGTTTAAAAAATCAACCACTAACTAGACTAATACAGAAAAAAAGAGAGAATAATCAAATAAACACAATCAGAAATGATAAGGGAGATATTACCACTGATCCCACAGAAATACAAACAATGCGAGAGATCCAAAGATGGCCGAATAAGACGCAGCTACGGAATGCAGCTCCCAGCAAGAGATATGCAGAAGCTAGTGGTCTCCCACAGTTCCAAACAAGGTACCCTGGTTCATTTTGTGGGTCTGGTTGGACAGTGGGTATAAACCAAATAGGGCAAGTTGAGGCCCAGAAGGTGCATGCAACTGACTGGAGGACCAGGGGATCTCCCCCTCTGGGACTTCAGTTCGGATACAGCGCTCCACCCAAGTACTCTACAACCCAAAGAACAGGAGATCTTTGCCGGGCTGAAAAGCCTCAGTGAGCTGCCTGAACAGGGCAGAACAGCAACTTCGGCAGGAGCCGTAACTGTCAGCATAAATCTAGGTGGAAGCACTGGCTGACGCTGAGAAAGCCAGAAAGCTGGCTGGACAGACTGACCTGCCCCCAGAAAGAAGGGGAACTGACAGCAGGGAAAGAGGCCATACAGCAGGACGGATCTCCCCCTGCACAAAGCCTAGGAGGCTAAAAAACTCTCGCTTTAGAGTTTCACACCCAGAACATCAGTTAAAGAGCGACCAGGAATGATCGAACTCGTTGGGGGAAGTGCAGCCACCATCGCAGAAGCCGGCCTAATTTTCCTGGGTAAATAAAAGACGCAGGAGCTCCAATGAATCTGTGGCAGCCCAGCAGCGCCTCTGCAGGCAGACAAAGGAAAGGCCACCTCCCCAAGCAGCTACCTGAGATCAAAGCTATATAAATCCAACGAGATGGGAAGAAACCAGCGCAAGAAGAAAGAAACCATCAAAAACCAGAACGTCTCTCCCACATCACAAGATCACAACTCCTCACCAGCAAGGGAACAAAGCTGGATGGAGAATGAATTTCACGAACTGACAGAAGCAGGCTTCGAAAGATGGGTATTAACAAACTTCTCTGAGTTAAAGGAATATGTTGTAACCCAGTGCAAAGAGACTAAAAACCTTAAAAAGAGGTTAGACGAAATGCTAACTAGAATAACCAGCTTAGAGAAGAACATAAATGACTTGATGGAGCTGAAAAACACAGCACAAAAACTTTGTGAAGCATACACAAGTTTCAATAGCCGAATAGATCAACCAGAAGAAAGGATATCAGAGATTGAACATCAACTCAATGAAATAAAACGGGAAGGCAAGAAAAAGAGAACAAAGAGTGAAAACAAATGAACAAAGCCTCCAAGAAATATGGGATTATGTGAAAAGACCTAATCTACGCTTGATTGGTGTACCAGAAGATGACAGGGAGAATGAATCCAAGCTGGAAAACACTCTTCAGTATATTATCCAGGAGAACTTCCTCAACCTAGCAAGGCAGGCCAACATTCAAATACAGGAAATACAGAGAACACCACAATGATACTCCTCTAGAAGAGCAATCCCAAGGCACATAATCGTCAGATTCACCAGGGTTGAAACGAAGGAAAAAATACTAAGGGCAGCCAGAGAGAAAGGTCAGGTCACCCACAAAGGGAAGGCCATCAGACTCACAGCGGATCTCTCGGCAGAAACCCTATAAGCCAGAAGAGAGTAGGGGCCAATATTCAACATCCTTAAAGAAAAAAACTTTCAACCCAGAATTTCATATTCAGCCAAACTAAGCTTCTTAAGTGAAGGAGAAATAAAATCGTTTATGGACAAGCAATTGCTGAGAGATTTTGTCACTAACAGACCTGCCCCACAAGAGCTCCTGAAGGAGGCACTAAACACAGAAAGAGAAAACCAGTACAAGCCACTGCAAAAAAGAACCAAATGGTAAAGACCAACGATGCAATGAAGAAATTATGCCAACCAAAGGGCAAAACAACCAACCAGTAATAAAATGGCAGGATCAAATTCACACATAACAATTTTAACATTAAATGTAAATGGACTAAATGCCCCAATCAAAAGACACAGACTGGCAAATTGGATAAAAAGCCAAGAACCATCAGTGTGCTGTATTCAGGAGATCCATCTCATGTGCAAAGACATACATAGACTCATAACAAAGGGATGGAAGAAGATTTACCAAACAAATGGAAAGCAAAAAAAGCAGGGGTGGCAATCCTAGTCTCTGATAAAACGGACTTTAAACCAACAAAAATCAAAAGAGATAAAGAAGAGCATTACATAATGGTAAAAGGATCAATACAACAAGAAGAGCTAAATATTCTAAATATATATGCACCCAATACAGGAGCACCCAGATACATAAAGCAAGTCCTTAACGTCCTAAAAAGAGACTTAGACTCTTGCACAATAATAGTGGGAGACTTTAACATTCCACTGTCAATATTAGACAGATCAATGAGACAGAAAATCAACAAGGAAATCCACGACTTGAACGCAGATCTGGACCAAGCGAACTTAATAGGCATTTACAGAACTCCCAACCCAAATTCAAAGAATATATGTTCTTCTCAGGATCACATCACACTAACTCTAAAATTGACCACATAATTGGAAGTAAATCATTCCTCAGCAAATAAAAAAGAACGGAAATCATAACAAACAGTCACACCACAGTGCAATCAAATTAGAACTCAGGATTAAGTAACTAAAAACTGCACAACTTCATGGAAACTCAACAACTGGCTTCTGAATGTCAACTGGATAAACAATGAAATGAAGGCAGAAATAAAAATGTTCTTTGAAACCAACGAGAATGAAGACACACTATACCAGAATCTCTGGGACACATTTAAAGCAGTGTCTAGAGGGAAATTCATAGCAATAAATGCCCACATGAGGAGCAAGGAAAGATCTAAAATCAATACCCTATCATCAAAATTGAAGGAGTCAGAGAAGCAAGATAAAAAAAAAAAAACTTAAAAGCTAGCAGAAGACAAGAAATAACTAAGATCAGAGCACAACTGAAGGAGAGAGAGACACAAAAACCCTTCAAAAAAATCAATAAACCCAGGAGCTGGTTTTTTGAAAAGATCAACAAAACAGATAGACTGCTAGCCAGAATAATAAAAAAAAAAAGAGAGAGAGAAGAATCAAATAGCTGCAATAACAAACGATAAAGGGGACATAACCACTGATTCCACAGAAATACAAACTACCATCAGAGATTACTACAAACAACTCTATGCACACAAACCAGTAAATCTGGAAGAAATGAATAAATTCCTGGACACTTGCACTCTCCCAATACTAAACCAGGAAGAAGTTGAAACCTTGAAGAGACCAATAACAAGGGCTGAAGTTGAGGAAGCAATTAATAGCCTACTGACGAAAAACAGTCTAGGTCCAGATGGGTTTACAGCCAAATTCTACCAGAAGTACAAAGAGGAGCTGGTACCATTCCTTCTGAAACTATTCCAAACAATCCAAAAAGAGGGGAATCCTCCCCAAATCATTTTATGAGATCAACATCATCCTGATACCAAAACCAGGCAGAGACTCAACTCAAAAAGAGAACTTCAGGCCAATATCCATGATGAACATTGATGCAAAAATCTTCAATACAATACTGGCAAACCAAATGCAACAGCAAATCAAAGAGCTTATTCATCACGATCAAGTAGGCTTCATCCTGGGGATGCAAGGCTGGTTCAATATACGCAAGTCAATAAATGTAATCCACCACATAAACATAACCAAAGACAAAAACCACGTGAGTATCTCAACAGATGCAGAGAAGGCCTTTGACAAAATTCAACAAACCTTTATGCTAGAAAACCCTCAATAAACTAGGTATTGATGGAACGTATCTCAAAAGAGTAAAAGCTATTTATGACAAACCAACAGGCAATATCATAATGAATGGGCAAAAACTGGAAGCATTCCCTCTGAAATCTGGCACAAGACAAGGATGCCCTCTCTCACCACTCCTATTCAATATAGTATTGGAAGTTCTAGCCAGAGCAATCAGGCAAGAAAAAGAAATAAAGGGCATTCAATTAGGAAAGAGGAAGCCAAATTGTCTCTATCTGCAGATAACATGATTGTATATTTAGAAGACCCCATCTTCTCAGCCCCAAATCTCCTGAGACTAATAAGCAACTTCAACAAAGTCTCAAGATACAAAATCAATGTGCAGAAATCACAAGCATTCCTATACACCAATAACACACAAACAGAGAGCCAAATCAAAAGTGAACTCCCATTCACAACTGCTACAAAGAGAATACAATACCTAGGAATATAACTAACAAAGGATGTAAAGGACCTCTTCAAGGAGAACTATGAACCACTGCTCAAGGAAATAAGAAAGGACATAAACAGATGGAAAAACATTCTATGCTCATGGTTGGGAAGAATCGATATCGTGAAAATGGTCATACTGCCAAAAGTAATTTATAGATTCAATGCTATCCCCATCAAGCTACCAATGACCTTCTTCGCAGAACTGGAAAAAAACACTTCAAACTTCATATGGAACCAAAAGAGAGCCCGTATAGCCAAAACAATACTAAGCAAAAATAACAAAGCTGGAGGCATCACGCTGCCTGACTTCAAACTATACTATAAGGCCACAGTAATCAAAACAGCCTGGTACTGTACCAAAACAGAGACATAGACCAACGGAACAGAACAGAGGCCTCAGAAGCAACACCACACATCTACAATCATCTGATCTTAGACAAACCTGACAAAAACAAGCAATGGGGAAAGGATTCCCCTGTTTAATAAATGGTGTGGGGAAAACTGGTTAGCCACACGCAGAAAGCAGAAACTGGACGCCTTCCTGAAACCTTACACTAAAATTAACTCCAGATGGCTTAAAGATCTAAACATAAGACCTAACACCATAAAAACCATAGAAGAAAACATAGGCAAAACCATTCAGGACATAGGCATAGGCAAGGACTTCATGGCTAAAACACCAAAAGTAATGGCAACAAAAGCCAAAATAGACAAATGGGATCTAATTAATCTCCAGAGCTTCTGTACAGCAAAGGAAACAATCATTAGAGTGAACCAGCAACCAACAGAATGGGAAAAAATTTTTGCAATCTACCCATCTGACAAAGGGCTACTATCCAGAATCTACAAAGAATTAAAACAGATTTACAAGAAAAAAACAAACAAACCCATTCAAAAGTGGGTGAAGGATATGAACAGACGCTTTTCGAAAGAAGACATCTATGAGGCCAACAAACATATGAAAAAATGCTCCTCGAGAGAGATCCAAGATGGCCGATTAGCAGCAGCTCAGGATTGTAGCTCCCACTGAAAGCGCAGAGGGTGAGTGGACGCCACATTTTCAGACGAATTTTCATAGCCCACGGACCAAGAGATTCTTGGCGGAGGAGCCCCACGGGTCGCCAGCGCGACCCTTTTGGAGGGCGTGGCCGTTTTGCAGGCGCCCTGACGCGGCGGTTCTCAGTCCGGAGTATACGGGACTGAGTGCCCTTTTGGTTGGCGTTGGAGCTCCGGGGAAAGCAGAGTCTCCCATTCAGCTGATTAAAAAGCAGACTGAAGTGGGGAACCAGACCAGGAGATTCCCCGGGCAGAAAAGCGCCACGAATCTTAACACCGCTGTTTCAGCCAGCGTAGTGGGTCGCCGCAGGGGAAGGCTGGTACCCACCTCCCACAAAAAAAATAAAAATAAAAACAGCAGTTGGAACTGCTGAAGATTGAGAGTTTCACAGCAAGTACAGCTGAACCCAGGAAGGTCCAGCTCTGTGGGGGGGAGGGGCATCCGCCGAAGGAAAATTAAGAAATAGAAAAAACTTTATCACTAACAAGCTGGACGTCCACTCAGAGACCTAATCTGAAAGTCAGCAATTACACAGACGACAGGTGGATAAATCCACAAAGATGGGAAGAAACCAGCGCAAAAAGGCTGAAAACACCCCGAAATCAGAATGCCTCTCCTCCTACAGAGGATTGCAGTGCCTCATCACCAATTGAACAAGGCCTGATAGAAAATGAATGTGAGGAATCAACAGAATCAGGCTTCAGAAGGTGGATAATGAGAAACTTCTGTGAGCTAAAAGAACATGTTCTAGCCCAATGCAAGGAAACTAAGAACCTCGAAAAAAGGTTTCACGAAATGTTCATGAGAATGGACAATTTAAAGAGGAATATAAGTGAATTAATGGAGCTGAAAAACACAATACGAGAACTTCGAGAAGTATGCACAAGTTTTAACAGTCGAATTGATCAAGCAGAAGAAAGGATTTCAGAGGTCGAAGACCAACTTAACGAAATAAAACGAGAAGACAAGATTAGAGAAAAAAGGGTAAAAAGGAATGAGCAAAGTGTCCAAGAAATATGGGACTATGTGAAAAGACCTAATTTACGTTTGATAGGTGTACCTGAATGTGACGAAGAGAATGAAATCCAAGCTGGAAAATATTTTTAGGATATTATCCAGGAAAACTTTCCTAACCTAGCAAGGCAAGACAATACTCAACTCCAGGTAATACAGAGAACACCACAAAGATATTCCTCAAAAAGAGCAACCCCAAGGCACATAATCATTAGATTCATCAGGGTTGAAACGAAGGAGAAAATACTACGGGCGGCCAGAGAGAAAGGTCAGGTTACCCACAAGGGGAAGCCTATCAGACTCACAGCTGATCTCTCAGCAGAAACCCTACAAGCCAGAAGAGAGTGGGGGCCAATATTCAACATCCTTAAAGAAAAGAACTTTCAACCCAGAATTTCATATCCAGCCAAACTAAGTTTCATAAGTGAAGGAAAAATACAATTTTTTGCAAACAAGCAAGTACTCAGAGATTTCATTACTACCAGGCCTGCTTTACAAGAGCTTCTGAAGGAGGCACTATGTATAGAGGGGGAACAACCAGTATCAGCCACTTCAAAGGACCCATCAGTAAGCTGCATCCAGATCCATCTTACATGCAAGGATATACAGAGACTCAAAACAAAGGGATGGAGGAAGATTTGCCAACCAAATGGAGAGCAAAAAAAAAAAAAAAAAAAAAGCAGGATTTGCAATTCTCATCTCTGATAAAATAGACTTTAAAGTAATAGAAACCGAAAGAGATAAGAAGGACATTGTATAATGGTAGAGGGCTCAATGTAACAGGAAGAGCTAACGACCCTAAGTCTATGCGCACCCAATATAGGAGCACCCAGATACATACGGCAACTTCTTGGTGTCTTATAAAGAGACCCTGGACTCCCACATAATAATAGTGGGAGACTTTAACATTATATTGTGAATATTGGACAAATTAATGAGATAGAAGGTTAAGAAGGATACCCGGGACTTGAACTTAAACCTCAAATAAGTAAACTTAATAAACATTTACAGAACTCTCTACTCCAAATCCACAAAAATATACATTTTTTTTTCAGTAACACATCACATTTATTCTAAAAGTGACCACATGGTTGGGAGTAAATCACTCCCTAGCAATTGCATAGCATTTCATAGGTTTAAATGAAATATTGGTTGGCTGTTTGTTTGTTATTTTCCTCCCTTATTCCTTCCTGTCTCCATTGTATAACACAATTATTAGTATTAAAAAAGCTTTTAATATCCATTTGTAGACTGCATTCTAGCCTGGGCAATAGAGCAAGATTCCTGTTCTCTCTCCCTTTTTTTTTTTTCTCTTCTTCTTTTTTCTCTTTATTTCATTTTTTTCTTCCTTCTCTTTTTCCCTTTTTGCTAAAAAAAAAAAAAAAAAACCTAGAAACACACACACTCTCTGATCACACAGACCTAAAAACACAAACCTAGAAACACACACACACACACAAACACACTGATCACAAGGCTCCTGTCATTGGTTTCTTTTTTTTTTATTATATATTTACATATATATATATATATATATATATTTTTAAAGACGGGGTTTCACCATGTTGGTCAGGCTGGTCTTAACTCCCGACCTCAGGTGATCCGCCCGCCTTGGCCTCCAAAATGCTTGGATTACAGGCGTGAGCCACCGCGCCCGGCCTAAAATGTATTTTTTTTTTTCCTTTTTTTTTTTTTTTTTTAAGATGGGGTTTCAAAAAAAAAAAAAAAAAAAATGCTCCTCATCACTGGTCCATTAGAGAAATGCAAATCAAAACCACAGTGAGATACCATCTCATGCCAGTTAGAATGGTGATCATTAAAAAATCAGGAGACAACAGATGCTGGAGAGGATGTGGAGAAATAGGAACACTTTTACACTGTTGATGTGAGTGTAAATTAGTGCAACCATTGTGGAAGACAGTGTGGCGATTCCTCAAGGACCTAGAAACAGAAATTCCATTTGACCCAGCAATCCCATTACTGGGTAAATACCTAAAAAGTTATAATTGTTCTATTATAAAGACACATGCACACGTATGTTCATTGCGGCACTGTTTACAATAGCAAAGAATTGGAACCAACTCAAATGACCATCAACGATAGACTGGATAAAGAAAATGTGGCACATATACACCATGGAATACTACGCAGCCATAAAAAATGATGAGTTCATGTGCTTCGCAGGGACATGGATGAATCTGGAAACCATCATTCTCAGCAAACTGACAGAAGAACAGAAAACCAAATACTGCATGTTCTCATTCATAGGAGGGTGTTGAACAATGAGAACATGTGGACACAGGGAGGGGGAGCATCACACACTGCAGTCAGTTTTGGGGGGGCTAGAGGAGGGGACAGCACAGGGTGGGGAGGGTGGGGGAAGGAAAATATGGGGAGAAATACCAGATATAGGTGATGGAGGGATGAAGGCAGCAAGCCACCTTGCCATGTATGTACCTATACAACAATCTTGCATGATCTGCACATGTACCCCAGAACCTAAAGTACAATAAAAAAAAAGGAAAGGAAAGAAATACAATGATCAGAGAATACTATAAACACCTCTATGCACATAAACTAAAAAATCTAGAAGAAATGGAAAAAATCCTGGAGACATACACCCTGCCAAGACTGAACCAGGAAGAAACTGAATTCCTAAATAGACCAATAACAAGTTCTGAAATTGAAGCAACAATAAATAGCCTATCAACCAAACAAAAGTCCAGGATCAGTTACATTTACAGCTGAATTCTACCAGAGGTACAAAGAAGAGCTGGTATCATTTCTACTGAAACTATTCCAGAAAAATTGAAAAGGAGGGACTCCTCCCTAACTCATCTATGAGTTCATCCTGATAACAAAACCTGGCAGAGATACAACAAAAAAATAAAACTTGAGGCCAATATTGTTGATGAACACCAATGCAATAATGCAATAATAAAATACTGGCAAACTGACTCCAGCAGCATATCAAAAAGCTTATCCACCGCAGCATATCAAAAAGCTATCCACCACAATCAAGTAGGTTTCATTCCTGGGATGCAACTCTGGTTCAGCATATAGACATCAAAATGTGATTCATCACATAAGCAGTTCTAAAGACAAAACCACATGATTATCTCAATAGATGCAGAAAAGGCCTTCAATAAAATTCAACATTCCTTCACGCTAAAAACTCTCAATAAACTAGATATTGAAGGAACATATCTCAAAATAAGAGCCATATATGACAAACTCACTGCCAATATCATACTAAATAGGCAAAAGCTAGAAATATTCCTATTAAAAAGCAGCACAAGACAAGGATGCCCTCCTCACCACTCCTAATCAACATAGTATTGGAAATTCTGGCCAAGGCAATCAGGCAAGAGAAAGAAATAAAGGGTATTCAAATAGGAAGAGAGGAAGTCCAGCTATCTTTGTTTGCAGATGACATGATCCTGTATCTAGAAAACTCCACTGTCTCAGCCCAATAGCTTCTTAAGCTGATAAGCAACTTCAGCAAAGTCTCAGGATATAAAATCAATGTGCAAAAATTGCTAGCATTCCTATGCAACAACAATAGGCAAGCAGAGAGCCAAATTATAAATGAACTCCCACTCACAATTGCCACAAAAAGAATAAAATACCTAGGAACACAGTTAACAAGGGACGTGAAGTACCTCTTCAAGGAGAACTACAATCAACTGCTCAAAGAAATCAGAGATGATACAAAGAAATGGAAAAACACTCCATGCTCATGGATAGGAAGAATCAATATTGTGAAAATGGCCATACTGTCCCAAAACAACTTACAGAGTCAATGCTATTCCCATTAAACTACCACTGACATTCCTCACAGAATTAGAAAAAATATTTTAAAATTCATTTGGAACCAAAAAAGAGCCAGAATAGCTAAGACAATCCAAGCAAAAAGAACAAAGGTTGAGGCATCATGCTACCGGACTTCAAACTATACTACAAGGTTACAGTAACCAAAACAGCATGGTACTGGTATCAAAACAGATATATAGAACAATGGAACAGAATAGAGCCCACAGAAAAAATGCCATACACGCACAACCATCTGATCTTTGACAAACCTGACAAAAACAAGCAATGGGGAAAGGATTTCCTATTTAATAAATGGTGTTGGGAAAACTGGCTAACCATATGCCGAAAACTAAAACTGGACCCCTTCCTTACATGTACAAAATTAAATCAAGATGAATTAAATATTTAATCATAAGACCTAAAACCATAAAAACCCTAGAAGAAAACCTAGGCAATACCATTCAGGACGTAGGTATGGACAAATATTTCATTACAAAGATTCCAAAAGCAATTGCAACAAAAGCTAAAATTGACAAATGAGATCTAATTAAACGAATAAGCTTCTGCACAGCAAAAGAAACTATCATCAGAGTGAACAGAACAGAATGGTAGAAAACATCTGCAATCTATGCATTTGACAAAGGTCTAACATCCAGTGTCTACAAGGAACTTAGACAAATTTACAAGAAAAAAATAAACAACCTCATTAAAAAGTGGGCAAAGGACATGAACAGATATTTCTCAAAAGAAGATATACATGCAGCCAACAAACAGATGCTAGCAAGGTTGTGCAGAAAAAAGGAATGTATTTACACTGTTGGTGGGAGTGTGAATTAGTTCAACCATTGTAGAAGACAAGGTGGTGGTCCCTCAAAGACCTAGACACAGAAGTACAATTTGACTAAGCAATCCCATTACTGGGTATATACCCAAAGGAATATAAATCATTCTATCATAAAGTTACAGGCACATGTATGTTTACTGCAGCACTATTTATAATAGCAAATACATGGAACCAACCTAAATGCCCATCAATGATAGACTGGATAAACAAAATGTGGTATATGTACACCATGGAATGCTATGCAGCCATAAAAAGGAATGGGATCATGTTCTTCACAGGGACATGGATGGAGCTGGAGGCCATTATCCTTAGCACACTAATTCAAACTAAACCAAATACCACATGTTCTCACTTATTAGTGGGAGCTGAATGATAACATATGGACACATTGAGATGGGGAGCAACAGACACTGGGGCCTGCTGGAGGGTGAAGGGGGAGGTGGGAGAGCATCAGGAAGAATAGCTAATGGATGCTGGGCTTAATATCTAGGTGATGAAATGATCTGTGCAGCAAAACACCATGGCACATGTTTACCTACGTAACAAACCTGCATATCCGGCACATGTGCCCGAGCTTGAAAGAAAAAGGTATCAGTCTTTTAACAGGTAGACATTAGCTGGTCCTGGAAGGGCTAGCATGAGCTTAAAAGGGAGCGAAGGCCAGACACAGTGGCTCATGCCTGTAATCCCAGCACTTTGGGAGGCTGAGGTGGGTGGATCACCTGAAGTCAGGAGTTCGAGACCAGAGACCAGTCTGGCCAACATGGCAAAACCCCATCTGTACTAAAAATACAAAAATTAGCTGGGCATGGTAGTAAGTGCCTGTAATCTTAGCTACTAGGGAGGCTGAGGCACAACAATCTCTTGAACCCAGGAGGCAGAGGTTGCAGTAAGCTGAGATCGCATCTCTGCACTCCAGCCTGGGCAACAGAGGGAGACTCTGTCTCAAAAATAAAATAAAAATAAAAAAATAAAAAGGGAGGGAAGTAGGAGGAGGATAACCCATTAACAGGATGGTGCAACTGTTGAATTATGACAACTGGAGGTAGGGTATGAGTTGTGGTGGCCATAGAATAGAAAAAGGAGAAAAACAGAAGTGAAAAGAGAGAAATCACTAACTTGGAGTCTGATTCATATGGTGGGTGAGAAAAGAGGGGTTTCAAAAGTTACTCAGAAATGGTGAGCCTGGGTGAATAAAATGAACAGGGATTCCATAGCTAGAAATATGGAAATCAGAACAATGAGCTTGTTTGACAAGACAGGGAAAAAGATTCTCATCTTGGATGATTCTTCCCTTTCTGAGGCACCCATCCTTCTGGTGTCACATGCAGGAGTCCTCTGTCTAACCACCCAAACTGCTAGGACTCAGGAAACTCCTGCTTGAACATACTCCTGGGAGAACACATGGCACAGCAGCCCACCCTTGTGCCAGCTGGTCTGATGCTGTGTTGTTCCAGAGACAGGCTGGTGCTCACACATTCTGCACAACTGGGAGCCCCTAGGCAGCCTTATATTTATGTTATGATTTCATTAACCTTTGCTCCTTCACCCTTCCCTACTCTCCCTGACCCCAGACTGAAAGCGCCTTGGGAGCAAAGTACAGCCAAGTTGTATTTGTTCATTATCATATCCTTGCACCCAGCACAGTGCCTGGCACACAGGAGGTACACAAGAAATAGCACTCATGTGAGAGCCAGCTCAAATTTTTACAACAGTGGCTATTACTCCAGTGTTAGCTCAAAACTGCCCTCAGAAATTCTGCCTTAGTAGAAGTAGGTCTGGATGTAACTCCATGTGTGATTCTAACAGTCCCTTCCAGTTAGGGCTGGCAGATTTAGCAAATAAAAATACAGGACCCTTAGTTAAATTTGAATCTCAGCTAAACAATGAAATTTTTTTTAGTATAGGTATGCCATAAGAAATATTTGTGTTTTATCTGGCAACTCTACCTACAGTTGAAAACTACTATGTTAGTGCATTCAGAAAAAGAAGGCCCAAGGTCTTGCTTTATTTGCTCAAGAGTAAGGATGATTCCAGACAGCTGTGGGATGCAGGAGAAAGGGGCCTGAGGAGTTCCATCTTGAGCAAGTGAAGGTGCTACCTTAAAAATAATCCACCCTTACCGTGAGTCAAAAGGGACTCATAGTGCCTGTAGATATTGCCCTATGTTCTTAAGGGAAACTAAAAGTTTAACAAAATGCTAGGAGTAATCAGGGAAATTTTTAGAACAAAACACAAGTTTCCATACCTTTGTTTAAAATTTCATGGCCTTCTAACTAAGATATTGGTTATTATGTATCAAGACCGACACTGCAAAGCTAGAAACAGTTACCTAAAATCATCAGATAAATAGGAAAATTGAGAAGGTTAGAATGGCACCCCAGGGTGATGTGTTTGCTGCTGATGATAATTATGATGATATAATTGAGAGGGATAAAGGAAAGGTGAACATGGGCTATTTTAGCAAGTTGCAGATACCAGTGTCCAACTGTGAATGATGCTGCCATTAGGGTTCCCTTTGTTCCTGGCTCATTCTCCACGCAGCATCCGGAAGGATCATTTGAAAACCCAAGTCTGATCCTGCCACACTTCCCTTCCTTCCTCCTACTCCAGCCATGCCGGCCTTCCAGCTCCTCGTGGAACGGACAAGACATTCCCCAGCTCAGGGCCTTCACACTGGAAGGCCCCTCAGCCTGGCCTCACTTTCTCAGACAGCTGCATGACTTGCTCCCTCAATCCATTTAGTCTCTGCTCAAGCTGTTACCTTGGAGAAGCCTCTCCTCACTCCCACTGCCACCACTCTCTTACACTTTGCCTTGCTGTATTTTTCTGCATAACTATTATAACTACCAGGTATTATATATTTGGTTATTTGTGTGTCTGACTTCTCAACTAGAATGTAAGCTCCATGCAGCCAGGATTTCCTTCTGAGTCACTACTCACTCACCTGTGAGTCTTGGCAGCAATGGAACAATGCCTGACATGGAATAAATGGTCAAAACATACTTGCTAAATAAATAGATGAATGAAGTAATGATGTCACTTCACAGCTTAAAACCCTCCAATGGCTTCCAATTACATTTGGAACAAAATCCAAACTCCTTCCCCACTATCTCGGCCCTGCCTACCTGTCCAATTGTGTTCTCTACACCACTTCTCTCTTCCTCCCCTGAGTCATGGGCCCCTTTTTAGTTCTCATACAATACAGACTCAGGGTCTGTGCATCTGCTGTCCCCCCACAACTGATGTCCCTTCTAGGCCCTCTCTGAACTGTGGGCTCCTTCTCCTCATTCAGATCTCAGCTCATGTGTCATCTCCTCAGACAGGCAGTCCTTGGCCCCTCACACCCAACCCTCCATCACTCTTTATAGTGCTCATATGGTGAAATTACACTTTTTTATGTGTTTGTTTTTCATTTTCTGTCTCCTCTGACTAGCAGGTAAGCTCTGCTAGGGCAGAGACCTTGTATATCTTACTTACCACAATGTCTCAGTGGCCAGTGCATGTCTGATGTATAGAAGTCGCTCAATAAATATTTTTTGAATAGAAGAATGAATTTTAAAAATGGGTAGGAGAATCATAAATCTCATCAATGCAAGGAAATAGTAATGGTCGTTTTAAAATTTATAAATTACTTTTAATGGCTTATTTCTTCTTGAGGGAAACTGGGGTGTTTTAAGAATGACTTCTAACTATTGTCCTTTTTGAGGCTAACAGCTCACATAACACCCAGGACCATCACAATATGCCTCTTGGTGTTTGTGTCAAAAACAGCATGGTGCTCCTGGTCAATGTCTGGTCCATCAGGGCATTTATTATGTTTTCCTAAATTGCCTCACTTTTTTCATGACTGGTCTTGGCTTCAAAGAGATTTCCAGTATTTCAGCTGTAAGAATTCTCACCTCTCCACCTCAGTGTATATTATTTAACTAGTGAAAATAGGTAAGTATGTTGGAGAACATCACAAAATGGAATAATCTATTGGAATTGAGAAAAATATAAATATATTAGACATCTTGCTTAAACATCAGCGTCTGTGGCTAAAACTAATCTAAAATAGAGCTTCTCTTCAGTTATTCTCCAGATTTGACGATTTCCTTATTTATTAAACAATGATAAACTGAACTGTTTTTTGCTTAACATGCTTTCTTTTTCTCAGTTTCTATGTAGAATTATGTGTAATTCTCAATTTTTGTTTTATCTGTTGTCACTGGAAATGGCAGAGTGACCTAGACTCAACAGATGTAATAAAGCCCATATGTTCTCGTGTCTATGGGCACAGTGTCACATGGTGCCAGGAGTCACAAGAAGGATGGAAGGGGGATCAGAAACCTTGCAGGATAAAAAGGGCAGGGAGGAAGGCCTCAATGAGAAGCTGATTCTTTAATTTCATTCTTATCCGTTGCTATATGGCTCTGGTATTTTGATGTGGGATGCACATGGAGAGAGGAGCTGAACACAGGAGAGAATGTGTAATGTGCCATTTTCTCTTTCCTGAATAAACCTTGCTTAGAATGTTTATTTGGTTGCAGCTGTGGAGACAACCATTGCCCTAACGCCATACTGTCAAGTGGGTAACCCAACATCATAAAACTCCAATATCACGTAAGCCAGATCTGCCTTTGCCTTCTCTTGAATCTTCTCCAGAACCTCACTGGGCCATGGCTACTTAAAAAATGGAAAAATCTCTAAAAATTAATGAACGCTTTGTCAAGTCTTTGCAAACTATAATTTTTACACGAAGCATGTGCCATGTAAGTAGACCTATAGGTGCCAGGGCATTTCATTATTCCTGAGGACTAGTTGAGTTCTTCAGAACTGACAAGAGAACAACCCTGGAGCTCTGTAAAACACAGCTGATTATATAACTTACATCTTCAGAACATCAGGTATCTCTAGGGCAGGAAATAATAGAAGAGTTTTACTATGCATTGCCAGAAAGAGTACAAGGAGGCTTGGAAACTCGGGTATGTTCTGACCTCATGTTTTAGGCTGGGGCAATTCGTGTCTAATCCACCGGAAGCCTCGGTTTTTCTGATTTGTCATCACTCCCAAATCTCAATTTAAGTATTATGTGAGTTCATTGGGCCCTCATAACTCCATGTCCATGCAGCTCTTCAGACTGAAAGGGCACCCTTCCCTTCATCTGTTTGTTTCCCCCCTGTTCCTCTGAGAGTCACCTCTCGTCCCAGTTCACCTGGGGGCCGCTGGACTCCAGAGCTCCTTAGCACCGTACATTTCCCTTTCACAGAACACCAAGCACACTGGATTGGGACTGTTTCCTTGGTGCCTGCCCCCGCCTGGAGGCAGGGACTGGTTTTTGTTTGTTTTTTATTTTTTGTTAATTCCCCCATCACCCGTGCTTCATAGAGTACCTGACCAAAAGAAAGTATGTAGAAAGTCTTCGTTGAGTCAATGAGTGAATTTGAAAATCAGGGACTTGGCACAGTGAATCTTCAAGACCCTTGGAGCTTTACAGTTGAATGAGTCTGAAGTAATTTTGGAGAGAAGGAATTAATGCTAAAATCTATAGGGAAACAAGATAGGCGGAACTTTCATTAATTCAGTTCTATTCCAACACTTGGACCTGTACTATAGCATCAGGGTTTATAGCAATCGCTCCTCCTCTACAGGCTTTGGCTCCATTTTCAGAGTCTACTAGAAGCTCTTTCACCTGACATGCTTATGAAAGCTCTTTGAGATATGGTAGAATGCCAGTCACCAGAGGCAGGGGAAGGTTTGAGGACCTCTCACTGTCCTCTTCATCTCAATGCCTCATGGGAATTTGAGAGAGGTAGAGATGCAAAGGCTGGAGAGAAGAGGGGTGGCACAGGGTGGGGTAAGGAGTTTGCTGCTGCCTCTCTGGCCTTTAGCCATGGGTATAAGAGGCCCGCTTTGTGTTTGAGAGAATGTGTATGAGTGCTGTTTAATATCCTGCCTTGAGTCACAGTAGGAGAATGTTCAAACTGAAAAAGACCATAGTCTAATGAAGTCCAAACTTTAAAAATTTTAGTGAAGTATATCTTTTGGTTTCAAAAATAAAATTATATGTGGAACTTCAATAAACTAGATATAAAATGACAGTGTTGATATTGAAAGGGGAAGGGAGGAGTTCACTTTAAGTTTCCTCTCCCTGTCTGTGCTACCCCTAAAAGATCCAGAAGTCCACCTTTTCTTTTCCCTTAAGTGTACAGACTTAGAGCTCATGCCAGGAATGTTAAATGCCAAGGTGCTTAAGGCAATCTAGAGAGAACAGTCAACATGCTTTCCTCATAATGTCTCCAAGAGACCTGTGCTATAGTTTGAATGTCCCTTCCCAAACTCATGTTTAAACTTAATACCCAGTGTGGAGTATTGAGAGGTGGAGCCTTTGAGAGGCTATGGTCTATTGGACTATGAGGTTCTGCCTTCATGAGTGTACTAATGGATTAATGTATTAAAGAGTTAATGAATTAATGGATTATCATGGAAATGGGACTTGTGGCTTTATAAGAAGAAGAGCGACCTGAGCATAGCATGTTACCATGCTCAGCCCCCTCACCACGTGATACCCAGCACCTACTTGAGACCCTTCAGAGAGTCCCCACTAGCAAGTCAGATGCGCCCCTTTGACCTTGGACTTCCCAGCTTCCAGAACTGTTAAGAAATAAATTTTGTTTCTTATAAACTACCTGATGTCAGGTGTTATAAGCAACACAAAACAGACTGAGACAACCCAGATCCCAGCAGAAAGCTGAGAAGCAGGCAGTACTGCACTGTCTCCTCTGGACAGTAGGGCTGCATGAGGATTTTAATGTTTCCAGTATGTCATCCTAATATCTACCCTCAAATAAAGAAAAAAAATATTTTATAAAGAAAACCTGATAGGACTTTAAGAGAAATCCCAGATTTGCAACCTTTGTACAGTTAGCAACAGATTGAAAATGTTGAATATTAATTAAATTAGTTACACTAAATGAAATTTAAGGGGCCCATATAGTGAAGTATGTTGAATGAAAATAGTCATTCCTTAATATGTGTTTTAGAGATTGAGATTTCCAAATGCTGGGTTTTCCTAAGTCAAGCAATAACGGGGCATCTACCTGTTCCAGAAGACGGAGGGGTGATAGATCCTGGGCTGTCATCTTCAGGCTCTGAGACAGTGACAGTGGGGACTGTCTCAGGACTTGGCTTTAAACATATATCTTGCTTCTCAGGGGTCTTCTCCTGGGTAGCGGTTTCAACAGAAAGGTTCTATCTCCGTCAGTGTGATTTTGACAGGGGTGGTGATCTGAGGAGCCCTGTGCTGTTCTTCAGAGAGATCATCTATGTATGGAGCAAATGTGGATTCTTCACATAAATGGTCCTTGATGATTTTTCCCTCCACAGGAGCTGGTTTGTCAGGTTCACGGACCCCTTCAGGTTTTGCTGAGATGTCAGTGTCCTTATTCTTAAAGTCCAAGTCTTTGTCGTCCAACTCGGGATGGCGTTGTTCTTGGTGCTTCACCTCCTCAGGTCTGGTTATGTCAATGTATTTATAGGCCTCTGCTTTCATCTGGTCCAGAGGATCTGCTAAGATCTTGTTCACTTCAGTGGACTCTGCAGGAGTCATCTCTATTCCAGAATCAGAACTAAATAAGCTATGAGACTCTATTCCAGGCACATCTGGTAAGGAGGTGCCGGGTGTACCCAACTCCTCAGGGCTTTTTGAAATGGTGACGTGGCCATTTTCCTTCTGAAGAATTCCAGTGAAATATGTAGAATCCTCCTGAGGTGGGTAGCAGATTTCAGAAATCAGAGATGTGTAACACGATCCTTCCTCATCTTTCAATGTTGTTGAGAATGTGTGGTCCATGGCACTGGAAGCACCTGCCACACCTATGAATCAAAGCAGCAGCAGACAGTGAGTGGGTGCTTGGCCTCAGCTTTCTCTCCTGTCTAACCCACTACCCACCCCTGCCTGGTGGAGACATGACATCCTTACCCCTCAAGACCTCGGAGTTCCCTCAAAGCTCCCTTGGAGTACCAGCATGTTAAACTTCCTTGTCTCCCTGACAGTCCACAGTTCTGGTATTTTTCTAGTAACAGACCCCAGAGGCTCACATGAACTGCCAGGACCAGATAAGTTGGGGACAGATCCTATAATACTAGGAAATTTATTTTCAACATCTACTGCTTCAACACACAGTGACTTGGTCTTAGTATTATTAAAAAGAAACCATCTTTGTATTGAAAGTATCAACCACTCTTTTAAGTAGAAGTGGAAATAAGGCTACCTCAGGACTGTAACTGCAACAATAGGATAGCTGGCTGGGTACAGGAGCTGTTCTTGGAGATTCAATGGCTGAGAGGAGCCTCAAAGGACCCACTTGTCCAGCCTTTTGTTCATGGACTCCTGATCCATCTACTCTCTTTTGTTAAGTTCTCAGAGAAAGGGACTCCTAGCTTTGGACCGCATCCCAAAGTGGCATCACCCAATTGATGTGTTTCTCTATTTATTTCTTCAATTTTCCCCCCTCACTTTGTTTCCCTCCTCTTTACTCCCCTACTGGCCATTCATTGCCATCCAGTGATATTCCAAGTAACCCACTGGGAATTCCTTCATTCCACTGGTGGTGCTAATGGTAAAACTGCAACTTGCCTTCCCCCTCCCCACTCCTCACAATCCTATTCTCCTCTACCCTCCTCTGCTTTTTCTCCTTCTTATATACTGTATAATTAACATATTTATTATGCATTGATTGTCTCCTCTTGCTAGGTAAGCTCCATAAGGGCACCGACCAATGACTGCAAGACCTGATCCCATCCTATTGTTCTCCTTCATTCTCTAGGCCCTAAAACAGGGCCTGATGAATAGTAGGTAGTCAATAAATATTTGCAAAATAAGGGAAAGTGATTTTTTTGGGAGAGGGGTAGAGTTTCATTCTGTCACCCAGGTTGAAGTGCAATGGGACAATCTTGGCTTACAGAAACCTCAGCCTCCTAGGTTCAAGCAATCCTCTTGTCTCAGCCTCCTGAGTAGCTGAGATCACAGGCATGTGCCACTACACCCGGCTAATTTTTGTATTTTTAGTGGAGATAGGGTTTTGCCATGTTGGCCAGCTGTTCTCTAATTCCTGACCTCAGGTGATCCTCCCACCATGGCCTTCCAAACTGCTGGGATTACAGGCATTAAGCCATCACACCCAGACACAAAACACACACACACACACACACACACACACACACGTGTTTTTTTTTTTTTTTTGAAACAGAGTCTTGCTCTGTAGCCCAGGTTGGAGTGTAGTGAAGTGATCTTGGTTCACTGCAGCCTCAACCTACAGGGCTCAAATGATACATCTACTTCACCCGCCCAAGTAGCTGGGACTATAGGCATACTATGCCTGCCTAATTCTGTTTTCATGTTTTCGCAGAGATGTGGTCTCACTATGTTGTCCAAGCCTGTCTTGAACTCCTGGGCTCAAGTGATCCTCTTGCCTTGGCCTCCCAAAGTGCTGGGATTACAGGCATGAGCCACTTCACCTGGCCAAGGAAAGTAATTTTGAAGTTTAGAATTAAGAACAAATATCAGTATTGTGTGAGAAGACAGGCTAGAAGATTCCCCAAAATTGCTAATGATACTTCATTTAGCAAGTGACTTAATTTTGTGAGCAACAGACCAGTTCAAACCTATGTATCTCAGCTAGGCATCTCATTATATGTTTTTTTTTTTTTTTTTTTTTTTTGCATATGGCAGCCCCTCTTTTCAAGTTAGAACAAAAAAGCTCAGTAATAAAAGGAATAATAGTTATAAAGGAATAACAATAAGGATTGTCCTTATTGCCTGAGCATAGACACCAAAGAAAAAACTATTAAATTTAAATCCCTGGGGTGCACACACACGTTTATCCTGAAGAATTCTTAAGTTTCTTTCATTATACGGGCTCAGCTTACATTGTAGACCTCCTTGGAGGCAGGGGGAATCAACCTGAGATAGATATTTCACTACAGATATTTGGATCCTAGGATTCTCTACCAGTTCTTTGGAACCACTTGCAGGTGTTAATAAGTAAATATTCACCAGAAAGTAAGGAGAGGAGGGGTTTGTCCCTATATATGAATAGTCTGGAGAGGTGGGAAGTGAGAAAGGGAACCTGGAGAAGAAACAGTAAGTGCTTCATTTGCTTTCCAAAGCTGTGCCTCAGTCATTATCCAACTCTTATTCAATTCCCCAATGCAGAGGCCACCACAGGGCTCCTGACTCTTATTACCTATTCCTGGCATGTTGCATATCCCTCTAGCCCACTGTCTTCTGCCACCAGGGTTATCTCACTAAACACAAGTGTCACTTGTTCAGCGCCCAGACCCTGGGTTCTACCCTGCCTTGCTGGATAATCCTTAAGATTCTGCAGCCTGGCATTTGAGATGATGTGAATTCCACCTGGTCACAGCTCTGTTGCCATCATTCCTCTGACCCTCCACTCCAGGCATAAAAAGCCCTTCACAGTGTCACATTCACTTGACCAGCTTTTCTAGCCCTGTCTTCCACTCTCCAATTCAATTTCTAAGCTCCACTAATATAAATTACCCAACACTTCTTCATCATTGGATCCTTCCAACCTCCACATCCAAATCTCTGCCCTTCAGCATCAAGCCATTAAACATAAGAAGCTTTAAATATCACTGTCTTCATGAAGAATTTGCTGACTGTCAGTCCATTTAGGCTGTTTCAACAAAAAGATTGTAAACTGTGTAGATTATAAACAACAGAAATTTATTCTGGAGGCTGGGAAGTTTAAGATCAAGCTGCCAGTGGATTCAGTGTCTGGTGAGGGCCCGCTTCCTACATGGCCATCTTTTTGCTACATCTTCTTTCCTATATGGCCATCTGTAACCTCACATGGTGGAAAGGGTGAGGGGATTCTCTGGGGCCACTTTTAAAAGGTCACTAATCCCATATATGAGAGCTCTGCTCTCATGGCTTAATCACCTCCCAAAGACCTCATCTCCAAATATCATTGCCTTTTGGGTTAGGATTTCAACATATGAATTGGCAGGGGTGGGGGGCTGGGGGTGGGGTGGGGCACAAACATTCAGATTACAGCACTGACCAATGCCTGCAGGACCTGATCCTATCCTTCTTTCTCATAGCACTGAATTGATACCGCTCATATAGCATATATGACATACAGCTTATATATGTCCTTGTTACCTTCTTCTAACCTGTCAGCTCCTGGAGTTTGATGCTTATGCCTGGCACACTATATTGTATATCATAAGCATCCAATTCAAAATGAATATAAATAAACGGACTGATCAACCAATTAATGAGTGGGTTTATTCTGTGCAGCTACTGTAGAACAAACTATGACTAATTAATGCAAATTACAAAGAGGACATTGTAAATCTGTCATGCGAAAACCAGTCTAAAAATCTGAGTTATCCAACAATGAAATAGAGTTGTACCTCAGAACAAGTGTATTCTGATCATGGTAGACACTTAGGCAGAGAGACACCCAGTGTTTGTCTAGACAGAAACTAGTACTTTGCGGAAGTTGGATGAGATAACTGCAGAATTCCCTTCCAACTTTCCATGATTTTTATACTAATTGGCTACCACTGTAGTGTGACACAACTTCCTTTTTACTTACTCCTTTCCTGTGTAATAGAATCAATATAATTTCCCCAAAGGTGATGCCTCTGAGAGCAGGGGCTTCCCAGATGTATGGTAATAACTGAGGGAACAGAATCTAGATGACGTTTATATTATTCTATAAATATTATTAGAGAGGCTATAAATAGAATCAACAATCCGGAAGAAGTCCTATTCCTACCATCTCTGTCTTGCTCAGAAAACCCAGTATGAAATTGGAAGGACCCCTTTACCACACTCTAAAAATACTGCCAGCTAGAGGAAGAGAGAAGAGGAACAAAGTAAATCACACATTTTATTTTTAAAACTTTTTTTCACACATTTTAGATGGGACCGTATTAGAATCATCATAAAAACAAAGAATAATTCAAATACTTTGAATGCAGTTATGTCCCATTTTAAAAACCTGAGCTAAATACCCTGAAAAATTCTCAAGGTTCTAACTTACTGAATTAAAAAATATATTCACACGATACGGTGCCTATCAGTTAGAACTCTTGTAAACAGAAAGTCCTCCTAGACAGTAAATTATGTTGGAGCAGAGTCCTGTGGGGATTGTTGGAACTGAGAAGCAGAACTGAGCCTGAAGGCTTGGGAAAGCCAATTAATTCTTGTCAGCACTTCCTGCAGAGCTGGCAGATGTGGGAACTGAGAGAGCCAAGCCATTTGCCCCAGGTAGGAACTCACATTGCCATACTGTTAAATACAAATCCACTAAATAAAGGTGCCTTGTCTAGACTAGAGATTACCACATAATCAAGAATTCTGTGGAATATCTGATTTCCTCAGATATTTCTCTGCAGCTGTTTCCTGGACCATCTAGAAGTCTAATTCACACAGAGGCAGATGTACCTTGAGAGTCTCTGTGTTAAGCTACAGATGCCCTCTTGGGAAGTGGCTGTTCTGGGAGGACACAGCAAATTCAGTTACCTGGATGCATTTAAAATGGCATTGGTTTTCAAAATTTCAATCTATAATAACTTCAGAAAAGTACTTATAATGAAAACTGAAGGATTCACAGGCTACTATTTCTAGTCAAAAGCTAAGTAGGAGAAGGATGAATAGAAGTGAAACTATTGCTATTAAATCCCAATATGTGCTGATAAAAATGAGGCTTTTTAGTATACTGATGTAGAGGTCAGAAACACTCATCATGAGGCAGACAAATTCAGTAATCTCATAAAGGGTAGGTGTTTCATTTTATTTTAAAAATGCTCTGGCAACACTAAAAGATAGGATGACAACGATGACTTGCTGAAGATGATTTTACTTTTCTCAAGGAAAAGATTTAATCCTAAAATTCTATTAATAGTTCTTAACACTGACTCATCCTTACAGCATGGAGTTCATTCAGTTGGTGAACCATAGCTTAGGGAGTTTGTATTCCAGCTCTATCACTAACTAGCAGTTTTGAGATGTTGGGCAAGTTAGCCTCTTAGAGCCTCAGTTTATTCATCTTTAAGATAAGGCAATAATAATTTCCCACCTTATTGGGCTGCTAGGAGGACTAAATGAGAGAAAGCCCTTCGATCTTTGCCTGATACATTGTACACATTCAATAAGTAAGAGTTGTTGATTTTCTTATTATCTCTATTTTGGAGGGAGAACACTAGTCATCCCCCAACATATTACCATCTGTTCGTTAGTTTCTTCCTTTATCTCTAATGACATCCTCTCATGGTAGATTGGGCCAGAAAGAGTTTCACATACCCAGTCCACACCCATGCTCTCTGAGGTCTGTCTGCCTTAGATGCTAAGTCCCCGGAGTGCAAGGCCATGCTGTCTTCACAGCTCCACAAGCAGGTATCGGTTCATTACATACTTTTAATGGACATAGATCCTGTCATGACTGTGATAATGACTGACCTGAGCAAAAAAGCTGAAATTCACCAAACTGTAGACAAAAAAGAAATGAGAGGGTTTAATGCCTACAGATGAGCCTTCTTCCTATGGACAGAGCCTATTCTGACTCGCTAGGGTTGAGATAAAGATGCTTATGGTTTAAGGTGGTACTTCCAAAACTCTATAAAGCCTCTTCTTACTGCACTGAAATGGAGACATAGAGAATGCCAGAAATAAAAAAAAAAAAAAAAAAAACAAATTATACCAAAAGGTTTTCTGAGAACAGAGATAGAAATGCTTTATTAGACAAATATCTGGCTTATCCTTCTCCCTGGAATTAGAGAACCTATTATTGTTTGAATAGAGCCAATATTAACGGGTATAGGGGATATTAGTCCTATTAAATTGAGAAACATTTTTTTAAAAGTGTGGGCATAATAAAAAACTGTAATGACAGTGAGGAGAGAGGTGTATATTAAAATTCAAGAATTAAAAGCCAGAATCAATGACAGAAAGTAAATCTGCATTCACCTTTCCCAGAATCCCCTTCCCTGAGGCTGCCTACGTGATGGATAGCAGCAACCTACACAGAGGTTAGGCTGGGAGGCTTTTTCCCTGAAAACTCTCACTCATCATTTCTAAGTGCTACGAAATCAGCAGGCCCACAGTCTGGAGGCTTTGACACATTTGACAACAGAGTCCTCCATGAGGGATGAATATGCCAGAGAACTCCAGGAACCTCTATGTCACCTAGAAAACATTCTCCTTCTCAAATTAAGTGGGCTGTGATTTAACATGACAAATGGGTACTGAGAAATCCAGGTACACCCATTTTTAATCAGTTTTATCTGTACGGTTAGTGAAGAGAGTTAAAAAAAAAAAAAGAGCCTGTATTCTCTAGCAAAAGACTAAGCCAAAGCTGATGACATGTTTAGGGGTTTAAGAATATGAGTAACTACTCTTTCCCCAACTCACTGCCTTACTTAAAACTTGTCTGCCAGAATAATAGATTTAGCTTTTGGTTTTGCAAAATTAATGTTTAATAAAAATGACTCAGCAAGTTGTTCTTTTCTCTATGAAGAGCCAAGATTCGCATTGCCTAAGATGTTTTCACTTTAGCAAAAAATTCACTTAAAGGAAAAAAAATTGCTTTAGCTGACAGACCAGGGTCTAAATATTCTTCTGAGTCCTTAGTAGTGCCTTGAAAAGCATAAAGTTGCAAAGCACTGAGAGGAAATGATGGTGAAAGTTCTTATAAGCTTGGAAGCACGTTTTGGATTTTGCTTGTTTGTTTGTTTTGGCCTGCTGTCTAAAGACAAAAATGTGATTCCGTGGGTCTTCTTTGAGAAACAATCTTTTTTAGGGAAAGGGTGAAGGTGAATACTTATTTATAATTTACTTAGATCTTAAGAAAAGGTGCCTAAAATCCTATAGACATTCCTTTGCTGTTTTGAAGAATAGTTTTATTGATACGTAATTCATATACCATAAAATTCACTTTTAAAGTATACAATTCAGTAGTTTTTGTATATTCATAGTTATGCAACCACCACCATTATCTTCTAATTCACCCAACTAATTTAAATATATTCTCCTAATGTTTCCAATACAGAGAGAGCTCTAAGTTACCTCTATTATGTAAATGATTGCCTTTGGAACAAAAACAAGGGCTATCCCCCAAACATGTTTCTATTTGTCATTTGCTGATAGAATTTTGCTCTCTTATTTCCAAAGAGAAAAATAATTGTTCTTGGTCAGATTCCCTCAATGCTATGTATAACATGGATAATAGCAAAAAAATGTGTACTATAAATTTGTTTGCACTTTTACAGCTCTTTTACTCCCTCCCCCTACATAGAATTATCTAGCCAGTCTCCATAATTTTTTTTCTTTTTGATCTCGGTTGCCCAGGCTGGAGTGCAGTGGTACCATCATGGCTCCTGCAGCCTCGACCTCCTGGGTTCAAGCAATTCTCCCACCTCTGTCCCCCAAGTACCTGGAACTAAAAGCATGAGCCACTGCACCCAGCCCTTTCTTTTTAAAAACTACTTTATTCTTATTATTTTTTTAGCAGATTTAAGTTCACAGCAAAATTGATTGCAAGGAAGGCACAGAGATTTTCCATATGCCCCTGCCTCCACACATGCTGCTGTGGTCTGAATGTTTGTGTTTCCCCCAAAATTCCTGTGTTAAAATCCTAACCCCAAAGATGATAGTATTAGGAGATGGGACCTTTGGGAGGTGAGGAGATCATGAGGGAGGAGCCTGATATGGTTTGGCTGTGTCCCCCACCCAAATCTCATCTTGAATTGTAGCTCCCATTTCCCATGTGTTTGGGAGATCTGGTGGAAGATAATTAAATCATGGAGGCGGTTTCCCCCATACCATTTTCATGGTAGTGAATAAGTCTCATGAGATCTGATGGTTTTATAAGGCTGTAGGGATCCATGAGCCCCACACACTGGATGCCAGAATGTAGGGATCCATGAGCCCCATGTTGGGCACCAGAATGTAGGGAGTCAGCCCTAAATCACCCATGGTACCCCAAGTTCAGTGGCGACAAAGGAATGAGAAAAAGATTAGAGAGACAGTGGGACCAGGGGGCCATCACTCATTACTGGAGGCAGTGAAGGCCCCAAACTCTGATCATTCACACTATTTATTGGTTATAATCACTTTGATCTACAGGGTAGGGGTGGAGTGATGGTGGAGTGAATCAGTGAGCCAGAAGTGAATCAGTGAGCCAGAACTGGTGTATCACTCTACGGACTGATACCAGTGGTGGTTTGGGAGTTTCATAAAACAAGAACAGGTGGTTATCTTTAGCTTATTATCTATGTGCAGCTGGTGGAATGCAGGCCTTAAAAGGAGCCTACAAGTCTGGCTATGTCATAGTGCTATAAAGGGGTTTTATGTCCTTGAGCACAATGTTTACAGTAACAGAGCCTAGGTCACCCTGCACCAGAACATGAAGAATGGAGAGGTCTTCCTCCTCAGAGGCTTCCTGGGGCCTTCTGCAGTTTGTTGTTCCTTGTTTATATGTTACTCATAACCACTTTATGTAGGCAGTCTGTAAGTCCTTTCTCCTTTGCTGCTTTTCCCAAACTAAGGGGAAATGCCTTTCGCTTGGTCCTCATTCTCTCTTTGCTGGCTGCCGCCACATAAGACATCCTTTTGCTCTTCCCTCATCTTCCACCATGATTGTGAGCCCTTCCCAGCCATTTGGAACTGTGAGTCAATTAAACCTCTTTCCTTTATAAATGATCAGTCTTTGGAATGTCTTCATTAGTAGTGTGAAAATGGACTAATACAGAGCCCTCATGAATGGGATTAAATCCCTTATAAAAGAGGCCCAAGGGAGCGCCTTTTTCACTTCCACCATTTGAGGATGCAGAGAGGAAGTGCCATCTATGAACCAGAAAGTGGGCCCTCACCTGACACTGAATCTACCAGTGTCTTGATCTTGGACTTTCTGGACTCCAAAACTGTAAGAAGTAAATGTTTGCTGCTTATAAGCCATCTAGTTTATGGTGTATTGTTACAGCAGCTCAAACACCAAGACTCATGGTATATTTGTTAAAACTGATGAATCTACAATAACATATCATCACTCAAAGTCTATAGTTTACATTAACGTTTGCTCTTGGTGGTGTACATCCTCTGGGTTTGAATAAAAGTATAATGACATATATACACCATTATAGTATTATATAGAATATCCTCACTTCTCCCAAATTCTTCTGTGTTCTGCCAATTCATCTCTTCCTCCTTCCTAACCCCAGCAACAACCAATCCTTTTACTGTCTCCACAGTTCTGCCTAGTCCAAAATGTCATATATTTGGAATCACCCATAATTCTTTTTATAGATTTCTTTCCATTCCATGGCTACTTCCCTAGAGAGACACTTACCAACTTCTTTCAGGAGTACTGTGATGGTTTCCTAAGTGCTCTCCAGCTTCCAGCCTCACCTCTTCTCACTCTGCACTACTCTGCACATGGCTGACATATTCATCTCCCCAAAACACCACTATTACCATGTCACTTCTCTATTTCAAAGCCTTCTGTGGCCATCTTTGACCAACCCTTGGCTTAGAATTCAGGATCCTTTTCAGCAGGGTCCCAGCCTACCTTTAGGGTTTTATTTCTGAGACTGCACAAAAAACACACCTGCTCAAGCCCACAAACATACCATAAGATTTTGTACTTCTGTGCCTCTGCTCAAGCCCTTCTCCTCAATTGAAAGGCTCCTTTGCTCTTCCCAAATTCAAGTAACATCTCTGGTGAAGTCCTGCCTCCTCTAGAAGTTTCTTCGTGTTACCCCACTCCTCAATGTTTTCTTCATCTCCACTCCAAGGGGGCCATGACCATTCATCTGGGACTCATTAGCTTTCCTACCTTAGTTGTCAATGTGTTTTTCTATATACTTGTTAAGAAACATGTCATATACATCTTCATATCCTTGCACAGTCTGTGCAAAGCAATTACTGACTGGGTCATTACCTCCATGTTGCCATTTGGTTGAGTCATATTCAAGAACTTTTAGAATAAGCTTTACCATCAATCGTGTTAATTCAATGAAAAAAATATACTGAATGCTTACTATGTGCAAAACATCAAAATGAAGGACATTCTCATATATACATAGGCTTAGTAACCTAGTGTGCCCATAAAGTCTACTACAAAAGCACTGTAAATAGAAATTCAGGTGCCCCTGGGTGCAGTAGAAGTGATGCTAGGTGGGCTGCAGTATCTGCTGATGGATCATAATGGGAGCAGGCAGGTCCCATATGGGACATCACCTATCCCGACTTCATCTTTTTGGTCCGGCATGGCATTATCAGAAAAAAATGAAGAAGGATTGAAAGAGTTTCTTCAGGTCATCTAATGCAAGGCCTTTTCAATCTTAGGATCTTATCCACAAGACGCAGAACTATCCATCTCCCAATCTTATTTTAAATATTTCCATTAATGTGATCTCATTGCTTGCTCTGCACACTTAGTAAATGTTGCAGTTAACAGCCTGGGTCCTGGGTTCAAATGCATGGCTTTGAATACTGACTCCCCCATTTACTAGCTATGTGACCCGTGTGACCCTGAACAGATTACCTAATAGATTTGTACCTCTGTCTCATCTGTTTATAATAATAGCCACTTCACAGAATTATTGTGAAGACTAAATGAGGTAGTAGCATCAAAGCAGTGAAAGTCATACATGACATTTATTAAGGACTCATTATTATTTTTAAAATTGAACCCCAAAATACTTCACTGTTGCTTCCAGACTTTAGTCCCAGTTTTGTCTTCATCTATTAGTAAAAACAGACACCTCAACAAATAATTGAAAAACAATACAGCACATAAGGGGTAATCCCCCTAATATATAAAGAGTTCCTAGAAATCAGGAATAAAAAGACTACTGCTCCATTAAAAAAAATAGAGAATATAAACAAACACTTTGCATGGAAGAAGAAATATGACCTTAGAATATAAAAATGCAAATTGAAAAACCCTTGAAATGGCATTTCTTATCAGTTTGGAAAAAATTCAAAAAAGTGTGGCAACACACTCTTTAGTGAGGCTGGAGGGCAACAGGCATTCTCATACTAGGAGGAGGTTGGGAGGAGTGCAATATGCCATAATCCCAATAGGAGGCAATTTGGGAATTCCTATCCCAATTACAAATGTATTTGCTTTTGGAACCAGCAACCTTCTTACAGGAATTAGTCCATAGACACACCTGCACATGTACAAAATGAATAGATAGAAGGTCATTCATTGTAGCATAAGTTGAAAAAAAAATTAGAGTCAATTCAAATATCCATCAACAAAGCCTAGCTAAACAATGTATTTCTTATACAAAGAATACTGTGTAGCCGTACAAGAGTGAAGACAATCTCCATGTATTGATATGAAAAGATTTCCAGATAAATATTAACTGAAGAAGTGAGTTGCAGAATATGTATGTATAGATATATAGTTATAGATATACAGATGCATATATAGAGAAAACTAACTCTCAATTCAGAAAAAGAGGAATAAGAATATATGTTTGTATTTGTTCATTCTGCATAAAGAAAACACTGAGAGAATACACAAGAAACCAATTACTAACCATGGAGTGTGGAACAGGAGACAGAGTACCAGAAGTGGAAGGGAGATTTTTTCGTTGTGTATACTTCTTTTTCAACCAAATGAATGTATTACTCTTTAAAACTTAATTTCATTTAAAGAAAAAGAACACAATATAGGATGATAGTAAGAGTGCTGCACAAACTACGATGGGAACTCCACCCCAGCTTCCTTCTTCTACATGACAGACTTTCAAACATTTGAAGACAACTATGGCTTCTCATAGGTTCTCATCATTCAGGTTAAACCTTCTTCATCCTCTTCTTCACATGCTTTTTTTTTCTCTGCCCTGTGAGCTCATAGAAAACATGGACTGCACCATGTGCTTTACTTTTCCCTGGTGCTAAGCACATTCCTGGCACCTAGATTTTTGTTTGGTAAGTACTTATGGAACAAACCAATGAATATGTTTCCAGATTCATTGTGCTAGTTCCAACCAGAAAATACGCTGTAGTTCATCCCTGGTCCTTCTAAAATCTGACCTGGACCTAATGATACAGAATGATTCAGAGGGACAATAATTATTAAGAGGGACAGTACAACTATTTCCCCCTCCTAGTTTTGAGTCCCTTGACTTAAATTTCCTATTTTTATTCACAGACTTTTATAGTCACTGTCCACACTATTAGCTATGCTGAATTTGTGGCTAACTAAAACATGCCAGTACATAAGTTGTCGGTTTTTAAAACAACTGCATCATTTCAAAATGTACTTTTAGTTACTGTACTGGGTGTACTCATAAGTTTGAAAGACATTAAAGTTAGAAGCATAGAATTTTTATGCTAATTGTCTTAGACCCTGATATGGTTTAGCTGTGTCCCCCACTCAAATCTCACCTTTAATTGTAACAATCCCCATGTGTCAAGGGCAGGGCCAGGTAGAGATGATTAAATCATGGGGGTGGTTCCCCCCATACTGTTCGCATGGTAGTGAGTAAGTCTCATGAGATCTGATGGTTTTATAAGGGGCTTTCCCCCCTTTTGCGTGGCCCTTCTCTTGCCTGCCACCATGTAAGACATGACTTTCCTCCTCATTCCCCTTCTGCTGTGATTGTGAGGCCTCTCCAGCCACGTGAAACTGTGAGTCAATTAAACCTCTTTCCTTCAGCAGCATGAGAACGGACTAATACATTATCATTGAAAACAGACTGAAGAAGACTCTAGTAAAAGAATTTATTGCAGTTTGGAATAATCCCACAAGATTAAGCTAAAGCCAGAGTTGGGTTTCTCAATAGAATTTGTTTTAGTAAGGGAAATACATGGCCACACAGCACAGGACCATCCCTTGTAGGGGTATGGCAAACCCATACCATGGCTTGGTAAAGAGAAGGTGCCCTTCCTCTGGTGGTCACAGATGTGTGCTAGAGGCCTGCATCCTCTGCTGAAAGTCTTGGATTTTATGCCAGTGCTGGGAGTTAAACATGGGTTTCTGGGATCTAAAGCTATATCATGGAAAGTGATATCCTTTGGGAAGCACAGAGAAAGAGTAAGCAAATGGGGATGACAACTAAGGGGTAATGCTGTTAGGAACACGACATGGCAGACAACATGGTGTGATGTGGTATGTGATGTGGTATGGCATGCCGTGGTGTGGCATGACATGGAATGCAGTAGGGTGTGTGTGCTGTGCTGTGGCATGACATGACAGGGTGCATGGGATAATGCAAGGCATGCCATGGTGTGTGGCGTGGTGTGCTTCATGGTTATGGCATTCCATTGTAGAAAAATCACAGGCATCAGAGTCCCAGGGCTAAACATCCCCACCAAATTACTGGCCTGGCATTGGATATCCCCATCAAATCACTGACCTTTAATAAGTCATTCAACTTTTAGGAAGGCCCGGTTTCTTCACTTGCGAAAAAGGGGTATAACAACAACTAACATTTAAAATATATGCTCACTATGTGCTAAATGCTAAATGAGATCATTAAATAGATGATCTCATTTCATGCTTTAACAGTCTATAAGACCTCATGCTTAACCACACCCATACTACTGTTGAAAAACTGAAGCTTAGAGAGGTTAAAGAACTTGTTCTTAGGAACACAGCCAGAAGTGGCAGAAGCAGACCCAGATTTAGGGCAATATGACTCCAAAGCTGATGCTAACAGCACTATTCTTGGAATTGTTGATTAAAGAAGACTGAATGGTTTGTGGCAGGCTTCTTAAGCTAAACTAGATGGATCTGAATTTGCAGTCATATTACAACTAATGAAGCAGTAAAGGAGAAAGAATCTCTGCTATAGTTAACTCAATAGCTGATCAATGTTTATTTCTTACAAAAATTGTTAAGGGATTGTAACAAGAAAGTGTATATGCAAAACATGCTTTTCTGAGTTCAAAAACTCATAGGCTGAACACCTTTTTGAAGTACCTGTGCAAAGGACAATGTTTTTATTTTGAAATGTAATTATCATTAGCTACTATTTTGTCTTTACACAGTGTATGCCTTGCTTTCTTGTTCAAGTTTTCAAAATCTAATTCACATGTTCTGCTGGTCATGAGATGTCTGAAATTTACTTTCGTGTTTTGAGCATTCCTCATTACAAACAATTTCATGTTGGAATGCAGTTTATAAAAAAAGAAACATATGAATAACATCTTGGGATAAATAGCATAAATCTGAAATTCAGGACATATCACTTGGTAGACTCAAAGACAAACCCTTTGACTTTAACTCTCTCTTTCTCTCTGTGTGTGTACTCAAAATCAGAAAATAGTATAGAAGCTATACTGAGTGTACAGAAGATGCACCCCAGAGGTGGCCATACTAATCAAGGAAAGTGTCAAGAAAGATTAATGCCCTTTATCAACAGCAGCATTCATTGTGCTCCTCTGAGCTATCTGATCTACAAGCCAAGGTAAACTCTGTGTTTAAAGCAAGACAGTAATTCAGCTGTTGATGAGCCACAGTTTGGGAATATTGATCTAAGTGACTGTGAATGCTCAATCAGGAAACTACATCAAGATTTATTTTCTTCTCTCTTTCTTTTATCCCCAGGAAGAAAAAGGGCAATAAATTATAAGCAGTAAATTTAAAATATGCACAATTTGTGATATTGACACAAAATTTTAATCAACTGCACTTTCTAAGGAATTGTTAAAATACTACATTCTCCTGGTGCAACCAACCTAGCTGATGACCAATAAAAATGCATTGTTTTTAGAAATTTGGAGAAGAGTTGCTATTGTGAGGAAAGTGAGACTTGCACTGGGGCTTTGAAAACATGTGTGATTTTTGACAGGCAGAGGGAAATAGCAGGAAGCCATTTTAGGGGCAGAACTAATAGCAAAACCAAAGGTGAAGTAATGAGTAGGAAGGAATCCCCACAAATATGAGAACTTAGCGAGCCATAGTAACTCAAGCCAGAGGAAGCAGTGACAGTGATGAAGCCACTGTGAGGGTATTAGAAAGGTGGGGGGACAAGGATCCAGTGACTGTTTTAGAGCGTAAGTGACTGGAACAATCAGTCCAATAATAACTTTTCAAAATGATAGCATTCAGGTTTGGGGGTTACATCAAATGCATTTGTGAGGTTTTAAAAATTACAAATAATCGCTATAACATTTTAAAAAATATACAAGTACATAAGTTTAACATAAAATTTTCTATTTCTACCCCCATGCCTCAGAAACAACAACAGATATTATTTGGGGAGTTGTAGATCTTTTATTATCTTTTATATGAATGGGATAAATATCTTCAAAATTTGCTTTCCACCTCCTACACTGCAGCAGGGCCATACTTACATTTCAGTATATAAAGATCTATGTTGTATTTTTAAAAGTCAGTATTCCGTGAAATGAATGATCTACAATTCATTTGAGCATTACTCTTTATGTTGTCACCAATTCCTTTGCGATTCTAAATACTGCTGCAATGAACATCTTTTGGGTACATGATTTTTTGATGTGATCATTGAAGTCCAGAGATACAAAATATTTTAAAATTTCTTTTTATTTCATTTTATACTTTGCAGTATTTTCAAATTGCCTCATAAAATGCTTTTCTTTGTGTTAAACTGGAATAAGTAGGAGGAAAAAAAAAGACAAAGGAGTAGGATTCAATCATGCAGAGACTAAGATAAAAAGAGGTTCAAGCAGATACTATGAAAAAATAGTGCATTTAAGTATAGCCTGGAGCTCTAGGCTCCCAACAGGGTCACCTTTAAAGACTGAAAAAGATGAGTTCAAACAAAAGTCCTTTTACTGCAGAAGCACCTGGTTAGGAAAGTTTCACAGATTTGAAGAGATTTAAGCTCAACCTTGAAGGATGTGGAGAATTCATATAGGCTAAAGAATAGGCAGTGAATTTCCAAGGATAGAAGTGTTGATGCTTTGATGTTCAGCCAAAGAAATTCAGATAGTTATTTGAATTTCTATATATTCCACCTAAACTTTGGATACTAGCTTACAGTCATCCTTTTTAAGTAGTCTGAAATGAATCTGTCATGTGTGAAGGCAAAATAGACATCATAAACAAGCTAGTATGTGAATAGTTAAAATGGTCTAGGTAAAACCATAAATAAATAAGAGCTTGCAAAGGATGCTGCATTTCTTGGTTGTGTAAGATTTTATAAAATGTGAGCAGAAGCCAAAACCAAATGTGTTCTGGAAAGGAACCAGCAACCAATTATTATGTCAATAATTCACTATAAGCATTAAATGCTCATGATTTTTTAAAAACTCCTAAAAATAATTTGCAAGACACTATCTCCAACATCTGGTGTTGGCATCTTTAATCATGACTCCTAAAGACTGTGCTTTGTATTAGTTAAGGACTGAATGAACAGATTGGGCCACAAACAAAAGTCAGTTGCATTTAAGGGCTTTTAAAAAAAATTTCAGCTGGGCATGGTGGCTCACGCCTGTAATCCCAACACTTTGGGAGGCCAAGGTGGATGGATCACCTGAGGTCAGCACTTCGAGATCAACCTGGCCAACATGGTGAAACCCCAACTCTACTAAAAATACAAAAATTAGACGGGCACAGTGGCACATGCCTGTAGTACCAGCTACTCAGGAGGCTGAGGAAGGAGAATTGCTTGAACCCAGGAGGCAGAGGTTGCAGTAAATGGAGACTGTGCCAATGCACTCCAGCCTGGGTGACAAAGTGAGACGCTCTCAAAAAAAACAAAAATCATTAACAATCAGCTAGAATTTAATCTGTACCTCAACAAAAGGTAGTTTTCAAAATAAATGCTTATTGAAAAGAGCAGTTGAATAGAAAACAGAGAATCAAATTTTCCTTTCCTAAGTGTGTAGAAACAGGCCAGTCAAGGTATACTTTCTGTTTTATCTTTGTTTTTATTATTTTTGCCCCAAACTCATATATATTATTCAATGTATTATTTTTTACTTACCCTTAGGTCAGTAAGGTAGCTGCTCTTATATTTTGGGAAGAAACTAAGGGTTCAAACAGAGCTATCCAGTTGCCTCCTAGCTGCTGGTTGTTTATCAGATGACCCCATAATAAGGTTTAAGAGTATTTTTAAAGTGAAAATGCTTCAGATTTCTTCTTTGAATAGCAAGATAATAGTTTCAATATTATTTCTTAGCATATTTTTATATCCCGTGTATGGATCTTTTCTCCTGGACTAGAAGAAACGGAAGGAAAGAGTGTTGAATACCTGATATATGCCAGTCACCATGCTAGGTGCTTAAAGTTTCAGTCATGCCAATAAGTAAATAAGCGGAAATCCTAAAGTAGATATTTGGTAACATCGTGAGAATTGTGAAGACAAGACAAACCTAATAATGATAAAACAAACTTATGGTTTCGGTGTTTAGTTACTTAACTCCATTCATCCCAATATATCGGTAGGCACTGAGCACCTACTATGTGGTAGGTACTTATTTTAGTTTCTGAGGATGTAGCAATGAATGAAACAGATAAACAGACTCTGGTACCACGGTGGACAGAACCAAACAACAGCAACAAAAAGAACAAAAACATAATTATGCAGGCATTGTTTCCCAGTGTCTGTCCTGCCTTTCCTCCCTTTTAGCAAGTCTTCTACCCACTCTTACCACCCTCCCTGATAAGGAATTTTAGCATATGGCCACCCCAGCTGAAGACCATGCTTCCCAACCGCCCCTAGGTGTGAACATGTGACTGGGTTTTGAATAAAAGTAATATGTATTGCTTCTGGATCACATGCTTAAAGAAGAAACTGGTTGAACTTCACTCTTTCTTTACCCTTCTCATGAGTAGACTGTGAACATGGTCTTGTTGAACCAGCTCTACGCAGATGAAGGCAGTACCCAAAGGGGTGATGAGCAGAAGGAATATGGAGCCCTGGATGATCTCCTGGTACAGAAACTTACCCGACTGCTCACCTACCTCTGGACTGATAAATCAAAGAGGAACTTTTACTTGCTTTAGCCATTCTATTTTTGCACTTATTGTTATGGCAGCTTAGCCTATATCCTAACCAATACAGCATGCAAATAAAATGACTGACAATTATAAGTGATTTGAAGGAAAGTCACAAGTAGACAGCAGAAATAATAAAAAATTATCAGTGGAGAGGTGTGGGTTACTTTAGATAAGATGCTCAGGCCTCCATAAGGAGGTGACATTTAAACTGAGACCTAAAGGATGAAAAGAAAGAATACGCAACTTTAAAAATTTTTCTATTATGCCTTCCTTTAGTTCTTTCTCCCTTCCTGTGTTTTTATTGCTTTGTTCTTCTTACCCTTGCTATGGGCCAGAGTACAGATACTACACACTTGCATAAAAGCCCTAGCATAGTATCTGATCTTTCTGAATCTGCCACAGTTGTTGCCTTTATGTGAAAAGCTACATACATTAGTTAACCAGCCAGTGACGATCTTACTGAACAGTGGTTTACCATGCATTAGAGTCACACTATCTGTCAGGGACTACTGATATATTAGATGAATGAAGTTAAATAACAACACTAAAAATTAACAAGTTTGTTATATTGTTATTAGGTTTGGCTTGTCTTCATAATTCTTATGGTATTACCAAATGCCTACTTTAGAATTTCTGCTTATTTACTGATGGATATGACTAAGATTGCGAGATACTTGAGGGCAAGAATGCTCCTATTATCTTTGTATTCCTAGCACAGTACTTAGCACTTAATAAGAGTTCAATACATTTTATTGAAGGAACACATTTACAAAGTACAACTTGACAAATGTTTTAAAAAAATTCCCTATAAATAACTTTATCTGGTTATAGACTTTTCCTTGGCAACACAAAGACAGCGGTTTGTTATCTTTTAAGACAGCTACTCTAAAGATGTGGTAATGATCCAGTGACTGAAATCAGGATTTAGAGACTCTTCTCTGCCCTTGTTTGGGCCAGGCAACTGGAGGTAACTGGGGTGTGACTCTACCCCTAGAATGTTGAATGCATCCTGGCTCTTGATCTGATCACTGCTACTCAGAGCCCTGGGTTGTGTGTTGAAGGCTAAATGTCCTCTGAACTTTCACTCCCCACTCCAGTTTCTACCCTGTCAATAATTGGAGATGGAAGAGGGGGAGGCTTAGCCCTGGGATAACCTTATTAGAATCTTGTCACTAACATGCTAATATGGTTCTGTTCTTTTTCTTTCATTTAACTCCATGTGTCTTCGCTGTTAAAAAAAATTATATTGGCTAATAATAAGGATGATAATAGCTAAATTTATTTAACATTTCTATATGTTAAGCTCTCTGCTAATAGCTGTGTATGAATTAACTCATTTAAGCTTTAAAATAACCCTATGAGGCAGGAACTGTTATTCCCATTTTGTGGTTGAGGAAATTGAGAATTAGAGAAAAGTCAGTGACTTGAACAAGGTATTACTTTTCTAAGGTGACCAATCGTCTCAGGTTGCCCAGGACCAAAAGATTCTATAGGATGTAGGACTTTCGTGCTAAAACTGGGAGTGTCTTGAACAAACTAGGATGAGTTAGTCATCCTGTAAGTAGCTGAAGAAGAATTCAAGACTAGGTCACTGAATTCTAAAGCAGTTGCTCTTAATCATTGTTATACTGCTTGATTTTTTAAAAAGTGTTTATTATTAAAAAGAATGAAAGTTCTCTCTAAGTAAATGTTAAATAAAAAGTATGATAGCCAGAAAGTCTTTTACTCATGTCATTCTGCATTGCAATTTCTGTTAGGGTGTTTTTCAAAACACTATTAGCATATGCACTTTGAGAAAGATGCTTTTTGGTTTGGTACCCGAATAAAGTCAGTATCAATGCATAGCAATCATTTCTGAGGCTTAAAGTACTAGTTACATAATAAGAAAATAAAAATATTCACCACAAATGATACACATTTTTCATGGATACTTTCCCTAGAATGAGTTGTTTTGCCTCTAGAATTCCAGTTAAATCCTGAGAACTGTGTTGGAAACCATGAAGGAGCAAACCCTGCTCCTTGTAAAACCAGAGCCACAGCAGAAGCTGAGAAAGTAGAAAACTGAAATAGAGTCCTGTAAGACCTGCCATGCAGAGTTGGTTTTGCATTAAGAGTAAACCGAAACAGAATTAAGATGGAAAGCGTTATTTTTCTTTGCCTCTATCACACAACCACTCTACCCAATTCCTGACATCAACTCACCTTGATTGCAAGGTGAGTAAGGCAGTCTGCTGCCCTCCAGGAGTTTACAGTACATTGTTGACAGCTGTGAGGAAAGATAATGAACAGAAGATAAAGAAAGGAGAAAGTGCTGTGAGAAAACAAAAGAAGGAGTGTCTTTTCTTACTTGGGGGACAAAGAAGAATTTCTCAGAGGAGCTGGTGTTTTATAGGTGGATAGAATGGCAAAAGGAGATAAGGAACTCTACCTTTCCCAGGCAGAGAACATGCAATGAGCAAAGCCATGGGAAGTCTGACTCTTAAGAAAACAATCATTCTCAGCAAACTGACACAAGAACAGAAAATCAAACACCGCATGTTCTCACTCATAGGCGGGTGTTGAACAATGAGAACACATGGACACAGGGAGGGGGAGCATCACACACTGGGGTCTGTTGGGGGGAAATGGGGAGGGACAGCGGGGGGTGGGGGAGTTGGGGAGAGATAGCATGGGGAGAAATGCCAGATATAGGTGATGGGGGAGGAAGGCAGCAAATCATATTACCATATGTCTACCTATGCAACAATCTTGCATGTTCTTCACATGTACCCCAAAACCTAAAATGTAATAAAAAAAAAAAAGAAAGGAAAACAGGACTGTAAGGTATAGCCGACACTACCTATGGGAACGCAGTAAAATAAATAAACCCAAAGTCAAAAGAACATAGAACTTAGGGGGCTGGGCGTGGTGGCTCATGCCTGTAATTCCAGCACTTTGGGAGGCAGAGGCAGGTGGATGACCCCGAGGCCAGGAGTTTGAGACCATCCTGGCCAACATGGTGAAATCCCATCTCTACTAAAAATACAAAAATTAGCTGGGTGTGGTGGCACATGCCTGTAATCCAAGTTACTCAAGAGGCTGAGGCAGGAGAATCACTTGATCCTGGGAGGCGGAGGTTGCAGTGAGCCAAGAACGCACCATTGCGCTCCAGCCTGGGTGACAAGAGCAAAACACTGTCTCAACAAAAAGAACATAGAACTTAGGATTCAAAGACTAATGCATTATTTCATTTTGTTTAGAAGTTTGGGCTTTGGAAATGAATCAGATTTTCAGTAAGGTCAGGTCAGTATTCTCAGAACTCTACTCGAGTAATTTCTGTGGTTCTTTCCCAGAATTTATCATTTATCATTAAGAACCTTAATGTTATGGTCAAGCTTTATATATGTGTGTATGTATTTTTGAGTTGTTTATTTTCAAAAATCCAGAAATTCATTGGAATTAATCTTGATCAGATTAATTACAGGTATTCAAAAATGAAAATAAAGATTTAGATTTTCAAACCAGGCTCATTTCCCTGAAGGTTTTACTAACCTTAAATTCTTTATTTAAGAATTCTGTAATGGCACGAGCTTTCCTTTCAATATCAAAGTCATACCTCATCAACATGATCTGTATTTTTAACATGATCTATATTATCTCTCTATAGCCATGATGGATTTGTGAGGGCTCATTCATATTTTCACTCCCAGTGAACATTTTGGTCTCATATTTGCAAAACAGCTGGATCAGATCAAGATCCTACCTGTGGCCATGGAATCAACTGAAACTCAGGCCTCAACAGGGGTCATCAGCAGACTTCTAACCCAATGGGATGACTAAGAATAAGGAGAGTTGCTGGAAAACTCATCAGTCTGAACAGTGTGCAAGAAGTGCAGGCATTGCTTTTTAAGGTGTCAACTTGGCTTCTTAACTTTTAAAAAACCAAAACTCAAGTGCATCTGTGAGCACCATAGAGGTATGTGAGTCATAAGCTTCCATAAAATGCCATGCCTAAATTAAATCTTATCATCAAATAGTATTTATTAAACTCCCACATCCTGCATACACATAGCAGTGTGTGAGGCACATTAGCAACAGAAAAGTGTATCTTCAGCAATGAAAATACTTCATAATAAAATGCCAAATGACTGCCAGAGGTCATAAAGATATTCTTTCCCTGAGAATGTATCCACCATAAATTTCAAATAAGCTGTGGAATGGAGTAACTCCTCCCATACGGTGAAATCCTCACAGAAGTGCTTCATGTTCAATAATCCTTATCGGTAAATAGAAGGCTTATATGTCATCCCAATTATGCTTCCTGTGGATATGACACAGCATTCCCAGAAGAGTTACTCATAGTATGGATTCACGCCATTTTGCATTGTGCTTTTAAAAGTCATTAGACAATCAGATACACAGGAAAAAGAAATGTCTGCATTTAAATTGTCAAATAACCATTTTATTTTAGACTCCATTATACTATTCATTATTTATTGCTGGTGCCTTATGTAATTACTTCTTATAATATGCACACTAAAAAAGTTAATAAAAGCTGAACAAATAGAACATTTGAAGACAATAGCACTAAAATAACTTTTTATATCTGGAGACTGATAATACATGCTACTGACTGAAAAAATAAAATCTTTAATCAACTGGTGTTCTGTCCACAGAATATTTTAAAAATCTGTTTGTTTTTATATAATGTAATTGGCTTTTAAAAAACTAAAGGATATTAATCAACCTGTTGTTTATATAAATTTTAGAAAGATCCTGAAATGATTTTAAATTTGAATGTATTATGTTCTCTCCTATTGAATTCTTTTCTGCTTCTTACTTTCCTTTACAAATGTTCTAATTATATTCCAATTTCATTGTCCAATTCATCTGCAAGTACGTTTAATTGCCTTTGGTGTGCGCAGCATGCTACTAGGTAATCGGGGTGCTACGGAAGAAGCAAAAGATGGTCAAAACCACAGTTTACATCTTTCCAGATTAAGCTGCCTTACAGCCTAATTTCTTCTTCTTTTGCCCCAATATTAAAACAAAAAACAAAAACAGTGGAAATATAGTAGAAGGAAATCATTGCTCGTCTGATTCCTTAGCTAACATGATGCTAAATCATAAAACTATTATGCACATCTTTTAGGGTACTGCTTTTCCATTCTAGGGAGAGACTAGGCTGTGGAAAACACTCATCCCCCAAGATGAATGAGGCTCATTGTCTTTGTCCTTTATTGTTTAGCATCTAAGATTCTCAACCACCATAGGCAACCCACAAATAAAATCATAACTAGTCAAAAAAGGACTGTTTTGTTGTTGGGTTTTTTTGGCTATTTTAGAGGTGGGAATTTAGAACTTAGAAAAAAATTAAATGATATGATACTTAGAAAATCCTGTGGCTGTGCTTCTATCCCTGTGAAAGAACTCCAGGTAAATGGCCCAGCCCGATAATGGAATCCTTTTGTACATCAGTCTTTGCATTCTCTCAGATGAGGTTCAAGTTATGCCCGGCTTATGCTGCATTCTGCCTCTAATGAATAAAGCTACAGTAAAAGTGCAAAGCAATTAATTTCAGATGGTTTGCTATAAATTAATATAATAGCAAACTTGTTAATTAAGGACATAATTCCTTATCTTAAAGTAGTTCATTAAACATTTTATTTTAAGTAGCATCTCATCAAAGAACTCCAAAGAGAGAGTAAAATCTAAATATATGAGACATGTTTCAAAGGCTATTCCAACTCATTAGTTATGAAGTATTACCATGCCCAGCTGGTTACATAAAAAAAAAAAATTCTTATCATTTATTTCTTGTTATAGTGAAAATACTATCTTATTAAGTCTAATAAAGAGAAAAACTGAAGATAGTACTATGTCATGCAATTCACTATTGCAGTTCTGAGAATAAATGAAGAAGTATTATGTGTTTATTATATATATTCTAATGCCTTTAAAAAGTTAGTTTCTGATAAATAAATCAACACAAAAAAGACAGAACTTACTTTTAACCACAGCAATATTGATTTACAGATGACAAATATTCCAATTTCCATTAAGACTTCTGAGTATCTTCTGAAAGCTCATTTTTCCATAATTAAGAAACAGATGCAGTCTTTACATCAAGTTAAGAATCTCCTAAAGACAGTTTCCCCACCTGAGTTACCAGGTAACTCTATAGCTGAGATTTAATGGGGGCAAAAGCATGATGTTAAAAGTGTATGGGGTACAATGCCTCTTCTCAGTTATTCAAGAGCTGATTTACTTTGGCTTTTTTTAAAGCCTACTGTTTTTCTTCTTCCTTCTACCCTGGTTTTACCATCTCATTAATTATCTTAAACTAGCGAAGATAAAAGAAAAAGACAAGGGACAAAACAAGAAATGAATATTCAACCCATCCTCTTCATTTTTGACACTTTCAGAAAGGGAAATATAGTGACTAAAATGAGGATTTTAGATTATCTGAATATTTCATACATATATGCCTTCTTTTCTCTCTTTTATGTGAAGAGTTTATTATTTCTCCATTATTGAAAAATTAGGATAAACCTGCATCCATGTTTGTGAAATAGAATATCAGATTTACAAATTTGGGCAAGTATTCACATTATGGTAAAAAGTGTCCATAGTGGACTGACAGTTCCACTTACATGAAAGAGATGCTTTAAGTAGCAGAATTAAAACATAATGCAACTGCTGAGTTAACGATGGCACAGCTCTTTATTTTTCTATGGCTAAGAATGTGAGTCTCTTACTAAATCAACTGTCTAACATGCTGAATTTTTTTCCCCTAAAACATTCTGCATTCCACTTGTAAGAATGTGGACTTGACTCTGAATTAAATTATAAAAATGATTTATAATCTATACAACATTGTATAGATTATTATAATTTGGCTCTGAAGGGTTGGTTTATTTCAACCTCTGCAGTTTCAGTTGTGTTGCCTGCTATTCTAGCTGTGTTAACACAGGCAAAATTGAGAGCTGAAGTAATTAGGCAAATAATACAGGCCAAAAATATGACTGAAAAGCTGTCTGGCAATTTTGCTCCACACTGATCAAAATCAGTTCAAAATAGTCAACTCACTGTGATTTCTTCTCCTTAAAAGCCTTAAATAAAAGCACATGAAACCAATGAAATTAATTTTCATTTGGAATCTCATATTTATTTGCATATTCTTAATGTTCTTTTCTAAATAAACCATTATCAATGTGGATACATCAGTCACAATAAGTCACCACTACTACAGTTGAGATTGAGGAGTGGTATGATAAAATCAACCAACAGCCAACTCATAAACATCTCCCCAAGGAGACCACATGATCAGAAGTCACTCTTCTGAATAATTTTCTTGATGATTAAACTATCGTCTTTTTCTCATTAAGTGAAGAGGTAAAAATATCCAAGTAACCACTTCTATAATGCTTGACTGAATTAATATTTCAGGGAAAACTGCTGCAATAACAGACAGAAACCTTCTTCACATATATGGCAGAGATGGCTACCTAGCCACCTATTCATAGCACTCTTCCATATTATAAGGTATTGCCGAGATGTAATTGTCCAGCCAGCTCTCTTCTTAGGTGAGGCCATGAGAATAGCTCTTGTAAAGGTGATGAGTGCCTCCTCTAGACTGAGTTAAGGGCACAGTATCTCAGACATTTCTCATCTTCTGACTACTGGCTGAATGTCACTAGGGTCCCACAAAACCTCGAAAACCTCATATTAGAGATGGTATTAGAACCCAAACATGAAAAGTCCCTGAATCACCTTTTGAGGCCAGCTGCCTGCTGATTGGGAACATAAATTCTAGACTTGATGTAAGAAATAAGCCTCTATTCTATTTGAGGAATTATACATTTTTGACACCCCCCCTTTTTTGTAGCAGCTAGAATTACTCTAGCTTAGACAAATCCTACCCCAGCATTTTGAACACGATGCCTCTTTCCTGGAAGCTTTCTTCACTACAAAATAGTGGTGATAGTTAATACTTATAAACTGCTTGTCATATGTCTTATACTGTTTAAGTCCTTCGCAAGTATCAGCTCACTCAATCTTTATAATGACCCCGTGAGGCAGGTACTATTAATTATTCCCATTTCACAGATGAGAAAATTTAGGCACAGTGAGAGTAAGATTACACAGCAACAGAAATTGAACTGAAAAACAAGACGATGCATTTATTTCCAGACCAAAAATGAAACACTCTGTACTCTGGTTTTATTTTTTTTTTAGAAGGAGTCTCACTCTGTTGCCAGGCACTCACACAGTGGCAGGATCTTGACTCACTGCAACCTCTGCCTTCTGGGTTCAAGCAATTCTCCTGCCTCAACCTCCCGAGCAGGTGGGACTAAAGGTGTGCACTACCATAACACAGCTAATTTTTGCATTTTTAGTAGAGACGAGATTTCACCATGTTGGCCAGGATGGTCTTGCTCTCCTGACCTTGTGATCCACCTGCCTTGGCCTTCCAAAGTACTGGGATTACAGGCATGAGCCATTGTACAGCCTTGTACCCTGTATTTTATAGGATAAGTACATCTTCTATTCCATGTATATTTTAAGACATTCTGAGGATAAGCAATAACAATTGTGAACTGGTCATCTGATTTGTTAAAAAGATCACTCATTCATACAACAGAAAGTTGTCTCTAATAACTGAAATAAAATAGAGAAGCCATTTGAAGTCTGAATTGTTCCTTTCACAACCAGGAATAAGAAGTTTTGAATTAAGGGTATCAGAGATCAATCAGTACATACAATACCTAATAATTTAAAAATGAAATAAATATGATTCAATTAATGTCATATTATAATCAACTTTAGGGCATTTCTACCACTTTCCTAGTCATTTTCTATCACTTTTTACTCTGTAGTCAAAAGCCTATTGTATCTTTGAGAATAAATATCTTGTGCCAAACATTATGATATTGCCGAGCCACTGTCTTCTCTCTTTGTTCCTGACAAGGTCCATTGCTATGGTTCGAATATGTCCCCCAAAGTTCATGTGTTGGAAACTGAAGTCCCAATGCAACACTGTTGGGAGGTGGAACCTAGTAAGCGGTGGATTAGGTCATGAGGGCCATGCCCTCATGAATGGATTAATGTTGTTATAGAACTAGGTTAGTTATTGTGATAGTGGGCTTGCTATAAGAGCAAGTTTGGCCCTATTTTGCTCTCTTGCTCTTTCATGCTCTCTTGTCCTTCCGCTTTCCACCATGCCATGACGCAGCAAAGCCCTCACCAGATGCAGGCCTCATCCTTAGACTTCCAAGCCTCTACAAACACAGGAAATAAATTTTCCTCTTTATAGGTTACCTAACCTGCGGTATTCTACTACAGCAACACAAAATGGGCTAAGACATTAAAAAATAGGATGTTTGTTCAACTTGAAAGTGTTGGTGAGGAAACTTTTAGTCCTTCTCTCCATCTCATCTGTTCTCAACCAGAAGAGGCTGAGCCTTCCTCTGCTGTGTGGGGCCTTCCCTGTGGCCTGCCTCTCACCCTCTGTGTTGCTGCTTTGGAGCTGCAACGTCCACTCCTTTCCTTCATCCAGTAGGAGGCTCTGCTGGGGACCAGATGAAAAATTTATTTCAGGAGGAGGCAGAAAAACCCCATTTTACCCCAAGGCCAGTGCCTTCTAACTCAGGTTTACCAGAAATAAAGCAACAATGTAGGCTCCAATCTGACTGGATTGGCTCAGAACTCTGAGGGAAAGGAGTGAGATTAATTGGTACTCTGAAACTCCCATACATATTCTAAATTATTTATTGAGTTATAGCTCTTAAACTAAAAATAATCCATCTGCCATCACTGAAAGCTACAACAGGCAAGCATTCATCATGGAGTGACATGTCCCTCACCTAGGAAGGCTGAACATGTCAGCATGAGCAAATGTGGTCCTTCAGGCATGGACATCTCAGTTATAAAATTCTGGCTATACTTAGAAACTAAGTATGAGACTCTTTACCTTGCACTGTCTTTGGTCTGATATCGTGTTATTGAAGAGCAAAATGGCGCATACTATCACCACAGGCATGATGAGTCATCATCTTCTCTTGGTTTAGAAGCATATTCTAAAATCTTTGGGAGTCTGCTTGCTTTTGTGTTTGATTGTGTGTCTTTCTTCTTTGCCCACAGACTTTTTACCCTCAATACTTCCTCTTCTCCCAATATTAGTTACTTATCAATTGGAAATAGGCCACATTATAGTTACTAAAGCTGCAACAAGGCTACACACATACCATTTTAGCAATGTCTCCTTTTAAGTGTGTACTGACCTTGTGGCTTTGCTATTTAAATGCCCTTCTACCATGACTGGTACCTACTGCTGGCCCCTTCTTCCCTTGGCCATTGACTTGGTGACACTCCTTCCAAGCAATCTTTTTCTGGAGTAACACTGAAGTTTATGATGGCTTCTTCAGTTCAGCTAAAGGAAGTTTTAATGCTGGGCCCTGAATCCCAGCCCTTTTGTCCCTTTTTCAGGAATACCTTAGGACCAAAGGGATGTCCTCGCTTTCTTGGGGAAAGAGTGGGTGTGTTCATGAGATTGACACTATATTTCCAGCAAAACAGATTCACCTATTTTCCTCCATTTTCTTTCTAAGTCTTTGGAAATAAAAAATGGAGGCAAGTCAAGACAGAGAAAGAAAGAAAGAGAAAAGAGAGAGAGAAAGAAAAGAGAGAGAGAGAAAGAAAGAAAGAAAGAAAGAAAGAAAGAAGGAAAGAAAGAAAGAAAGAAAGAAAAAGAAAACCCTAACATCTATATTGTGTCTCTCCTGTGCCAAGCCAGGGTGGCATGATGCAGCCTCTACATTCTCTTTAGCTTCTTCTTCTACCACATTCAATCTTGTTCCCTGCATCCAAGGCACACTATCTTGCTTTCAGTTCTGTGAATGTGCTGTTTTCTAATGAGCTTTTGCATGTGCTGTCCCTGCCTAAAAAAAATGCTTTCCTTCCCCTTCCGCAGTAGCTCCTTCTCACCTTCCAGATCTTTGCTCACTCGCCATTCCTGAAGGAAGGCTTCCTTGACTTCTTTGGCCAGGTCAATACCTCTATCACAGTTTCTCTTGGTACCACATGGCTTTGCTTTGAAGCAATCACAGTTGTAATTTTATATTTACTTTTGTGATTGTTTTAATTTCTCTCTAACTATATTGTATGTTTCATGAAAGCAGGGACTGTGTATGCTTTTACTCATCATAGTATATTGTAAGCTATGTGCTAAATTAATGAATGGCTTTTGTTAATTCCCATAAAATCCTGTGCTATAGATATTTTAAGCTGTTTTCTAAAGATAAAGAAGCACTATTTGCTGGGCTAAATGATTTGTCCAAGTCATGGTAAGTGATAGAGCTTGAGACCATACCTATTTATGCATTCATCCAATATTTATTGAGTGCTCACTGCATACTTTGTTCTGTGTCAGATGCTGGAATAAAACAAATGTCATAGTTCTTTCAGGAACTCCTAGTCTGTTTGAGTGAGGGATGTTTGTAAACAAATAAGTAAAATATTATTCAAGTTAGGATGTTTGTGCAGCACACAGCAGGCATACATTTCTGTCACACGAAGGGGAGAAAGATGGTGGGCAGTTGTACTGAAAGGCAATGAATCCTAAAATATAAGCAAGTGCTTACCAAATAGACAAGGGAATTAGGGTGGAAGAAACCCTGGAAGCAAAGGGACGGAAGAGCATGAGAGTGAGGGCCCTGAGACTAAGCAAACAGGCTGTAGGTCCAAGAACATAGGTTATGTGGCTGGAGAGGGAGAACGGGGTCATGTTGGAGAGGACCTTGAATGCAATATAAGAACTTTGGATATTATGCTATAGCAATGGGGAGTCACTGAAGGCTCTAATTAAGGGATATCTGACGTGATTTCAGAAAGTCACTCTGGAAGTGTGATAGACGGATTAGGTGCAGGGGAGATCAGAATAGGAGGGGGACACAGCAGTGGTCCAGGAAAGCAGTAATAAGGACCAGGATCAGAGAAGCAGTAATAAGGGCCCTTGCAGTGGGGGATGGAGAGGAGTAGATACAGGAGTTGTTTAAGAAAAAGAAACCAATAGGATTTGATACAGATTGAGTGCGAAAGCTGAGAGTGAGGGAGGAGTCTGGGGTAATCCCAGAGTTTGGGGCAAGGTCAGCTGGGTGGATGGTAATATAGCTTTCTGTCATACGAAGGGGAGAAAAGAGGTTTGGGGGCGTAGAAAATAAATTCTATTAACATTTAGGAACCCTTCAACTGCCTGGGAAACATAGCTTAAATATGTTCACTAGGCTGGAAAAATGAATGTGAGAAACCTCAGTGTGATGTTGGTAGGTGGACCATGACCATGCACAGGTCACAGGGAGATTCTGCAGAGGGGGAAGGCAGAATTCCAAGGAACCAAATCTCCATTTTAGGAATAGACTGAGGAGCAGGAGCCAGCAAAGGGGATAAGATTCCCAACATTCTTATTCCAAACAGTAGACAATGGAAAACAAATCCTAGCACGTGAGGAAATCATATTCTCTTCCTGATACATTATATTCCTTTTCTGGGCATCTTCATGGCATTTTGGAATACTTTCATCGGGCTGCTTAGAGATTATGAGAACTGGCCTGACCTTCTTTTAGAGAACTTGGCCCAGCTCTCTGCATACACACTTAAATTGTCTGTATGTTCTTAGTTTTGAAATTATTGCTTATAACTAACCTCATGGCTTTTCTTCACCCTTCCTCCAACCTCTACCCTGCAGTCTCAGTGGAGACCATTAAGGCACAGATGTTAAATGATTTAGCAAGGATGACATCACTAGTCAATAGCAGGGCAGGAACTTAAGCCCAGAATCGTCAAGTTTCCCTTGCTACACTGAAGTTCTACCAGGACTTGAAAGAAAAATTATAGATCACTCTACACTAATTGGTATTTCCTGCACATTGTGGCTTTTATTCCTCATTTTCCACTGTGCCAGGCACTGAGTAAGTGCTGAGGATAAAGGGTGAAGAGCCACGGTCCTTTTCCTAAGGAAACTCCCAGGCTAGTGGGAGGCTGACCAGTGGACAGTTAGAGGTCACTGTGATTTGTGCTGTAAAGAGGTATTTCGGGTGTCACAAAGGATAGAGAGGAGGTACTGAATTCCATCCTGAGGTTTATGGAGGGTTCTCAGGAAACACAATGCTTCTACTGAAACCTAACCTTCCTAGCATGTAAACATAGCCACAAGAGCAAGGAAATTCAAATTAATAAATGAGGGTCTATGGCAAATATTAAGAAAACTTATCATCTTGGATTTATATCCAATTGTCATGAAATTGAAAGGATGCTAGGGGGAAGAAACCATTTAACAGTACAAAGCATTACCTAATGGTGCCAACCATTCCGAGGAAATCAAAGCTGGTGGTTATCAAACTCAAGAAAAAATATGAAGCAGAATCACTTTAAGTAAATTAAGAAGCTGCAGAAAGCAAGAGCCAAGGTCTAGGACAAATCTCAGACCTCACACACCTTACCAGTTTTTTGTGTTTTTCCTTTTTTCCTATTTAAGGCAACTTCATTTTTATTTGTTTCTTCTCACTGCTTCTCACAAATAAAGGACTGAGGAGGCTGTGGACTGCCACAACATAAGTTCATTTTGGTAGTAGTGAATCCAATTGTATCATGAGAGCAAGGTAAATATAGGAAGGTGTGGCAATATCATTAGTTCCACAAATATTTATTCACTGCATCTGTACCTTGTAACAGCAACGGATACGATCTTAGAATTGGAGCCAGTTGTCTTGGAAGGACAGGAAGCCTCCCAAATTCTGATTCCATCTCCCCCTCTCCCTATAGTACTACCACTGGATGCCACTCCAGGGGATGGCAACTGCATGGAAGGTATGTTTATCAGTATGCAATACCATGTAATAATTACATCATAATCATGAACAGATCTTTTACTTCCACCATCTTGCTTAGTACCCCAACAACCATGTGGAATTGGTGTCTTATCCCTGTTTTGCAGATAAGGAAATGGAAGTGTCTGGACGAAATTCACATGGACTAAATGTGGGCTTAGGATCCAAACCCAGGTCTCCCTGATGCTGAGCCCATGCTCTCCATCACTCGGCCAACTCCCTTCTTTTTGTTCACTGAACAAAAATCAGAGTAACATCTCTTGGCCCATTTTCTTTCCTTTAAAATAACTTTATTGTAGAATTTAATATCTTAATAGAAAGAAAATCTTTAAAGTATCAATCATTGACTATGTTCTACTTACTGTTCTGTTCCAGTTGTTGTTGCTGAATATGCATATATGAATATAAATATATTCAGCAACAACAACTGGAACAGAACAGTAAGTGGAACATAAACTTAAAATATGGTTTGCCTAGTTCTAATTGGGATATCATTCTCAGTGTCTGCTATTTCTACTCAAAGTTACTCCAAAACCCAGCTCCATGTTCTGATATGGTTCACACCACTTGTCATTTTAATGGCCATAAAATATTTCATTCTGGACAATACTTTTTCCTTCCAAATAATCATGAATAGTTTCCATATACTTCTTCCCATATTCCTATTATCATTTGTCACTGAGATGTTTACAGATGACAAGAATTCCTAAAGTAACTACAACTTAAAATTTACTTTTCTTGTATATTGAATTCCCTGGGTATTTGATTTAAAATTATAAAATTGCAGAAATATTAAAGTGAATAAGTTAGATAAGAATTACTTCAAAAATATATTACAGTCAGCTTTTGAAATATTTCTGGAACAAAAGATAAACATTTCATGAAGATATGATGCTATGATCTGTATGTTTCTGTCTCCCCAAAGTTCATAGGTTGAAATCCTAATTCCCAAGCTGATGGTATTAGGAGGTAGAGACTTTGGGAGGTGATGAGATGATGATAAAGGCAACTTCATGAATGGGATTAGTGCCTTTTTAAAAGAGACCACTGAGAGCTAGCTGGTCCCTTCTACAATGTGAGGATGCAGTGAGAAGGTTATGAATCAAGAAATGGGTCCTCACCAGACACCAAATCTGCCTTGATCTTGAACTTCCCAGCCTCTGGAACTGTGAGAAATAAATTTCTGTTGTTTATAAGCTATCTAGGTTATGGTATTTTGTTACAGAAGCCCAAACAGATTAAGACATATGATAGAAAAGTACATAGACTCACAGTAAAGTGGGTCTTGAAGGCATTGTTACTGGAAGATAGTCAACCAGCAACACTATCTAACAAAATCTGTTGGAGAAAGAGAAAATAGATTTACATTTTAATTCTTGGTTTTGAACTTTTCTCTTACAATGAAAAGTACCTGGGAGCAAGAATTAAAGTTGAAAAGTTTAAATAACTTTCTGCCAATTTAGATAGTGCACTTTTCCCCTGGGTTAGCAACGTCAGAAACATTTTAAAGCACCAATAAAACTTCACTGCACACAGCTGCAAGAATGGAAAGAAGTTAAGTCAGCATTTTATCCCAAGTCTCTTACCTAAATTAATTATTAAGAGCCAATAAAGAGCCAAAATGTAACTAAATGGATAAGGTAGAATAATGCTTGATAATGATTTTCTAAGAGGCTATAATGTTTTGTTTTTCTAATCTAGGACCTGATTTATAGCTGCCCTCTTGCTGCAAGAAAAGTAATGTACTTCACCAACATTTTTTCAGGTAGCTGCTGTTACTGAATAGGAGCAGTTATGTGTTGGTGCAGTTTCTCTTTTTCCTTGAGAATGATTATTTAAAGTGCTACAGGAAGGCATTGGAGATGATAAAAGTCTACCATGCAGTCTATGTTGAGTGATCATTCTGTGTAGGCTGCAGGGTCCCTGACTATGCTGGCCCCCTACACTGTGCTAATAAGCACTTTGCACACTTTGCAGATACCATCCCAGTTACTCCCCACAACAACCTCAGAAGGAAAGCTCTATCAATATGATTTTACAGACAAAGAAAGCAAGACAGAAAAAAAGGTTAAGAAAGCTGTCCAAGGACACTCAGTTAGTGGCTAAGTTTCTAATCAAATCTGCATATTGGTCCCTATGTTGTGCTACACACCTACGTGCCTAAGTATATGGATTTTGGATCAGTTCATCACAAATATCTCCCATTTTCCATTGTATGTGCAATAAAATGGACAAAATATATGCACCAAAACTTTGGGTGGGGTGGGGAGTAGAGAAGGAAGCAAGAAAGGTGCCCTGGTGGGGTCATACCTTATAAGAGAAGCAGCTGGAATGGGGTTTGGATTACATTCCTCAAAAGGCTAGGTACATTAGGGAATAATATACCAGCTGAATTTTGGAAGGGGTGGAGGACAAAATAGCTGGGAAAGTGGAAAAGTGGGAGAAAGAATAGGTGAGGTGGTCAAAGTTGTATGACATGGGATTTGATTCCTCCACCACAGGCCCTCCTCTAATTTTAAGCAAAGAGATTAAATTCACAAAATGCTCTGGATGTTGGTATTTCTTGTTGAGAGCACTGATGGAGCAGCCTCTGGACTCAGAAATAAGAGATGCAATGGAAACAGCGAGAGCAAGCCTTCCCGCTTTTCCCCTAGAACAAGGGAGAAGGGAGAGGGGTATCAGGGATTGAGGGTTGCTTTCTTTGAGAATAACACAAGGAAAAACTAAAATAATGAAGGGATGTTTTCTCAACTGCTAGCAAAATGCACTATAGACCTCTAGGAATTAAAAGTGTAGCATACACCAAAAAATTAGTTAATAGAATTTTATAACCTTATAATTTTCCAATCTGGGGGCAAAAAAATGGTAACTGGTAGTTTAAATGCACATATTTCTGGTTTCCAGAACAGGGGCACGGATCCTTACACTTATTGGCTGTTTGTCATTTCTTCCTCTGCAGATTGACTCTCCATATCCTTTGCAAAGTTTCTATCAGGTCATTTGTCTTTTTTAATATTAGTTTCTTGGAACTTATTATATATTTTGATTCTTAATCTTGTCTTTATGTTTTAAAAATTTTGCTCACAATTACTTTTTTCAACTTTATTATATATATTGCTGTATGAAAGTTTTAGTTTGTATGTGGTCAAATCTGCAGATTTTTGCTGTTTGTCTTGGGTTTTGTGCACTGTGGGGAAAATATTACTCAAACTGTTGGCAAATACTTTGGGAATATGTTTTGGTATAGCCTTTTGGGAGGAAAATTCAGCAGTATTTCTTTTTGAGACTGAAAATTTACTTTGTGAAACATGTTATTCTCTCTTTATTTGAATACTTTTATAGAAGGAAACTATTTGCTATGTGCAAACTCATATTTGCTGCTGTAGTTATTAACTCTTGGTAGCTGAGGAGTATGTAATAATGATACTTTTGCTTCTGTAATTACTACGGCATCTATTATAGGGAAGACAGGATGAAAAATAGGAGCGGAAGCAGGTAAACTTTTTGAACTTATTTGTCAAGCTAAGTAGTTTCATTTTTTTGAATTGATAAATTTCAATAACAGAACGGCTTCCTGAGCTTCTTGATAGCTTTGTATCTATCCAAATTGATCTATCTGTTTGTCACATTTTATTTCCAATTTAACCTGTTTTCACATATCCTACAACACCGTAGAGATGATACAGAGCTTAACTCACTGGACAAATCCTACAGTAGTTGCTTCAAGTGGAGAGAGGTCTCTGTCTTACAACTGTAAATATCCTGGCTTGTGTTCCAAAAGGCTGGGTTTCAACTACTCCTAATGTTGCAGGTATTACCTTCGGCACCTTTTCCATTCACAAAATAATGTGTTTTCCAATCATTTACGTTAATCTAATTCATGAAACTCATCAGTGCTCAAGCTGTTTCATCTGAATTCTTCCTGCATCATTGATTTTTATTTTTCTCTTCTTAAAAAGTTACACTTTGCATTATGTGAGTTAATGTGAGTGCCAAATAATGTAAATACATTACTAAAACCCATAAGAAAATTTGCAACAAAAATAAAACTTCTCATATCTAAATGCCAAGGTAAATTTTGTCATCTGGTACTTTGTCTCTACCTAAATACATTTGTTTCTTTCCCATCTGTTTAAAAACTTATTTAAGCAAATTAACATTTCTCCCAGAATTAATCTGCCTTGCATATTAAATGGAAAATATTTTTGCTTGAGGAAATTACACTTTATTATTTAGTATCCACCACACCCTTTATGCCATAACTATTGTTTTTTACATTAAACAGATTTTAAAAACTGCCACTGAAAAAGGTAAAACAACTTGCTTAAAGTCATAAGGTTCTTAAGTGATGGAGCTGGAATTACATTCCCCCGGAGGCTGGGTGAATGAGCTTGCCTCACTCCACACCCCTGCCCTTTCGAACCTTCCATTCATCCATGAAGATTAATACGGTGTTTGCATGTTCTCACTTACAGGCGGGTGTTGAGCAATGAGAACATGTGGACACAGAGAGGGGGAGCATCATGCACTGGGGTTGTTGTTGGGGGTCTAGGGGAGGGATAGTGGGAGGGAGGGGCTGGGGAGGGATTACGTGGGGAGAAATGTCAGGTATAGGTGATGGGAGGATGGTAGCAGCAAACCACCTTGCCATGAATGTACCTATGCAACAATCTTGCATGATCTGCACATGTACCCCAGAATCTAAAGTACAATAAAAAAAAAACACTAAAAATAAATAAATAAAATACATTTTAGTCATAAGAACATGGGCACCCAAGGAGCTTCTGAACCCAGAAGAGGCATAATTATATGAGCCAGAGATGTCATTTTACTGAAACCCTTGGGGTTACACTGGGCCAAATTCTAGGTAAAAATTGTAGCAAAGCAAATGAGTGACTTGCGGTGGTAAAGAGTAAGAAAGATAATAATCGTTCCACGTGTATCATAGAAAGATTTCTAATGTATAATGGTATAAAGAATATTTACATTTAGTACATTTGAATTTTTGTAATATGGATGTTTCATTTTCATAATTATTAATTTCCAGTATTTTAAATAAAATGGTGAACAAAATTTCTAGAAAAATGATTTTAAAAAGATTAATATGGTATTATTATTTGACTCTGACTCCAGGATTAGAGTCCTCACTGTTCTCCCTTAAGAGAGAGTTATCTCAGAAAGGCTTTAAAGGCTGAAACCCCATCAGTCACAAGACAATGGAGCCATCCATAAAAGCAAGTTCCTTCTTCCTTCCAAAGTCTTCTCTGTGCTTTCTTATTTTGGCCACAAGGCACATAAATTCTTTCCTTCAGAAAACAGGAGGGTATAGAATGAAATCACTTAGAGGTAGAAGAGCACATCAATAGTGTCCCAGTGAGGACCACAGGCAGCATAGAGTAGAAAAAGGGACCAGCACCTTGCTAGACATTACTAAACCACCAAGATGATTTGGTTGCAAACCTACCTCAAACAGAAGTCCAAGGAAACAGCAGAGGTTTTGCAGTCAGATAGGCCTAGGTTTGAATTCAAGTGACACTATTTACTATTATGTGACTTTGGGGGCAATATTTTAAAGCCTCTATTCACTTGTAAAATGGAGTGACTGGACCACTACATAGCACTCGGTAAGTGGTAGTGACTATTAGTATTACGAGTAGCAGCAGAAGTGCAGGCCTGAGCTCCTCTACCTTTCTTTGTGAAGAAATAAACAATAATGAATATAAAGTACCTGCAACAATGCATGGCTCAAGGACACCCAATAAGTATTAGTATTATAATTGCAACTAGTAGTAGAGATTACAACTGGTCTCCGCAAGACTCTTTCAGGTTTTTCATTTTGAAAAAGGGCAGAAAGAGTTCTGAGAAAGAGTAAAAGTACAGGATAAAGAGGTACGATGGGGAAGGAAAAAGACAAAGAGGCAAAAATGTATAACCCATGGAAAAGTTACCATTAATTGCTGTTCAAAGAATCTGATGAATATACAAGCTAACACCTATCATTGGCGTAAAATTCTGGCCAATGATTTCACCTTTGCTGTCTGAGCAACACATACCACTGTGAAAGAGAAAATATTGGCTTGCCTGGGTCTGTGTTTAGCTGTAAGAGTCATCTTGTCAGAACTTAGTAACCAAACTGCAACAGAATGAGTAATGCCAAAAATACACCTTTGAAGTACCAAAAATAGTCCTAATGACTATAAAATCGAGCAATCAGAAATTATTTGAGAAAAGTAATCAAGGGACAGAAAAGTGCTTAAGGAATTTCTCCTATATATGTATTATTGAAGAGAAACAAACATTAAGTTCAGATGGTCTTCAGCTTATAAAACAGGAGTTTCATTTCCCAAAGTCTATTTTCAGTCACTATTTGGAACCTGAAACACATCTCCCCATTAAGAAAATTATGTTATAAATGATGATTTGCACTGGCCCAGGAAGCCCTATGTTACTCACTGTGGAGCCAAGCCACCCAGGAGAGCTATAGAGGTTGTGTAACAGCTGTAAAAAGCTCTGCTGCTATTGTGGGGCTCACTAGGGGCTTCAATCCTTGACCTGCCTCTTACTAGATGTAGAGTCCTGGGCAAGCAACCACATCTCTATAATCTTCAGTCTACTCTTTTGCCAAACGGCTGTGAAAATTACCAGTCTCATAGTTCCATGTGAGGAATAACTGAGACCAGAGACATGAAGTGCTTCACATAATGTTCCCTCCTCCCCCTTGCTCAGCACTTGGTCAATATTTACTAGATGGCAGTGATGTTAGTATTAGCAGCAGACATGCAGGCCTGATCTCTGTCTTTTTTCTATGCAGGTTTTATTTGCCAGTGTGAGGTAAGAACTAAAGAAAAGGCCAGGAATGTGATAACATTGTGTTTCCCTCATAGGGAGAAAATGGTGGGGGACCTTTTGCCAAAAGTTGCCAGAACTACAATGCTGGGAGATGGGGGAAGAGGTTGGTGGCAGGGCTGTTGTGTCTGGGGTCTCATGTAGACTGGGTGATTTGTGTAACACTTCTATATGCACAAAGTTAAAAATTCGAACAGGACAAAAGGCATAAGATGGAAAGAAAAACGGTTCCTCTCCCTTCTGACTCCCCATCGTTCATTCTTTTGTAGCCTTCAGCAAATTCTTTTATGTATACATTAGCCTAAATCTATTTCTATACCTTTGTTTCCCCCTATACCTGTGTTTAAACCTCTTATCCTATATTGATAAGGGACTGCATGAGATGGGAACTTTCTTACCCTTTCCCCAATAAACACATCTTTGAGCTCTTCACCTGTGCAATTATTGATCTGTCTCATTCTCTGTAATGATTCACAGGTATTTAATTGTATGAATGTACTTTGATTTTTTTAATCTGACTGTTATCAGTGGACATTTAACTTTGTCCCAGAATTTTATAACAATGCTCCAATAAATGTCCTTGTACACATAAATTGATGATGTATTTTGCAAGTTTATCAAGAGAGCAAATTTCCAGCAATTGGGCTGCTAAACTAAACAGTATGTTGGTTTTTTTATTTTGAGAATTCCTGCCAATTTTCTTTTAGAAAAAGAATGCACTGATTTGCACTCCTACAAACAGCATGAGAGTCTCCTGCTTCCGTTTACCTTGGCCAACACAGAATTAGCAAACACTGAAAATGCTGCCATCAGATATGCAAAAAGCAACATCTCATTGTTTTGGCATTCCTTTTATTATGAATGAGATAATCATAATATTTGTTTTCCATGTTTGTTTGCCATTTGTATTTATTTTTCTACGAAGATCCTGTTCATATTTTTTGTTTAGTTCTCGATTTTTAAGGGATTTGTTCTTCCTGTCAGTTAAATACATTGGGCATTTGTCAGATTATTTTTAATAGTAATTTGAAATGCTTCATTTTTAAATACCCAATGTTCATATAAATTTGCATTCAAAAGAATGTTTATTCTTTCAATTTATCTATTTCTTTTTCAGTTCTAAGCTGTTTGGGTTATTACAGCTTCCTATTTTCATACCTTCATAGGTTATCATTCTCCTCTCCCTATAATCCTCTGGTTATTTATATGGGTTTATTTCTCCAGATGAACTTGTCAATTTGTCAAGTTGCAATAAGAATGCATTGATTTCATTTGGTATTTATTTAGAGCTCAATTTAGGGGAAATTAACATCTTTATTTTATAATTTTCCTATTCAAGAATAAGGCATAAATTTATGTAAGTCTACTTTTATGTCATTTGGTAGATTTTTAATTTTTCAAAGGCCTTTTATATATTATGTAATATTGTTAATTTTTCCCTTTATACTTTTAATCATTTATCATTAAAAGTATCTTCTTTCTTCATATTTCCTATTATTTATTTTTTTGACTTAATTATGTAACCATCCATCTTACCATAATCTTTTAACATTTTGATTTTTTTTTTTTAGTTTGATTCTCTCAAGTTTTCTTGATATAGAGTATTTTACCTCCTTCTTTCTTTCTTTCTTTCTTTCTTTGGTCTAAGTACATTTGCCAAAACAGGAAAATACTAAGCAATAAAAATAAATGGCATTTTTTCATGATTTAATAGGAAAATATTTAATGTTGCATGATATATGTTTATTGTTTAACAGTCCATCATCCATTCCTATTCTGGTAAAAGTTACTACTTCCTTTGTTTAAAGATTGAATTTAATCAAGTGCCTCTTTGGCATCTATTACAATGATTAGTTATTTTTATCCTTTAAAATAACTGACATAGAAAAACAAAATAATGAATACTTTGTAAACTTTTGTGCAAATAAGCTTAAAAGCCTGGTTGAAATGGATGCTTTTCCTAGGAACCACATGCTTCAAAATTTTGCACATTTGAAAATATTCTGTCCTCCTTAGACATCAACAATTATGATATCAACAATTTGGCTAGGTGTAACAACATGCTTGGGACAAAGAAAAATTTACAAATCCTGCAATTCAGAACTTCTACATCTAATGTTCACCTTAGAGGAACATTTATATCTGTGCATGAGGAGACACCTAGGATGTCCATTGCAGCTTTAGTTGTAAAACTAACAAAACTAGAAACAACCTAAATATCTATATATAACATAATACACGTTTAAAAGAATAAAGAACATTGATAGGTATCAATAAAGACAAATCTAAAAATTTTGTCAAGAAATGAAGCAAGTTGCAAAGTTATGCATACAGCACAATACATTAAAAATACACAAAATTTTACATGCTTTTTATAGGTAATATCATATAAAACTATAAAAATGAAAATGGAATTATATATATACTAAATTTAGAGTCTAGTTGTGTGTCTTGGGAGATTTAAAGTAATCTGTAATTTTGTAACTTTTTAAATGGTAACAGTCTACTCATTCATTGTATATGTCACACACACACACACACACACACACACACACACACACACAACACACACCCCTAGGAAAAAAGTAGTGGGAAATATGACAACACATTGATAGTAGTAGCCATTTCTGAATGGTAGCAACAGAGGTTTGTGTTCCTTTGTTTTTTTTTTATGTTTAAATCTAAAACAATAATATGAAATTCTTGTGTCACTTTTTATTCATAATTTTTCTCCACTTTGCCTTACTGTCTTTTGGCTTTGATTGCTGCCTTGGAAAATTCTGATAGAAGCCTGATTTTTCTTCTTCTAGGTGATTTGGTTTTATGTGTGAAAGATGCCCGAACAATTCATTCTCTGGCTTCAAAGGGTATCCAGAGAATATGTCTTGGCACTGAAGTTTCTGTATCAAATTTTCCTAGCACAAAGTATACTCTTTTGATGTGTAAAATCAGTTACTTCAAGATTTTTTTGCAATTTCTTTTTAATAATTTTTCTTTTTCATTTATTCTATTCCCTACCCCAGATATGCTGATTTTTCTTTTGCTGTATCATCTTTGAGTTTCATATCTACTACCTTCTGATGTTTAATTCAGTATCTTTTATGTTCACTGGTTATTTCAAGCCTTTCTTCTAAAGTCATTATTTCAGGTTTTCTTCATGCCTATCTTCTCCTACCTATTTCTAATTATTTATCACTTTGGTAACAATATCATTTTGGACCTGAATTCATTTCTTTAGCTCCAGCATTTCCTTTTTTAATCTCATTCCATAGTCTTATCGTTTTGTCTTTGTTTTCCTTCTTTCATGTTCTTTTAAATTTCCTTATAATGAAAAGCAATCATTAAGGTAAGATACTTCCATTTCCATAGCTTGTTTCTTCCAAAATAAATTCATCTTTCCTTAGCATTCTGTCCTCCTCTCTTTTGTTTTCCTTCTTGCTCCTTTACTCTTTCCACTCTTTACTAGTTCCCATGTGTTTTGTTTTCCTTGCTCACTGTTAACCGGAACAGTTCTGGCAAGACAACATAATTGCTCCCCAGATGTCCTCCATATTATCTGACACCTCTTCATCTTCTTAGATGTTCAGTCTGAGAGTTGGGAATTTCAGGTTCCCTCCAGGGGCAAGTTCAGCTGGGACTATACGTAGCTAGGGTAGCAGAGGCCTGCACACTGCTCTCCTTTCTGTGCTGCACCTGGGTGCATGTCGTCTCATTCTCCTTATGACAAAGGGTATTAGTTTCATGATCCCAATTTAGGGTAAAGCCAAGACAACTTCATTCAGAAAGACTAAGGTGCCTACTCTCTGTATTTCATCTTCCTCTATCCGGCAGTGGATCCCACTCCCCCTCCCAGCAGACAGAGACCAAAGATGTGCATTCTGCCACATTAACATTCTACTATGGACTAACAACTGAACCCTCCATGTACCTCTTCCTGTAGACCCTTATCCCCCATCATTCACTTTACTGTATTCTTTGTCCTCCACTGAGCTAAATCTTCAATTAGGGCTGGGCATAATTTGCTCTGGGTAATTATAGTCACTCCTTATTCCCTCTCAGCTTTCTTTCCACCTGGTCAGTTTTATAAAGGTTAGCCCGGATGTTTCTTTGTCCTCTGATGAGACACTGAGGGCACAGGGGGGAGCTTTCCAACTCCCTCTCCAGGGCTGCCAGATACCCAGCAAATTGCTTCTCTCTAAATTAAGGAGGAATGGGACACTTCTTAGGATTTTGTCTGCCCCCTCCCCTGCCTCAGGGGAGCAGAATGTAAGGGAATGGAATTAGGAGTCGTGGAGGTTCCGGGAGTCTTACGCTTTCTTCTTTCTCTGGCTGTTGCATAGCATGGGGCTGTACCTCTGCCATTATTTGATGGATGCCAGCATACTTTTTGCTGGTTTTTAAATTTATTCTGTCTTTGAGCATGCCCTTGGGCTTTGGAAGAGGGAGATTTTGTGATTTGGCTTCACTTCATCATCTTATCCTGAAAGTGGATTTAAGGTAATATATGTCAGAAACTGTCCTCCCAGAGGCAGCTCTAAGTAAGTTCTGCTCTTCAATAGTGAAAACATCAGAGTATCAATTCAACCTGAGAGAAAGAAAAAAGACTTCACACAGACACACAAAGACACACACACATGTACGTTCTAACAGGTCAATTTACATGCATGGATGTGTGTGTATGCTTGTGTAAGAAAATGGGAAAGCTAAATAGAAAACTGGCCACATTCAACTGGGTAAGCTTTAATTGTTTATTTAAAAAAATAACATCTGCCTTAGTATCATCAGGGATTTAAAGGAGGGCCAACACCAACAATACTCTCAATGGCTCAATTCTGAAAAGGGAGTCAAAATTGTCTATTTCATGCTTTTTTGGTATTTACTGTCATTCCAATTTCATTAGAAATGGCAAAGTCTAGTCAACGTATTTTAACACAGTCACACTTAATGGTAAATATTATCACCTCAACAACCTCAAAAGCACATTTTAAAATAGGAACGTTTCAGAAAATGCTAGCAGTAAGCAACAAATGGTCAATAATTCTTTCCAGATTTCCCAGGAGTTCTAGTAAATATTTTTCTTAGTAAAGGGAATTACTACAAAGCAATTTTATGTGTGTGGCCCTCAGAATGAACACAAAAGCTTCTTTTTCATTGTGTCATGCTGAGTTGAAATGATCTGTATTACCTAATATGCCAATAGCAAGGTAATACAACAATAAAAACTTCCCTGAGATCATGTGACAAACTTAGCCTGATATATTTTAAAGGCTCTAAAAAATAATGGTTGGCCCCAAGGTCAAACCATTACAACCTTATGACCAAGTTATTGAAACTAGCAAAATCTGAAGAACACACATCATATTCTACAGACAGAGAAACAGAGACCTGGCACTTAGTAATTTTACTAACCCTTCCTTTACTAATTAATTAACATAGAGTGTACATTTTGAACTCAATATGTAGCATTTTACTTTGTTCTAGACAAAACTAACATTTTTTTCTAGAAACTGATTACCCAGTGGTATTCATCCTGCTGAGGGACAGAAGCAGAGTCCTATCCTAGGCACAGGCAGGTGACTCAGGACATGTGAACTATGGTCTCCACCTTTACTTTAAGCTGTCCTTAGAATAAAAGGTGGGAATAAATTCTAAATGCAATCTTTTTTTCTTACGTACAGAAGCATCAGACTCCATTCCAAAGTAAAATCAAAACAAGAGCAAGGGCAACAAATATATCCAATTTGTAATCTTAGAAATCTAGTAAAAGACTAATTACTGTATGTAAGTATGTGTATGTGTGTGTGTGGTTGGGGGGGGGGGTCCTTTTAATCATATATGTTTCATTCCCTATGCCAGGGCCTTTTATCATAAAATTCATACAAATTCTATTACCTTATCAATTACAGGCATACACACACACCCCCCATAAACACACAGTGATGAAAACAAAAAGCTACCCAGATACACATTCCTAATCCTTTATTCCTTTAGACTCTTTTAAGAGTTATTATACTAATTTACATTCAGTATTGTGGTACTAGCAAAAATCATGTTCTGCAAAGCCTCAGCCCAAATTCCCAACTCATATATACAAAATCCTGACCCTCACTTTCAAACACTGTCAGCAGTAGCTCCATCCAGCCCTATGCACATTGCCCCCATGCCACAGTGCATACACTACACTCCTGCAACACATAAGGCCCCATGCTCTTTCCTTAGATCTGCTCATCTTCAGTAGTCAACATTGCCTGGATGCCTCCCAGCACCCATTACACTCCTCTCCCAGAGTACTAGTTGTGAATCTTGAGTTAGACTGACCCATCCTCTAGTTCCAGGGATGCTGACTGGCTTAAGTTGATCAGGATGGTACCATCCCCTTTACCAAAATTACGAATATCCCAAAGATATGTCACTAAGTTTATGGTATTATCTTGGCCATAGTGATTAATTCAGATATATACATGTGACTTAAAATTGTTCCAATTGAAATTAAACCCTCTTTACTCACTGGTTGAAGAACAAGAAGTTTTCTGTCCCCTTGGGTGTCAACAGAAACATGTATAACCCAGGTATATTGTTAACTTATAGAGGAAGATGAAAATAATTATAGACAGAAAGCATCACAGACTTGAAAGTATTGTAAGCCATTGGATCAAATCATCTCCAAAGCCTGTCTATATCTAGAATTTTCAGTTTGATCAGTCAATAGATTTCTACTTTTATTTTGACCATTCTGAATTGAGTTTCTGTTAGTTGCAACACAAAGACACTTAACTGAAACAACTTCCTCCTGCTTCCCAACTGTATTAGAATAAAGTTTTAGTTACTGTAACAAAGATCCATGTTTGCTACATGGTGTTGGGGAGCAAGGTTCTTGCCATCTTGTTACCCAGTCACACCCAGAATGTGTTGTCATCTGTATGGTTGAAGGTGGTTCATCACCAAACTCTTGTTCTTGGCTGAAGGATGAGAAAAAGGAAAAGAGAAAGGAAAAGACATACCCTTTTCTTGTAAGGGAACAATTCAGAAGTAACATACATCACTTGTAGTCATATTCTATTGACCAGAGGATGCTTATACAGCCATATTTAGGCATATGGGAGGCTGAGATATGTTGTCTTTATCTAGGTATCCAAATGTTCAGCAAAAACATTCTTTCACTACAGAGAAGAAAAGAATAGATACTGGAGAAAACCTAACAGCTTATGTACCTTGAACTTTACATAGATTGTTTGATTTTGGTGTAATAATCTATCTTCTATGATCTACCAAATTGTTTCCATGTGTTCTTCCAGACCTATTTAATATCCACCCCAATTTAGCAGAATCCCATCTGCTGAGTTCTACATGAAAATAATTCCATATTGTGTGTATGTTTGTGTGCATACCAGCTAAAGTTCAAACTCTGGCTAATTTCAATATTCTGTGACTATTTTTAAACTTTGATAGGACAAAACTGGAATTAGTCCCAGCTGTTTTCACCTGAGGACATTAAAGATTAAAAAAATAGTAGCATAACAAGTATGACCAATCATTCTCTAAGGCCAGTTAATGACAAGATACTTTGGTTTTTTAACCATTTCAAAATAACTAGATTAATGTTAAATGTTAACGTGGGCAATGGCAACACTAGCCAGAATTCCGAACTTTTTCTAATACATAAAATTTAAAATCTGGGCTGGGTGCAGTGGCTCACGCCTGTAATCCTAACACTTTGGGAGGCCGAGGCAGGAGGATCACTTGAGCCTAGGAGTTGAAGACCAGCCTGGGCAACATAATGAGACCCCATCTCTATTTATAAAAATAAAAAAATGAAAAATGAAAATATCTATCTATATTATTTGCTAGTGTTCATCTACATATTTATTGTGAGCAAGTTCCCAATGCCAAGGAAGCTGCATTCACCTTTAGAGTTTTAAAACAAACACCTCATTAAGAAGTTCATTAAAAGATAAGGGGCAAACCTTGACATTGATATTTGGTATGTATGTAGCACATGGGTATCTGGACTGACAGATTTAGATGTATATGCATGTAATTGTAACTGATTAAGAGAACAAATTAAATTTGTTCTCATCTAAATGCTCTACTAGTGGAACCTCTACTCAGGAATGTAATATGTTTTGGGGATGAGGAAATGGCCAGAATTGGGCTTTATATTAAAGATGATCATTGAAATAATCTACATTATCCAAAAATTATGTATTAATAACCAACTATGTCCCAAGCACCATGGGAGGTACCAGGGCAGATAAAAAAGAATGAGATAAGGTCTCTGCCCCTATGATACACAGTCACATGTCCCATAAAGATGTTTTGGTTAACTATGAACCAAATATTCAGCAGTGGTCCCATAAGACTATAACACCATGTTTTTAACTGTACCATTTCTATATTTAGATACACAAATACTTATCAATATTTTACAACTGCCTACAGTATTCAATACAGTAACATGCTATGCAGGTTTGTGGCCCAGGAGCAAAAGGCTATATTATACAGCCTAGGTAGGTAGCGGACTATACCATCTAGGTTTGGGTAAGTATACTCTATGATGGTCACATGATAACAAAATGGCCTAATCACCAATTTCTCAGAACGTAGCCCTGTACTTAAACAATGCATGACTGCATTTAGTCTGGTGTTACAAGCAATGCTATGTATCAATATAGCACTGCTCATATCATTTTATTTTGTTGTTATTTAAAACCTTCAGTGACTCCACTGCCAGCAGGAAAATACCCCTACTTCTTTGCAAGATATACAGGACTTTAATAATATACTGGTTCTTTTTTACTTAGCACTTTCCTGTAACACCCTATAACCCTTTACATCAATATTTGTAGTTGCCTGAACATTCTATGCTGTCTCATACCTTCACAGCTTTACATAAACTCCTACCTCACCTTGGAGTTGTTCATCTCCTCCTTGTCTAATGAACTCATTCTTCAAAATTTAACTCAGATTTCACCTCTATTGTGAAGAAAGTTTACCCCAGCCTCTGTAAATAGTATAGGTACTCCTTCCAGTTTTCTCCAAAGAAATCATTCTCTGGTTGCATTCATCATATTATTTCTACCTGTTGATTTACTGATCTCTTTCATCAACTAGACTGTGGGCCTCTGAAGGGAGTGATTTTATCCTGTCTATCTTCATATCCATAGTGCCTAAAATAGTGCTTCACACAAAGTCAGCGTTCAATAAAAGTTTGCTAAGTTAATGAATAAAAGATCAGGTATGTTAAGATTATATATGAACTCAATGCAAATTATTGCAATCTATGAATAACTTCTTCAAATTCCAAGAGATCACTAGAATTTTCAGAATCTTTCATTCCATCATTGTTGGAATTAATACAAGCTCTTTGCTTCCATGGATGATTCCTTTGGAAGATTTATTATTTATTTTCCATGGAGCAGTCTGAATTTCTTATTCTATGTAACAAACTATTGCTAAATGCAAAATAAGTCTTCATCATCAGCACTATGCATCATTTTTTCAGCAACTTCTATAAACACAGAGAGAATGGGTTAATAATATATTATGGGAAAAATTCCCTTGTCTAACAACCATCTTGGTTTCCCTAATTCCAGTGGGTTACACGTATTGCAAATGCAACTTATGACATTTAAAAATCAGCATTGAAAAGAGTCAAAGTGGGGAACCAGTGGATTCTAATTCAGAAAAGGTACTCCAATATCTAGCAGTATTCTGTCCTCTAAAGCTATAGAGAGAGATTTCTCTTTAATTATTAAAAAGTTCATTGTGCAATGAGTTACCAGAACCTACTATTTAGTAAAAAGAATACTCTAGGGATGCTTCTCAGTATAGTCAAAGACGTGGCTACCTACATGTCAGGACACTGGAGATAAACCAAAACATCTGAATGCCACAAAGTATCTGCCCCTGTGACCAGACTCAGGGTCTGAAAGTCCCATTATTAGAATTATTTCTTTGGTTTAAAGCATTATGTTTACTCATTCCTTATAAAGAAGTAGAGGTACCAGAGTCATAGTAAAGATAAAATTCTGCTGGTTTCATTATTTTTGCCTAGTGTTGTCCCTGACTATTGAGGAACAGTGTTTACAGTGTTTGAAAGGCTAAAATCCAACTTTTCTTCATAGCATAAGTATACACCTATGTAACAAACCTGCACATTCTGCACATGTACCCCAGAACTTAAAGTATAATAAATAAATTTTTAAAAAAGGAAAGGAAATTACCCAGTGATGTCAACATTTTAAAAGACTTCAATCGAGTGAGAGTTTAATTAGTAACACTGACATTAGTCCCTTATAATATGACTTGAGGGGCTTAATGGTTTTTTCTTTTGTGATTTTAGCAGATATAGATTCATAAAAAATTATCCATTTTAACAGAAGGAGCAGAGTCATGATGCTCAGTGTTCTCTTATTCTGGGCAAATGGATATAACACCCTTTATTCCAGAGATACATTGTACTATGTTTTTCAAGAAATTCATGTGTCTGAATTTTCTAAAAATGTATTAATGTATTTCTCTCCAATGAGGTCAAGTGAATTATGTCTTGGCTACACAAACAAGTACAGTATTATTCTAATATTTAGAGGTATATGTCTTGGAGTTCAAATGTAGCTCTCCACTGACTAATTGCATGAATTTGGGCAAGTTACATCAGCTTTCTGAGCTTCAATTATGCATACAATAGGAACAAGAACATTTACTTCTAAAATTATGAGGATTATATGAAGTAAATGTAAGTACCTAACATACTATGTGGCTCATAGTAAATGGAAAATTATTTTATTCTTACTATTACAAACAATGACTCAACTTTGAGAGGGAAACTAATTCATTCTGGCCAAAATGGCTATAATAAAGAGACAATGTACTAAGTGTTAAGCCAGAAAAAATAGAAAACATGTTAATCATATGAAGATAGCATGTCATCTATTATTATCCATGATAAAAAAAAATGGGCAACACAGTACAGTATATCCCTGGAATAAAGGGTGTTACATCCATTTGCCCGGGATAAGAGGACACTAAGAATCATGACTCTGTTCCTCCTGTTAAGATAAATAATTTACTATGAATTTATATTTGCTAAAATCACAAACCAAAATCCATTAATCAGCTCAAGTGACATTACAAAGGACCAATGTCAGTGTTACTAACTAAATTCGTATTTGACTAAAACCCTTTCAAAATGTTGACATCACTGGATAATTCTTTTTCTTATGCTATGAAGGCAAGTTGGATTCTCGCCTTTCAAACTTTACATTAATTTCCTATTGCTACTGTAACTGTAACAAATTGTCACAAATTTAGTGGCTTAAACAACACAAATTACCTTACAGTTATGGAATTTGAAAGTCCTAAAATCAAGGGGTTAGCAGCATGGGTTCTTTAGGAGGCTCTAGAACAAGACATAGCCGCCTACATTCCTTGGCTTGTGCCCCATTCTCCATCTTCAAAGCCAGCATCATAACATCTCCCAATCTCTCTCTGATTAGGATCTCTGCTTCCATGGTCACATCCTCTTCCCTGACTCTGATCCTCCTACCTTCCTCTTCTAAGGACTCTTGTGATTACACTGGGCCCATCTGGATAATCTCCGCATTTCGATGTTCTTAGCTTAATCACTTCTGCAAAATCTCTTTTGCCATATAATGTAACATATTTACAGGTTTCAGGGATTAGGACATGGATGTCTTTTGGTGGCAGCAGGGGCAGGGCTGGGGAGACATTATTCTGTTCACCACAGTGTTGAAGTTAACAAATTTACAGATAAAGCACTTATATCAAACATTGATGACTTAAAAAATGACTCAAACTATTAAAACAATATAGGGTTCTTAGCACCCCAGTAACAGTTAGTGATTTGCTAAAGTCTCTTGAAAAACAATTGCCAGGTTTTTCAAGCAATTGTGTCTGAATTTTTCTAAAAATGTATTAATTGATTTCTCTCCAATTAGGTCAAGTGAATTATGACTTGGTTGCACAAACAAGTGCAGTATTATTTTAAACATGTGATTTGCTTCATGCAAGTTAGGGTATTACCTCACGATTTGAGATGAAAGAAAAGGATTTAAAATTTTTTAAAATGACGTTCAGAAAAGAGGCCAAGGATAGTACACTTAGTCTAAATAAAAACATAGTACCTTATAGAATGAGAATGAACAAACCATACTCACCAAATTCCACTCATCATCATAACCATGTAGGAGGTAATTCTGCTTCTTTTTAAGAAGTAGAAAGCTTCAAGGGAACAGCACTCTCCTTTTAAATCAAATTTAAATGTGGGCTAATGTATAATTTTAGAATAACTGGGAGCCCCAGACACATGGAAAGTTCACATTCTTCTCCATGGACTCCCATTGGGTAGTCACAAGAAGTATCTGGAAAAGGGCAGGAGAGCAGAGAATGTACCTTGGTGGCACAGGCATTCAGGTAGTGACCAGCTGCCAGTGGAGGCAAACATAATATACTGCCCACTTTGACAGACTCTTGTCTCCTAGGAAAAAAAGCTATAAGCCATTGGGCTGGGGTTGGCTGGAGGAGAGTATTTCATACTTTTCAAGAGTGTCCAGAGATACAAGGCCCAGTTTGATAGACAAGGGGTAGAGGTACTGGAACACTGAGAAAGTCCTCCCTTTAAGATCTAGGCACACTGCAAATCAACAGGAAGTAGTAAAACAAAACAAAACAAAACAAAAGATCTGGGCACAGAAAACTTGCCTAAAACTAAAGCTGGATGGGGAGAATTTCTATCTCCATCCCCCAAAAGCCTTGCATGAAGTAATAAATTTCACCAGAAATAATTTACTGGTGAAAGATGGGTGAAGAAAGAGAACCCCTCTGTGGCACAGGTATACAGAGCCTGCTGGAAGCTGAGAGTGAGGCAGGAAAATTGAGAAAAATCTTTTGGCACTATATGACTACAGAAGCAGAAGGTAACAGTAACCATTGAAAGAAGAATTTGAAGCATGTATGGCAATGAAGGTAACTCTAGAAAGAAAATCCCAGTCTAGTACAACCAGACACCGACTAAAACCCCCCCACACTAACAGCCTTACATAAGATTAGGGGCATGCTGATTTCTGGGCACAAATGCTATTTACCTCTTTCTCTATTATTCTTCAATAGAGGATGTTTGGCACTTATTCAAAACTAAAAGGAAACACAAAAATATATCTTAAAATAATTCTTTAAAGAGAACATTGTCAAGAGAAAGCAATCAGAATCAGACTCAGAGATGACACAGATGTCAGAAATATATAGAGAGTTTAAAATAACTATGATTAATATAATAAAAGATCTAGTCAAAAATGTAAAAACTTAGTGAACAGAAAAGAAATTTCACCAGAGGAGTGAAAAATTTTTTAATATTCGAATGTAAATGCTAGAAATCAAAGATGTTTTAAAAAAGTCCTTCAACAGGCTCATCAGCTTTCTGGACACAACTGAGGAAAGAATCAGTGAACTAAAAGATAAATAACTAGAAATTGTCCAAGCTGAACACATACAGAAAAAGAATCGGGGAGGAAAAAAACAAAACAGAGCATCCAAGATCTCCAGGACAACATCAAACAGGTAACACACACATAATTAGAATCTTAGAAATACAGGTAGAGCAAAAATAAGGCAGAAAAATATTTGAAATGATAAGGGCTGAGAACTTTCCATAATTAAGACCACAAATCACAGATTTAAGAACCCTAGGAGATTCCAAGCAGGTAAAAGAATTTTTTGAAACCAATATACCTAGATACATCATAGTCAGTCTGCTGAGAACTAAAGATACAGACAAATCTTCAAGACAAGGCAAAAAGAGTCATTATAGACAGAGGAGGAAAGATAAGAACTATAGCAGCCTTCTTATCAGAAACTATGCAAGCCAGAAGAAAACAGAATAGTATATTAACATACTGAAAGAAAAAAAATAGTTAACTGTCAATCCAAAATTCTATACTCAGCAAAAACATATTTCAAAAATAATGGCATAAGAAAGCCATCATTTCAGACAAACTATAGCAGGAGAATCATTATCAGCAGCTAGGCAATGAGAGAAAAGTTACAGGAAGTTCTTCAGGAAGGACATAAATTAAGAAATTTCAGATATACGCAACTACAGATATAAACAATAAAAACTTTGAGAAACAGTCAAAATGGGGCTAAGTATAAAAGATTTTGAAAACAATTTTAAAGGATAACTGGCTGGAGAAAAAATAGCAAGACTGTATTCTTAACAAAAGCACAAAAGATATGAGGGAGGAATGGAAGTATACTCTTATAAGATTATTGCACTATACATGAGAGATGTATTATTAGAAGCTGGAACTACGATAAATTAAAGTCTTCTATACTTAGATATTAGAGAAAATTCCACAATTTTCAGTTCTTCCTCTACCGTTCCATGTAAAAACTCAGTTATTCACGGGTAACACAGGAAAAAGTATCCCACAGACAAATATGTTTGGGGTCAAACAGAATTCATCACACTTCTCAGACTGGTTAATATGTCTTTTCACCTTATAAAGTACTCCCTAAGTGTATTTCAGTATGGAAATATCTCATCCCAGTTGTGTTCCAATTTCTGTGATAGAGGAAACTGTGAACATTGTGTACAACTGATGGCTTTGAAGCAACTGGTAAAGTTACTAATGTTAAATGAAATCTGTACAAAATGAGCTAATTTTTCTCTTTGGTTCAATTTATTTATTAGTAAAAATAAAGTCATAAAAATGTAATTAAAACCCAGATAAAAAGAACTGTGACTTTTTCAGAGGAAGCGGCTGGAACATTGATATTCAAGGTCTGTGGTCCAGTAGCATCAACATCACCTGGGAGCTTGCCTGAGAGGCAGAATTTCAGGTTAAGCCAAAGACCTCCTGAATCATAATCTGTATTGTGTTAGAAAAATAAATGGCACTAGGCTACAACAGAGTGATATGACTTTCTGTGTGCCATTAAACACTGGGCGGGGGGGGGGGGATGTGATTTTAATTTATAGTGTATCTGATACAAGCTGTAAGAGTACCTGAATTTCCATTTACTTGAATGATTATTAGAAAATAACCTTTAATCCAAATTTTGGTCATTAATATACATTATTCACAATTAATGTTTAGATGTGATTTTATATGAAATAGCATTTGGAATTTAGTAACATATTTAGAATTTATATATTTATCACTTAAGATTTTCTTTAATTACCATTTGCAATATTCAAGCAGCCACAGTAAAGGAAGCTTCTGGGATTGCTCAAGAATTTTACCACTGGGGAAGCATCACAGGTTTTGTCTTCCCGATCTCTGACTATAACCTAAAACAAAATCTCACTTGCTAAAATGGCAACTAATTTTAATTGTAAACAAATATTTTCTTCTTTAATCAGAATGATGTCACAATCTTACTAAGCCAGAGCCAGGTCAGGTGCCAGATTTTGCCTGTCTAAAAGTAACAATAAAATGTAAATAGCTCTACAGAAGAGATGACTTTTACAAAGAGGAGAAACAGAGAATTTACAGGTGACATTTAATTTTCTCAGCTTTCACTACTTAAAAAAAAAAAAGAAAAAAAAAGAGCCTACACAACAATCTACCATCCTCTTGGTGAAACTGATTTAAAAAAAAAAAAAAAAAGTCATTTGCACTGAGATAAGCACACAGACCAGGCAGAAAACAGCTGTCTATCTAAATGAAATCATAAGGTCAGGATGCCTCCTATTCTTATTTGACTAAACACAGCTAGAAAGAGTACACCTGTAATCAGAGTCCCTGGAGCTGTGATTAGACAGGGAGAGTTGGTTCCATACAGAACACTGAGCTGCATATGACTTGCCCTGACTCTCACAGAGGTCACAAGTGAGCAAACGACTTTACAACCTAATAATTCAATCCAGATGTGAAAAGTTTCCCCCCCCCCCCTTTAAGTAAGTCTTCATCCTTCAGGAGGGGAACTAGTATCTTGGGGAATGAATGACCTACTTCCCTCAAAAACTAAGTCTCCACAGTCAAAGCAAAGAATTAGGGCAACTATCCAGATAATTCAGGCCACCCAAATCTACTCTGGCCTGAATTATTCAAGTTAAAAACAACCTTCTTTGCAGGGTCTGGTCTCCCATATAATTCTGAGGGCTGTGAGATCCCTCAGCATTTTCTTACCTGGGAAATCAGCATTATTTACTGCCTGAGAGAAGCCAAGAGGTAGAAGTATTACTGTGACCCACTTCTATCTGTCATCCGGCTCTTTCTGCCTGGATACGTTACACTTTGCTTTTCATTCTAAACAGCACTTTTCTTTCCTGAGCTGCACTACCTGTGACCTGAGGGAGAAACAGCAGTAAATAGCAAACAAGGCAGTATGCAGGTGGGTGCTTAGGTCTCTTTCAACTTGAAGATTCAGAAACCTGAGACCCCAGTATCCTATACTTAATTGTCTAAATGTGATTTAGGGTTTTATTTATTTATTTATGTTTAAACTTTTAATTTTAGAACAGGTTTGGTGTACAGAAAAGTTGTGGAAATTGTACAAAGCGTTCCCACATGCTGTACATCAGTTTCCTCTCTTGTTAACATCTTAAATGGTCTATTTGTAACAATTAATGGATCAGTATTAATATATTACTATGAACTAAAGTCTATACTTTATTCAAATTTCCTTAGTTTTTACCTAATGTTCTTTTTGTCTTCCAGGATCCCACCCAGGACACCCCATTACATTTAATTGTCATGTTTCTTTAGGTTTCTCTTGGCTATGACAGTTTCTCTGACTGTCCTTGTTTTTTACAAGCTTAGCAGTTTTGAGAAGTACTGGTCATGCATGTAAAATGTCCCTTAATTAGGATTTTTTCCTTCATTATTAGACTGCGGATATAGATTTGGGAGATGAATACCATAGAGGACAGTGCCATTCTCACCATATGGTGACACTGACGTGACATCGCTGGTGATGTTAACCTTGGTCACCTGAGGTAGTGTTTTCCTAATGTCTTCACTGCAAAGTTACTGAGAGAAACCCTGAATGCCACAGTGATTGTAAATCTATATTCATATTTGTAGCTATCAATATTTTTAAAAATACATTTTTAAAACTTGGCTCATAATTTATTTTATATAGAATTATAGAATACTCACCCATTTAGTGAATCCTAGAGTTTGAAGAAGTCTCTGAGGGCAGGAAAGATTGCTCACATCCTGGGTTCACAAAGTATGTTGATAAATGGTTGGTATGGGTGACTGTTATTGGAATTCTTATAAAAAGCAATTAAAAACTAGAAACCCAGCCCGTCAAAACTGGGTGGGGAGGTGAATTTGCTCCTGGAAATGCAGTAGTTTTTTGGGTGCCAAGGGAGTACAAAATGCTTTAGTGGCCCTGATCATGAGGAAAGGTGAATTGGTCACATGACTAGTATTTTGGTAGGAATTAGCCTATTTAGTTTAGTGCTTAATGTTGAACTGAAAGACATTATGGTATTTAGGTGAAAGTAAGAATTTTGCAGATGGTGACTTTCATAGTGACCTACCCTCTTCCCCATGCGGGTCACAGATTCTAAGTAATGTCTTCATAAAGGGAAGGTAAAGGAATTATTCACATGGGGTGATATTCAAATACACTAAACACATTCCCATCTTGAGGACTTTGCCTCCTGGAATGCTCTTCACCAAAGTATTGTTGTGGCTCAATGCTTTCCTTCATTCGGGTCTCCATTCAAAAGTTCCTTCCAAAGGGAGGCCTTCCTTGATCACTCCATCTAAAATAGCATTCCCAAATCCCAGTTCTACCTCCTTATTCTGGTTGTTTTGAAACTTTTCACAATCTGACATTGTTTATTTTACTCTTCTATCCCACTAGAATGTGAACTCCATAATAAGGACCTTTCCTTCTTCATTGCTCTGCCGCTAAATTCCGAAACAGTTTCTGACACAGTATTCAGGATCACAGGCTTAACAGGGAAAGAGAGAGTTGTGACCAGCCTGGAGCACCTAAGAACCTAGCTATGTCTGGCCAGGTCTCTGCCCCTGAATATTTTAATTGGGATTGAATCACTGACATGGCAGCCCACTTGCCTCCCTCCAAGGCCCTTATTTATATCAAAGAATGAAACATTAGGAGCAAATAACAGCTTAAAACTAAAATCTCTGATGCTCAAATTAACAATGACACACATAAAACAAATCTTTTCCTGAAAGGCTTGAATAGTGTCATAAACCTTGATTGTTCCACAGAAGTTTGACCTAAAAATATTGTCAAAAAAGTTTCTTTCATGAAAGTCTTTATTATCCATCAGCTAGATTTCCCAGATAACTTCTGATTTTTATAATTAAAGAAAATATTATAAATTTTACATTATTAGGTTCTTTTCCAAATTAAATCAATGAAGTTCCAAAAAGGAAAGAGCACAAACCAAAGGTAAAGACTGCCTTTCATTTTATTTACTGAATTTAATCCTATCTGAAGGACTTTCACAAAATTGGGACCAGAGGATATATCTTACGAACGATATGAATTGCAAACACAAATAATTATATATGTTTGATTTAATACAATTGGGAATAAAATCCCATTATATTTCTTTTGTTTATCATTGTCATACATCTTTCTCCTCAATTTTGATTTGCAGAAGTATCATTGGTTTATTTCATTTTTAAAGGTCTTACTATAATCCAGCAGAAAAAAAAATGAATTAAACATAAATTGTAATATATTTTCATATTTTACCTTTCAAAGCTATATTTTTTAAAACTTTTAAGGTCTGGAGTACATGTGCAGATTTGTTATATAGGTACACTTGTACCATGGGAGTTTCTCATAAAGATTATTTCATCGTGCAGGTATTAAACCTAAGTACCCATTGGTTATTTTTCCTGATCTCTCTCTCCTCCCCACCCTAAACCCTCAGGTAAGTCCCAGTGTCTGTTGTTCCCCTCCACGCGTCCATGTGTTCTCATTATTTAGCTCTTACTTATAAGTGAGAACATGTGGTATTTGGTTTTCTGTTCCTCCATCAGTTTGCTAAGGATAATAGCCTCCGGCTTCATCCATGTTCCCACAAAGGACAGGATCTCATTCTTTTTTATGGCTGCATAGTATTCCATGGTGTATATGTATCACATTTTCTTTATTCAGTCTATCGTTAATGGACATTTAGGTTGGTTCCAAGTCTTTGCTATTGCAAATAGTAAAGCAACATTTTTAAATGGAATTTTAAATCTCACATTTGGCTGAGGGCCCAAAAGGCTGAGAACAAAAGAGTAGATTGGCACTTCCATATTCTAAAGGAAATGGGAAAACCAATTTTGTAACTCTTTACCCCTAACTCATTCAATGTGATAAAAGTGCCAAAGTTGGAGAGGCTAAGAGAATGAAAGAAATTGAAATATTTTTCAGTGAAGGAAGGTGTCAGTGTGACTTTCAATTCAAATTAGAGGGCTTTCTAGGAAGCCCTGTGGGTGGTGACAGTGAGGTGGCATGTGGCTGCAGAATGGAGAGCTGAATTTGGAAAGTAAATGCATTCTACCTACTATAGCCAAAGGAAAGTTGACCCAGGGTCTAATTAGATGCAATAGAGGTCAGTCCAACACTGCTAGAAGACTTCAGCAAAATGAGGCAGGATATGAAAATCCACTAGAGATGCAAAGGAACTACAGAGGAAAGCTCTTTTAGGGATGCGGGTAATCCACAGAGAATCCATAATGCCCCATAAAAGATTCAAACATTTGCCTCACTCAGAGGAAGTCAACAGCCTTTCATGTCAGTGCCATTTGAGTGAAACCTTTCTGGACCTTCCTTTTCACCACCTCAACTCTGGAAGGTCACAGGCTGCTTCTAGGACATGGCAGAGTTAACATAAAAGATGACTGGCACCTCTTTTCCATCGAGGTCTCCCACATCGAGTAACCCTGAGTCGTGGTAGGGAAAAGCTTTAACTTTAAATGAAACTGGGATGGAGTTTACAAGGGATATGATATTTTAATTGTAAAATGTAACTTTTTGCCACTTGTGGTAGCCAGAGGACATTTCCAAGCATGACAAGTTATGGAACTTGTTCCAGCATTCACCTAAAAAGAATGAAAAACTACTTCCACAAAGTAGATGAGAAAGCACTGAAGATAAAAATAAAATTGTTTTCATTTAAATCCTGTGGGTACTGTTCTTTCAATATACTTTAAAGTATTAAATATACATAAAGTATGTAAAAGATAAAAATTCAGGAACCTCTAAATTTATTATGCCAAGGGAGTTATATAGGATGTTTGTAATTTTGCTTCTTAGATTATAAATTAACTCTCTTCCTCATTGTTCTTATTCTGTAAATGATTAGGAGAGACCAGAGACCAGGCCTTCTCTCTTCCAATCATGGATCTTTGTTATAGATTATTGTCCTGTACTTAACTCAGACCAGATAATGCCCCAAACCTCATAACTGTTACATCTTCAGTGTGGAATGTGAAATACACCTTTCCTGAAAGAAAAGACCACCTTGACTAATCAGATTGTTGTAAATATGCATTAAGTGTTACATAAAAAGATATTGAAATTCTATTAAGATTCCCTTAACTTTGTCTACATAAATAATCCCAAACTTCAACACTTTTGAACACTGTCTTCCATTGTTTGGAATCTGTGCTTCCCAGTAGACTCACCCTCAAATTTCGCACTTGAATAAGCTCTCTTTAAACTAGATTCTGACCCTTTTGAATATTTATGTTGACAAGCACATTATTACTTTTATGAAAGTTGCACATACCAAGATGAACTCACATTGGTCAGGGCCAGACAAAACAGGGCGAGGAAGCCTGAAGAAGAGGAGGCTCATGTTTACAAGTCTGCAGTAAGAACTGTGATATGGGTTGGATCTGTGTCCCCACTCAAGTATCATGTCAAATTGTAATCCATAATGTTGGAGGTGGGGCTTGGTGGGAAATGATTGGATCATGAGGTGGATTTCTCATAGTTCAGCAGCATCTTCTTGATACTGTCCTCACAACAGTGAATGAGTTCTCATGTGACCTGGTCATGTAAAAGTGTGTGGCACCTCCCTCAACTCTCTCTCTTGTTCCTGTTCTTGCCATGTGAGATGCCTTGCTTCTCTCCCCTTTGCCTTCCACCATAATTGCAGGTTTTCTGAAGTCTCCCCAGAAGCCAAGCAGATACCAACATCATGCTTCTTGTATAGTCTGCAAAACCATGAGCAAATTAAACCTCTTTTCTTTATTAATTACCCAGTCTCAGGTATTTCTTTATAGTAATTTGAGAACAAACTAACACAAACTGTTTGCCAAGGACTTTCTAAAAACACTTTTGCATCCTTCACTCATCTTTTGCTTTGATAAGGCTTATCACTAGTCAGTCTTAGGACTGTCATAATTCAGATAAGATGCTCTAAGAAGAACACTTGTCCCATAACAACATCTCCACCAATTAACTGTTAAGAACTCTAGCTTTGAACTTCTGGAACCAATGAAGTCCGTTTCAAAAACTTGCATATCCCATATAAATCTCTTTTGCTAATAAAAGCTGCCCTTACTCTTCCCTCACTGATCACACTGGTGGCTTGCCATCCCATGCATCCTAGATTATGATTCTTATTTCTTTATAAACTTGATATATTTAGAGAGAGTTCTTTCAAGTGTCATTTTCTTTCAGATTGACACTCGTAAAAATAAAATGTGCTTCCTCTCTATAAGTATGGTGGAATTTCCCAACATTTCACACCAGGGAATGGGGCTCAGCAAATACTTTCTTACGCTAATATCACTGAGACGAGGCAAAAGGCCGTAATTATACAAATTAATGGCTCGGTGAAATACAAAGGAAAATAGAAGCCTAATTAATTAATCTGCTAATTGGCTTTCCTTGTTATAAGCATCAATGTTCAGTATTTAGCTTTAATATATCCATTGGACAGGAAATAACAGAGTCCCAAAGGCTTTTGGAAGTCTCATCACAGGACTTTCCCTGTGAAAGTCTCCTACCTTGGGCCACACCTGCAAATCGGCTGAAGAAAGGCTGAGGACTTCATGAGTGCCGAAGGCACAACAGAACTCCCAGATGCCCTTATGAGGTAGTAAGAGTGTTTCAGGCTGATTTCTGTGCTTTTTTTATATTAAAGGAAATTGGTCTCTGTTCAAGGATTTTTAAAGGAAAACTTCTGAAATAAACACTTTTAAATTTCCCTTAAAGCTTTTTTTAAAAAAAAATTCCCAGCTGCGTTCAATCATCTTTCAACAAATATTTGGAGTACCCACTAGTTCCTAGCCCTGTGCTAGTTGTGAGACAATGACTCATGTTGGGAGATAATTTTCCCTGGGTCTCTTGCATTTCCATATACCTTATCAAAGGGTATTTATTGCTTTGATCTGGACTGTCTTTTCAAGAATGTTCGGATAGCAAACAGCCTTGGAAGGTAGAGAGAGTGTCTCTTTCCCAGGCAGAAGGCAGGTTTGTTTCCCAATCTAGATGTGATAGTGTTTCACACTGAAGCAAAGGTTGGTCAGATTCACTGGCACCCTCTTAGAAGACAGACGGTTCCCCTAAGCTCAGGGTTCCTTGGCTGTGACACAAACCCACTGTGTGTGCAGCGTCTATGTGGGCTGCTCTATCACCTGCATAGAATTTGGGGGTTAAGAGAAACTGATGCAAACATGAAATATATGTGCCTGCTGTGGAAGTAACAAAGTTCTCTGTTACTGATTCAGGAGTCTTGTGTCTTCTACCAGCATCCATGAAACTATGGCAGGCTAATTGTTAGCTTGCAGGCAAAATAAAATCCAAGACCCTCCACGTTTTTTGGCATTCACTCCTCCATATCAAGGAGCTCATGGTCTTTTGGGAGATTAAAAGCAAATAAAAAATCATCAAAATATGTGTTACCTGGAGTGATAAAAATATACTTAAGGTGTATGGGAATATTATGAAATCAGTGGGGAGGAACACTCAAGGAAAGTTTCTAGGAGGTGCTGCTATCTGAACAGAATCTTCAGAATTCACGGGAGTCAGCAAGGTGAGGAGGACAAGGATAAGCACAGCCATGGCAGCAAGACAACATGTTGTGTGTAGAGAACTGAACAAGTCACTGATGCTGAAGCATCAAGTGTGAACCTGGGATTGATCCCAAACATAGCTGGAGCAGTAGAGGCCAGATCCTAGAGACCTTTTATTACAGGACCCTGGATTGTAGCTGCAGCCCAGTTTTCTCCAAAGAGAAGCAAACAAAGCTATCCACTGTGGTGCAGGAAGAAATATACTGAAACTTCTATATATATCTAAGTCTTACTGAAAAAAAATTTTGTTACTATCAAATGGATTGGCACAGACTCCCTCACCTGATCTGTACGTTTGATGCTTGGGGATCCCCAGGGGAAGGGTAAACCTCCTCAATCACTGGTAAATGTTTAGCATATTGTAAAATTGCATATGCATACTAAGTATGAATATTTACAGACTGTATAATCAAATTTTATTAGTCTGTCACAAAATGGGCAAGTGGCTTAAAAAGAATCCCAGCAAAGAAACCAGATTGCTGATAGCCCTAATAATGCAAACGCAAGCAAATGACCCCAAAATGAACTGACACTTCTAGCCTGATTGCTTCATCAGTCACATTACAAGCTAAAATCAATGAAAATTTAATCAGATCTGACCACAGAAATTAGTTTTCTTGTTAATCAAAATATAGATCTATATCTACTGCTGATAAATATGTACTGCATTGTAAGTACATATTAATTCTTGAAATAGCTAATACTGGTGTTGAGTCATCACAACTGCCAAGGCATTTAAAAACTGAACATTCTAAACAGAGAATCAAACATTACAGTTTTTTCAGGGCTGCTGAAAGTTCTATATGCCTTGATGCAGCAAGTATTGTTGGAAGATGCATTTAAAAATATCACGGCATCTTTGGAAAACTCATATTAGTATAAATTATACAATGTGGGAGGTTTGCTACACAGTTAAAAGAAAACACTGGAGTTTCAACATCTCTCCCCTTATGGTATTTGCTAGTATCTGTTTTAGTGATAAAATATCCAAAGAGCTACATTATGTGAACAACTGAAGCAGTGATTCTCAACCCTAACTGCACACATAAACATTAACTGGGTATGTTTTAAAAATGCTCATAGTCAGACTAATTTCTTCCCAGACTAATTAAATCAGAATCACTGTAAATTCTTTATAGTTAGGAAGGAGGAAAGAAGGGAAGGTTAGTGCCTTCCCTTGCTGTGAAATAGCATTCACTGAATAGCACCTCACTGTGCTATTCACACTGAGGTGTGATAGCACCTCACTGTGAAACCCATTCACCGAATCTTCAGAAGCAAACCATTGCTACAAAGAATTTAAAGCCAAGAGCCAGGATTGCACAAACGGCTGCTGGAGGTCCTCAATGTGCAGTCAGTTCTGCTATTAAATAACATACGCATTCCTAAAAATCACCACACCACCCTATGCAAAATCACAATTAAAACCATAGGGCATTTTAGAGGAAAATGAGTTAACAGGCATAACATTCAAAAACTTCGTAAGTGACGGGTTTTTTTTAAAGGTAGAAATTTCATAAAAACAGAAGCAGTTTTCCATGTGTTAAATGGTTAAGAAATACATAAATATATAATAAATTTGGCACTGTACCTTGAAAAAGGCCTGAAGACTTGTGAAAATAAGTATTAAAAGTGTTGTACCTTGTAGGTTATTGTGCAGTGGAGAAGGAGGGTTATCTGAAATTGTATGAAAAGTTCACCAGATGTGAACAGGCATGGTTCATAACACATGCAAACATATTGTGGTAAATTGAAGTAGCTGGTAGATATTTGATGGGTATGTGTGTGTACCAGCTACTTCAATTTACCACAATATGTTTGCTAAAACTAATTCCTAATATATTAAATGGACTGGAATGAACACACATTCTAAAACAAGCTTTATAGCAGAACTTACTGCTCTTAAAAGTACAAAAACAACACGTTAAAATATATTATAATCTTTCACTAATTTGCAACGAGATGGAGAATGGCCAAGAAAATTTTTTGCATCTTACCAGAGGTTTGCTGATTATCTCACTGCAAAGTAAATAGAAGAATTGCTGAACTTTAAGTTCAGTTACTATCTGTTTTTCTTTTACAAAAAAAGACAAGTAACCTAAATTTGCTGACCTCTCCTAGAATAAAAACAAATGCCTCTGTAATATGCTACTGACAAGATATTTCAATAAAAATAAACACATGCACACTCTCCCTTCATTGTAAAGGTGGCATTTTAACCAAAAGGGACAAAGTAAGGGCTTTCCAAAAGAAACTTGAGTTGTGGAAGGAACATTTTATAAGCAAATAGTTGGAAATGACTTCACTATTAGATAATTTTTTGCTGATGTGTTTCATGTATAAAAACTCTCAAATTTGCACACATTAAATTAGAAACTGAATTTTCTAATCCATCTAAAAATCTTCCACATGAGAAGTTTCTGTGAGTTTTGAAGCGAATCGTGAAATGTATTAAAAGCATCATTCCCAATTAGTCTGTAGGGAAAGGCATCAGGGGAAATAAAGTTTACTGGCCAAATTTAATTTAAAAAATACTTTTGTATTACTGATGGACGAGACTGAAAAACGACTATCTAGACTTAGTAAGTTCAACCAATTATCTACTTACTCCATTTGAATACGTGTATCTTTGTAAGACTGCTTTTTAAAATTTGACTGCCAATAAAACCACGCATAGAGCTAAACTAACCTAAGAGACAGACTTTCAGATCATTCTATCACAAAGTGTAATTTTGAAAAAAGAATGTGATTTAAAAAGAAATTCAAAGTATACTGAATTACATTCACATTGCTCTAATTTCCTCAGTACTGAGAGTAAAAAAGATTCCATATCAGTAATAAATAGAATAAAATATAAAATTATTTTTAAATGTGTTTTATCTTTATTACTTTTTTCTCTGTTTCCAAGATATTATTAGAACATGTGGATAGTTTATAAATAAATAAAATACAAGTGAATGTAAACATGATGTGTTGGATTTTTTTTTACTGATAGATGTGATGATCAAAAAAGTTTTAGAGACCATTGCTGGAATTGTTGAGGAGATGAAACAGCTGGAACTGCATTCAACTGCATGTTATCTGAAATACTTTAGAGAGTTTAATTTTCTCATGAAAACGTTGCCTAGGAGCAGGCAGTCCCAGGCTGGGATTCCTGTGATGCCCAGAGTCCTGCCTTTCCACAAAGCCTGATTTGACTTATAGATTTGCCCCTCATGCACACAAAATGGTTGCTGTACCCTCAGACATCATTTCCACATTCCAGGCAGGCAGAAAAGGGAAAGTGAAGGAAAGAATGCAGAACACAGACCTTAGCTGAAGGTCTGTACAAAATACCCAGGGTGAGGCACCTGGGGAATAAGATCCAGAGTGGCCAACAGCAGGAAGGCTCTTACTGTATTTACATCAAGGTAGATGCTGAAAGTAGGCATCAACAAGAGTCACTGTAGTAAAGTAAGCAAAAAGCCCAATTGATAGCTGGTTGCATATTGGCAGTGAGGGCTGATGTCAACCATTTCCTAGACTGGAGTCATGGCAGTTGTATAATGGAGTCTGCTCTGCATCTGAAAGCACAGGCTCTGAAGAGATCAGTCGGCAGCTTCTCTGGAAAGGCAGACTATGAAAAGGAAAAGCTAAACAACATTCTTCCAACTCCCATCACTCACATTTGTTAATCCATTAACTCATTTTTGCAAACAATAGCATATCTGGTCATCTACGGCTTCGACAAACCAGACTGGTGTCAACTTCAACATATTCTTTGGGAAAACTCTGATTAGAAATGCTGAAAATTAATCTTCAAATGATCTCATTCATTCACTCATGTAAATCAGCCTTCATGATTGTAGGCTACTACAAGCAACCCAAACAAGGAAATGTACACAGAATGTATAAATGTTCACAGCTTAGAAGGACAGCCAAATTCTCTCTGGGATAATTTTATCCTTATAAGGAAAAGTTACCCTGATTTATGTTCAGCGTAATTTTCTCAAATATAGTATTTTTGGGCTTTCTGCTCTGCAGTAGTTAGAATCAGCTACTTTGTTAAAACAGCAGAAATAGTATAAAACTTAAAGCCAAGATTATATATTGTTCACAACAGTGTGTTCAGGCTGTTTTATATTGCTCAAGACTCACAGTCTTGTGCATTATTCATTTACTCCAAACAGGGCATGTACTACATTACTGCTGAGATGCAATCACTTGGAAAAAGACAGTTCCTATTTATTCTGAAAAATTATTTCATTTCAGAAAGCTTTTTCTTTAAGCTACCATCATAGGCACTGATGACCATCCTAATCATGCCCTCCTGCACTATGTAATTCTCTAACTTGAAATAAAAATTGAATTTTCCCTCTTGGGTTTTATACTTGGAAGGCGACGGCTCTGGAAGAAGTGAAGTAGAGTATTTGAGGCCCCACAGCAAGAGTGCAAGTGTCCCTGTTCAAAGGAGCCCTCCTTTTGTCACTTGAAGCCATCACTTCACTGCTCATCCCCTTTCCCTCTCATACTTGAAACTCTCCCAGACTTTAAAAATCTCATCCTGAATCCTAAATACCTCTACAGTTGTCATGGTCTCTCTATTGCACAACAAGATTCTTAGATAGTAATTTATGTTGTCCTTACCTCCTCAACTACTACTCTCTTATTCTCACCAAAAAGGTCATTGCCTAATGACCCATTCCCACGGAGCCAGGCACTTCTGCAGAAGATATCCATGGGAAGATTATCTTCTCCGCGCCCTCACAGGAACATAAAGGTGCGTGGCTCATCCCAGTTCTCCAACCTTCAGGCCTTCTCCAGTCCTACTGGAGGACTGATTTCACACTCTTCTCTTCTCAACCTGGATCCTGGTCAGCCTTTTCAATACTTGACCTCCCTTTCTGGAGTCCTTTTTCCTTCCCATATTATTGATCCCCATCCCTAGAAGGTCTCACCGGGCTCTTGAATATCTGCAACTGTCCCCAGTTGCCCAGTTAATTTGATTCCTATGTAGTTTACTAGTTCCACCCTTTATGCATTTGCTCATGGTATTATTCCTGCTAGCCAATCACAAATGCCAATCACTTGTACCATCTGCTCTTAGACCGAAATACGAAGTGCCTTCATGCAGCCTTCCTTGATTAATCCCTATACCATATAGTTTATTCAACATCACCAAATACACAGAAGCACAATTTCTCTCTCCCTAACACTTGAGTGTATGATCCTTGTGCCCTGTTTCTTATATGATTATCTTTACTGCCACATGCATACTTTTAGAGATTAAGGTATGCACATACACACACACGTTACTCAGGTGATTAATGAATGCTGATACAGACCTTTAGCAAGGAACAAAATAACAATTTCCCTGGAAGCCTCTGTCCACTCTCACCCATCTCCACTAGCACTTTGTCCATTTCTTTATCACTAGAGTTGACCACATGGTAATAAGGCTAATTGCCTGCCTTCTCCAATCCCCAGGGAGCTTCTAGGAAACAAGAATGGAATCCTATTTAGTTCTGTATCTCCAGCACTCATACAACGCCTGAGACAGAGTAAGAGGCTTAATAAGTATTTACTGCATGTATGACTTTTGAGATGGAGGATTCAAACCAGGAAATCAGGCTGTGATCAACAACCAAAATAAAATTAAGATGGGGTTAGGAGGTGAGAAGTGGGGAGAATCAAGTTACAAAATACTCAGTACTAGCCGAGCACAGTGGCTCATGCCTATAATCCCAGCACCTTAGGAGGCCAAGGCAGGAGAATCGCTTGAATCCATGAGTTCAAGGTCAGCCTGGGAATGTGGCGAAATCCAATCTCTACAAAAAAAATACAAAAATATTAGCTGGGTATGGTGGCGTGTGCCTGTGGTCCCAGCTACTCGCGAGGCTGAGGTGGGAGGATCACCTGAGCCTGAGAGGCGGAGGTTGCAGTGAGCCAAGATTGCACCACTGCACTTTAGCCTGGGTGATGGAGAGAGACGCTGTCTCAAAATAAATAAATTAATTAATGAAATAAAACAAAATGCACAGTACCAATAAGGGTTGTTTTATGTACATGTTAAAAGCAAATCTCAGCATGATAAATAGTGCATGGTGAAAGAAATTACCAGAGAACAAGAGAGGACATCTTAAAAAATATTTAATGCAGTTTATATATATATATACACACCTACTTATTCAGGAAATTGTTACTAAGAGCCTATGTGTGACTGGCACCAAGCCAAACACTGGGGTTACAAGAGTGATGGTCCCTGTTCTCACAGGACCTCTTAGAGTCTAGCGAGGGAAATAACATTAACTAGAAGCAAGGAAAATGAAAACATAATTGCAAACTGTGGTAACTACTATGAAGAAGAAATAAAGGATGCCATGAGTCTATCTACAGGAGGCTCTGACTAAGATGACGCTCGATAGGGGGAAAACTGCATTTTTTTAAAAAGACACAAAACAAGACCAACCTGGATCAGCTTCTTCAAAAGTCATCAAGCTGCCCTATTATCTCTTCCCATATCTGTCAAAATAGTCCTGCAGTCCATGATCCTGACAAAGGGGGTGTCTTGAAGAAGACAGTCTTCATTTTTCTTCTTTGTAAAGACTGTCATGTAGCCCTCTTAATAAACATGCTTCAGTGCCTCCACCACTTCCTTATTAAGCGGAAATTGTTGATATACTAAAGTATCCTTCTATATACACATTATTTCCTTTGACTTTTTTTCAAGAACGATTTTGAAGAGTGAGTGTGCTGGTTGAATAGTATAAACATTTCCATGACTCTTGGATCACCCCGCCAGCCTAGTGTCCTCCCATGCATAATGTCGAAGTGCACCCATTTGTCCACAGCTTTGTTGGCAGTACATTTTATTGTCTTCTCCATATTTGCTAGTTAAATAGATATAAACCAGTGTTTAACTCTTGTTTTTTTTATTGTGAATTAAGTAGCGGTTTTTTTTACTTCAACTTTTTTTTAAGTTTCAGGACATGTGCAAGTTTGTTACACAAGTAAATTATGTGTCACTTGGGTTTGGTCTATAAATGATTTTGTCATCAGGTAATGAGCATAGTACTTGATAGGTAGTTTTCCAACCCTCACCCTCCTCCCACACTCCCTCTCAAGCAGGCCCCAGAGTCTGTTATTCCCATCCTTGTGTCCATGTGTACTCAATGCTTAGCTCTTGATTACAAGTAAGAACATGTGGTATTGGGTTTTCTGTGTTAATTCACTTAGGAAAATAGCCTCTAGCTGCATCCATGTTGCTGCAAAGGACATGATATTGTTCTTTTTTATGGCTGCATAGTATTCCACGGTGTGTATGCATCATATTTTTTTTTATCCAGTCCACCACTGATGGGCATAACCATTTCTCTTGAGGCCTTTGTCCACTCTCACCCATCTCCACTGGCACTCTGTCCATTTCTCTACCATTAGAAAGCTGAGCTACATGATAACAAGGCAAATTGCCTGCCTTTTCCAATCCCCAGGGGCTCCTGGAAACAAGAATAGAATCCTATCCAACTCTGTATCTCCAGCACGCACACAGTGCCTGAGACAGAGTCAGAGGCTAAATAAAGATTTATTTCAATATTAATTAATAAAAATATTAAATTATCTAATAAATAGTTTCTATTTGTATTCAGTCAAACAAATATTTAAATTAACATTTTATTCAATCTAGATTGATTCCATGTCTTTGTTATTGCAAATAGTACTACAATGAACATATGAGTGCATGTGTCTTCATGGTAGAAGGATTTATATTTCTTTGGGTATATACCCAGTAATGCGATTGCTGGGTCAAACAGTAGATCTGTTTTAAGCTATCTGAGAACTCTCCATACTGCTTTCCACTGTGGTTGAGCTAATTTACATTCCACTAGCAGGAATTCCCTTTTATCTGCAGCCTCACCAACATCTGTTATTTTTTGACTTATTATTAATAATAGTCATTCTGACTAGTGTGAGATGGTATCTCATTGTGGTTTTGATTTGCATTTCTCTGATGATTGGTAATGTTAATTTGTTCATATGCTTGTTGGCCACATTCGCATGTATGTCTTCATTTGAAAAGTGTCTATCCATGTCTTTTGCCTATTTTTTAATGGGGTTATTTTTTTTGCTTGTTGATTTGTTTATGTTCCTTAGAAATTCTGGATATTAGTCTTTGTCAGATGCATATCTTGTGAATACTTTCTCCCATCCTGTAGGTTGTCTGTTTACCCTATTGGTAGTTGCTTTTGCTATGCAGAAGCTTTTTAATTTAATTTCTGTTTTGTTGCAATTGCTTTTGCAGACTTTGTCACGAAATCTTGGTGAGGGCACATGTCCAGAAGGGTATTTCCTTGGTTTCTTCCAGGTTTTTATAGTTTTAGGTCTTACATTTAAGTCTTTAATTCATTTTGAGATGATTTTTGCATATGGTAAAAAGAAGGGTTCAGTCCAGTTTCAATCTTCTGCATATAGCCAGCCAGTTAATTATTCCAGCACTATTTATTGAATAGAGTACTTTCCCCATTGCATGTTGTATTAGCAATTACCTCCCATGGGGTCCCTCACATGACATGTGGGGGATTATAGGAACTACAATTCAAGATGAGCTTTGAGTGGGGACATAGCCAAACCTTATATGCTATTGTCAACTTTGTCAAGATCAGATGGTTATAGGTATGCAGCTTTATTTTAGGGTTCTCTAAGATGTTCCATTGGTTTGTGTCTGTTTTTGTACCAGTATTATGCTGTTTTGGTTACTGCAGTCTTGTAGTAGAGATTGAAGTTGGATAGTGTGATGCCTCTGGCTTTGTTCTTTCTGCTTAAGATTGCTTTGGCTATTCGGGCTCTTTTTGGTTCCGTAAGAATTTTAGAACCTTTTTTTTTTTTTCTAATTCTGTGAAAAATGACATTGGTAACATGATAGGAATAGCATTGAATCTGTAAATTGTTTGAGCAGTATAGCCATATTCTTCCTATGCATGAGCATGAAATGTTTTTCCATTTGTTTATGTCATCTCTGATTTCTTCAAGCAGTGTTTTGCAGTTCTTATTGTAAAGATCTTTTACCTCCCTGGTTAGCTGTATTCCTAGGTATTTTACTCTTTTTGTGGATACTGTGAATGGGATTGCATTCTTGATTTGGTGCTCAGCTTGGATGCTGTTGGTACACAGAAATGCTACTAATTTTTGTACACTGTTTCTAGTTTGTATCCTGAAACTTCATTAAAGTTGTTTATCAGTTCTCAGAGCCTTTGGGCACAGACTATATGGTTTTCTAAGTATAGAATCATATAATCTGCAAAGAGAGATAGCTTGACTTCCTCTATTCCTATTTGGATGCATTTTATTTCTTCCTCTTGCCTGATTGCTCTGGGTAGGACCTCCAATACTGTGTTGAATAGAAATGATGAGAGTGGGCATCCTTGTCTCATTCTGGTTCCCAAGGGGAATGCTTTTGCCTATTCAGTACAATGTCAACTGTAGGTTTGTCATAGATGGCTCTTACTATCTCGAGGTATATTCTTTTGATGCCCAGTTTGTTGAGAGTTTTTAACATGAAGGGATGTTGAATTTTATTGAAAGCTTTTCTGCATCTATCGAGATGACTGTAAGGTTTTTCTTAGTTCTGTTTATGTGAGAAATCACATTTATTGGTTTGCATATGTTGAACCAACCTGTATCCCAGGAATACATCCTACTTCATAATGGTGAACTAACTTTTTGATGTGTTCCTGAATTTAATTTGCTAGCATTTTGTTAAGGTTTTTAGTCTATGTTCAACAGGGATATTGTCCTGAAGCTTACTTTATTTGTGTCTCTGCCAGGTTTTCGTGTCAGAATAATGTTGGCCTCATAGAGTGAGTGAGGGAGGAGCTCTTCCTCCTCAGTTTCTGGGAATAATTTCATTAGAATTGGTACCAACTCTTCTTTGTGTGTCTGGTAGAATTTGGCTGTGAATCCGTCTGGCCTGGAGTTTTTTCTGGTTGGTAAGTTTTTATTGTTGATTCAATTTTGAAACTTGTTGCTCTGTTCAGGATTTCAATATCTTTCTGGTTCAGTCTTGGGAGGTTGTATGCTTCCAGGAACTTATCCATTTCTTCTAGGTTTTCTAGTTTGTGTACACAGAGGTGTTTGTAAGAGTCTCTGAGGATCTTCTGTATTTCTGTGTGGTCAGTAGTAATGTCACTTTTGTCATTTCTGATGTGTTTATTTGGATCTTCTCTCTTTTGTTCTTTATTAATCTAGCTAGCAGTCTATCAATCTTGTTTAATATTTCAAAGAACAAACATGTAATTTCATTGTTCTTTTATATGGATTTTCACATATCAATTTCATTCAGTTCTGCTCTAACTTTGGTTATTTAATTTCTTCTGCTAGCTTTGGGGTTGGTTTGCTCATGTTGTTCTATTTCCTCTAGGTGTGATATTAGCTTGTTAATTTTGGGATTTTTCCAACTTATTGATGTAGGCATTTAGTGCTATATATTTTCCTCTTAACATTCCTTTAGGTGTATCCCAGAGATGCTGGTATGTTTGTACGTCTGTCTTCATTAGTTTCAAATAACTTTTTTATTTTTGCCTTAATTTCATTCTTTACCCAAAAGTCATTCAAGAGCAGGTTGTTTAATTTCCATTTAATTGTATGGCTCTAAGTGACTTTCTTGGTACTGATTTCTATTTTTATTGTGCTGTGGTCCAAGAGTATGGTTGGTATAATTTTGGTTTTTTATCTTGTTGAAAATTGCTTTAAGGCCAAGAATGTGGTCCATCTTAGAGTATGTACTGTGTGTTGATGAGAAGAATGTATATTCTATTACTGTTGGGTGGAATATTCTGTAGATGTCTATTAAGCCCATTTGGTCAAGTGTAGTGTTTAGGTCCCAAATATCTTTGTTATTTTTCTGCCTCAGTGATCTATCTAACACTGTCATCACTGAAGAGTTGAAGTCTCCTACCATTATTGTGTAGTTATCTAATTCTCTGCATAGATCTCTAAGAACCTGTTTTATGAATCTGGATGCTCCAATGTTGGGTGCATATATATTTAGGAGAGTTAAGGCTTCTTGTTGGATTGGGCCCTTTGTCATTATGTAATGTCATTCTTTGTCCTTTTTTTTTTTTTTTTTTATCATTTTTGATTTAAAGAATGTTTTGTCAGAAATAAGAACAAAAACTCCTGCTCTATTTTTGTTTTCCTTTTGCTTGATAGATCTTCCTCCATTCTTTTACTTTGACCCTATGGGTGTCACTACATGTGTTTTTGTGGTGGTAGATATCAGTCTTTCATTTCCATGTTGAGCACTCCCTTAAAAACCACTTATAAGGCAGGTCGTGTGGTAATAAACTCCCTTAGCACTTGTTTGGCTAAAAAGATTTTATTTCTCCTTCACTTATGAAGTTTAGTCTGGTCGGATAAAATTCTTGGTTGGAATTTCTTTTCCTTAAGGATGCTGAATATAGGTCTCCAATCTCTTCTGGCCTACTAAGTTTCTCCTTAAAGGTCCTCTGTTAACCTGGTGAAGTCCCCCTTTGTACATGGCCTGCCCTTTCTCTCTAGCTGCCTTTAAGGTTTTTTCTTTCACATTGACTTTGGAAAATCTGATGACTATGTGCCTTGGGGATGGTTGTCTCATAAAACATTTCACAGGAGTTCTCTGAATTTCCATGTCAACCACTCTAGCAAGGTTGGGGAAATTCTGGTGGAAAATATCCTCAACTATGTTTCTCAAGTTGCTTGCTCTCTCTCCATCTCTTTGAGAAGATCAACGAGTTGCAGGCTTGGTATCTTTACATAATCCAATATTCCTCAGAGGATTTGTTCATTTTGTTATTAAATAGTTTTCAAACACCAATTTACAGGCTTTTCTTTCTTGTATGTCATTTTGAACCAATTATTTACCTTCTCTAAGCATAAGTTTCCTCATATGTCAAACATACCCACCTGTGCAGTGTTATTTAAGAATGAAATGAAATAATGCTCTTAAAATGCTAAACCTAATACCTGGATGTCGTAAAGCTTCAATAAATGAAAACTATAATGTCTACTTATCCATTGTCAATTTGGTGTTCTTTCAGATTTGTAAGTACTCCTATTATGATTTATGTATTATAATAAACATAAACTTGATGAAATAATTGAAAATATTTTCTCTCATTCTACCATGTTCTTTACTATCTTAATTTTGCTTGTTCTTACTGTATGAATAGCTTTATACAATAAATATTTGTGAAAGAGGGCCGACGGGCCTCTGCTAATACTGTAGCTTTATTTTCTGAATTCTGTGACAACTATTTTGGTCATTTAAATGTATAGAGGGTAAAGAGTTCACTCTTTGATTCACAATCATTTCCTAAAATTGCCCAAAACGGGATCTTTAGAAAAGTAAGATGTTACGTAGTGTTTACTCTGCAAATGTTTGTATTCATATGACTCTAGAAACCTGTTTTACAGGAAAATACTCCCCTTGCTTCCCTTTGGCCAAGAAACACCTGAAGAAAATTGTGTTGCCAGCTCCATACTGGAGTCCTTCACTTTTATTCAAGAGGTCATTGGTTTTTTTCAAATAGTTTTAGGTACTGCAGCCACAAAAAGGGTTGACAACAATTATCTTAAAAAGCTACTACAATGCATTTTACTTTTTAATATCTTATTTGCCAACTAAGAAATCTAGATCTCCAATTTCAAGGTGTCATTAGAATTAATATTCTCATTGGATGAACCTTGAGAGTATTATGCTAAGTGAAACAAGTCAGGCAGAGAAAGACAAATACTGCATGACTTCCCTTATATGTGAAATCTTTAAAAGCTGAACTCACAGAAGCAGAAAGTAGAATGGTAGTTGCCAGGGGCTGGGGGAGGGAGGAAATGGAGAGATGCTGGTCAAAGGGTACAAATTTCAGTTATAAGATAAATAAGTTCTGGAAATCTAATGTACAGAATAGTGACTCCAGTTAATAATACTACAGTGTATCTGTGAAATTAACTTGTTCTGTTAATTGTCCTGTGCACTGTAGAATCTTTACCAACATCCCTAGCCTCTACCCACTAGGTGCCAGTAGCGCTCCTGAGTCATGTCTATCAAAAATGTCCCCAGACACTGAAAAATTTCCCCTTGGGAGAAAAACTGCTTCCCCACCCCTAGTTGAGAACCTTAGCTCACCCTCCTGTATCTGACTTCCGGATTACTTGGTCTATGGCCTTTGCTTACCAGCCCTAATATGGTTTAGGCAACGACTGTTCTGCTTCTTCTCCCAGCCCTTTTCTGCAGCCAAAAGCTTGAGGTATCCAGAAAAATGCTCTGATTCAGGGCAAGTTGCTATAAAATAATTTAAAAAATAGTTACAATGTGTTTTCTGTTTTGTCAAAGTTTTATCAGCCTAAGGGGAAGCTGCCTATGGTGTAGCCAGCAGTGTGAGAGGAAGGCAGCTGTGTCCCAGCCTCCCGGACTTCTAGCCGGCCACAACAGGGCCTTCTCCTGGAAGCACCCCTGCTGTAAGGCCAGCCTAGCGCCACAACAAACCGTGGAGTCCACACAAAGCACAGTGGCCAAGGAATAGTGATACTGTGTGCTCTCAGAGTTACACATAATTTTAGAGTTTACCTTCCTCAGTGCCCCATCTTACCCTCCATTTTAGAGAAGATAAAATATAGACCTTGGGTATGCATAGAAACTAAATGGCATACCCAAGGTCTCAAAGTTACTTAGTAACTGATCTCAGACCAGGAGCCTGTAATCTCGTCACAGGCCACTCACTCCAGGAATGGTGGGAGTAGGAACCTAACAGTTTGTAGTACCCACTCCCAGTACCCTAGTTCAGACATTTCATTCTTTAGTATTGGCTTTTCTACTTGTACTTGTGTGTTTAAACATATCACAGAACACTTGTATTTCCCCAACGCCCAGATAAAAAGAGCAATCCACGAGAAAGCAAGAAACCACAATATCAGGAGTTTAGAAAAGCACCAACAAGAAAAAAGAAACAGAGAGAGAGGACACATTTGCTGAGCACAAACTATACTGAGCACAAACTAAACACTTCAAACTAATGATCTTAGTACTTTTCAGCACGATCCTATGGAGTGCATTTGAAGACCAGCTCTATCACTAAACAACTACATAACCTTTGGTACATTAGACTCTCTGTACCTGTTTCCTCATCAATAAAATGGGTTAAATGATAGAATTTATTTCATTATATAAAGCAAAAAAGAAAAAAATAATTTATCTCATTATATAGTTGTGGAGGTTAAATGGCACAGTGTATGTAAAACACTCAGCAGAATAGCTGGCACACTGTAAGCACTTCATAGCTGTTACTGATTATTGTCCTGGATTCCAGGGAGCTATGTCTATGTCACCTCCATATTCAGACTGCCATATTTCCAGTCCCAGTCTGGTGACATGACCATCATTTACAGCAGCTCACTGGAAGCCACAGAATTCCTTCCCCTGACTTTGCATTGATTAATGGCTCCTGTGAACAAGCTATGAGAAAGACAAAGATCACGGGATAATCCCACTGCTTCATAGAGGTGCACTTTTGCTCAATAAATGTTTTTAGCCAGAAATTCAAACTTTAAATATGAATAAAATATAGTGTTCTCCCCCGGGCAGCACACAGTTTTTCATCTACCAAATGTTTATTGAGTACTTACTCTGCGCCAGGCTCTATACCAGTCTCTAGGATATAGTGGAAAAGGACAGAGCCCTGCTTTCATAGTTACTGCATTCTAGTGTAGGGAAGACAATAAAAAATAACTCAAATATACTATCAACAGTAATGAGTGCAAAAAAACTGAAATAAAATAGACTTGACTGCTAGAGAGAGATGGAGGGTGGGAGCACAGTATTTAGAATGGGTAGCTAGGGAGGTGGCATTTGGGCTGGTAGCTGGATGACAAGAAGCATCCAGGCAGGTGAGTTTGAGGACACTAAATGCATCTATAGCCAACAAGGACATGTGTGTATGTGGTTCTGATTGCAGTTTCTTTCTTTGCATCACTTGGGTTCATTTTCTCACTGGGTTTGCCCTCCTGTTGGCTGCCATAACAACATGGGCAGCTCATTTTATTTTGCCCACCCAGTCACTCCTCAGCCCACACTCTGCTCATACCCAATCCTAGCAACTAGTCATGGAAACATTATCTAGAAAACAATAGAGTCCATAACTCTGCATCAGCTCCAAGGACTACTCAGCTGTAACTGATAATTATTCAGGCAGCCCTGTCCCAGGAGAAATCCTCAGTCATTGCCTATCCTTCACAAATAATTAGCTTGGCCTCCTCAAGGCAGTTTCTATCTTGCTTTCAACAAAAGGCTCAGGTAAGTGATTTATAATAGCCCTGTCTGACACCAGATGATATTCTTATCTACTCTTTGTAGTCAAACTTTTCTATTTTGACTCTGGATATATCTGCATTCAGGACAAGTCTCTTGATTTCAAATATTTCTGTAAGGTATACTCCCAGAAGCTGCAGTCTATGTACAGTTTGTTTCTACTCATCTGTGGTATCTAATTTAAGTTCTCTCATATAAGAAGATAAGCAGAATGCTTCTGTGTTTAATGGGCTATGTAAGACCAAAATAAGTTGCCACCCTATGTATCTTCCAGGAAATGAGTTCAGGTGAGGCTTGTGTACTTTTATTCACCTTATATTGGAATGTGGCTTAGCAAGTGCAATCTTACATCTTGAATGATAATTCAGAATCATTTCTCCTGACACTGACATTCCCTGTGTGTGTCTTTGAAATCATCTTCTGAAGACCTTCAAATATTTGTCCTTAGTTTTTATTCTCAAAGGAAAGCTAAAGAATTGAACAAATATGGCCACAACTACTCCATGATCTAATCATTTTCTCAATATTGAAGTATTGGGTTAACTATACATTATGAGAATGGAGAGAGGAGGAGAGAGGAGGAGAGAGGAAGAGAAGAGCCTGAGACCGGTTGTAAATCCTAAACAGAAGCCAGGGATTTACAATGTTCAGTCCCTAGAGAGTGCTGTGCTCATTTCTGGCCTGGACAAAGTCCACCTTAAGAGGATTGTGGAGAACACCAACTAGAGTACAGAGGGGGAGACTGGACAGAGACCTGAAAGAAGAGATCGGTGGGGGATGAGCTGGTATTATGGGGCCCAGAGGGAAGGCTGCAGACTTCTATTTACATACCAGCAGCACAGGAACAATGGGCAGCCCTAAACCCAGAGGTCAGTGGTCCAATTATTTTGCAGTTTTTCTCTCAGGCAATAACCCACTACAGAGGTCCTTACAAAAGTGTCCCCATCATAAAATACCTAGCCACAGGGGAACAGGCACTACTGACTTCTACTTCAATTGGGGTATGATTTTTCTCCCCAAAGGTAGATAGCTACAAAAATCTCATAATGGGCGAGAGGGAAGTAACATGATTTTCAGAATGAAAATCTTAACTCAAAACATACATATACTCATAGATAAATTTTCAAAGGCACTGAAAGTCTATAGTTTTAAGTGGCAAATAAGGAAGCAAGGTGGCCAGTAAATGCAAGGTAGAATTAATTATATGCCTAATGGAATCTCTCTCTCTCTGCCTGCCCTACTTCTGCCAAATATTATCATTATTATTCAACCTCCTAGGCTTTCACCATATCCTTGGATGATCGCACTGCTCAATACTGAAGCAGCTGAATAACCATGGACTTTAGGACACTTAGCCCCTCTCAGTCTCCAGATGGGCTGCTTATTTCCTATGCTTTATACATAAAAGGCTAGCAACTACACAGCGGTACATAGTTCATTAATTAACATTTTTTTTTTTTTTTTTCCCACCACCCCCCCCCCCCCCCCCCCCGCCCCCCCCCCCCCCCCCCCCCCCCCCCCCCCGCCCCCCCCCCCCCCCCCCGCCCCCCCCCCACCGGCTTTGGGGGCCCCCCCCCCCCCCCCCCCCCCCCCCGCGCCGGGCGGGCCGGGCCGGCCCCCGGCTTCCGGCGGGGGCCCCCCATAACCTCTAACGTGCCTTCTACAGCAACGTTTTGGGAGGGATTTAAAGATGCATAAGATGTACTCTCTTAGGGAGCTTGTGATCTGGCAGATAAGCAATGAAAATATACGTGAGTAACTACAATACAGGGAAAAACATGCTGTTGCACAAAGAGGGGGCAATCAAAATGTGATAGGGATTTGGAAGAGTTTCATGTCCTTGTAATTAAGGTATGCATTTTAAAAAAACACCTCTATTATTCAAAATAGAATAATTTATGCTGAGTGATCCCAAAATCTCAGTGACTTAAATATTTTACAGTTATGTAAGTTATACCCATGGCAGAAGTACTGAAAAAGGTTATATGGGATTTTTCTCTATTATTTCTGCAATTTCCTGTAAATCTAGTTACTGCACATTAAAAATATACATAGATAAACGGCAGACAGCTAGACATAGGTGAAGAACAGGGGACCAAACAACATTTCACTTCCTGCTCTTGATCCCTGTCCAGGCAGGTTGGCTTGGGGACTCTGTTCTCCACAGTCCTCACACAGAAAGTAGGCAGAGGGAGGCTCCACTTCTGTGTCTCCACAAAGCAACAGGAAGGAAATGTGGTGAAAGCGCACACTCACTCTTAAAGCTTTCACCCTGAAGAGGCACACATTTCCACTCGTGTTTCATTAGCGAAGCCAAATTATATGTTCATACCTAACTTCCAGGAGACAGGAGATGCCCCCAGGGAAAAAACAAAAATATTCTCAAATAGCATTAATGAATATTGTACCCAAGGACACAAACTATCTGCTGAGTCATTGGGGTTTGAGAGAGTTTTCTATTTTAAAACATAGCATGTATTTTGGCAGAGGGGAGGGTGTAGGGGGCATGTGTTTAGTCTTGTGTGACTTCCTTATAACAACAGAGTAAACTCTGAAATGCATTTAACCCAGAACACAGTCACCCAAACTGGTTGGTTGTGGAATAACTATGTGGCCTTCTTTCCATTGTTTAGCCCTCTGCCCACCAGCAGCACCCTGCTGTTACAATTCCTTCCTGAAGGCATTACACAGAATATGAATCATTGTGGATAATGCTGGTTGGAAAGCAATTCCAACTACATCGGATATGAATCTGAATTTTAAAGTGGCCAAAGATCTTCAGTGCCAACATTAAAGATGTTCTGTGCTGACTCTTGAAGTGCATTCTGTAAGAAGATTATCAAACAGCAAGGCACAATGAAACCAACCCAATACTCTCACTTACAAAGTCTACAACACTAGCATCCTTTCAGAAAGTCAAGGAAGTTTAGGGAAATCTCTACTTGGCTATCAGTAAGGGAAACTAATGAATGAGGACTAAGGAGCCCAAAAATAAGGTGAATAGTCAGGACAGCATCATGAGAAAGAACCAGGATGCCTCCTAGACAGGTGCCTCCTACAGATTGTGTGACTCTGAGCAAATAGTTTAACTTTTCCAAGCCTCCTTTGCTTCATCTTTAAAATCAGGAGATTACATCAGGTCATCTCTGAGGCCTTTTTCAAATTAAGGGCCAGATCATTTGTTCTTGAATCTAACTAGTAATGTGACCTTCAGTAAAGAGTTAACATCTCTGTGCCTTAATTTTCTGATCTGCAAAATAAGGATGGATCTAGTTCATAGCGTGGTTGTAAAGACCAAATGAGTTAACATATGTAAAGCCTTGAGAACAGTGCCTAGCACGTGACAAAGACTAAATAATGATTATCTGTATTATCATTGTTATTACTATTATTAATCTAAGAGAAAGCCAGAGAAGCAATGTTCTAAATTCTCAGCTCTGTGTCCTGGACCAGTTCATGAAAAGACATAAATATGTTTTAGATCAGTTTCCCAATGAATATGAGTTTAAAGATGAAAGTTAAAGGTATCAGTTATAAGTAAAAAAAAAAAAGGTTAAATTATTACTTTGATAGCTTCTGGACATTAGAAAAATTCAGTTCTCTTCATCTACACTTGAAAGAAGGATACAACTCCTCAACCCACTTGTTGTGGTTAATTTTATGTGTCAACTTGACTGGGCCACAGGGTGCCCAGATACTTGCTCAGATATTATTCTTGGAATTCCTATGAAGATGTTTTTGGACATGATTAACATTTAAAGCAGCAGACTGGGTAAAGCAGATTGTTCTCCCTAATGTGGTGGGCCTCATCCAATCAGTTAATGGCCTGAACAGAAGAAAGAGGCTGACCCTCCCTCAAGTAAGAGAGGATTTCTTCTGCCTGACTGTCTTCAACCTGAGACACTGGCTTTTTCATGCCTGTGGACACAAACTGAAACACTGGCTCTTTTGGGGGCTCAAGCTGGCCAACCTTCAGACTGGAACTACACCATCAGATCTTCCAGGTCTTCAGGTTTTGCCAACTCATCCTGCAGATCTTGAGACTTGTAAGCCTCCATAACTGCGTGTGAGCCAATTCCTTACAATAAATCAACTTTTCTCTCTCTCTCCATATGTATGTGTGTATATGTATAATATGGATTTCAAGAAAAGTTTAAGAAAAAAAGAAAGTTCCCTACATCTCTTTTTCATTCTCTTTATTGCTCTCTTGGCAGTCCCAGAATACGGCAGTAGTGCAGGATCCATGTATCTCCTATTAGTTCTGTCTCTCTGGAGAACACTCATGAACTTACCAGCCAACACTCTGCCTTGTTCCCCCCCCGCACTCTGTGGCATAGAAGATGGCCCTCCTAGTTGAGGCAGCTTGATGCAACGTGTCTCTAGCATCACACTGATGATCTCTCCACAATCTGGTAAAACTGACTTAGACTGAAGACCATGGGCTTCGGAGAGTCATAATATACACCAGCTCCAGAAGGGCAGAGATGGAACAAATTATAATCTGAATTTAGGGTTACAAAGATCTCAAAAGGGTCATTAAACACCGCCCCCAACTCTGAGTTTGAATATGTAGTCCCCCTGAGAGGTTACACTATCAAAATTAAATACATATGGACCAGAAAAATGAAGGCCCAGCATAAGGAAGTACACATTATCTTCAGATCCTAGTACCTGTGGGAATGAGGTAGGGTACGATAACCAACCCTCTCTTCCATATTGAAGAACAATTTGGTTGCATGAGCTCCAAGATTTTAAGAAAAAATAAAGTTCCCTAAATCTTTTTATTTACATTCTCTCTATTATTGCTCTGTTGGCAGTCCTAGAAAATGGCTGTGGTGCAGAATCCATGGTCCAAGCCGAAGTGGCTCCCACCTACCCATTCACAGGGTGCAGAGGTGCCAGGGAATACTCTCCAAAGGGGCTTCCACTTGCATCTGTCAGCTCTTCTGCCTTAGACCAGAGGCCTGATATTTCCAGAGGACAATGCAATTGTTTATTTATTTTTCCTCATCATCTGTAGGAAAGTCAACATCTTTCTAAAGCTTAGAGGAAATATTTTGAGGACATTCCCCAGAATGCACAGTGGAGGTGCCTCACCACTGCACTGGGCAAAGATAGCACGGCTCTGCCAAGGCCTGCTCTCCTCATTTAGATTGTGGGCAGGAGATACTTTTCCCATTTACATTAACTTCTTGTGCTAACATACACAGAGATACTATGGTGTCATCACTCTTCAACAAACCCTGAATACATCCTTATTCTGTGAAGGCTCTACAATGACCTCTGCCTTAGGTTCTGGAGATTACGATCTTGTTGTTAGTCATAGGAACTCCCTCCTCTCCTCACTGCTCTAGCTGTTGCAAACACCCCATCATCCCTCAATGCCCTGTATTATAATTATTGTTTCCTCCCTATGGAGTCCATGTACTCTTCCAGCATGAAGATTGTGCCTTATTCATTTATGAATTCCCAGAGGCCATAAATGGTCATTGAATCCATTTCCTTTCTCCTCCTTCCCTTAGAGTGTAGGGTGCCAAGAAAAGAACTATGCAGAGCAAATCAAGACAGCACTCTAAAATGATTCCACATCAGGAAGCCTCTTTATAATTGAGGTACATCAGCACATCTGGAAGGGAATATGATAATGGGGCCTCAGGAGAAAAAATAATAAGATACATCTGGATAACTGCCAAACTGAAGCCTGAATAAATATTTTCCAAGAAGCAGAGCTTACAAACTTAGAGAAATAGCTTATAACTCAGAGATATATGTCTGAAAATGGGACATTTATATCCAAATGAATTCCTATGGGAGATATAAGTCTAAGAGGGACAGAAATAATGAAAAATAATAAATTTTGACTGTCTCATGGTGATTGACAAATATTCAATGTAGTAATGTATAAAACCCAATCATAGGAAAGTATTAATTGTGAAAAAGTTAGTCACATGATTTACACACTAATTTTATTAAATTTTTTTTTCTTTCCAACTTTTATTTTATACTCGGGGGACACATGTGAAGGTTTGTTACATGGGTAAATTATGTGTCTTGGGAGTTTGGTATACATATGACTTTGTCCCCCAGGTAATAAGCATAGTACCCAACAGGTAGTTTTTCAATTGTCACCTTCCTCCCACCCTCTGCCCTCAAGTAGGCCCTGTGTTTACTGTTCCCTTCTTTGTGTACACTAATTTTAGAGAATATGCATGCTCTAGTAATGATATGGCAATTTCCATTTATTCAGTGCACAAACAATAAGAAAGTTCACAGTCATATTACTTCCCAAAGCAAATGCTATCTCTGAAACACTGCAAGATTCTTCTAAACAACCAATAATTCAGAATTTTCCCTTGATTCAAAATCATTTCCTTAAGGAAAACAAAGTTGGAGGGCTATTACTACCTAATTTCAAAACTTATAAAACTACAGTTATCAAAAGAGTATGGTGTTTGCCTAAACATACATAGAAAGATCAATGGAACAGAATAGAGAGTCCATAATTGGACTCGCATGTAAAGGGACAACTGATTTTCAACAACGGCAATTCACTGGAGAAAGGACAGGTTTCCAAAATATGATGTTGGAAAAAAATGAATATCCAAATACAAAAGAAAAAAAGATGAATTTATATCCGTATCTCACATCATATACAAAAATTAACTTAAAAAATGAGCCTATATATAAAACTTGAAACTATAAAATTTCTAGAAGAAAGCACAGGAAAAAATCTTTGTTACCCTGAGGTAGGCAAAGATTTCTTAGATAGAACAGTAAAAGCACAATCCATAAAAGAATGAATTGATAAATTGGACTTGATCAAAAATTAAAACTTGGCTTCTTTAAAAGAGGCTGTTAAGAGAACGAAAGACAAGCCACAGACTGGGAGAAATATTTGCAAATCAATGCCTGATAAAGAACTTGTGTGTAAAATATAGGAAGCACCATTAAATCCTAATAATTAAAAAATCTAATAGTGAAATGGGCAAGAGTTTTGGACAGAAGAAAGAAGATACATGGCTAGCAAATTGCACCAAAAAAAACTCAAAATCATGATTCATTAGAGAAAGTCAAGTTAAAACCACAATGAACTGCCACTATATGCCTCTTAGAATGGCCAAAATCAAAAGGACTGACAATAGCAAATCTTGGTAAGGATGCGGAGAAACTGAACTCTTGTATACTGGTGGGAATGTAAAATAATACAATCACTTTAGAAAACAGTTTAGCAGTTTCTTGGAAGGTTAAATGTACACCTACTTGAAGATCCATACTCCCAAGTATTAATCCAAGATAACTGAAAGCAGATGTTAATACAAACACTTGTACACAGTGTTGATAGCAGCTTCATTTGTAATATCCTAAATTGGAAACAACCCCAGTGACTATCATCAGGTGAATGAGTAAACACATCATGATGTATCCATACAATGTGGTACCTCTCACAATAAAAAGGAATGAAACAGTGATACACACAACAACTTAGATGAGTATCAAAATAATTATGTGGAGTGAAAGACGCTAGACCAAAAAAAAGCAGCATATATGGTATGATTCCATTTATACAAAAATCAAGGAAATGCGAACTAATGAAAAGTGATAGAAAAGGGGCGGGGAGAGGGCAGGCCCAGTGAAACTTGTGGGTGATGCATATATTCATTTCTTGATTGTAGTGATTCCACAGGTCTGTCAAATTTATTGCACGCTTTAAATATGTGTAGTTTATTTTATGTTTATTTTACTTCAATAAAACTTTTTTTTTAAGAAAATAATAATTTCATTCATTTATTCAGCAAAAATTTGTTCAGCACCTTCTGTTACAGGCACTGGGATTCAATAGTGATCAAACTGGACAAAACGTAATAAAAATATTATCTGCATTTCATACATAAAATTATTTAGTTAAGGCCAGGAAAAAAGTTAGAAACTGACAGAGTCTGGAGCAGGTCCTCCTTTAGCATTTGCAGGACTTAGGTCAAGAGCACAAACAGAGGCCCATAGTGAACATCTAACACATTGAAGAGCTGTACCCGAGCCTAGTCCACACTTCCTCCAAGGCCCTACAACTCTGAGGCTAAGAAGCCACTCTTCCTGGGCCAGCCCTGCCACTCACAAGCCTGAATGAGGACAAGAAAACACTGAGACAGGACGGAAGCTGGGCCTCACTTTCCAGACACAGGATTTCCAGATGGCCTCCCAAAACTACACTGCCTGAGCAGAGCAGAGGACCGGACTGCAGTTATCTGGGGAGCTCTGTCTGCCTAGGTACCCTCTGGTTTCTGAGACAGAGGTTGAAACTTTCTTCTTTCTCTTAGTGGACTCTTGCCCTCTCACATCTACACCTTGCCTACACCTGCAGGCTCAGGTAGTCCTGGTCACTTTCTCACCTGGTTCCTGAACTTGAAAAAAAAATAATTTTTTCAAGATGGGAAAAAAGTTTTAAGGGTCTTTGTCTCTCAGTGTGATATGCAGAACCCTCTTAAAGCAGGACTCAAATTAAGGTCCCTTTTTCAAAAGGTCTAAAGGTGGTACTGGTCAGAAAAAGAATTCAGGTTTCCAGGAGACCACACTGACTTCAAATACTATATGCAAATCACATAAAAGATAAATGGAAAGCATTCAATAATAAGAAGCAAGCAATTGTTTTTAAGCACAAGGGGAGGTAGAGAAAGGGACATTCCTTTCCATAGGTACTATCTGCCTACCCTATATTTCATGTTATCAATAAAGTACTGAACCAACATTTACATAATTGGAGAAATGTTCTCTAATTCTGGGAATCAACTCAAGAGAAAATGAACAGCAATTTCAATATTTTACACACTTGAACTGTGATGAATTTTTTTTCAACATATTCTTGGTGAGTTCAATAAACATGCCAACCCATGGGTAGGTTACTAAGTGTGCAAAACACTGCCTTCGTGCTCAAAAGTCTTGGAATCTTAATATTTAACTCAAGGACATACATGATGAATATCATAAAAGTGGAACAATTAAGAACAATGAGGATAAAGCAGAGAGAGAGAGAGTCCAAGAGATCATGATGATATCGTAACAATGAGAGGGGGAAGCATTAGAGGTAGGCTCTGGAGGATGGTTCACCAAACCAAAGACCAAAATCTAATCTGACCCTTTACAGGATACATGCATAGTTTATCTAATAACAGGCCATTCACTGCATGATTCCTCTAATATATTGGTAATCTGCTATTTTATTCTACTATCAGATATATATTCCATTAATATATATTATCTCTATATGTATGTATCTCTATATACCTATATATAGAGAGAGATAGAGAGCACTTCAAGCACCTAGTAACTTCTAACCATTGATTTTGGTTCTACTCTTGAACCAACCAGAAAATTATTTAATTATGTTAAGGCAGTGATTATGTCCTAAGGTTTCTCTTTTCTAGGTTCCATAATAACTATGACCATGGTGATAAAATTAATGATAGCAGGTGTATTATTTTTCTATTGCTGCTATAACAAATTAACACAAATGTAGGTGCTTAAAACAACACAACTTTATTATCTTACAATTGTGTAGGTCCAAAGTCTGACATGGGTCTCACTGGGCTGAAATCGAGGTGTCAGCAGGGCTGCATTCATTCTTGAGGTTCTAGGGGAGAACTGCTTCCTTGCCTTTTTCCAGGTCCCTGGCTCTATTCTTCCCACCCATCACTTCAATTCCGCTTCCATCATCACATCTCCTCTCACTCTGACTCTCCTTCCTCCCTCTTAGAAGAACCCTTGTGACTGCACTGGCCCACCTGGATAATCTAGGCTGATCTTTTCAACTCAGGATCCTAAACTTAAGCACATCTGCAAAGTCCCTTTGCCAGGTAAGGTAACATATTCACAGGTTCTGGGGATTAGACATGGACACCTCTGGGAGCCATTATTCTGCCTACCACCACAGTTAACATTTTTGGCATTCACACTTGCCACGCATGCTGCCAAGGGCTTTACACACATCATCCCACTGAATCATTCCAACAATCCTATGAGGCTGGTCCCCTTGTCCCCATTATAGAGATGAGGACTCTCAGGCACAGAAAGATTAAGGAACTACCCACATCACACAGCTAATTTCTCCAGTTCTTATAACTTCTTGGTAACTCACAGTTTTCAGGGGTTTTGGTTTTCTTACTTTCATTTATGGATGGGTTAAAATTTGTTGCTCTTAGAAAAAACTGATAAAAACAGGAGGGAGGACATCCCAGATTTTTTAAATTATGTGAACAAAGTAGTGGCAGCAGGAAAGCAAAAATGCATTATTAAGGACCAGCAAGGAATCCAGAATGCCAGGGCAAAGGGCATGTTGGGGAGTAGTGAAAGAGAAGGCGGGAAAGGTGGACCACATACCAGACTTCAGCAGGCAAAGATGGGTCAAGGAGGAAGGAGGCCAATGCTGAGTAGGGTGACACATCGCAGGGCTGCTTAGACATACCAATTCAAAAGGTTCTAGGTAAAAAGGAGGAGAGTGAATAGGGAGAAATTACAGAATCTATGTGATAAAAACCTGTCAAACTCTTCTAAAAAAAACATTAGAAGACAAGTTTTATGAATATATTGACAGACTATCATGCCCTTGAAATTTTAATCAAATGCTTTGCTGACTTTTTTTTAATTTGTAGCATAAGAAAAATACTTTTCTACACAGAAGAATAAGGGGTAAACACGGCCAGATATATGCTTTCTAAAAAAAGGAGAAATAAGACTACCTCATAATAAAACATATTATCAAGCTACAATAATTAAAATAATATACAATGAGTATAGTATTAAACAGATCAATATAACAGAATAGGAAGCTTAGAAACAGACTTAAATGAAAGCAAATATCTAGTAGATTGTATAGGTAATAATTCAAATTACAAGATAATAACAAATAATTAGTAAATAGTAGTGATGATTGGTTAATTTGAAAATAAATATGAATTTCTATATTCTTTAACCAAAACAAATTCAAAATTGATTAAATGATGAAATGTAAAAAAAATATATTTAAGAGAAATAGAAAAAAAATGTGAATATGTTTAACCTTAAAGTGAGGGAACTTTTTAAAAAATAAAAGTAAAGGAAGAAACAGAAAGGAAATCAATAACAGATTTGAACACATACACACACACACACACACACACACACACAAAAATAATATTTCTAAGACGCCAACACCATTAAAAACATCAAATAACAAACTGATAAATATACATAAATGTATACAACAGAAAAGTTAATATCCTTAAAATGTAAAGAACTTTTATCAAGAGAAACACTCCAATAGAAATCTAAGTAAGTGATCTGAACTAAGAATTCATAAGTAAATGCAAATGGCAATAAACATTAAAAATCTGGCTTCATATGTAATCAAATAAATAATATGTTTTTGCCCATCAAATTGATAAAAAATATTTTAATAATATCCAATTTTTTAGGATAAACAGGCAATCTCATAAAGTTGTCAACCTTTTTTTAACCTTAATTAAAAACACTTTATTGTTAAAACAAATTGCTAATGAGCATCTAAGCCTTCAGCAAGTCATAATTTTTTTGCTAGTAGAGGGTCTTGCCTTAATTTGGAAGGTTTGGGGTCTTTTTAAAGTAATTTCTATCTTTACCTTACATTATTCAGGGGGTACATGTGCAGGTTTGTTACATGGGTATAATGTATGACACTGAGGTTTGGGGTACAAATGATCCTATCACCCAGGTAGTGAGCATAAGTAACCAACAGACACTTTTTCGGCCTTTGTCCCTATCCCTCTCTCTCCTCTCTAGTAGTCTTCAGTGTCGATTGTTCCTGTCTTTATGTCCATGTGTACCCAATGGTTAGCTCCCACTTAGAAGTGGGAACATGCAGTATTTGGTTTTCTGTTCCTGCATTAATTCTTAGGCTTAGGATAAAGGTGTTCAGCTGCATCTATACTGCTGCAAAGGTCATTTCAACCTTTCTGAAAGGACTTTTGACAATTTGCATCAAAAGTCTGAAGAACATTCAAATCTTTTGCCCCAGAACTTGTACTTCCAAGAATTCAAAGGAAATAACTAGAAAAGTACAAAAACACTCACGTATAAGAATGTTCAATATCAAGGGGTATTATAATTTTTTTAATGGGAAAAATCTGAAGGCTCAGTAATATAAAACTTAATTATTGTAGTACATCTATAGGATGGAATACTACGCAGACTTTAAAACCATGAAGATTAAAAACAGTTAATGATGTCAGAAGTGGCTGAAAATACCCAGAAAAGTGAAAAAAAATTAAGCCACTACACAGCACGTAGAAGATGATCTCAAATGTTTTTGGCACACATGTGTATATGTCTGTATATTAAGATACAAAGGATACATAACAAAATATCAATTTACTTAATCTACTGAAGTTCTTCTAGGTACGTAACTGTAGGACACAACCATAAGATTTGACACCAGGTGAAAAAATTGAGAGGGCCCAAAAAACCATACGAAATATTTTGGTCATTATAGGCACACACAATTGATAAGATTAAGATCACTGAAATATAGTTGTATTTCTGTCCTACAAAATATGCTATGAATTTGTCTCTGCTTGTTTTAAACACTTCAATTTCCCTCCAGAATGGTCTAGTTTTATTTATTTTGCTCTTTCTGCTCACTCTCCAGTATAGCATATATTACTAAAGTTTCATGAGGAAACAGCATCAGACAAAAATAAAGAGATGCTTTCCCCAAACTATTTCATCACTAGCAACATCTTCCAGATTTCTCAAGTTGAAATTCTTCATTATGAATCAAAAAGAAAGACTGCAAATGATCAATAGAATTAGATTATCAAGTGAATTCATTTGAATAGGTAATCTTTAGGATTTTTTTTTTTTGCTTTCTACTATTTTTTCATGTTCCTAACAAATATATGCAGATGTAACTCAGTTTACACTAGAAATCAAAGTTGTGTATTACTACAAAAATACTTCTTGATTACAGAAAACCTGTCTTCCTTTAAAAATATTTAAAATACTCATTAGCCTGTCTTTAGTTTCAGCTCATAAAATACATAATGACTTTCATTTATTATTACTACTGTATAATCATTGTTATTTCAAAGGTATGCATGCTTATTGCAACCTGTCAAACAACCCAAACGAATATTAAGAATTGATAATCTTCCTCCCTTGATCCAGATCCCACTCTCCCAAGGAACTCCAGTTAACTGTTTGACTATCACCCTTTGACACCCTCTAATCTACTTGTTTTAGTTTGGGAAAAGCAAAGTTCAAAAAAGCAAAAGTTTAGTCGATTAGCAAAATTTATTCTGGTTTTGCAAAGTATTAATCTATGCATGAAAAAATCACTGAAATAAATCAGAAGTGATTCAAAACCTTTAACCATTCCAATTCTGATGCAGGAAATCTTTTCCATAAATGTGGGCTCAAATTTAACAAACTCAAATTGACCCATAGAGATAACTCAGGTGTTTTTTTTTCTCTCTCTAATATATCTAATTCATTTTAGATAATGAATTTCCTTTGTAGAATTATCATTCATACAAAGAGTAATTAAAAATATGTTCTTAGTATTAAACATGCAGGAAAAAAATTTAAATTGGTTCTTTTCTGTCTCATAAAATTAACCTTTCCTCTCTAAGATTATCTCAATTCTTGGTGTTCCATAGTTAACTTTTATCTCCACCTTTTCCCTTTTTTTCCCTTGTCCCAACTTTTCCAAACAGGTTTCCAGAATCAGTTTCATACTCTTCCACTATCAGCCTTTGGAACCCATCATATGCTCTGCCCTTTATTCAATGCAGTTCTACTTCTGATTCTATTCCATTCTAGGATGGGCCTATCTTAGTCACTGGAGGAGACCTGGACCCAGCAGACTTTTCTTGATAGTGAAGCTGGATGTTGGAGAGCTCACTAGCCACTGTCTCTTTTTCCCCCATCCGTAAAAACAAGAATCACATTTATCCATTCAGAAAGCAGTTGTGACGCTTACATAAAATAGAGTCCAGAAGAGCTGTAAATAGAAAATCACCCTGTCCTCTCCACCTTCAATTTGTACAGTGGCTAACAGCACAGGCTTTCAAGTGACTAGCTCCTTCTTTTTTCAGTCATGTGATCTTGGGCATAATCTTATATTCTCTGTGCCTCAATTTCCTCACCTGCAAGTTAGAGATAAAGAAGTATCTACTACGTATGGTTGTTGTAGGAGTAAATGCCATGTATCTGAAAAGCACTTAGTATATAGCACATGGTCAAGAAATGTTTGCTACCCTATATCTTATATCACTTCAGACTTTCACTTGTATAATAAATCCAAAACTAAAATATTCTCCCATCTCTGTTCTTCAAAACATTCAACATTTTCCCACACTAATTCCTTTTTCATGGATTTGCCATTTTGGAGAAACTTAGCAATAATATTTTCTCATAATTAAAGAAATTTTTCCTGAGAAAGCAGCCAAACTGGTAGTCTCTGAGATGCCAAACTCTTTCACTACAAGTTTTTGATGATAACTTACATGGAAATTTCACCAAGTCCTTAGCACAAATACTTTTTCATGGTATTCATAAAAGTGATTTGCACAAGCAATGACTATGTGGAGAGAACCACTGAATTAAATACATTGGGGCCATTTCAGTAATTAGCATTCTTCAAGTAGCATCTTTGCTCAGTCTCTTCATATGTGACTTTCAGCAGCTTACCCTCTTTGGATCTCCATTTTCGCATCTATTTAAAAAGTCTGGATAATAATATATGCCTCATAAGGAGAAGTGAAGATGAAATAGTGAAAAGTGGTGAGTATCAGCTCTGAATGGAATTTGATAGGTTAAGGATGTTAGCCATGCAACAATCATTAAGAACCAGAGCTAAAAAGACAATAGATGAAGTAAAATGGAGAGTAGAAAATCCTTTCATTAACCAAAAAGAGAGCAGATGCAAGTAATGAAGGAGCAAAACCTAGATGAGACAAATAAGAATGAAAAATGGTAGATTTAAGTCCAGTCATAGCTATAATTACACAAATATAAATGTTTAAACACTACAATTAAAAACAAGAAATTGTCAGACTGGATAAAACTGCAACACTCGGCCGGACGTGGTGGCTCACACCTGTAATCCTGGAACTTTGGGAGGCTGAGGCGGATGGATCACTTGACGTCAGGAGTTCAAGACCAGCCTGGCCTTTTTTTTTTCTTTCTATCAAACGAAAGAAAAAAAAATCAGCCGGGCATGGTGGCATAAGCTTGTAATCCCAGCTACTCGGGAGGCTGAGGCAGGAGAATCACTTGAACCCAGGAGGCAGAGGTTGCAGTGAGCCAATGTCGCGCCACTGCACTCCAGGCTGGGAGACATAGTAAGACTCCAACTCCAACACCAAAAAAAAAAAAAAAAAAAAAAAAAGCAGACTCTAGAAGACTGTTAATAGAGACGTGCTTTATAAATATTTATTTAGATAGAAAGTTAAAGATATTTAGATAGAAAGTTAAAGAGCAGACAAAAATACACATGCAAACAATAAGCATAAGAAAGCAAGGCCAGGCATGGGGCTCAAGCCTATAATCCCAGCACTATGGGAGGCCGAGGTGGATAGATCGCCTGAGGTCAGGAGTTTGAGACAAGCCTGGCCAACATGGCAAAACCCCGCCTCTACTACAAATACAAAAATGAGCTAGGCATGGTGGTGCATGCCTGAAGTCCCAGCTACTCGGGAAGCTGAGGCAACAGAATTGCTTTAATCCAGGAGGCAGAGGTTGCAGTAAGCCAAGATCAGGCCACTGCACTCCAACCTGGGTGAGACAGCAAGCCTCCATTTTGAAATGAATGAATGAATGAAAAAAGAAAGCAAGTAAAGGAGGTGCACATCACAATAAGGGATGTTAGCATAATTTTATAACCATGCAAGAGTCAATTTACCAGGAAGGATATTCATAAATGTGTATGCATCTAATAACAAAACTCCAATTCTATTAAGCAAACCTAAGAAAACTAATGGAATAAATAGAAATATCCACAATCATAATTGGATATTTAAAAATCCCTCTCTCAATAATAGGCAAAATAAATAGACAAAAAACAAGAATATAGAATAGCCTTCATGAACTGGAGTTCTGGGAGATATTTAAGTACTTGGAAAACAATTTGAATGACTTTTTTTTTTTCAATCTTCCCAAAGATGGACACAGCTAGCACCATTCTAGATCCATTCAATGCATGTCTTAGGGCACTGGGGCTTAATTATCTGCAGGAGCTCAGTTGCAAATGGTTGATATAGAAAATAGGAAAACCACTATCTATTAACTTACCCTAATTGGCACTTATAGAACATTCATATCTAAAAATGGATTGGGGTGGTATTAATAGTTATGTGGTTTTAAACACTTTTGCAAACTATACACTTAAAATGTGTGCATTTGATTATACATAAATTACATCTTGAAACACTTCATTGGTGGGGAGGATTGAGATTTCACTACACATCCACTAGAATATATCTGAAATTAGAGTCTGATACGTTCTGGTGAGGATGGAAAACAACTAAAACTTTCATATACTATAAATAAGAATGCAAAATGGTATAGGTATACTTTGGAAAAAATGTTTAGTAGTTTCTAATAAAACGAAACATTATTCTACTCTATAATCTCCAAGGTATACTCCTAGGTACATACTCAAGAGATATGTTTCCATAGGTTCACAAAATATGTTCAAGAATGTTCACAGCAGTTGTATTCATAATAGCTAAAAAAAAGTTCCAAATATCCATCAACAAGTGAATGGATAAACAAATTATGATACATTTATATTGTAGAATATTGTACAGTAATTTTTCAAACTCTCAATACACACAATAACATGGATGTTTAACAAAGCATCCATGAGCAAAAGAAGAGAGACACAAAATTATTCCCTTTATATGCTGTCCAAAGATAGGCAGAACCACTCTGTGACTATAGAAGCCAGAATAATGGCTGTCTCTGGGAATAGGAGATTAACTAGAATAAGTGGTATGAATGAGCCTCTCTACTGATGGAAATGTTCTTTCTTGATCTGGCCTGATCTGGGTGGTTACAAGGTGTATATTCACCACACTATACAAGTGAGATTTTTTTTTTCTGTATGTGAATTACATCTCAGTATTTTTTAAAGATTAAATGGTATAATTAAGTTAAATCACAGAATTAGTTTGATAGGTGGATGATGTTTAATACATTACAGCTATTACTGTTATTCAACTTACATACCTGTTACTAACATCTGGTAAGCACGTGTAACTGCACACACTTGGAAAGATAAGCTAAAAAAAAAAAATCGAAAAAGGAATGCACATGTGATTTGAAAAGCGCACTTGTGAAAGAGTGGGAGAAATGTGAGTGCAATTTATCTAAAGTAAGACATTGGAGGAAACACAAAACTCGTAAAGCCTATGTCCTATAAATGTCTAGATGAACTTCAGAAAATGTTCATAAATGATATAGCCATTGGAGTTTTGTCATTAATGTCATTTGTTTTTGAAGCCTTCAATTTAGGAAGCAATGACTGTAGCATGGTGCTTTTTCACAAACATTTTAAAGGCACTAGGGGAGAAAAGAGATTTATATTAAGAAAATAAATGGGTTAAGATTTAGGTCAAAATCCCAAAATGATTTGTATTTGTCCTTAATTTCCTCCATGAAAAAGGCTACTTTGAGAATCTCGGCATCCTCTTGGGATCCCTTGCTCCCTGCCTCTTCGCAAGAATACAGGCTGGTTTAGCAATGGAGGAGTGAGCCCTTTCTGGGCAAAAGAACAGGAAAAGGTTTTTCTTGTGGGCACAGGCCTTATAAATACAGCCTCAGGTATCGAAGGAGAACAAATGTGCTATGGTTTGAATGTAGGCTCCTAAACTCAGGCTGAAATTTAACTGTCATTGTGACTATCTTAAGAAGTGGAACCTTAAAGAGGTGACTGCCCTTATGAATGAATGAATGCCCTTATAACAGTTGTGGGTTAGTTAGTGGGGAGTTGGCTTCTGTTAAAAGTATGAGTTCAGCTTATTTTTTCTCGCTGTCTCAAAGCTCTCTTGCCAATATACTCTGTTGTTTTAAAACCTTTAAAAGGTTACTCTGACAAGTAGTGAGCTACCTGTAAGTCAACACAGAACCAACAAGAGATTCTAGACAACCTATATTATTCCCTTTTGCTTAAATAATGAGTTCTCCCAGAGTAGTCAAATTCATGAAGACAGAAAGCAGAACAGTGGTTTGGTTGCAGGAAGGTAGGCAGAGATGCAGGGTTAATGTTTAATAGTTACAGAGTGAGTTCTAGAGACAGATGGTTACCATGGTTGCACAACAGCGAGTGTGTAGTTAATATCACAAACTATACATTTAAAAATGGTTAAGATGGCATATATTATGTTATGTGCATTTTGCCACAATTAAGAATAATTTTTTAAAAAGATAACCACTTGAGGAAAACACATAAATAAATCTTCTATTGTTTTAATTAACAAATTATTAAATGAGTTAATAGATGATCAGAGGTCTTTCTAATACATCTTATTAGCTCTTGGCAAGCTTCATTTTCTGCTCTAGTTAATACTTTAAAATTTCACTTGATATTTGTGGATGATAAATAACGAAAGTATAAGAATGCAACTGTACAATCAACTTACAGTCAACAAGTAGAACTAGTTAATGTTTCTCCATATCATAAAGTGCCAATAAAGTACAATCTATAACCAAAGGAAAATTTAATCACTTGATAAATGAACTTGACATTGTAGATTTCCTGCAGCAATAAAAAATTTAAAATCTAAAGGGTTCATAGTTTGCGTCTTTTGTACAGTGTTGTAAAAGCCCTAGCTTTGTGATTCCTAATGGTTTCTCTGTATCTATTTAATCAATACTCTTTAGAACCATTAAACTGAAAGGTAAGTTCAGTGAATATGATTTTAATATTAATACATTACATTTGCAATGGAGTGCTATTATCTTTAAAAGTGTTTTCACATTGATTTTCTCTTCCTGTATCCACATCTCACTATCCACCCACGTCTGAGCCAGAAACTTAAATAATTCTTAAGTCTTCTTCATCTCTAACTTGTAGCCACTGTATTTCCCAATCCCTCTTTCTCTCCAGTACCACAGTTTCAGCCTCAATGTGTCCCATTGCGGAGGTCTCTTTCACCTCTCAGGCCTCACCATACTCCAACCTTCTATATTGCTAGAGTGCTTTACAGACACAAATCTGAGAGGGCTTTTATATCACCGAAAATACCAAATTACTCTCTATTGTTAACAGAGAATATAATCTAAAGTTCCTACTATGGCCTGTCTGCCATTCCATTCTCAGCTACCCCTTCCCTAAGAAGATCTCGTTACGTGCAGAACTACTACTTGTCAATATCTGATTATGCCAGCTTTACAAGTCTATTCCTTCAGACTTACTGAACGTTTTCCCTAAAAGACTCCCTCATACCCCTACCACAATTTTTCAGCATATGACTTTGTTTAAGGGCCAGAAAAAGAAACTATTTAGGCAGCTGCCACGGACAATTTTACAGAGAACATGATAGAGGGAAAAAAAATCTGCTAAATTACACTATCATACATATCTGCATTATAGTAGATTAGGAACAACAGCTTGAACTCTAACCATACAGTTGATGAAGACTCTATATTTAAAAATCTGAGCTTGGAACAATTGCAAAAAAAAAACCCAAAAAACAAAAAAAAAAACAGTAATAACAACCCTGATGTCTGTAAGCAGCCAGCCAGTGGTAGGTGGGTCAAAATAGGATGTCAACTAGGTAGGAATAGAAGACAAGGTCAACAATGTTGATGAGGATGATTCAAGAAGAGAACCAGCACCAGAACTGTGACTTCTTCCTTACCCTACTGGTGCTTTTTCGTGGAAGCAGAAACAGAATGAACTGAGATGATAAATCCTGGCCCATCTGCTGCTTGTGTCCCTGCTCATTGCTCATCTACAGCAGACATCACTCATTAATCCCAACATTCTTTCCACAGCACTCTTCTCATCCCAGCACCCATATCTGTGCAGCCACAGCCCATGGATCAGAGGTAGTGTATGCACGTATGTGTGTACACACACACGTGCATACCACACACACACCCCCACACTCATCTGTCACTTTGTTCCTGCGGTCTCAGTATTCACCTCAGAGTCCCTACCTAGACACCTTTCTGTTTAGTGTTCCTCAATGGTTATCAAGTAAGCATAATGGAAAAGAAGAGTAAGTATGCATCCCAACGGCCTGTGGATGTAGCCTACACCCATGATACAGGGAGCTCATTTAAAGTCTCACATTTTAAAATTACATGTGCTTTTACTCTATGATGTATATATTTATTTGTAATAAAACAGTGTTTGGAAGGGCTTACTACTAGAGAAAATGGACTTCGTGTAGTCTGGCGCTGAGTGCTTCTTGGTTCGTAGGCAGGTGTCTGCATATCTGTTTCAGATGCACAGTCTGTCCAACTCTGACAGCCATAGGCACTTTCAGAGAAGCAGCCACTTTGATGAGACTGATTTTGCTTGTGAACCAGGAATAATCTAGAGGCTTAAAGAAAAAAGCAATGAAGAGCTCTGTACCCCTTCATCACCATTCTAGAAACCTAGGTGCCTGAGAGGAAAAACAAAATTCCTCATTGAAAAAGTCAAAAAGGGAGAAATAACAGTTTTAAGTGGTGCTAGCCTCTCTGAATAGCCTTCCCCATGCCTCATCTTGCTTATTTCTCGTACTTTAAAACTCATTTCCAGAACCCTTTCCAGTAAAAAGCTTTTTCTGACTTTCCACTCTGTTTAGATGCTTGCTGTAGATCACGTACATACTTCTATCATATTTCTTCATATAAAATATCATTGTTTCTTTATCTCCTTCATTAGACTATAACTTTCTTGAGAAAATAATTTCTTAAACCTTTATGTCCACAAACATGTAGCATAATAATACCTAGCATGTAAGTGTATAATAATGACAAACAGTCCCTATCTCTTTAGTATTGCTCCCTATAAGCACTACATTATAAAATATTTTTATCTACCAATAGTATACTAAAGTACATAATGATCAATCAATGTTTCCATTTGACTAATCAAAGATGTTTTATCTGAGCATGTCTATAAATATAATAAATGAAAAATGCTTTTAAGTGGTAAAATTACTTGTTAATTTAGATCGTTCCTGTTTTGTTTTGCTCATGTGGGCTCATACAACTTTTAGTTAGAGGTGTAAAACCCCAATAATGTGTGTCATTTTATAGTTATTCACAGGACTTAGTGCAAAACAATTATTTGCTTTCTATCATAAAATCAAGGAATCCTGACAAAAGGAATGTAAAGTACATTTGAAGTGATCAAGTTCGCCTTTCCACTTAAAAAATAAGACTCCTTCTAAATCTCCCTGGTAAGTGATCATGAAGTCCCTGCTTGGACTCTTTCAGTGATGGAGAATACCCTGCTTCATGCTACATGCTTTTTGAAACAGCTCTAACTCCTGAACCCAGTCTTTCCTGCAATATGAAGAGACTGCAGAGGAAGCTGGCACAGATTGCCCAGCCCAGCAGTCAAGAAGTGGGCCCAGGGCCCGAATTTGTTTACATATCCCACGTGAAGACTTTTAGCCAGGCCACTCTGCTGGAGACCTGAAATAATTTTTCTCACCAGGCCCAAACCTGCTTCTAAGCTCCACTTCCTTAGAGCCTCTTTCATCTTAGCAAGCCCTTTCATCTTTCAGCTGAGTAATTGCTCAGATTTTGAAGCCCTAGAGTTGAAGTGAAGAGACCATAAAGTCTTCCCCTCCACAAACTAATGAAACATCAATTTACCATTATTATGCCTTTTATCAACAGAAAATGAGAATCTAACTTGTAATGGTCTCCATCTGAATGCAGTATCTCCTTTTTGAGGGCAGAGCATTCAGGTGAACTGCTATGTGCTAAGAAGTCGGAGTTGTTAATGGCAATTGTGTCAAATTAATCTCAGCACAAACTACTGCATTTTATTATGTAAATTCTCAAGATAATTGAATGCTGTATCAAGGACATTCATCCAATTAATTTTTAAAATGTTAATAGAATTCATTTATCATCAGATAGCTTTAATCATGACTGTCAATAATTGTTTTAGTCTTTAAGTTAGCACTCTAGAGTTTAAGAAATTCAAAGTGATATATGAAAATTTTTGCTGATTATTCTTATAACTCATATAAGGAGCAAAAGTTTACACTGTAATTGATTTAAGACTGGCCATAAGAGTCATACATAAAAGATCCAAATCCTGCTTCTAAAGGCTTTGAATAGTCATTGATTCTGTGAACTTTGAAAGCTTCTGAAAATGTGCTATAATCCCAATATGGTATTAAGACTATTTTATGTAATCAAAGAAAAAAAAACCCACAAAATTATAAAATTCTGCCATTTATAAGCTTGGCTCTCTGCAAGGAATTATAAAGACTACTGGAGATCTAACCTCTACTTCAAGGGAATTTCTGCCTAGATAAGGAAATCAAACATTAATTCACTTGATAAAATACGAAGTTCATGTACACAAATCATTACTAATGAAAGGACAGGAAGGACTCCAAATCCTTAGCTATCTATTTTAATAGTCCCCACCCTCCAGGAAGAATATGTGGTTTACTTTACTGAAAATGCACATTTGTTACCAGCTATGACTTGAACCCCAATATCTTGTCCCCCTGATCAACTTAGCAGGACCTTGCTGGAAGAATCCTTTTCTATATGTAGCTTATGGCTTTGGCTGGAAACAAATAGAAAAATGTGAATTAGTCAGATTAACCAAATCATAGTTCAGTACTCTGCTACATATTTAATAGGCCATTAGATCATAAAGCTAATCTAAGGTATATAAAGTGTTTATCACAGTGCCTGCCTAGCACTAGGTGCTAAATACATCTCAACTTCTTTCACTTTCATCGATTTCCTCTCTTTTCCTTAACTACTCCCCTGTTCACCAAAGTATAAAGTACATTTTAATATTTGAGCATGGTAAAAGAAAAACCAATTAACTCCCCGATACTGCTATTCGAACACTGCATTTGCAAATCTCCGGGCTAATGCAGAAGGGGAAAAAGCATATAAATAATCCCTTATATCTGAGGGAAAACACTCAGCTAAATTCTTCTCCATTTAGATAAAGTTAATGTGAGTCTTTTGGAAAATCACCAGACCAAGGAAGGAACATTTCAGCCAACAGGACTGACTCAGCCCACTGCTTGATTTCATTCAGTTAAGGGTGAGAGAGCTCTGGGTGGTTCTGTACAGAACCCCAAGAATGGCTCCTACCCCTGAGCCCCAGGGGTCTGCTGGAGTCACCCCCACTTAGAGAAGTTTCTCATGGTTTAAAGATCTAAGCAATCGTAAACATGCGAATCACAATTTCTGAGGGAAGTAAAGCCAAGAACTCCCACTCTCACTCCAGGTTCTGGAATTTAGGAAAGTCTTCTTAGCTACTTCTCTTTTCCTCTTCTTTACAAATCCATTCCCTTTTTTTCTTTTGTTTCCTCAAAGGGCTTCCCCCTCTCTGTGTACTTCTTTCTTCCTTAACTCTCTTTCCTCTTTTCTGTTTTCCTTTACTTCCTCTTCCCTTTTGTCTGTCTGTGTCCATTCCAGGGCCCAAGTCTCTACTTTCACTGCCACCTCTTCCCAGCCCCATTGCTCCCTTCTTCACCCTCACTTCTGCTTCTGGTGTCTCTTCTGTCTCTTCGGCTGACACTCATTACTTTCTTCCCTCTTTGCAAACTAAAGCTGATTCCGTGTCCTGGCTTTGTTGTCTTGTAAGACAGTTCTATTTTTCCTTATGTTATACAGGTGTTCCTCAACTTATAATGGGGTTACATCCCCCATAAACCAGTCATAAATTAAAAATATCATATGTTGAATATACAATATAGCTCAAACATTATAGCTTAGTCTCATTTATCTTAAATGTGCTCAGAACACTTATATTAGCCTACAGTTGGGAAAAATCATCTAACACAAAGCCTATTTTATAATATAATACATGTGGAAGAACTCATGTAATTTATTGAGTAGTACGCTGAAAGTGAAAGAATGGTTGTATGGGCACATGAAGTACAGTTTCTACTGGATACATATTGATTTTACACCATTGTAAAGTTAAAAATCTTAAGCCATTTTAAATTGGGACTATATACATTTCGACGACAGAAAGGCAGGGAGTATAATAAAGAGAGCATGAGACTCAGGAGTCAGAGATGAGGCTTTGGTCTTGCTCAAAATCTACAAATGTAAAAATGAGGATCACTCAAATGATGACAGTGTTTCATCCATTCTAAACCACGTTAAAGAGGTTAGTGGTTATTACGCAAATGAACAACAACTGATAGAGAATAACAATCATAAATATAGCAAACATTTATATAGTCCTTACTATGTGTCGAACACTGTTCTTAAGCACTTCAAATAAGCTCACTGAATCCTCAAATCATCACATGGGCACTAAGAATGCGCAAAGGGAGTGGAATCATGGGTAGGTATTTTTCTCTTGCAAAAGTTTCTTTTATCACTGTTTTCACAATTTTAAAACAAGGCTGTGGAGTTGAGCATTTCTATTTCACTAAGAAAGTTGACTGAATTTTTCAGTTTTACTTATATACAGCTGTCTACCAATTGTTTTCTCCCTGCAGTGGAGGGTCATTACAGAAAAAACAAAAACAAAAAACTCCAGGCTGCTGTGATCAACCTATGTACCAACTTTCCCTTTTATAAATAGAAAATAATGCTTTGAATGATTCATATTGATGTGATAATACATGGAGCATATAATTCAATATCATTCATTAAGTGTTGTGTGACATTTTCACACTAAAGATCACAGTGGAAACATAACCATTACTGTTAGGAAACATAATCATTATGTGTTAAATAATACACTTAAAGGTTGACCTTGATGTCCCCTGTCTGTCAGAATGGCAGATAATTTCATTTTAACAGATTGTTAAAGACTCCTTCCTGAGACCAATGTTCCTGGGAGTTATTATAGCCCATAGGGGTTAAATAAGCACAGAGCAGATTACTACACTTAAAAAATAAAAGCAACCCAAAGAGCCTTAACAGCACGTTTACTTTAAAAACAAGGAATGTCTGGGGTTTATTTCTCAAGAAAGTATATTACTTCTCTTCTTATATATATGAATTTCTTGGCTCCTTAATGTTATTCATAAGAATAAACCAATTCTTATCTCTGAGAATTGATATGCAAACTTCCAAACTGTAAACAGAAACCACTTGGTTTTAAAACATTGTGCAATTTCTAGAAAGCGATATTACGCATTTGCTCTTTTCAAACTTTTGGTAAAATAGGAACAGTTCTCTAACACCATGGATTCAATCTAAAAGAAACTCACACAAGTTCAATCCTGGTAATTCAAACATAATGGGTTGTAATCTACTCTTGTATTATCTATAATAAAAGGTTTGCTAAACAAATTAATAGTGTGGTAAGTAGTGGCAACTCCAAATTTTCTACATATAATGGCACACAGGGACTAAAATCTGGTTAGAGAAGTCAGTTGACTTATTTTGAAGCTGCATTTGCATGAGAAACACTCTGATTTTACCTTGATTGTATGTGCATACATACATAAAAATAGAGCAGGCTTTTTAAAATATCATATGCACACTACATAAAATTGAGAAAACCTTGATTGTCCACACTGAAGAATACATATTTATTTAGAGTGGTATTAGATTGCTGATAGATTTTTAGAGGGAAAATTAACATATCCTAGTCCCACCTCAAGCATTTCCTAATAATAATGCTAAAATAATGTTGCCTAATCTACTTAAAATAACATTTGGTTCCAAAAACTTTGGCAGTGACTAAAGTGTACACAGAAGTGTACATAGTGTACACAGAAGCAGTGAATATACAAAGGATGATGCATCACTTATCTGGGCAATGAAGATTCACATAGACACATAATTAAGCCCTTCTCAGAGGTTGAGATTAGCTATTGTCCACTCTAAATTCAGTTAGAGTATATTCTTGAAATTGATAAAATTTATGGAATGCAGACCTTTTGCCTGATTTAGACTGCTCTTCCTCATAGTCTGACTGTATTGCTATTTTACTGAATTTATGTGTTCTTATTATGTATTTGTGTCATCTACCCAACTTCATACTTTGTGTTTGTCTATGTACATATATATAAAGTGCTCAATAAATATTTGTTGAATAAATAAATGGATGATTGAGTGAGATTTCATTGAATCACAAAACTATTGCCCCTGTATAAACAGTGATCTCTAAGAGACTATTTGGAATCACTGATTTCTAAGAGTTTGAAAGTTATATCATTTCCCCATCCATAAAAATCCCAGAATTTGTGAGTGCTTGTACAGATTTTCCAGTGAGGGGTCTGTGATCATGAAGAGACTTTTTTATTACTAATCTAATGCATCTTCTCTATTATAACCCTCTGTCACAGACATGATCAACCCAACTCTACTACATAGGTCCAGCAACAAAAAGCTCACTATCATATGAGGCAGTCTAGTCTATTTTCATAGCTCTGATGAACGCTGAGCTCTAATTCTTTCCCTGTAACTTCTGACTGACCACAGCTCCAACCTCCAGAGTCATATAAACATGCCCAGACCCTATGCCACTTGACAACCCTTCGTGTATTTTTAGAAAGCTGTCATAACCCATCCTATCTTCTTTTGAGCAGTTTGTAAATCCTCAGCTCTTTCAACCAGAGTCAAGGTTTCTACTATGACTTCTATCCTGGCACCAGTGCACCCAGAACTCTGCCCAGACTCTGCACATGTTCCAACCCTCCCATCTCAAGGGCTGAAACAATTAGGTGCAGCTCTCTCCTACTTGTTCTGGGAATCTCCAGTTAACAAAACCAACAGTTATCATGTCAGGGACAGCTGCTTCACTCCACTGACTTAAAGTGAACTTATAGTTAACTAAAAATCTCTGTTTTTTCTCTATTTGTGCTGCACCTCCACCATCCATGGCCCTCTCATTCTATCCATGCAGTTAGTTTGGGGATTCTATCACTGGATTTTGCAATTATCCCTACTAAACTTACTTTCTTGTTTTTGTTTTTATTTTTGAGATAGATTCTCACTCTGTTGCCCAGGCTGAAGTGCAGTGGCACAATCTCAGCTCACTGCAACCCCTGCCTTCAGGGTTCAAGCCATTCTCCCGCTTCAGCCTCCTGAGTAGCTGGGACTACAGGCATGAGCCACCACGGCTGGCTAATTTTTGTATTTTTATTTTGTATTTTTAGTAGAGATGGGGTTTTGCTATGTTGGCCAGGCTGGTCTTGAACTCCTGACCTCAGGTGATCTGCCTGCCTCGGCCTCCCAACTTGCTGAAATTACAGGCATGGGCCACCGCACCCAGCCAAACTTCTACTTTTTAAAATGCAATCAATTGTTGCTTTTGGCTGAGATTCTTAAGGATTCTCAAGTTCTATTCACCCAAGTTTTAGCCACTGTCTTTCCCCCACTCAGATTTATGCTCCCTCTAGTTCAGGTAGATTTTCATGCAAGTTAACGCCTTATTTAATATGCAACTTTTACTGCACAGATCATAAAATAGATGCTGTGGCTGGGCATGGTGGCTCATGCCTATAATCCCAGAACTTTGGGAGGACAAGGTGTGTGGATCACGAGGTCAGGAGATCAAGACCATCCTGGCCAACATGGTGAAACCCCAGCTCTACTAAAAGTACAAAAATTAGCTGGGTGTGGTGGTGCGTGCCTATAATCCCAGATACTTGGGAGGCTGAAGCATGAGTATCACTTCAACTCAGGAGGTGGAGACTGCAGCGAAGTGAGACTGTGCCACCGCACTCCAGCCTGGCAACAGAGCAAGACTCCATCTCAAAAAAAAAAACAAAAAACGCTGCACAAGAAAACCTAAAATAGGCAACAGAGTAAAGTAATTTTAAGAGCATAAACTCTAGATCCAGACTGCCAAAGTTCAAATCTGGGTGCTATCAATTACTAGCTATATGATCTTAGGCAAGTCACTCGATCTCTCTCTCAGTTTGCTTACTTGTAAAATGGGGTAAATAATCATACCTACTTCACTGGGATTAAGGATAGGATTAAATGTAAAGAGCCCAGAACACACTGTAAGTGCTATAGAAATGATTGTTTCATAAGTAATTTAGCTTATGTATGCATGTAAGACAGACCAGAAATCAGTAAATACTGTAAATGTGGAAAACATCTCAACAACTAAAAGTGGTACTATATGGTTATTTTCCCTGACACTCACATCTGAACCAAAAGAGCTTAGATTTTATGCATTTAGCAAACATGAGGCAATACACCTGTCAGTCTGTTTCACTGTACCTTATTAATATGAATATTCAGTCAACATTTGAAAAAGGGAATATGTCCTATAAACATTCCTGTGCTGCAGAGAAGAGGTATTTTATTATTATTCCCTTTTATTTTCTGTGTTTTCTCTCTGCTGCTCAGATTGGTCATTTCCATTGCTTCTCTTCAAATTTACTAACACTTTCTTCTTTCCTCTTCACTCTGCTGTTGAGCCCATCTACTGAAGCTTTTTAAAAAAACTATCTCAATTACTATATTCCTTAGTTCTAAAATTTCCATTTAGTTATTTATAGCTTTTATTTCTTTGGTGAGACTTTTCATTTCTTTGCTGGGATTTTCTATTTCTTTGCTGGGACTCTCTGTTTTATTATTTATTTCAAGTGTGTTTGTAATTGTTGAATATTTTTTGTGATGGGTACATTAAAATCCTTCTCAGATAATTCTACCACCTATGTTAATTTAGTGTTGATTATCTTTTGTCATTCAAGTTCATATCCTACTGGTTCCTGTAATTTTCCATTAAAACCTGGACATTTCTGGTATTATGTCATGAGACTATATATCTTACTTAAACAGAAGTCCAGGTTTTCCAATCAGTCTCATCACTGAGCAGTGGTGAAACTCCTGACTCTCCTCTAGGCTTCCTCCAACACCACATTAGCTGGCAGGTGTATTAAGTACCAAAGCCTTGCTACTGCTGGATGTCTCTTACATCCTCAGAAGGGTGGAAGTCTAGGCTCCCTCCCTGGCTTTTGCAGTGGGCATGGAGATGGGACCTCAGTTTATTTCATGATGTTTGGCTAGATAGAGCGATTAATGTCTAAAACTTTTCTATCCTGCTAGGTTGCCCTTTTCTAGTCCTTTCACTAGAAGGAGCAGGCTTTTTTTGTGGGTGTTTCCTGCCTGTGCCCATTGGCATTGCCTGCTTGCTGGCTTCTTCAGTATCAGGCTGAGATATAGGAGAAAAACAGAAAACCCCAAGAACTCACTGCTGTGCCCCTCCTCAGGTCCCACAGTCTCTAGTAAGTCTTCCTTCTTCTCTTCATTCACCTTTCAGAGTCCTTTTCTATTTATTTTATATGTAATGTCCAGGATTTTTAGCTATATTTAGCAGAAGGGATAGAGACTCCACCTTTCCAGAGCAATCAAGTTTTTATATAAGACTTAAACCTACTGAGTTGTAAGACTAGCCTGCAGATTCCCACAAGCCCACAGGGCCAGTTGATTTAGCCCTGCACTGGGGGGTAGCAGGAGCTAGCTTTCATTGTGCTGCCTTTTCTGATAAGAGAAACAGCCTCTTCCAGACCAACTCCCACACATACCTGGGACAGCTTCCTAGGCTTATTGCCCTTCCACTGAGCAGGAGAATCAGAATAGATTCCATCTGCTGTCCTCCCTCACTCCAGCTGGTCCCCATGGGCACACCTCAGCCCTGTACTCACAGATCACACATCAGGACATGGGAAATGCAGCAGGTAACCACTCCTACTGCCCTCCTCCAAAATGTCTTCCTATGTGGATTGCCAGAACTGACTTCTCTCCATCCCCCATCTTTCCTTGCTCTCCTGCCCTTCCCCATTTCTATTTGGCTGAGGTCCACAGCAAGCATCTTATAGTAAAACATCTAAGGCTGAGGTTCTTTCTCAATCTTCATTCTCTTCTGCATCTGACACTGCTGACCAGGCTTCCTATTAACAGTAGCTTACAGATACATAGTTATTTGCCATTTCCATGCACCTTCTTGTGTTATCTCATTTTCACATAACCTTGTAAGATAGCCAGAACAGTATTGTGCTCATATTGTCATATATGAAGAAACTGAGACATAAAGCAGTCATATGACTTGCCCACATTGACATAATATTAGGTACCAAAGCCAAGACTAGAAAAATCTGATTTCTCAGTCAGGGCTCATTCTGTACAATGTCATCTTGCCTTTTGTGACACTATAATAACAAGAGTACCTGTAGTTACCATCTGATTGCCAGGCACTCCACAAGACCTAATGCCATATATACCCACTATAGAATCCGAGGCTCAGGGAGCTTAAAGCTAAAGCTTTAAGCTTTACCTTCAAGCGAGAGGTAAGGAGCTCTTGCTCTGTCCCTGGCCCTCTGTCCTTCTCATGCCACATAATCCTTCAAAAAACTAATTTATTTATGGTTTATCTTCTAATTTTCTAAATACATATCAACAATCCTGTTTTCACCTACAAAATCCATTTCTTTATCTTTGGTTGCCAAGTAGAAATTTCCATTCAAATGGCTTGTCATCATTTCAAGCCTCATATGACTAAAAGTGAATTCATTATCCTCACTCCCCTAGCTAGTTCCCCCCTCCAACCCTCTACAGCATAACATTCTCCCAGCCACAGGGCACAAAACTGTAGAGTCATCTTTGATTTATTCCTCCCCCTCGTCCCCAGATCACGCCTGTTCATCACAAAGTCCTGTTGACTGTTTCTGTGAAGCCTCTCATCTTTCTTCCCATGTACCTCCCTCTTTATTCTCATGATTGCTTATTCAAGGCCCTGAAACTGATGTTACTGGTCAGCCTTCTTCCAGCAAAAGTCGCAGGTTTAGGATTATCCTCAATGAATTCATCTTCTATGCTACTGTTAGACTAATCTTCCTTAACATAGCTCTGTGATATTACTTCCCCTACATATAAGCCTGCAAAGATCCCAGAATCCATAGAAAAGGAGACTAGAGTCCTGAGTAGCCCTCAAGCCCACCACAATCTCCTTTCTCATCACTGCTCACTTCCCTGTCATCATCCTCTTACTCAGACTGTCTTTCTGCTCACTTCTCCCCCACTGCCAATTCTATCCATCTTTCAAGAGACCAGGTACATTGGGACCCATACAGTCATGAAATTCCTGTCACTCATATAGCTTGTACCATCCACTCAAGCATCAAGCTGCATGCTGACCTAAGTTACTCATCTTTGTTTTGTGGGGAGTTGGCCATATCTCCCAACTGAATGACAATAAGCCCAGGAGGAAATGGGGAAAGGGACATGGTTCATGCTCCTCTCTTCCCCACGTCTTCTACAAAATGTCAAGCATGAGCAGGAAACTCAATAAATCAGTGCTTCTTATAGCTTTAAGATGCACGTGGTAGGCTTGTTTTCCTAGGATGAGGTCTGTAGTTACTCCATCTGATGTTGGAGCAGGTAGTCTACAGACCATATTTTGAGAAGCCCTGATTTTTTTCAGAGTGACTTGAAAAATTCATGCCAAAGGCAGATATGACATTGTTTTCTGTTCCTTTGGCTGTCAACTAGATCAGCAATAATTCATATACACACAATTTTCTGTTGTCCAAGAGTAGTTGTTTTTAAAAAGCCAAAGATTTGCTATGCATAAAACAAAATTCTAGAAATTTTGAAGGATGTGAGATTCAACAAATTTTCCAAATTCAGAAAGCAAGAATTTGGTCTATAACTGATTTTACAAAAAATCTCATGCAATAAATGAATTAGAAAAGGCATTTGGGTATTGGATGTGGAAATTAGAATGGAAAATTCTTCCAGCTAAAAATGTGATTCATTAAGCAACCCAGGAAACATGGTTTTCCAATGAGTAATCTGCCATAAATATACAGACAGTGAGGCAGAGAAATAAGGAAAGAATCATATGATGCTTTTAGCATTACAAAATTATTTAATGAATTTCTAAAACATTTTAGAATATATTGAATATTTATGGAACTAGATTCAGTAAAAAATGAAGAAGATAGTTTATCAAAAAGAATAAAATATAACATATTTCATATTTATATTAACAATCCAAAACTGGATAAAATTGTGTAGTTCTTAAGAAGAAAACATGTCACATTATGAAGTTTTCTTGACAATGGAGAACTAGAGGAAGATTTTTAAAAGGACATCATTCTGTGAGGAACACATTTCAAGTAGTCAATTTGGGGTAACTATGGTTTCTGCGATGGACACAGTTTCCAGTTTCATTAGTGTGCAGTTCATTTTTGAGAAATAGGCAACAATGTTAAAGTACGGTTTGGCAGCGTCCCCACCCAAATCTCATCTTGAATTCCCACGTTGTGGGAGGGACCTAGTGGGAGGGACCCAGTGGGAGGTAACTGAATCATAGAGCAGATCTTTCCTGTGTTTTTCTTGTGACAGCAAATAAGTCTCATGAGATCTGATGGTAGTATAAGGGGGAGTTTCCCTGCCCAATCTCTCTCTTTGCCTACTGTCATCCATGTAAGACATGACTTGCTCCTCTTTGCCTTCCACCATGATTGTGAGGCCTCCTCAGTCATGTGGAACTGTAAGTTCATGTGGAACTGTAAGTTCATTAAACCTTTCTTTTGTAAATTGAACAGTCTCAGTTATGTCTTTATCAACAGTGTGAACACAGACTAATACAATAAATTGATACCAGTAGAGTGAGGTGCTGCTGAAAAGATGCTCAAAAATGTGGAAGCGACTTTGAAACTGGGTAACAGGAAGAGGGTGGAACAGTTTGGAGGACTTAAAAGAAGACAGAAAAATGTGGGAAAGTTTGGAACTTCCTAGAGACTTGTTAAATAGCTTTGACCAAAAGTCTGATAGCTATATGGACAATAAGGTCCAGGCTGAGGTAGTCTCAGATAGAAATGAGGAACTTGTTGGGCACTGTAGCAGAAGTGACTCTTGTTATGTTTTAGCAAAGACACTGGTGACATTTTGCGCTTGCCCTACATATTTGTGGAACTTTGAACTTGAGAGATGATTTAGGGTATTGGCAGAAGAAATTTCTATGCAGCAAAGCATTCAAGATGTTACTAGGGTGCTGTTAAAGGCAGTCAGTTTCATAAGAGAAGCAGAGCATAAAAGTTCAGAAAATTTGCAGCCTGACAATGTGATAGAAAAGAAAACACCATTTTCTGAGGAATAATTCAAGCCAGTTGCAGATATTTGCATAAGTAATGAGGTGCTGAATGTGAATCCCCAAGACAATGGGAAAATGTCTCCAGGGAATGTCAGAGACCTTCACATCCCATCACAGGCCCAGAAGCCTAGGAGAAAATGATTACATGGGCAGGCCCAGGGTCCTTTTGCTGTGAGCAGCCTAGGGACTTGGTGCCCTGCGTCTCAGCTACTCCAGCTGTGGCTGAAAGGGGCCAGCATAGAGTTTGAGCTGTGGCTTCAGACGGTGCAATCCCCAAGCCTTAGCAGCTTCCATGTGGCATTGGGTCTTCAAGTTCACAGAAGTCAAGAATTGATGACTGGGAACCTCCGCCTAGATTTCAGAGGACATATGGAAGTACCTGGATGTCCAGGCAGAGGTTTGCTATAGGGGTAGGGCTCTCAGACAGAACCTCTGCTAAAGCAGTACAAAAACCAAATGTGGGGGTCAGATGCCCACACAAAGTCCCTACTGGGAGACCACCTAGTAGAGCTGTTTAGAAGAGGGCCATTGTCCTCCAGACCCCAGAATAGTAGATTCACTGACAATTTGCACCATGTGCCTGGAAAAGCCACAGACACTCAACACTGGCCTGTGAAAGCAGCCAGGAGGGAGGCTGTACCCTGCAAAGCCACAGAAGCAGAGCTGCCCAAGACCATGGGAACCCACCTCCTACATCAGTGAGACACGGAATTAAAGAAGATCATTTTGAAGTTTTAAGATTTGACTGCCCTACTGGATTTTGGACACGCATGGGGCCTGTAGCCTCTTTGTTTTGGCCAATTTCTCCCATTTGGAATGGTTATATTTACCCAATGCCTGTAATCCCACTGTAGCTAGGAAGTAACTAACTTTCATTTTACAGGCTCATAGGCAGAAGAGACATGCCTTGTCTCAGATGAGACATTGGAGAGTAAACCTTTGAGTTAATACTGAAATGAGTTAAGACTTTGGGGGACTGATTGGTTTTGAAGTAAGGATATGAGATTTGGGAGGGGCCAGGGGCAGAATGATATGGTTTGTCTGTGTCCCCACCCAAATCTCATCTTGAATTCCCACGTGTGTGGGAGGAATCTGGCAGAAGATAATTGAATCATGGGGCAGGTCTTTCCTGTGCTGTTCTCATGACAGTGAATAAGTCTCACAAGATCTGGAATTTTCCCTGCCCAATCTCTCTCTTTGCCTACTGCCATCATATAAGACATAACTTGCTCCTCCTTGCCTTTCGCCATAATTGGGAGGCCTCTCCAACAATGTGGAATTGTAAGTTCATTAAACCTTTTTCTTTGTAAATTGCCCAGTCTCGAATATCTCTTTATCAGCAGCTTGAAAACGAACTAATACAAGTAATAATGTAATAATAACAATGTCAAGTTAGGGGCACTGTTGTCTTTAAAAGGAAGATATAAATATCTTGGTGTAACTAATGACTTCCTTTCTGCATTTCCCCATTAAAACAGCAATCTGGCTTTTGCTTGAACATCACTGACTGGGAGAGAATCTGTCTTTTCTGGTCAGTTCTAATTATTAGAACATTTTCTTTTATTCAGCAGAAATCTGCTTCTCCAAATCACTAGTCCTAATTTTGCCCTATGAAATCAGCTGGGTCAAGTCTTCTTTCTTTGCTTCATAAAAGTTCTTCTAGCATTTAAAATTCAGATCTCCTTTCTTTTCTTTTGGATAAAAATTCTTAATTTCTTTAACTATCTCTCAAACGGCATGTTTTCCAAGAGCCTCTCAATTGCCCTTCTCTCACTGTATTACAGCTCATCAATGTCTCTCAAAGCATGGAACCTACCCTTTAGTACGAGACTTCAAATTTGGCCTGCCTAGAACAGAATCTAGGGGAACTATTCCCTCATATAATGTGCACCTGAGACTTTCTATTAATACCACCTGAAATTACATAAGATATTTTAGTAATTTCACCATACCACTAGCTCATATTTAGCTAATTACAACCCTCAAATTTCCCAACCCCCACCATGAACTATTTTAAGTTACATCTCCTACGTTTTATACATATTAAATAGAATTTGCAGAACTTATAGTCAAAATTTTATATTTATAATGTTACAGGCCACTGTTCTTCCCTCCCCCTAAAAACCCCTAGGCAGAACTCTAGGCCATTATGTCCCTTCCTAAAGATAGCCATTAGTGTCTGGTTTACTGTACCTCCCAGAATCCATCATGGTTCATTGTGATGTCAGTAATCATGCAGGTGATTGTTTCACTCCTGTTTTCACCTTTCTTCTGGACTTCTCGATGGCCTTGTCATCCACTCCATCTCAGTTTTCCACTCCTTCTCAACAACAGTGCCCCTCCTACTATCTACCTCAAACACTCCAGCTATCAAATCATCACCTCTTATCCTTTCATCTCCCCTTACTTTAGTACCATTACTCCAGCAACACTGCCAGCATATACAATACACTGCTTATGTCATCGTTTTACTATGCTTCATTACTCCTCAGCAGATTCTATGACCAAGCATGTATATGCTGCCTTGTATATATCCTCAAATCCATTGCCCCTCTCTTCCTACCGGGATCACTGGAAAACAAAAATAAAAACCAATCCAACTACTTACCCACTCCAAACCAAAATCAAGATAACATATACAGTGATTAGTCTCACTTTAAGCTCCAAGTGAGCCCCAAGGGCTGCTCAGTGTTCCCTCAATTTGCCCTAGTCCTTTCACGCTCTCATTTACCTTAGTGACAATTTTATGCCTTCTCCCCTCTTCTCAAACTTCCAACAACTCCACTCCTGCCTTCACTCAGTTGACCCTGCTTCCTATTTTATTGATAAAATAGAAGCAGTTAAGGAAAACTTCCGCCTGTTCTCAGCCCTGTGCCCACCCACTCCCTGCACGTGTGCCTTCTCCTCTGTTTTTCCTCCATTATATCCATGAACTATATCAGTCCTTCTCTGTGTGCTGGCTCCATCCCCCCTTACTCACTCAGAGACACAGTTTCAGGTAACGCCCGTGCCTCCTACAATACCAATCTTTCCCTAACTACTGTATCATTTGCATCATCTTGCAAATATGCCTTAATATTCCCCACAGGAAAAAAAAATTCCCTTCATTTTATCTCAATCTCCATATAGTTACATCTTATTTTTCAGTTTTCTTTATAGTAAAACTCCCCCCAAAGAGTCAGGTCTATAAATACCATCTCTTATTTTCTCTCCTCCCATTTGTTCTAAAACCATTTTAACCAAGATGTTTTTCCCAGCACTTTGAATGACTTACTCATTGTCAAACCCAATGGCTGATTCTCCGTCTCTATCTTAACCATAAGCAGCATTTGGCAGAATCAATCACTCTATTCCTCTTGACATATATTTCTCTTTTTTTCTGGAGTCTTAGTTTTCCTACTTAATTATCCACTTTTACTCAGTTTTCTTTGAAAGACCTATGAATATTTGATTGACCCAGGACTCCCTGACTTAATCACTGTCAACACTCACTCCCTTAGTGATCTCATCTCTATACCAACAACTCCCAACGTATATATATGCAGATGAGATCACTCCCCAGCCCCACTCTACACTGCCTACTTGACAACTCCACTTGGATATCAGACATTCAAAAATTAACATTTGTAAAACCAAACTTTTGGATTTTCCCTGAAACATGCTCTACCTAAAGTCTTCCCATTTCCAGCTAATAACAACTCCATTCTTGTATTTACTCAAGCCAAAAATCACAGCACGACCCCTATGTCCTTTCTCATACCTACTACACAACCCATTAGGATATACTGTTAGCTTTATATTCAGAATATATCTAGAATCCAACCACTTTTCACCTCTTCCAATGCTGTCACTCTGATGCAAGCCACCATAATTTCTTGCTCAGATTATTGCAATGGCCTACTAGCAGGTCATTCTTGCTCCACACCAACCACCACCACCCCCATGTTAGATTCTCAACACAGTGACTAGAATGATTCATTACACTTAAAACTGAACTCTGAATATGCTCCTTCCCTATTTAACACCTCTTCCATTCCTGTGGCTCCCATCACACTCAGAGTAATATTCAAAGCTGTTACAAGGGCCTACAGGACCTAATGACCTAATCTATCCATTCTGCTCTACCTCTCACCCTTTGCTCATCCTCTGTCATTCTCCCCTTGCTTACTACACCTGACTGCCCTTCCCGTGGTTCCTTGAATGTGCTAGGTACACTCACATCCAGGGCCTTTGCAAAGGATATTCCCCTCTGCCCAAAATCTTCTCTCAGCCATCTGCATGACCATTCTGTCACTTCCTTCAAGTCTCTGCTTTAAAGATACCTTATCAAAGAGCTTTGACTATCCCTCTCATTCCCACTACTCTATTTGGACCTTTTCCATAATACTTATCTTCCCTTCATATGTATGTTCTGGTCTCTGCTAACCTTCCTACTGTTCCCTTGTCCCCACCAATGAAAAAAAAAAAACTTTATGGATTATAGGCTTTTATCTGTCCTTTTCTGTACTATAATCCTCAGTGCTTAGATAATATCTGACATATAGCAAGAGTTCAATAAATAGTAATATAATCATAAATAATGCTCTCCTGCTGAAACTAATTACAATGATTACCTCTGGACAGGGGCAATGGATTGTTGAAAGGTAAGGTGTGAAGACTTCCTTTTCTCTACATACCCTTTGTACCTTTTAGATTTAATAACATGTGCATGTATTTTTCTACCCTTCCCCAATTTTTTAATTGGGGCAAAATTTATTTTAATAAACAGATTTATGTTGTTGCTTTTGAATAAACATTAAAACCAAAATTCTTTTTCATAGCAATCTACACTGTAACATATGAACCATCTTTTGAAATTTTGTGCAGTTTAGAAAATTTAAGAGCATGCTTTCTATATCTTTATGTAAGTTGAGTGCTTTGTAGTGTTCCTGGGCATAGGAAGTGCTACACACATATTGGTAATTCAAAATCTGAAAGAAAAAAAAAAAAAAAGAAATAATGTTGTACAGGCATTATTTTTTAGTGAACCAGAGGGAATTTCTGATCAACATATTCATTATTTTCTAAGGGTCTATGAATATTTAGCATACTACCACATTCTTAGATTATACCAGCAATCAGTGTCAAATATATTGATTTATAAGTTTTAAGAATCCACCATTTTCCCCTTTTTGAAAATCATGTATCAATTGCAACTTTTCTAGCCCTACTCTTATTCTCCAAAGATACTGGGAATGAATTTAAAACTGCTCAGCATACTCATTCAATTCTGTGAGATGTAAAGTACTTGGATGTGAAGAACTGATCTCATCAAAGTAGTAATACAGGATTTTACCTTCTGTTTACATATCCTGGGATTCCAGTCTTTCTTTCTATATGTATTAATTTTTCAACATAAGAATCACTGTCTATTTTAAATCAGGGAGCTCAACTAAGAATTGAAAAGTTCTTTCCTCCCTTTTCTCATATCCTATTACTACAGCTTCTTCCACAAACAGTTGGCCTCTCTGGCTCACACTCTTCTCACTGTTCTCTCTGCCCTCAAATATTATTTAACCAAACAAAACTGGTTGTTTGTCTTTCATTTTCGGACCATGTTCTTTATAATGACTTTAGTGCAGAGCATTCCTATGTGGATATATTAGTCTCTTGAAATGTCTTTTATTTTCACTGCCCTCTAAATTTTCCAGCATCGTTTTCAAAACTCCCTTAGTCACCACTGAAATAATCCAATTGTTGAATAAAATCACAACTAATCCAAAGATCTTGATGTAATATTTAGCCAGTTACTTTTTTGAAGATGCAAAGAATGAGATAGATGATAGAAATAAAGGTAAAGAAAGAAAGATTTTGTTTTTCACAGGTACAATAGTCTGAGCAAGCCGTGCTCATATTTACTTATTCTGTGCTGATCTCAGAAAACTAACTCATAACCTTGTGCCCATGGGGTTAGATTATTATAATTCCCATCTAGTCAAGCTTCCAGCAATAACTTGGGAATGAAGAAAATGAAAAATAACACAAAGGAACTATTTGGCTAAATTAAATATTGTGAATCAGAAAGGTGCATGTTTTAGGAAACCATGACCGACCTGTGTTTAGCACAGATCCTTACACAAAGGAGGCATTTAATAAAAATCTAGTAAGTTGAATTGAATCGCAATGGTTTCTCACTTTACAAAAGATAACAAAAGCTTTCTGTGATCCCTGTAATCCATGCTCCCAGGGATAGATAATAAAATGGGCTAGATAATCAACAACGCTTCTCTCAACCCTCAGAATCAGAAGTAAAAAAGAGATGGAGAGAGGAGAGCCTAAGAGCAGGGCAATGAGCAGGGTGGTTTTCTTGGAACGGCAAGTTCACGAAGGGAAAGCTAAGCTGAAAGCCTTGATAATATTTATCAATGTATTTTAAAAGTATGTAAGCATCTCTAAATTTTAATGTAAACTAATGTGAATTCCCAGTATTAAAGAACATATACTGTACTTACTTCCAGAAATGGTACTGATCATATCCAAAGGATATGTCCAGAGAAATAAATTGCATTAGTTTTCCAAACTCTTTTATTCATCTTATATATTTTAAAGATAGTAACAGCAAAGTGTAATGTTCCTTATCATTTCAATAGAACTGTAGCTTTCTCAAAAGAAAGAAGATTGAAATTTATATCTTCTGAAGGGTATTACCTGGAAATGACTCCAAATAAAAAATTTCCACACATCTGTCAAACACATCCAAAAGTGAAGACAGTTAATCTAGCCTCCGAATGGAATTTAGAAGATGACTGGTAATGTGTTATAGTTCTCTAGATTCATTATGTTAAATAGAATAAACACAGGTTATATAAAACCTCCTGAAAATTATTTAAATCATGATAGGCTGGGAATAGTTTTTCCAATACAGCATCACATTTAGCATTTGAAAAATGCAAACATATAAGCAATACAGTCCATGTAAATTGGAGAACGCTTTTTGCAATTATCTTGAAATTTAAGTCAAATTATCTGTAAGTTGATATCACTGAAACAAATCATATTGATTTTTTTCCTGACCATTCTCCATCATGTTCTTCATTTTGCTTTCCATACATTAAGCAGTCAGTGAGTTAATTTCCAAAGCAAGCAATGAGTTAACTTCTATTTCATTTTGTGCAATGTTCTATTTAAAACTCTTTCTTTAAACAAAGGACCATTCTTTTTTCCTTTGGTTATTGTATGCTCTTTTTGAATAGTTTCCAGGAATAAAATAACTGATCATGAAAAAACAAAACAGTTACTCTTAACATTCTATGTATAAAGTTATTAGATGATGGCACTTTTATGATTAACAACTCTAACATGTTGCAACCTATCCACAGTGTATTAAATGTTCCCTTGTCAACAGACATAATTTCACATGTCCAGTATCAATTTAGACACGAAGTTGTAACTTTAAAAGACAATGTTACTTTTTGTTGAGACTATTTCCACACCACAAAAGGGAGCGAAGCCATGAGAATACCTGAAAATAGAAGACTGATGGAGTTTTAGGTACATTTTTTTTTTTTTGTTGTATTTTTAGTAGAGACGGGGTTTCACAATGTTGGCCAGGATGGTCTCAATCTCCTGACCTTGTGATCCACCGGACTCGGCCTCCCAAAGTGCTGGGATTACAGGCGTGAGCCACTGACGCCCAGCTTATGGTACAGTTTTAATGATGTTTAAACATATATTCATTCCAGGACACTGCTAAGAAATATTTCTGGAAATGTTCCTGGGGGAATTTTAATTACCATCAATGTATAAAAATAAATAACAGAATCTCTGTCCAGATGGCATGATTGGTGATGTTTTCAGAAAAACACTATTTAAAACATCAATATCTGTCTTATATTTCCATTTGAAAGAGAAACAAAATCTGTTTACAGTGCATCACACTCAAAGTCTAAGTTACTTCTTAGTTTGAGTTAAGTCCCAAAAAGCACCACTCTTTAAAAAAAAAATAAAGCACTCTTCTGCCATGTGGGGGACACAGTGAAAAGACAGCTGTCTATGAACCAGGAAGCAGACCCTCACCAGATACTAAATCTACCCTCGATCTTAGATTTCTCAGCTTCTAGCACTATGAGAAAATAAATTTCTGTTTATAAGCCAAAAAAAAGTAAATTTAAAAATGCAGTGTAAAGTAGTGTGCTCAGTAGGCGTCTCTGATACAATTGAGGGCTCACATGCTGACTTTGCTTATAGCAATAGAACTGCCAAAATAACAGACCAGAAAGCTGGCAAAGATTTATTTGGATTTTTAGTTATTTATTTAGACATTATTTCTTGCATTTGAGTCTCTTATAGCAGCACATCCAGTCTGCTTAATAAAAAACATAGAGATTTAAAACATTAACCAATCAACAACTATATCAGAGATTCCTTCAAGCCACAATGATAAACTAAAAAATTTCTATATAAATATGCAAAATATGTGTACCTTCCATCTTTCTTCATTCTCCTCCCACCCAAAAAAAGTATCAAGTTCGATTTTATTACTATATTTGTTGCCTAGGATAGAAAACTCCTAACACATTCAACAAAGCAAGATATTTCTATGATAATAATAATAAATGGCAAATACATTGTTACTTATTAAAGTCACCTTTCTGTAACAATGCACTGTATATTTTGAAATTGCTAAAACAGTTTTTAAATGCTTTTATCACAAAAAAATAAGTACATGAGATGATGGATTTGTTAATTAGCTAATCATTTGACAATGCAAACATATATCAAAACATCACACTGTACCCCACAAACATATATTCTAAGCATTTCCTATATAATAACTTTCGTGGATGATACATTACTGAACATGGGGCACTTAGTTTTCTTTTTTCTAGCTTACATAATCTTGGTGCCACTAAAAGGAGGTGGGTAATGTTTCATAAAGAAACAATTTACTTTGATTACAGTGGATAAAGATTCTACCCTCAACAAAGAATGGTAAAGACAAAAACTACCTTCGTCTATTATCATTTGCCATCTTCTTTTGCAATTATAAAGAGTTTTGTTTTCATTTGGATGCAGAAGTTCAAAGAGATTGAGCAGCCATTCTTAGACTTAAATCCTCCCCCACCCCCAGAGAGATCATAATTAATATACAACAAATGGTGTTTGGTGTTTGGGTTTTTGAGTACTTTTCTTTCTTTCTTTTTTTTTTTTTCTTATATAGGTCTCCACTTTTTCTCTTCCTTTCAGGATATTGACAAGTTTTATTCAACCCATTCTCCAAAGCTCTTTTCCCCAATTCAGATCTCCGTACCAAGGCAGAGTTAATTACTATTACCTTAGGTATTCCACAAAACCCTTAAGAGAAGCTGAAAAGGGGTTTCCTTACATCCATCACCAAGAGCACACACCAGTCCCACCCCACATCCCCCTCCTCTGGGAGCACCCACCACCCCAGGCCTTCTAGCTCTACATTGCCAAAACTACACAACTCCCACTCGACCATAGCAAAGCTTTCTCAGGAAACAGCACCACACAGCATCCCCTTTCCTTCTCCTTGGAAACAGCGTTAACCAGGCCGGCAGCCTCAAAGCGCGCGTCATGGATCCTTTGACCAGGATGCACCAGGGGTCTGAGCTCCCGCTGGACACCCGCACGCTCAGACTTAGAATAGGGTGTCAGGCGAAGAAAGGTGAAACCCAGGGAAATTTCCAAGGCGGGGGAGGGGGTGGTCAGACTGCTGGTAAACTATGCCACATCCACTCACCACCACCCAAACCCTCCAACCCACAGCCAGGCCCGCCGCACTTCGGATTTCCAAGTTTCAATGCTCCCTGCAAGGTGGGGCCATTCGGGCAGCAGCTAAAGACAGGTTCTGGGCAGGCGGAGCCACAGCACCCAACCAGCTTGCAAAGTTGTGTCTCCGAAATAGGGACACACTCCCTGGGATTTGTTTTCTGCGGGGTAAGAGGGGAAGGGATGTGGGAGGAGTAAGTGTGGTGGCGATTCGTGGAGGGCAGGGGTAAGGGGCAGTTACAGCCACATCTCTGCCCTGGACAGAGCCAGGTCCAGGGGCCGTGGACCTGGCCGCCGCTGGGTTGTCAGTATATCCTGTTGCTGGCGCGCAAGCTGCGCGCAAACACGCCCCCCCCCCCCCATCCCCACAACCTGTCAAACCGGCCCAACAGCTCGGAGCCCCCTGGCAGGAGGGAGAAACTTGTACCCAGACTCACCAGCAGCCAGGATGCTGCCGTTTGCTGATAAGAAAAAATTTTTAAGCTGAAAGAATCATGATAATGAAATAAAAGGATCAAAAGCATCTTGACTTCTTCTGAACCTTTGGAAAAATAAAATTGTTGTTTTCCACCAGCCCGCGAATATTCCCAGTCGCCACAGGCGACGCGGGGGGTGGGGTTGGCGCTCAAAGCAGAGAGCGGGAGGCAGGTGCCCAGGGGAGCCGCGCAGAAGGGGACCGACTGGGGGACCCGGGTCCCTGACGCCATTTGCCGTGCAGCGACGCCCGCCTTACCTGTGGATGCAGTTTCCATGGCAACGGTCTGCTGCCAGGCGGGGCCCGAGCCGGGTTCCCGCGGCGCCGCTTCCCGGGCCCTGGCGCCCAACCCCGGGCTGCGCCCCCCAGCCTGAGGCACCGGCGTGGCCCCTTTCGGCGTCACCGCTTCGTCTTCCCCCTCCCCCCGGTCCCTGAGCCACTGGGACCCGGGGCAAGCCAGCGGCAGCAGCTCGTCCTGCGGATCCGGCGGCGCGGCCATGGCTGGCGTTTCCCCGGCGCGGCGACGGCGGCTTGGCTGGGCCGAGGCGCGGTGGCTGCGCGGGCGCTCCCTGCTGTTGTCCCCGGAGGGACTCCGCGCTTCGGGAAGCTGCGGTGTCTCAGCTCCGCCGCCGCCGCCGCCGCCGCCTCTGCTGCAACTCCGCGGAGCCGCTGCCTACCGCTCTTCCCGCTTCAGCTCCTCCTCCTCTCCCCTCCTCTTCCTCCCGCCCTGCCGCGGCCGCTGCCTGCGCTCCTCCTCCTACTCCAGTCGCTGCTGCTGCCGCCGCTGCCTCGCTACTCCCAAGCCTGTTATTACGCAGGTGAAAAAGGCCTGCTTGGTCCGGGTCCTCCTGGGCACGTCAGCCCCCAACCTGCAAATGGCAGGCCCCGGTTAGGGGATGTGTCAAACCCGCTCGAATCTTCCTCTCGTTTGGGGGAGGAATAAAAAGAAGGACTAGCAGGTAGAAGCAGCTCCCAGCAGCGTCGCCTTCCTAACTCAGAAAGTTAAGCCCCTACTGGTGGCCTGGGTCCCGAGGCAAAGAGGAAAGCTAGAGAGCTCAGGGCCACAGTTCTGAGAGTGACCAGTATCAGTTGTGGAGGGGACACAGGTCTGAGCGGGTAAGCGGTGGAGATGGCTTCTGGTGGCAGATGGAGAACAGAGAAGCTGCAACCCCGAGGTTAAATCCTGCGTTTCCAAAATGGGCCTGAAAATAGTGGACAAAAGGAATGAGTTATCAGGACAGCCTCCAAAAAAAGCTTAGATCTCACCCTGACCAGCCCTGAGGGCAAACAGGATGTCAATTGGCAGGACAAAAGCTGTACGTTTCCTTTCAGAAACACTGAGCCAAGGCCATCCTAATCATAAGCTGTCTGTGCAGTCTGTTGTATTTCAGAAGCTGGACATTCCATGAAGCTTGCATCTTTTTCTTTACAGTTCACTGTGATAAAATGGAAGAGAGTCAGCAAACAAACCCAAACTCAGAGGAGGAAAGTGACTTGCCTTATCAGGTATTATGCCTATATGAAGACCCATCTTTTCAAATGTCTTGTGCTTTATTGGTTCCTAAATTGTTTAATAAAATGATGTGCCTTTAAAAACTAACATTCACTACAACATACAGGTTGAAGGAATAGGCTTGTCTGCTGTTTCTTCTCTAGGAAAGGTGGACGCAGACGTACAGCACACTGTGAGACTCTGTGGGACCCTAGGCCACCAGGCACATCTTGAGGATTTCATACCTGTCCACTGGTATGTTCAAAGGCCAACCTCAGTACCATTCAAATGCTCCTCAATAATGCTGAAAAAGCCCAGATTGTGCCAATCTTTTGTTCTGTTAGTGCACCAATGTTCAAAAGCTGACAATAAATTAGAGAAAAATCATTCACTAAACAATAAATATGGCCTCCTAAAGCCAGATATCCCTGGAGATCTGATGGTCACCAAAATTTTACATTTCTGATATACTCAAAATTATCTCTCATGATGGAAATGTTCCCTATCTAGATTGTGGTTCTAGCTTCGCACGTGCATACAAGTCACAACTTATTGTTTACTGTAAATACGGACAATTTAATGTGTTGTCAGTTATATCTCAATAAAGCTATAAAAAGAACTCATCTAAAAACGACAAAATAATTGGTTATCATGAATCATAATGATTTTCAAATATCTTTCCACAATAAAACAAGAGCGTACTTAAGAAACCATTAAGTTGAAAAGCTATTCCACTGCTGTCTTTCCATGGAGCTTAATCCTGTCTTGTAATCAGGGGGCCCTTGTAAGCTTTTTTCAGATCTATTATTTAATATTCCTTAAAGCATCAGAAATACTAGATGGAGATTTTTCATAGATGATACAACTTTAAGTGGTTATTGATGAGTACTAATATTTGAGAATTGCTATGCAAGGGAGTTACATACAAAATAATATGGAGTATATTCTTTTGTTTCTTTGAGAAACATAAACGAAAGTCATCTTTAAAAAAACTGGGAGACCTAAGCAAGCCTCTTTGTTTCCTTATGATTAATCAGATTGGAAGTTTGGGGATATGATTCTAATTATTTATCACATTTCTTTCATACTGATCAATGCTCTCATTGAGAATGTGTGAAGGAAACAGCCAGTTAAATCTATTTAGAGTGAAGGTATTAAAGGAAATTGACCATTATTGAGAGTTCCATTTTGATAAATTATTCTATTTTACACTGCTGAAAAGAGATGTCCACATTATTTCAGTGTTAGCAATTTTCATTACTAACTTTCCTTATTAGACTCCACCTTTGGATGTATACAAATCATCTATTGGGGGAAGATATTTTCAGGTTTATGCTTTGACTTGAAATGACCTGTGTGTTAGTATTATTTATTTTGCACTCCTCTGAACTGACAAAGCTTGACTAATTTGAAGATTTATGGGCAAAACACACAGTCAGCAATGGGATTCTGGGGCTGTATTGTTGCTCTAAGTTATGAATTACTCTAAAATGCTTTTGAGACACAGAAAAAATAGGGCTGTCACTTTTAAAAGGTTCTTAGCAAGAGAGTTGAGACAAAAGAACTGTCAGGTTTTGTCTTCAGCTTTTGTTTTTTGTAAAAGAAGTTTTGTTCATCATTTGAAAAGAAGGAATCTGGTGAGGAGCGTTTATTTAGCACTAGCTTCTTAACTTAGTCCAATCCGTATATCATGGGGAAATAGGATGTGGGCACATACAGGAAGAGTGCCACGAGTAACAAACTTTAACCAAGATGAAATTCTTTCCAGCCTCAATATTAAAGTTACTTAACATCTCTACATGCCAAGTTCTTCAACTGTAACCTGTAGACTTTTTTAAAAATTTTTGTTGGGTGCATACATAGTAGGTGTGTATATTTATGGGGTATATTAGATATTTTAATACAGGCATACAATTAATAATAATCACATCGTGGTAAATGAGGTATCCATCACCTCAAGCATTTATCCTTGCTTTGGTTTACAAACAATCCAATTATAATCTTTTTGTTGTTTTGAAATATATTGTTGATTATAGGCACCCTGTTGTGCTAGTGAATACTAGATCTTATTCATTCATATCTAACTATATTTTTATATCTATCATTAACTGTCACATTTCTGTGGCCCCTACCCACTACCCCCCTGCCAACCTCCCAGCATTACACTTCCTGGCCTCTGGGAAACATCCTTCTACACTCTATCTCCATGAGTTCAATTGTTTTAATTTTTATCTCCCATAAATAAATTCCCATAAAAGTCTTCTTATGTGAGAACATAAGAAGTTTTTCTTTCTGTGTCTCGGTTACATCCCTTAACAAATGTCCTTCAGTTCCATCTATGTTGTGCAAATGACAGAATCTCATTTTTTTTATAACTGAATAAATAGTCCATAGTGTATATGTACCACATTTTCTTTATCCATTTGTCTCCTAATGAACACATGGATTGCTTCCAAATCTTGACTAGTGTGAATTATATAGTGCTGCAATAAACACTGGAGTGCAGATATCTCTTGAATATACTGTTGCTTTCTTTTGGGTATATACCCAACAGTGGGATTGCTGGATCATATGGTAGCTCTAGTCTTTTTTAACTTGGGTGAGATGACATCTTATTGTAGTTCTGATTTGCATGTCTCTGATGATCAATGATACTGAGCACCTTTTCATATGTCTGCTTGCTGTTAATCTGTATGTCTTCTTTTGAGTAATGTCTACTAGATATTTTGCCGATTTTAATGGATCATTATATTTTTTCTCATAGACTTATTTGAGCTCCTTATAGATTCTGGTTATTAATACCTTGTCAGGTGGATAATTTGCAAATATTTTCTCTCATTCTGTGGATTGTCTCTTCACTTTGTGTTTCTTTTACTGTGCAGAAAATTTTTAACTTGATGTAATCCCATTTGTCCATTTTTGCTTTGGTTGCCTGTCCTTGTTGGGTGTTACTCTAGAAATCTTTCCAAGACCAATATCCTGGAGAGCTTCCCCAATGTTTCAATGTTTTCTTTTTTTTTTTTTTTTTTTTTGAAACAGAGTCTTGCTCTGTCACCCAGGATGGGGTGCAGTGGCGCAATCTTGGCTCACTGCAACCTCCACCTCCAGGGCTCAAGCAAATCTCCTACCTTCAGCCTGTCAATTACAGGCACCCGCCAACATGCCCAGCTAATTTTTGTATTTTTAGTAGAGACGGGATTTCATTATGTTGGCCAGACTGGTCTGGAACTCCTGACTTCAAGTGATCTGCCCATCTTCGTCTCTCAAATTGCTGGGATTACAGGTGTGAGCCACCGCATCTGGCCCCCAATGTTTTCTTTTAATGGTTTCCTAGCTTGAGGTCTTATATATAAGTCTTTAATCTATTTTGATTTGATTTTTGTATATGATAAGAGATAAGGGTCTAGTTTCTGCATATGAATATGAAGTTGTCCCAGAACTGTTTATTAAAGAGACCATTCTTACCCAGTGTATGGTCTTGGCACCTTTTTCAAAAATGAATTCATTACAGATTAATGGATTTGTTTCTGGCTTCTCTATTCTGTTCCACTGTTTTTTTGTTTTGTTTTGTTGTTTTTTAAATGGCAGTAACATGCTATTTTGGTTACTATAACTCTGTGTAGGTAATGTGATTCTTCCAGTTTTGTTCGTTTTGCTCAGGATGGCTTTTGCTGTTCTGGGTCTTTTGTGGTTCCACATAAATTTTAGGATTATTTTTCTTATTTCTGTGATGAATGTCATTGGTATTTTGATAGACAGTTGATTGAATGTGTAGATTACTTTTGGTAGTAGGGATCTTTTAACAATACTGATTCTTCCAATCCATGAACATGGAATATTCTTCCATTTTTTTGTGTGTCCTCTTCAATTTTGTTCATCAATGTTTTATAGTTTTTATTGTAGTTTTTATTGCTTTACCACTTCTTTGATTAAGTTTATTCCTAGGTATTTTATTTTATTTGCAGGTTTTGTAAATGGGATTACTTTATTGATTTTTCAGATTGTTTGTAATTTGCATATAGAAAGGCTACTCATTTTTTATGTTGATATTGGATCCTGCAGCTTAACTGAATTTGTTTATCAATTCTAAGAGTTTTCTGGTGAAGAATTTACATTTTTCCAAATATAAGATTATATCATGTGCAAAACAGGGATAATTTGACTTCTTCTGTTCCAATTTGGATGCCCTTTATTTCTTTCTCTTATCTGATTGCTCCAGCAAAGATTTCCAGTACTATGTTGAATAACAGTGGTGAAAGTGGGCATCCTTATAATGTTTCAGATCTTCGGGAAAAGGCTTTCAGTTTTCACCCATTTCAGTATGATCCTAGTTTTGGGTCTGTCATATACAGCTTTTATTGTGTTGAGGTATGTTCCTTCAATACCCAGTTTTTTGAGGGTTTTTACCACAAAGGGATGTTGAATTTTATCAAATGCTTTTTCAGCATCAACTGAAATGATCATATGGTATTTGTCCTTCATTCTGTTGATGCAATGTGTGACACTGATTGATGTGCATATGTTGAACCATCCTTGCATCCGTGGGATAAATCCCACTTGGTCATAATTAATGATCTTTTAAATGTGTTGTTGAATTCAGTTTGCTAGTATTTTGTTTATGATTTTTGCATCAATGTTCATCAGGGATATTGGCCTGTAGTTTTCTTGATTGATATCTTTTTGTCTGGTTCTGATATCAGGGTAATACTAGCCTGGTATAATATGTTTGGAAGTATTCCCTCCTCTTCTATTTTTGTAATAGTACGAGTAGGTTTAGTATTAGTTCTTCTTTAAATGTTTGGTAAAATTCAGCAGTGAATACATCAGGTCCCAGGCTTTTCTTGCTAGGAGACTTTTATTACAACTTTGATCTTATTACAACTTTGATCTTATTACTTGTTATTAGTTTATTCAGGTTTAGATTATTTATGGCTCAATCTTGGTAGGTTGTATGTGTCTAGGAATTTATTCATTTCTTTTAGACTTTCCTATTAATTGGCATACAGTTCCTCATAGTAGTCTCTAATGATCCTTTGCATTTCTGAGGTATCAGTTATAATGTCTCCTTTTTCATCTCTGATTTATTTGGTCTTCTCTCTTTTTTCTTAGTCTGTGTAAAGCTTTGTCAATTTTGTTGATCTTTTCAAAAAAATCAACTTTTCATTTCATTGATTTTTGTTTATTTCCATTTCATTTATTTTGGCTCTGATATTTATTATTTCTTTTCTTCTACTAACTTTGGGTTTGATTTGCTCTTGGTTTTCTAATTCTTTAAGATGCATTATTATGTTGCTCATTTGAAGTTTTTCTACTTTTTTTGATGTAAGTGCTTATTGCTATAAACTCTCCCCTTAATACTGCTTTCAGTGTATTCCATAGGTTTTGGTATGTTGTGTTTCCATTTTCATGTAGTTCCAGAAATTTCTCCCTTCTTAATTTCAATGAAAAAGTTAAAATAAATCTTTGACACGATTTCCATTTTTTTGAATTTTTAAGACATGTTTTGTGGCTTAACATATGGTCTATTCTTGAGAATGATCTATATGCTGAGGAAAAGAATGTATATTCTGCAGCCATTGGACTAAATAGTCTGTAAATATCTATTAGGTCTATAGTGCAGATAAAGTCTGATGTTTCTTTTGTGATTATCTGTCTATATGTTCTGTCCAATGCTGAAAGTGGGGTGTTCAAGTCTCCAGCTATTATTGTAATGGAGTCTGTCTCTCTCTTTAGCTCAATTAATATTTGCTATATATATTTGACTGCTCCAGTGTTGGGTGCATATATAATTGTTATATCTTCTTGATGAATTAACCCCTTATTATTATATAATGATCTTCTTTGTCTCTTTTTTATAGTTTTTGTATTGAAATTTATTTTGGCTGGTATAAGTATAGCTTATGCTTTAGTTTCCATTCACATAAAATTTCTTTTTCTGTCCCTTCATTTTTAGTCTATGTAGTTCTTTATAGGTGAAGTGTGTTTCTTGTAGGCAACAGATTATTGGGTCTTCTTTTTTAATCAATTCAACCATTGTACATCTTTTGATTGGAGAGTCTAGTTCATTTAAATTCAGTATTATTAGTGATAAGTAAGGACATACTCCTGCATTTTGCTTTCTGCTTGTTTTGTGGTCTTTTCTTCCTTCGTTCCTTTCTTCCTGACTTCCATTTAGTGAAGGTGATTTTCTCAGGTGGCATGCCGTAAATTCTTGCTTTTATTTGCATATGTATTGTATGTTTTTAGATTTGAGGTTACCATGAGGCTTGTGAATACTATCTCATAACCCATTATTTTTAACTGATGAAAACTTAACACTGATTGCATAAACAAGCAAGGAGAAACCTAACAGAAACTCTACTTTAACCTCATCCCTCTGCTTTTTAATTTTTGTTGTTTCTATTTGTATTTTATTGTACTATATCTTGAAAATTTATTGTAATTATTTTTATTGGTTTATCTTTCAGTATCTGTACTCAAGATACGCATAGTTTACACACTACAATTACAGGGTTATAACATTCTGTGTTTTTCTGTGTACTTACTATTACTACTGAGTTTTGTACCTTCAGATGACTTTTTTCAAATTAAAGAACTCCCTTTAGCATTTCTTCTAGGACAAGTCTGGTGTCAATGAAATTCCTCAGCTTCTGTTTTTCTGGGAACAAAAAACATCTGTATTTCTCCTTTATGTCTGAAGGATATTTTTGTTGGATATACTTTTCTAGGATAAAAGCTTTTTTTCCCTCAGCACTTTAAATATGTCTTGCCACTCTCTCCTGGCCTGTAAGATTTGCACTGAGAAATCTAATGTCAAATGTATTGGAACTCTTCTGCATGTTACTTGTTTTTTTTCTCTTGCTGCTTTTACGATCCTATATCCTTGACCTTTGAAAGTTTGGTTATTAAATGTCTTGAAGAAGTCTTATTTGGGTCAAATCTGCTTGGTGTTCTATAATCTTCTTGTACTTGAATATTGATATCTTTCTCTAGCTTTGGGAAGTTCTCTGTTATTATCTCTTTGAATAAATTTTCTACCCCTATCTCTCTCTCTATCTCCTCCTTAAGGCCAGAACTCTTAGATTTGTTCTTTTGATGCTATTTCCTAGATCTTGTAGGCATGCTTCATTCTTTTTATTCTTTTTTCTTTTGTTTCCTCTGACTGTATATTTTTGAATAGCCCATCTTCAGGCTCACTAATTGTTTCTTCTGCTTGATGAATTCTGCTGTTGAGAGACACTAATGCACTCTTCAGTATGTCAATTACATTTTTTTAGCTCCAGAATTTCTGCTTTTTAAAATTTATTTCAATGGCTTTAACTTGTCTGATAGAATTCTGAATTTGTTTTCTGTGTTATCTTGAATTTTTTGAGCTTCCTAAAAACAGCTATTCCAAATTCTCTGCCTGAAAGGTCACACATCTCTGTCTCTCCAAGGTTGGTCACTGGTGACTTATTTAGTTCATCTCCTGAGTTCATGGATTGTCCTGATGCTTGTGGATGTATGTCATTGTCTTGATATTGAAAGTTAAATATTTATATTCACAGTCTGGGCTTCTTTGTACCCATCTTTCTTAAGAAGGCTTTCCAGGCATTCAGAGGAACTTAGGCATTATAGTCTAAGTCTTTGGTCACTGCAGCCGTATCTGCATTAGGAGGCACCCCAAGCCCAGCAATGCTATGGCTCTTGCAGACTCGTGGAAGTACTGCCTTGCTGAACTTGGGTAAGATCTAGAGAAATCCCTTGATTACCAAGGAGATACTCTTATTTTCTTCCCCTGACTTTACAGAGTCTTTCTCTCGCTGTGATGAGATGCCTGGAGCTGGGAGAGGTGTCACACAAGCACCCTGTGGTCATCACCACTGGGATTGTGCTGGGTCAGACCCAAAGTCAGCACAGCACTATCTCTTGCCCAAGGCCTGCAATAACCACCACTTGGCTACCACCTATGTTCACTCAAGGACAGATGGCTCTACAACCAGCAGGTAGCAAATCCAGCCAGGCTTGTGTCCTTCCCTTCAGGGCAATGAGTTCCCCCAGCCCTGGGAAGGTCCAGAGATCTCATCTGGGAGCCAGGGCCTGGAGTTGGGATCCTTAGGAATCTACCTAGTGCTCTATTCTACTGCAGATAAGGTGGCTCCCAAGCTGCAAGAAAAATCCTTTTCCTCTCTTCCTTCTCCTTTCCTCAAGCAGAGGAGACTCTCCCCCATGGCCATCACCACCAGTGACCCATGCCAAGTACTGCCTGGCTACCACCTATGTTCACTCAAGGACCAACTGCTCTTCATTCAATCTGAGCTGAATGCTGCCAGTGCTGAGTCCATCCCTTCAGAGTAGGGGGCTCTCCTGTAGCTTAGGGTAGGTTGCAAAGTACCATCTAGAAACCAAGGTCAAGAGGCAGGAACCCCAGGAGATATTTGCCATTCTACCCCACTGTGGCCCAAGCTGGTACCCAAGGTGCAAGACAAAGTCCCTTTACTATTCCCTCTTCTTTCCTCAAGCAGAAGCAGTCCCTCCCCATGGCCACCACTGCTTGGAATGTGCTAGATAACACCTGAAGCCAGGTGTTAGAAGGATAAGTAATAGCTACATTCAGGTAAGTGAAGGAGTCAAGCAAACAACACATGCCAAATATTTTCTTTCTCTGGCTTATATTTAAGCTTATCAGAATCCAAGCTCAGGCCCTACTTTTGAACCTTTTAAGAATGAATGCAACTGTGGAATCATTCCCACTGACTTAGCAAGATAAAGGTTTGACTTAAGATGAGACTCATTCTGGTGCCTCAAATTTCTCTGAAATCATTCTGTGTGAAGTTGGTTTAGGGCTTAATTTGTCTATGTAGCATCCAAATCATTTTGCAACATAGTTTTCATTTTCTACAGTGTGTGGAAGCTCTTGAATTTGATATGGAAAAGAGGTCTCCATTTCCCAATGCAAGGAAAGAATATTTAGATTGACACTAATTTATAGAGGCTACAGGCTGGTGCATGAGACAGCTGTGTTTTCTCCAGGACATCACTACAGCACTCATAAATGCCACACAACACATTTGGAATACACCAGGCTCCTTCTGTCTATGGAAGTGGCTGCTGTTATTTAAATCTGCCATCTGAGGGGGATAAAGCATAGATGCTTCTAAGGTCCTCCAGTAGAGGGTGGGAAGAAGAAAGCTGGTCATTTTTCATTGAACCTAGTTTCTTTTTTCTTTAATTTAAACATTTCTGTAAAACTGCAAATATTTTTTATTTCTTTGGGCAAAAAACCCCAACAATTTAGGAAATCCATAATTTGAATTATCCATGCTTTGGGCTCACAATAAAAATGTCTAAGATATTCTAAGCTTGAGAAGCAGAACAAAAATATATATGCTATAAGTAAATTGCTTATGAATACTTTGCAGTTTACAAAGTATACACACATACAGATTTCATTTAATATATATAGTTTTCATTTATAATTTGATGAGAGGTATGGTGTCTCATGCTAATTTTAATATTTATTTATTTAATGACCAATGAATTAGAAGCTTTTTCATGAGTTTCTTGTTAATTTGTATTTTCAATACCAGTATTACCGAGAGAACTTATATAGAATACAATTTAAAGTGTGTACTTCAGTGATTTTCAGTATATTCTTAGAGTTGTACAATCATCACCACCATTAATTTTAAAACATTTTCATCACTCCACAAAGAAACTCATACCCATTACTAGTCGTTCTCCAACTTCACAACCCTAAGTCCAGTCCTAGGCAATCACTAATCTATCCTCTTTCTCCATACATGTGCCTATTGTGGACATTTCACACAAATGGAATCAGACAGTTTAGCCTTTTGTGACTGTTTTGTTTTTTCACTTATCAGGATGTTTTCAAGGTTCATCCATGTTGTAGCATGTATCAGTATTCATCCATTTTATTGATGGATAATACTCCATTGTAAAGTTATGCCACAATTTGTTTATCCATTCATGAGTTGTATGAACATTTAGGTCTTTCCACTCTTTGGATATTATAAACAATGCTACTATGTATACATGAGTTTTTTGTGGGCATGTTTTCATTTCTCTAGGGCATAAACCTAGGATAAGAATTGCTGTGTTGTATGGAGACCGTAGGTTCAACCATTTGAGGAACTGCCAGACTGTTTTCCAAATCAATTGTACCATTTAAAAATCCCACTGTTAGTGTATGAAGGTTCTGATTATTCCACCTCCTTGCTAACACTTGGTATTTTCTGTCTTTTTAAAAATAACAGTGGGTGTGAAGTAGTATCTACTGTGGTTTTGATTTGCATTTCCCTGACTACTAATGATGTTGGGTATCTTTACATGTGCTTTTTGGCCATTTGTATATTTTCTTTGGAGAAATGTCTATTCAGGTACTTTGCCTATTTTTAAATTGAGATGTCTTTTTATTATTGATTTATAAGTTTTTTATATATTCTAGATACAAGTTCCTTACCACCAGATATATGATTTGCGATTTCTTTCTCCCATTCTGTAAACTGTCTTTTCATTTTCTTGATGGTGTCCTTTGAAGCACAGAATATTTAACTTTTTATGAAGTCTCATTTACCTATTTTCTCTTTTGTTGCTTATAGGCTTTGTGTCATATCTAAAAAAAAACATTGCCTAGTCTCACCAACTTTTACGATGTACACCAACGTTTTCTTCTAAGAGTTTTATAGCTTTAGGTCTACATATAGGCCTTTGATCCATTTCGAATTAATTTATGTATATCATGTGGGTAATTTGTCTTTCTTACCTTGTGAGTTGTCTTTTGTGCTCTGTGCTTACTGTCCCAATCAAGTATTATTTTTCTCTTATATTTGTGAATGTTCTTTGTATTGAATATTGTCATTTATGTTGCAACTATTTTTCATATTTTATTGCTCAGGGTTAAGAAAACCTAGATTCTTATCAGAAAAATTCAGAGACTTCTCCAAAGTAACATGCTTAATATAGCTGTTACTAAAGTCTAAGTCTTGTGACTCTGCCTCTTGATCCCCAATTTAAAAGTCTTGAAATACTGTAATCACTGTTTCAGTTTTTATGCAGTATGCCATTAACAAGAGCCTCGCTCAACAAAGCTCCCAATAAACTACAAGGATAGTCAAGATTTGTGATCACAGACCATACTCAAAGTATTCATAATTTAAAGCAAAACACCAGCATCAAGACCAGGGATAGAAACAATACCAATGTCCTGTGTGGAAGTCAGACCCTGGGAAGTTCTGAGTTAACATGGGAGAAAAAAAAAACATTTTTCATCTAACTTTAAACTGCAATAGTTGCAACCTCAGACCAGTGGTTAAAAGCTCATACTTTATGGGGTTAATTCCAATTTAAAGGGCTCTGACCGTAATTATATGGCCCCAACCTTTCCTGGGGAAAATTCTATACCATCTTTTAAGAATGCATAGTCTTTGTCAAGTGACATGGCCTCCCTCATCTTTGGGCCTAATAAATATTAGAAACTCCTGGGTCCCTAGAAATTCTTTGGGGTTAGGCCAGTCTAAGGTGTAACTGTTTTCTCTCTCCTCTTTCTTGGGTCCCTTTATCCATAAAGCTGGCTTTCCATCCAAATTTAGAGACTAGGCAGGACTGGACTGTAAGTGGGGATCTGAAACAATACTTGGCTGAAGCTTTAGAGTGCCAATGAGATTTGGGGTAAATACTGATATAAAAGGGCAGAGTCAAGATATATTTATAATTCCATATGCACCATAATACATATGGAATATATTATAATTTGGCCACTGGCATCATAGAGCAGATAGGACCACTCAAACTCTCCGCTTATATGCCCTTATGAGTTGTACTGAATAGTTGGTCATTTTTCCCACAGTGGCCCTATCTGGTTACAGGTACAAGACAGTGACACATCAGGATAAGCTTATCACAATTGGGAAAACAGCCTCTGTGAAAGTCCTGATGGTAGCAGAAAGTTCTAAACAAAAGTCTTTAGCATGAAGATAGTCCAGGAGACATAGCACAGTCAGTAATAGGCAGAGACACTTTGGGTCTGTTTCATTTAATTTGAAAAAATAAAAGGAAAGAGAACCTTGAACTTTGTCTCTTTGAAATAGGCACAGCATATTAGAACCTCAGTCCAGAGGCTAGCTTTCTGTTTTGAAAGCAGTAGGCCAGCTAAGTAGGGAAACTATTAATCTGCAGAAACATCTAGATGACCCTCTGGAATAATACTGTTTTAAAACAGTCATGGCTTCCTGCGCAACTTAATTTTGGGGACTTTAGAAGGATCTCCCTGCCAAATGTTGCTCCTACTCTAGCCTGTCATTTGTCATGGAAATTCAACATTTTGACTTTATAGATTTGGTAGATTCATGCTGTTATAAATGGCAGGCTTCTTGGGAAAGGTAACTCAGCATTCACAGTATTAATATCTCATGGTAAATTATCAGGCAGCTGTACTAAGCTGAGTTTAGAGTTTGGTAAGGGAAGAAGACTAAATCCAAAGCATTTCACACCACACAAGGAAAATCCCCTGGGAAACTGCAATCACAAGCCCTTGAGAGCCAGAGGAAAATGCTTCAACTTCTTCAGGGCTGAATACATTTTGACAAACTGTAAACATGCTCAATAATCCTTGAAGACTGTAATAGGGTAATGGAAGTTATCTCTAGGGTTGTGAATAAGTTTCTTTAAACTTTCTCTTTCTTGAATTCTTGAAGAAAAAATAAGTTACTCTAAAGATGTCTTAATCAGCCAGCATCCTTTAAATATTAATACATTTTGCTTATAAATTATACCCGTAAGGTCATCTTTGATATCAAGAATCAATTCATGAAAGGAACACTACAGGCTGTCAGTAAGCCAATGACAATAAAGATCATGCATTTGACTACATCAAAAAACACCATTTATACCTCTTAATGAGAAATGCAGTTCTAATGCCTAAATTTAAATTCCACTACTTGAAAACGAAACATGAAACTACATACATAGTAGATTACCAAATTAATTTTTTAAGGCAATAGGTTTGTAAGATTTCTGGGAGGTATGTAATCAAATGGTAGACTACTTACAATCTGATGATATTGTTCTTTTGGTATGTTCAGCTATGAAATTGTAACTTCCTAACAACTATAGATCAAGTTTCTTGAACAGTTCCAGCAACATAATTTATTTAATAGTTATTATTGCCATTTGATCATATTCATAAATTTATTGCATACTTCCTCTGTTAGTTAGCTTAGGATAGGCTATGCTCCAGTAACATATTAATACTGAAATTTCAGTTGCTCAACATAACAGAATTTTTCACTTAGCCTCACATCCAGTAAAGTTCAGGGGGGAGCTATGATCCACAGGGGCAATCAGGGACTCAGGCCTGCAGAAACTCCACCAACTTGTAGCCAAGCCATCTGGAATACACAGTGTTGTAGAAGGCGAAGAGGGAAGAAAGCGTGGAGAATTCTCCTCTGTTCCAAAATACCTGAAACTGGAAGTGTTACACATAACTTTTATAGACTATTGGCCAAGACTAATCATGGACCCTGAATTGAACAACAAAGAATGCTGGAGAATTAAAGAAGTTCGTGGAATATTTGGTGAGTCTTATCAACTGTTTTCAAATATTTATACCAGGCACTTTGGGAATAGAAAAATGAATCAAAAGAGTCTGAACCGTTTTTCAGATGTTTATAATCAAACCATGCAGATAAAATGTATATGTAAATAATTGAAATGCAATTAGAAAGTCATAAGAACTAGGAAAAACTCAGAGAAAAGTGTAATGGCAGGTCAGAAACTATAGAGATTACTGCCACCTGAAGAGATCAAGGAAACCTTCATGGGACTAGAGGTATCAGATTAGACTTTGAATGATGCAGGATTTGTACATAAGGACTTGATGAATGGAACTCACTCTGGTCTAAAGGAACAGCAAAGGCATGGGAGAGAGAAATTAGAGGCATTTACAGAGAAGAGTAAGTCAGTCTATTTTTACTACAGCAAAAGGGATGCAAAGTGGAAAATAAAAATAGAAAAATCTACTGGGTCAAATGTGAATAACCTAGAATGCTAGATTAGGGTGTTTGACTTGTTTGTGGAGAAGAGCTTAAATGAGAGATATAACAGATATTATTCAGAAATTGATAGAATCAATTAGTTAAAATGGATTGGAGGAAAAGAAAACTAATGGTAGGGACACCCGCTAGCAGGCTCCTTGAAGTTATTTTTGATGAAGGGTATTGAGAAAGAAGAAATAATTATCAAAAGGGGAGATAAATATTAGAAATATTTCAATTAAGAGAAGTTGGTACTTGAACGAATTAAGGGAGAGTAAAACTTGACCCAAAGGCCTAGAACTTAGGAGAATCGGAGTTCATAAATATCATTAACATAAATAAAAAACAGGAAGAGAAGCTGGTTTTAGATAAATAATGAGTATATGTTTATACATGTCGAATTTAATGCAGATGAGATGCTTAGGTGGAAGTAGCTAACTGGCCACTAGAAATGTGAAAGGGGGATCAAGGTCAAAGCGGGTAATTCGGATTTAGGAGTCACTTGGGTAGAGAGAATAATCCAAATCATAAAATTAGATGAGTTTGCCAGAGAAAAGACAGTACAGAGAGAGCTGAGAAGTAGGCCAATAACATATCCTTATAAAAATACATATTTAAAAGTCCAAAGAAAAAGAAGAAAGAAAAGACACCCAAAGAAGCAGGAGAAGGACACAGCAAAGGGAAAAGTTTTAAAAGTGGGCATGTTCAAGCAATGTTTAATGCTGCAAAGAGCCTGGAGAGCATCGTGACTAATCAAAACCATTGACTTTAGCCATTGGGGGTTGGGGAGTATGGAGTGGAGTAAAGATGACCCCTGCTTTAAGATGCAAAAGGGCAAAGTGGGTTTTTGGAAAGGGAGAGGAAAGTGTATATCCTAAAGGGGTGGGGTGTGAGGACACAATTGAACGGGAAAAACTGTAGAGTCAAGAAAGAGAGGAGATAACTGATGAAGCCAGTGGATAAAAATGGAACCAGCACATGGTTTTCCTCACCTGACATACTCATTACCCAAAAAGAAGCAACTACCAACTCACTCCCTTTGTCCTTGCCTACATCCTAAACCATTTCATTTGAATGAACACTTTCTGATATGTTTCTGACTTTCCTAGATCCTAGATCCTGACTTTTTCCCCATAGCTTTGAAAGCTCTCTGTGCAATAGATGCTTGATGCTTGTCTCCAGTGATAACTCTGGCCTCCCTCTTGGTCCACAGCTCACAGTAACCCTTTGAAATTTGGCAATCCCATCTTAACTGGGAAAACACCCTACCCCATCTTGTCTCACTGTGGGACCTCACAGCTGGTACAAGCATTTGAGGGCAAGAATTAAATTTAGGATGTAGAAAATTTAATTCTTTTCCAGAGATGGAAAAAAAAAACACACACAAAAGAGATGAAGACAGAGAAAAAGTTCAAGCCGGAGATGGGAGGTTTGTGTCAGATGGCTTATAATTTTCAGTGAAGTATAAGGCAGAGTCATCTGCAGAGCATGAAGCTGGCAAGGGAGGGGTCTCAGGAGAAGAAGAAAAGTTGCATGTAAGTCTAATGTATGTAATTTCTGTTGCTTTTTCCAATTGACTTCCATTACAATTTTACAGTACATTCTTACTCAGATCTGCTAGATTCTAATTCTTCAAATGGAGAATTCCAATATGATTAAAGAGCTTTCTGAATGTTCTCTATCCAAGGCATTCTAATGTGTTCTCTACAGAAGAAAATAATAATGAAATGAATAATCAACTTGAACATACACAAAGCGTTTTAAGATATTCTATTTCTAAAAGTTCTCAGTGACTCCAGTGGAGTTTAATGTTTAAATGGCCACAGTAGCAATCGCACAACTTCTAGATCTTAGTACAAATCATTAACCAAAACAAACTGACAAAGGAAACCATGGGAGATTCACTTTCCAGATGGACTAGTATTGGATTGGTTAGGAATTCTGAAGTCAGGAAGGATTTGAAAACCTGTCGCACCACTTGCTAGAGAATCGTTTAGCAGAAGAGAATTGTGACAACCAACTTCCTGGATTCAGACTGTGACTATTCAATCTACTCAATGTAGGTAAATTACTCCCCAAAGCCTCAGTTTCTGATAAAATCTATAATAATAATGTAGCCAGTTAAAAAGCAGTCATAATGTAGACCTTATAGGACTATTGTGAAGGTCACATAAAACGAGCCATAGCATTAATAAGCCATAACATAGGGTTATAAGCATGAACTCTGCAAACACTGCTTTGGTTTGAATACCAGCTCTACCACTGTCTAGCTGAGACCTTAGGTAAGTTACTCTCTATACCTCAGTTTTCTCATGTGCAAGATCAGAATCTCCACAGGACTGTTGCGAAGGTTGAGTGAAATGATAATGGAAAGCACTTAATGTAGTGTCTGATATATAGTGTTTAATAAATACTATGTATTATTATTATGTAAAGTATTCAGCACAATGCTTGACACATCGCACTCTCAGTTAACAGTTCTAAATTATTCTAAAAATAAAGTTTTTAGTGTCTCTTCAAGACGATTTTGATCCAGTATTAAATATTTGACAATCAAGCCTGCTTGACAATGCCAGTATTTCAAACACCATTAACAAAAGGCATCTTTACATATTTGCAGCATGCTGGACTCCTGAGAACTAAATTCTCTTACAGCACCTGAGCAGAACACACATAAAGCACAAACGGGCTGCAAGATTTTAAATTGCTACTCTGACATGAACAAAAAAAATGAAGTAACTGCAAGCTAGAGAAATGGCATAAAAATCAATGAATACACAGCCACAGGCAATGATGTGAAGCTTGGATATAAAATGCTAAGAAACAGCAGTGCTGGGCAGATCTGCTGAGGGCACACTGCCAGGAGCACTATTATGAAAGAGCATTATGAAGACTGATAAATGTTGATTAAGAGTTATTCTGGTCCTGTAAAAATGAACTTCTTCCTGTATGTTGTGTTAAACAGGGTATCACTGAGTTCTCAGATGTCCTTTTTTCTCACTAATTTGCGTGCATATTTTATAGAGGTAACTGGTATATAGTAGATACTTAATATATAATGACTGAATAAATGAATGAAGTATGAGGAGTTCCATAAGAACAAGACACATTGGGGATCCTTTAGACTAAGCAGGATCACAGAATCCTTAGCCTAACTCCTCCAAGGGACACTGCTCCTCCTTATGAGCCCTGGAATATCAGCCCAGGGTTTCCAGAAGGCACCTCTAGGTCCTGTGATATCCTGGGTCCTTTGACCCATATTTTCCTTCTGGAGATGGGATGCTTAGACTTTGGCTCCCTATCCCTGCTTTTCCTGGTTTCTCCCTTAGATATGGCTTCAACCCTGATGATTTGGCCTTGTCTCATCAACCTCTTTTCACCTTGCAAGTCTTCTCCCTCTACTTCCCAGATAAACCTGAGTCACTAGCTTTTCACTCCTGGGCTTTCTGTTCTCTATGTCCATTACACACAGGATAGAGACTCTTGTGCGGCTACGGCACCTGCAGGCTCTGGGATAAACCTCTCAGACTGTCAATCCATGCCATCTCTACCCTTTAACACCAATATGCACAGAGGAAAACAGCCCCCAGCCGAAGGCCATGTAAAAGGTAGGTCATAGCAGTCTTAAACATTTTGAAGACTGAAGTCTATCAAATTCTTCTCTTGATTCTCTTACAATATTACCCTTGAGTCTTCCAAAGGTATTTGAAAGAAACAAAGACTCTGTCCAACCTCTTGGCATGACTGTAGCCTTAGCTAAAATCTTTGGCCTACATTTCAAATCACTTCACCTCAGGTGACAAAGTTTAGGCTTCCTCATAAACCACCTCTTCAAGACAGATATAGAATTTTAAAACTCCAGTGATAATAAATATAGTCTCCTGCTTGACTGCAATGGAGAATCCTCCACAGCTAAACTGGGGCCGATTCTGTAGGATGCCCGGGGGTGGTGGCTGGGTCTGAAAGCTTCAGTGGTGATAGTAGAGCCATATCTTAGTCGCGGCCTAGATTGCTTATTTAATGTAGTGGACTATGTTTGGAATGGAAGAAAGCCACCTAATGAGTTTTGGGAAGTTCTGAACAGTCAGTCCATTTGGACCACTTAAGTGGAGATAATTAAGATTCTGTCCAGATCACTGTGCCTACTGATTAAAGCTGATTCAACACCCCTTAAATACTAGCTCAGGTGTCTACATAATTATTCTCAGACTTGATGGCCTCCTTAGGGGCCCTCTTAAATTGATACGCTTAGGCTAGCCTGACTCCAGCCTTCTCTTCCTCTTTGCATTTGGACAGCCTGTCACTATGCCATTTGCAAGCCCCAAGTGGAGACAGGGAGTAGAAAAAAAATCAGCTGTGGTCAATTTTGAGGTCCCGACCAAAGTCTTTCTCATCCTGGAGCCACTAGCACCTGTAACTATTGCCCTGCAGTTCCCCTAACAGGTTCTACCAACCGCAGCAGCCTCAAGAACTATAAACTTGGGCTGATACTCAATGACCACATATATTTCTACTCGTGTTTCTCCCAATGTTATCGTATTAAAAAGATTCCTTGAAGCTCCATGCCCACTGCACTCTATGTGAATAATATCCCTAGGAATCAAACACAGCAGTACCCTTTGTTGCTCCACTGATGTTAAAACCATTGATGGCCAACCTTGAGAATAAACTACTTATGATAAATATGTATTTTCAGCAAAAGACTGTCGCACTGAATGTATCATATATACCACAGTTTTCCTATAGGTCTCAGAATTTGTAGTCTGTCCCAGAGCTAGCATTTTGCTCCCCTCGTGAGGCCTGTGGGATTCCTGGACTCTACCCAGAAGCCAGCAGCCACGCAAAGCCTTCCTGAGATATGTGGGAAGTACCAATACTTCCAGTACACTTGTAGTACCATAAACACTATCATCCTGGTGCTAAGAGCGCATTTCTGATGGGATGTTTCCATCCATCCCAGAATAAGAGATCCAGGTACCCTGAGACTTCCTTCCAACCAATCTATGACAGTGCCCCAACTGAGGATATGTATCTTTTGATACATATGTAATGGGAGTTTGCATCATATTATAGATGATTGCCTCACAACTTCAGGCACCTGACCTTCTCTCCCTTATAACCCTAAACTGCTGCTAGCAATGCTGGCTCTTTGCTGAGTTGAATAATTTAAAATATAAGACTGTAAAGGTCAATTCTTCAGAATAACAAGACATTCCATGACATGTGTGATTGGGCAGGCCACTGAATTCCAACAGTCCTTAATACTTTTGGAGTATGTGAAATATTACGGGATAGACATGGAACATGTATGTAATTTCCACCATATTTCTCCATCCTGACTTCCAAGTTCACCAAACTGCTTAAGGAAACCAAGCCAAGCATTCTAAAACACTCAAAAGGCATTAAAAGAAACACAGATAAATCTATCCTATCCTGGCTTTCAGGGTTTCCCCCCCGCCAAGTATATTTCCCCAACACACAGTGGAGAAATGTCTCTCAAAGTATGGTCTGGGGACCAAACTACATCAGAATCACTTGCAGTTCTTGTTTAACATGATTACTCCTGGGCTCAACTCCAGAGCTACTGAATCAGATTCACTGGAGACGGGGCTGAGGAACACGCAATTTAAATAAGCACCTCAAGTTATTTTTATATGCACTAAAATTTGAAAACTGTAGCAGCATCCTTCCTAAATCAGCTCTGACTCAGCATTTTCACAAACCTATTCTGCAAAATCACCACACTCTGTCCTCTACCCCTACCCAATTACCCAGTCAAAGTTATATCTTTTGTGAGGGAAAATTCTTCAGCACAAATCCTGAAAGCATTATTTGGAAGAGGGTCATGTTTCCAATAACGACAACAGGCTGTTACAACTGAGAGCAACATCCAATCACTCAAAGATTAAGCCAAATGTCCACTCATTGGTTCTGAGTCCCTCCTGGTGCCACATATAGTTAGGTAGGGAGAGAGAATTCTTTGTAGCTAGGAACCCAGAAAGACTGCGAGAGCTGGGAGTTTTTAATATCAGCTGGAGGAAATGTGATTGGGTATTTAGAGCAAGGTATGGTGTTAGAAGAGGTGAGACAGAGTAATGAAGAGACACTGAGGACAGTTTAGGGCAGAAAGAAGGCACTGAATTCAAGGAACAGAAGAATTCAAGGAACAGGCTAATGCAGAAAAAGAAGGCCATATTAACACACACACATCAAGACATGATAAGATAGGCAATTGTGTGACATTGATCAAAGCAGAGGAGTTTGTCATTTAGGTAGTTCTGTATTACAGTTTTTAACTAAGTGAGCTATAATGTCTCATGAAGTGAGGGAGGCTTCCAGTAGATAAAATGCCTGTAAGTATACACCATGATTTATATCTGCCTTCTATTCAAAGTACCCACTGTATTAAGCCAGGCCAGAAACAAAACCCAAACTTATGCAGAAGAAAGAATTCATAAGCTCATGTTTCCTGAAAGTTTCCTGGGCAGTCCTTGCTTCAGGTTCAGCAGGATTGACATGCTCATTAGGGACAGGGATTTACATTAATCTCTCAGACAGACATTCTTCCTGTAGTAAATGAAATGACAGTTGGCAGATAACATCCATCCCACCGACTTAGTCCAGCCAGAAGTAATAGAATCATCTTTGCTGATAGCTCTGAGATGAATGTCCTGGGGAGCCTCTCCATCAGCCCAAATTGGGGCATATGTGCACTCATTTAGGGTAGGCGTGGTTATAGTGTAAGGCAGGGTGACAAACTCATCCCAGCTTGCATGGGATTCATCCAGTTTTAAAACTCAAAGTCCTAGGTCCCAGAAAACCCCCTCGGTTCCAAGTGAACCAGAAGACTGGTCACCCTAGTGGAGTCAGACTTACTTTTTTTGTTTGGAATGAGTTCTCAACAGAAAAGAGCACTTCTGTTACAAGATGAAGAGATGAGAAGGGGAAGCAGAGGGAGTATTCACTTTGCCCAGCCCAGGCCAGATCTATCTGGTGCCTGGGTAGAAGGGTGGGAAAAGCCCCATCCTGCTCACTTCTTGATTGTCTTTTGGATCAGGCTGGGCCTATGTGCCTAGCCAAGGCTACCACTTCCTAGTGCTTCAATCCTATCAAGTCCGCCTAGGGCCCAAAGTTTCTCTCTCTCAGGATTCTTTGCATCCTCTCCAGGACTTTACCTACTCCTGGTTCCTAGCCTTGATCTGACTCTCCCCTCTGTGACCTGGCAGCTTGCTTTTTGGCTTCTGTTCCTGTGCTTATCCTGGTTTCTGGCTTCTGTGTCTCTTTACCTCATAGTTACTCTGTCTGTCTGCTCCTCTGATGCCGCTGCTGCATCAAAGCTTGTATTTGGCCTGATATTTTATTTTATTTTTAAATTTTATTATTTTTTATTTTGAGACAGGGTCTTGCTCTGTCACCCAGGCTAGGGTGCAGTGGTACATCACAGCTCACTACAGCCTTGACCTTCCAAGCTCAAGCAATCCTTCCACTTTAGCCTACCTAGTATCTGGAACCACAAGTGTGTGCCACCATGCCCAGTTAATTTTTTTATTTTTTATTTTTTGTAGAGACAGAGTCTCACTATGTTGGCCAGGCTGATCTTAAACTCCTCGACTTAAGGGATCCTCCTGCTTCGGCCTTCCAAAGTGATGGAATTATAGGCATGAGGCACCAGGTCCAGTAGCCTGATGTTCTTTCACTAGGGTCTTCGCAGCTATTTGCAGCTAAGATTTGCCAATGCCTCCCTACTCACGCAGTTCACTACTGCCCCCACCTGTTTCTAGTTGGAATTCAACATCGGTGTCCATCAAAATCTGTGCTAAATGTTGAGGTGGGAGCTTAATCCTTATACTCACAGCTCCCCCATTCTCCCACCTTACAATTCTGCAATGCAGGTATTTTTATTCCTATTTCACAAATTAGGACACTGACACTTAGAGGAGTGAAGTAATTTGCCCAAATTCACAAAACCGGTCAAACCAGAAGTTAGAACTCATACTCTAGAGGTCTTTTTACTGTACCATGATGACTTGATCAGATAATATAATGGTAGTAACTAGTTCGAGTAGCAAGGTCACAAATGATAACTTATAAAGACTATTATTTTTTAAAGTTCTGCTCAATGTATATATATCCTTGTATTTTTGCCACTCAATAATGTCAAATATGTGATTTTTTTAGAATTTTTAAACTAATTTCTACAATTTAAACAGTAGCTAAATTATTTTAAGATATATTTTTACATTATGTTCCAGTAACTAATAGGATACCTACAGTTCACTGATTCACTCTCAATTACAAATATTACACTATTTCCCCCTCATGAACAAAATATTGTTCTAAACAAGCAGTTCTCAGTGTGTGACTGACTTTCAGGATTTGAAAGCTATTTTCACAATAATATTGATGTTATTTGTTTTTTCACTCTCACTGTCTCACAAATGCACCGTGGAGGTTTCCAGAAGCTACATGATCTGAGATTTTGTAACAGACAGACTGCAAAAGCAGTATGAGAATCCTAAATGTCTTCCCTTAAGTCAGACATTGTTTTTTTTAATGTAAAACCATGTCATGTTCCTCACTACAGTTTTGTTTCATGAGTATCTTTATAAAAACATGTTTTTGTGTTACCATGTAATGAGTTTATTATTTTAAAATTAATAAATGTTTTAAATTTCCAAATTTTAATTCTTAGTAGGATTAGTATCAATTGATGTAACTCACCTAAGCAAAACTTCTTGGGGTCCTCAATAATTTTTAAGAGTATGAAGGAAACCAAAAAGTTTGACAATAGCTGTTTCTTATCAAAAGATCTTTGTGGTGAAGTTCTAAATTACAAGCTCCCATTAAATATGCTTCGATATGCTAGAAAATTGGGAAACACAGGGACAGCCTACAAATTAGGAAAGAAAAGTAGATTATTATTATCACCAAAAAACCCCAACAAACTTGTAACAAGAAACACCTGTCAGTCACTCACGGCTGTTCATCAAGCTGTGCTGTAGCTCACACCAGGTTACTCTCTTACTTTCCTCATGAAGTCACATTCCTTCCCAGCTTAAATTCCAAGGCCATTATTGACCTTCATATGGATACATCCTCAACACTTCTGCCCCTTTTTCATTTTGCTGCATACATTTGGTTAAATATCATCCTTGGTTAAATCTATCTCTCTCAGTCCTCTGTACTAGGCAAACACACAGCTAAATGTGGTTGGAGAAAAATCATAACCATACTGACTGATCTCACCTTACAGTCCTGATCGTTAAACTCACTAGAGAGTAATACAGCCAGGTAATCACATTCTATTGGCCTAGTCCATTCACTCTCCCTTTTCCTGGACCACTACACCATACTTTTTCCTCTGTCATCAAATCTCCACCTCCTTTCACATTCTTACTCTCAGATAACCTTGCTTTCTACTTCACTGAGAAAACTGAGGCCATTGAGAAAAGAAGAAGGCTTTCACACACTACCACCACCAACACATATATCTAGCTATCTGCTTCTGTGCCCCTTGACTGCCCTCTCTTTTGTCTAAGCTCTGAGATAAAGCTAACTCTGTGACCTGCACACACCCATCTTCTGTCAATTCCTCAAGGACATTGCTCCAACAATTCTCCCTCTATCCTGAATACTTTTTGTTCCCTACTGGATCACTCCCATTAACATAAAAGTATGCTGTTATTCTTCCATATTAAAAAAATACCCCCATAACCCTACTCCTCTCTAGCATGTGCCCCATTTCTCTTTCTCTTTTACAGCAAATCTCCTTGAAAGCACTGCCTATAATACCCCCCAGTCTCCAATTCATCTTCTTCCATTCTTCTTGAATCCCCTCTATAGAAACTGTTCTTTTCAGCAGCATCAGTGACATCAATTCTTAACCCTCATCTTCCTTGACCTATTATCACTCAATTTTCTTCATTTGGTGTCTACAACACCACCCTCTTCCTGGATTTTATCTCATCTTTCTGACTAGGACTTAGTCTTCACTAGTTCCTTATCATCTCATTGACCTTTAGATATTCAAGTTCCCCAGAGTTCAGTCTTCAGCATTTTCTGTTTCTAACCACACTCATTCTTTTGGCAATTTCATCCAGTCTCGTGGTTGTAAATACCATCTTTATATTAATGAGCCCAAATTTATATTTCCAGCCTGGAACTCTCCCATGAACTCTAGACTCGTAAGTCCAACTTCCTACTTAACATCTCTACTTGCATTCTAATTAGAATCTCAAACCTAACATATCTAAGAGCAAGTTCTACTGTCATCCCATCCACTAAACCCTGGTCCCTTTACAGCCTTCCCATTTCAGACAATGCCAACTCATTTCTTCAGTTGCTCTGACCAAAGCCTTAGAATCCTCTTTCTTTGTTATGAGGCTCACAACAAAAGCCTCATAAAACGTGCTAATAGCATCTTCAAAATAGTTACAGAATCCAAGCACCTCTCACCTCCTCTGCTCTTACCATCTTTGTCCAAGCTACTGAGAACTCAAGTATTTCAACAGCCTCATGACCTAGGATGACCACATATTTTGGTTGCCCTGTAAAGTCCCTGTTTGTGCTTTTGGTCCTGGATTAATGCTTTCCTTTAAGAGATGTCTCACTTAAATGACATTATATGACCACTCTACTCATAACTCTGCTTCTATTATTTCCCTGCTTCCAACTGTCTTTTACACAGAAGTCAGAGTGATCATTTGAAAGCCAAGTCAATCCCAGCACTTTGGGAGACCGAGGTGGGTGGATCACAAGGTCAGGAGTTCGAGACCAGCCTGGTCAGTATGGTGAAATCTCTATTAAAAATACAAAAAAGTTAGCTGGGTGTGGTGGCACATGCCAGCTACTCAGAAGGCTGAGGCAGGAGAATTGCTTGAACCTGGGAGGCGGAGGTTGCAGAGAGCCAAGATCACGCCACTGCACTCCAGCCTGGGTGACAGCAAGACTGTCTCAAACAAACAAACAAACAAAAAACCAGAAAGCCAAGTCAGATAAAGTCACTCCTCAAAAATCTTCCAATAACTCCCAGTAACTCCCAATTGCCCTCAGAGTAAAACTTGCTACTCTGGTACATTCCTGTTACAAAGATTTTTTTTTTTCTGGTTACATGAGTAAGCTCTTTAGCAGTGATTTGCGAGATTTTGGTGCACTCATCACCCATGTACACACTGCACTATATTTGTAGTCTTTTATTCCTCACCCCCCTTCCCACTTGTCCCCTCAAGTACCCAAAATCCATTGTATCATTCTTATGCCTTACATCCTCAAGGCTTAGCTCCCACATATCAGTGAGAACACACGATGATGTTTGGTTTTCCATTCCTGAGTTACATCACTTAGAATAATAGTCTTCAATCTCGTCCAGGTCACTACGAATGCTGTTAATTCATTCCTTTTTATGGCTGCATAGTATTATGTGATATGTCATGGTTTCTTTATCTACTTATTGACTGATGGGCATTTGGGTTGGTTCCACAATTTTGCAATTGTGAACTGTGCTGCTATAAATGTGTGTGCAAATATCTTTTTTGAATAATGACTTCTTCTCCTCTGGGTAGATACCCAGTGGTGGGATTCCTGGATCCAATAGTAGTTCTACTTTTAGTTCTTTAACGAATCTCCACACTGTTTTCAATAGTGACTGTACTTGTTTACATTACCACCAGCAGTGTAGAAGTGTTACCTGTTCAACATATCCATGCCAACATCTACTGTTTTCTGATTTTTTTATTATGGCCATTCTTGCAGGAGTAAGGTGGTACTGCATTGTAATTTTGATTTGTATTTCCCTAATCATTAGTGATGTTGAGCACTTTTTTTTCTTTTTTGAGATGGAGTCCTGTTCTGCTGCCAGGCTGGAGTACAGTGGCACGATCCTGGCTCACTGCAACCTCCGCCTCCTGGGTTTCTGCCTCAAACTCCCGAGTAGCTGGGTTTATAAGCATGTACCACCACACCCAGCTAATTTTTGTATTTTTAGTAGAGACAGGGTTTTTACATGTTGGCCAGGATGATCTCAATCTCCAGACCTCATGATCCACCCACTTTAGCCTCCCAAAGTGCTGGGATTATAGGGGTGAGCCGCTGTACCCGGCTGAGCATTTTTTCATGTTTGTGGGCCATTTGTATATTTCTTTTGAGAACTGTCTATTCATGTCCTTAGCCCACTTTTTGATGGGATTGTGTTTTTGTTTCTTAATGATTTGAGTTCATCATAAATTCTGAATATTAGTCCTTTGTCAAATGTACAGATTGTGAAGATGTTCTCCCACTATGTGGGTTGTCTGTTTACTCTGTTTCTTTTGCAGTGCAAAAGCCCTTTAGTTTAATTAGGTCCCAGCTATTAATCTTTGTTTTTATTGCATTTGCTTTTCAGTTCTTGGTCATGAAATCCTTTGCGTAAGCCAATGTCTAGATGGGTTTTTCCAATGTTATCATCTAGAATTTTTAGTTCCATCTTGAGTTGATTTTCATATAAGGTTTAGAGATGAGGACACAGTTTAATTCTCCTACATGTGACTAGCCAATATCCCAGCATCATTTATTGAAAAGGGTGTCCTTTCCCCCACTTTATGTTTTTCTTGGCTTTGTTGAAGATCCATTGGCTATAAGTATTTGGGTTTATTTCTGGGTTCTCTATTCTGTTACAGAGATTTTGCACTTGCATTTCCTTCTTCCTGTATGCTCTTCCCTCAGACATAATTATGGCTTACACTTCACCTCTTCCCAGTTATTACTCAACTATCATCTCCTGATTGTCTTTCCTGTATTGCCCCTCCTCCTGGACATCCAATTTAAAGTTACACACACACAGACACACTATCTTTCTCTGCTTTACTTTTGTTCTTAGCACTTATTGCTATCTAACCCGCTACATAATTATCATCTCTCCGTTAGAATGCAAGCCACATAAAAGCAGACATTTTTACCTGTTTTGCTTACTGTTGTATCCCTAATGCCTGGAATAGTGCTTGTTTGGCATACAGTAGAAGTTCACTAAATATTTGTTCAATTAATGAATGCACAAAAGAATAAACATGCAAATGATTATATTCCATATTTGATACCATATACAATAGTACATCAACAGAGGTATATTAAAGCATGACTTTATCAGATTTGGGTTGTAGGAAATAATAAGGAGGATAAGCTAGTGGGAAGAGATTAGTGGCTTTTGCAAGTAGTTTAAAGGCAGCTGGGAAAAGATGTTGCATCCTGAACTAAGGCAGTGGTGGTAAGAACAGAGAGAAGTACATGGGCTGGACTAGTGGGATAGAGACTAGGAAAGACAATGGGTGGTAAGGGTGTGTGAGGGTTGTGAGTTAATACTACTTAATCTTATGCCAGAGGTGGGCAGAAAAGTTTAGCCAGCTAAGGAGTAGAAAGAGGGACCTAAAAGTGGATGTTCAGCCCTCATGGCTATTGTAACTATCCCCACCCCTTTCCCTCTGTGTAAATGCCAGACAAACAAGAAAGAGCATCTGAGACCCACATATCACTGTGAAAATGGTTTCAGATTGTTTACTCTTCTACTTGTTAGCCATAACTGTGAAGTGACAGGAGCTACTTAACTATTAGAAGGTGGAAATGAAAAAAACAAAATAAATCTAGACTGATGTAGAAGAACGTTCAAATTCCTTTTGACTATTTTATTAAAGAATACACATATCAAAGTACATATATAGTGTGGGCATTCATGAATTAAAAAATACTACATTTATGAAAAGGGAAAGTATGAAAGGTGCCATTAGAGCCAAAAGAAGCGGTCAGTTTCATTGTCATAGTTGCCAGCCTCCCAAACCTTACTCCTTCCCTTTGCCAGTCTTAAATCCCACCTAAAGAGTCCATGTGGAAAGCCCTGTGAATTCTGGGGCTACTTCTGGCCTAAACTGTACTACTCAAGAGCTTACACATTCTTCTTAGGTTGTCAGAAGCCCTAATGAACCCTGCAGTAGTTAGCAGTAGTCACCTTCCTCTATTTCACCTTGGACAGAGCTACAACCCATGGAGTAGAGTCCGAACATTTTAAAAGGGCACTGGCAAAGGGGGCCCAGCTAAACGGCATCCAGCACTCCCCTCTTCATGTACCCTGATCTCTGTCAGGAGGACTCTCCTTTCCTTTGTTCAGAGGTGCTGTCCATAAGCTGCGCCTTTCCAGACCTTTTCGATTTCTACAAAGCTGCTTTCCAGGTTATCAGGGCCCTGACTTAGAGGGCCTAAATTGGAGTTGTTCCTCATCAATATGATATTTTTAAAATGCCACAGATTCTCTGGTCCTGTTTACATCCTAATTCTGTAGCCTTTCCTTATGCTAAAAATCTGTGGTTCCTATTACCTGATTTTTAACAACTGTTAAACAGATGCTGCAACTTATTAAATTACAAGGAAGAATCCTACAGGGGAGCCTTTACAATATCCCGAGGTCAAAAAGTGGAAAACAGACTTACTCATTGGAAGCTGTACAATATTTTCAAGTCAGAAGACCTGAACTCTGCTCTGCCACTATTGGCATAACCTTGTGCAAGTTACTTAGTTTCTCGGTTTGTAAAATAGAATAATGACAATATATACATAAGGTGTAAATAAGATAAGGCATGAAAATGTGTAGTACCACTCAAGAATCCTATTTTCGACATTCCCTGCCTCTGTCCAATGGCTGTTTGTAGCAACTCCTGATATCCTTCTCACTTTTCCTGACCTGCACCACCCCCTCTTCTTGTCACTGCCCAATTCTCCAAATTCTTGGTTTTGTCCCTCAACTCCAATCTTATTTCTTGCTTTTGGTTGTCAAGTCCTGCTCTGGATCACTTGCTGTATGTATAACTTGGGGTACAATACTGTCCCCTCCCTAACAGTACCTGTAATAATTTCCTAGGGCTGCTGTAACAAATTACCACAAACTGGGTGATTTAAAACAACAGAAAATTATTTTCTCAGAGTTCATAAGGCTAGAAATCCAAAATCAAGGTGTCAGCAGGCCATGTTCCTTCTGAAGGCTCTCAGGAAGAATCCTTCTTTGCCCGTTTCAGCTTCTGGTGGTAACTGGCAATCCTTGGTGTTCCTTGGCTGGCAGCTCCATCAGTCCAAATCTCTGCCGCTTGTCATCATGTGATCTTCTTCCCTCTGTGGTCTCTGTCTTCACATGGCCTTCTTACAAAGACACCAGTAATTGGTTTTAGGGCCCACCTTAATCTAGTATCACCTCATCTTAACTGATTACATCTTTAAATATCCTACTTCCAAATACAGTAACATTCTGGAGTTCCAGGTGGATATGTATTTTGGGGAGCTACTATTCAGCCCAGTATAGTACCCAATTTCCCTTTGGTAATTATCTGTCCCTTTGCTGCTCTCCCACTGGGGAAGCCTAAAGGCTCCTCCCACCAGATCTTTCCTCCTCTCATCCAGCATGATAAGCATGTGACCTCACCTCAGGTGGGATGTTTGGGGAGGTGATTAGATCATGAGGCCTCAGCTTTCTGTCTGAGCACCTTGAATCTGGAAGCTAGTTATAACAGGGTTGAAAAAGAAGTTTGGAATCAAAGGTCCCTCAATAAAATGAAAACTCTAAGAATTGTTTGTTCACTGCTTTGTTTCCATAATCTAAAATTGCAAGCGGCAAAGTATTTGTTGAATAGAATAATAACATATTCAGAGTGGGGAACCACTCTGAATGCTGGCCCTTTAAGTCTTTAGCTGTGGACATTCCTGCTAAAGCTCATAAATTGGCTACTTGTTTTCCACATTCTGTGCTGCTCTAGATCTAGGGTTGGCAAACTTTCTCTAAAGGTCCAGACGATAAACATTAGGCTTTGCAGGCAATATGGTTTGTTATAAAACTACTCAACTCTGCCATTATAATGTGCAAACAAATGGATGTGGCTGTGTTCCAATAAAAACTTTGTTAAAAATAGGGTGGCAGGTTAGATTTCACTTCAAGGGCCACCCAATCCCTGCTCTAGACAAATAGTGTTCTTTATGCTTCCTCCCCTATTATTCCCTATTCGTCCTTCCCCACTCGTAGCCACTAGAACCTCATTAAGGATGCCACATTTTCCTGACAAAGGTGCACCTACATTGGGAACACAATTTGGCATTTGCTGAATAGATGGGTTAGTTCTCAAGAGAACTGAGGGCCTCCAAAAATACACAGAAAGCTCCCACTAGGGCAATGCCCAGAGGAGATGTTAGAGGGTCCTAGAACCCTAGATTGGTAGAGCCACCAGTGTGCAACTCTGGCCTGGGAAAGTAGCAGGCAAGTGATTCCAACCCATGAGAGCTACAGCATGGGCTGTGTCCAACGAAGCCATGGGGCTGGGCCATCTTAATGCTCAAGTGCCCAACTTCTGCCTCCATGTATCTAGAAGGTGGATATTGAGTCAAAGAAGATCATTCTCAACACTTGAGACTTAATGTTGTTTGCCTTGTTGGGTTTTGAACTTGGGATCTATTTCTTCATTCATATTTCTCCCTTTTGGAATGGGAATATCTATTCTATGTCTGCCCTGTTATATTTTGAAATCACATAGCTTGCTTTCACAGGCTCACAGCTGGAGAGAAATTTGTCTCATGATGAAATATACCTTGAGTCTCACCCATATCTGATTTAGATATTTAAATGAGTCTTTGCAGTTTATACTTAAATTGATGCTGGAGTGAGTTAAGACTTTGGGGGTTATGGGGTTGGAATGTATTTTGCATGTGAGAAGGACATCAATTCTGGAGGGCCAGGGGTGGAATGCTATGGTCTGAATATTTGTGTCTCCTCCAAATTCATATGTTGCAATATTAACCCCCAAGGTGATTAGGAGGTGGTGTATTTTGCAAGATTATTAGATTATGAGGGCAGAACCCTCTACAGGGATTAGTGCCCTCATAAAAAAGGCCCAAAGGAGCACATTTACCTTTTCTCCTAGGTGAGAGCACAGTAAGAAGTCAGCAGTGTGCAACTCAGGAGAATCTGTGACCATGCTGGCACTCTGATTTGGACTTCTCAGCCTCCAGAACTGTGAGAAATGATTGTTGTTTATAAGCTACCCCAGTCTATGATATTTTCTTACAGCAATCAAATGAAATAAAACATACTCCTTCTCAACTCCCAAATCGCTCCTTTAAGATGATTATTGTTTTGTTTGTTTTTTAGAAACAGGATATTGCTTGGTTGCTCAGGTTGAAGTACAGTGGCATAATCATGGCTCACTGTAACCCCAAACTCCTGGGGTCAAGTCATCCACCTGCCTCAGGCTTCCTGAGTAGCTGGGACTACAGGCATGCACAAGCATACCTGGCTAATTTTTTATTTTATTTTGTTAGAGAAAGGGTGTCACAATGTAGCCTAGGTTTAAAATGATCATTGTCAATTGTATAATGCTCCTAGTCCCTTCTCAAGATGCCAATATGTTGTTAAACTGTTTGATTCCCCTCACAGGATAGTGCATTTTATTACTTAGACCAAATTCCATCTATCCCAACTGCTGCCTGTCTTAAAAATGTATTCTTCCTCTGTAAGTTACACTTTATTTCTAATTATGGCCTTCAATTTTTTTTTATTTGAAGAAGCTCTTGTTCAAACCTTTCTATATTTGTAATGACCTGTTTGCTGCTCATCAGCCACAGGTCAACTAACCTGGATGCATATTTCTTTTGCTACATTTCCTAATGACAGCCTACTAACCCATCTATCTTATCATATCAATTCACTAATTCCTTCCCCTAAAACAAAGCACTGTACAGAAAACAAAAAATATAGCCTCCACATATATTACTCCTGTGAATCAAAAGGCAAAATCTTTGCTTTGGTTTGTACAGGAGAGATCTCTGGGACAGCTTCCAATGTGTCAGGGAGCAGAGCAAAGCTTTCGGTGGCTGACAATGGACACTAGGGAAACACAATACAAGTCAGATGCAGAACTCCTCCAACAGGTGACTTTGGCTCAGGGGCTCCCCAACAACCTGGCAGAACATTTCTTTGAACTGTACCATAGTCTGAGGTTCTCTCTATTCAATCCTTCCATCCTTCTCTCCTTCTTAGGTATCAGATCTGCATTGTGGTCTGAAGAATTCCTACCTTCCCCTGCTCCTTTGCCCATTATATCTTTTCCAAGTCTAATCCTATCTACTTCTCAGGAGACCCTAACTAATGATTTGACAGCCTTTCAACACACACACACACACAAATCCTTGCACTACCAAAAAAAAAAAAAAAAAAAAAAAGAAATCCTGAAGATCACTTTCTAGAGCCATCTAGAAGTAATCAGTCCTGTGACATTCTGCTTCCACTTATTCCCTCCATTTGGCTCTATTCTTCACCTGCAGCAACAGAGACGGGGGCCTAGAATACACAATGGAAAACGTGCTATATTCCTACTGACAACCCGGCTAGCTCTCATAGCTGACAATAGGAATCTATGAACTAGATGTACATATAAAACTATGGATAGATCTTAAAATAGCATGGAATGAAAAAGAATCAATAAAATTTACAGCATGATACCACTTCAAAAAATTAAAAATAGGCACACAAATAACACTGCCTGTTTTTCAAAGATAAATACATAACTAAAAGTATGCAAGAAGCATTAAATATGGTTGGGATAAGGGTGGGGGCTGGATTTAAAAAGACTGAGAAAAAATAAGAGAAGGCTCTTGTATAGACCAGTGATGATGATGTACTTCCACCTGAGAAATATAATCAACGTTATAAGCTTAAGGTCTAAAGGACAGAAAAGAAAAGAGGAAGAGAGGAAAGACTTCTCTAACACAAAGAACCGGTGAGCCCTCTTAAGGAATTAAGACTACCACCCTGCTTAAATTCACTATCTTCAATCTGCTGCCTTACAGCTAAATACAAATATATCTAAAACAGAGGAAATGCCTTCTTAAATACAAATATATCTAAAACAGAGGAAATGCCTTCTTAAAATTCCATTCTGGCTGCCTTTTAAGAAAAGCCTGTCTATTAATTATATATAAACAAATCATGAACAAAGATTATTATGTTTTTTACATAGACCCACTAGAAATAGCATTCTGTTGGTCTAATTAAAACTTTACTTCAGAACAACCCCTAACTTTTAATTGGATCTTAATATATATTCATTGCTAGGCATCAATAACAACAGGGCCTGTATTGATGACTTTATAAGCACCACATAATTATTTCTTCCAGTGCCAAAGTAAACTCTAAGTAGTGCTGCATTTGTGATTTTTATGATGTATCAAATTTAAATGTGAAAGTCAATTTTTCAGATAAAATCATTAGCTGGAAAGTACTCATTTACATAAGGATCAAATGTCTACACAAATATAAACATCGAATTAGCATTTAAAACCTCCAGACTTGGTTCTCTGGAAGTAAAGGCACTATAACAAGGGAGAATTGAAATTAGATGTCTCCACAGTTCTCTACCAATAAGGATAGGGCTGTTTTGAAAAATAAATTTAACAATCTATTTAAAAGGTTCTAATTAACAAATAATTATGTAATTCAAGATTTTCTTATTTGGGTCTGTAAAGTCACCTCTCTATTTTGTTAAAATAAGTGATTATTTCAGGATGTGATATAGTAAATTTACTATAATTAGTGGTAATATCTCTTTCCAATTGTTTTCAGATTCAAGATGCCTTTACCCATAAATAAACAGATTTAAATTAATATGGTTTGGCCTTTGTCTAGGAGTATGATCAGAGATGAATGCAATGAAATCTTATTTCAATTTGATGATTACTTAATTTGCTTGACTCTTTAGCAGTTTCAATTTCCATCCTTTTTTGTTCAGACATGAAACCTTATAATAAAGCCACTTCAAAGTGAGAAAAGGAGATTAACAAAAATGATCACTCTTTTGTATTGCTTCTATGGCTTTTAACTGTAAACATCTTTTGCTTCAAATAACATTTCGAATATGTGAACAACAGGCGATTCTTTTAAGATTTACCCTGTGGACAAAGGCTTTATTTTGGCAAGTCACCAATGGTTATTAAGGCTACAACTATGCAAGAACTCAGACTCAACTGCTGACCGGCCAGGTCCTTGAGCTTTTCCTAGAATAATAACAATCTTAAAACTCTTTGTTTATATCATGTACAGAAAACTGTTAGCTCTCTCACAGTCTTTTACTGCTCAGGAAAATACCAACAGATTTCTAAAACTATACTTTCATAATGTCTATACTTTCATCCAAGAGCTAGACCCCCCAAAATAAGAAACTTAGTGTAGATAACTCACTCAACTGGTGTCTGATCAAATTTCTATGTCTAAAAGTATAGAAATCTCAACTATTATATTCTAATTAGTCTTTATATTCTATGAAGAAAATTTCCCCAAAGACAAGTCACCTTGTTCAACTACATTTTCAGAGAAGATAATAGTAAAAGTAAAAACTATGAATCTGACTTTTCTGGCATTAGTTTGAAAATCATAAGCCACAAATATTTTAATTGGCTTCTTTCTAATTATCTATTAATGACAGAAACAATTTCCTGTGAAATAAGAATGTAGAGGGAAACCAATTAATTTTTCTATGTTTATGTATCTTTACAAACGGTCTATATCACAGATAAAGTTAATTGAATAAAAGCAAATATGCTGAAATTTTTGACAATTGTTAAATAAAAATATTTCTAAAATCTGAACTTTTTTTCTTGGGAAAGCAGTTTAAAACTATAGTCTATTTTGCAAACAAAAAATAAAATATGGAAAAGTTCCCGTCAAAAAACAAAAAACAAACCAAACTATAGTCTATTTAATGAGGTGGCCATCTGGTGACAGAAAAGAGCACTACAGACAATATTTTGCATTAACTGAACATCACAACTATTCTACACAAACCAACTGAACCACGTAAAAGAAAGCAACACTGTCCAAAAGAAACATAATGCAAGTTACACATGCAATTTAAAATTCTTCTAACAGCCGCATTTTCAAAATAGAAACAATAATTTTAACAATATTTTTTATTTAACCCAATGTATCAAAAATATTATTTCAACATGTAATCAATGTGAAGATTAATAACGAAAAGAGTTTCCTTTTTTCATACTAAGGCTTCAAATTTCAATGCGTACCTTACAGAGCACAGGTCAATTCGGACTAGCCACATTTCAAGCCATCACAGGTCCCGCGTGTCTGTGGGTAGCGGCTTACTCAACTGGACGGCGCAGATCTAGAGAACGACACGAGACCTGCGGTTGCTCAGGTTTGCCTTTTATTAAGTTCATTTCTCAGCCTCTCTGCCCACTCTGAAAAGTCTCCCCTGTCCCCACTTTTAATTCTACTTTATTTTGTAAATAACCGTGGCCTCCTGAACATTTTGGAATGCTTAAAAGGCACTCAAAAGACTGTTCGAGAACGACACCAAGACCCTCGGAAGGTCCCTCTTTCTCCGGACCGCACCTGGCGTTCGTTTGCCCGCGCCGTCCTTCCACCCGGCTCGCCGGGCGCAGAGCGGCTTCAGCTGCGGTCAGCTACCTTCCCCGGGGGGTGGTCGCTGGCCGTGGGAAGGATGCCGCGCTAGGGGTCGGGGCTCGTCCCGGCAGTCATGCCGCCTTGTGATGTCACAGCGCCATGCCCTCGCGGCTCAGGGCCAGAGAGGCTCCGGGCTTCCAGGACCCGAGAGCCAAAGATATTCAATGGGAGAGAGTGGGACTGGATGAGGCAACGAATAGGTCCCCCGCCATCTAGCCAACAACGCATTGCTTTCAGTCACGTTCCGTGAACCGGCGAAAGCAAGTGAAAAGATGAGCTCACGTACAGAGAAGCCTGCGAAAGAGAAGCTCCCGCCGTTTCCCAGGAGCCCCAGCGGGGTCTTCCGGTTGGACCCCTGCCTCTGCTGATTGGTTGGAGGTCGCCACCACGTGATGCAGACTCGGGTCGGCCTCCGCTTTCCCCGCCCCTTTTGTCCCCCTCCCCCACCCGGAGGTCGCCTGAGGCGGAGAGCAGGTTACCTCGGAAACCGCGTCAAGCAGTCCGTACACACCAGGCCTGGGGCGGGAGAGGGTTTCCTGCCTGCTGCTGCAAGACAGGGATTGGGAAGTCGCAGTGGACTCTGACTTGAATCGGATTGCCCCGGAATCCATCCGGTCTCTGTGATAAGGTGAGAATCCGCTACCTGGTGGCCTTCGGGCGTACATCACCTGTAAGCAGAGACCCGGGAGTCTTTGATCCCCCTGTTTTTCCTTACAAGCCATACCAAGAAGAAGACGCCAGTGAAGCAAAGTCTAGGGAACCCCATAATGGTGCAATGGTGATGGTAATGATGAAAGACAGTGAGGTGGCTTTACTGAGGCAGTCAGGATACCAAAACAAAGCTCAAGAGAAGGAAAGGGAGGGTGGCCTACAGCCAGCTATGCAGCCTTTACTGCACCGGTTAAGGTTCTAGGCTGGGAGAACCAAGTGCTGCCTGACCAAACCTGACACTGCTCATCTAGAGAGTGAAGGGGGGTTATTTGGACCACCAGTGCTAACTGATGGATTCTGATCCTTTTATACCCAAGCGAGGAAATAATTTGACCCATACAGGACTTCTACTGTGCAGAAAAAAAATAGAGTTTTCTCAGAATGACACCCTACCCAACTCTCATGGCAGACAGAAACATTGTCCTTTATACTCTGATTGTCACTGTACTCTGCTCATGGAGAACAATTATGTCTTTAAATTATACCATATGCCTGTGGCATGACAACCCATTAAACATTTTTTTTTAACACCTAGCATGTGCCAGGCAATAAACTTGTAACAGGTTCATAGTTTCTGCCCTCAATGAACACGTAACCTAGTAGGGAAGAAAGGCCTGTAAACATTGCATTACAGTGTGACAAACACCATACATAGAATATGTGCAAGCCTTAACCAGAGTTACAAGAAAGAGAATGCTTATAACACTACCAGAGAGAATGAAAGTCTTCACAGAGAAGATCCTTGATTTAAATCCTTAGGGAAGTATCAAATATGCCATACAGCCAAGGGAAAAGGACATTTTAGGGAGAGGACGCATCCCATCCGGTTCCAGAGAACTATAGTTGTGGCCTGAACCTCTGTGGAGGTTGTGGTTGATGAGCATGTGAGGTAGGCAGGAGTCAGAGCATGGAAACCATGAATACATTCCAAAGGGGTATAGCATGAGCAGCTATACCTTTCAGGAGACTGTCACAGTAGTGTAGAGGATGGACTTGAGGGAAGACAGACTACAGGGAGGACATCCAGTTAAGGTGAAGTGATGAGGACGTGAACCAAGGCAGAATTGGAATAAGGAGGAAAAAAATGTAATAAGACATTTAAGAGGTATATGCAGAAGGATTGAATGAACCTAGGGTGACAGAGTCAAAGACTGGTTGAGGATAATATCTCAACCAATGAAAAGGTAGTAGTGTTATTTCAAGAGAAGGCATACATTAGGAGAAGCAGGCTGGTTAGAAAATATAATGAGTTCAATTTTGAACACACTGAATTTGAGATGCCTGTGGCACATTCAGATAGAGCTTTTTCATGTGGGCAGTTGGATTTTTTTTTTTTTTTTGCACAGAAGAAGATAAGGATTTTTCACCATGAAGAAAACAATTGGTTTGAAAAGGACAAAGTAAGTTTGAAATAACAAGTAGAGAGAAGCCAAGGAGAAAAGACAAACCAAAGAAGAAAAAAGGAGAGAGTTATCAGCATTGTTAAATGCCATGTCAGGCTCAAGTTGAGAACTGAAACATGTCCACTGTCTTTGGCACTTGGAAGGTTATTGTTGACCTAGGTAAAAAGATGCTGTAGTAGCTTGAGGTGTCCTCAGTCCAGATGGCAGTGAATCCAGGACTGAATGTAGGTAGTGATGTGTTGCTAATGATTATCTAAAAACTTCACCATAAAGGTATCTAAACCCAGCTATTTTTAGAAGAACATAGGAGAGACTTTTTAAGATAGGAAAGACCTAATATTTATATACAAAATAAAAGAGATCCTTGAAAAGGAAATATGGGAATAAATGAAAAAGGAAAATTTGACAGCAATATTCCGAAAAAGACACATAAGGATGGGATCAATACATAGAAAAAGGGATTTGTTTTGGACAAAGAGAGGAGTCAGAAGGGAAAGAAATACATCTCTGAGGGGGAAGGAAACAAGAAATGTGCATTTGATGGCATCTCTGTTCTCTATGAAAATGGGGTCAAGATCTCTTTTGAGACAGAGAGACCTTGAAAAGAGTGGTAAAAGTTTAGTCAGTAATGTCATGAATCTTGAGTCTCTAGTCCTACTCTCTTAGGAGAGGAAGTTGAGGAAAATATAAAACATTTGTTGCTGAAGATCTAACTGAAGTTAGAGGCCATGCTTTTGCAGTGACTTCAACTCCATGCTGGTTAGGTGAAATTTTCCAGTAGCAACACAAAGTGGAAAGATTAATCCAAAATTTGCAGTGTGAAGTGTAAAAGCCATAGAAGTTCCTGATGGCTTCTGGTTTTGTGGAGGAACTAGAGAAGACCTTCAGCCTCTTAAACGGTCTGGCCCTGAAAGAACTTCAAAGAGCAGGAGAGTGGGTACAAGCTGGCCAACAGGACATTCACCTCTTGATGGAGTCTGAAACTTCGTCTGAAACCCTTGAGTCCATTTGTGACTGGAGAAAGCATGTGAGACTTGTACATACCAGGAAGGTCCAGTATTCTTGTGATTCAGAAATAGTTATGCAACTTATAGAATTAGGGATTTTAAAATTAAATTGCATTTTTCTAATTAACTGTTGAATTACAATAAGATTTTCTGCTAGATAAGGGCATTGATGAAGAGAAGATAAGGTGAAGTAAGTGGTAAGATTTGTATCCCAAATAGGCATATTTTTCTTCCAAGGAAAAGTAGTTCCCTAAATAAATGGAGAGCTACACCTTGTTCTTGAAGATGACTCAGAACTGTAATATGAAAGTTCCCCCTAAATTAATCTTTATAATGCAACCTCAATCAAAATCCCAACTGAATTTTTTAAACTAAATACAAAATAATCATAAATTTTATTTGGAAAAATAATCCTGGAAGAATATCCAGGAAACTGCCAAAAAAGAACATGAGGTGGGAATTTACAACATAAATCACAGTAATTAAAACAGGTACTGGTGCAGGAATAGACAGAGCTAAGGAAAACACAGATCAGAAAGTCCAAAATTAGGCCCCAATGTATGTGATCATTGTATAACAAAGAAAACGATTTAATTCCTTTTAGAATAGATATCTTGGATAGAGACAAGGTAACCTAGAACACAATTTGGTGAATTTGGAGCTTTGAAGGGAAACCTTTGTCCTTTGTGTGGGGGGTGGGCAGCTAGGCTATCCTTTGGTATTCACAGACTTTAATCCAGAATATAAGGGTTTCTCTTCCAATGAGTAGAGGTGCTGCAAAACACGTTTTTAGCTTGGTGCATCATTCAAATAAACTTAGAGAGATAAGACTATGGCCTGCATCTATGTATGGGCCTTTGATAGAGTCTCCAAATTCTTTCAGGTTGCGTTCTTGACTAGCTTCTCTTGCGGCCTCTGCTGTAATATCCTGAGGTTGTCCAAGAATGGGGTGAAGTTGCAGTTGCCAATGGGAAGCAGAGAGGGAATGCATAGCATTTCCTTCAGTATTGACCATTCATCTATCCACTGTCACCACTGCCTCTACTACCGCCCTACTTCAATCTCCATCCTCTCCCACTTATATTATTACAACTGCCCATTAACTAGTCTCCCTGCTTCTGCCCCAAACCCTATAATCTACTTTAAACAGAGTAGTCAGAGTGATCTTTTTCAATACTTATTACAGTTCATGTTACTCTTCCACTCCAAATCCTCATTTATCTTTTCATCTTACTCATAATAAAATCCAAAATCCTCACAAAAGTCTACAAGATAGCACATGATTTGGCCCTGAAATACCTCTCTGACCTCACATCCTCCCAGTATTTATTTATATCAATGTACTCCAGACACATAATTTTCTTTGCTATTCTGAAAACATGCCAAGTATACTTTTACCACTGCCACGTTTTTTTTGTTGTTGTTGTTTTTGGTTTTTTTTGGCATTTGCTGTTTCCTTTGCTTAGATATATTTTCTCCAGATTCCCTCATGGTTCACACTCACACTCCCTTATTTCCTTCATTTCTTTGCCCAGATTTCACCTTATCATCTGATAAGGTCCTGATCTTTTCTTTCCTCCCACCCCTGTCATTCTCTGTATGGGATTCTGTCTTATGCCTTCAATATGAATATTAACAAATGAATTAATGAATGAACAGAGTCCAGTGTATTAGGATAATTTGCTGACTGTATTTTTCTTTGTGGTGCTAGCTAGAGTCCCTTCCCTCCTTCTTGACTCAGTGTCTTAGTCCATTTCGTGCTGCTGTAATAAAATGCCTCAAACTGGGAAATTTTAAAACAACAGAAATGTATTTCTCATAGTTCTAGAGGCTAAGAAGTCCACAATCAAGGCCTCAGCATCTGGTGTCTGCTACCAAGATGATGCCTTGAAGTCTGCCTCCTCTGGAGGGAAGGAACAGTATGTACTCATATGGCAAAATCAGAAAGGGAAAAAAGCGATGAACTTTCTCCATCAAGCCCTTGAAATGAGCAACTAATGGGCACCTAATGCCATTTGGAAGTGGAGGAACCCTCATGACCAAATTACCTCTTAGGGGCCTGCCTATTAGTACTCTCACATTGACAACACCTGAAGTTGGAAGGGGACACATTCAAACCATAGCACTCAGCATGGTAGGACAATGTCCCCAATTTACAAAGCATGAGTAGAAATACAGACTGTGTGCAGTTTTCTGGTACATTTGTCAAAGTCCTTTGATTTGGTCCCTTATATGTGATACACAGGTACCCCTTTCCCAACCACTGCTGCTCTGAGTTTGAAGATTTTTTTAGAATATTTTTGTGAGGCTTCTTTCCCCTGGTACCTTGAATTTTGGTCTGTAATATGGTTTGGCTGTGTCCCCACCCAAAATCTCATCTTAAATTGTAATAATCCCCACATGTCCAGGGCGAGACCAGGTGGAGATAACTGAATAATGGGGGCAGTTTCCCCCCTTACTGTTCTTGTGATAGTGAGTGAATTCTCACAAGATGTGATGGTTCTACAAGGGGCTTCCCCCTTCACTCAGCTCTCATTCTGTCTCCTGCTGCCATGTGAAGAAGGACGTATTTGCTTCCCCTTCTGCCATGATTATGTTTCCTGAGGCCTCCCCAGCCATGTGAAACTGTGAGTCAATTAAACCTCTTTCCTTTATAAATTACCCAGTCTCTGGCATGTCTTTATTAGCAATGTGAAAACACTCTGGTTTGTGTTGATGAGCTTTTTCTCAATCTGATGTTGTCTGTGTCATATTTAAAGACCTTTCTCAATATTTCTGGCAATCATTGCTCTTTTTTGTAGCATTGCTATATTCTTTTCTTATTTTAATATTTCTGTAGTCATTCTAGTGGGACTTGGGGAGGGCAGATAGGTAAATAGGTGGACTCAAATCATCATCTTTTTTTCTTAGCATTTTAATGTATGTATATGCCACCACATGTACATAATTTTGTGTAAATGAATAAAAGCATATAAATGCTTTTAAAATAGAAATTTAAGTAGAATTTCATTAAAGTGTAACATATATACAGAAGTCACACACATCTTAAGTATCTAATTTTATTTTCAAATTGAACATAACCAGCACCTAGATCAAAAAATACCTCATTATGAGCACTCTAGAAGCCCCTCTTTTTTCCTCCTCTTAGTTGCTCTTCCCTGAAAGGTAGCCAATATCCTGACTTCTAATACTATAGTTTGTTTAAAAATATTACATGAGTTGAGTCATACAGTATTACTCATTGTATGTCTGTTCTTTGTTCATTTGTTTCTGTGAAACTCACTCATGTTGCAAATAATAATAGTTGTTTCTTTCTCATTTCACTTTTAGGTAGAAACCCCAAAGAAATTTGTAGCTATGACCTATATGAAAAAATGTACAGAGAAGCACTATTTAACCCCCAAATGGAAACACTCCTAATGTGTACCCATAGTAGAAATAATAAATAAATGTCTATACATTCATACTAGGCAATTACAAACATGCTTTTTTAAAAGTATAGTTTCTTCTTTTCCATTTTTGCCTAGATTTATTTTCATCCAGCTTTACATTTATATTCTTATCCACAGCAGCTTTCACCTGCATCTAACGCAACTCATGTTAACAACTTTGTATGTATCTTTCTGTATTTTGTATTTTCTCCTGACACTAATCATACATGCACATTCATTTACATGTATATACATGTATACACACATGCCTATGGGGGAGTTGTTACTGTAAGGAGTGGGATTATACTGTATACCATTTTCTACATCTCACTTTGTCAGGTCATTATATTAAAAGCAGTATTCTTATATTTTTTAGATAGTATATATCTGGAATAATATACTAAAAATATTAAAAATTATGAAAGTTGGATTAACTTTTATTGAAGCTACTTGAGTGTTAATTGGTTCATATTCTCTAGAATGAAGGAGAAGTTGGATTTTTTTTTTAAATAAACATTTATTACTATGCCAAGCATGTTGCTAAGCCCTAACAATTCTTCTCTTTGCAGTCTAAGTATACTTAGAGAACTGTGTTCACTTTTAGACACCGCAGTGTAATACAAAGGACAACCAGAGCTGTTCAAAGGAGAGAAACGTGAGTATCTAGTGAGAGAACTAACAATTTGAACTGGGAATAGGGTAAGAGTGTAGGTGAGAGATGACCATTTTCTTCAAGTATTAAAGGCTTATCGTGTGGAAAAAAAGTTACACTTGTTTTAGGACCAAGGAGGTATACTGAGAACAGAAGTGAAGGAATTAGGAGAGAGAGGTTTAAAATCAAAATACAAAATAACCTTCTAACAGAAAACTCCCTCAAAGTTTATACGGGTACTTGGTAATGTACTATGCGAAGATTTCAAACTACAGTTAAGTGGTTCAACCTCAGTAGCTTTAAAGTGTGTTTCATCTTGGAATGACAATGACTTTAATATTTTATCATTTTTTTCATTTTCCTTAACAGTTATAATATTATGATCACTATTTTTAATGGAAGATGATTGAAAGTGAAAACCTAAACCAAGAAGAAATAATTAAAGAACTGGTGAGTCAAAGTCAAATTTCTTTTTAACAACATTTTCAATAATATATAATGGAAAGTTTTTATGCTCTTTTCTAGAGCTGGAAGGGTTACTTAGTGATTTCTTCTATCCAGTGACTTTTGGAAGCAGAGAATAATCATATATGTGATATAACTCTTCTGAGATTATAAAAATGGCATCAGCACAATTGACAATGTATAATTTCTAATGGTAAATGTCATTTTTAAATTATTTAAAATAGGTAATGACCAAATTTCTTTTTTAAAAAACAGTGTTTGTGCAATGGCTTATCTTATGAGATGGTTGGACAAGAAGGATCAGATACATCAAAGTTGGAAATGTTTTTCTCAGGGTATCCTCGTATAGTCGGATTATCATTATTTCCTGATTTAACAAGTCTTACAATTGTTGCTCAAGATATAAAAGAAATTTCTGGATTAGAGACTTGTTTACAACTTAAAGAACTTTGGATTGCTGAGTGCTGCATAGAGGTAAATGTAAACATGAAACCTTACATGGAATATTTTATTCTGAATTCTTTGGCTTTAGAAAAATAATTCACTGAAATATAGGAATAAGGCATGGGTTAAGACAGATAAATGAGCAAAGGATAGAAATTGATCTGTACAAAGGAAAAAGTAAAAATAAAGAATTAAAACATAAACATATTCTTCTTTTTAGTAATCAAAGCAAATCAAATCAAAACAGCATGTTACTGGTATAAAAACAGACACATAGACCAATGGAACAGAGTAAAGAACCCAGAAATAAGGCCACACACGTACACCTATCTGATCTTCAACAAAGCTGACAAAAACAAGCAATGGTGAAAGGACCTTCTATTCAATATGTGGTATGGGGGATAACTGGATAGCCATATGCAGAAGATTGAAACTGTACTTCTTCCTTATACCATATACAAAATTAAACTCAAGATGGAGTAAGGACTTAAATGTAATACCCAATATAAAAACCCTGGAACACGACCTAGGCAATATCATTCTGGAAATACACGTGGCTAACAAACATAAGAAAAAAAGTTTAAAATGACTGATCAAATGCAAATCATGAGATACCATCTCACACTAGTGGGAATGGCTATTTTTAAAAAGTCAAAAAAATAACAGATGCTGGCAAGATTGTGTAGAAAAATGAATGCTTATACAGTGTTAGTAGAAATGTAAATTAGTTCAACCATTGTAGAAAACAGTGTGATGATTCCTCAAAGACCTAAAAACAGAAATACCACTCAACCCAGCAATTCCATTACTGGGTATATACCCAAAGGAATATGAATCATTCTATCATAAAGACACATGGACGTGTTTGTTCATTACAGCAGTATTAACTAGCAAAAACATGGAATCAACCTAAATGCCCATCAGTGGTAGACTGGATAAAGAAACTGTGGTACATATACACCATGGAATACTGTGTAGCCATAAAAAGAACAAGATAATGTGCTTTGCAGGAACATGGGTGGAGCTGGAGGCCAGCGATCTTAGCAAACTAACACAGGAACAGAAAACCAAATACCACATGTTCTCACTTAGAAGTGGGGGATATAAATGATGAGAACATATGAACACATAGAGGGGGAACAACAGAGTCTGGGGCCTACCAAAAGGTGGAGGGTGGGAGGAGAATCAAGAAAAATAACTAATGGGTACTCTGCTTAATACCTGAGTGACAAAATTGTCTGTACAACAAACCCCCATGACACACATTTACCTAAATAACAAACCTGCACATGTACCCCTGAACTTAAAACTTCAATAAATAAATAAATTGATGTGTGCAAAGGAAAAAAACAGAAATAAGGAATTAAAACATAAACATATTCTACTTTTTAGTAATCAAATCAAATCATAGCCAATATTACTTAGTAATAAAATTGGTCCACTGAGACACCATTGGTTGTGTTGAAATTATAACATCTATTTTGAAAAGAAATACTGAAAAACATAAGAGCCATCACAGAAACGTACAGTGCATAAGTTTTGACTTAGAAGGCCCTATTCTAAGATTTTATCCTAGAAAAGTAACTCAGTAGCAGGAAACAACCATACATATGCATGAAGCTACTTGTTGCAGCATTATTTATAACTAAAAATTTGAAACATAAATGTGCCACACATCAGGTAATTTTTCAGAAAATTATAACCTTAATGAAATATTTTATAATTATTAAATATTATAATTTGAAGGATTATGAAAAAGTTTTTGTCTTAATTTAAAAAGAGTCCCACAAAATTGTATGTACATTAAGATTATAATGTACTTACATGGTTATAATCATAACCATATAGAAATAGATGTATGGTTATGATTATATATGATTATAATCATGTATATATCATATATGATCATATATTTCTGTGTGGTTATGATCATAACCATCATATGGTTATTATCATATAGGATATATACATGATTATAATCATATATGATCATATATGATATATACATGATCATGACCATATAGAAATAGATGTAGAGTTGATTAAAATTTAAAAGAACATGCAAAATTGAAAATAGTTGTATTTAAGTGGAAAACATGGAATATATTTTTTTCTTTTAAAACAGTTCATTTTGCCGGATATTGATTTTGCAATAAAATGTGATAGTTAAAAGAAAATATACTTAGAAGTCTACTTTATTGGAAGGATCAATAACAAATCATAAGCTCACAGTATTCAGTCTCCTTTTCTTTTACAGAAAATTGAAGGTCTTCAAGAATGTAGAAATTTGGAGAAACTATATTTATATTTTAATAAAATTTCCAAAATAGAAAATTTAGAGAAATTAATCAAATTGAAAGTTCTTTGGCTGAACCACAATACAATTAAAAATATTGAGGTAAGATAATAATTTCAATTATCTATATGTAAAGCCAGTTACTATTGTGGAGTTTAAACCACAATGTTCAAGATCATGTTGTGGTTAAAGGCCAAACTATTGATGACAAGTGCAATTATTGTCAAAAAGAACTAACATGTGTATAGCATTTTATAATGTACAGAGGGCTTTGTATGTCTTACTTTCTTTACTCTTTACAAGCCTAAGCGGTAAGGCATTGTTATTCTTTCTTTGAAGATTTAAAAGAAAGAGGTTTAGAGAAGTTACATAACTTACCTATGATTATAAATATACTCTGTGTGATGCATTCTTTTTCCTCCTACTCCTGCTCTTTTCCTCTCTCATTCCTCTTCCTGTTCCCTCCTCCAATAATTCTAAGTTCCAGTATAGAGAACAAAGGTGGCTTCTTGGAGGCACTCATTTCCTTCTGTGCTTCTGAAGCACAAAGTACCCTGTGCTCAGAGCACCTGAGAACTAACCAGATTAACCAGAGATGATTTGTAAATGTTAATTTAATTATTTGTTCTAAATTGTATCTTGTCTAAATTTTTAGGGTTTGCAAACATTGAAGAATTTAAAAGATCTCAACCTTGCTGGAAATCTAATAAACAGCATTGGTATGTACTATTTCATTTGGAATCTGAGATAATGCTATAATAATTTTTTATCAATATAAAAAGTACATACTTAGATTTTTTTTCTTTTAGGCTTTTTTCTGTAATATCTTTGCAAAGCATTTTTAAACCTGTGAAAATGTTACTCATTAATCAGTGGTTACTAATTATGCAATGGTACCACTAGTCTATTTATATGCAAGAAATGATGGCTGCATACAACTCAGAAGTATGACAGAATATGAACAGAGGTAAAATAATTAATTTTTTTCATCTTATCTTTTAAAGGTCGATGTCTTGACCCCAATGAACAACTGGAAAGATTAAACCTTTCCGGTAACCAAATATGTTGTTTCAAGGTATGTTTAAGTGGAATAATTACTTTTCATTTATCATCCTGGATGATGAACCACTGTGTTGCAGAAACTGTACTAAAACGTCCCCTATTTAATAGGAATAAGTTTATTATTTTGGGCTGATACTCCAGGAAATTTGAAAGTCATCTGACTACACTGGCCTTAATGATCTGACACTATTAAAACCAAACAAATAATTATTTATCTGGCTCTTAGGATACCATTTTCTCTTAGTTCTTTTCTAATCTTTCTGCCTACATCTCTTCAGTTACTGTTCTTTCATCCTCTCCTAGCATCTAGGATATGGTCTGCCCTTAGTCAATACTAAGATCTTTTCTCATCTCTGTCTGCATTCATTCTCTAAATAATCTTACCATGCCTTAAGACTTGAAATGCCCTTTATCTACTGATTACTCTAAACTAGTAACTTTACTTTCCTTGATAACTCTCCAGAACTGCAGACATGTCTTAACACAAACTAATTCTCCCTCTAGCAGACCTTCTCCTGCAGCCTTCCCCCACCTCCCCTATTTATGGAGTCTCCATTCTTCTAGTAACTTAAGCCAAAATCCTTATAGTCATTTGTGTCTCTTCTTATTCCTTCATACCCTCATCCAACCCATCAGCAAATACTATTGCTTCCACCTTGAGAATATGTCCAGAGTCTGATCACTTCTTACCACCTGCATCACTACCAAGCTGATTCAAGACACTATCATCTCTAACCTGCATTAATGAAAAAAGCTTCCTAACAGTTTTTCCTGTGTTTGTCCTTTCCCTACTATAAATCTGATCTCTGCACAGAAGCTTGATGGAACCTTTAAAAATTTGTCAGATAAAAATCACCCTTCTGCTTAAAACCCTCCCTTGGCTTCTTATCTGTTTCAGAGTAAAAGACATTTTTATAATGGGCCATAAGACTACCCAGTCTAGCCACCCCACCACCCCCCCACCTGTCTCTTGACCGCAGTTTCTACCACTCTCTCCTTTGTTTGTGCAGTTTAGCCACACTGGTCTGAATATACCTAACACACACTCATCCTAAGGCCTTTGCCCTTGCTGGAATATTCTTTCCTCATATACTTCCATGACTCATTTCCTCATTTATTTCAGGTCTTTGTCAAAATGTTATGTTCTAAGTGACACCTTTCCTTTTCATTTAGGTGTAATAGGAAAACCCTCACAATCCTCCCCCAACCTGCAGCACTCCATATCACACTGCTGCTGTTTTATTTTTCCTCTTGACACATCCCTTACTAGAATACAAGCTCTCTGAGTACAGGAACTTTGCCTGTTCTCTTCACTGCTATATCCACAATCCTTAAAACAGTGTTGGACATGTAGTAAATCTCAATAAACTGTCAAGAACATGAATGAAGAGAAACAACCAAATAAAGGGACTTAATGTTTATCACATAAATGTTGGTTAAAACTGGCATTTATAATTTTGACAGTGTAAGATTGAAGGTTCATATTCAAATACATCCTCTAGAAAATATTGAAGAAAGATAGGTAAATTTACTATAGAAATAATTGCAAATTCATCAGTATTAAAGTAGGCATTATTTTACTTAGGCAAAAATATAAAAAGACCAAAAAGCTATAGAATGAGGCAGATTAAGTCCTCTAAAAAGAAATGTAAACAAAATTATATTAGTCAAATTCAAGAGGAAATATTTGATAAGAACTTTGAAGTGTCAACAGAATTCGAACAAGCATTATGGGAGGGTTTTCTGGGTAGTAGAGAGTAGGCATTCTAAGAAGGGGAAAACAATATGTACAAAGGCATGGAAGTAAGAAATCAAAGGATATATTTGAATAACATCAGCATTATCATTTGACTGGAATATAGAGCATATATAGCAATATTGGCAGTTAACACTAGAAAGGTCAATTGGGTCTCAAATATGGACTGTATTTTATAGACAACGGAGAGCTGTAAAATTTTTTAGCAAGAAAGTGATATGATAAGAAATATTCTTTAGGATAGTGATCTGGAGTTAGTGTTTATTGACTTGGAGCAGCTAGAAGAAGGAAAACTCCGTCGAGGAGGTTACAGGAATAATCTAAATGAGAGATTATGAAAACATGAAGTGCAGTGTTAACAGAAAAAAAGAAGAAAAGAAGAAAGAACAAGAGAAGAAGGAGGAAGAGGAGGAGGAAAGATGAGGAAGAAATAGATGTAAGAGACATTGTGGTTGTTGAATTTGCAGAATTTAACAGCTACTAGAATGTGAGGAGCTAGAAAGTGCAAAATGAATCTGTGATTACAGTTCTTAGAAAGCTAAAAAAATATACACATTAGGAAAAAAAATGGCTATTTTGGTGTAGGTGAGGGGGAAGAGAATGTATCTGGTTCTGGATATGTTGAGTTTAGAGTACCAGTGGAGCCATCCAGGTAAAGAACTGCACATACAACACTGAGAAATGGGGAAAGAGTAGTCATATTTATAATCTTGGCATAACAAGCAAGAGTGTGAAGCGATGCTTAGGGCCATGGCAAATTGTCTCTACCAACATTGAGACCATCAGATAAGGGATCAGATTAAACATGTGGAAAATGGAAAATAAGCCATGATGGAAACCAGAGACACTCAGGGGTGTAACAGTTGTGACAGGCACAGGCAGTAAGATAGATCGATATGTGTGTGTGTGTGTGTGTATGCACTAATGCACGTGTACGCATGTGTATCTTTCCCCTTCTAGTTCTGCTAGCTTAAGATACTACACTAAATCTTTAAATCATACTTACTATATGAAAATCCTAAATTTCAGTCTGGTAAATACATCGTAAAATTAAAACAAACAAAAAACCTGTGAAATTATTCTTACTATTAAGAAAGCTCTTTTAAATCAATTAGAAATAAATAGCCTAAGTCAACCAGGAGAAGAAAGGATAAGTGAGCAGGTAATTCATAGAATTGAACTCCACATGACATAAAAGAATTTTCAATCCTACTGAGAATGAATAAAATGAAAAATAAAACATGATATAAGGCCGGGCAGGGTGGCTCATGCCTGTAATTCCAGCACTTTGGGAGGCTGAGGCAGGTGCATCACTTTAGGTCAGGAGTTCAAGACCAGCCTGGCCGACATGGCGAAACCCTGTTTCTACTAAAAATCCAAAAAAATTAGCCAGGCATGGTGGCCAGCACCTGTAGTCCCAGGTACTCAGGAGGCTGAAGCAGGAGAATCACTTGAACCTGAAAGGCAGAGGTTGCAGTGAGCTGGGATTGTGTAACTGCACTCTAGCCTGGGTGACAGAGCGAGACTCTGTCTCAAAATAATAATAATAAAAAATTTTTTTAAATCTATAATTGTAATTGATAATATTTTATATAGTCAATATTTTATAAACAGGATATTCTGGGCTAGAAATATTAGGATCACATGGGCATTTATATGACATTGGTTTAGATGAACATGAAGTTTAGATGAAATAACGAAGATAACAAAGTTAAGCACCTAAATAGTGACTAGCACATTGTAAGGACTCAACACATCCATTGTTTTTATTATTACCATTACTTTAGTTACACTGACCTGCTGTATTTCAGTATCTTCATTTAAAAATGATGATAACAGGATTATTGTAAAAATTCATTGTGTGGCATAATATTTAAAAAGGCTTTTTATGGCATTATGGCTATCATAAAAACATTGAACGTGATTCACAGAAATTTTTACTATCTTCATATTAGAAATGTTTCTGAAACACTATTATCTTAGATTTTCATCTCTAACCTTTCCTCCCACCCTAAAAAAATAACTGTCCTATCCTGGTGGTAATTAAATAAATTCTATGCCCACCTTCCAACAATACCAGGTACCAGAGCACTAATTTTCAGTGAGATTTTGTGCCTTCATGGACTCCAGTGTCATCTGAATTTGGAGTGTAGTTGGGGGGATTTCTGTGTAGGACTTCAGAGTTTATACCCACCATCTATATAGCTCAGAATACTGGTCAAGTGAAACATAGCAACTCAGTGATCAAAGGCTGCCAAATGTTTTACCTTCTTTGCCCCTGCAAAATTTGACCAAATAATTATCTGCACAGCTCTGTTCATATATCTTCCTTTTAGAGCAGCTGTGCTTAGTCTTCCTCCCTGCCTAGGCTCAGCCCAAGCCTCAAGTCAAACCAGTGAGCCACATTCTCACTTGTCCAGAAAGAGTTTGGAAATATATTAACCACCTCACCCTGTATTACTCTTGCTTCCAGCAACCTGACTTCACTATTCTCTTTTCCATTCCATTTTTACTGTAGTTTTAGAACTAATGCTTCCTGGTTCTTCCTTTGGATTTCCCTTAACTCTGATTCTGATTTTTCTAGTTAGCATTGCATCCTTTCAAGTTTGACCCCACCACAGTACCCTTCTACCTCAGGCATCATCCTAGTAATGAGGAAGGTATAAGGATATCCTCAAAGTTGGTTGAAAGTAATAATTAATTTACTTAACATATTTATTTAGTGCTTGCTGTGTTCTGAGCGCTGAATGTTAGGAATACAATGTTAAACAAGACACAAACTGTGTTCTCCACATGTTTATCTCAAAGTTGGCAAATGTCTTCTGTAATAACGGCCAAATAGAATATATTTCAGGCTTTGTGGGCCACATGTGGCCTCCACTGCATATTCTTTTTTTTTCAATACTTAAAAAATGTAAATAACATTGTTTGTAGACTGAGGGCTAAAGCCCATATAGACCCTTGGCTTATAGATACAAGCAATAGGGTATCTTGTATAGATACAAGATATAAGCAACAGGGTATTAGATAATAGATACAAGCAATAGGGTATGGATAGATAATAGATACAAGCAATAGGGTACGGCAATAGGGTATGATAAAGTCCATACCAGAACTAAGCTCAGTGGCTAAAAGAGCTCATAGGAGGATTATCTGTCCCAACGTTGGGGGGATGAAACAAGGTTCCCAGGGAATATGACACTTAGGTTGGGCCCTGACAGATTAAAAGGTGAATTGAGGTAAAGTTCAGACCACTCAAAAGGAGCAGCATGAGTAAAGGTCTAAGGACAAGATAGGGTTTGGCACATTCCAAAACTTCAATTGGTTTAATATGGCTAAATCATAAAATATTAGGGTTTAAACAGGAAGAAGCAAGACTGAAGAGTTAATCAAGAGCCAGATGACAAATAAAGGAAAGTACAAATAATGACTTAAACATCAGGAAAAAATATGTTAAGGAGAAACATTGGTCTGAGAGTGCATAGCAATCCCTCCTCATAGATAGGTTGTGAGAAAACTGAGACTCTCAAGAGAAAGTTAGGCTTTAGTTGACCATGATAGGTAAAACAGGAATTTATAGAAAAAAATCAACAAGAAAACCAAAAATCAGGAATTCCATGGTGATTGTTTGTAATGAGCGGGGGTGGGGGTCCTATAGCCTTTGATGAGTAGAGCAGATCTGGAGGCAGGGAGGATGAAGAGCAGTGTTTCTAGGTGATAAGTACAGGAAATAGGGGTGAAGAAAGCAGAGACCTACAGGTATCCTGGGGGCAACTAGCAAGAGGGGCTGTGTAGAGGAAGCAACATATTAATGAATAAATGTGCTCATGTCACTGGCTTCGAGATTTCGGCCGAAATACATGATTTAGTAAATATTTAAAAGGCATAGTGGTATAGCGTGCTGTTTAATTATTTGATCTTTTCTTCAGGAATTTAGCTTGTTTTTCACTAGTGAGAAACATTTTAGGCATCTAAATCACTTTATTTAAGCACATAATTAGAATGCATTAGACTATGGCTGATCTTAGGTGTTCAAATACTGCATTTAGAAATGACAGTCACAATTAATTGAACATTATCTTTGCTGGTGTTTTAGGAGCTCACGAACTTAACCAGGCTACCCTGCTTGAAGGATTTATGTCTGAATGACCCTCAATATACAACCAATCCAGTTTGTCTTCTGTGTAATTATTCCACACATATATTATATCATTTGCCTTGCCTTCAAAGATTTGACACATTGGATGTGTCAGGAAAGCACATCAAGGAACTGGCAGATGTAAGTACATCCCCAATCAGGTATCTATGGTTTCAGTTTTATTAATTAATGACTTCTTTCTGGCTGTGTCCACATATGGTAGGTAGGATTATCAGGTCAGTTCTTGTTGCCAATTCTACTTTTGCCCTAGTGAACTGGATATTACACATAAAAGTATATAAATAATAATACTAGAATCTTAATTTTGATGACAGTACTGGAAAGTGAAATAATAGAATATTGTTTCTAATTTATACAAAACAAGAAGGAAATTGAAAAAAATCAGTGTTAATAATTAGACTAGTGCTATATATATATATATATATATATATATATATATATATATATAAAAGCTTAAATAACAGAAATGTAACAACCACTTCTCCTTTGGAATATTACATATCAAAATTAGAAAATATCTATGGTTTATTGTAGTCTACCAAGGATTAGGTAAATTTTAATCTAATTAAACATAGTTTGTGATTTTCTTAAAGGTTAAGTAGCTGAGGATATCAGGAGAAGTAACAGATGACAGGAGTGGTAGAGGCCAGATTATGTGAGACTGTAGACTGTTGTAAGGACTTTGGCCTTACTTTGAGTGAGATGGGGTCCACTGGAAAATTCTGAGCAGAGGAGTGACTAAGATGACTTATGTTTTACAGGGATCCTTTTGAATAATGGATTAAGAATGGAGAGTTAGAGGGGCAAAGATGAAAGCAGAGAGACTAGTTAGGAGATTATTCCAGTTACTTAGATGAGCAATGTGGATGGTTCAATTCATGGTGTTCATAAAGAATGTGGTAGGAAGTCAGATTCTAGCAGCAGTTATAAGACGGAGACTATCTGGGTTTACTGGTGGATTGGATATTAAGTACAGAGGAAAGAAGTAGAGAATAATTCCAAGATATTAGTTGGAGCAATTCAAAGAGAAAGTTGCTATTTGGTGACATTAGGAAGAGTATGGGAGGAGTAGGTTTAGGAGGAAGAATCATGATTTAATTTTAGGCATTTAATGTTTGAACAATTTTTTGAATATCCAAGAGGACATATTCAATAAGTAGTTGGATATATGGGTCTACTGTGTAGGAGAGTTTCCCAGACTGGGGGTATAAATTAAAATATGAAAACTGAAAGCAGAAAGTTGGTACTTAAAGATGTGGACTGGATGAGTCAACAAGGGAATGGTGTGGAAGAGAAAGTGTACCACTTGAGTGTTAAATGTTGGGTAGATGAAAAGGAACCTGCAGAGAGACTGAAAAGGAACCTGCAGAGAGACTGAAAAGGAGAAGTAAGAGAGGCAAGTTCTTCTAACATTTTGACTGAGATTCTCAACTATTTGGTTCAGTCTTATAAATGTCAGGAGTAGCATAAGGAAGAAAATAAGAAATTGTTAGACAGTGCCTGACATCTTAAATTAAGTAATTATTTTCATTTTCTTATTGTAAAATATTTATCCTTCCTTTATCTTTTAAGGCACAAATAGGATATATACTATAGTTCAACTTCTGATTCAGACCAAAATGATTTTCAAATTCAAAATATTTTTAATTTATGGATTGATATAGATTTGTAAAATGCTTTCTCCCTTACTATGCATAAGAAGATAAGTTGTTGCAGTTCTTTGTGATAAACTCTTGTACAGAGTATTATTGATTCTTCAGATTTTCACCTATGACTGTGAACTAGTTTGTGTAAACTACAAGTGGCAGATAAAGTCAGAACTTACCAGGAGCACAACCAAACAGTTAGTGTGAGCAAGAGGGAAGAACATATGGGTTCAAATCAAAAGACTTGGATTCAAGCCCCCAACTGCATGTGCTACTCCTGAAGCTCAGTTTTCTGAACTGAAACAGATGATGAAAACAGTATCTGCCTTTCAGCATAGCGTTGTTTTGGGGGAATCAATGAGTTAATGTACATAAAAGCCCATTTTAATTGTTAAGTAGTATAAAAATAAGTGCTATGAAACTATAGTTGAATATATTTCTGTTTATGACTTTGAATTCTTTTTTGGTCACCTAAAATGCAAAGGGATCAAATTTTGTCTTACTACAAACATGCAACTGAATTTAGCATTATAATTAGTCCAATTTCTTTTTTAAAAAAGTTTGTTTTAACAGCTGGGCAATTTTTAAAAAGTCCTTGAAAGTGACTTTTTAAAGTCCAAATTCAAAAAGCAAGTTGCATGTGGTCAGCCTACAAAGTTGACTTGCTGTATAGCTACACTTTATAAAATAGTGTTCCCTGCTTCCCCAGTATATTACTACATACTCTCAAACAAGGACAAAAAAAAACAAAACCCTTATTGATAACTCTTGTATTGTTATGACATGCTAAGTGATTTTGAAAAAGTTGAGAAATTTGCTATCACAATTTGTGTTTCTATATGAAGATATAGGTACATTCTTAATAAATTAGAAAAAGTTGAAACTATGGTTAGATATACTACACACAAATCTGATTTGATGGGAAGCATAAGTAGGAAGTACACTTTTCATTGTATAAATCAAATGTTTTGGCTTTTGAAATGTGAATATATTGCTTATTCAAAAGAATTAAAATAAGACTAGTATGTTTTAATCTTTGTTTTATCCCCACCTAGGGGGACTCCAAGTTAAAATTAAATTTTAGATAAACAACAAAGAATGTTTTGATATAATTAAATAAGTATAAGTAAGTTTACTAAGTATTATATATATTAAAATATTATCCGTTGCTTATCTGAAATTCAAATTTAATTTGGCATCCTATGTCTTTTCTGACAAAATTAACTCCATCCCATGTTTTCTTGTGTTATTTTTTTCCCTTTTATTTACAATTGATGCATAATAAGTCTGTGTATTCTACAGGATACAATGGGATTTTGATACACATTTACAATGTATAATGATCAAATAAGGGTAATTAGCATATTCATGTACTCAAACATTTATTTTTTCTGTTGTGAACCTTCAAAATCCTCTCTTCCCGATTTTTGAAAATATATACATTATAGTTAACCATATTCACCCTGCAGTGCTACAGAACACGAGAACTTATTCTTCCTATCTAGCTTTAATTTTGTGCCCTTAACCAACCTTTCTCCCCATTCTTTCTTCCCCACTACCTTTCCTACAGCCTTCAATATCTACAATTCTACTCCCTACTTCCATGACCTCAAAATTTTTTTTAGTTTTCACACGAGTGATAACATATAATCTTTATTTTTCTGTGCCTGACTTATTTCGCTTAACATAATGTCCTCCAGGCTCAACCATGTTGCCACAAATGACAGGATTTCATTCTTTTTTATGTTTAAATAGTATTCCATCATATATGTGTGTGTGTGTGTGTGTGTGTGTGTGTGTGTGTGTGTGTGTGCGCGCGCGCGTATGTGTGTGGGGGAGGTGTATGTAATGTGATATATATATATATCACATTTTCTTTATCCATTCACCTGTTGATGGCACTTAGGTTAATTCTAAATCTTAGCTATTGTGAATAGTGCTGCAGTAAACATGGGGGTGCAGGTATCCCTTTGATACACTGATTTCCTTTGTTTTAGATAAATACCCAGTAGTGAGATTGTTGAATCCTCTGGAAGTTCTGTTTTTAGTTTTTTGAGAAAACTCCAACCTGTTTTTCAAAATGGCAGCATATGAGAGTTCCTTTTTCTGGGCCCAGGAGGGTGGATCACTTGAGGTCAGCAGTTCGAGACCAGCTTGGCCAAAATGGTGAAACCCCGTCTCTACGATAAAAATTAGCCGGTGTGGTTGCAGGTGCCTGTAATCCCAGCTACTCGGGAGGCTGAGACAGAAAAATTGCTTGAACCCAGGAGGTGGAGGTTGCAGTGAGCCCATACCGTGCCACTGCACTCCAGCCTGGACGACAGACTTGTCTTAAAAAAAAAAAAAAAAAAAAAAAGTTCAGTTTGCTCTGCATTCTCACCAGCATCTCCTTCTGTTTTGTTTTGTTTTGTTTTGTTTTCTGTCTTTTTGATAATAGCCATTCTAACTGGGTGAGATTATATTGTGATTTTTATTTGCATTTCCATGATGGTTGGTTAGTGATGTTGAGTATTTTTTCATATACCTATCGGCCATTTGTATGTTATCTTTTGAGAAATGTCTGTGCAGTTCCTTTGCCCACCTTTTGGTTGGATCATTTGTGTGTCTGTGTGTGTGTGTTTCGTTTTTGTGTGTGTGGTTTTATTTGTTGTTGTTTTGTTTTGTTTTTGCTTTTCTCTGTTGAGTTGTTTGAGTTCCTTGTTATTCTGGATATGAGACCCTTATTGGATGAATCATTTGCAAATATTTTCTCCCTTCCATAGATTGTCTCTTCACTCTGTTGATTGTTTCCTTTGGCTGTGCGGAAGCTTTTCAATTTAATATAGTCCCATTTGTCTATTTTTGTTTTTGTTGCTCATGCTTTGGAAGTATTAGCCGTAAAATCTTTGCTTAGATCAATGTCCTAAAGCATTTTCTCTCTTTCCTTCTAGTAGTTCCATGGTTTCAAGTTTCACATTTAAGTTCATCTTTTGAGTTAATCTTTGTATATGTTAAGAGATGGGGTCTAATTTCATTCTTTGGTATGGGGATATCCTATTGTTTTAGATTTAAGAATTTATTAGAATTTTTTCAGCTGTCACTGACCCACAGAATTTTGTATAGGATTTTCTATTGTCTCCAAATAGTAAAAAAAAAGAAAAAAAATCAAGAAACACCATTTCCCATTTCTTAAGTTACAGTTGTTCTTTTAATTCAGTTGCACTTCAGAAATTAAGCTCTTCTCTATCAGAGATATTTAATCAGTTTATCATGATCCTAAAACAAATTTTTTCTTAACTGTTCTTTGTTATGATTGTCTTATTTTTGGCAGAGAATTTAGTGATTTCAGTTGCAGTACTTCATAATATGCATGAGGAAAAAGAATTATTTTGGCCTTTCATCATACTATGTATTTGTTTCTATTCTGTCTTTTATGCCAGATGATTATATTAGGATCTTGATTATCCGCTCTGTACTAAGTAAATTTCATAAGAAAACACTGCAGCTGTAGAAAATATATGTCTAAAATTGTAAAAGCCTTCCAACTTATTTGCTTTCATTATTTCAGGTAAACAATTAAAATCATGTCACATTTTTTTATAATGCCTCTAATTTGTTTATGGTCTCCTCAGGTAGTCCTTTTTAAGTAACATAACTCTCAAGCTCCATTTAGCTGGTGCGTTTCTTAATTATGTATTTAATCAATTTATCATGATAAATTTATTAATAACTGGATGACCCATTGTTATTAAGGAACTCAAGATAAATGGATTTGATAGACATTTAGTGATTTGCTTAACCTAATGAACACTCTTTTATAAATTTGAAAAAAATAAATTCTGTTTTTAGCTATGCTTTTAAAAAGTGAATTGAGTGATGTTATATTTGTTTTTAATTCTTATTAATTTCTTTTTTCCCTGAGTCATTCAAATGGGAATAATGAGTTATATGTTTGCTCTAATTATACTACCTCATTACCTATATTATTTTATACATTAAATTTTATCTGTAGTCTCTTTATGTTGTTATCCTGGAAATAAATGTGAATATGCCTCACACTTTATGCCTCACAAAGACAATTTTTGGAATTTTATATTTTTTCCATTTAGTTTAAATATAGAACTCTGTGTAGCCATTGTCACTCCGGCTGTCATCATTATTAGTAACTGAGCATGCAAATTATCTAAATTGTTATATAGAACATACTGTACTTATATAATACCACTAATAATTGCCTATAATTTGTTTTAGCTAATTTTTTGTTGTTTTCTTTCTTTCTTTTAGACCACAGCAATGAAAAAAATAATGTATTACAATATGCGTATAAAAACTGTTCAGAGGCATCTTAGTGAAGACCTTGAAAAACTGAATGATCGAAAATGCAAATTACAAAAGTTGCCAGAAGAACGAATAAAATTATTCAGCTTTGTGAAAAAAACCGTAAGATTTAATAATGTAAAATTCCAGTGGCCATACCTTAAGAAAACTGCTAGATGAGTCAGCAAGCAATATCTTTTATATTTTATATATATATACAAATACACACACAGACACACACACACACACATAATTACTACTGAGTTTCAATTTACGTTTGCCCCCAAAAACGTTTTGATTCCAGGTACTTAAGTAAGCTGCATTCTGTGCTTAGAAATCTTCAATTCAAAAAAGGCATAGGCTTATTAAATTATGAATCTCTTTACATCAGTCTATGTATTTCAATATGATTTAGAGTGTTACAAAAATTGTTACTTATTTCAGCTGCATTTTTATTAGATACCAGCAGGCTGTGCTCAAAATTTATGTTCTTGTTTAAAGTGCTAAAAAAAGAAAAAACCCTTTACTAATAATATTAAGGTATAAAACAAAGTGGGAACTTTAAATTAAGCTATATTTTAGTAGTATGTATGCATTTTTATTTAGAATAAATTGAATTTCCTTTACCAAAAGTAGACCCTGAAAAATTAAGCATTATTTAACTCAAAATAGAATCTTGTGCATATAATTATACCTGTATTTTTTTCAGTATGAGGAAATAGATTATTTCCTCATACTGAAAAAAATACAGGTATAATTATATATATATTATATATGTGTTTATTATATAAATTATATATTATGTTTATTATATAAACATAATATATAATTTTATATAAATTAATATAAGATTTATATAAAATATATAAAAATTTTTATATGAAAATACAGGAATAATTATATATATGTTGAAATGGATTATTCAACAAATGGTATTAGAGAAATAGTCAAACTATTTGGGAGTTGGAGACTTGGATCCTTCATTTGTACTTTACCAAATGTAAATACCAGTAGGAAAAAAAAGGATTAAATGTAAAAATGAAAACATGAAAAATTGAAGAATAAATGTATAGATTGATATATTTATCTGATCTCAGCCTGCCAAATTAAAGAAATACGAGAAATCACAAAGGAATAAAATGTAGATTTGAGTTTTTAAAAACCAATAAAATGGTTGTGTATTTAAAATCATCATTAATACACATAAATAACAAATGAATATCTGAAAAAAATGTCTTCAACAAACATGATGGACAAAGGGTCAATATCCCTAGTATAAAAAGTACTCATACATAAAACAAAATAAAAGGTAAATGTCTAAATAGAAAAGTTGAGCAAAGTACATAAACTAGAATTTTACAAAAGTAGAAATAAAAATGACTAATAAGCATTTGAAAGAACTCAATTTAATGATTAATTTCCAAATCTTAAGTAAGATATCAGGAAACTGTTTCATCTATAAACTGTCAAAGTATGACACATGACAGTACTCAGGCTGGTGAAGATGTGACACACTAGATGTCACTTATGGGAGTGTAACTTTGGTGATACATATAACAGCCCCAAAATGCTGAGTTTTTGAGACAGTAAATCTACTTCTAGCACTCTATTGTAAATATATATGTATAAGGATATATATAAAAATGTTTAAATATATATCACTGCACTATTAATAATAAAAACAGTGGAAACTAAATAATAGGAGAAGAGTTATACATTCAAGATAGAACACTGTGTAGCTATTAATATTAAAAACCAAGATTTTGAAATATATTTAATGCTTTTTTAAAATGAACAGGTCTTATTATAATCAGAAAAATATTCTTAAAACATTAATAAAATTTAAAATTCATAATTAAAAATAGGTTATTTGAATAAAAATCACAGTAGATCAGTATATGGATAACATATCTGCTATTTTCATGTGCAATTGCATGTACTAAGTAAAATCTGCAAATGAGAAAAATAATGGCTATAGATAAATACAACTATAGACATTTTAATAAATATGCTTAATCTGTTTTCTAGCAGCTGGCTAGGTCTATTATAGAAGAGTACACATAACTAGTAAATTTCCACTTATATACACTTTTCTTTATACAGTACAATTTATCTTTTTTGTTGTCATTGTTGTTTTTATTTTACTTTAAGTTCTGGGATACATGTGCAAAACGGGCAGGTTTGTTACATAGGTGTACATGTGCCATGATGGTTTGCTGCACCTATCAAGTCGTCATCTAGGTTTTAAGCCCTGCATACATTAGGTATTTGTCCTAATGCTCTCCCTCCACTTGCCCCCTTACCCCCTGACAGGCCCCAGTGTGTGATGCTCCCCCTTCCTGTGTCCATGTGTTCTCATTGTTCAACTCCCACTTGTGAGTGAGAACATGTGGTGTTTGGTTTTCTGTTCCTGTGTTAGTTTTTTGAGAATGATGACTTCCAGCTTCATTGATGTCCCTACAAAGGACATGATCTCATTCTTTTTTATGCCTGCATAGTATTCTATGGTGTATATGTGCCACATTTTCTTTATCCAGTCTATCATTGGTGGGCATTTGGGTTGGTTCCAAGTTTTTGCTATTGTAAACAGTGCTGCAATAAACATATGTGTGTATATGTCTTTATCAGTAGAATGATTTATAATCCTTTAGGTATATACCCAGTAATGGGATTGCTGGGTCAAATGGTATTTCTGGTTCTAAATCCTTGAAGAATCACCACACTGTCTTCCACAACGGTTGAACTAATTTACACTCCCACCAACAGTATAAAAGCGTTCCTGTTTCTCCACATCCCTGCCAGCATCTGTTGTTTCCTTTTTAATAATCAGTGTTGTAACTGGCATGAGATGGTATCTCATCGTGGTTTTGATTTGCATTTCTCTAATGACTAGTGATGATGAGCATTTTTTCATATGTTTGTTGCCTGCATAAATGTCTTCTTTTGAGAAGATCTGTTGGTATCCTTTGCCTACTTTTTGATAGGGTTGGTTTTTTCTTGTAAATTTATTTAAGTTCTTCGTAGATTCTGGATGTTAGACCTTTGTCAGATAGGTAGCTTGCAAAATGTTTCCCCATTCTGTAGATGGCCTTTTCACTCTGATTGTAGTTTCTTTTGCTGTGCAGAAGCTCTTTAGTCTGATTAGATCCTATTTGTCAATTTTGGCTTTTGTTGCAATTGCTTTTGGTGTTTTTTTCATGAAGCCTTTGCCTATGCTTGTGTCCTGAATGATATTGCCTAGGTTTTCTTCTAGGGTTTTCTATGGTTTTGGGTTTTACATTTAAGTCTTTAATCCATCTTGAGTTAAGTTTTGTATAAGATGTTAGGAAGGGGTCTAGTTTCTGTTTCCTGCATATGGCTAGCCAGTTTTCCTAGCACTATTTATCAAATAGGGAATCCTTTCCCCATTGCTTGTTTTTGTCAGGTTTATCAAAGATCAGATTGTTGTAAATATGTGGTGTTATTTCTGACTTGATCGTGGTGGATAAGATTTTTGATGTGCTGCTGGATTCGGTTTGCCAGTATTTTATTGAGGATTTTGACATCAATGTTCATCAGGAATATTGGCCTGAAATTTTCTTTTTTTGTTTCGTCTGTGCCAGGGTTTAGTATCAGAATGATGCTGGCCTCATAAAATGAGTTAGGGAGGAGTCCCTCTTTTTCCATTGTTTGGAATAGTTTCAGAAGGAATGGTACTAACTCGTCTTTGTACCTCTGATAAATTCGGCTGTCAACCCGTCTGGTCCTGGGCCTTTTTTTTTTTTTGGTTGGTAGGCTATTAATTACTATCTCAATTTCAGAACTTGTTATTGGTCTATTCAGGGGATTCAATTTCTTCCTGGTTTAGGTTTGGGAGGGTGTATGTGTTCAGGAATTTATACATTTCTTCTAGATTTTCTAGTTTCTTTGTGTAAAGGTGTTTCTAGTAATCTCTGATGGTAGTTTGTATTTCTTTGGGTCAGTGCTGATACACTCTTTATCATTTTTTATTGTGTCTATTTGATTCTTTTCTCTTTTCTTCTTTATTAGTCTAGCTAGTGGTCTATCCTGTTAATCTTTTCAAAAAATCAGCTCTTGGATTTATTGATTCTTTGAAGGATTTTTCATGTCTCTATCTCCTTCAGTTTTGCTCTGATCTTAGTTATTTTCTGTCTTTTGCTTGCTTTTGAATTTGTTTGCTCTTGCTTCTCTAGTTCTGTTAAGATTTCAGATCTTTCCAGCTTTCTGTTGTGGGCATTTAGTGCTATAAATTTCCCTCTTAACACTGTTGTAGCTGTGTCCCAGAGATTCTGGTATGTTGTCTCTTTGTTCTCACTGGTTTCAAAGAACTTCCTTATTTCTGTCTTAATTTCATTATTCACCCAGTAGTCATTCAGCAGCAAGTTGTTCAATTTCCATGTAGTTGTGCAGTCTGAGCGAGTTACTTAATCCTGAGTTCTAATTTGATTGCACTGTGGTCTGAGAGACTATTTGTTATGATTTCTGTTCATTTGCAATTTGCTGAGGAGTGTTTTACTTGTAAGTATGTGGTTGATTTTAGAATACTTGCTGTGTGGTTCTGAGAAGAACAATGAAAAATTGAAAAGTAGGTGTGTTAAAAATTACAACATTATTTGAATTTTAAATACTTATACTAAAGCCAGCATTTATTTTAATTTTACTTTGGCTTTAATAGAAGCAAACTCATTAAAAATATTTGAAAATCTGTTGCTTTGCTTATTTTCAATTGAGAAACTGCCATGTTTGAAGTGGTTAAGGTCAGCACTTGGTTAAGAGAAACTGGCTGACTGAATTTGCACCCAAGTTGAAATCACATGTTTGGCATGTTTTTATGAAATTTGGCCTGTTTATTACCTAGATTTCTACTTTGTTCATTTAAATTAGACATTTGTTTAATAGATCCCATTAAAAATTAATATCTGAATTTCAACTTTGCCTTGACCATGTTTTATTTTTATTTTGCTCTCTGGCGCATTGTTTTCCACAGTTGGAACGAGAACTAGGTGAACTCAAGGGCTTGGGCAAAGGGCACAGTGATGGATCCAATAACAGTAAAGTAACTGATCCTGAAACATCGAAGAGTTGTGAAACTTTCACTGGAGAACCAAGTCTTCAGCAGAAGATATTGACCAAACTAAATGCCTTGAATGAAAGGGTAACATTCTGGAACAAAAACTAGATGAGTATGTTTAACGAATTGTCTAGCTGTTCAGATTTGAAACTGAGAGAATCAGAATGTTTTGGGTCATCGGTTGACACTAGTTCCCTTCTTCAGGAGTGTAAAGAATTATAGTATGAAGTAAAGCATGAAATATGTTCTTAGTGCTGGTTCCTAGTACATATAAGAAATACAGGTTAAAATCTGGCATACAGTTTTTTGCAGAGGCAGTTCTTAATTAGGAACAGTAAGCTACCTCCAAGTGGCTTCCTGTCGTATCACTGCTTTAGTGTCTGCAAACTAAAAACAATAGAGCTGCTGCTGGTGCATAAACTCACCAAATAGATGAAACCTAGAAAAGCCCATACACAGTAGAAGCAAGTTCAGTCTCAGTTATCAATTAGAAATGTAAAGCAAGAAGGCTTAGCAAAGACTGTGAATTTTTTAATTTACTAAGGCACTAAGTGGATAATTCAGTGGGCCCTGTGATAATACTAACAGTAATAGTAGTAACATGTATTGGGTTTTTACTTTGTGCCACACTCTTTGCTAAAATCTTTACATGTAATTTGCATATATCTCTCAAAGTAACCATTTTAGAAGTAAGGACTATGAATATTGCTATTTTACTGAAAAAACTGAGGCATAAAAAGGCCAAGTGATATGTCTGAGATCTGAAAGCCATAAGTGGTAGAGCAAGGTTAGTATTCTAGTCTTCACACATTCTGAGAGTAACAAAATTAAAAGTTATTTTAATTGCCAAAATAGAATGTCTTTTACAAGGTTTAACTGTTAACACCAAGCTTTCTTTATCCATTGAAAGGAAGCCTTGTGTTTTAATATCAGTTAAAAAAAATCTTTCATAAGTTTTAATGTTGTGATCTGTAGTTCATTCTAATAGCTGTATGTATTTTCTCTTCAATAGAATTGAAGCAATTTATCATATTGAAGTAAAACAAAAGAAGAAAAGTCATGGCTTGTTGATCCCATTTTTGTTAATTGAGTTAGAGACTGTGGGAAATTTCCATTTTGAAGAAGGCACTCAATCTGATGACTGGTAAATCCATTAGAAATTTAGTATAGCTTTAAAAATAATTTAAGTACTTAGGATCATCAACCAGAATATAAACTTATAAAATTTTAAAATGTCCCATTTTGAAACATTTCTCATGCAGAATATTCATCTATTGAAAATTGGCAGGCAGGCAGATCACGAGGTCAAGAGATCGAGACCATCCTGGCAAACACGGTGAAACTCCGTTTCTACTAAAAATACAAAAAAATTAGCCGGGCGTGGTGGCACTCGCCTGTGGTCCCAGTTTCTTGGGAGGCTGAGGCGGAAGAATCGCTTGAACCCAGGAGGTGGAGGTTGCAGTGAGCCAAGATTGCGCCACTGCACTCCAGCCTGGAGACAGAGCAGGACTCTGTCTCAAAAAATAAATAAATAAATAAAATAAAAATAAAAAAATAAAACATTGGTAGGCATCTATTGAAAATTTAAAATTACCTACTTTCCACCTATACATTTGTTTATGCCATTGCCATGAGCCAACCTTGAAGACATCCTAATGGTTTATCATTGCTTTTTACCCAATTTTTCTTAGCCCAAGAGCAGAATATAATTTAGAAAAGAATAGTTTATAATCAAGTGTTTATATATACGTTTTTACTGTTCCTTTCTAGACTGGATATAGTGCACGATTCTGAATATTAGTTGAGAAAATGGAACAGAGCAGGAGTGCCAAAGCAGGGTTGGTGACAGCAGGTTGCCAACCTGGGAGGAGACTGTCTAGCAAATCTTCTGTAGGTCAGAACACAACAGTGGTCAGAATGGAACCCGCTGTTTAGAGATAGCTACAGTCAGGGTGCATATGAACACTACATGTTAGAATAAGCTATATGCTTAAACCAGGAATTCAGGTCAAAAGCCTGTATCAACAAAAATGGAGAGAGACTCCAGGATCAACCAGAAAGCAGAGAGCCAGGCTTTAGAACCAAGGCCTACTAGTAGAAACTAGGAAGTGGTTGTGTTGCTTCAATTAGAGGGGCACAGTTAAAAATTACCCTTAAAAAAAAAAGAAAGCCTTGAAGAAAAATAGTGTTAATTATGACTTTCACATTTCTAAATCATTTTTTCAAAATTGAAGAGCCTGTGAAACAGACAAAGCTTGCTCTAAAGCCATAGTAGGAACTGGGTAAGTGGAAATACACCAGGAGACATGTCAAACTGTAGAAGGGACTTGGCACATAACCCTGGAGCATGATTTTACTTGAAGTCAATGTCAACATAAATACTAATTTTATAGAGTAGAATGTAAAATTTACACTAACTTTTTAGAAAAAAAATTGTTATTGTTATGGGCTACTTTAAACCAAGCCCCCTGATTTCTATTAGACATGGCTTTTTTCTCACCTCTGTAAGGAAAAGCTTCTCAAGGGTCTTGGGAAAACTCTGATGGAAAAGTGTAAGCAGCTCTTTGCTAGGGAAAAAAAAGCCCTTTTAAAATACTTTCCTTTGTATTAGTACATCCATTTTCCCAGCAGTTACTACTGTTTGCTTAACCACATTATTTGATTTTTATGTACAAAGATATAAAAGGTGTTCATCCCAGCTCTCATGTGAACAAGTAAAGGCCTTGATTTTTTCAAGTGCAAAAACTCAATGGTGTCTCTCTACAGGGTGCACATTTATATTCACTCAAACTAAACAGGATTTTTTTTTTTTTTTTTTTTTTTTTTTGAGATGGAGTCTTACTCTGTTGCCCAGACTGGGATGCAGTGGCACGATCTCAGCTCACTGCAACCTCTGCCTCCCAGGTTCAAGCGATTCTCCTGCCTCAGACTCCCGAGTAGCTGAGATTACAGGTGCATGCCGCCATACCCGAATAATTTTTGTATTTTTAGTGGAGACGGGGTTTTGCCATGTTGGCCAGACTGGTATCAAATTCCTGGCCTCAAGTGATCTGCCCGCCTCGGCCTCCCAAAGTGTTGGGATTACAGGAATGAGCCACTGTGCCCAGCCCTAAACAGGATTTTAAAGAATTATTTCTGTTTCTTTTTACTTATTGTAAAGGAAGCTCTTTGCAACAAGTAGATTAGTGAAAACAAAGTAAAATCAAAATGACTAAAAGCCATTTAGATAACTATGTCAGCCTGATAGTAAATTAGGTAGCTTTGATGGATTTTGATTAGTATTAACCTATTTACTTGGTTTTAATAAGAGCAACCTTAATTTGTTTTAAGGAATAAATCAAATATATGTTAGCAGAATTTAAAGTACTGTTTTTTTACTTTTAGCATACTACAAGTTTGGTTACTTTTCCTCTGATCTTTTATGTATGTTAAGAAATCTAAGTGCTTTAAATTGCTATGCCACATTTCTAGTTGTTTTATTTAAACATTGACTTCTCTTTTATTAATACTTTTAAGGCCAAGTAGTTGAATAAAAAGTGTTTGAGTAGAACTAGGACTGAAAGATTTTCTGTTAAAATTACCTTTATGTCTTTAACAACAACAAAACACTGCATGTTTCTAAGTGTATATCATTATTTCTTAGTTTTATTTCTTTTATGAAATATAATTATTATATTTTCCAGTTTTAAAAAATCTTATTTTATAGAGACTTGCTAGTTTAGTGGATTGTTGCTATTATACCTTTATTATTATAGAATCATATTATTTACTGATGTGTTGCCAATTGAGTTACCCATTGACATCAGAAAACATTTATCAATAGGGACTCCAAAGCATAAAAGATGCTGTCCTTGTACCTGGTTATAGATACAGTGTATTTACAACTAAAACAAAATTTTAAAACACCAGAAAACAATATATAAGCAACTCTGTAAGTTCCTTTGGGGCAGATATGATGTTTTGTGTGTCTTTTAAGTTGTAACATCTAGCATGGGGCTAGATTAATAGCCCAGAGTATATTTACTAATTGAAGCTTCCATATCACTTTATAGATGCGCAGCAGTTTTACTTTGGTATATATAATGACTTTCAGTAATTAATCTGACTCTATAAAGAATCCATGCTGTACTATCTCAAGGAGCTATAGAAGCAGAAACTTTTTGTTTTATAGGGTTTTGAAGCTGTTATGATGTTGATTTAAGTCAGTAAGCCCATATTTATTAAACCTTTGTCTAGGATTATAAAGAATGTTTTAATAGATTATATTAAGCTTCAATCATTTAAAAACTGTGTACTCTACATTTGCTAAATGAGCCCATTTATTGTATATTAACAAACGTTGTAGGCATCTTTCTGTGTAACTGAATATATTAGTCATTGATATATATCATTGTGAATGTTTATACATTCAAGTCCCGCTGAATGAATGAAGATAAGGTACACAGTTCAGCTGACTCTAAAGGATTTAAACAGGAGTTCTGATTAGTTTAGAGGCCATACGGTGGAGAATAGTGAATCCTCTACTGTAGGTGAAGAGTCTGAATATAATTTAGAAGGTAACAAATAGCTGCAAAGGCTTTTTTTGTTTTATTGGCAGACTCAGCACCTACAGTAGAGGATCAGTGATCTCCACTGTGTGGTTTTAGACTATCATAACTTGTGTTCAAATCTTTTAAAGTCAGCTGACCTGTGTACCTCACTGCTCCTGAAGCAAACGCAACACTCCACCATATAAGTGGTTTTGTTTGTTCTCCTTCCTTTACCCAGAATGCTTTCGCATATCTCGCTCTTACTTCATCATTGCTCAGCTGCTGAATTCCTGGGCAAAATAAAAGCACCATGAAAAAATCACACTTCATAGCTCCTGAATTCCTGGGGGACCAGCCTAGTAACTACGTATTGTCTCTTCATTCCTTGCACGCACCCATTCTTGAGAAGCCTCAAGCCCAATATCCACTATATAGCGAAATCTTTATCCAAAATGCCTATAGCCCTAGTTTCTATCAGAGTGCAGAAAGCTTCCAGGACATGTTATTTAGGGGAAACTTGACAGATTTAGGCCCAGCAAATGATCCCTCTACAGGAGGAGCAGTGGCTTCCCCACTGCAGATGATAATGTGACTGTTTTGTAGGTCCTCTGAACTGGTTAGCAGGCATCACGATTGATTGCAACACTATTCATATCTGTCTCCTCTACCAGACTGTGAGCTCCTCTGTTAGTTTGATTTAGGCAGCCCTCTTCCAACTCTAAGGGAGAGGTAATTTATAAGATCCTGGCTGCATGGATTAAGTATTTGCTAGTGAGAAATACAGATGCCCTAAGTTAGGAGCTCAGCTGTTATGTTCAAGGAGAGACTACCCATCAGGAAGCTCAACTCTATGATCATAGCTCACACCCATTTCAGATCCTGGTTGATTATGTAGGTAAGGATCTAAATCTGTCATTAAAAGCAAATGTATTCCTTATAAGATCATTTACTTCCTTCTCAAAATGATCTATTTTTCAATCTAATCTTAATCTAGGTTCTGTGCTAGACAGGACCGGAATTTTATGAGTATGGCCAAGTGAGGGCAGCAGAGAGCAAACAAGCACTTCAGCGTTCTACTTTCACACAGCTGGCTCCTCCTCCTCTTCCTCCAATTTTCAGATCAAATATCTTAACGTCTCTGAAAGGCCTTCCCCAAGACCCTGTCTTAAGTAGGTCCCCTTTGCATTCCTTACCCCAGGTTTCTCTTTAAAGCTCTTATCAGTTTAGAAATTTTATTTCTAGCTTTACTTGTTTAGGCTTCATTAGAGCAGACATTGCCTTTTTCACATCAGTATTCCTCGTCAGGAAGTTATTTCAGTAGTCCAGTAAGAGATCATGGTGATCTGGTTTAGGATGGTAACAGTGGTGATGATGAAACATGATCATATTCAGGACACACTTTAGATGTAGAGCCAGGCAGACTCGCTAAAGAATTAGATACTGGTAAGGAAGAGAGGAGAGGATTATTCTTATGGTTTTGACAAGCTACCAGTTAAATGGTGGTGCCATATAATGAGATGGAAAATACTCAGAGGAGCAGGTTTGGGATGAAGTGTTAGTTATGTTAGGTTGGATTCACCTATTTAATATGCAGATGGACATACCAAGTAGGTAGTTGAATACTGAAATTTGAGTATAACCAGCTAAGTTGGGTAGAGATGAAGACTAGAAATAAAATGTTGTAATTTATCAGCATATACATAAAGCCAAGAAACCAGATGAAATTATCTAGGGAGAGTGTTCATGGAAACAAGGGGATGGCCAAAGGCTGATCTCTGGGCAGCTCAGCATCTAAAAGTCTGTCTGAGAAGACCCAGCAAAGAAAACTATGAAAGAGCAGCCAAAAAGAGGAAGGCATACGTAGTTTCCCTGAAGCTAAGAAAGAAAGTGTTTCAGAATGTGAGGACTGCTCAACCAACATGTCTTTCAGGCCAAACAAATATGCAATAAATGAATAAATAAACAGAGCCACCCATATGATTACTGCATCATTAGCAAAAAACACAAAATGAGCTATAACTTTTATCATAGGTAATTTTGTGTTCTTAAACATTTTAAGGAAAATCTGTTGTTTTCTTCATGTATATTCTGTATGTATTCCCACATAGGTTTAATTTCTGCTATGAATTAATTCTGTCACGTTTTTGTGCCTGGGACTTCAGAACATATGGTATTACAGGAGTAAAAGTAAAACGTGTCATTAAAGTTAACAACCGCATTCTGAGACTAAAATTTGAAGAGAAATTTCAAAAGTTTCTGGAGAATGAAGATATGCATGATTCAGAGTAAGAAGTTGAATTCTTTTTTTTTTCCTGCCTTCCATACATCTCTGTGTGATCTTTAATCCTTTTTTAATATATATACTTTAAGTTCTGGAGTACATGTGAAGAATCGCAGGTTTGTTACATAGATATACATGTGCAATGGTGGTTTGCTGCATCCATCTCCTTGTTATCTACATTAGGTATCTCTCCTAATATTATCCCTCCCCAATCTCCCCCACCTCCCCTGCGATACCTCCCCTAGTCCCCCCCCCCCCCATACCCCGACAGGCCGTGGTGTGTGATGTTCCCCTCCCTGTGTCCATGTGTTCTCATTGTTCAACACTCACTTATGAGTGAGAACATGCAGTGTTTTGTTTTACTGTTCTTGTGTCAATTTGCTGAGAATGATGGTTTCCAGCTTCATCCATGTCCCTGCAAAGGACATGAACTCATCTTTTTTATGGCTGCATAGTATTCCATGGTGTATATGTGCCACATTTTCCTTGTCCAGCCTATCATCGATGGGCATTTGGGTTGGTTCCAAGTCTTTGCTATTGTAAACAATGCTGCAATAAACGTATGTGTGCATGTTTCTTATAATAGAATGTTTTATAATCCTTTGGGTATATACCCAGTAATGGAATTGCTGGGTCAAATGGAATTTCTATTTCTAGATTCTTGAGGAATTGCCACATTGTCTTCCACAATGGTCGGACTAATTTACACTCCCACCAACAGTGTAAAAGCATTGCTATTTCTTCACATCCTCTCCAGCATCTGCTGTGTCCTGATTTTTTAGTGATCGCCATTCTAATTGGCGTGAGATGGTATCTCAATGTGGTTTTGATTTGCATTTCTCTAATGACCAGTGATGATGAGCTTTTTTTCATATGTTTGTTAAGGAACAACTTTCCAAAAGTTTGACTTTATTTGTACAATTTCTATTTTAAAAGTTTACATCATTAAAAATATACATATACCGTGTTAGTAAATGTTTCCTTTTTATGCATCTCCCATGGCTAGGATGACCTCATAATTTATCCACATTGAACTTGTTTTTGTGGTGGAAGGCAGGGGCGCTATTAATAATGATACTAGAACATTGCATGTAAATGAGAAATATCCCTGACGGGACATATGGTTATCTTATCTATAGCTAAACTTTTGTGAAATCAATCCTCAAACTTTTTCTGTTTCAATTATTCTCAAGGAGCTACCGAAGAATGCTAGAATGCCTTTTTTACGTTTTTGATCCTGAAGTTACAGTGAAGAAAGAGCATCTGCTACAAATACTTGAAAAAGGATTCAAAAGAGAGTGAAACAAGCAAGGTAGCATAAAATGTTATTTAGAATAGTTGTGCTTTCTTCCTAATAAGTGGAGCTCTGCCACTGGTTAAGCATGATTCCCAATCCTTTTATCCATATCTACGGTAAACTTCTATTGCTGTTTCACAAAAAGCTTAGTGTTATCATGGAAAGTATAGCATCTTTCCTCTTTGGATTATACCAGAGTAAGTCCACTACTGCCTGACCCTACTTAATCCTTCTAGGCATCTTATTTTTATGTTGTGATCCTTTTGTTGATGGTTTTGAAATCTGCTTTTTAAATTGGCTATAAATCTTTAATCTGCTATAAACTCTCCAGAGTCTTCTCTATCTTGAAACAATTCAATCACTTAACTTTCCGCTGTACTTTCTAGCTATTGTCCTGTTTTCACTTTTTCCTTTTACTGCTACCATTTCTTTATTCTCTACTTCACTTATCCCCATCTTGCTGCTGATCTTGCTTTATCATTGGTCCCTTCTGATGCCCCAAATATCCAATCCATCTTTCTCAGTTAAAGATTCTTTTTTTTTTTTTTTTATAAATGTGATGTGTTACTGAAAAAAAAATGTATATTTTGTGGATTTGGAGTAGAGAGTTCTGTAAATGTTTATTAAGTTTACTTGTTTGAGGTTTAAGTTCAAGTCCCTGGTATCCTTCTTAACCTTCTGTCTCATTAATTTGTCCAATATTGACAATGTAATGTTAAAGTCTCCCACTATTATTGTGTGGGAGTCCAAGTCTCTTTGTAAGTCACCAAGAAGTTGCCCTGTGTATCTGGGTGCTCCTATATTGGGTGCGCATAGACTTAGGGTCGTTAGCTCTTCCCGTTACATTGATCCCTCTACCATTATACAATGTCCTTCTTATCTCTTTCGGTTTCTATTACTTTAAAGTCTATTTTATCAGAGATGAGAATTGCAACTACTGCTTTTTTTTTTTTTTGCTCTCCATTTGATTGGCAAATCTTCCTCCATCCCTTTGTTTTGAGTCTCTGTATATCCTTGCATGTAAGATGGGTCTGGATGCAGCTTACTGATGGGTCCTTTGAAGTGGCTGATACTGGTTGTTCCCCTCTATACATAGTGCCTCCTTCAGAAGCTCTTGTAAAGCAGGCCTGGTGGTAATGAAATCTCTGAGTACTTGCTTGTTTGCAAAAAATTTTATTTTTCCTTCACTTATGAAACTTAGTTTGGCTGGATATGAAATTCTGGGTTGAAAGTTCTTTTCTTTAAGGATGTTGAATATTGGCCCCCACTCTCTTCTGGCTTGTAGGGTTTCTGCTGAGAGATCAACTGTGAGTCTGATAGGCTTCCCCTTGTGGGTAACCTGACCTTTCTCTCTGGCCGCCCATAGTATTTTCTCCTTCGTTTCAACCCTGATGAATCTAATAATTATGTGCCTTGGGGTTGCTCTTTTTGAGGAATATCTTTGTGGTGTTCTCTGTATTACCTGGAGTTGGGTATTGTCTTGCCTTGCTAGGTTAGGAAAGTTTTCCTGGATAATATCCTGAAAAATATTTTCCAGCTTGGATTCATCCTCTTCGTCACATTCAGGTACACCTATCAAACGTAGATTAGGTCTTTTCACATAGTCCCATATTTCTTGGAGACTTTGCTCATTCCTTTTTACCCTTTTTTCTCTAATCTTGTCTTCTCGTCTTATTTCATTAAGTTGGTCTTTGACCTCTGAAATCCTTTCTTCTGCTTGATCAATTCGACTGTTAAAACTTGTGCATACTTCTCGAAGTTCTCGTGTTGTGTTTTTCAGCTCCATTAATTCACTTATATTCCTCTTTAAATTGTCCATTCTCATGAACATTTCGTGAAACCTTTTTTCAAGGTTCTTAGTTTCCTTGCATTGGGCTAGAACATGTTCGTTTAGCTCACAGAAGTTTCTCATTATCCACCTTCTGAAGCCTGATTCTGTTGATTCCTCACATTCATTTTCTATCAGGCCTTGTTCAATTGGTGATGAGGCACTGCAATCCTCTGTAGGAGGAGAGGCATTCTGATTTCGGGTGTTTTCAGCCTTTTTGCGCTGGTTTCTTCCCATCTTTGTGGATTTATCCACCTGTCGTCTGTGTAATTGCTGACTTTCAGATTAGGTCTCTGAGTGGATGTCCAGCTTGTTGGTGATAAAGTTTTTTCTATTTCTTAATTCTCCTTCGGCGGATGCCCCTCCCCCACAGAGCTGGACCTTCCCGGGTTCAGCTGTACTTGTTGTGAAACTCTCAATCTTCAGCAGTTCCAACTGCTGTTTTTATTTATTTATTTTTTTTGTGGAGGGGGACTACCAGCCTTCCCCTGGGGCAACCCACTACGCCGGCTGAAACAGCGGCGTTAAGATTCGTGGCGCTTTTCTGCCTGGGAATCTCCCGGTCTGGTTCCCCCACTTCAGTCCGCTTTCTAATCAGCTGAATGGGAGACTCTGCTTTCCCGGAGCTCCAACGCCAACCAAAAGGGCACCCAGTCCCGTATACTCCGGACTGAGAACCGCCGCGTCGGGGCGCCTGCAAAACGGCCGCGCCCTCCAAAAGGGTCGCGCTGGCGACCCGTGGGGCTCCTCCGCCAAGAATCTCTTGGTCCGTGGGCTATGAAAATTCGTCTGAAAATGTGGCGTCCACTCACTCTCTGCGCTTTCAGTGGGAGCTACAATCGTGAGCTGCTGCTAATCGGCCATCTTCTCTCAGTTAAAGATTCTTGCAAAATAATTCAAACATAAGACTCCGTCTAGTTTTCTGAGTCTCCCCTGCCACCCCAAACTTTTGCATTTGCTTTGTCTACACATGCGTTGCCAGAAGTTTTTAATGATTATCTTTTATTGAATTTTACTCAATTTTCCAAAATTGTTCAAAGAAACAACTGCTCTTCTATTTTATCGCTTTAAGTAATATGTGTAATTTCGTAACAACTACAACTGGCATAAACAAGTTTGGGAACAAAATTAACTGACTCTTGGTAAGCATACAACACAACTGGATACAACAGAAGTACATATGTGTTTTTAAAAGTTCCATTTTATCCCTGAACTGCCACCATACTATGGGTTATATAGGCAACAGAAAATACTAGTTAATCCTGCAAATTGGTTAAGTGTTAGTTAAGTGGTGATCAACTGAGAATTTTTGTAATAACACATTTATTTTATTGAAATGTAATCATTTATGTGCATTTTTCTACTAGTTCTTAAGAGCAGGATCTGTATAGAGTAGATTCTTAGAAATATAGTGAAGGAGTAGATGTTAGGTGGATGGATAGCAATCACACCTATTTGTATACCTCTGTATGTTTTCCTCCTCTTAAAATATAATTTCCTTTTCAATTTCTGATTATTTGAGTTATGCACAATCTTCAAGGCCTACTCATGATTTCATTACCTCTATAAACTCCTTCCTAATCTCTTCAGTTAAAAAATATATCTTATTTGATGCACCTTGTAATACCTTGTATTTTTTGAATTATTGCATATAGTTTCTACTGTGCCTTTATTAATTGAGGACCAACACTAGACTGTAGCCTTACAATGCCATGCACATGGGTTATAGCAAATATATATTTAGTGGTGTTCATTGAAAGTCTGAGAAGGTTACTTACTGGGATGTGGAATTTGTGGTTGGATAAGCTCTTTTGGAGTGTAGTCATCCATCAGTATCTGTGGGGGATTGTTCCAGGACTCATGAATATAACAAAATCTGTGAATACACAAGTCCATTATAGAAAATGGTGCAGTATTTGCATATAACCTACACATATCCTCCTGTGTACTCTAAAACTCCTCTGGACTACTTATAATGCAATATAAATACTATTTAAATAGTTGTTATACTGTATTTACTATTTGTATTATTTTGTATTGTATTTTTTCCTGAATATTTTCAACCCATGGTTGGTTGAATCCTCAGATGTGGGAACTGTGGACATGGAGGGCTGACTGTATTTATTTTTTGCAATTTCTTTGGATTGCAGATTTCAATAAGAAAAAAATGTATAAGTAATTTGGCATTCACAGACAAGACATAATTCTAAATAATTTGTCTATTAATGTTAAACTAATAGTAATTTCAAACCTTTGAGATTGTGACAAGGACAAATAGACCTGAATTCAAATCTAATTTTGCCAATTACTAGTTCTGTTCTTGGACGGATTGTGTAATCTCTTTTAGCTCTAGTTTTCTTACTACTAACATCTAAAAATAGAGATTTTTGTTTTTAGAGCTACCTTCACAGCAAGCAGGTAATGTGAACTTTACTGATAACACTTTTCAAGGAATAAAGTTAGGTACAATACAAACTAGGATTTCCATGGGTTAGCACAATAAAAAGTGTTTTGTTTCTGGAAAACAATGTAGATCATTAGACCAAAAAGTTATAGTAGAAACAAGAATCTTCACTGATATAATACTTCATTCCATTAGATTTTCTTTTTGAAGTTAGCAAGATTACTAGTGGAACACTCATTGAAAGCTATTGCTCCTGCTCCACATGGTATTGTCAGTCTTGACTGTGGCTGCTTTTCCAGGAACAAATTTTGTTCTGCATCACTTTTTATTAACCTATTTGCATATGAATTTAAGATATATAAATGGCTTTGCCAAATGCAGTTGCTCCTGAAGGTTATCTTCTTTTCAGTGAGTCCAGCCTGCAGATTTCTTTGCCCAGACACATTAACATAAAATAATAAACTCTCTATATTGAAGCTGAAGTATTGTCAATTTTATAAAAATACTCAGACTTTGTTTTTTCTTTGCAGCTGCCTCTCAAAAAAGAAGCTGTCATTCTTTCTAACAGTCTAAGTATAAGTGAGTGTCCCAGAATTGAATTTTTACAGCAAAAGCACAAAGATGAGAAGAAACACTCTCTTAAGCATGAGCTCTTCAGGCATGGTAAATACAAATATGCCATGTTTCTGAACTTTCAAATTCTAAGTCTTTGAATTCATTAATTATTGTGATATCATTTCCGATACTTGGTTTTATCAACCCAGGAGATGTTCTTCAAACCACTTTATTTCGTATTTACCAATGTAGTAATACATGACTTTCTCATGATTAATTTAGTGACACTTTAACAGATACTTACGAGTGATTACTGTGTCAGCATTAACAGGAACATTTGTTACTCAGATATTTAACCCAACTTTTCAAGAGCACTTTTCACAGTCTGCCTTTGTTCATTATGTTGTGTCACAAAAACTCAGCATATATATGTTTGTGTATATATATATTACACACACACACACCAAATTCACAGGAAAGAGAAAAGAATTTGGCCCATATATGTGATAATTATATAAAGGATGCTGGAAGGTAGGCCTTATTTGTCCTGAATCATCATAATGTAAGATGATAAGAAAACCTAGGTTTTAGTTAAAATTACCTAAAGACAAATTGGAAATTGTATGGATTGCCTTGTAACTTGTCTTATGGCAGATAAACTTTTGGTATTTTAATTCATTCATAGTTACCAGTACTTCATTTGCAGCTTGAATATGTATAAATATAAGTACACAAACCAGTTTATGTTACACTTCTGGGAGAGATTCCCTGGTGCCTACAGATTAGGGAAAAAGACTAGCTCATCATGTCCTTCTTACCTCATCCTCTTCCACTTTACGTTCTTTAGTTCCACAAGTATTTATTGAATGCTTATTGTGTGTTAGGCCCTGGAAGGGATACAGTCTATGCAAACTAGACAGTTTCATCTTAATGGTGCTTATAAATATTAATAATCACATAAATAAATATAAAATCATAATTATCATATAAGAGCTATAAACATGAAGTATTAATGCATAGTACCAAACAATGTATAATATGGAGAATAGATCAGGTCAGGGAGTAAGGAACACCTATTCTTTAGTCTCAACCATCCAAGCTACTAAAGCAGGGGTCCCCAACCCATGGCCACGAACTGGTTACAGTCTGTGGCCTGTTAGAAACCTGGCCACACAGCAGGAGGTGAGCAGTGGGTAAGTGAGCAAAGCTTCATCTGTATTTACAGCCACTCCCATCATTCATATCACTGCCTGAGCTCCACCTCCTGTCACATCATTGGCAGCATTAGATTCTTATAGGGGCGTGAACCCTATTGTGAACTGCACATGCAAGGGATCTGGATTGCATGCTACTTATGAGAACCTAGTGCCTGATGATATGTCACTGTTTCCCATCATCCCCAGATGGGACTGTCTAGATGCAGGATAACAAGCTCAGGGCTCCCACTGATTCTACATTATGGTGAATTGTTTAATTATTTCATTATATATTTCGATGTACTAATAATAGAAATAATGTGCACCATAAATATAATATACTTGAATCATCCCAAAACCATTCTTCCATCCCCAGTGTGTGGGAAAATTGTCTTCCATGAAACCAGTCCCTGGTGCCAAAAAGGTTGGAGACCGCTGTACTAAAGATTGGGTAGTCAGAAACTGGGTTAATTTAATTCTATAAGAATAACATTCTAGGTTCCAGACTATAGCTCTGCTAAGATGATTCATTCTGAACTAAACTATGTGTGTTTTGCAGTTTTTTATTTAGTTAATAATAATTTTTAAATTAGGCAGGTTATTGAGTCTAAAAAGAACTCCATAACTCCTTACTTGAAAAAACCTTTTCTTCTTTATCATTCTTCTCCATTTTCATATTAAGAAATACCTCCTGATGTTCTGCTAGATCCTTCTGGAATGTTTTCCAAAACAATTAGGTTTCCTAGTTTTCATTTTATATTTTGTATATAGTAAAAACAAACAAAGTTCATTTGAATGCTTTATGTATTGTGATTAGAAATTATGTTTTTAGATTCTTGACTTTAGGATTTACTGAATCCCAAAGATCCTTAAGAATCTAAAGGGAAATTATTACTAGAATAATTACTAGAAGAATATAAAGGGAAAAATTACTTAATTATTCATTACATAGACATATATTGAGTGCATCTCACTATCTAAGGTATGTGCTAGGTGCTACTGAACTTGTACCCAGTTAACAACAATGAACATTTATTTTTAACTACTGGGAAGACTTTGCTAAATTATTGTGTTCTTTCTTTCTCCCTCTTCTGTAAAGCTTTGCTTGATATAATCACACAACTCCTCTTTTATAATCATTTCATTTATTCAACAATATTTGTTGAGCATCTATTTTGGATTAAACAATGTGCTACGTGCTATACAGTGGCAAACAAGAGAGCCAGTATCTCTGCCTTTACAGAAAATACAGTTTAGTCTCAGGCCAATAAAGAAGGTGATGTTGGAAAATTATTAAAGTGAATTATTCTTAAGAATTACTTGTGTTTTTTTCATTTTTAGGCATCCTCCTTATTACAAAAGTTTTCCTTGGCCAGAGTGTTCAAGCCCATGAAAAAGAATCCATCAGTCAATCCAACTATCCATTGATTAATTCAGTGTTCATTCCTCGAAAATATTTACTAAGTATGTCTGTCATAAAGATTAATGTGGTTTCGTGTCTCTGAATGAAAAACGTGTTTAATACAGATACAGTTTTATTTCTACTTAACAAAGTTTGTAGAATTTTCTACAAAAATCTGTTACTAGCCACTAATAATTTTTCTATTCCATACCTCAAAGACATTTACATATGGGTGTGGGTAGATAGTTAATATGGCAAATTTTAATTTAATTATGTATTTGTGTGTGTGTATGTGTGTTCATTTTCAAAGAATTAAAAAACCACCCAACTTTTAACAAGAGTTTTAGAGAAATACATTTGTCAAAATTACCTGGCCACAAATTGAATAGAAAAGTGAAAAAGTATGAAAAGGAAAAGGATATGAATATAATTAAGCACGACTAGTATATATAGTGAAAAGATGACTAGTAAGTATTTATGTAATTAAAAGGGGCCGGGCACAGTGGCCCATGCCTGTAATCCCAACACTTTGGGAGGCCAAGGTGGGTGGATCACAAGGTCAGGAGATCAAGACCAGCCTGACCAACATGGTGAAACCCTGTCTCTACTAAAAATACAAAAATTAGCTGGGCGTGGTGGCACGTGCCTGTAATCCCAGCAACTCAGGAGGCTGATAGGAGAATGGCTTGAACCAGCGAGTTGGAGAGCCTGGGTGACAGAGACTCCATCTCAAGGGAAAAAAAAAAAAAAAAAAAAGTCTAGAGCAGAAAGGATGAAAGAAAAAAATCCTCAATAATATAACTGTTGCAACTTATTGAGTTTGTTATCTGTTAAATTAAGAATGAAAAAGTATGTTTCAATTTGAGGAAATGTGTTTGCTTTGCTTGTTTTTGTTTTTACTCTAGATTCTGTCATGGGACAAAGAAACTGTGATTGCAGTGTTCGGCAGTGCAAGTGGTTTGTCTTTGATCATGACCTTGTTTTGCCAGAATACGTTGTTGAATTTGAGTATATTACAATGGTATGAATTGTTACATATTTTTAAAGACTGGAATTCCTTAAATGTGAACAGAATAGTAATTTGAAGTCTAATAATGCTATGTCAAGTTAAGAAAATACAGTTTAGTCTCAGGCCATTATGTGCATATGTGTATAATTGTTATTTTGTGAAGAACAACTTTCAAAACAAGTCATTATGACACCTAAATATTTTTAATGCAAATATATCACATGATTAATATATGGCTGTACTCTCACTGGAAAAGATTCAGTCTACTTTGAAGATTCAAACTACATTGAAGACATTGAAGACTAAACATGAAAATTTGCCTTTACTTTAACCTCATTGCCATCCCCTTTCACCAGGGAATCCACTGTTAACAGTTTTACGGGTTTGCTTTCAATCCTTTTTCTGTGCACTTCATATCTAATAACAGATACCATTTGACATAGTAGAAACAAGGTCTAAGTATTCTGTGATTTTTTTTGCCTTTGACAATATCTTTTGAACATATTTCCACTTTAGTATATATAGAGGGATATTTCATTATTTTGGTGGCTGCATATTATAGAATCTGTCTGTATGAATCTATTCTGTTTCACTGAACTCTTTCATCTTATTTTGGATCACTATCACGTTTGTTTTGCTTATTACAAACTTCATGTCTTGACATGTGATAGGGAAAATCCCCTTCCTCTGTCACCACTCATCTTTTTAAGCTTTTTTTTGACTATTCTTAAACATTATCTTTTTTCTATAAACAATTTCTATAAAACAATTTCTAGATGGATTAAAAAGGCTAAAGATTTTAAAACAAGTTACATAAGTATCGTAAGAAAATAAGAATATTTATTACAGGCTTTTTGAAATAAGACATAAAATTCAGAATCCATACAGGAGATTGAGAGAGCTGACCTCTTAATAATTAACTTGTGAATTATAAATTAAAATGACAAGCAAGTTTTGTTACAATTAAAATTAAAAGGCAAGTGACAGAAAATATTTGCAACATATATAAGATACATGATATTTAACTTTTTTAATTTTTAAAATTTTTTGTAGAGACAAGATCTCACTATGTTGCCCAGGCTGGTCTCAAACTCCTGGACTCAAGCAGTCCTCTCACCTTGAACTCCCAAAGTGCTGGGATCACAGGTGTGAGCCACCATGCCTGGCCTAAGATAAAGTACTAATATCCAGAATGTATGTAAGAATTTTCCTAATACAAAAAAGACAGAGTCTAATAGAAATTGGTCAAAAGATATATAGCAGGTGATTCATAAAACTATAAATAATTTTAAGCATATGAAAGAATAAAATATCTTGTTTTTTTGCCCATCGTAGTGGCCAAAAAAGAGATTGATAATATCTTGTGTTGGAAAATGTAACGAGGCACACACTGTCATACACTTAGAAATTGTTTTATAGAAATTGTTTCTAGAAATTGTGAGGTAGAAGGGTAGTGAAACAATTTTTTTGATGAATAAACACTTATTTAGGCATTATCTTTTCTACTCTATTTTGAAATACAATCCTTATTGTTAGAATTATTTGCATAAATAAGGAATCTGTCTGTATGAATCTATTCTGTTCCACTGAACGCTTTCATCTTATTTTGGATCACTATCATGTTTGTTTTGGTTATTACAGACTTCATATGTCTTCACATGTGATAGGACAAATCCCCTTCGTCTGTCACCACTCACCTTTTTAAACTTTTTTTTGACTATTCTTAAACATTTTCTTTTTCCAAATAAAATTTAGAATAGCTTGTCAAGTTGTATTTTAAAATCCTATTAAAATGTGATTGAAATTATATTGAATTTAAAATTTAATTTGGTGTGAACTGACTACTCTGTAGTATTGGACTTCTTGTTCTAGGAACATGATAATCTACTCCATTTACTCAGGTCCTCTCTTACAGTTTTCTTTATAGAGGTCTCCAACATTTCTTATTAAGTTTAGTTCTGGGAATTTATATTTTATATTGCTATAATGAATAAGATTTTATTAGTCAAGTATGCCTTTAGCAAAAGATACAGAAACCCAGACAGACAAACAGATAGAAGTTTATTTAACTCACATAAGAAGAAGTCAAGAAGTGGGCAGTACCTGACAGTTGTGACCATTCAGTGATGTCAGCAAAGACCTTAGTTCCATCATCCTCCTGCTTGCCACTTTAGGAGCTCTTTCGATGTCGTGATTCAATTCTTTCTTCTCTTCTGGGAAGTTTGCTTCTCTTAGTTCCTTGGTTATTTCTTCTCTTCCATTTTCTGTTAAGCCCTTTGGATCCCCTCATTAGTTAAATATTAGACATTCCAAATGGATCCTCTGTATCTTTTAATTTTTCCTCTTCTAGTTTACACTCTATTTTAAAATTATTTGTTTTGAAATATTTTCTCAATCTTAGCTTCCACATTGCTAATTTGATCTGCTACCATATCTACTTGGTTCTCAGAGTATGTACTAAATTTTTTATTTTAATAATTGTTTTCATTTTAGCTTTGAAATGTGTGTCCTTTTCTTTTCCATAGCAGCTTATTTTATTGTTAGATACTTTATTGTCCTAGATTTTTAAAAATTCTCAATGAAATATTTTGGTTTCTTCTAGAACAAGTTCTGTTTGTTCATGTGGCTCTTGCTCATTCGTTCACAATTATTACCATAATTACTTAATTACCTGTCAATCAAGATTACTAATTGCTCTTTATTCATTCTAATCATCAAGTTTCTCTGGATCTGATTTTAAAAGTATTTGTCTCCTGCATATTTTTTAGCCATAGGTTACATTTCTGCTCCTATTTACCTGCCAATTCAGTCCTTTCTGATTTGTGTGTCACAATTTCTAGGCCTTTGTAGGTACCCTCTTCGCTGTTATGAAATATTTTAAAATTACCTTTTGCCAGTTTTTAAGAAATTTTCAGTGGGTGGGAATAGATATACCATAGCCTAAAATTTTAATCTGCTCTATAGCTGTCCTAATGTAATTCTGATCATCACAGATATGACTGTATAACTAAAAATGTCAACTCATCTTTTCCACATAGCCTGTTTTTCAAAATGATAAATACAGCTACTGATTTTGCAATATTTTAAATTCATATTTTAGGTCAAGGCAGACTCTTTATTTTCTGTGTTCAACAATGTTACTCTACAAGAAAGCAAAAAAAAATCAGAAGGATCAGTATTTTCCAAGGATCTGAAATTTGATGATGAAGTAATAAAAATGGAGCCCAGGATCAAGGCCCGACCAAAACTGATTAGTTTAGATGACAAAACAATACTTTCCCTTGCAAAGACTAGCATTTACAGTCATATTGTGGTAAGTATTGCGAGGAATAAAGCTTTGAGACAGGAATCTTGAATTTGGAGTCAGAATATAGCATATGAGGTCAAAAGATACTAAACTGCCTATCTGATGATGCCAGGTATTATGCTACTTAAAGTGCCCATTCCTCTTTTTCGACATGGATTAGATCAGTGCTCCCTAGTAGTAATATAATGTGAATTACATATGTAATTTTTAGTTTTCTGGTGGTTGTGTTTTTAAAAGTTTTTTTAAAAAGTAAAATTAGTTTTGATAATATATTTTATTTAACTGAAGTATCTTAGTTTATTTTCTATTTCTATAACAAAATACCACCAACGGGGCAATTTATAAAGAAAATACGTTTATTTAGTTCATGGTTCTGGAGGCTGGGACATCCAAGAGCTTGGTACCAGCATCTGATAAGGGCTTCTTGCAGTGTCATAAAATGGCAGTGGGCATTACATGGCAAGAAGGCAAGAGCAAGAGAGCCAGAGAGAGCTGATTTTATAACAAATTTACTCCCAAGATAATAGACCCACTCCTCTGAAAGTGACATTAATCCATTAATGAAGGCAGAGGGATTGAGTTTCCAACACATGAACATTTGGGGGACACATTGAAACTCTAGCTCCTGCATATTTAAAATATTATTATGTTAACATAGAACTAGTATGAATAGTGAGGTAATTTCATCCTAACTCTTAATTCTGAAGTATATTTTACACTCTTAGCACATTCAGACTAGCCACATTTCAAGTGCTCAACAGCCATATGAGGTGGCCTTCCAATGAGCAAGGGTTTTTATTTCTGAGTAACCAATAAGCTCTTTTTAAATGATTAAGATAAAGGCAGATAAGTTTTAAATGAGTTTCTAGAATTAATCAACATAGAATATGGGATCTTTATCTTTACAAAATTAATCAACAGAAATCAGCTTACTTATCTTTACAAAATTACTTATCTTTACAAAATTAATCAACAGAAATCAGGTTACTTACTAAAGCAACTTACTTTAGGCTGAGACAATTCTATTGAGATACTAGGCCTACTTCCATATCTGACTTTTAGATGTGTTCATTTCAGATCTGCTGCTACCACTGTATCCAAACTACTACAGTTTCTGACCTAGACTCTTATCCCAGTCTTCTAACAAGGCTTTCTGTACTCTACTATGGCAATATTGCACAACTCGAGAAAGTAGAATTCACATTATATTCTGTTTAATGTGCACTTTGGGTGCCATTCATCATATAACTGAATAGAACTCAACACAAGATGGAGGGAGTAAGATGCCTCTAGAGCTACGCAAGAGAGGCCCTGTCCTGTGTCCATAAACATGCAGTATAATAGCAATCTTCTGGCTGACAGTACTGAGAAATTATTATTTCTGCACTATAATATCAAGATTTACTATTTTAGTAAGAAATTGGTTTACCTGCCTCAAAAACATCAGTTTAGTGGAGGAAATAGATATGTGAACACATGTAGGAAGCTCAGAGTTACTGGGTGAGATTTGCAGAAAGAGGTGAGGTTTGAGTGGATTTTTGAAGGACATGAGAAATTTAGTTGTTTACATCTTCCAGACAGATAAAATATTCTTATCTGTAGGAACATGGTTTTGAAAGATCCAGATGTTTTCAGGGAACACTGAAAAATTGAATATGCCTAGAATATAATGTTACAATGGTGGAGGGTAAAGATGTAGGCTGGAATTCAAGAAAGACATGTGAAGCCGAGGCCGGAAGAGTGTGAGATTGTAGCCAAATTAGGATGGATTTTGGAAGCCAAATTTAGAAGTTTAGATTCTCCTGTTTAAGGAACAGACTTTCTTTAAATACCTTAACTTTGACAGCTTATGAATGGAATTAACTGAAGTCAGACTGGTGTTATGGAAATTCCGTAGAAGACTATTGCAGTGTCCAAAGGAAAAATCCATTCATTTCTTTTTGGATAACCAGAAAACCAGCCGCAACCAGCCGCACCATTACATCACCACTACCACTGCCTTAGTCTGCTAAGGCAGTGGTAGTGGTGATATAATGATATGGTCAGTTTGAGAAACAGTCCTACAATCAAATGTATAAGAAAAAGAAGGAAAGGGGATGATCAACAGTATGTTAGATAGTGAAGCTCTTTATCAGACACACAGGGAAGATGAATTCAGTTGTGGACATGTTAAGTGTGAGGTTTCTGTAGAATATATCATGGATGATAACCATGTGTGACTTGTAAAATAATTAGTCTGCATAAATTAGCCCTTAGCAATTTTAGCTAATTTTGAGAGCTATTAGAAATTTAATTGTTTCTTCCTTCTAGGAATTTTGTTACCTCTGTGATATAAGGCATAAGATGGTGGTGGTGAATGAAGGTAGCTGGGAGATAGATACTTGATTTTATCATGCTAATACCCATTTGTTGTGAATACTGTAGTCAGTTACATTAACATATTTTCTTGTGCCCTTGTTTATTTTACAAGCTATACATAAATACAGTCTTCACTTGATACCAATCACAATGGCATAAAGACAAAAAAAAAAAAAAAACCAAACATAGGCATCAGGATCTCTTCTTAAGCATAAATGTGTAATAATGTTTGTTTTTATATAGCCTAGAAGGAATTGGACAAGAAAAGTCTGGGCCAAATTCTGATATAGGCGTTGTCTTAAGCAATCTCCCCACCTCCTCCTTTGACCTTCTGTCCTCCTACTTCAGCACCCTCAGCCTTTCTTTTTTAGTTCGGTACCCTCATAGATTTTCCTGCAGTCACAGTGCCATCACACATTTTCCTGTCATCTCTCTCCCATCAGGTATCCTATCTGATACCCCAAATCTTTAAGGTCTACATTGTTCACTGGTTAGCCTGAGAAATAGATCTACCCTAATAAATACCTTAACCACATATATTTATTTTATAGAAAGAATTTCATGCCAATTGCTGATAAACTTAGACCAAGTGAGAAATCATATTAATCAAGAACCAAAGTCTAGTGATACTATTGCAAACTGTCTTTTAACATCATAGATTAGATTTTTTTCTTATTGACAGTTTCTTAATGCTATTTAAAATAACTGCTTTCTTATTTTGTATATTGGGTCAAGTAATTGTTCTAAACATTTTAGATATCCACACTTCAGTATGATGTAGAATGTAATCTGTCTTATTTTGTACTTTATATTTGACTTCAGAGTCTGAATCTGCATGGAAACAGCTTGAGTAAATTGAGAGATCTCTCCAAGTTAACAGGACTTCGAAAACTAAACCTTAGCTTTAATGAATTTACCTGTTTAGATGATATACACCACTTGGTAAGAACTGTTTCTTTAAATCTAAAAAAGTCAAACTCACAGAAGCAGAAGGTAGAATGGTGGTTATCAGGGTATAAGGTCTAGGGGAAATGAGGAGATATTGGTCAAAGGGTATAAACTTTCAGCTATAAAATAGACAAGTTCTAGGTATCTAATGCACAGCAAGGGTGGTGATAGATGTATTAATTTGATTGTGGTAATCATTACACAGTTATATCAAATCATAACATTATACACCTTGAACATATTCAAATTTAATTTGCCAATTTAATATTTTTTAAAAACTATGCTGACTCTGGGCACACTGCCCAGGAGTTAGGCCCACTCCTAAAGGAGAGCTATAAAATAAAAAGAAAAAACTTTGGTGCAGCAAAAAGATCATAAGGTCAGAGGACAAATGAGAAATTGGAATAAGCATTTGAAAAAAGAACTGTCCTTTTGAAAATATTTATGTAAAATAAAATAATTAATGGATAATTTTTTTTGTAATTATGGCTCATATCTACCATTTACAAGATTATACAGCCTGAATCAGCCTAAATACATATTACTGTATTATGTTACTTTCTCTAAAACATGTCTCAGGTTGAACTTCTGTGCAGACCAAATCTGTACCAATGGTCATATCTCATTTCTAGCTACTTTAAATAAATATGGTAAAATAACTTCTCAAGTTTTTGTTTAAAATGTCCTCTGGTGTAATTTCCATTTTTTTCAACTCTTTTTTTCCCACTCTTCTTTCTTTCTTTCTCATGAGTCCCTATTTCTTTTTCATTTTCTAGTTCACCACTTCACATCTTAACATGGTCAGTTCCTCCCATCTGCTCATCCAGGTTGCTATTTCTCTTGCTTTCTGCCTTGTCCTTTCTACCCGAATATCACATGCATAGATCTTGTTGAATTTGTATTTGCCTTCTCATGTATTATAGGACAATACAGGAATGCACATGTACACATAGGCATGGATCTTATCTGGCTTTTTTATTTTGTTATATATCGTATAACAAAAATAATTACATATGTAGTTCCAGAACTTCAACCCAACATCCCCTGTTTACATGGGTCCCAGGTCAGTCACTTATCTCATCAGAATATATCATCATTTTCAGTTCTTATTCATTCTCTATTCCACCTCCTTGCCACTATATCAATACCTTTACATTATTTCTCCTACCATTGTAATGGGAACTGTTTCTTTTACTTATTGCTGTTAGGTTTAGAGTTAGTGTTACAGCCACTTGCTTGCTTTTTTGGTAGGCCCAAGCCCTTTTAAGTAAATAGAATCCCTGACAGTCTGAATTCAGTATGCAACTAAGGCAAAAAGGATATTTTAAAAGCGGTCTCAGGAGTCTAGGTAGATTGTTGGTATGTTTATTTTTATTATTTATTTGCCAGCACTTCCAAAGGTTATAACAGTCATTATAATTTTGCTTAAGCACAGATTTAAAGAGTAAACTCATTCAAGACACTTAAATAGTGAATGAGCTTAGCCAGCTGCCCAGCATTTATTTTGCCACGTGGTGGTATTGTTCACCTTTAATACAAAAGTTATTTTCATTATCACAGCCTCATAGCCTACTTGTTAAATGACTATTACCATTGTCATTTTACAGATAAGGGAACTGGGTAAATTTTATGCCAAAGTAGTATTTTCAAATTTTAGGATGAGTAAAGGTGGCTAGCTATAGACCTTTCAAATGTCAAGTCTCTAAAAATGACTATAAGGATATTAGAGGTAGCCAGAGAGAGGAGAAACACTGCATGGATGTCTATGTGTATTTCTTCATCTTTTTATTATAAAATAAAACACAGATACAGAAAATTACATGCTATACACATATGGCTTAGTACATTGTTATAAGATGAACATGCTTGTAATTAGCATCCAAGAAATAAAACCTTTGCCACCTAAGGCAAAAGCCTCTTCTATGGCCCCTGGCCTTCCTCTCCCCACAAGAAATCATTATCCTGACCTCTATAGTAATCTTCTTCCTGGATTTTCCCCCGATAGTTCTGTCACCCAAATGTACATCTCTAGTACAGTAATTTAGTTTTGCCATTTTAAAAAAATGTACTGTATTTTTTGTTGCTTTTGGTAACAAGTTACATTATTTGTAACAACGTGTTATTATTACAGAGGAAGTTTATATGCATTGCATAAAGACAGAAAATGTAGGTCAACAAGAAAACATTCTTACCACCCAGAGATCAACCTTAACATCTTTGTACTATTTTAAGTCTCTTTTAATTGATAGATTTCCTTTCCATTTACCATAGTTTATTTCTAGAATTACTTGAGCCTTTCGACCCAAAGAAGTTCCAACAGCCTGGGATTAGCTTACTTAAGATACATTCTATATGCCTTCCATCTTCTGTATTTCCTACAAATTGGCAAGTGAATCCAGAGATAAGATCAGACCTAGGTTCCATTTTTTCTGGCAAAACTAATGTTTGACAAGACTGTGGGAGACACATGATATCTTACTGTCTCACTTTTATGATGCCAGAAGCCATTATTACTTAATGCCATTGGGGATTACAAAATGGTGATATTCTTATTCTATCATTGTTTCATTTATTATTTGGAATACTTTTACAAAGAGGCATTTCTCATTATCTGTTATTTTATTTCCCAGTGGTAGCATTCACATAGAAAGTACAGAATAGATGCTTATCCACCAATTTGCAAGATAATGAATTGGTTACCTATCGTTTCCTGAAGCGAGCAACTCTTGTTTTAATATCAGTATGAATGCAGGGACTTACCCATATTTGGTTATATTCAATCCATTGTAATTTTTAACATGATTGAAGCTCAGATTGTCTCATCCTTAACCAGTGAGAGCTTTTCAAAGTTAACTTCTTTTGCCATGACCCTAATGGTCTTTGATAGCTTCTTCGACACTTGGTATACAAAGATGTTTCATTCACATCTTATATATTTTCTGTTGCAGACATGGTATCAGCCTTGTCTTCAAGGCTTAGTTTCTTTCTTTTTTGGAGATGGAGTTTCACTCTGTTGCCCAGGCTAAAGTGCAGTGGCGTGCACTCAGCTCAGTGCAACCTCCATCTCCCAGCTTCAACTCATCTCCTGCCTCAGCCTCTTGAGTAACTGGGATTATAGGCACACATCACCATGCCTGGCTAATTTTTGTATTTTAGTAGAGATGGAGTTTCACCATGTTGGCCAGGCTGGTCTCTAACTCCTGACCTCAGGTGATCTACCTGCCTCACCCTCCCAAAGTGCTAGGATTACAGGCATGAGCCACCGTGCCTGGCCAGAACCTTTTAGAGAGAAATGGTCCTTCGGGAATACAATCCAATTGGTCATTATTTGTAGGTCTTTTTACTGGGCTGAACTTGTTGGAGGGGATATGAATATCTGTGTGCATGTGTGTATAAACTCATGAATTTTTTATACTTCCGATTCAGGTTCAAGACTACAAAGCTTTTTACTTTTACTTTTCTATTACTTACATATATACACTTTCTCATACCAAGAATCCTGATTCTTAAGGATACAAGATGATAGAATATTTAATAATTACTCATTGTTTTATCTACTATTATACACATAATGGTGTCAGAATGACAGTACTTATACTATTATCAATATTATTTACTGGAAAAATTTTCTAAAAATTTTGTGTAGGTTCTTCCCATTCTTCCCAATTTTAAAAAATAATTTAAATAATTATACTATAATTATATTGTCACAGCAGGTAGCCTTATGCTCTGTATACTCTCCCTTTTAATTAATTGGTAATTGTATATTTACTTCTCATCACCAGTCTTTATGTTGGTATCTCTCTAAACATTTTGATTTTCTGAAATATATTCTATTATAGATCATCAGGAAGGAGTTATAGGTACAATATCCCTTCAGCTACTGAATGTTAATAACAGTTTAGCTATGTCCTTTATACTTGAAATGTGGTTTTGGTAGGTATAAAATCTTCGGCTCACTATTTTGGGGGGGGCATCGTAAATATTACTTCATTTTCTTCTATTACAAAGAATTGCTGTAGGAAGTCTGATGAGAATGTGTGATTTTTTTTTTTAATCCTTTATAAGTCACAAGGTTTTCTTCCTTCTAGATAGCCAAATAACTTTTTTAGTTTTCTTTAAAGTCTAACAAGTTTACTAGAATTTGTCTTGGTGTTGGTTGTTCTGGGTTGTTTTCTTCAGATCCACAGTATCATCTTCCAATATGTAGCTTAAAATCACTTTCTTTCTTTCAGGAAAGATGTTTTGAATGGGAAATTTTTAGCATTTTTTTCTGTTTCCTTGCTTGTGTCTTCTTCCATATGTGCAATCTTCTTTATCATCAGTATTTGTCACTTTCTCTTGAATCCTTTTTGTCTCTTTATTCATTTCTTATCTTCAAATCTTTTCACTTTTTCACCTTGTATTTCTCTTAAAAGTGTTATCTTTTTTATTCACCCTCAGATATGACTGATTTAGTCTTTATTTCTTAAATTATTTTATTTTATTTTTTCTGGGTCCTTTCACTCCACTTTTTTAAATAGTTTTTTAGTTTTTGTAATCCAGATTTATATTGTTATTTTATGTCTCATATCATTCTTAACATCTTTTTGTTTGTTTTAAAATGGTAAGTTAATAGTCATGATATGTTTCTTGAACATATTTTTCTGGTGTACTTTTATTGCCAGCAGCAATATTAATCTCTCTCTTCCCCCTCTCTACAATCCCACCATAGCTTTGTCTTGGATTTGACCTCAGTACTTTTCTCTACTCATTTGTAAGTGAAATTAGTTTTTCTTAACTTTTAAAATGAGGTGAGATTCAGGAAGCTTTTCTAACTTCACAGATCTTCCTCTTCTGTCGTTTATATGCACTGTTTGGAAACTGTAATTCTTACTTTCTGAGATGCTTTTGGCTCTATTCCAATTCTCCACTTTAAACCTTCTTTTTTATTTGCCTTTCTTGTCCTTATCCTGTTTAATTTTTAGGTTAGCCCCAGCAGTTTCTTCTATGAGAAGGATTCTGTCTTGAAGGGAGTCTTAGTGGAATAGTTTTTAGATTCATAGGGGCTAGACTGTTCCAGGACCGCTTCCTTCAGATCTTTCTTTTTTCTTTTTCATTTTTTTTCTTTCTTTCTTTTTTTTTTTTTTTTTTTTTTTTTAAGACAGAGTCTCACTCTGTCACCCAGATTGGAATGCAATGCACAATCATGGAGTGCACTGCAGCCTCAACTTCCTGGGCTCAAGTGATTCCCCTGCCTCAGCCTTCTGGATAGCTGGAACTACAGGTGCATGCCACCACACCCTTCTAATTTTAAAAATAATTTTCTAGAGATGGGGTTTCACTACGTTTCCTACGTTGATCTCAGACTCCTGGTCTCAAGCAATTCTCCTGCCTCAGCCTCCCAAAGTGCTAGGATTACAGGAGCCACTGTATCAGGCCCCTTCAGACCTTTTTACTGTGGATGTCATGTACTCATCTGGTATTTAAGAGAGCAAAACTCCTCCCTATTTCAAGTGCTATAAATTGGTCTCCACACTTTCCAGTGAATATTTGTTGACTATTTTGGGGCACTCCTGCTTTCAGGTCCATCAGATGCTGCCCTGACACTTCATTCTTCTCTCACATGGATACCATGCAGGTCTTGTGTTGGTGGTGGTTTATTTCTACCAACTTCTTTTGGAGCTTATTGAGCAACCTTGTCATATAGTTTTGTTATAAACATTGTCCATGAAAATTTGGCTTTTTCTATTTGCTCTGTTTTTATGTATGGTTTCACAATGATTGAAAACTTCTGCTGCCTCTGCCTCTATAGTCTCTTGGTTTTATATGCATGTTTACTATTATGTTTATTCCAATATTATAAAAGGTTATGATCCAATTTAATCATTCACTTATAATGCCTATCTTCTAAGTTTTTAAATTTGCCTTGGGATACTCATTTTTACTATCATTTTCCTTAAGTGTGTACTAACATAGACAATTTCTATGCTCTTCTTGCATGCTTCTCATATAAATGAGGTAAGTTGGTTCTTCTAGGTTGTAGAAAGTAAATGTATTGTTGTTAGAGTGTTCCTCATTCCTGGCCTTGCCTTATATATCAATATACCCAAACTAAGGCTTTCTTTATGCGGTGGAAGGCCTGGGATTCATAAGTGGTGGAAAATAAATAAATATACCTTATAGTTTAATGGAATTTTTCAGAAATCTAAAGACATCCGCATAAGGTAAATTAAAATGTAATAAGCTGCATGACTGTCATTCACTTACCATTATTATCAGGAAAAGAGAATATCTGGGAGAAGGAAATAGGAAGAGATGTTTTCTCTGAAAATAGCTCTACCATAATTAGTGTTGACTAGGGAAAAACAAATATAAATGACTATTTGCAAACTTGATCTAAATAACAATTACAGTTCTAATTTTTATTGAAATAATACTCACTGTCTTACCTTTCTGAATGAGAAATCTGTTGTTAAGTTGTTCCTGATGTCTAGAGATAACTACATTTAGAGAATGAACTGGTATCCCTAAGAAAATTTAAGAGGTGTTTTGAGTTTTAGTCTTTGTAATGGACTGGACTGGACTGTAACTTAAGAGAGATTTTTAAACTGAAGCACAAGAAATATTAAAACAAAATGCTATTGCAAAACTGAAATACTGTTTCATGAATATTTAATGAGTTCCTAGAATCTGTTTTATATCCTGAAGATACGGAAATAAAGATTCCACCCCCTGTTTTCAAGGGAAGAAGACAGTTATTTTTTTTTATGATGTGTGGTTCCCAAATGCTGGTCTACAGGTAGGTGCCACAATGTGGGACAAGTTTTCACCAGTCCATGATGAAAATTGGGAACAGAAGGGCCACACAGTAAATTTTTATAAAGCCAAATTCATTTTACTTAAAAGTGTTTTTTTTTTCCTAAACTTAGGCTTTCATACTTTTTTTTTACGGTCAAATAGCCTTTTGTTCAAGAAATGATGATAGTAAGAGATAGTTTTTGTTTTGTCTTGCTAATGCTTGCTTCTGAGAATTAAGAGTTAGTAACACTGTTCGGTTCCAGAAATTTTTTTAGGTTTTGATTCAACTCTTGAAACCTGAACCACTATAGGAAGTTCTATCCCAAAAATAAGAATTATACCATATAAAGGAATGACTAAGTCTATTCTGAATTCATACAGTTGTTTAAATTAAGTTATAGAGAAATCAAATGTAACAAATTAAAGTATTAGAGATTTTTCACAAACAAGTAAGATGAAGATATGAATAGACAAATAGCCAAAGACAAGAAAGGCAACATACAAAAAAAGGAATTTTAAAATGCCTAGTATAAACACATCAAAAGATGTTCAACTTCATCAGTAATAATGTAAATTAAAATAAGGCAGTTGGATCAGTATTTGAGAATACGGGCATTCTCACAGTCTACTGTTGGAAGAAAGTATTGGTACAAACTTCCTTGAAATCTACTTAGCAGTATTTATCAAGAGTCTTAACAATGCAGAAAGTCTAAGAACCAGTGATCCTGTTTCTAAAACCTGTTCTGAAAAAGATTTTGGAGTTGCAATTAGAGAATCATTCTCATGGATGTTTGTTGCTGTGTTGCCAACAATTAGAAAGATAAAGATCTATAGTAAAATGTTTTTTAAAATTATAATCACATATTAAAATATCATACAGTCATAAAAATCATTTTAAGAAGATCTAATGTGAAAAAATGTTAAAAGGATATAATATATATGTTTTACATAAGAAAAAATATGTGCATATAATAAAAAACAATGCTTCAGTGGTTCTTTCTGAGCAATAGGATTATATATGCTTTCTATCTTTTCTTTTGATTTATTTACTATATTTTCCAAATTTCCAACAAGGAACATGTGTTACTTTCATGACTGAAGAAAATTATTATTAAAAATTGTGTAGTTTTTAAAAAGAAAATTATTAGTATTGAGTTAATGGGTTTAGTTTCTAACTCTGAAGATGAACCCAATTAAAGCTATGGTTCAATGGTATAAACCAGAAGCCTATATATTAAAAATTACATTTTGTTTGTTGGGGATAAATTGGTTTCTTTATTTCTTCTCTCCTATGAAAACAGACATTGCCACTCTATGTTACAAGGGTGAAATATTAATTAAAAGAGAATTACTAAAACAAAATACCTGTAGTTTTTTAGACAAATACGTATGTTGATACCATCATTGCAACATAACTACTGTTTAGGTGTCCTGTGAGGATTACCAAGAAGCATGTAAAGTACATAAAGAACCACAGAGAAACTATTTTGTAAGTACAAATTATCATTCTCTTAGCATCACTTTTATTCGTATGTGTTGCAGTATAACCTTGAATATTTGGATGCAAGCCATAACCATGTGATAACTCTTGAGGGATTTAGAGGTCTGATGAAACTGAAGCACTTAGACTTGAGCTGGAATCAACTGAAAAAATCTGGTGATGAAATAAATACGTTATGCAAACATACCGCAAGCCTTCTAACACTTAATATTCAACATAATCCATGGCAAAAGGTATGCCACAGACATGTTACTAAAAAGCAAACATTTTTATTTCAGAGACATTTCCCTTCTAACTTTACTATTCAGTAATAGCCAGAGATGGGCAAACTGTCTTTGTTTTTCTAGACTTCCTTCCATGAAGTCATTCATAAGTTGGATTTAATGTACTGATCAAATGAATCAGATGTTAATATAAGAAAAGACTATAATTTCATATCAGATTTTTTGTAACCTTGAATAGATTGAGAACATTATTGCTTTGAGTCATTGATGTCATTGCCATTTGCAAACCTCCAGAGAGTTTATATAGTTCAGTGTGCCAGAACTCTATATTAACGAGGCATGGGAACCAAGAATAATATAATACAGTGAGAGAGGCATACTATTAAGGAAGAAACATAATTTGATTTATAATATATCCTAATCTGTGATTAAGCAACATGTTTTACAATTTTATTTTGCTTTTTGTATTATTTGTTTTCTATTTTAAGTCCGGAAATCACCTCTCCTCACAACCTGCCTTACAAAGTCTTATGTTCTCTTATAAAAAGGAAATCTGAACATTATTTTTTCTCATTACAAAATATGTATATTAATGCTAGGTAATTTCCATATTCCATGACTATATTTAAGTGTATCTTCAAGTATTTAAAATAAGTCCAAAGATTATAATTTCAAGAATCTTCCTTTCTCTGCCTTTAAAAGATGTATATAAGGCTGTGTTCAGCCTATGAAAAGGAAACTAAAGCACAATTGGTCTTTTAAATTAGCCATATTACTAAGTTTGTATTGTATTTCTTATTCGCTCAGTAGAAGTGAAGACTGTTTTTCTTTTGCCAAAGCATATTTCCTGGATGATCACAGTACAGCTATCTCCCTGTTGCCAAATTGGATTGTCAAGGGCTAAAGATACATGTTGAATCACACACATGGAGATGACTAGCTTACTGTTGATCTAGATAAACCAGGAGTCACTACAGTTGTTCTTTTAACACTTTTCACCACAGTCACTTTCCAACAGCTTATGGGATTTCCCTCCCTCATCAGAGTAGAACCATCCACCTTCAAACAAACAGATTAATTCTTAAATATAATTTCATTTCAACTATTATTGAAATAATTCAGCTTTTATTTTTAGTTATATGTAATGAACAAGGAAATGCATAATTTTGAATTCTATGGAAGGTTATGAAAAATCACTCATTTTCATGCCATATTTAATAGTTTATCTTAAAAGAAATAATTTTTTGCTGTTTTTCCCAAGCCAGCCACATTGAGGCTGAGTATTATTGGCAGATTAAAGACTCTTACCCATTTAAATGGAGTCTTCATTTCTGAAGAAGAAGCAACAGCAGCTATGAAATTTATTGCTGGAACAAGGATGACTCAGGTTAGATTTTACTGTTTACTATTCATTTTGCTATTAAGAACATACAAATAGTATTTCCCATACTCTTCTGTCAGTAAGATTTTATATTCCCTCTTAGCATATTAACAAAAAATTAATACAGAGAAATCATAACACTTGATATTTGTTTCTGTTTAAATGTATCTCATTTAAATACCAAATGATTGTATGTATTCTCTTTATGATCCATGAACACTACACCAAAAATACCTCTAGGGTAACTATTTTTTGCCTAGTCGCCTGAATCACCAGAGCCCTTTCTAGAGCCTACTTGAAAATAAGCAACTTTCTGAGGATAAAGTAAGCTTAGAGGCCTTCAGAAAGCATTTAGTGAATTATCTATCTACTTAGTATTAACATTATATTTATTTGGCTGAAAAGAACACAATCCATTAACATGGAAGGAGAGGAAATACCATTATTATCCATATTAATAAGAATACTGTACTTTAGCCAAAGTAGCTTCAACATCCTAAATATATCTACTCTAATTTTCTAGCTATTTACTTTTTGTAGAGTATCTGAATATTAATTCCTTAAGTGATATAATTTTTAATTTTGGAACTATTCAAATTTTTGAAAAGATTTTTTTGTTGATTAAAAAAAATCATTAACACTCCAAAAGAAGAGTTGGGAATTTACCCTAAGAAAAGAACTGAAAATAGAACTACCATTCTACTCAGCAATTCCATTTCTGGGGCTATTCCCAAAAGAAAATTAATTGTTCTACTAAAAAGACATATGCATAAATATGCAGCACTAGTCACAATAGCAAAAACATGGAATCAACCTAGGTGCCCATCTGCGGTGGACTGGATAATGTGGAAAATGTACACCATGGAATCCTATGCAGCCATAAAAAGAATGAAATCATGCTCTTCGCAGCAACATGGTTGCAGCTGGAGACCATTATCCTAGGCGAATTAACACAGAAAGGAAAAACCAGATACCATCTGTTCTCACTTATAAGCAGGAGCTAAACACTGGGTACACATGGACATAAAGATGGGGACCATACACACTGGGGAATACAAGGAGGAGGAGGGAGATGGGTAGGGCTGAAAATTGTCTATTTGAGTACTAGGCTCACTATCTGGGTGATGGGTTCAATCCTACCCCAAATCTCAACATCATGCAATATATCCTTGTAACAAATCTGCACATATACCCCCTGAATCTAGAATAAAAATTGAAATTAAGAAGATTAAATATTTTTTTAAAAAAGAAATCAGGCTGGATGCGGTGGCCCACACATGTAATCCCAGCACTTTGGGAGTCCAAGGCAGATGGATTACCTGAGATCAGGAGTTTCACCAAGATGGTGAAACCCCGTCTCTACTAAAAATACAAAAATTAGCCATGCGTGGTGGCATATGCCTGTAATCCCAGCTACTCAGGAGAGTAAGGCAGGAGAATTGCTTGAGTACGGGAAATGGAGGTTGCAGTAAGCTGAGATCGTGCCACTGCACTGTAGCCTGGCCAAAAAAGGAGAGAGAGAGGGGTGGAGGGTCGGGGGTGGGGGGAAGAAAGAGAAAGAAAATCAAAGCCTACTAAAATCCTTTAAGACAATGTGTTATTGGCACAGAGATAGACAAGTAGACCAATGGAACAGAATAAAGACCTAATATAGACTGTAGAAACTTTATAAATAACAGAGCTGCCTTTGCAGATCAGGGAGATCATTCAATAAACGGCATTAAGGACTTTATTGTCAAAGGCAAAACCAGAAATTTTTTTGAAGAAAATATCAGAGATTATCATTATAACCTTGAATTAGTGAATAATTTAGTAGGCAAGAAACAAAGAGCATAAACCATAAATAATTAGACATGTCTACATTAAAATTAATATATCTTTTTTCAAAGAAAATGAAAAGACAAGCTACATACTGGGAAAAGAAATTTGCAACACAACTGTCAAAAAGATATTCTTTATATATGCAGAATATATAGGGAAAAAGACAACCAGCCAAACAGAAAAGTGAGCTGAAGATCTGAACAGACACTTCACTGGAGAGAAAATCAGAACAGCCAATTAACTTAGTAAAAGATGCTCCACTACATTAGATTTCAAGAAAACGAACATTAAAATCACAATGACCTACCAATTTTTGCCAGTTTTATAGATGAGCAAAAACTTTAAAGCCTGATAATACCAAGTTGTTGCAAGAATATGAAGTAAAAGTATAATACCACTTTGGAAAACAATCTGACATTATTCAGTAAAGCTGATGTATATATGTATGTGTGTATATATATACACACACATATATGTATTCAACAACCCAGCAATTTTACTTAGGGGCATATACTCTAAATAAATTCTTGCATGTATGTACCAGGAAACATGCACAAGAATATTCATGACAGCAGTGTTTATAATAGCAAAAACTGAATCAACCTGAATGTTCATTGACAGGAGAGTCATTAAGGGAATACTATACACAGGACATATGAATGAACTGCAGCTACATGCAGACGCTTAGATGAATCTAATGAATATGATATTGAACAAAAAAAGGCAAGTCATAGTAGGAATACATACATATTATTCAATTTACATAAAGTTCAAATATGTGCAAAACTAAATGATACATTGTTTATGGACACAGACATAGGACTATAAAGAAAACAAGTCAATGGTGGACAAAACATTTGAGATAATGATCACTTCTAAAGGGAAGAAAAGAAAAGGGCTTAGATCAGGCCCACAGGGTGCTTGCAATGTATTCATAATATTCTAGCTCTTAAATTGGTTTCACGGGTAGATTATATGGGTGTTCATATTATAGTAATCCTTTTACAGTCTTATAAATATTATCTTGTAATGGTTCGATATTTGCTAAAACAAGAAATAATGTAACTAAAATGTATCTAGATATTGAAAACAATTTAACACAAAGGAAATGTTATATTTTAAAATTATTTACTGGGCCACTCATCTTCCCTGGGAAACAGTAATTTTACTATATATCAACTAACCTCTGTATACTGTTTATTCACTGTATTTTTTAAATTTTATTAGTTATCTCTCTTACGGCATTCTAGTACTAGAGAGGAAAGACCACGGATACTTAGTATATGGCCTTCTGCCAAAATTCTGACGCAGATTTCAAAGTTAAGACCTCATTTACATCCAAGTGGAAACTGGTACTTGAAGGTAAAGCTAATTCTATTAAACCTAATATAAAGCTTAATTTAAATCTATTTTAAGTCAGTGTTGGTCTGTGTATCATAAGGGCACAGATAGGTAAGGGACAGAAAGCTTGAAAAGATTAATTAAAATAGGGAAGAAACACTTAAGATCTACCCTCTTGGCAAATTTCAAGTATATAACATGGTATCATTAACTTTAGTCATAGTATTGTACATTAGGGTCTCCAGAAATTACTTGTCTTACACAACTGAAACTTTGTACCTCTTGACCAACATGTGTCCATTTCCCATTGCCCCCAGCCTCTGGCAACCACTATTCTACTCTCCTATGAGTTTGATTATTTTAGGTTTCTTTTTTTTTTTTTTGAGACGGTGTCTCGTCTGTCACCCAGGCTGGAATGCAGTGGCGCAGTATCGGCTCACTGCAACCTCAGCCTCCTAGGTTCAAGCAATTTCTCCTGCCTCAGCCTCCCAAGTAGCTGGGACTACAGGCATGTACCACCATGCCCAGCTAATTTTTGATATTTTTAGTACAGATGGGCTTTCACCCCGTTAGCCAGGATGGTCTCGATCTCCTGATCTTGTGATCCACCCACCTCAGCCTCCCAAAGTGCTGGGATTACAGGCGTGAGCCACCATGCCCGGCCCTAGATTTCATATATAATTGAAATCATGCAGTTTTTAATTTACAGTGTATACTTATATCCAGTTGATACATTTTAAATATGTGCAATTTTAAATTGTCAATTATACCTCAACAGAGTTGGAAAAAATAAAAATAAGAAAGACATTGTTATTATTAGAAAAAGTAATATATTTGTCACATTATAAAAAAATAAAAAAGGAGGTCATGTCAGAGGGGCTGGGCCTTGACTGTGTTCACCATAGAATTAGAAATTTAAGATAAAGTTGCACTAAAACTGAAGGGTAGGTTCTGATAACACATCAGAATAGGCAAGCAAAATTTAAAGACTCAGAGCCAGAGATCAAGCCAAAATTTGGACAACGAGATCAGGAATAATGACAAGAGAGTAGGAAAGCTGGTCAGAATTCAGCCAACGATAAAGGGAAAAGTTATAGAATACCACCAGCTTCTTGCTGCATTAGGTGTCCTTATACCTCTTGCCAAACATAGAAACTGGGCTAAGTGAAGCTGCTCCTTGAAAATGGGAGACAGTGCTGGCATTACTTTTATTACAAGATATATATATATAGACATTGAGCTGCAAATGAAGGCCCAGTGACAGCTTTGGCTGACCCACAGGCAGTTCTGGAATTAGAATGGCCCTTTAAATGTGTCCTAAGTTGGGCTGATATGGTCAGGGCTTCATATGTCTCCATCACTGGCTGAAGGCCAACTTGGGAAGGAGCATGACCTTGGCAGCTATCTACACTGAGGCAGTCCCTGCAGGGACTGACAGCTGAAGGCTCTCTGCCAGGAGCTCTCCCAGCAGCTGAGACAAGTCCATTACTGCAGTGGGACTGTAGCACACCAGTGTCCTTAATACCATGTAAGTCCTCCTGGAGTTACAATCTTGTCAAATTTTACTTTTCTGTAAACTAATAGCTTTACAACATCTTTAGTTCCTGAAGGAATTCTTTTGATGTTACTTTTCATATTTGAATTATTTCATTAGCTTTTTAAAATCTTATAACATTGGTTGAATTTATTTATAAGATTCAGAAATAACATATAATATAAATTATTCTACAGATAACTGCCTTAAATTTAGATGGACAACATCTTTTTGAAATCTCAAATTTAGAAAAATTGGAAAATTTGAAATGGGCATCATTCAGTAATAATAATCTCACTAAAATGGAGGGCCTGGAATCCTGTATTAACCTGGAAGAGCTCATACTAGATGGAAACTGCATCTCAAAGATAGAAGGTAAAATATTTAAGAACTTTGAAGTATCAAAATATGTATATCTAAACAACAGAGCAAAAAATAACAGGGAACAAAGTTTCTGAAGAGGAAGATCTCTAGGAAAGTTCCAAGTTTTGTGGCAGAGTATTCTAAATACCTGTGTGAGGTAATGCAGTTAGCTAGATTGGAGCATTCTATAATATGTATATATACTTCAAAACATCATGTTGTACAAGATAAATAGATATAATATGTCAAATTAAAAAATAAAAGATAAAAAATTAAAACAAGTTCATACCCATTAGTGGAATTTGTGACTATTTCACTGTATATAATGAGCCCAGCAAGCTGACTTTCACCTCCTGTGGCTTCTCTCTCCTCTCCTCTGTGGTAGCTTACAATCTGTTACCAAATCCAGCACATACAAACTATGTAGTCATTAATGTCTGTAAAGCTGAATAAACAAATGAATAAGGTATGCTTTTGAAAAAGATAAAGCAGCCTAGTTCAGTTTTGAAAATATAAAATCAGGTTATATTTAGAAATTTGAAGACTTTAACAAAAAATGAAAATTATACTCACTAGAGGTTGAAAATAAAATATACTACATGTAACCTTTTATACGGATCCACATACAAGTCCAGTTAAGCAGCTTTACTAATATCTTAATAATGATACCAATATATTTTATTTGACTGTTTAAAGTTCAGTGTTAGAACATATTTTTCTGAACCAGAGAGAATAAAAAAGACTTTTCCTCCCTTCCCCCTTCCAAGCTTCTTAGATTCTTCACTTCATTTGGATTTATGCTTATCTACAGCTAAAAATCATGAGTTTAGAGAACATGTCCCAGAATATATAGTACTAAGTCAAGTATTTTCTGACTCCTTCCTTCCTAGCTTTATTTTATTTCTCTCTCTCTCTCTCTCTTTTTTTTTTTTTTTAAATGGAGTCTTGCTCTGTTGCCAGGCAGGAGTACAGTGGTGTAATCTCTGCTCACTGCAACCTCCTCCTCCTGGATTCAAGCGATTCTCCTACCTCAGCCTCCTAAGTAGCTGGGACTACAGGCAGGTACCACCATGCCCAGCTAGTTTTTTTGTATTTTAGTAGAGACGGGGTTTCACCATGTTGGCCAAGATGGTCTGGATCTCCTGACCTTGTGATCCACCTACCTCAGCCTCCCTATTTTATTCTTACCTTCATTAGAAAGAAATTGAAAGAAACTTTCCATGACTTGCTACCAACTTTCTCTTATTTTCCCCTCTCCATCTACTCAAAAGAGTAACTCCTAGAAATTAAAAAATATATCCACAGGTTTGTCAAAGATCAGGTGGTTGTAGGTGTGTTGTGTTGCGTCGGAGGTCTCTGTCCTGTTCCATTGGTCTATATGTCTGTTTTGGTACCAGTACCATGCTGTTTTGATTACTGTAGCTTTGTAGTATAATTTGAAGTCCGGGAGTGTGATGCCTCCAGCTTTGTTCTTTTTGCTTAGAATTGACTTGGCTATGCGGGCTCTCTTTTGGTTCCATATGAGGTTTAAGGTGGTTTTTTCCAGTTCTTCAAAGAAGGTCATTGGTAGCTTGATAGGGATAGCGTTGAATCTGTAAATTACTTTGGGCAGTATGGCCATTTTGACAATATTGATTCTTCCTAGCCATGAACATGGAATATTTCTCCATCTGTTTGTGTCCTCTCTTATTTCATTGAGCAGTGGTTTGTAGTTCTCCTTGAAGAGGTCCTTTACGTTCCTTGTTAGTTGTATTCCTAGGTATTTTATTCTCTTTGTAGCAATTGTGAATGGCAGTTGGTTCTTGATTTGGCTGTCTTTAAGTCTGTTATTGGTGTATAGGAATGCTTGTGATCTTTGACAAACCTGACAAAAACAAACAATGTGGAAGCGAGTCCCTGTTTAATAAATGGTGTTGGGAAAACTGGCTAGTCATGTGCAGAAAGCAGAAGCTGACCCCTTCCTACACCTTACACTAAAATTAACTCCAGATGGATTAAAGACTTAAACATAAGACCTAACACCATAAAAACCCTAGAAGAAAATCTAGGCAAAACCATTCAGGACATAGGTGTAGGCAAGGACTTCATGACCAAAACACCAAAAGCAGTGGCAACAAAAGCCAAAATAGACAAATGGGACCTAATCAAACTCCCATAGCTTCTGCACAGCAAAAGAAACAGTCATTAGAGTGAATCGGCAACCAACAGAATGGGAAAAAATTTTTTCAGTCTACCCATCTGACAAAGGGCTGATATCCAGAATCTACAAAGAACTGAAACAGATTTACAAGAAAAAACAAACAAGCCCATTCAAAAGTGGGCGAAGGATATGAACAGACACTTTACAAAAGAAGACATACATGAAGCCAACAAACATATGAAAAAATGCTCATCATCACTGGTCATTAGAGAAATGCAAATCAAAACTACATTGAGATACCATCTCACGCCAGTTAGAATGGCGATCATTAAAAAATCTGGAGACAACAGATGTGGAGAGGATGTGGAGAAATAGAACGCTTTTACACTGTTGGTGGGAGTGTAAATTAGTTCAACCATTGTGGAAGATGGTGTGGCGATTCCTCAAGGACCTAGAAATAGAAATTCCATTTGATCCAGCAATCCCATTACTGGGTATATATCCAAAAGACTATAAATCATTCTACTATAAGGACACATGCACACGAATGTTCATTGCAGCACAGTTTACAATAGCAAAGACCTGGAACCAACCCAAATGCCCATCGATGATAGACTGGACAGGGAAAATGTGGCACATATACACCATGGAATATTATGCAGCCATCAAAAACGATGAGTCGTGTCCTTTGTAGGGACATGGATGAACCTGGAAACCATCATTCTCAGCAAACTGACACAAGAACAGAAAATCAAACACCGCATGTTCTCACTCATAGGCGGGTGTTGAACAATGGGAACACATGGACACAGGGAGGGGAGTATCACACACTGGGGTCTGTTGGGGGAAAGGGGAGGGATAGTGGGGGGTGGGGAGTTGGGGAGGGGATAGCATGGGGAGAAATGCCAGATATAGGTGATGGGGAGGAAGGCAGCAAATCACACTGCCATGTGTGTACCTATGCAACAATCTTCCATGTTCTTCACATGTACCCCCAAACCTAAAATGCAATAAAAAAAAAGAGAGAAAAAAAAAATATATATATATATCCACAAATGTGCACTATTTGATTGAAAAGAGAAATATGTATATGTGTATGTATACACACACACATTTATCTGAATAAAGAATATTTCTGTATGTGCATTTTGGTGACATGGTTGTCTTTGTCAAGGAGAGAAGGTAAGAATTAGAAATCATGGCTGGGAAAGAGAATTTACACTTTATTCATTTTTTAATTGGATTATTTTTAGCATGTGTATATACTACACTTTTTATAAAATAGAAAATTTGATTTCAAAAAGTCGTATATGTAAAAGCAAGTATTAAATATCTTTAAGATAGAATATATAACATTTGTTATATATTTCATTTTAATGGCTGTTAACAATATGTTTCTAAAACTTTCTTGATCATAAGAATCACTTGGGATACTTACTGAATATACAGATTCACAGGCCTCTCTTCTGTAGATTTCAGTTGAGTAAACCTAGGGGTAGCTTAGGCATCTGTGTCTAGAACTATCACCAGTCTGCCATTCCCATACAGCTGGATATTAGTTTTGCTTTGTACATACAATTAAAAACTCTATTTCCTTTTCATTTCCTTCCGTAAAGCTATTAAAGAGAAGAATCTTCCAATCTGTATTTTTCTTACACCCACTTTTTGGAGAAGATTCTTATTCAGACATGGGTAGGTTTCATACCGATTTAATGATTTTTGCTTTATGGCTTTGATCCTATCTTGCTCTAGATTGATTCACCTTTAGCATTGTGTAGTCCCACAATGGGAACTAATGTGAAAGGAGAACACAGATAATTATTTGATACTTTCCAAACATTATTCCATTTAATTTCATAACTCCTTAGAAGTAAATTTCAGTATGTCCATTTTATGGCTGAGAAAACTGAGGCTCAGAGGTTACATAATTTATGTATTGCCACAAACCTAGTAGTGATACATTTGAAGCCAACTAGGATTCCAAAGTTCTCATCTTTCAACTGCACCATCCTGGCTATACTTATAAAGTGCTTGCAGTACATAATGTATATAGGAGTTAGACTGGTCCCATTTTCTAAACTTCTATCTTACAGTACTTTTAAACATACAAAAGTAAAAGTTTGCTAAATGGTTTATTTTAATACAAATGATGCACTTTCCAGAATGTGGTACTCTAGTTCCTTACCCTTAATATTTAATAATGAGGGCTGGTGATTATTTTGAGCTTTGTATAGAGCTTTTTGTTGTCAAAATGGTAAAAATCTTAATTCATTACATCATTTTAAGGTTATTTGAAAGAAAATTCAATACTTTCATGTAATGCCTTTCCTTAACTCCTAAGAAGAAGGAATCTACTTACAAATCCCAAATTAGAATTTAATGTTTGAGATGGGGCTTATACACAAGATTATATTCTTTCAAAACAAAAGGAAAAGCAATGATAGTTAGTATTACAGAATCTTTAAAACTATTTGAACCTAAAAATGATTTATTTGATTACAATAAAATGACCAGCCAGTTATTTTTAAATTAACCTTTTAGTGTTATCTGAATCTTTTTCTTGAATTTCATTTTTCTAGGTATTTCCAAGATGACTAAATTAACTCGCCTCAGCATAAATAATAATCTTCTCACTGGTTTGGAACAGGATACTTTTGATAACATGCTTCATCTTCATTCCCTTTCTCTTGAGAACAACAGAATCACTTCATTGAGTGGTTTACAAAAATCTTTCACTCTTGTTGAATTATATATAAGCAATAACTATATTGCCGTCAATCAGGAGATGTATAATTTAAAGGTAATCATCTGGGGTAGTAATTTTTTTGTTTTTTAAAATATTTATTGTTTCTTTATATTATGAAAGTAATGCATGTTTACTGCACAGAATTTGGAAAATATAAAGAAAATAAAAATAACAGATTTATTAAAATTTATTTGCATTCAATTTATGTACACATACAAACATATACATGTGTAAACATAATGTCCCCATTTGCTATCCTTCTAGGGTAACTTTTTTTTAATTCTCAAGTGTGATAACCCAAACCTATTCCTTCTAACTAGTGCCTTCTTCAATATTTCCAGGGATTCTTTAGCATTCTCCTGTTCTCAGTACAATTCCTGATATTCTCTCACTGTTCTCTTACCAGTTGGCTCAAACTTGGTCACATTTGCTCAGATTTGCTTTTTTTAATTCCCTCAAAGAAACCACTAATTTAAGGCTATTGTATAATAGGATTAAAAAAGGTTTGATCAAAATGGAGGGTTTCTATAGCACAGAACAAGAATTTACTTCAAATGTCATATGTGACTTGTTTCTGAAGTTCAGTGGCCATTTTCTAACACTATGAGTCTTACACTGCCCTCTCCTTTTGCTGATACAATATTATTATGACTTTATCTCTTACCAAAAACTTGTGTCCATTTCCTGTCTTTTCTTAGTTCAGATTTCTCTGCATTCCATTCTCCCAATACAATTACTACTTTTAGAGCTAGGGAGGCAACCTAATCAACAACACCAGCAACACAATAAGCCACCTCACATTATGATGCACAGTAGTTTTACTCCCCTCTTATCTTCACCTCTCCCTTTCATACCTACCAAGACCCTTCCTTCACAACAAAGGCATATCAAGGTGTCTGGTCTAATAAGACAGCACATTTCCCTTAAGATGAATTCTACTACCCTCTCAGAAAGTAGAAGCACTTCAGTTTTATTGCTTTTCAAATACCAGTGTCTTTTATTCCTGTTATATCTATATAGACACATATGTACCATTTATTAAGCCATTATTCCATAAATGAAGTATATTTGTCTTAAACATAGTAAAGTTCGCTCTAAGACTTTACCATTTATAGAGAATATATTTGGCACTAGTATCCTAAAAAGTATTCTGATTATATAACATAGACTATTGAGATATTGCACAAAATTATACCTTAGTGGTCTGAAAGGGTAACCCTTGCACTTAAAAGTGCACTTAGGCTGGGCATGGTTGCTTATGCCTATAATTTCAGCACTTTGGGAGGCCATGGTGGGAGGATCACTTGAGCCGAGGAGTTTGAGGTTGCAATGAGCTATGATCTCACCACTGCACTCCAGCCTGAGCAACAGAGTGAGACCTCATCTTTAACAACAAAAAAAGTGCACTTAAAAGCACTGAAATCCTATGGAATAATAGATAATTCTAATATTAAAATTTGAGAATGGCTAACCTCTTACTAGAGTGTTTTAAATATGCATATGGATAAATGTATGTATTTTATTACCTAGGGTTTATGCAACTTGGTCATTCTGGACATGTGTGGAAATATTATTGTATGGAATCAAGAAAACTACCGGTTGTTTGTAATATTTCATCTTCCAGAACTGAAAGCTTTGGATGGAATACCAATTGTAAGTTGTTTTATGACTTATAATATTTGCTCTAAGCTGCATACTCACGTATTCATAGGACATAGTTATTTTGAACATTGCTTTATCACTAGCATGATAGCCAAATTTACTAGACTTAATACAGTCTAGATCTGGGTTTTTAAATTTTGTCATCTGGCTGATTCTTAATTGTCTGAATTGTGGTGGAAAGGGAGGGAAAATGCTGCTTACGATAGAACCCACTGAATTCAATGCCTAAAAGGTAAAGAACACAATTTTATGGGACAGGGTAGAAAAATTATGCTCTGGAGCTTTACCATCCTCTTAAGCCTAAATGCAGCTTTCTATTTTCTGGGGAAATATAGTTGCTAATATTAATAATTAAGAAAAAATATATTTGAACCAAAAATGTGGTATGTCAACATTACTAAGTAAGCTGAAAAGAAAAATAGACACAGACCCTAGGACTGAATGTGAAAGCAACATTTGGATACTTGGATTCTATAACAAGCAAATTCATAGGGCTCCTGTTTTCCACATAACAAGGTAAATACATGACAAGTGTGCAAAGAATAAAAGGTTTCCCTGTGTAATGTTGCCCAGCTCCAATCAGACAAGAAAACACATCAAACTTTCCAGAAAAGTGAAAGACAATTCATGATCATTTAGTACTCTGAAGTATACCAAGATTACTAATCCTAGTCCTGCTGTTTTCTGGCCCCTCCTCAGAATGGACCACTAAAACATTCTCACTGCAACACATGAAAATTCCCTAGCACATTGTATACTGGGTTTTATTTAGTTGTTAGCTTTCACTAAAGAATGTTTTAAACATAGTCCTATGAGATTAGTACTGTATTTACTTTAAAGATGTTGTTGAGGATCTTATCTGTCCTATCTCTCTGTACCTTCATTTGAAGGGCCACATGAGAAAGCACTTTTAGAAATAAATGTAGGAGAAACATTTTCCCTAAGGAAAAGTTTTGTTCTGCTCACTAACAATGAGTGTATTAGTCTGTTTTCATGCTACTAATAAAGACATACCCAAGACTGGGCAATTTATAAAGGAAAGAGGTTTAATGGACTCACAGTTCCACATGGCTGGGGAGGCCTCACAATCATAGTGGAAGACGAAGAGCAAAGTCATGTCTTACATGGCAGCATGCAAGGGAGCAAGTGCAGGGGAACTCCTCTTTATAAAACCATCAGATCCCATGAGACTTATTAACTATCACAAGAACAGCTGAGAAAAACCACCCCCATGATTCAATTACCTCCCACTGGGTCCTTCTCCTGACATGTGGGAATTATCACAATTCAAGGTGAGATTTGGGTGAGGACACAGAGCCAAACCATATCATTTCACCCTGGCCCCTCCCAAATCTCATGTCCTCACATTTCAAAACCAATCATGCCTCCCCAACAGTCCCCCAAAGTCTTAACTCATTTCAGCATTAGTTCAAAATTCCACATTCCATAGTCTGATCTGAGAGAAGTCAAGTCCCTTCTGCCTATGAGCCTGTACAATCAAAAGCAAGTTAGTTACTTCCTAGATACAATGGGAGTACAGGTATTGGGTAAATACACCCGTTCCAAATGGGAGAAATTGGCCAAAACAAAGGGGCTACAGGCCACATGTGAGTCCAAAATCCAGTGAGGCAGTCAAGTCTTAAAGCTCTGAAATGATCTCCTTTGACTCCATGTCTCACATCCAGGTCATGCTAATGCAAGAGGTGGGCTCCGATGGCCTTGGGCAACTCCGCCCCTGAGGCTTTGCTGGATACAGTCTCCCTCCAGTTGCTTTCACTGGCTGGCATTGAGTGTCTGTGGCTTTTCCAGGTGCACAGTGCAAGCTGTGGGTGGATCTACCATTCTAGGGATTGGAAGACGGTGGTTCTCTTCTCACAGCTCCAGTAGGCAGTGCCCCAGAGGGACTCTGTGCGGGGGCTCCGACCCCCACATTTCTTTTTGGCATTGCCCTAGCAGAGGTTCTCCATGAGGGCTCCACCCCTGCAATAGGCTTATGCCTGGATATCCAGGCATTTCCATACACCCTCTGAAATCTAGGCGGAGGTTCCCAAACCTCAGTTAGTGACTTCTGTGTACCCACAGGACCAACACCACATCAAAGCTGCCAAGGCTTGGGGCTTACACCCTCTAAAACCATGGCTTCAGCTATATATTGGCTCCTTTTAGCCATGGCTGGAGTGACTGAGACATAGGGTATCAAGTCTCTAGACTGCATACAGTAGAGGGGGATCCTAGACCCCTCTAGGAAACCATTTTTGCCTTCTAGGCCTCCAGGCCTGTGATGAGAGGGGCTGCTGTGAAGGTCTCTGACATGCCCTAGAGACCTTTTCCCCATTGTCTTGGTGATTTCCACTTGGCACCTCATTATTTATGCAAATTTCTGTAGCCAGCCTGACTTTCTCCCCAGAAAATGGGATTTTCTTTTCTACTGCATCATCAGGCTGAAAATTTTTCAAACTTTTATGTTCTGCTTCCTCTTGAACACTTTGCCACTTAGAAATGTCTTTCACCAGATACCCTTAGTCATCTCTCTCACGTTCAAAGTTCCACAGATCTCTAGGGCTGGGGCAAAATGCCACCAATCTCTTTGCATAGCAAGAGTGACCTTTACTCCAGTTCCCAACTAGTTCCTTATCTCCATCTGAGAACACCTCAGCCTGGACCGTATTGTCCATGTCACTGTCAGCATTTTGGTCAAAGCAATGCAACAAGTCTCTAGGAAGTTACAAACTTTCCCACATTTTCCTATCTTCTTCTAAGCCCTCCAAACTGTTCCAGCCTCTTCCTGTTACCCATTTCCAAAGTCACTTCCACATTTTCAGGTATCTTCACAGCAGCAAGTGACTCTACTGGTACCAACTTACTGTATTAGTCTGTTCTTATGCCACCAATAAAGACATCCTGAGATTGTTTTTGTTTGTTTGTTTGTTTTTTGAGACAGAGTCTCCCGCTGTCACCAGGCTGGAGTGCAGCGGTGCAATCTCAGCTCACTGCAACTTCTGCCTCCCAGATTCAAACGATTCTCCTGCCTCAGCCTCCGGAGTAGCTGGGACTACAGGCACACACCACCATGCCCAGCTATTTTTTTTATTTTTAATAGAGATAGGTTTTGCCATGTTGACCAAAATGTTCTCAATCTCCTGACCTCATGATCCACCTGCCTCAGCCTCCCAAAGTGTTGGGACTATAGGCGTGAGCCACCATGCCTGGCCTGAGATTGCGTAATTTATAAAGGAAAGAAATTACTGGACTCACAGTTCCACATGGCTGGCGAGGCTTCACAATCGTGGCAGAAGATGAAGGAAGACCAAAGGCATGTCTTACATGGTGGCAGGCAAGACAGCATGTGCAGGGAACTCCCCTTTGTAAAACCATGAGATGTCATGAGACTTATTCACTAACATGAGAACAACACTATCACAAGAACAGGAAAAATCCACCCCTATGATTCACTTACCTCCCACTGGGTCCCTTCCACAACATGTAGAGATTATTACAATTCAAAGTGAGATTTTGGTGGGGACACAGAGCCAATCCATATCAATGAGTATTATTTAATTATATTCCTTTTCACTTTACCTAAAAGCTCAGGACCAAATTTATGATTCAATAATATAAACCCTATAGGGTCTTATAGTCTTTTTGTTACTAATCCTAGTTTCATTCTATTCTAGCTTATATTGTTCTTTATCTTGATTTTCATTATTTATGATTTGCATTTTACTATTTGATTATATGTGTTTCCTGTAAGCTGCCACAAATTATTTGTGGAATGAGGCAGAATATAAATGTATGAATTAATAATTGGACATGAAGACTAAACTGAAGAATTTAGATTTTAAATGCAAGGAATGAAAATGCATTGGATTTGAAGGGCAAGGAAAAGGAAGAGTAAAAGATGTCTACAAGCTTTGAGTCTATGCCAATAAAAAATACCATAACAGAATATGAATATAAATAAGAAGAAAAGCAAATTGGGGGTATAAGATGATTAGTATTGGACATTAGTTTTATATGACAGAAGATCATTTGACTGGAGATGTCAAGCAGGCAGTTGAAATCACAGGATTACATTTGGATATGAAAATTTACTTTACATTTGTTTGGACTTGAAATGAAGAGAGTTAACAGTTAAGACCAAAAGCATATGCAATATTTTCTAAGGGAAGAGAGTAGAGAAAGTAAAGAAATCTAAGTGACACTCTATTACTTTCATTTATTAAAGATATGTAGAAAAAGAAGTCAGGAAAAGTGGATGCAGAGGTAGGTAAGAGAGCAATTTATAATGCTAGAGTGTCTGAGACATAAACAAACTTTGGCAATGGCATAGTCCAAATCCTTTATGTATGAACACAAGGAACTCTAGTGAAGTTACATGACTTCTTCCAAGTTACATGACTCTTTAATGGTAAATCATGGGCAGCTGAGCCTCACTCTCTGTCCAACACTGTCTAGACATATAGTTACATTGCCTTCTTTGGAGTTGAAGTAGAAACCAAGGGAGGGCATAGACTAGGAAGAACCAAAGAGCAATTTGGGTAGTTGTGTTTTCATTTTATCTTTTGTTCCCACATACTTTTATTTTTAAAAGATTTTTTTTTTGCATTAAGGATGCATATTCTCAATTTAGATATGAAGTTTTAATGGAGTAGAAAAAAAGAAGGGAGTTTGAGTAAAAGTAGATCAAATGACTTACCATTTTTATTTAGATCATGTTCAAGCCATTTGTCTGAAATAGAATGCCAAACAATAGCCATTGGGCCAAATGTGGCCTGCCACCTGTTTTTGTAGATAAAATTTTGTTAGAACACATCCATGATTGTTTGTTTATATATCGTCTATGACTGCTTTCACACTGCAGTGGCAAAATTAAATAGTTGTAACAGAGAAGCTATCATTCCCAAAGGCTAAAATACTGACTGACTCTTTACAGGAAAACTGTAGAAAACATTTACCAACCCTTGATTTAGGACACTAATCATATGTTGCTTGTATAATTATGAAAAACACAAAACCAATGGTATTTCTAATGATGTATTAATATGTTTTAAAACTTATTTTGAGATTTTATTATTGAGGATTCAACAAGAGAAGCAGAACTAGTAAGATAGATCTACATACAGAGATGTCTATGTCTATATAGAGATATATAAATATCAAGGAATACTTAATAATTGAGAGGACTGCCTAAACAAGTGTGAGGTCCATAGGACAGGCCATCAGGAATGGAAGATTATGGGCAGGCATAGATGAAAGCTACTGTCTATGAGTGGATTTTCTTCAGGAAAATTTTTTCTTCCAGGATGTCTCAACCTCTGCTTTTAAAGGCTTGCAATTGTTTGAATCAGGCCCATCCAGATTATTCAAGATGATCTCCTTATTGAAAGTCAACTGAGTAGGAGCTTTAATTATGTCTATAAAATTCCTTCACAGCAATACCTAGATCATTTGTTAAAATAACTGGGAACTCTAGCTTCAAATATTTTGCAGCTCTGTTGTTGGTGCATACACGAATAAGATTGTTATGTCTTCTTAGTGGACTGACCCTTTTATCAGTAGATAATGGCCTCTCTGACTCTGGTAATTTCCTTTGCTTCAAAGTTTACTCCCTCTGAGGTTAATGAAGCCACTCCTGCTTTCTTTTGATTAATGTTTAGGATATCTTTTTCCATTCTTTTACTTTCAACCTGCATATATTATTATATTTGAAGTGAGTTTCTTGTTGATAGCATACAATTGGATCATGTTCCTTTATCTGTTGCTAATTTTTATCTTTTAATTGATGAACAAAGACCATTTATATTTCATATAGTAAATTGACCTGTTAGGGTTTAAATCTACCATTTTGTTTTCTTATTGTATATTTGCTTCCTTTGTTTATCTTTCTTCTGTTTTCTTTTTTGTGCCTTCCTATGGGCTTCTTGAACATATTTTGGACTTCTATTTTTATTTGCTCGTAGTGTTTTTTAGTGTATCTCTTCATATAGTTTTTTTAAGTGGTTGTTGTATTACAATGTATATACATAACTTATTATAGTCTGTTAGTGTTGACATTTTACCAGTTTGAGTAAAGTGTAGAAATGTTACTTTCCTTTCAGTCTATTTCTCCTCCTCCCCTGTTTATGTATATAATTTTCATTATATACATTGAGAACCAATGAGACAATGTTATAGTTTTTTTACATCAATCAATCAAAGATAACCTAGAAAAATCGAGAAGGGAAGTTCATTAATACTCTTTCCATTGTGCTTTCCTCTTTCTTGGCATTCCAAGTTATTTCTTTTTTTTCTTTCCATTTCAAGGACTTCCTTTAGTCATTTCTTAGGGTAGGGCTGCTGGTAACAACTTGCTTAGTTTTTCTTCCTCTGAGAATGTCTTGATTTCTCTTTTTATTTCTGAATGATATTTTCTCTGGGTATAGAATTCTGGGTTGATGTTTCTCTTTCACCACTTTAAAAATATTGTGCCACATATTCTGGTTTCCATGGTTTCTGATTAGAAATCTGCTGTCATTCACATTGTTTTTCCCTTATAAGATTTAATTCCTCTGTCACTGTTTTCATGACTTTTTCTCTGTCATTAGTTTCCAGAAATTTGATTCTGATTATTCTTATGTGTCCTTGCATGGACTGGGGTTTTTTTTTTTTTTTCCTGTCTGAGGTTTACTTAGCTTCTTACTTAGCTTCTTGGTTTATGTCTTTTGCCAAATTTGGAAGATTTTTGGTTATAATTTCTTCAAATACTTTTTCAGCCCCACACTATTTCTCTTTTTTTCTATGAATCCAGTGATACTAATATTAAACCTTTTGTATGGTTCCGCAAGTACAAGATATGTCCATCTTGGTAAAGTGGGGCTCATTTATTTATGGGTCTATTTTCTCTCTTGTTCATACTGGGTAATTTCTATTGTTCTGTCTTCAAGTTCAGTGATTCTTTTCTCTTTTCTCTCCACTCTGCTGTTGAGTCCCTATCCATTGAATTTATTTGTTTATAGGATTTTTTTCATTCTAAACTTTTCATTTAATTCTTCATATCTTCTATTGCTTTGCTATTACTTATCTCTTTGCTAAGGGTTTCCATTTTTTCATTTGTTTCAAGTATGTTCATGATTGCTTATTAAAGCATTTTTGCTTTGACTGCTTTGAAATACTTGTCAACCAATTAAAACTATTTGTGTCATTTCAGAATTGGCATCTGTTGATTGTCTTTTCACATTCAAGTTGAGATGTTCTTGGTTCTTGGCATGACATATTTTTTATTTTATTCTGGACATTTTGGGTATTTTCTGGATCTTATTTAAATCTATTTTAGCAAGCCTCCCCTTGACACTGTACCAGTGAGAAGATGACAGGAACCACTTTGTTGCTGTGAGGTGGGAGACAGAAGTCCAACTTCCTCCATTTGGCCTCTGGTGACAACCTGGAGGTGTGTACTTCATTAACTGCTAGGCTACAGTAGGAGTTCATGCTTCCCACCAGGCCCCAATAATTTAGTCTGGCTGGGAAGGAAGGAACTCCTTGTTACTATTTCCCACAAGCCTCCACTGATTCATCCTGGCTGGAAGAGACAGGAATTCCTAATTGATGCTTCACAAATAACTCATTATTACTGGGTAGAAGTGGGAATCCAGGTTCCCCATGTTATCTACAATAATACTTGTATGTACAGGGTGGGGAAGTGTGTTACTGCTGAAGGTGGATGAAAGTCCAGGTTCCCACTCAGCAGGTAGATGATGGAGAAGTGCCTTGTTACAGATGTGCACTGGTGAAAGTCTAAGCAGTCCATTCTGCTTTTACTGATGGGCATGAAGTTGGGGCCACAGTTTATTCTGTAGGGTTTAGCAGGAGTAGGCTTGTTATTGTCTAAAGTTTTCTGCTGTGCTAGGCTTCCCCTTTCCTGATCCTTTGACTGGAGAGAGCAGGATTTTTGTGGACTTTGTCTGGTTTTTTCTTATTGTCATTTCTGGGTTTCTAGCTTCTCCACCACCCAGTATAGATTATGAAGCAAAGAAAATCCAGGGTGTCATTCCTCAGGTCCTAAGGTACCTACCTGGTCTTCCTTCTTCTCCACATCGTTCAGTGTTCTTATGTTTGGTTTTAATTTTTTTAATTAAAAAAATTTTTTAGAGACAGAGTCTCACTCCATCACCCAGATTGGAAGCCAGTGGCATGATCATAGCTCACTGCAGCCTCTGAACTCCTGTGCTCAAGACATCCTCTGGCCTCAGCCTCCCACATAGCTACGACTACAAGCATGTGCCACTGTACTTGACTAATTATTTTTTATTTTTAGTAGAGTCAGGGTCTCACTTTGTTTCCCAGGTTCATCTCGAACTTCTGGATTCAAACAATCCTCCCACCTTGGCCTCCCAATATGCTAGGATTATAGATGTTAGCCACCTTTCCCTGCCTTATGTTTGTTTCATAAATAATGTACAGGATTTAGCTCTACTTAGTAGGAGGAATTGGGAGAAATGAGTCCACTGAATTTTTACCTGAAACCAGAGAACTATGTGATTTAGTCATCTGTAACACAGGACATCATTTTCTAAATGTCTTCATATAGGAACCACCAGAGACTTGAGAGTGCAAAAGATTTGTTTGGTGGTAGACTTACTTCTGACATGATTGCAGAACAACAAGGACATTCCAACTTCACCCAAATGCAAGAACTAAATTGGACTTCATCATCCATTAGGTACAATCATTTTATCATATGCCTTTTTACATTATAATTAATTTCTATAATTATTATCATTTTTCTGAACCATATACATTTATATGTCTTATCTAAATATAATCAATTCATAAAATTATCTACCCTAATGCAAAGGTTCATGCTAAGTAATTAGCATTTTCTGAGGCGTGGTCTCAAAAAATAGCTCACTGCAGCTTCAACCTTGCAGGTTTAATCTATCCTCCTACTACAGGCACGTGTCATCCAGCATGGCTAATTTTCTTTGTATTTTTTGTGGAGACAGCATTTATGCCATGTTTCCAGGCTGGTCTCCAATCATGGGCTCAAGTGATTGACCTGCCTCAGTCTCCCAAAGTGTTGGAATTTCAGGTGTGAGCCACTGTGCCCAGCCTAAAATGTAAAATTCCTTTGTATAACATAAAAGACCCTTTATTACCTGTCCATTATCTCTTGTAGTCCTTTCGTTACTGCCCATGACATTTATATTTCAGAAATTCTGAAATATTCTAGTTACTGAATCTCCATCATAAGATGCTCTTTCATGTTTGTTTCTGCCTTTGTTTGTACCTGTTGCACTGCCTAGAACTATTTTCTGCTAATTTACTTGACAAATACCTACAAATCCTCCAAATAGCATCTAAAGATCTCTCTCCTCCATGCTGTCATCCTTGACTTTTTAAAAACATATTTTCTTTCCCTGAAATGCCATTACATTGGTATGATAGAGATGCTAACTCTATCATAGCAATTCTCCTCTTTATTTTCATTTCTCTGGTTCCCACTTCTTGGGGGCTGAAACATTTCTTTCATCTTTGTTGTAGGCTTTCCAAACACATTTTCTGCACTTAGGAAATACTAATGAAAATATGTTGAATGAATAAATGAATGAATGAATGACTTAATGGGTAAATGTCATAATTATAACTTCAAGTTTAGGATTTGTTTAGAGAAGTGCTTAGGAAAAGGGATGTAGTTTTATGCTCTTCTCTGTCATGGCTCAAATGAAGGCATAGCTATGGACTGGGAATCAAGAATTTTGCTTAATTACCAAAATGTTCACACAGATGGAATGCCATAAAAGTTTCCAAAAGATCCCACAGAAACTCTACCTTCAAAGACATTACCTGCTTTTCCTTTCCTTTTCCATCCCTAACCACTTCCTGGTATTTCAGAAATGACCTACTTCTTATATATCATCTGAAGTTCATAACCTGAAAATCTTATAATTTACTATATCAATTTCACTATGATTTCATGAACATATATGTGAATTTATAAAGTAGAAATGTCTCTTTTACAAGTTTCTTCTTTAATAGTGCTATGTTTATATGGTAATAGATGTGGTTTTTTTTAAAGCAACCAAATTCGATGTCACTTTCTTGCATATATACCCAACCAAAATATATATTCAGCTAATCATTTAACCAATTCATTTTACATTAATTATTTTTGTATTTGTCAGATGAGACTTTTTTAATGCCTTTGGTAGTTGTATATGAGGGAACTCACCTTTTCTTATATTTTCCTGTCCTATTAAAATAATAACTATATTTACTTTGTCTAAATTCAGAACTGTGGATTTGATTCCGGTCGACCAATTTAGAAATGTGTGTAATGTGAATCTACAGAACAATAATCTTACCTCATTCAGTGGATTAATCTATCTACCTAATGTGAAGGTGAGTCACTCACAAATTATTTTTTCTTTCAAGGTTTCCAATGCAAGTTATTATCTTCTTTACTTTGAATTAAATAGTGTTTCCATGTTATTAAAGTAGATAATTTATTCATTAATTTTCTTTGGGGTTTTTTGTTTGTTTGGTTGGTTTTTACTAAGCAAGAAAAAAATGTTACCTTCCAAAGTGATGTTGGTTTGACCTTAGTTTTATGTGATTGTCACATATACAGTAAATCTTCCTCTGTAGTCAGAGATGGGATTGAAAGCAGGTATGGAATGAAGTTTCAAGGTTCTTTAAACGGCCTTATAGCCTCCGTTCTTATTTCCTTGACTCAGCCATCTACTAAGGCCTTTTAAACATAGGTAAAGAGCTGTCTCTTCGACTAAAAATTATATCATCCTTGTCAGGTTTGGAGAAATCAGGAGTACAACTTGAGAAAGTTGAGATGCTTTCTAGGATCTTCATTATTTTATGTGAAGTATTATAATTTCCCAGAATGTCAGATTAAAAACACATTCAAAACTAAATCTTAGATTACTTAGGATATAAACATTTGTTGTTTTAGCACTAATATATTATTAAATTATGTGGTATATTCCAAGTTTTATCCATACAATTTTTAATAGTTTCTAGGATTTCTGATTAATAAGATATTCTTTCTGTAGGTCTTATGCCTCAACTATAATCATATTGAATCAATCATACCCAGACTAAAGCCTCAGACTCACTTAACCAATAGACAACTACTGTACCAGAAAGTGCCTTCAAGTGGCTATGGACAGCAAGGAATTCAAAAACAAACAGGTACTATTCTTTATTTTTGTGATTATAAATTATTTTGGTTGGGAATTTTAAAAGCAGTTAATCACATTAATGATAGCAGTAACACATTCCACTACATAACATTTAGCTTATTGTAATACCTATTTTATTTAATAGCTACATGCCAAAAATAAACTTCATAAATAAAAAGATACTCAAAATATTTCTCTCATTGTTTATTATCTACCTTCTCTATTTCAAACCTATATTGTGAATAAAAGGGCAAAAAAAAAAGCCTTATAATGCATGTTTGATGACCTTGGGTGTCCTTTTTTAAAATTGAGGTACAATTCACATGCCATAAAACTCACCCTGTGTGTACAATTCAGTAATCTTTAGTTCATTCATCATAAACATTTTTATCACCCCACAAAGGAACCTTATACACGGTAGCATGGACATGGGTTTTTTTTAGCATTTCTTTTGCTTTTATTTCTAAGTTATTTATCTGGTCACTTAATGACCCAGCACCAATAGAACAGATACTTTATGCAAAAAATGAGGACAAACGTTCCACCTCCTTACACATTTTTGATAGAACATATAGATATACATTACATAATATATATCATGTATTATATAATGTTTATCTCCAAATCAGAATATTTTCATTCCATTTTTCCCAATAAAGAACACTCCTTGTGCTTTTTATTACCTCTATTGAAGTACAATTTCCATGCAACAAAATTCACCAATTTTAGTGTAAAGTTTAATGAATTTTGACAAATGTATTGAATCATATAACCCATACCACAATCAAAATACAAAATATTTCCTATTCCAAAAAGTTCCTTTGTAATCCCTCCCCTGACACCCTGACACTTGGCAACAGCCACTAATCTGCTCTCTCTCACTATAATTTTGCCTTTTTCTAGAATTTCATATAATTGGAATATATAGTTAATAGGTTTTGTGTCTGGCTCCTTTTACTTAGCATAATGCTTTTGAGTTCATTCATTTTGTTGCAAGTGTCAGTAATTTATTTTGTTTTATTGCTGAATAGTACTCCTTTATATGTATTATATGACAAGTTGTTTATGCATTTATCATTGATGAACGTTTTGGTTGTTCCCAATTTTAGGCTATTATGATTAAAGCTACTATGAATATTTCATTTATGTACATATTTCTTGGATCCTATTCATATTTTATTTTTCTAATAGTTTTATTGAAGTGGCAGTTTATGTATCATGTTTACTCATATTAAGTGTATAATTCAATGATTTTACTAAAATTACAGAGTTGTATAATCATGACTGCAATATAATTTAAAATATTTTCCATCTCACCAAAAAGATCCTTCATGTCCATTTACAGTCAATTTCCTTTCTCACCTATAGTCCCAAACAACCTCTCATCTATTTTCTAAGATTTGTATTTTCTAAACATTGCATATAAATGGAACCATAAACTAGGTGGTCTTGCCTCTGGCTTCTACCCTTAGCATGATGTTTTCAAGGTTCATTGTGACACTCCTTTTTATTGCTTAATATATTGGTTGTTTCACTGTATCGATATGTTACATCATGTTTATTCATACAGTTGACGGACATTTGAATTGTTTCTACTTTTGGCTGGTTCGAATAGCTGCTTTAAACATTTGTGTACAAGTATTTGTGTGCACTCGTATTTTTATTATGTCTATTTTGGGTAGATACCTATGAGTGGAATGGTTGGGTCATATGGTAACTTAACATATGGCTATTTTAGAAACTGCTAAACTGTTTTCCAAATGGTTGCACCATTTTTCATTATCACCAGCAGTGTATGAAGATTCTAATTTCTGCACATCTTTGCCAGTACTTGTTATTGCCTATCTTTTACACTGTAGTCTTTCTAGTACATTTGAACTGGTATCTTATTGTGGTTTTAATTTGCATTTCCTAATGATGAATAGTGTTGAGCAGTTTTTCATATGCTTATTAATCATTCATATATCTTCTTTGGTAAAATCTCTATTCAAATCTAAAACCTAAAAATCCTAATTGTTTAATTAGGTTGCTTGGCTTTTTATTATTGAGTGTCTTCATACTAGATGTAAGCCCTTTATTAAATAAATGATTTACAGATATTTTCTCTCAATCTGTGGCTTCTCTTTTCATTTTCTTAAATGGTGTCTTTGAAGAAATTTTAATTTTGATAAAATCTAATTTATCAACTTTTCTCTTCCAGATTACAATTTTAGTGTTATATTTAATAATTCTTTGCCTAACCTAAGGTCACGAAGATGTTCTCTTGTTTTCTTTAAAAGGTTTTATGTTTTCACTCTTTTATCTAGCCCTATGATCTATTTTGAATTAATGTTTGTGTATGTTGTGAGGTATGAGTGAGGTCTAAATCCATTTTTGTATGTGGATATTCAGTTGTCCAAGCACCATTTCTTTAGACACTCTCATTTCCTCTATTGAATTGTTTTGGCACCTTTGCTAAAAATCAGTTGACCATAAATGTAAGAGTTTATTTCTGTACTCAGTTATGTTCCATTGATCTGTATATCTGTTCTTTTGTACCAGTACTAGAATGGTTTGATTACTGTGGTTTTAAAAAATTTTTTTAAATCAGTGAATTAAGCCCTCCAACTTTGTTCTTTTAAAAGTTTGTTTTGAATATTCTAAATTCTTTGCATTTCTTTATAAATTTTATGATAAGATGGTTATTCACAGTGAGTGGGGGGGATGTCTTCTGGATTTTTGATAGAGATTGCATTAAATGAATCTATTGCTCAGTTTGGGAGAATTGCCATTTTAGTAATATGAAATCTTCTAATCCATACACATGGAATATTTCTCTATTTATTTAGCTCATTGTTAATTTTTCTCAGTAATGTTTTGTAGTTTTCCGTGTACAGATTTTCTACTTCTTTTTCATTAAATTTATGCTGAAGTATTTTATTCTTTTCTATACTTTGTGAAAAGAGTTTTTGCTTAATTCATTTCAGATTATTTATTACTGGTAGGTAGAAAATTCAGCTGATTTTTGTACATTAATCTTTTATCCTATGACCTTGCTGATTTCCTTTATTGCTTCAAGTATTTTTTTGGTGGATTCTTTAGGATTTTCTAAACACAAGATCATGTCATCTGAAAATAAAGACAGTTTTATTTATTCCTTTCCAATCTGAATGCATTTTTTCTTGCCTGATTGCATTTGCCATTGCTTTTCATTGTAATACCTTATGTACTTCTTTATTAAAGAATAAGAAAGTAGTATTATGTAAAACATAAACAGACTATGTATTATAGCTTAATTCTGATAGTAAATTTATTTTTTCTTGTCAGTTTATAGTAAACACATACTGAACTATCTTTTCATGATATAGGTCATTTGAAGTTAAGTTTATGGCCTCAAACTTACCTATGTGTTTCAGAGATATAATGAGCAGTGAAAATTTGCCTCCAATAATGCACAGTTTAGAAGTTCTTCATTTGGGCTACAATGGAATTTGTAATTTGATCCAGCTACAACTTAACAGACTAAGAAATTTAAAATTCCTCTTTCTACAGGGTGAGTAAAAATACTATTATTGTATAAGTCATTATTTTTAAAAGCTGACTTATCATTCTGTTTTAATAAGCAAATAAAAGCATCAACATTTACTCAAACAAATTCACAGACAAAAATATTTTAGTAATCACAAATGGGGTTTTCTTGGGTTACTTACATATTTTTAGAAACCATTTTTAAAGGTCAATGCAGTATTCAGAGAATATATAGAGTATTACATCATAATTTACTTGTATATTCTATTCAACTTAAAAACCAATTAAAAAAATAACCAGTGGGTAATTCACAAGTATTTATTAAACCCAGAACTGTGGTAAGAACTGTGAAAGATGTGGAAGTAGTATATTATTATAATTATATATCATTGAAATCCTTGATCTAAGTAGTTTAAGATCTGTGGAGATGTACTGAGACAAAGATGAATTAAGCTCAGACTATGTATTATTAACTTAAGTGCAATAGAAGTTCAGATAAAAGAGAAAAGATTAACTCCTCCACATGCATAGAGCTCTTTAAAGGAGTGATAGTATATAGATTGAAGGTGAGCATTACTGAGAGCTTTGCAAGCAGGGGGGAGGAGGAAAAAAGCCGCAGGACATGACTGTGGTGTCTGTGGGCCAAAACTTGAAAAGGGACCAACCTGATGAGAACAAAGAATATGCACTTTTGTAAGAGAGTTGTAATCTTCTAAACATGATCAACTTGATAAATAATGCTCATTTCAATGTATGTGTTCATTTTATTTAATTTTAATTTAAATAATCCTCATTATAGTAGTTTTGTATTTAAAGTTCCGGGATACTTGTGCAGAATGTGCAAGTTTATTACATAGGTATACATGTGCCATGGTGGTTTGCAGCACCTATCAACCCATCATCTCCATTAGGTATTTCTCCTAATGCTATCCCTTCCCTTGCCCCTCAACGCCTGACAGGCCCTGGTGTCTGATGTTCCCCTCCCTATATCCACATGTTCTCATTGTTCAGCTCCCACTTATGAGTGAGAACATGTGGTGTTGGTTTTCTGTTCCTGTGTTAGTTTGTTGAGAATGATGGTTTCCAGTTTCATCCATGTCCCTGAAAAGGACATGAACTCATTCTTTTTTAGGGCTACATAGTGTTCCACAGTGTATATAGGCCACATTTGCTTTATCCAGTCTAACATTAATGGGCATTTGGGTTGGTTCCAAGTCTTTGCTATTGTGAATGGTGCTGCAATAAACATATGTGTGCATGTGTCCTTATAGTAGAATTATTTATAATCCTTTGGGTATACCCAGTAATGGGATTCCTGGGTCAAATGGTATTTCTGATTCTAGATCCTTGAGGAGATTGCCACACTGTCTTCCACAGTGGTTGAACTAATTTACACTCCCATCAACAATTAGCAGTTTTTTTAATTTTTTAGAATAGTGAAAATTTGAGGTTGAAAATATAGAGTAGGACCAAAGTATGGGAAGCCAAGCAGAGAAATTTGTACAGGATAATAGGTAGGAGCTTGAGACTTTTAGAAAAGTAGCATGAGAAAACACAGGGCTTGGGACATTTAGTCTAACAATAATTTTTAATGGCATAGGAGAAAGGCAGGGGAGATCCATCAGTAAGACATGTGGAGAGATACCAAGGTAGTTGACTTGAGTATAGTAACTTCTAAAAGACAGGCTTTTCTAGACCATATTTTAAAAAATTTGAATGCATCTTTTTATATATCAAAAGCACTTGTGATTTGGATCAAGAACCTGGAGACTTGGCCTTAAAAACAAGAAATTCAGGACCTCATCAAGCAGCTCTCTGACACCACAGCCAGGTAAATCCACAAAGATGGGAAAAAACCAGCGCAAAAAAGGTGAAACCACCAAAGACCAGAACACCTCTTCTCCTTCAAGGGATACAACTCCTCAACAACACAGGATCACAACTTGACTAAGAAGGAGTGTGAAGAATTGACGGAAACAGGATTCAGAAGACGGATAATAACAAACTTCTCAGAGCTAAAGGAACACGTTCTAACTCAATGCAAAGAAACCAAAAACCTTGAGAAAAGGTTAGACAAAATGCTAACTAGAATAACCAGCTTAGAAAAGAACATAAACGACTTGATGGAGTTGAAGAACACAGCACGAGAACCACGTGAAGCAAACACAAGTTTTAATAGCCGAATCGATCAAGCAGAAGAAAGGATATCAGAGATTGAAGATCAACTCAATGAAGTAAAAAGAGAAGGCAATACAAGAGAAAAAAGAGTGAAAAGAAATGAACAAAGCCTCCAAGGAATATGGGATTATGTGAAAAAACTTAATCTACGCTTGATCAGTGTACCTGACTATGACGGGAAGAATGAATTCAAGCTGGAAAACACACTCCAGGATATTATCCAGGAGAACTTCCCAAGCCTAGCAAGGCAGTCCAAATTTCAAATTCAAGAAATACAGAGATCTCCACAAAGATATTCCTCAAGAGCAACCCCAAGGCACATAATTGTCAGATTCACCAGGGTCGAAATGAAGGAAAACATGCTAAGGGCAGCCAGAGAGAAAGGTCGGGTTACCCACAAAGGGAAGCCCATCAGACTCACAGTGCATCTCTCCACAGAAACCCTACAAGCCACAAGAGAGTGGGGGCCAATATTCAACATCTTTAAAGAAAAGAACTTTCAGCCTAGAATTTCATTTCCAGCCAAACTAAGCTTCATAAGTGAAGGAGAAATAAAATCCTTTACAGACAAGCAATTATTGAGAGATTTTGTCACCGCCAGACCTGCCCTACAAGAGCTCCTGAAAGAAACACTAAGCATGGAAAGGAACAAGTACCAGTCACTGCAAAAGCAAACCAGCTGGCAAAGATCAAAAATGCAATGAAGAAAATGAGTCAACTAATGAGAAAGAAAACCAGCCAGTAACAAAATGGCAGGATCAAATTCACACATAACAATATTAACATTGAATGTAAATGGCCTAAACGCCCCAATCAAAAGACACAGACTTGCAAAAAAATTTCTGCAATCTACCCATCTGACATAAGGCTAATATCCAGAATCTACAAAGAACTAAAACAGATATATAAGAAAAAAACAAGCCCGTTCAAAAGTGGGCGAGGGATATCAACGGACACTTTTCAAACGAGGACATATATGAGGCCAACAAACATATGAAAAAATGCTCATCACCAATGGTCATTAGAGAAATGCAAATCAAAACCACACTGAGATATCATCTCACGCCAGTTAGAATGGCGATCATTAAAAAATCGGGAGACAACAGATGCTGGAGAGGATGTGGAGAAATAGGAACACTCTTACACAGTTGGTGGGAGTGTAAGTTAATTCAACCATTGTGGAAGACAGTGTGGTGACTTCTCAAGGATCTAGAAATAGAAATTCCATTTGACCCAGCAACCCCACTATTGGGTATATACCCAAAGAACTATAAATCGTTCTACTCTCAAGACACATGCACACGTATGTTCATTGCAGCCCTGTGTACAATAGCAAAGACCTGGAACCAACCCAAATGCCCATCAATGATAGACTGGACAAAGAAAATGTGGTACATATACACCATGGAATACTATGCAGCCATAAAAAACGATGAGTTCGTGTCCTTTGTAGGGACTTGGATGAATCTGGAAACCATCATTCTCAGCAAACTGACCCAAGAACAGAAAGCCAAGCACCGTATGTTTTCACTCATAGGCGGGTGTTGAACAACGAGAACACATGGACTCAGGGAGAGGAGCATCACACACAGAGGACAGTTGCAGGGGGTAGGGGAGAGACAATAGGGGATGGGGAGGGAGGGGGATAGTGGGGGAGGGAGTAACATGGGGAGAAATGCCAGATATAATATGCACCTAAAGTAAAATAAATAAATTATAAAAAAAAACAACAACAACAACAACAAAAGAAATTCAGCACAATGGCAGATCTTTTTTTTTTAAAAAAATTATTTTAGATTCAAGGGGTACATGTGTATGTTTGTTAACATGGTTTGTGTACTGGTGTGAATTGAGCTGCTAGTGTACCCATTACCCAAATAGTGAATATAGTATCCAATAGGTAATTTTTCAACTCTCACCCCCTCTCCCATTCTCTCACTTTTGCAGTGTACTTATTGTTGGTGTGTACTTACTGTGTACTTATTGTTTAGCTCCTATGCGTAGGAGATAGAAAAATTTAATTTTCTGTTTCTGAGTTAGTTCACTGTGGATAATGGCCTCCAGCTCCATCCAGGTTGCTGCAGAGGGCATGATTCCATTCTTTTTATGGCTGTGACAGATTGGTTTTTGTTTTTGTGTTTTATTGGTTTGTGTTCATTTTTTGAGAAAGGGTCTCTATCACCCAGGCTGAAGTGCACTGGCACAATCATAGCTCACTGCAGCCTCAACCTCCAGAGCTCAAGTGATCCTCCCACCTCAGCCTCCTGAGTAGTTGGGACTACAGGCTTGTGCCACCATGCCTGGCTAATTTTTTAATTTTAATTTTTTTTTTGTAGATATGGGGGCCTCAATTTGATGCCCAGGCTAGTCTCAAACTCCTGGCCTTAAGAGATCATTTCACCTCAGCTTCCCAAAGTGGTGGGTTTACAGGCATGAGCCACCACTCCCTGCCCAGATCTTTTAAAAGATACACTGACAAACAAAAAAGCAGACAATCTAACCCTGGAAGGTCTATTTTAATCTAATAATGTAAAGGAGGAGTGTGTTCTGATGCTATGGCTAGCATGGCAAATTAGAGTAGGGCAGCCTTATGCGGGAAGTGAGGCAGTTTACTCTGACAACAGCTGCCATTTATGGAGTCACTGGGCAAGGTGTTTGTCTACATAGATTGCCATATTTAATCTCACAGCAACCCTACATGGTAAGGATTGTTATATATATTTTTATGGAAAAAAAGTGACATTCAGTGAGGTTTAATAATTTGCCAAGTTAGCACCAGTGTGTGTTATGGTACAAAGTCAAACATAGATCTGTCTACCTCCAAAGCACATGCAATTTCTACCCCGGTTGAATGACATAATAAGGGCATAGACTAGAGTGCTGTCACTGGGAGTGGTAAGAGGTGAGTCCAAAAGGCAGTTTAAAAGGAGGAAATGTTAGGACTTAGTGGCTAATTAGATATAAAATAAGGAGAAAAATTGTCCAAGATGTTTTTATAATTTCATTGGGAGATTGAGCAAAAGGAGGTACTAAAGCTAAAGTCATTGGGAAATGTTGATCATTTGGGAGAAGAGAAAGATCAGTTTGTGTGGTAACAATTTTGATGCGTGAAAAACAGAAACTTTCAAGCAATAATACTGGATCACAAGTCAGGACTAAAAATACATTATTTTAGAATGATCACAATGGAAGTGACAGGTGAAGTCATAAATGTATGTGCTTACTTAGGAAGTAAGTACAGAGGAAGGAGAATGAAAGGCTGAAAAGAGCTTTGAAGACATTCTACCCCTTTCTCTATATCTTCACCAGCATTTATTATTGCCTATCTTTTGGATAAAAGTCATTTTAACTGGGGTGAGATGAAATCTCCTTTGTATTTCTCTTATGATTAGTAATGTTGGGCATTTTTCCATATACCTGTTGGTTATTTGTCTTCTTTTGAGAAGTGTCTATGCAGACTTTTTCCTACTGAGTTGTCTAGGCTTCTTTTTTTTTTTTTTTCTTTTTTTTTTTTGAGACAGAGTCTCACTCAGTCACCAGGCGCCAGGCTGGAGTGCAGTGGCACGACCTTGGCTCACTGCAACCTCCGCTGCCCGGGTTCAAGCATTCTCCTGCCTCAGCCTCCCGAGTAGCTGGGACTACAGGCGCGCGCCACCACGCCCAGCTAATTTTTTTTGTATTTTTAGTAGAGACGGGGTTTCACCATGTTGACCAGGACGGTCTCGATCTCTTGACCTCGTGATCCGCCCGCCTCGGCCTCCCAAAGTGCTGGGATTACAGGCGTGAGCCACCGCGCCCGGCTGGGCTTCTTATATATTCTGGTTATTAATCCCTTGTTAGATGGGTAGCTTACAAATATTTTTTCCCATTCTGTGGGCTATCTCTTCACTTTGTTGATTGTTTCCTTTGCTGTGCATGAGCTTTTTAGCTTGATGCAATCCCATTTGTCAATTTTTGCTTTGGTTGTCTGTGTTTTTGAGGTATTACACAACAAATCTTTGCCAAGTCCAATGTTCTACAAAGTTTCCCTAATGCTTTCTTCTGGAAGTTTCATAGTTTGAGGTCTTAGATTTAAGTTTCTAATCCATTTTGATTTGACTTTTGTATATGACGAGAGATAGGGCTCAAGTTTCATTTCTTCTGCATATGGATATCCAGTTTTCCCAGCACCATTTATTGAAGAGACTGTTTTTTCCCCAATGTATGTTCTTAGCACCTTTGTTAAAAATGAGTTGACGGTAACTGTGTGGATTTATCTCTCGGTTCTCTATTGTGTTCCATTGGTCTATGTGTCTGTCTTTATGCCAGTTGTTATAAGGACACTAGTCATATTGAGTTAACGCTCACTCCAACGACCTCATTTAACCTTCATTATCTTTTTAAAGACCCTGTCTCCAAATACAGTCACATTTAGAGGTACCAGAGGTTAGGATTTTCACATATGAATTTGAGGGGGACACAATTCAGCCCGTAATAATCAAGGAGAATGAATATTGAATGAAATGTAGTATGGCGTACTAGAAAGAGCATTGAGCTTAAAATGTAAAAGGCCTTAAGGTAGGTCTGGTATTGCCATTTTTATGTCTTTGAGAAAGCCACTTAATTTCTCTGACCTTCAATTTTCTGATTAGAAAAAAGATATTAATATTTCCCCAGCAGTATTTTGAGGCTCTAATAGAAAATACTGTAAATATAAAAGCATTTTGTAAATTGTAGAGTCCTCATATAAGTTATCATTAATATTTATATAGCTATTGATAGCTATAATAGAGAGAAATCATAGTTTATAAATAAGGGTTTAGGGTTTTAAAGAATTAAATAAACTCTAACATGTTTAATATGGTCACAGTACCAAAATATGAGAAAGAACAGCATAATTAATGTGTATTCTTCTAACATAACAAATTAAATTATACTATTATACCTATTTGAATAATCAATATACTCAGGAAGCATATCTTTTGCAGCACTTTTATATATCTACTTTTGTCAATACCACCTTTTAATACTTAATTACTGAACAGACATTAAATCAATTAAGCACACTGTGTACATCACATCCTGATCTTTCAAACACAAATGAGAAATTTTAGCAAATATTATTTTATGATGATGCTACCTTCCTGTAAATTACATTTCAATTTCTCTTTGGAAATAAGTTTCTTGAATCCCTTACTTCTTTTGAAAAATCATCTGATTAAAAAATATTTAAATTAAAGTAGATATCCTTTAATTCAGGAAGTTTGGGCTCACCTCATATATCATGACTTATCTCTTTTTAGGTAATGAAATCAGTCAAGTTGAAGGGCTTGACAACTTAGTAGTCCTTCAGGAATTGGTAGTAGACCATAACCGCATCCGAGCATTTAATGACAGTGCTTTTGCCAAACCGAGTTCTTTGTTGGCACTTCACTTGGAAGAAAACAGACTACGAGAGCTGGGCAAATTACAATCTTTGGTAAAACTAGAGAAGCTCTTCCTAGGATATAATAAAATCCAGGTAACATTGTTACTTTTTATTATGGGATTTACAAGCTTTAATTTCTTTGAGTTCTGAACATAAAGCTTCCAAACACACCGATGAAAATATTGCTAGTACGTTATTTATCATTTATATACCATCTATATTTCAAGGCATAGAAATAGTCTGTGATGCAGAAATGTCCACCCTGCTTCTAGACTTAAGAACTGGACAAACCCACATGCACAAACTCATTAACAAAGGTTCTAAATGTTCTGTTTCCTCATCAGTCCTCTCTGAGAGCTCTCATTTGTGCCTTGACTGCTTTTGGTCCAAGTTGTTTCTGAATCTCGATTCTAGATCTTCCTTTGGCCCTTTAAACTTGTCATATGTACTTGTTCTACCTGGCATTTGAATCAACTCCTGATAATGGACTTTGACTTGGCTTTAATATTATATCTTTCCCCACTCAAGGCTTTCTTAGATAGATTCCTGCCTTAGTTTTACCTGCTCTGAATTTAACCTGTTACTTTTAGGCCACTGCGCAGGTAAGAGTTGAAGACACCTTATACAGCCCTCACATGTCTCTCAGAATTTCTGTGGTGGTCTGTTAGCTCTTCTTTTACCAACTTTTCTACTTCTGCCCATACCTCTAAGATAGCCTCAAAGACAAACTGAACTGTGGACTACCTGCTAAGGGCAGTGACCAACTCTATCTTGTCCACATTTACATTGGTGTATAGCATAGTACCTGGTACTTAATACATACTCCATTAATATTTGTTTGTGGCTCTATTTGCTATGGAGTTCAGGAAGCCTTTCTGGGGCTGATTTTTGTGAAAGCCCTGGACAAGGTTAGAAGGAAATCATGAGCCATACCCCTTTCTACATAGCGACTAGGGAATGACACAGATAAAAATAGTATACAACAAATTTATACAAATTGAAACATTCATCTGGAAAAAGCCTGCCAAAACTGGGGATGATTCTTCCTAAGCTTTACCCAGAAGAAATCTAAACAAGGAAAATTGCCCTGCTATGGAGAATCTTTCCAGTGATAGCAACTGAGCTAACAGAAAAGATTGTCAAATTAGACTTAACACTTATCAGAGATACCTTGTATCAAACTTTACAAATAATTTCAAGGACACACAGGGCCCAGGATATGCTTAGTTCCTTCTCAGGACCTTCCTTCCCACATCACACACACCATTGAGCTTAGAATAAAAGGTGAGATCTTCAAGTGAGATTCCATGAGGTGATCTAATACAGAGGGGGAGTGTTTCATTTATTAAACATCTCCATTTTAAACTTGAAATTATGTGACATTTTATAGGGATCCATGCCTTGTAATTGTATAGATTCTAGGTTTATTTATTATAGCTAGTCTTTAACCAAGGAGATCTGCTAAGAGAATAATGTAAATGAGGACCTTCTTCCTGGCAAGTATCATTGCTTTATTTGACAGGATGTGCAGTTACCAGCATGCTTACAAGGAGATTAGACCTGGTCACCTGCTTTTCCACAGGAGTGTCCCTGTCCTACCTGTCTACCCCTCTATCCCTCTTAAGTGAATGAATGGATGGAGATCAGCTGGTATAACAGCTATACTTAGTCAAACTTATTTATTATCAAAACCTAATATAGATAAATGACAACTTATATAATAGGAGAGATTCTACATATTATTGAATGAGCATTATTGATTATTTAATGACCAGTCCTTCTTTGTTTATTTTTATCCTTAAAATGTTATTTTCCATTGAATTTAGGTCGATCATTTTGCCATTAAGCTTATTCTAATCATTAATATTATAGTACCTTAATGTGACCATGCATTTAGCTGGGGAAAAAATGAAGTCAGATTCTACTGGAAACATATTGTCTTCAAACTTCTGAACTCTCACTTCAAATTTTATTTTTGAGAGAGATTCTGTCTATACCAACATGGGCAGGCTGACAGCAGCATTAATTTCCACAAAGGGGCAATCAGATTGCAAACTTTGGATTGATAAAGATTGATGGAAAGGAGAAAGCCTAGAAAAATTAGCAAAGGAGCAATATTTCAAGTGAAGGTATATGCAGCCCCTCACTGACCTACTTTAACATCCTTCAAAGCTATGTCCTTGACAAAATGTAATACATATCCTTGATTCTGGTGCAATGCTTTTTACTTAGCCATCCTGTCCAATAATGTAGATTTAACAAATTGTTGTCTATAGTCTTGCTTCTAAAGGAAGAATCACAGAAACGCAATTGAAAGATTAGTTATTTAATTCACCTTTATAGTCCCATTTGATCCCCTGTGTCTAAATGATTCCCCTACCTGCCATCCATCTACTCTGTCTACTTTTAAACATATAACTAATCACCTGAAACTGAAAATTACCCCAAGAATAGTCTATTGCTATTTCTTGTCCTCAACGAAGGCACCAATCGAGGCACAACTATTATTATGACTGCCTTAAGTGCTTATGCTGACATTGTAACACCCATTGGTATCCTGTTTAATGTTTAACAACTGGCTCTCGAAGAAGAAGAAAAATCCCTAATTAGTGACATTTACCAATTTCTGTAGTAGAATTTCTTCTATCGTAGCCAATTTCAAGCTAACATGCCATCTCACAAAATCCCTAAAAATTGCCATTTTACTCTTTGTGAGCCAGTAGTGGCACACTACTGTAAAAAAAAAAATGCTGTATATTAAAAAGGGAAGCCATCAGCCCTCTCCCCCCCCCCAATTATGGACTTATGAGTTTCCTTGATGTCTCTTTAAAGTTCATGCCATCATTATCTTCTACAAATTTAATAGTCTATTTCCCATATTAACATTTTCTGTGAAAAACAGACATTTTGATTAGGAATATTTCACTAGTGACTACTGTTATATTCGGTTTAATTTGAGAAAATAATGTAAGACTTTTCACTTTTCTGTGATTACTGATCAGGCTTTGATTCCACAGATAGAAACTGCCTGTGGGTAAAAATGCACAATATTTCTATAAATTTACAGATTTTCCAAAGCCCTCCTTTATGATACTTCCAAAATCAAAGTAGTAAAGATCGGTCATTTTAAAAATCAAATTCACTTCCAAATGATCTAAAATAGATAAATATTTTTACAGTTACTAGAAGAATTTGCTATATGTCCACTTGTAATTCCACAGAGGAATATAATCATGTCAATAACTTTGTTGTGTTACCTGAACTAGCAGCAACCTTAGTCTGAGCTTGTTGGCTAAAGTTTGTCAGAAATAGCATTTTAGAAATAATTTTGCAAAAACTAAAATGTATTTGCAAACTTTCACCAATGTTAAATGGAAGCTAATAAATAATGCTATGCAGTAGGGAAGGCAAATTGTTTAACATGAGAAATTGTTTTTCAGCTTTATATATTCCCAGAAAGTATATCAGGATGCAATCCACTCAGTATCACACATTCCCTTTTTTTAAGGTAGTGTTTAATTATGTACCTTTAAAACTTTTAGATTCCATTCACCTTTTCCACACTTCTTGGTCAATACACTGGAGGAATTAACCAAATATAATCTGAGTCCTAGAATAAATCATAATTCTGAGAAAAAATTTGGTCTTTTCTTACAAGTGCTGCTATATAGCCAATTTTCCATGTTAGACTGTTATCTTTGCAAGTCATGTATTTGAAATCTGCAGTACACAGATCTGCATTTATTCAAGAATACAGAATACTGTTACTCAAACTTACTTCAGAGCATTAAATCATGAGCTAGCTTCAATCTAACACTTACATATAATTACTTTAAATTAGTCTATATTTGAAGATGTTGAGTCTAACCAAATAACTTTTGAATAGGATATCACGGAACTGGAAAAACTTGATGTTATCTCTTCTCTCAGAGAGCTTACAGTGTATGGCAATCCAGTGAGTATGTTACTATTCTAATTTATTAGCTAATTTACTGGTAGTTGTATAAAATTTATATTTATAAGGTCTGAGAAAGGGATTTAATTTTACGTTTCGGTATGCATAGCCAGTTATCCCAGCCCAAATTTATTGAATTCTTCCAACTGATTACAGTGTAAACTGTCATTGTCATGGATTAACAAGAAAGTCTGTTTCAGGTTTCCACATTGTAATCCTTGACCTATTTTTCTATCCCTGTGCCAATATTTTTATTTGTATTATTTTTTTGTTTTTACTTTTTTGTTTCAATGAACATATTTATTTGACTGGTCATATTAGAGACAGTAGCAAAACTGATTACTTTTCTTTTTTTTCTATATCACTGCATTCTTCTTTTTTTAGTTGTACTTTAGGTTCTGGGGTACATGTGCAGATCATGCAGGACTGTTGCATAGGTACACACATGGCAATGTGGTTTGCTGCCTCCATCCCCCTGTCATTTACGTCTGGCATTTCTCCCCATGTTATCCCCCCTGACCTCCCTACTCCCTGGATGTCCCCTCCCTTGGCCCCCCGCAACAGACCCCAGTGTGTGATGCTCCCGTCCCAGTGTCCATGTATTCTCATTGTTCTAACACCCGCCTATGAGTGAGAACATGCTGTGTTTGATTTTCTGTTCTTGTGTCAGTTTGCTGAGAATGATGGTTTCCGGATTCATCCATGTCCCTACAAAGGACACAACTTCATCATTTTTTATGGCTGCATCATATTCCATGGTGTATATGTGCCACATTTTCCTTGTCCGGTCTATCGTTGATGGACATTTGGGTTGGTTCCAGGTCTTTGCTATTGTAAACAGTGCCGGTATGAATATACATGTGCATGTGTCTTTTTAATAGAATGATTTATAATCCTTTGGGTATATACCCAGTAATGAGATTGCTGAGTCAAATGGAATTTCTATTTCTAGGTCCTTGAGGAAGTGCCACACTGTCTTCCACAATGGTTGAACTAGATTACACTCCCACCAACAGTGTAAAAGTGTTGCTATTTCTCCATGTTCTCTCCAGCATCTGTTGTCTCCAGATTTTTTAATGATCTCCATTCTAACTGGGATGAGGTTGTATCTCAGTGTGGTTTTGATTTGCATTTCTCTATTAATCAGTGATGATGAGCATTTTTTTCATATGTTTGTTGGCCTCATATATGTCTTCTTTTGAAAAGTGTCTGTTCATATCTTTTGCCCACTTTTGGATGGGTTTGTTTGTTTTTCTCTTGTAAATCTAATTTAGTTCTTTGTAGATTCTGGATGTTAGCCCTTTGTCAGATGGGTAGATTGCAAAAATTTTTTCCCATTCTGTTGGTTGCCAGTTCACTCTAATGATTGTTTCTTTTGCTGTACAGAAGCTCTGGAGTTTAATTAGTTCCCATTTGTCTATTTTGGCTTGTGTTGCCAATGCTTTCAGTGTTTTAGTCATGAAGTCCTGGCCTATGCCTATGTCCTGAATGGTTTTGCCCATATTTTCTTCTAGGGTTTTTATGGTGTTAGGTCTTATGTTTAAGTCTTTAATCCATCTGGCATTAATTTTGGTGTAAAGTGTCAGGAAGGGGTCCAGTTTTTGCTTTCTGCACATGACTAGCCAGTTTTCCCAACACTATTTATTAAACAGGGGAATCCTTTCCCCATTGCTAGCATTTGTCAGATTTGTCAAAGATCATATGGTTGTAGATGTGTGACATTGCCTCCACAGCCTCTGTTCTGTTCCATTGGTCTGTATCTCTGTTTGGTACCAGTACCATGCTGTTTTGATTACTGTAGCCTTGTAGTATAGTTTGAAATCTGGTAGCATGATGCCTCCAGCTTTATTCTTTTTGCTTAGGATTGTCTTGGGTATGCAGGCCCTCTTTTGGTTCCATACAAAGTTTAAGGTAGTTATTTCCAGTTCTGTGAAGAAGGTCATTGGTAGCTTGATGAGGATAGCATTGAATCCATAAATTACTTTGGGCAGTATGGCCATTTTCACGATATTGATTCTTCCTAACCATGAACATGGAATGTTTTTCCATCTGCTTGTGTCCTCTCTTATTTCCTTGAGCAGCAGTTTGTAGTTCTCCTTGAAGAGGTCCTTCACATCCTTTGTTAGTTGTATTCCTAGATATGTTATTCTCTTTGTAGCAATTGTGAATGGGAGTTTGCTCATGATTTGGCTTTCTGTTAGTCTGTTATTGGTGTATAGAAATGCTTGTGATTTCTGCACATTGATTTTGTATCCTGAGACTTTGCTGAAGTTGCTTATCAGTTTAAGGAGATTTGGGACTGAGATGATAGGGTCCTCTAAATACACAATCATGTCGTCTGCAAATGGAGACAATTTACTTCCTCCTTTCCTAATTGAATACACTTTATTTCTTTTTTTCTTGCCTAATTGCTCTGGCTAGAACTTTCAATACTATATTGAATAGGAGTGGTGAGAGAGGGCATCCTTGTCTAGTGCCGGATTTCAAAGGGAATGCTTCCAGTTTTTGTCCATTCAGTATGATACTGGCTGTAGGTTTGTCATAAATAGCTTTTATTGTTTTGAGGTTCCTTTGATACCTAGTTTATTGAGAGTTTTTAGCATAAAGGGCTGTTGAATTTTGTCAAAGGCCTTCTCTGCATCAATTGAGATAATCATGTGGTTTTTGTGTTTGGTTCTATTTATGTGGTGGATTATGTTTATAGATTTGCATATGTTGAACCAGCCTTGCTTTCCTGGAATGAAGCCTACTTGATCATGATGGATAAGCTTTTTGATGTGCTGTTGCAATTGGTTTTCCAGTAGTTTATTGAAGATTTTTGCATCTATGTTCATCATGGATATTGGCCTGAAGTTTTCTTTTTTGTGGAGTCTCTGCCAGGTTTTGGTATCAGGATGATGTTGGTCTCACAAAATGATTTGAGGGGCTGGGTGCGGTGGCTCACCCCTATAATCCCAGCAGTTTGGGAAGCCGAGGCGGGTGGATCACGAGGTCAAGAGATCAAGACCATCCTTGTCAACATGGTGAAACCCTGTCTCTACTAAAAAATACAAAAATTAGCTGGGCATGGTGGCACATGCCTGTAGTCCCAGCTACTGAGGAGGCTGAGGCATGATAATTGCTTGAACCCAGGAGGCAGAGGTTGTGGTGATCCAAGGTCACGCCATTGCACTCCAGCCAGGGTAACAAGAGCGAAACTCCGTCTCAAAAAAAAAAAAAAAATGATTTGGGAAGGATTCCCTCTTTTTGTATTGTTTTTGGAATAGTTTCAGAAGGAATGGTACCAGCTCTTCTTTGTACGTCTGGTAGAATTCAGCTGTGAACCGGTCTGGATCTGGACTTTTTTTGGTTGGTAGACTTAATTGCTGCCTCAACTTCAGCCCTTCTTATTGGTCTATTCAAGGTTTCAACTTCTTCCTGGTTTAGGCTTGTGAGGGTGCAAGTGTCCAGGAAATTATCCACTTCTTCCAGGTTTACTGGTTTATGTGCATAGAGTTATTTGTAGTAATCTCTGATTGTAGTTTGTATTTCTGTGGAGTCAGTGGTGATATCCCTGTTATCATTTTTTTATTGCATCTATTTGATTATTCTCTCTTTTCTTTTTATTAATCTTGCTAGCAGTCTGTCTATTTTGTTGATCTTTTCCAAAACCAGCTCCTGGATTTATTGATTTTTTTAAGGGTTTTTTGTGTCTCTGTCTCCTTCAGTTCTGCTCTGATCTTTGTTATTTCTTGTCTTCTGCTAGCTTTTGAGTTTTTTTGATCTTGTTCCTCTAGCTCTTTCAACTTTGATGATAGGGTGTCGATTTTAGATCTCTCCTTGCTTCTCATGTGGGCATTTATTGCTATATATTTTCCTGTAGAGACTGCTTTAAATGTATCCCAGAGATTCTGGCACGTTGTGTCTTCGTTCTCGTTGGTTTCGAAGAACATCTTTATTTCTGCCTTCATTTCATTGTTTATCCAGTCAACATTCAAAAGCCAGTTGTTCAGTGACCATGAAGCTGTGCGGTTCTGAGTTAGTTTCTGAATTCTGAGTTCTATCTTGAGTGCACTGTGGTCTGAGAGACTGTTTGTTATGATTTCCATTCTTTTGCATTTGCTGAGGAGTGATTTACTTCCAATTATGTGGTCAATTTTAGAGTAGGTGCAGTGTGGTGCTGAGAAGAATGTATATTCTGTGGATTTGGGGTGGAGAGTTCTGTAAATGTCTATTAGGTTTGCTTGGTCCAGGTCTGAGTTCCAGTCCTGGATATCCTTGTTAATTTTCTGTCTCGTTGATCAGTCTAATATTGACAATGGGGTGTTCAAGTCTCCCACTATTATTGTGTGGGAGTCTAAGTCTCTTTATAAGTCATTAAGAACTTGCCTTATGTATCTGGGTGCTCCTGTATTGGGTGTGTATATATTTAGGATCGTTAGCTCTTCTTGTTGCATTGATCCTTTTACCATTATGTAATGCCCTTCTTTGTCTCTTTTGAACTTTGTTGGTTTAAAATCCGTTTTATAAGAGACTCGGATTGCAACTCCTTTTTTTTGCTCTCCATTTGCTTGATTAATCTTCCTCCACCCCTTTATTTTGAGCCTATGTGTGTCCTAGCACGTGAGATGGGTTTCCTAAATACAGCACACCAATGGGTCTTGACTTTTTATCCAATTTGCCAGTCTGTGTCTTTTGATTGGGGCATTTAGCCCATTCATATTTAAGGTTAATATTGTTTGTGAACTTGATCCTGCCATTTCGATGCTAGCTGAATGTTTTGCTGATTAGTTGATGCATTTTTTTCATTGTCTCAATGGTCTTTACCATTTGGTATGTTTTTGGAGTGGCTGGTACTGGTTGTTCCTTTCCTTGTTTAGTGCTTCTTTCAGGAGCTCTTGTAAGGCAGGCCTGGTGGTCATGAAATCTCTCAGCAATTGCTTGTCCATTAAGGATTTTCTTTCTCCTTCACTTATAAAGCTTAGTTTGGCTGGAAATGAAATTCTAGGTTGAAAGTTCTTTTCTTTAAGGATGTTGAATATTGGCCCCCACTCTATTCTGGCTTGTAGGGTTTCTGTGGAGAGATGCACTGTGAGTCTGATGGGCTTCCCTTTGTGGGTAACCCAACCTTTCTCTCTGGCTGCCCTTAGCATTTTTTCCTTCATTTCAACCCTAGTGAATCTGACAATTATGTGCCTTGGGGTTGCTCTTCTTGAGGAATGTTTTTGTGGTGTTCTCTGTATTTCCTGGACTTGAATGGTGGCCTGGCTTGCTAGGTTGGGGAAGTTCTCTTGGGTAATATCCTGAAGAGTGTTTTCCAGCTTGGATTCATTCTCTCCATCACATTCAGGTATACCTATCAAACGTAGATTAGGTCTTTTCACATAATCCCATATTTCTTGGAGGCTTTGTTCATGTCTTTTCACTCTTTTTTCTCTATTCTTGCCTTCTTGTTTCATTTCATTGAGCTTATCTTCAATCTCTGATATCCTTTCTTCTCTTTGGTCAATTCAGGTATTGAAGCTTGTGTATGCTTTGCAAAGTTCTCATGCTGTGTTTTTCAGCTCCATCAAGTTGTTTATATTCTTCTCTAAGCTGTTTATTCTAGTTAGCATCTCGTCTAACCTTTTTTCTAGGTTCTTAGTTTCTTTGCATTGCGTTAGCACATGTTCTTTTAGCTCTGAGAAGTTTATTGTTACCCACCTTCTGAAGCCTGTTTCTGTCAATTCATCAGATTCATTCTCCATCCATCTTTGTTCAAGGAGAGGCGTTCTGGTTTTTGGTGTTTTCATCCTCTTTGTGCTGGTTTCCTCCCATCTTAGTAGCTTAATCCACCTGTGATCTTTGTAGCTGGTGACTTTTGGATGGTGTCTCTGAGTGGATGTCCTTTTTGTTGATGATGAAGTTATTTCTTTCTGTTTCTTAGTTTTCCTTCTAACAGTCAGGCCCCTCTGCTGCAGGACTGCTGGAGGTCCACTCCAGACCCTGCTTGCCTGGGGGATCACCTGCGGGGGCTGCAGAACAGTAAGGGTTGCTGCTAGTTTCTTCTTCTGTTATCTTCATCCCAGAAGGGTACCTGCCAGATGTCGGCCTGAGCTCTCCTTTATGAGGTATCTCTTTGTGTATACGGGGGTCAGGGAGCTGCTTGTGGAGACAGTCTGTCCCTTCTAGGAGCTCAAGTGCTATCCTTAGAGCTCCATTTTTCCCTGCAGAGATGCTGGGCAGGTACTTTTAAGTCTGCTGCTATGGAACTCATAACCACCTCTTTTCCCAGGTGCTCTGTCTTAGGAAGGTCAGCTTTATTTATAAGTTCCTGTTCCGCTGCTGCCTTTTTTCATACATGCCCTGACCCGCACGGAGTAGTCTAGTCACAGTCTGCCAGCAGAGGTGTTGCTGAGCTGCCACAGGCTCTGCCCAGCTGCTGTGTGAAGTATCTCGGTAGTGGCAGACTGCCTTGGTAGTGGTGGTCACCCTTCTCTGCACTGAGCTGGATCGTCCTGGGTCCAGCTGTGCTTGCTGCAAAAGTCTCAATCCAGAGCGTTTCAGATTGCTTGTTTTGTGGGGGTGGTACGCGCCAAGCCAGATTGCCTGGCTCCCCTGTCTCTGCCCCCTCCCTTTCAGTTGAATGAATGGCTCTGTCTTCCAGGCGTTCCAGGTGCCAGTTAAAATGGCTGTCCAGATTTGTGTGAATTTCTGTGCGCCAGCCTGGCACTGACTGAAACCACCGTGCTAAAAACTCGTGGATCTTTTCAGCCTGGGAGTTTCCTGGTCTGTGGGCAGTGAAAATTTGTTTGGAAATGCGGTGGGCACTCACCTTCTGCGTTGCTGTTGCTGGGAACTGCACTCTGGAGCTGTTCCTATTTGGCCATCTTGGATCCTCCACTCCCCTGTGCCAATATTATACTGTGTTAATTATCAACATTTTGTAGTAAGCCTTGATGTCTGGTAGAATAAGCATCTGTAATTCTTCCTCTTTTACCTCTTTCTCTTTCTCATTATTTCTTTTTCTCTTCACAACCTTCGCTATTCTTAGCCTTTTACACTTTTATATACATTTTAGGAACCAACTTCTCAAGTTACGTTGAAAATCTTGTTGATATTTTATTGGGAATTGCATTCAATTTATAAATTAATTTGGGGGAGAAATTTTCAACCTTTCCTGTTGGAATCTTTAAGGGGACCCAATAAGTAGCACCCTTGTTCAACTAATTTCTAAACAAATTGAGAAATATGATAATAGAGAGGCAAAAATATCAGCTTAGCTTAGTGAGAAGTCAAAGGGGCGTGTTATCAGATCTCAGAAATAGTCAATCATGATCACCTAGAAACAGAAAATACTACACTGAGCCTTTTCCACATAAAGTAGAGCTTCTCTTGGGGAGCAGAACACATTCTTCCAGAACACTCTCTTCCCGGGAAGGGAGTTAAATTACTTCACTTTTCCCAATAGAGAGAAAGTGAAGTGTGGCCCCAGGAAGGCCACATTACAGAGGTACTTCCACCAAGAAGGAAACAGTAATAATCAGTATCCCCTAATATTTATAGTATTCAAAATTCCCATTCATAAACATCCATATCACTCCATTTATTTCATGTCTTTGAATAAATATTTATAATTTTCTCCATAAAGATTTTAATCGTCTTTGGTTAGATTTATTGTTGTTTTAATTGCTTTTTAAAATAGTGTCTTTTTATATTTTCCTAATTGTTGCCGGAGTATATAAATTCTGATTTTTGTATATTGCTTTTTATCTAGGAACCTTGCTGAACTCTCTTAATTCTAATGGTCTGTAAATTTTTTTTGGATTTTCTGTACAGACTATTATCTGAAAATATGGCTATTATTTCTTTCCAATTCTCATATTTTTAATTTCCCTTATTTCTCTTAGTGTGCTATCTAGGACCTCTAGTACAGTGTTGAATTAGAAGTACTGATAGTAAGTTACTAACTACCAAAGAATGCTTTGAAGTTGTCACTACTTAATATGATATTTGCAGTAGGTTATGGGAAGATAACCTCTAACAATTTAAGAAAATTCTTTTCTACCTGTTTTGGTAGAAACAGTTTTCTACTTGTGTTGAATGTCTTGAATGGACATTCGCCTTTTCAGTAATTGGTAATAGAGTTTTTCTCTTTAATCTGTTAATATAGTAAATTACATTAACAGACTCTCTAGTGTTAAACCATCTTGAAATTCCTGGGATGAATACTTCTTCATCATGTTTTGTATTTTATTGGATTCGATTTGCATTATGTAGCATATCTGTATCCATGGAAATAAGTAAAATTATCCTATAATTTTATCTTCTTTGGTATTCTTTTCAACTCTCTCAAAGTTTTTCTTGTCTCATAAAATTAATTTCGGAACATTCCCTCTTTCTCTAAACTATGAATTAGTTTTTACAGGCAATGTTTCTTATACTTCTGGAAGGATAATCAAACCTTATCTCTAGAACTCTCTGGGCTTAATATTTTTTGAGGTTATATTTTAAACTACTTAAATTCTTTAATGGCTATAAAGCTAGTCATGTTTGTATTTCTTCAAAAGTTATTTTGAGAAGTTGTATTTATCTAGAAAATGGACCTTTTATGTAAATTTTTAATGTATTGCTCTCATAGTACTTTCATGAATTGTTTTTGTCTTTTTTTAAAAAAAAATTGTAATGAGGTAAAATAGCCATATATAATTTACCAACTTTACCTTTCTTTCTTTTTTTTTCTGGAGACAGAGTTTCACTCCTGTCACCCACACTAGAGTGCAATGGCTCGATCTTGGCTCACTGCAACCTCTGCCTCCCGGGGTCAAGCGATTCTCCTGCCTCAGCCCCCCAGTAGCTGGGATTACAGACATACACCACCATGTCTAGCTAATTTTGTATTTTTTAGTAGAGACGGGGTTTCTCCATGTTGGTCAGGCTGGTCTTGAGCTCCCAACCTCAGGTAATCCAACCACCTTGGCCTCCCAAAGTGCTGGGATTATAGGCGTGAGCAACCGCGCCCAGTCCATCTTCACCATTTTTAAATGTCCAGTTTAGTGGAAATAAATCTATTTATATTCTTTTTTATTCCTTTCATTCCTGTCTCTCATCCCCATTCCCCTTCCCAGACTCTGGTAACCACCAATCAAGTCTCTGTCTTCATGAAATCCACTTTTTTAGCTCCCACATATGAATGAGGACATGTGATATTTGTCTTTCTGTACCTGGCTTGTTTTACTTAACATAATGGTCTCCAGCGCCATCCATATTGCTGCAAATAACAGGATTTCATTCTTTTTATGGCTGAATAATATTTATTTGTGTATATATACCATATTTTCTTAATCCATTCATCCACTAATGGGCACTTAGGTTGGTTCCGTATTTTGGCTATTATGAATAATGTTGTAATAAACATAGGAGTGCAGATATCTCTTTGATATATTGATTTCCTTTCTTTTAGATACATACCCAGTAGTGGAATGGCTGACTCATATGGAAGTTCTATTTATAATTATTTAAGAAACCTCCATACTGTTTACCATAATGGTAATCTACATTCCCACCAACAGTGTACATAGGTTCCTCTTTCTCCACATCCTTACCAGCATCTGTTATTGCCTGTATTTTTTATATAAGCTATTTTAACTCGGGTAAAATGATATCACATTATGATTTTGGTGTGGATTTCTCTCATTATTGGTGCCTTTGAACATTTGTTTTTTTTTGTAAACTTGTTGGTCATTTGTATGTCTTCTTTTGAGAAATGTCTGTTCAGATCTTTTGCCGATTTTAAAATTGAATTATTTATTTGTTCTTTGCTGTTACGTTTTTTGAGCGCTTATGTGTTCTCATTATTAATCCCTTGTCAGATCGATCGATTACAAATATTTTCTCCCATTCTGTGGGTTGTAGCTTTACTTTGTTGATTATTTACTTTGCTTTGCAGAAGCTTTTTAGCTTCATGTAATCCCATTTATCCATTTTTGCTTTGGTTGCCTGTGCTTTTGATGTCTTACACAATAAATATTTGCCTAAATCAATGTCTTAGAGCATCTCCTCCAATGCTTTCTTCTAGTAGTTTCATGGTTTCCGGTTTTAGACTCAAGTCTTCAATCTATTTTGATTTGATATTTGTACATGGTGAGTGATAGAAGTCAATTTTTATACATAGTTATCCACTTTCCCCAGAACCATTTATTTAAAAGACTGTCGTTTTCTCATTGTAACTTCTTGGTGCTTTTGTTGAAGATGAGTTGAATGTAAATGCATGGGTTTATATCTGGATTCTCCATTCTGTCACATTGGTCTATGTGTCTGTTTTTTAATGCCAGCTCCTTGCTGTTTCAGTTACTATAGCTTTGTGATAAAATTTGAAGTCACATTGTGTGATGCTTCCAGCTTTGTTCTTTTTGTTCAGGATTGCTTTGGCTATTCAGGGTGTTTTGCATTTCCATAAAAATTTTAGGATTTGTTTTTAAGAATGTTTTAGATATATTGATAGGGACTGCATATGAATATGTAAATTGCTTTGGGTAGTATTGTCATTTTAACAATATTAAGGATTCCAATTTATGAACATAGACTATATTTCCTTTTTTGTATATGTCCTCTTTTATTTCTTTCATCAGATTTAAGTTTTCCTTGAATACATCTTTCACTTCTTTGGTTAGACTGATTCCTAGGTATTTTATACTTTTTGTAGCTATTGTAATGGGATTGCTTTCTTGATTTCTTTTTCAGATTGTTTACTATTGACATATATAAATGCTACTGATTTTTCTATGTTAATTTTGTATTCTGCAACTTAACTGAATTCATTTATTAGTTCTTAACAGCTTTTTGGTAGAACTTTTGGGGATTTTCTAAGTATAGGATCACGTTGTCTGCAAACAAGGCTCATTTTGCTCCTACCTTTTCAATTTGGATGCCCTTTATGTCTTTCTCTTGTCTAATTGCTCTGGCCAATACTTCCAGTATTATATTGAATAACAGCAGTAAAAGTGGGCATTCTTGTCTTGTTCTAGTCTTTAGAGGAAAGGCCTTCAATTTTTCCCCCATCCAGTATGCTGCTAGTCATGGGTTTGCCATAGATGGCCTTTATTATTTTGAGGTATGTTCCTTCTATACCCATTTTGATAAGAGTTTCCATTATAAAGGATATTGAATTTTATCAAATGCCTTTTTGGCATCTATTAAAATAATTACATGGTTTTTGTTCTTGAATCTCTTCATATGGTGTAATATGTTTATTGATCTGCACATATTGAACCATACTTGCATCCCTGGGATGAATCCAACTTGATAATGGTGACTGTTCTTTTTAATGTGTTGTTACATTTAGTTTGTTAGTATTTTGTTGAGGATTTTTGTATCTATGTTCATCGGTGATGTTAACCTTTAGTTTTATTTTTCTTTTTTCCCTTGTCTTGTTTTGTTATCAGGCTAATAACACTGGTCTTGTAGAATGAATTTGAAAGTACTCCTTCCTTTTCAATTTTTTAAAAGGGTTTGAGTAGGATTGGTATTAATTCTTTTTTAATGTTTGGTAGAATTCAGCGGTGAATTCATCAGGTAGTAGGATTTTCTTTTAAGTAGACTTTTTATTACAGCTTCTATATCGACACTTGTTACTGAGTAGGTTGAGGTTTTCTCTTTCTTCATGATTCAATACACTTCCCTCTTGGTACTGCTTTTGCCATAATCTCATAGATTTTGGTGTGTTTTATTTCCATTTTCATTTGTTTCAAGAAATTTTTTTATTATACTTTAATTTCTGGGATACATGTGCAGAACGTGCAGGTTTGTTACACAGGTATACACGTTCTATGGTGGTTTGCAGCACCTATCAGTCATCTACATTAGATATTTCTCCTAATGCTAACCCTCTCCTAGCCTCCTGACCTCACCGACAGGCTCCAATGTGTGATATTCCCCTCCCTGTTTCCATGTGTTCTCATTGTTCAACTCCTACTTATGAATGAAAACATGTGGTGTTTGTTTATCTGTTCCTGTGTTAATCTGCTGAGAATGATGGTTTCCAGCTTCATCCATGTCCCTGCAAAGGACATGAACTCATCCTTTTTATGGCTGCATAGTATTCCATGGTATATATGTGCCATATTTTTTTTATCCAGTCTATCATTGATGGGCATTTGGATTGGTTCCAAGTCTTTGCTATTGTGAACAGTGCTGCAATAAACATACATGTGCATGTGTCTTTATAGCAGAATGATTTATAATCCTTTGGGTATAAACCCAGTAGTGGGATTGCTGAGTCAAATGGTATTTCTGGTTCTAGATTCTTGAGGAATCGCCACACTGTCTTCCAAATGCTTGAACTAATTTACACTCCCCACCAACAATGTGAAAGCACTATTTCTCCACATCCTCTCCAGCATCTGTTGTTTCCTGACTTTTTAATGATCACCATTCTAACTGGTTGGGATAATATTGTGGTTTTGATTTGCATTTCTCTAATGACCAGTGATGATGAGCTTTTTTTGATATGTTTGTTGGCTGCATAAATGTCTTCTTTTGAGAAGTGTCTGTTCATTTCCTTCACCCACTTTTTGATGGGGTTGTTTGATTTTTTCTTCTTTGTGTAAGTTCCTTATAGATTCTGGATATTTGCCCTTCGTCAGACGTATAGATTGCAAAAATTTTCTCCCATTCTGTAGGTTGCTGTTCACTCTGGTAATAGTTTCTTTTGCTGTACAGAAGCTCCTTAATTAGATCCCATTTGTCAACTTTGGCTTTTGTTGCCATTACTTTTGGTGTTTTAGTCATGCAGTCTTTTCCCAAGCCTGTGTCCTGAATGGTATTGCCTAGGGTTTCTTCTAGGGTATTTATGGTTTTAGGTCTTACATTTAAATCTTTAATCCATCTTGACTTAATTTTTGTATAAGGTTTAAGGAAGGGTCCAGTTTCAGTTTTCTCCATATAGCTAGTCAATTTTCCCAACACCATATTTAAAATAGGGAATCCTTTCCCCCATTGCTTTTTTTTGTCAGGTTTGTCAAAGATCAGATGGTTGTAGATGTGTGGCATTATTTCTGAGGCCTCTGTTCTGTTACCATGGTCAATGTATCTGTTTTGGTACCAGTACCATGCTCTTTTGGTTACTGTAGTCTTGTAGTATAGTTTGAAGTCAAGATAGCTTGATGCCTCCAGCTTTGTTCTTTTTGCTTAGGATTGTCTTCCTGGCTATAAAGGGCTCTTTTTTTTGTTATATATGAAATTTAAAGTAGTTTTTTTTTTCTAATTCTGTGAAGAAAATCAAGGGTAGCTTGATGGGGGTAGCAATGAATCTATAAATTACTTTGGGCAGTATGGCCATTTTCACCATATTCATTGTTCCTATCCATGAGCACAGAATGTTTTTCCATTTGTTTGTGTCCTCTCTTATTTCCCTGTGCAGTGGTTTGTAGTTGTCGTTGAAGAGGTCCTTCATATTCCTTGTGAGTTGTATTCCTAGGTATTTTATTATCTTTGTAGCAATTGTGAATGGGAGTTCACTCATGATTTAGCTCTCTGTTTGTCTATTATAGGTGCATAGGAATGCTTGTGATTTTTACACATTGATTTTGTATCCTGAGACTTTGCTGAAGTTGGGTATCAGCTTAAGGAGATTTTGAGCTGAGATGATGGGATTTTCTAAATATGCAATCATATCTACAAACAGCAACAATTTGACTTCCTCTCTACCTATTTGAATACCTTTATTTCTTTCTCTTGCCTGATTGCCCTGGTGAGAAATTCCAATACTATGTTGAAGAGGAGTGGTGAGAGAGGGCATCTTTGTCTTGTGCCAGTTTTCAAAGGGAATGTTTCCAGCTTTTGCCCATTCGATATGATATTGGCTATGGGTTTGTCATAAATACGTCTTATTATTTTGAGATATGTTCCATCGATACTTAATTTATTGAGATTTTTAGCATGAGGAATGTTGGATTTTAACAAAGGCCTTTTCTGCATCTATTGAGATAATCTATGCTTTTTGTTATTGGTTCTTTTTATGTGATGGATTACGTTCATTGATTTGCAAATGTTGAACCAGCCTTGCATCCGAGGGATGAAGCTGACGTGATCATGGTGGAGAAAGTTTCTGATGTGCTGCTGGATTCGGTTTGCCAGTATTTTATTGAGCATTTTTGCATCAATGTTCATCAGGGATATTGGCCTGAAATTTTCTTTGTTTTTGTTGTGTCTCTGTCAGGTTTTGGTATCAGGATGATGCTGGCCTCATAAAATGAGTTAAAGAGGAGTCCCTCCTTTTCTATTGTTTAGAAGAGTTTCAGAAGGTATGGTACCAGCTCCACTTTGTACCTCTGATAGAATTATACTGTGAATTCATCTGGTCCTGGGATTTTTTTATTTGTTTGTTTGGTAGGCTATTAATTACTGCCTCAATTTCAGAACTTGCTATTGGTCTATTTAGGGGTTTGACTTCTTTCTGGTTTAGTCTTGGGAGGGTGTATGTGTACAGGAATTTGTCAGTTTCTTCTAGATTTTCTAGTTTGTGTAGAGGCGTTTATAATATTCTTTGATGGTAGTTTGCATTTCTGTGTGATCAGTGTTGATATCACCTTTTTCATTTTTTATTGTGTCTATTTGATTCTTCTCTCTTTTCTTCATTAGTCTGTCTAGCAGTCTATTTATTCTGTTCATCTTTTTATAAAACTACCTCTTGGATTCACTGATTTTTTGAAGGGATTTTTGTGTCTCTATCTTCTTCAGTTCTGTGCTGATCTTAGTTACTTCTTATCTTCTGCTGGCTTTTGAATTTGTTTGCTCTTGCTTCTCTAGTTCTTTTAATTGTGGTGTTAAGGTGTCGACTTTAGATCTTTCCTGCTTTCTCCTGTGGGCATTAAGTGCTATAAATTTCCCTCCAAACACTGCTTTAGCTGTGTCCCAGAGATTCTGGTACATTGTGTCTTTGTTCTCATTGGTTTCAAAGAACTTCTTTATTTCTACCTTAATTTCATTATTTACTCAGTAGTCATTCAGGAGCAGGGTGTTCAGTTTCCGTGTAGTTGTGCGATTTTAAGTGAGTTACTTAATCCTGAGTTCTAATTTGATTGCACTGTGGTCTGAGAGACTGTTATGATTTCTGTTCTTTTCCATTTGCTGAGGAGTATTTTATTTCCAGTTAGGTGGTAGATTTTACAGTAAGTGCTATGTGGTGCTGAGAAGAATATATATTCTATTTATTCGGGGTGGAGAGTTCTGTAGATGTCTATTAGGTCTGCTTGGTCCAGAGCTGAGTTCAAGTTCTGAATGTCCTTGTTAACTTTGTCTTGTTGATCTGTCTAATATTATCAGTGGGGTGTTAACATCTCCCACTATTATTGTGTGGGAGTCTAAGTTTCTGTGTATGTCTGTAAGAACTTGCTTTATAAATCTGGGTGCTCCTGTATTGGATGCCTATATATTTAAGATAGTTAGCTCTTCTTGTTGCATTGATTCCTTTACCATTATGTAATGCCCTTCTTTGTCTTTTTTGATCTTTGTTGGTTTAAAGTCTGGTTTATCAGGGACTATAATTGCAATCCCTGCTTTCTTTTTTTTCCCTTTGTTTTGCTTGGTAAATACTCCTTCCTCCCTTTATTTTGAGCCTATGTGTGTCTTTGCAAATGAGATCAGTCTCCTGAATACAGTACACTGATGGGTCTTAACTCTTTATCTAATTTGCCAGTCTGTGTCTTCTAATTGGCATATTCAGCCCTGTTTACATTTAAGGTTTATATTGTTATGTGTGAATTTGATCCTGTCATTATGATGCTAGCTGGTTATTTTGCCCGTTAGTTGATGCAGTTTCTTCATAGTGTCAGTGGTCTTAAAATTTCATATATTTTTGCAGTGGCTGGTACCGGTTTTTCCTTTCCATGTTCAGTGCTTCCTTCAGAAGCTCTTATAAGGCAGGCATGGTGGTGACAAAATCTATCAGCATCTGCTTGTCTGTAAAGGATTTTATTTTTCCTTTACTTATGAAGCTTAGTTTGGCTGGATATGAAATTCTGGGTTGAAAATTATTTTCTTTAAGAATGTTAAATAAGGGCCCCCACTCTCTCTGGTTTGTAGGGTTTCTGCAAAGAGATCCACTGTTAGTCTGATGGACTTCCCTTTGTGGGAAGCCAGATCTTTCTCTCTGGCTGCCCTTAACATTTTTTCCATCATTTCAACCTTGGCGAATCTGATGACTATGTGTCTTGGGGTTGCTCTTCTCGTGGAGTATCTTTGTGGTGTTCATTGTGTTTCCTGAATTTGAATGTTGACCTGTCTTGCTAGGTTGGGAATGTTCTCCTGCACAATATCCTGAAGTGTTTTCCAACTTGGTTCTATTCTCCTCGTCACTTTCAGGTACACCAATCAATCATAGGTTTGATCTTTTCACATAGTCCCATATTTCTTGGAGGCTTTGTCCATTCCTTTTCATTCTTTTTGCTCTAATCTTGTCTACATGCTTTATTTCATTAAGTTGATCTTCAATCTCTGTTATGCTTTGTTCCACTTGATCAATTCAGCTATTGATACTTGTATATGCTTCATGAAGTTCTTGTGCTGTGTTTTTCAGCTCCATCAGGTCATTTATGTTCTTCTCTACACTGGTTATTCTAGTTAGCAATTCTTCTAACCTAAGGTTCTTAGCTTCCTTGTATTGGGTTAGAACATGCTCCTTTAGCTTGGAGGAGTTTATTACCCACCTTCTGAAGCCTACTTCTGTCAATTCATCAAACTCATTCTCTGTTCAGTTTTGTTCCCTTGCTGGCAAGGAGCTGTGATCCTTTGGAAAAGAAGAGGCATTCTGGGTTTTGGAATTTTCAGCATTTTTGTGCTGGTTTTTTCTTATCTTTGTGGATTTATCTACCTTTGGTCTTGATGTTGGTGACCTTCTGATGGGGTTTCTGTGTAGACATCCTTTTTGTTGATGTTGATGCTATTCCTGTTTGTTAGTTTTCCTTCTAACAATCAGGCCCCTCTACTGCAGGTCTGCTGGAGTTTGCTGGAGGTCCACTCCAGACCCTATTTGCCTTGGTATCACCAGCGGAGACTGGAGAGAAGCAAAGATTGCTGCATGTTCCTTCTTCTGGAAGCTTTGTCCCAGAGGGGCACCTGCCAGATGCCAGCTGGAACTCTCCTGTATGAGGTGTCTGTCGACCCCTGCTGGGAGGTGTCTCCCAGTCCAGTGGCATGCGGGTCAGGGACCCACTTGAGGAGGCAGTGTGTCCCTTAGCAGAGCTCAAGCACTGTGCTGGGAGATATGCTGCTCTCTTCAGAGCTGGCAGGCAGGTATGTTTAAGTCTGCTGAAGCTGCGCCGACAGACACCCCTTCCCCCAGGTGCTCTATCACAGGGAGATGGGAGTTTTATCTATAAGCCCCTGACTGGGGCTGCTGCCTTTCTTTCAGAGATGCCCTGCCCAGAGACGAAGAATCTAGAGAGGCAGTCTGTCTACAGTGGCTTTGCCAAGCTGCAGTGGGCTCCACCCAGTTCACAATTCCTAGAGGCTTTGTTTACACTGTGAGGGGAAAATCACCTACTCAAGCTTCAGTAGTAGCAGACACCCCTCCCCACAAGAAGCTCAAGCATCCACATCAATTTCAGACTGCTGTGCTGACAGAATTTCAAGCCAGTGGATCTTAGCTTGCTGGGCTTTGTGGGGGAGGGATCCCCTAGTTAGACCACTTGCTCCTTAGTTAGACCCCATTTGCCAATTTTTGCTTTTGTTGCAATTGCTTTTGGCATTTTTGTCATGAAATCAATTGTCTGTGCCTATGTCCTGAATGGTATGGCCTAGATTTTCTTCTAGGGTTTTTATAGTTTGGCATTTTAAAGTTTTTAATCCATTTTGAGTTAACTTTTGTATAAAGTGTAAGAAAGGCATCCAGTTTCCATTTTCTGCATATGAGATAGCCTGTTCTCCCAGCACCATTTATTAAACAAGGAATCCTTTCCCAGCTGCTTGTTTTTGTGGGGTTTGTCAATGATCAGATGGTCATAGGTGTACAGTCTTATTTCTGAGTTCTCTATTCTGTTCCATTGGTTTATATGTCTGTTTTTGTACCAGTACAATGCTGTTTAGGTTACTATAGCCTTGTAGTTTAGTTTGAAGTCAAGTAGCATGATGCCTCCAGCTTTGTTCTTTTTCCATAGGATTGACTTAACTATTTGGACTCTTTTTAACAATGGTTTCTTCTAATTCTTTGAAGAATGTCAATGGCAGTTTAATGGGAAGAACACTGAATCTATAAATTACTTTTGGCAATATGGCTACTTTCACAAATTGATTCTTCCTATCCATGAGCATGGAATGTTTTTCCATTTGTTTGTATCCTCTCTGATTTCCCTGTGCAGTAGTTTGTAGTTCTCCTTGAAGAAGACTTTCATTTTCCTTGTTAGCTGTATTTCTAGTACTTTACTCTTTTTGTAGCAATTGTGATTGGGAGTTACATTCATGATTTGACTCTCTGCTTGCCTGTTGTTGATGTATAGGAATGCTAGCAATTTTTGCACATTGATTTTTGTATCCTGACACTTTGCTGAAGTTGCTTATCAACTTAAGAAGCTTTTGGGCTGAGATGATTGGGTTTTCTAGATATAGGTTTATGTCATCTGCAAACAAAGATAGTTGGACTTCCTTTCTTCCTATTTGAATACCATTTATCTACTTCTCTTGCCTGATTGCCCTGGCCAGAACTTCCAATACTATGTTGAATAGGAGTGGTGAGAGAGGGCATCCTTGTCTTGTGCTACTTTTCAAGTGGAATGCTTCCAGCTTTTTTCTCATTCAGTATGATACTGGTTGTGAGACTGTAATATATGACTCTTTTTGAGGTATATTCCTTCAATAACTAGTTTATTGAGAATTTTTAACATGAAGGAATGTTGAATTTTATCAAAGGCCTGTTCTACATCTATTGAAATAATCACATGATTTTTGTTTTTAGTTCTGTGTATATGATGAACCACATTTATTGATTTGCATGTGTTGAACCAACCTTGCATCACAGGGATGAAGCCAACTTGATTATGGTGGATAAGCCTTTTGATGTGCTGCTGCATTTGGCTTGCCAGAATTTTATTGAGGACTTTTACCTCAATAGTCATCAGAGATACTGGTCTGAAGTTTTCTTTGTTTTATTGTGTCTCTTTCAGGTTTTGGTATCAGGATGATGCTGGCCCCATAAAATGAGTTAGGGAGGAAACCCTCCTTTTCTATTTTTTGGAATAATTTCAGTAGAAATGGTACCAGTTCTTCTTCGTACCTCTGGAATTAAACTGTAAATTTGTCTGGTCCTGGGCTTTTTTTGGTTGTTAGGCTATTTATTACTGTCTCAATTTCAGAACTCATTATTGGCCTATTCAGGGATTCAGTTTCTTCCTGGTTCAGCCTTGGGAGGGTGTATGTGTCCAGGAATTTATCCATTTCTTCTAGATTTTCTAGTTCATGTGCATAGAGGTGTTTATAGTATTCTCTGATGGTTCTATTTTTGTAGGGTCAGCAGTGATATTCCCCTTATAATTTCTGATTGTGTTTATTTGACTCTTCTCATTTTCTCCGTTAGTCTAGTTAGCAGTCTATCTATTTTATTAATTTTTTCAAAAAAAAAAACCACCTGGATTGTTGATTTTCTGAAGGGATTTTTTATGTCTCTATCTTCCTTCAGTTCTGCTCTGATCTCAGTTATTTCTTGTCTTCTGCTAGTTTTGGGGTCTATTTGCTCTTGGTTCTCTAGTTCTTTTAGTTGTGATATTTCTAGGAGGTTTTGTTCATGTCTTTTCATTCTTTTTTCTCTAATATTTTCTGTCTTTATTTTATTTTATTTGAGACAGAGTCTTGCTGTGTCACCCAGGCTGGAGTGCAGTGGCACAGTCTTGGCTCATTGCAGCCTCCACCTCCTGGTTTCAAGTGATTCTCCAGACCTCCACCTCCTGAGTAGCTGGGATTACAGGCACCCACCACCACGCCCAACTAATTTTTGTCTTTTTAGTAGAGATGGGTTTCACCATGTTGGCCAGGCTGGTCTCGAACTCCTGACCTCAGGTGATCTGCCCACCTTGGCCTCCCAACATGCTGGGATTACAGGCGTGAGCCACCATGCCTGGCCCATATTTTCAAGTTAACTAGCTATTAATAGGTTGCTGTAACTATTATTGTTTTTGATAGTTTTTTGGGGGGGTGTTATATTAGAATTATGAGTGGATTACACACCACAAATATAATAATAAAGTATTCTGGGTTTCTCTATGTATTTAATTTTACCAGTTGGCTTTATATCTTGAAAAGCTTTCTTTTGCATATTTATAGGTTTTCTTTCAGATTGAAGAACTCCTTTTAGCATTTATTGCAAGACAGGCCTGGTGGTGGTGAATTCTCTCAGCTTTGCCTGTGAAATACTTTATCTGTCCTTCAAATGTGAGTGTCAATTTTGCTGGATATTTTTATATGGCAATTCTTTTTTTGTTTGAGCATTTTGAAAATACCATTCCATTCCCTCCTGGCCTATATGGTTTCCATTGAGAAGTCTGTTGCCAGACAAATTAGAACTTCTTTATGTTATTTCCTTCTTCTCTCTCACTGCTTTTCAGATCTTGATCTTTGAGAATTTGATGATTAAATGCCTTCAGGTAGTCTTATTTGGACTGAACTGGTTTGGTGTTCTAGACATTCCTGTAACCTGGATTTATCTTTCTCAAATTTGTAAAGTTTTCCATTATTATGTTTTTTAATAAGCTTTCTACCCCTTGCTCTTTGCTCAGATCCCCCTTATATACCAATCATTCTTACATTTGGTCTTTTGAGGCAATTTTCTATGTCTTATACATGGTGTTCATTCCTTTTCATTCCCCCTGCCCTCTGTATATTTTCAAATAGAAAGTCTTTGAGCTCATTGATGCTTTCCTCTGCTTGGTTATTCTGATGTTGAGAGCCTCTAAAGATTTTTTCAGTGCAGCAAATTTCTTAGTTCCAAGATGTCTATTTGATATTTTTTATTATCTAAATTCCTTTGTTAAATTTTTCAGATAAATTTCTAAATTGCTTGGAAATTTACTGAATTGTCTTAAAACTACTATTTTGAATTATTGGTCAGAAGCTCACCAATCACCATCTTATTAGGGTCAGTCTCTGGATTTTTGCTTTATCCTTTTGGGGAGGTCGTGGGTCCCTGTCTACTGTTGTTTCTTGTGAGTATATATATATATATATGTCTTTGCATTGAAAGATTATTTACTCCAGTTTTCTCTGTCCAGCTTGTTTTGGTTTTTATTGAATATATTTGTTTAGCAAATCTTCACTGTTAGGTTGCTGCCTACCTTTTGGTTCTGGCTGGGTTGGCACCTTAAGGCCAAATTAACCTAAGCTTTAGTAACTGGTCCAAGCACTGCTTGTCTCAAATGAGGGACATCCCAAAGGGATTATCCTGGGAGCGTGGGAAGGCTGGCTAGGACCTTGTGCCCAGGGGACCAGGGGACCAGGGGAATGTACCTCCTGCAGTCACCTTTATTTGGTATTTCCTTTGGCCAAAGTTACAGAGCAAAGTTTCTGGGCTGGGGATGGTAGTCCCACCTACCCTGTTTGACTCTGCCTAGTCTCAGGGATATTTCTCCCTTCAGGCAGTCATGATGCTACCCTCAGGTTAATGCAATGATAGGTCTCCTGCTACGGGGCCCAGGAAGTTGGAGAAGCTGGCTAATCACCTCCATTTTACTTTTTCCAGGGTATAAACCATGAGTTAAGGGCAGATTTTCTGCTTAGTTGGTGCCTGGCAGGATTCAGTGGGGGGGGGGGGGGTTGGGGGGGCAGGGGTGGGAGAAGGGCGTCATGTATGTGGAAGGCTGGTTCTCCTGCCATCTGCTAAGAGTTTTTCTACTTCTCTGTGGCCCTGGGAACTGTCTTATCCTCATTCTTGAACTCTGGGTTGTTGCTGGTGAAGATCTCAGTACTTTATATTATTTTTCAGTTTTTTGGGGGGGGGGGGAAAAAGACTTGCCTATTTGCTACCATTTTGGAACCAAAATCCTCTTGTGAATTTTTAAAATGTTCACCATATCCATGTTTTTGTCACCTTTTTTATACCTAAAATGGTCAATTTTTCTTTGTCTTTTTTATTCTTGATGAATCCTGCCATAGGTTTGTCTATTGTAATAGTTTCTTTAAAGATCCATATTTTGGCTTCATCAAGTGTGTTATTATTTTGTTTTCTATTTCATTAATTTCCACTATTATTACCTTCTTTTAGCTTATTGGAATCTGCTTTTCAAAAAAATTATTTCCCAGCACTTTGGAATGGCGAGACAGGAGGATAGCTTGAGGGCAGGAGTTTGAGACCAGCCTAGGCAACACAGCAAGACTTTGTCTCTACAAAAAATTTGAAAATTAGCCAGGCATAGTGGTGTGCACCTGTAGATATAGCTACTTGAAAGTCTGAGGTGAGAAAATCACTTGAGCCCAGAAGTTTGAGGTACAGTGAACTATGTCTGTATCACTGCACTCCATCCTGGGCAAGAGAGTGAGACCCTATCTCTGTAAAAGAAAGAAAGAAAAAAACTGAGAGGGAGGGAGGGAGGGAGGGAGGGAAGAAAGAAGGAAGGAAGTTAGTCTTAAGTAGCATATCTAGCTCATTAATTTTCAATTTCTTTTCAGAATCAGTCAATACATTTTAGGTTATAAAGTGCTGCTTTAGCAACATCCTAACGTGTTGATTCGTGATATTTTATTGTTTTTTATTTCTTAAAATCTTCTACTTCCCAAAGGATTTCTTCTTTAACTCATGAGATTGAGGGAGATGTGTGTGTCTACATTAATTTCAAATCTATAGAGTGTTTCTAGTTAGTTCTTTGATATTTATTTCTTGAACTCCCAACCTCAGGTGATCCGCCCACCTTGGCCTCCAAAGTGCTTGGATTACAGGCGTGAGCCACCACCCCGGCCTTTGATATTTATTTCTAATGTTATACTTTAGTCAGAGGAATCAGAGGAAATCACAATTTTTTGATATTTATGAATCTTGCTTTGTGGTCTACAATGCAATCAAGTCTTTTTTTTTTACTTGATTTTGTGTATTAGAGATCTTTCTCCATTCATGTATATATAATCTACTATATTATTTTTTTAAAATATAGTTTATTTATTCTCTCTGATAGTTTGTTTCTTATTTTCTTTCTTTTTTTTTTTTTTTTTTGTTTGCTGCATACTATCTGTATCAGCAATCCTAAGATCACCCTCACATTCAGAGATTTGCTAGGAGGACTCATGAGACTCAGCATACGATTGTACTCATGGCTGAGATTTATTACAGTGACATAGTAAGGATACGCAGCCAGATGAAAAGGGATGGAGACACAGGGAGATTCTGTAGGAATCCATGGGCAGTCTTTCTTATGCCCCTTCTCTTCCACAAAGAGTCACACAGAGCACACTCTTTACACAGCAACAAAAAGGTAGCAACTTGTATGTTATGTTTTTGCCCAAGGAAGCCCATTAGAGACTCAGCGTTCAATGATTTTGCTGGGGGATGATTACATAGGCACCTTCTTCCTATCACAAAACTCCAGACCCCAGAAGGAAATCAGGAGCATAAATCATATTGTTTGTATTAATAGTCTAAGCACAGCAAACTACCCTTATCAATTAAAGAATGGCGGGGAACACTCCCAAAACACCAAATACCAAACACCAGCAACAGCTGTCCTTGCAAACAAGCAGACCCTTCTGAAGTGAACAACTTCAAACCAACTTTGTTAAATCCCTCTCAGATTTTTAGAGTAGGTTGATACTACGAAGAGATGGATCATATAATTCAGTAGGTGTGTGTGAATTAATTAGATAGTGCCTATGGGAAAATATAAGTTTCAAACCAGTTTTAAGTGAACTTCCATAATGTAATCTTATTCATGAGTTTGAATTGCCTGTAGTTAGTGAACAATACTGTTATTTTAAAAGGAGACTGAACCTCTAAATGGTACCCCAAAAAGGTAGCTCATTATCTGTAGCCTCTAATACTACAAGTTAGCTATTATTTGTCCTCTTTGCTGCCTATGCTAAATTTTCTTCTCTATACAGGTTTATCTTTGAAATAAAAGTTTTGTAGGAATAAATTGTTATTTTTAACTTTATTCAGATTTGTAGAAAAATGCTACATCGCCACATGCTCATATTTCGACTGCCTAACTTACAGATGTTAGATAAAATCCCTGTGAATTCAGATGATAGGGCAAAAGCTGAATTTCACCTCGCTGAACTACAAGCAAAGAAAAATTCGGTAATATATTACTTACAATTTTCCTTTCAAAGCACATTAATTATTAGTTAATGAATATTACATTATAGCTTTTGACTTAAATGTTTAAACCTATAGTGTTTTTGATGTGGATGTTCTTAATATCTATTAAGTGATTTCTATCAAAGGCAGCTTGATTTGGTGAATAGAGCATGTGCATGTGCACACACACACACACACACATTAGTCAAGGAACAATAACATACTTCATACTCTGACATAAGGGGAATTATTTAATATTTGTGTGCTCAATATGTCAGATGATGCTAGAACACAGGAAACTATAACATATCACCTAATAAATAGAAACTAACAATAAAACTATTTCCATTTAGGCAGAGAAAAAGGGAAGGAAGGAATTCTGAACACAACTCTCTGGATTGTGTAGTTTATCTAAGAAAGATGTGTGCCTCTATTCTTGTGTTTTGTCAGGATAATTGGGCTTTTTACTCAGGAGCCCTAAAATGTATCCGATCATGGTAAGAAAGAGATTAAAGAGAGAGGAAATAAGAAAAGCATGTCATTTGAAAATTCTGTCTTTGAATCACCTAGTTTCTTCATGACCATCTTCTAAAGACTAAATTTAACACAGAAAATCTATGGTTGCTGAACAGAGAAGTAGCATTATTAGAGCACTGTGGTTTGTGAAAAAGAGAGACTGGAGGGAGAAGGAAAAACAGCTAAGAGGCTTTTAGAATAATCCAAGAGAGATGTTATAAAAACCTGGACCAGGTTAGAGAATATAAATGAATCTCTGATGTAAGTGAAAACCAGAGACCAAGGACATTAGAGTCCATGAAAAGAGGTGACTTTAAAAACATTATACTGAATAGAAAGAGATAGGACTACCATATATACTCTCCTAACAGGCTTTCACTGAACTCACCAGATTAATTTTGGTGACACTCTCCAATTCCAGAACACACTCAACTTTTGATACTTGTAGGCTCCTCTCTAGTCCACTTCTCCCTTCGGTAGTATATTCATATACTTATCAAGAGCTAACCTGTATGTCAGTTCTTGTTATTTTAAATAAACACAAGAACTTGAAGTGTAAATTTTAAATTATTATTTCTATTTGTCTATGAAAACCAAATGGGATACTTTGGGAAGTCTGGATAAAGGGCACTCTCTCCCCACCCCTTCCAACACCACCCCCCATAGTGTCAAATTAGATGTGGGAGAAAAAACTAAAATATGAAGAAAATGATAAAAATTCAGAGAAAATATGCAGGGAAATTATTTTTAAAAGCTAGACAAATTCTTGTGTTCAGATTTTTTCCACATGCCTTTAAATTGTTGCTACTTTAAAGAAACCAAAACTGGAAATTGTAGGCAAAATAAGGGTATGATGTCTCCAAAAACAATCAAAAACTACCAATCAAGGGATCCTTGCCTACAGAAAAGGCCTTGGTCCTTCATCAAAAGATTGATGAATGCATGTACTTTTACATATTTTATTTTTTAAAGATGAATATCAATTAGACTTCTTATTGATTCCTTTATTATTTTTTTAATTTTTTAGACGAAGTCTCACTCTGTTGCCCAGGCTGGAGTGCAGTGGTGTGATCTTGGTTCACTGCAACTTCTGCCTCCCAAGTTCAATTGATTCTCCTGACTCAGCCTCCTGAGTAGCTGGAACTACAGGCGTGTGCTACCATGCCAGGCTAATTTTTGTATTTTTAGTAGTGATGGGGTTTTGCCATATTTGCCAGGCTAGTCTTGAACTCCTGACCTCAGGTGATCCGCCCACCTCAGCCTCCCAAAATGCTGCGATTACAAGCTTGAGCCACTGTGCCCAGCCCCCTTACTTTTTTAATTTACTCTTTTAAAATTAATCTTGACATTTTTTGATTAACCGAAGGACTTCTATTACAGGCCAAAGTAGCTACAAAGGCTTGCATGACTTAAAAAGTTGTACAATGTTTAAAAAATATTATTTAGTTTAGGCAAAGGAAATTGATTCATTAGTGGATTTTATCTACAAAATTTTTTCTAAAAACTATGGTTTCTGAAAAGAACTTTAGCCATTGATCTATATGATGTAACAAAAAAAAGTGCATCATCTAATGTCATCTACTCAAATCCTTGTCACAGGCCCAGTCTTTCAAAAGAGAGCAAATGGTCAAATAAAATTTAGTTCAGTGATTTAAGCCTTTTTTCCTTTTACCTGTTTTATATTCCCGAAGCAAGTCACTTCTTGAAAAATGTATGCCACCTGTATTAGTCTCCTATTGCTGCTACAACAAATTACCCCAAATTTAGTGGCTTAAAATAACATATATTATCTTACAGTTGTGGAGATCAGGAGTCTGAAAACAGGTATTAAAGGACTAAAATAAAAAATATTGGCAGGGGCCAGGCTTGGCAGCTCATGCCTGTAATCCCAGCACTCTGGGAAGCTGAGTTCAAGTCTACCCTGGGTAACACGGAGAAACCCTGTTTTTACAAAATAATAATAATAATAATACAAAAATTAGCCAGGCATGATGGCACATGCCTGTAGTCCCAGCTACTCAGGAGGCTGAGGTGAAAGAATCTCTTGAGCCTAGGAGGTGGTGGTTGCAATGAGCCAAGGTCGTGCCCTGCACTCCAGCCTGGGTGACAAAGTGAGACCCTGCCTTGAAAAAAACAAAAAATATTGGCAGGGCTGCATTTCTTCTGCAAGCTCTAGGAGAGAATTTACTCTTTGCCATTACCAGTTTCTAGAGGCCATCCGCATTCTTTGGCTGATGGCTGTCATCCAGCAATGCCATCACTTAGACCTCTGCTTCCATGATCACTTCCCCTTCTCTCTGACCTTCTGCTTCCTTCTACCTCAATAATCCAGGATAATTTCCCCATCTCAAAATCCTTAATCCACCTCTAAAGTACCTTGCTGTGTAAGGTAAAGTATTCACAGGTTTTGGGAATTAGGATGTGGATATATTTGGGGGAGGGGCATTATTCTCCTGCCATACCACATGTGAGGGCTCCAGTGAAAGACCTATGAAAATTGCCACATTAAAATTTATAAATTGTTTTAAGGTAATGTAGTCTAAATAGAAAAGACATAAAGTAACCACTTAGAACTTTGAAGATCCCAGTTTTCATATAAAATTCTTTAAACATTGGTTTAATTTAGCATTTAATTTGGCATAACTCAAAATTCAACCAATAATGAATATTTCACTACAGGGTTTGTTTGTTGGCTATTCTTTTCTATTTCTTATATAGTGAACTCAGATTTTCTCCTTATAGTACTATGATGTCTTCTTAAGTTATTCTAGATACACATCCTTGCCATTTAAATCAGTGCTATATATAGGAATATAACCATCTTTCCACTTAGTTATTCTGTATGTAAATAAAAATTTTTAAAATTTATCTATATATAGTTAGTAAGATAAAGTGGGCATTTGAAATCTTTATTTTAGAGAAATTTATTTTAAAATTCAAGGGACTTGAACGAACTTAAGCCATTATTCTTTTAACTAGCTGTTCAGAAGACACAAGTCAAATGTGTTTGTCTTTGTTTTAGTTGCTACTGGCCTTTCTTTTTAACAGCAGATAAGGATGAAATAAATGAAATCTAAAGTTCTTTTAAACCAAAACATTTTGGTGATGTGGTTTCAGAAGCAAATTTGACAGCATTCTAGATTAGTGATGGGAAGAAACTCCCACAAAAGAATTTGTTAGGGAATTTAGAACTGACCAGCTTTAGTAAAAGGACTAATAGCTTAGCATTCATTACAAAGCAGCATTCTTGGTAACACTTACTGAAGTATGAGGTAAATAGGTAATTTTACACAAATAGAAAAAGCCTACATCTCTAGATAAGCTGAATTGTATGTTCAGAATTCACACATTTTAAAGTATAAACAAGATCAGTCTTAACGAAAGCAGAAAAGGTATAAATTTCTAGGGGAAGCAAGAGTCCCCTGCCTAAAATATTTTTCTCCTCTATTTGCTGATTCCTGAAATTCTTACAAAAGCCTCTTAATCCTCAGCAGGTGTGAAATGCAAATGCTATTTAGAGTTTTACCACATTCACTAAAATTGATTGTAAGATACTTCTCTTAGTTCCCATTTTATTTACTGTTTGTTTTGAAAACTAACTGCAAGTCATCTGATTAGGTAATGTGAAGAATACAAAGATTTCGAGAAATAAGGTTTACCTTCCAGAAATTCTATTCACACAAAAAAAGAAAAGCATTACAATGGGGAAGTTTTAATTCTCATTTTCTTAATTCCATACTTACCTTGTTAAGACCCGTTGGAAATAGGGAGTGGCCATCAAGCACTAGATTCTAGTGATGGTGCAATGCAGTCTGAAAAAAAAAAGAATAAAGGTTCTGGGGGAAGTTAACTCCCCTAAAAGCTCTGCTGATTTTACAGGTTTTGCCTAGTACCAATTCTGGGTTTAGGCAAGCAGGTAACTCCTGACTAAAAAAATGTTGTCATCTTGGACTTGTTACAAGGATTAAGCCTGTTGATCTGAGTTTTGGAGATGAGATGTTATTAACTGTTTTATTTTATTATGTAGCTTATTCCTGTTACCAGCTCTCCTGTGGATGGCAGATCATTTGGCCAAGTGAAAACTCCTCCCATAAAGATAACAAATGTGATTCTGCCTGGTGGATTCAGCCATTACTTGGGATCTAACATCACTTTAACTCCTGAAGTTGAAGGTATTTTGACAAAGAATTTCAGAGAGAATGTAAAAGAATCACTTCACTTGAAATAAAAATCTCACTTTAATTTCTAATATTACTTAAAATTCCTTACATTTCCTAAAATTGCATGTTTGTTCAAGTTTCCTGTGGCCATTTTCATTTCAGAGATTAAGGTTTTATTATTTTAGTTTTATTATCGTTTTCTTTTGTACTCAGCTACTAGTATGTTGTGACTAAGCATTTACTCATTTACAACGTGAACTTTGCAATACTTGAACAATTATTTCCTGACATATCTTTCCAAAGCTTTTATTTAATTGCATGGATGTCAGAGCTAACAACTACTAAAACCAGTTCATTAGTACATCCTGCTAAAAGTGGAAATCAGAGGTGTAAGAACATAACAGAATCTTGGGATACAAAGGATATTTTGCAGAGAGATCTCACTTTCCCTTGAAATCATAAGAAAATATTCATGAAGGAAATACTAAAGAAGAGCTTCAAGAGGTAGAGTTTTAAAAGAGGGAGTATATTAAAAGAACAAGTATGGAAGTGGTTTATTCTGCTGTATAAATTTTAGTTCAAGTTTAGAATAAGCCTGTTCCCTAATTCCACATCTTCTCTGGTTATAATTTTGGCAAAATTGGGGGTAACTACTCCTCTGAGGGCTCACCTCTTCCATTCCTTCTGACTTCCTCCTTTGTCCTCAGACCATTCAGAGACAATAAAACTGAACATCACAATTATAAAATGATCTAAGAGCCTACTATCAAAAAATAGTAGATTGTTCCATGTGATTACAGTTTTTAAAAGAAACCCAGTGAAAAAAATCCAGCATAATTTACTCTACTAAGATGTTATATTTTGTCTCATTTTTCATATGTATATGTCATTCTGGCTTCCAAGTTTTAATCATAATGAAGACTGTTATCCTTTTGTCTACAACTGTTAGTAAAATTGGGCATACCAAATTGTTATTTCCTCCTTAACAGAACGAAGTCATTTTCAGGAATGTCATTATCTTTTTATATTTTTTTTTAGTTTACCCCCTCAACTCATCTTCATAACTTCCTTCTCAGGAGAAGCATACCTTGTTTTATTGCATTTCACTTTATTGCATTTCAGATACTGAGTTTTTTACAAATTGAAGGTTTGTGACAACCGTGCATCAACCAAGTCTGTTGGTGCCGTGTTTAAAATATGTGCTCACTTTGTGTCTCTGTATCACATTTTGGTAATTCTCTTACTATTTCAAACTTTTTCATTATTATTATATTTGTTATGGTGATCTGTGATCAGTAATCTTTTTAAGTCAATTAATAACCCTACAATGACCTCTAATGAAGGAAGAATCTCACATCTCTCACTTTAAATTAAAAGCTAGAAATGATTAAGCTTAGTGAGGAAGCCATGTTGAAAGCCAAGATAGGCTGAAAGGTAGGCCTCTTGTACCCAACAGATAGCCAAATTGTGAATGCAAAGGAAAAAAATCTTGAAGGAAATTAAAAATGCAACTCCAAGGAACACATGGATGATAAGAAATTGAAACAGTCTTATTGCTGATATGGATAAAGGTGGTCTGGAATAGTATCAACCAGCCTCAACATTCCCTTAAGCCAAAGACTAATCCAGAGGCCCTAACTCTCTTCAAGTCTATGAAGGCTGAGTGTGGTGAGAAAGCTGCAAAAGAGAAGTTTGAAGCTAGCAAAGGCTTCTTCATGAGGTTTAAGGAAAGAATAACAAACATTATATCAGACAACATAAAAGCATAAGGTAAAGCAACAAGTGCTGATGTAGAAGCTGCTGCAAGTTATCTAGAAGATCTAGCTAAGATAAATGATGAAAGTGGCTATACTAAAAAGAGATTTTCAATGTAGATGAAACAGCCTTATATTAGAAGATGATGCCATCTAGGACCTTCATAGCTAGAAAGGAGAAGTCAATGCCTGGCTTCAAAGCTTCAAAGGACACACTGTCTTGTTAGTGGCTAGGGCAACTGGTGACTTTAAGTTGAAGCCATTGCTCAATTTAAAGAAACCATTGCTCAACCATTGTAAAACTCCTAGGGATCTTAAGAATTATGCTAAATCTACTCTGTCTATGCTCTATCAATGGAACAACAAAACTTGGATGACAGCACATCTGTTTACTTGGATGACAGCAGTATGGTTTACTAAGTATTTTGGCCCACTGTTGAGACCCAGTGCTGAGACAAAGATTGCTTTCCAAAGACTACTGCTCATTGACAATGCACCGAGTCACCTAATAACTTTGATGGAGAAGTACAAGGAGATGAATGTTGTTTTCATGCCTGCTAACACAACATCCATGCTGCAGCTGATGGATCAAGGAGTAACTTCAAGTATTATGATTTAAGAAATACATTTTGTAAGGCTCTGACTGCCATAGATAATGATTCCTCTGATGGATATGGGCAAAGTAAATTGAGGACTGCTTGGGAAGGATTCACCATTCTAGATGCCATTAAAAACATTTGTAATTCATGAGAGGAGGTCAAAATAGCAACACTGATGGGAGTTTGGATGATTTTGAGGGATTCAGAACTTCAGTGGGGGACATAACTTTCAAACTTTTTTATTATTATTATATTTGTTATGTTTGTGGTGGAAACAGCAAGAAAACTAGAAGTGGAGCCTGAAGATGTGACTGAATTGCTGCAATCTCATGCTCAAACTTGCATGGATGAGGAGTTGCTTCTTATGGATGAGCAAAGAAAGTGGTTTCTTGAGATGAAAATTACTCCTGGTGAAATGCTGTGAACACTGTTTAAATGACAACAAAGGATTTCAAATATTACATAAATTTAGTTGATAGAGCAGTGGCAGAGTTTGAGAGGATGGACTCCAATTTTGAAAGAACTTCTACTGTGGCGAACATGCTATCAAACATCACGTTGTTCACAGAAATCTTTCATGAAAGGAAGAGTTGTTCTATGCCATAAACTTCATTGTTGTCTTATGTTAAAAAATTGCCACAGCTACCCCAGCCTTCAGCAGCCACCACCCTGATCGGTCAACAGCCATCGACACTGAGACAAGACCCTCCAACAGCAAAAAGATTACAACTTGCTGAAGATTCACATGATCGTTAGCATTTTTTAGCAGTATTTTTAAATTAAGGTATGTCATTGTTTTTAAACATAATGCTATTGCAAACTTAATAGACTACACTATAGTTGTAAACATAACTTTTATATGTCCTGGAAAACCAAGAAATGTGTGTGACTCACTTTATCGCAATGGTCTGGAACCACACCCACAATATTTCTGAAGAATGACTGTTACTTTCTTCAAGATTTGTTATGCGCTGAAAAAATCCTGCAATCTCTTTCCTATTTTTTGACTGTGCTGCCCCAATTTTTATTTTTAAAAGTATGGTCACTTTACTGTATAGATAATATTTTAAACATAAATATGCAGCATGCAGGTCTGGATATTTATGTTTAAAATATTATCTAGAACCAAAAGCACAAGCAACAAAAGAAAAAAAAAAAAATAATTGGACTTCATAAAAATTTAAAACTTTTGTTTTAAAGGGCACTACCAAGAAAGCAAACAGAAAACTGATAGAATGGGAGAGAATATTTGTAAATCTAGAAGCTATAAAGACCACACACAACTCAGTATTAAAAAGACCCACAACCCAGTTAAAAATTGGGCAAAGGATCGGAATAGCCATTTCTCCTAAGGCACGCAGTGGCCCCCAAGCACGTGAAAAGATGCTCAACATCAGCAGTCATCAGGGAAATGGAAACCAAAACCACAGTGAGATAGCACTTCACATCCACCATGAGGACCACAGTAAAAAAATCAGATAAATGTTAGCCAGGATGTGGAGAAAGAGTTCTAAGTACTGCTGGTGGAAGTGTAAGATGGTTTAGCCACTCTGGAAGAAGTGACAGTTGAGCAGAATTTACACATAAGCTACTGTTTGATCCAGCAATTCACTTCCTAGGTGTATACACAAGAGGAATGAAAACATGCTTCCACTCAAAGATTTTCACATAAATGTTCTTAACAGCATTATTCATAAAAGCCAAAAAGTCCATTAACTGATAGGTAGATAAATGTAGTCTATTCATGCAATGAAATATTATTTGGCCATAAAAAGGAATGAAGTAGTAATATGTGCTACAAACATGGATAAACCTTGAAAACATTCCAAGTGAAAGCAGACAGTCCCAAACGACCACATATTATACGACTCCATTTATAGGAAATAAAAAAAAAAAAAAAAAAATATTATCTAGAAAAAATCAAATTGATTCACTAGCTCACAGAAATTTAAGCCACATTAAGTGCTAAAAATACATTCTAATTCTATATTTGAAATTTTAAACTCACTTTATAAAATATGTATAACATACATTCAGCCGAAGGACAAACTATATTGCTTAATGCTTATGTTACTTAATGTTTCTCATTGTTTCATAATTTTAATTTTTCAAATTTCTAGTTTCAGACAGAAAAAACAAGAATGCTGGGATTCTGACAAATAATTCTCAGAGCATCCATGCAGAAATAGCTTTTCAGCAACTGAGAGGGATAAGTATCTCGCCATCTCTTTTATCACACCAGAATATTGCATCTCCAACTGCACAAATATACCAGAGCTACCAAAATGAGAGAAGGTAAAGCTATTTTCTGTGTGTTTTAATATCATTTCTCATCATTAAAAAAGTACTCTTTATATTTGCTAGTCATGTATAAAAACAGGAAATATTGTTATATACTATTATATATTTACTCTGGGAACTAGAAAAAACTATCAGACAGCATAAGGCTTGTTAATTCCCACATTCACCAAACCTTTCCCAAAGTCCAGTCTATTTACATAATAATTCAAAAAGGCTTAGAAATGGCTATCAAGGTCAAATACTCCAGAGTACTAGTGCTCACTAGTGAGGGAACAATGAAAGAGTTACATGGGAACTACTTTAATTGTATCCTCTCCCAACTCACTCTGCTCACTCAATTTGCAAAGCAGTTCACTTATACTTTAAACAGCAGATAAATTAAACTCTCTGAAATTGTGAAGGCTAAGAATTTTGTAAAAATTCCTACTTGCCTCCTTCTCCAGTCTGAATGTAGCCTTAGAGCCCAGCTCAAAGCCTAAGAACCTTGCTAGTTCTCATTAATACCTCAAGGACCTAGAAATAGAAATTCCATTTGACCCAGAAATCCCATTACTGGGTATATATCCAAAGGATTATAAATCGTTCTACCATAAGGACACATGCACACGAATGTTCATTGCAGCACAGTTTACAATAGCAAAGACCTGGAACCAACCCAAATGCCCATCAATGATAGACTGGACAGGGAAAATGTGGCACATATACACCATGGAATACTATGCAGCCATCAAAAACGAGGAGTTCGTGTCCTTTGTAGGGACATGGATGAACCTGGAAACCATCATTCTCAGCAAACTGACACAAGAACAGAAAATCAAACACTGCATGTTCTCACTCATAGGTGGATGTTGTACAATGAGAACACATGGACACAGGGAGCGGAGCATCACACACTGGGGTCTGTCAGGGAGGGACAGCAGCGGGTGGGGAGTTGGGGGAGAGATAGCATGGGGAGAAATGCCAGATACAGGTGATGGGGAGGAAGGCAGCAAATCACACTGCCATGTGTGTACTTATGCAACAATCTTGCATGTTCTTCACATGTACCCCAAAACCTAAAATGCAATAAAAAAAAATACAAGAAAAAAAAAAGAATACACTCTGCTGCTCAATACTTGTCTCCTTCGATTCCCAAATATTACCTGTCCCAATCTTCCTTGCATCCACGCTCCCGCTCGTCTGTTGAAATGACTTACCCCAGCAGCAGATCTAGTTTAGGCTTGGCTCTTGCTGCACTGACTTCTCTTGCTATAATCAGCCATGTCCCACTGAGTTCACAGGATTTTTAAATAGCCACAAATAGTATCATTTTGTCTCTTTGAAATTGCGTACAACTAAAATACGGAAATTATTTATTGCAGAATTACCTTACGTTAGCTGATCCATTACAAAATTAAGTCACCACTATTTGACTTATTAAATCTTATTTCTTACAGAATATCTGGGAACAACTTTCCAAGATCAAATCGAATGTAACTGCCTATAGAGAAATGAGCATACACCAAGAAACTTACCTCTGTTTAGCAGTTATGCAAAAACTAGCAGACAGTGGTGAGTGGAAAACAACAACAAAAAGATAATCATGTTACTTAAGTTACTGAAACACTTCAGTTCCATATGAAAATAATCACCCTTGTGAACCTGATTTAATATCACCTCTCTTAAACTTTCTTTATAGTTATCTTTAGTTATTTGTTTGAATTTCTATATTATAAAAATCATGAACTATTATATCAGACAACAATTTGAAAAGATAAAAGTGACATAAAACGAAGTCCAGAGAATTGAATGCTTAGTTCTGGTATTAGAAACATTTAGTATAAATTCAGTAGAAACATTTATGTATAAATTTAGTCATTATGGCATGTCATAGGAAGATATTAAGAAAAGATAACTTCAGGAAATAAGCATATTTTCATTTGTAGAATATCTATTCATTTGGGATTACATAAAACTAAAGCACATTTCTTACCCAACATAACTATTACTAAAGCAAGATGAGTTTTGCTAGTTGAACTACAAATTGGTTTTTAGGACTGTATTTTAAAAAAAACCCTCAAATCAGATCTACCCTTAAAATTGCTTAGAGATGCAAATTATGGGCATCAATAGTAGTTTCTAAATGTGGCTAACTGTGGGTGCAGCCAGTCTTTCATACTCTAAGAATAAAAAGAGTCCGATTTAATATACAAATCATTAATTACACCTACAGTGATATAATTTTACAAGTAGTTTCAGGCTGAAGAGAACACATGTTCAAACTGAGTAGACACACTTAAAAATATAACCTTAAATAATTATATTTCACTGAAAAGAATTTTTCTAAACTATTACATTGTATAGTACTAGGACATGTCACAAATCCATCAAATGTGGTTTTGAATTTGCTTGTTATTTAAATTGATAACTAAATTGCCAGTCCTATTTTGATATAAATGAGCTCCATGATTCATGAAGTATTCTATTTAAAATTTTAAAGTTATTGATTCAACAGTACATGTAGTTTCATAATATTTTATACTTTCCTTACACAAAAATAAATTATTTTAACCAAAATATGTATACTTTATAATCTGTCTGGAAATAGTTTTAAAGGTATTTTGGAAATGATATAATTCCAATGTATATGCAACAATTTTGTATTTTTCTTTTTTAAATGCTGTATGTTTTTACTCATGTGACATTTAAAATTTCAAACCTAATTACAGATTGATTTTGCTCTTCATAACGTGGTTTTTAAACAACGATTACACTTACGAGGTAATAGGATCCTTTGTTTAAAAACAACTATGCAGTTCTTAAGATGTCCAGAAGATGTCTTTTTTGCCCTTTCGTTTTGACAACTGCTTTCAATTACAGTGTTGTGACAGTCTACTCTACACTATTTTTTACTAAATTGGCATCATCTGTTTATTTTCTTTTATAATTTTGTATAAATTAAATCCTAAATATGTTACTTTCATAATAAAAAGTGTCTTAAAATAACAAATTAAGTAGCAAAGATAAATTTAATAGGTTTCACTGGAGAAAAATGTTCAGAATAGAAATATATAAAACAGAAAAAACACAACTTACACTGTTATCCACTTAGCATTTTGGCATATTTTCTTTTAGCCACTTTTCCTATGGACTTTTAATATATTTGAGATCTTCATTTGATTTTTATATACACATTGTTAAATTTTGAGCTATTTATAATTCTTATAAATCGTTAATTAAATTTCATCTGAATTTCTGAGTAGCTGGGATTACATCACCACATCAGGTGCAGTGGCTCACACCTGTAATCCCAGCACTTTGGGAGACCAAGTCGGGTGGATCACCTAAGGTCAGGAGTTCAAGACCAGTCTGGCCAACATGGCAAAACCCCTCTACTAAAAATACAAAAATTAGCTGGGAATGGTGGCACACACTTGTAATCCCAGTTACTCGAGAGACTAAGGCAGGAGAAACACTTGAACCAGGGGAGGCAGAGGTTGCAGTGAGCCAAGATGGTACCACTGCACTCCTGGGTGAAAGAGTGAGACTTCGTCAAAAGAAAAAAAAAAAAAAAAAACTGTAAAAGACTGTAAACTATTTATTCATCAAGGTATTTTGCTAAGATGTATAATTTCTCCAGTAAAGCTATTATGTCTCTTCTCCCAGCAAATGTCTTGATTTATTTTGTAAGTAGTCAAATGTATGATTATATAACTTGTTTTCATTAAAGACAATTCCACAAACAACCTGGTAAGCTAGAAATTAAGGCACTTTATAGAGCAGAAGCCTCCAAAGCTGAACTGAATGTAGATAGTATTAAATCAATCAGATTTCTATATATGAAGATTAACTATGATTAATTGTTCAATAAGAACTTTATTATTTACTTCTATTTAAAAAATTTTTTTGGTACAGATGGGGGTCTCACTCTGTTGCCCAGGCTGGTCTCAAACTCCTGGCTTCAAGCAATCCTTCTGCCTCTGTTCCCGCAAAGTGCTGGGATTACAGTCATGAGCCACCATGTCTGGCCATGTACTTCTATTTTTCTAGTCTTAGTTTTTTTTGACTATTGATACAAAATTAACTGATTGTGAATCTATTTTTGCCTAGAATATTTAGTGTGCACTATGCATGTGTGTCTGCAGGCACTCCTGGCTAGTTTACAAATAACCCTTACATTTAAGTACCATGCCATTTCACTTTTCGTAAGCTATCATAAATTATGAAAAGTTAATATTTTAAAACATTAGTCTTACTCTTAGTCATGCTCTAGGCTCTTGGCTTCAATTAAATATTACTTACATAAAGGGAGGTAAGTTTTTTATAATATTATATTAGTAGAAGCAAGCACTTGTGGCCAATTTCTTTTGGTATTCAGTGAAGCTAACCAAATCAGTTTGGTTATGAGCTAGAAACTGGCTGGTTTTTCTGATGCCTTGCTATAAAACTCAGAGCTTCTGGACCGCCTGCAAGTGCTAACTACTTGTTCATTTTTATACATTTTTGTCCCTTCTCCATTATTGAAATATTTTTAAAGAAACACCTATGGTAAATTACAATTTAAATTCTCAGTTGTCTTTTAGAACTACGTCAACAAGAAATGCCCCAGCTATTTTGTTAGTAATATTATTTCTATAAGTTTTCATTTTACAAAAATCTTAATTATACCGTTCTAATATTACTGCTTTTCTTTCCATTGTGAATAAAATTGTTTTGTAAACTATTCAAAAGACTTTCTCAGACTTAATTTATGCATTTTTTATCTTAAGATTTTTGTTTTGGTAATGATTTTTCCTTAAAATTAAGATAAAATGAATGATTTAATAGCAAAGACATACAATGTTGTAATCTAAAAATAGAATAGCATATTCAAAGGAACTTAGAAGTAGCTTTGAAAGTATTAGTTGCCTGAAGTCAAATTATTTTTCTCTTGTATTTTATTAAGCACTACCTTAACTATATGCTTTTTTAGGTAAATCAAAAAGCCAGTTTATCAACATTGTCATTTTCCATGTAAGATTCTAATGATTCTGAAATGCTAAATTTTAAATTAGAACAGATTTTTTTCTAATATTGTTAAAAATAACAGTATTTCTATATGCTCTGAATAAAAATCTATTGAGATAAAATTGTTTTTTCCAAAATAGTTACATTTTGATCAAACATTAAGATAGAAATGGATATGAAGAATTTTTAACAAATAGCATTTTACATTTTCATTTGGTTTTTAATTTTATAATTGTAATTAACTTCTAAATGTTTGCAAATATTTTATACCAGCAGTTATAAACATTATAAATAGTAAAAAAAAAAACTAGTGATGATCTTACTATTTTTGTAAACCACAAAAATAACAATAACAAAAATTTAAATAGAAAAAAGATACGGTGATATGATTTTTGTTTATTTCCAGTGGGGTTGAAGTGATTTAAAAGCTATAGATTTTAATCAAGAGCTGCATGTTTTTCTTCTTGCTTATTGTAGAACATTATTTTTTCCAGAAAATATTTTCAATAATTTTAGTGGTTTGGCTCTACTATTTGTTCCATCTTTAATTATAACACAGCCCTTCCTCTCTCTTCCCTCTCAGAATGTTTTACAAGTTTGTCTCTCGAATAACAACCAAAAAAGACTAATCAGTAAAATATATAGATATATCAATAACGTTTTAAAGTTTCTAATTATTTCTTATTCCTCTATCAATTTGGTTTAAAACAGGTATTTACAAACACTGGTAACCTACTTTCCTATTGCCTTTCATTTTATATGAAGTGCTTTAAAAGAGTTCAATCAACCTTAATGGTGCACTTCGAGTTAAGGAAATAGAATGGGGATAAGTCAATTTGAGCTCCCCAGACAAACAAGTGTCTTCAGAAAGAATAGGCATAAATGGGTTTAGAAATCAGAGTACGAGTAAAATGCAGTGAGCAGAGCACTCAGGGAAGCCAGATACAATGGAAAGAGTAAAATACTGCAGAGCTTTTTAAGCTTCACACAATTGGAACAATGGACTTGATCCAGCCATCTATGTTAAACTGTTAAAAGATAGGTGAAAAGCAAGCTGGAATTCTATAAAGAGTGTTGAGGAACAGTACAATGAAGAGCTTTAAATCTAAAGAGAATGAATACAGTCATTCAACAGGATGGCAATGAAGTCAAAATTGGCATATTTCCCAGGTTACCTTGTAAAGGACTCTGTTCTGTTTTAGGTATTAAGCCATGATTAGCAATGAAGTAGTCTTTAAACTGCAACAATTGGAGTTTTTAAACATCATACTATACATATGTGATTTTTACAATACATACACATATATCCATGGAAGTAGAAATACATGTAGATCTCATATAGTTGTAACAATTCAATATTCTAGTCTATAGCAATCAGTACACTGTATCAAACTCCTGCCACCTAGAAAAAAGGCAGGCTAATTTAGTGGCAAAGGTTTGAATGTACAAATAGATTAAATTGTTTAATTTTTTAATTAGCTGCAATCAATCAGACTTATTTTATACATTTTGGGGGAAATTTTTGTTAAATATATTGATGTACTTTCCTGCTTTAACAAATAGAATACATTAAATGAAATTTATTTTCAATGATTTATAGTGCTTCAGGGTCATAGTTGTGCATGATTTGCCATTTTAGAGAAATGTAGCTGAGGAGAAGTGTATAGAATGTGTTTTGAACTTACGCTATAACCTTGGCAGTTGCTTAAGGCCAAATTCCCTTATATGACTTTTATGTGTGTCCCTTCAATTATTATGATGCTGAAATAAGTTTTCTGGTTAGTTGAAGATTCCAATATCAGTGGAGTCATTACTATATTGTTTAATTATGTTTTGAATGAAGATATAATTATATTTATGGAAACATGGTAAACTCTATAAATTGAAACAATACAATAAAACTGAAACCCAAACATGTGTTAATGGTAACACATTGGGCTGTTGTGAACTCACAAGAAGTATAACCATGAGAATGTCAGTCACATAATTGTCATCCTTTAATAGTTCAATTATTAAATGTTTTAAATACTTATTCTAAGATTTAGTATTAACTAATGTTGACATTATCAAGAATTTAATGATAGCTATAACAGAGATTTCATAATTGATTATTATCATGGTACTGTTTTAGCATAAGGCTATTTGCAGATTTTTTTCCAATGCATTGTAAGAAAATAAGAGTAGAAATTTGGCCAGGTTCGGTGGCTCACGTCTGTAATCCCAGCACTTTGAGAGGCCGAGGTGGGCAGATCACAAGGTCAAGAGATTGAGACCATCCTGACAAAGTGGTGAAATCCCATCTGTACTAAAATACAAAAATTAGCTGGGCATGGTGGCATGCACCTGTAGTCCCAGCTACTCAGGAGGCTGAGGCAGGAGAACTGCTTGAACCCGGGAGGCAGAGGTTGCAGTGAGCCGAGATCACACCACTGCACTCCAGCCTAGCGCCTGGCGACGGAACAAGACTCTGTCTCAAAAAAAAAAAAAAAAGAAAGAAAGAAAGAAAGAGTAGAAATTTGTATTTACAACATGAGTATTTCAGTCACTTCAATTTTTTAAAGAAAAACTATCAAAAACAGCTATTTGCCGGATATGGTAGCTCCTGCCTGTCATCCCTGGAGGCAGGAGGATCGCTTGAGTCCAGGAGTTTGAGAATGCAGTGAGCTATGATTGTGCCACTGTACTTCAGAACTGGAGTGACAGAGAAAACAAAACAAAACAAAAGTTTTGGCTGGAAATCACTTCTCTCTTGTAATTCAAAAACAATTTTAAAAAGTGAGACATTTGTTTCTAATATATGGTTTCCAATAGATGTTTCTAATAGATGCTTCATATTTTTACATTCAAAAGATTAGTTAAGAATACTATTATGAGCTTAGAGGGAAAAATCAAATGGAAACAAAGCAGAACTAATGATTTCTAGAGTAATTTTATTTCTATTTGGTTATAAATAGCTTGACCTCCCTTACTGGATCATAAACATTTATTTTACTTTGAGATTGGTTACTAATATTTACATACTGTTTTATTTCTCACCAAATTTTTAAATTGTATTCATGTTTTCAAACATCTTTTCATGATGTTTGAAAGAACTAAAGATCTTTTCATGTACTAAAGGGGGTGAAAAACTAAAGTGACTTTTTAAATTATAAAATCAAATCTACCCACTAATTTGCTGGTATGATTATATAAAAATATTAAAAATATATGAACTTATATTTTTTAAAAATTGATACTATTCCTTTGATGTAAACTCACTTATTCATTTGTATGTGCAATCAAGTTTACCATAACTAAATGGCCTATACATTAAAGAGATAAGCACAGGAATAATGTTACAGTAGAAAACAGAGGATACACAACTAACAGAAAGAATAATAAAGAGCTGTCCTACTACATACTACATCACTTCCATTGCATGACATTATATTTTTACTGTTCTTTTACATTTTCTAAAGATGTCACCATCTGGGAGATGAAAATATCAGTTATATACAGTCTTTTATCAAATACTCAATTGAGTATATCAGTACAACAAACAAAACCATATTAGAACCAATCTGCAAGATCTAAGACATTATTTCCCCCAGGAATTGCAAACAGAAGTCTTCGCTCATGCCTGTAATCCCAGTATTTCAGGAGGCCAAGGCGGGTGGATCACTTGAGGAGTTCAAGACTAGCCTGGCCAACATGGCAAAACCCATCTCTACTAAAAATACAAAAATTAGTAAGGTGTGGTGGTGGACACCTGTAATTCCAGCTACTCAGCAGCCTGAGGCAGGAGAATTGCTTGAGCTCAGGAGGTAGAGGTTGCAGTGAGCCGAGATAGACCCACTGCGCTCCAGCCTGGGCGAGACAGAGATTCTGTCCAAAAAAAGGAAAGGGGAAAGGGAAAATGGGAAAGGGGAAAGGGGAAAAGGGAAAGGGTAAAGGGGAAAAGGGAAAGGGAAAAGGAAGGGAGAGGAGGGAGGGAGGGAAGGAAGGAAGGAAGGAAGGAAGTAGGTACGGAGGGAAAGAGTCTTCAGAAACATACCACATAACCTCAAAGAAGGAGGCCAGACATAAGAAAAATTAACAGCCAGAAATATAGTCAACTGTACTTGTACTGAAATATAATTTGCTAGATAGCCTCCATTTGCCCTTCCAGATCTACTCCCCCACCTTTCTCCTCCTCTGTGACTCTAAAGTCTCACCTTTAAGGACAACATCATTTAGGATCATTTGTCCCTCTAGCTGGCAGCTGGCTGTAGGCAATGGAAGACAACAGAAGTAGATTGAAGAGTAAAAGAGTGAGAGTTGGGCTTTATAGTAGCACCTGCATTCTGCAAGAACTATGGCTCCTATTGGGCTCTCCTAAAATATCTAGGTTCTGGTGAACTCTTGTCCTCTTACACCTTCAGGCCTACAGGCATCACAAGTTCAGATGCTTCACCTGCCAGGGCATGGTGGCTCACACCTGTAATCCCAGCACTTCAGGAGGCCGAGACAGATGGATCACTTGAGGCCAGGAGCTCGAGACCAACCTGGCAAACATGATGAAACCCCATCTCTACTAAAAATACGAAAATTAGCCAGGTGACAGAGTGAGACTCTGTCTCAAAAAATAAAAATAAAATGCTTCACAAATCCTGGTCTGTTTTCTTTAATTCTATCCACACTTTTTAAGTAGTCCCTTCACTAAACTCCTCAATGACCCCATTTGACTTTGCCACTTGTTTCTTGCTGAGATCCTAGTACATACAATACCTATATGACACAAATGTATGATACTGGGGAATTATATTTTAAATTAAAATGGAAAAACTAGCAATGGAAAACTGAAATATCTGTTTACCTTTATAATCCATTAGCCTTCTGGTTTAGACCTAGATACCTGACACCTCTTTCCTTCACAGCAAGATGTTAATGTCAGGTTAGAGTTGTGATGTGAAACATGGAAACAGACTTCAATTGTGGGAGCTGTATTTTTAGTTTCATAAAAAAGCAAAACAAAACAACTGGGATTGAGAGAGTTCTAGTTTATCATTGCTTAGATAGCACTCCCCATACGTTGCTATCGACCAAGATGTATTCTGAACAGAGAAAAGTGGGATTAGAACACCAGAGTTCTTTGATTCCATCAAGAATCATACCCCACAAATAGAGATAACTGGATAATATAACTGTGCTTTTCTCAACTGATTAAAAATGCTACAAATAATTTAACATTTAAATACATTTTTTTCCCTATAACTGTCACAGAACTGCTTGGCTGTATATTTAACCTACTGATCAAAAGAATTTCCTCAAGTTTACATTTATAGATGTTTTCAATGAGAGCACATAATTTTCTTCTGCATTCAAATAAACATGTAAAAAATATTGATGACTATGGAAAACACCCACGTAATAACTGCTGTGGTTAAGAATCATCTATGGATATTAAAATTAGAGATGACAGCATAAACAGGGTATTTGCAAGGTCTCTAAGAATTTCCCTACAAGATACTTTTTAATTACAAATAGAAAAAAATAGTAACTGTAAACTGATAAACACTTTAACCAAGTGATCAAATTTCATATCACTAAAAATAAGTTATATCAATATCCTGATATGATGCACTGATAAGGGCACAAAATCATTCTGTAGTATTCCTGCCAAAATTACCACATGATCATGAGAATAATAATGATCTAATCATGAGGAAACATCAGACAAACCCAAACTAAGGGACATTCTACAATATAATTGGCCAGTAAGTGTCTAAAAGGAGCAACGGCATTGCATGACAAGGACTGAAGAAGTCATATTGGAAAAAGCTAAGAGACATGACGACTAAGTAATGTACAGGATATTGGATTGGCTCTAGAACCAGGAGAAGGGCATTAGTGGAAAAACTGTTGAAATTCAAATAACGTCTATAGATTAGTTAACAGTTTATTGTTAATTGCTTAGTTTAAATAATTGCTATGTTATATAAAATGCTATGTAAAATGTTAACATTAGGAAAATCTGGGTGAGGAAATCACTATTTTTAAAACTTTTCTGCATGTTCAAAATTATTTCTTTAAAAATGAGAATTGAAATTTTGAAATATAAATTACTGATGATGTTCCTGATCCAAGCTGTCATTTTACTGGTGTAGAAGCAAAACTATCAGGGAGTAAAACCAACCACCACTTTATTTCACACATTTTTCACAAATTCTGGAATGTCTTAGGAATCATCTGTATTTTATTTTCATATCACAATCTAATATAAATTAGTTTACTTTAAAAACACACATTCCTTTTATAAGCAAGAACTTAACTCATTTTGAAGCCATCATATCTTGAAAATAACTAAGTGGGAATTTTTGTAAGAAAATCACTTTATTCAAGCAATTAGAATGAGTGTAACAATACAATAAAAACTGTATAATTATGAAATAAATTATTTATTACATTAGGACCACTATTTTTATTGTTCCAAATGTTTACTACTTAGTTGAACTAAAAATTTACAAAGTAGTCCTAAAACATAAAATAAACTGTTTTATCTAGAAAGATGGGATGGGAAATTACTTACAGATAGTCAGAAGTATAAATTGTGGAAGAGAGAGCCAATTGCCTCCTGGGCTTGTTCTGTCATTCTTCCTTAGTAAAAGAACTCTGAGTATTAGCTAGGAATAGTGCTTCTCTTGCAGCTAAATGTGGCCCTTTGTTTTGGCAAATGACTTATATGTGGTAGTGTTGTATGGAAACTTCCTAAAAGTCTTTTTAAAAGGAAAGAAAGAAAATACTGTAGCTTGGAACAAGATTATGATGAAGGAAGTCCAGCTGGACCAGGAGGAAAAAGACCTTAGAGATGGTGGCATAATAAATGGGACCGTCCCACCAGTACATAGAACTGCCATACTGACCCTGGAATAATTAACTTATATGGCAAGAAATAAATTTATATCTTGTTAAATCATTGTTATTATGGTTTCTCTATTACATGAAGCACAACCTAATCCTAACTGATACAGGAACATTCCCAGAAAAGAGATGTGAAGGACTTTTGTACTAAAATTATAGCAGAAAGATACAACTTAATGAGAAATGAAAAAGCAAAGAACAAAAGAAGATTTTATGGAAAAGCATAAACTGGACAATGGTAAAATGAAAGCAGCAATTGGTTCTGAATGAGACATAAAAGAAAGTCACTGCAAGTGGTTTAATGTCAGTATAAAAAGGGGGTCATGCAAGAATAAACTCTAGAATTTGAAGCTCTTAAAAACATTAAGATGAGAAAGGACTCATACTTAAATTCACTAATTATTAGTATCTGAGAGAAAATAACTGTACCTCAAAATACCTTGGCTAAAAATTATTAGCAGAGTGTATCACTCAGTGGTTTTGGTTGCAAGCAAAATTACTCTGGATGTAGCACATAGGATAGTTCACAGAACATAAAGGCTGAGAAACCAGGCTCTTCGAATGAGAACGAGGGGAGTTGGCGGCCAAAACCTCAGGCAGTGTCATGTCACAGGATCACCTTAATTACAGTGCCAGTGCCATGCTACTGCCCAAACATGGATGCCACTAGATGGATGCAATAAGGTCTTGATGTTCCTGCTGCAATCAAAATGAATTCTAAAGATTCCTGCTTTTTTGCTTCCCATGTTCTACACTGAAAGGCCCAGGAAAAAGATGGCTAAACTTAGGTTGCCCACCAGAACTTTAGTTATTAAAAGTACATGTACTTTTTAACATCTGTAATGAGAGATGTGGCCTGTCTTCCCACTAAGGCTCTCACAGTGGTAAATTCCACAAAGGACAGGGATTCAAATGCTGCACAGCCAAGAAGAGACAAATATGCAGTACATTGAATAATTTTAAATGAACAGGAACATTGATTTTTAAGGTATCTAGAATTTTTTAAAAACTTGCTTCACTATAAAGCGAGGAAACATTGGTATAATAGACTATGGGAGTTGTTCTTCTTTTTTGCCTAATTTTCCCACCCCCTTTCTTCAGAATCCTTTGGGAAATTCCTCCCTCTATGACATTAGTGTTGGGGCTGCTAAGCATAGGAGTAGGCACACAGAACTTGAAATTGAGATTTGGACATTGGTAGAGAGTTCTTTGGTTTATTTCCTCTGTTGCAATTGCTTAACTAGGAGATTTGAGTCTGTCTGGCAGCCATTTGTCTGCCACTAGGAGAGACTCTAAAAGAATAAAGCGATGCAAACAAAGAGTTGGAGAGAATCTTGACAGCAGTATTTGAGGCTTCAGATGCACTCTCTCCATAAGATGCACTCTTGCACTTCCCAATTACATGGGCCAATAAATCCTTTTTGGAGGAGTTGAATTTCTGTCACTTGAAACCAAGTATTCTGACTTTGTGCAATGCATAAGATCTAGAAGATAATAAGGTCAGTATCATTTGAGTCCCACAATTACAAATATTTGAAAAAATACAGTTCAACATAAGAGTGGGATAGGAAGGATATCTGGACAACAATTCATAAAGTGGATTATTTTTAAAAGTAAAGACAATGCAACCTCTCTTAGAATCAAAGGAACAATGGCTTGAGAAAGCTGTGAAGTTAACAATTCCTGGAGAATATAAAAAACATCAAAAGCAGGAGTAAAAGACATAGATATAAACTATAGCAGAGGAAATTCATGTTTAAGAATTTCCTTTACCACTAAAGAACATATCCGTGTAACAAAACTACCTTTACCCCCAGAACGATTGAAATATATTTTTAAAATTAAAAAATAAAAATTTCCTAATAGAGAAGAAATATTGAAAGTTTCATAAGATTATTTTTTTAAAAGGTTAAAATTTAGCCTACTTGAGTTAATATAAAGCCTAAATAATACTGCAATGAAAGTCAAAGGTTCTACTATAAACAAATCTTTTATAACTATCTATATAATCTTATCTGAACCTGTGACGTCTTACCTCTAAAGCAAGTGTGATGGTTAATTGAAGGATGCAAAGTATTGTTCTTCAGTGTGTCTGTGAGGGTGTTACCAAAGAGAAATTCACATTTGAGTTAGTGGACTGGGAGAGGAAGACTCACCCTCAATCTGGGGTGGGCACCATCTAATAAGCTGTCAGAGCGACTAGACTGGCTGAGTCTTCCTACCTTCATCTCTTCCCTGTGCTGGATGCTTCCTGATCTCAAACATCGGACTCCAATTTCTGCAGCTTTTGGACTCTTGGACTTAACGCCAGTGGTTTGTCAGGGGCTCTCAGGCCTTCGGCCACAGACTGAAGACTGCACTGTCGGCTTCCCTATTTCTCAGGTTTTGGGACTCTGACTGGCTTCCTTGCTCCTCAGCTTGCAGATGGCCTATTGTGGGACTTCACCTTGTGATCTTGTCAGTTAATACTCCTTAATAAACTCCCTTTCATATACACATCTATCCTATTACTCCTGGCCCTCTAGAGAACTCTAATACAGTAAGCATCTCTTTCACCTCTAAAATTGTAACAACATTGAAAATTCATTTCAGTCTGACAATTACATTTTTTGCTACTATCTACAGTCATGAGCTTAGACAAAAACAGGCAGGAGAAATACTTGAGCAAAACATTTCAAATCAGACATTTCAGTTTAATACAGAATATAATTTAGTGATATTTATCTTTAGAATTCTTTTTGAAACTGCCTTATGCATTTCATTTTTGGTCATTGTACTATATTCTTACTCTATAAATTAGCTCCCCTTTTCAACTTCTAATACATATATAGAAAACCACCCACAGCTTCTGAACTATTTTTAAAATTTTATTACATCAAAATACACAAAACATAAAATCTACCATTTTTACCTTCATTTTTTAAATTGTGGTAAAATACACATAAAATTTACCATCTTAACTATTTTTAAGTGTACGGTTTAGTGGCATTAAGTACATTCACATTGGTATGCAACCTCACTAATACCCATATCCAGGCCTCTTTTTATCTTGCAAAACTGAAACTCTGTACCCTTTAAACAATAACTCCCATCCTTCCTCCCCCCAAGTCTCTGGCAACCACCATTTTAACTTCTGTCTTTATGAATCTGACTACTCTAGATAGATCATATAAGTGTAATCATACAGAATTTGTACAATAATTTTGTAAATAGCTTATTTCACTTAGAATAATGTCTTCAAGGTTCATCCAGGGCTAAGCACAGTGGCTCTTGCCTATAACACCAAGACTTTGCAAGGCTGAGGTAGGAGGATTGCTTGAGCCCAGGAGTTCAAGACCAGCCTAGGCAACATAGTGAGACTCCATCTTTAAAAAATAAAAATAAAAAAACCATCAATCTCAGCAAACTGACACCAGAACAAAAAACCAAATACTGCATGTTCTCACTCATAAGTGGGTGTTGAAAAATGAGAATACATGGACACAAGGAAGGGAACATCACACACTGGGGCCTGTCGTGGGATGGGGGGGGCTAGGGGAGGGATTAGCAGGGGGTAGGGGGATAGGGAAGGATAGCATTAGGAGAAATACCTAATGTAGATGACGGGGTGATGGATGTAGCAAACCACCATGGCACATGTATACCTACATAACAAACCTGCATGTTCTGCACATGTATCCCAGAACTTAAAGTATATTAAAAAAAAAAAAAAAAATTAGCCGGGCATGGAGGTGCATGCCTGTAGTCCCAGCTACTCAGTAGACCAAGGTGGGAGGATTGCTTAAGCCCAGGAGGTCCAGGCTGCAGTGAGCATCCTGCCACTGCACTCCAGCCTAGGTGACAAAGCAAGACCCTATCTCAAAAACCAAAAAAAAGAGTTTATCATCCATGTTGCAACATGCGTCAGAACTTCCTTCCTTCTTAAGGCTAAATAATATTCCATTGTATGTATATACATTTTGCATATCCATTCATCTACTTATGAATACTTGGTTTACTTCTACCACTTGGCTATAGTGAATAATGCTGCCATGAACATGGGCTTACGAATATCTGTTAGAGTGCCTGCTTTTAATTCTTTTGGGTATCTTAGAAGTGGAACTGCTGGATCATATGGTAATTCTCTGTTTAACATTTTCAAGAGCCATCATATTGTTTTCCACAGCAGCTACACCATTTTACATTCTCATCGGCAATGCATAAAGGTTGTATGCTATTAAGGACTTTTATACATTAAAATATTTTATTAATCATTGTTAAATAGTACATGATATTTCAAAACACAATGAGATTATCATCTGAAACACCTCCATGTGAATACAACTATCATTTTGTAAAATTCCAAGTTTTCTCATTTGTATATTTTATAAAATTTCAATACTTTATATAATTTTGATTTTCTTCATATTAAATACCTAACAATTTTCCATGGCATTACAAAGCTATTATAATTATCATCCTACTGTTTATGTTATAGTCAACCAAGGGGAAATACTATAATTTTCTTGGTCATTGAACTTTGGAACATTCAAGTTGCTTCCAATTTTCCAATATTAGAAACACACAATAAATACACATGTATATAAATCCTTTCCTTCTTTTGAATCATTTGCACAAGAAAGTATTAATCAGTTAAAAGTATGCACATTTTTAGAGTCGCTGATAAATATGATTAAATTTCTTTTCAAAGAGATCATATAGATTTGTATTACCTCAGCACTCGAACCAGTGGGGCCCATAACAGGAGGTACTGGTACTCTTTCACCACTAGTCCTCTAACAAATTGTCTACTACCTAGTAAACACACAAAAAATGTTCACTAATTGAATTCACGGGTGAATAAATGAGAATGCCATTTAACTGAGTCCTCACTATCTCTGAATATTATTTTGTTTGCTAGTTTAACACAGCCAGTACATTTTAGGCTATTTTAAAACTATTTAAAACAATTAAAAATTTGGCCTTTGCATCAGAAGGTCCATAAAAAATGAATTTGCTTCCCAGCATAAAGGTCTTTCTTGGTAGTTAAATATTTTTCTATACATTGCCAAGTGTAAAGTAATTTCATTCTATTATAATTTTTCTTTCTAAACATAAAATATTATTATGGGAGCACTTTCCTAACTTGCCAGGTTTTGCCATATCAGGTAAATATAACCTCTATTTAGCATTTATGTATAAGAAAATGAAATTGTATCAGCCATACTCAACTCATCGTAATGGAAATGCAATTGGTTCTAAATTTTTCTTATTTTGTTCATTTCTTTTTATTGTGAATTTTCTATCCATTAAGCTGAAGGCTCTTTAAAGTTAATCTTTCTCTTTCATCTCTATCTGCCAAATTGATTAGCATAAAATTTGGCATATACGGAGGCATCAATAAATATTTCAGCATATTTATTATGTCTATGGTTGATTTTTGTTTGATCTAATTGAGAATAATTTTCAAGAATCATGATAAAAATAAATTATATATGCATTAAAATACATATTACAAGGATTCTTCTTTATGTTAACGTAGTAGAATAAAATTAGCAGACAAAAAGGAAGGCTTAAACTATCCTGATAGTCAATGTAGTATTCAATTCTTTACAGACTGTAAATTAGAATGGTAATGGTGCTAGAACTATCAAATTTTTCCCAAAGCAATCTTCAAGGATAATCAACACAGACAACCACTCTTTTCATTTCTATAGCAATAAGAAAATTTTAAGCAATATCTTTTGATTGGAGTTGTCTTGAAAATTGCTTAGTTGGAGGCCTTATTTTAAAATGCAACAAGCCTGAAATATTAAATGTAATTTGCCATGCAGCCTAGAGAAAGAACGAAGCATTTGGTACATTTTTCCTAATTGTTTCTGATTGTTGCCTTTATCTTCAAAATCACCTTCGAGGGCTTCAACATCTTTGACTACTACTTTTAATCAAAAAGAGACTAAATATAAAATAATTTGACTATTACATAGCAGAAATCCTCATAATAACTGGCTTTAACATTTTTACTTAACCTACCTTAAAGAAAGAGCCCTCAGAAGGTAAACTGTTGGTACTTAATGAATACTGATTAAGGTGACACATTACCTAATGCTAATATTCACAGAAATTACTGTCCCAGGAAAAGTGGTCAATACTGAAGTAAACAGAGTTAGTTTTCTAATGATAATCAAGTTTTGTTTAGGTTTGCTTAGCATAAAGCTCACTCTTATGTTTAAGTATGTTATTTGAAAAATTTATGCACTTTAAAAAATGTATTTGCATACAAAATGAAATTGTATAGGCTATTTTCACCAAAGCATGATAAATTTAACAGAAAAATAATATATTAGCAGAAATATAGTTATATGGAAATTTGGATACAGAGTGATCTCTTAATATTACCAAGGAGGAAATTTAAACCTAGAGATTGACTTGCCCAACATAAAATTATCAAGTTTCTCGCAGAGCTCAAATGGTAATTCAGATCTCATTATTTCTTATTAAATATGCTTTCCATAATCTTATGAACATCATTATCTATTTTCTTAATCAGTTATTGACTTCATGCTTTGATGAGGAATGAGGAAAATAACTGGTCTAGTAAATGGAGATCATGCAGAGTACAATGTATTTTGGAGTGTTCTCAGGTAGAGCTGCTTTTGCTTCTGAAAGGAATCATTCCATTCTCTTTGGTTGGAGGCATCAGTGCGTGGGGTATTTGTGATATAACCAAAAGGAAGGGAAATGGGCTTCAGGCCTTCCTTGTTCTTAAAGATTGTTTACTGACTTATAAAGCAAATACTATTCATTCTGTGCATTAGGAGAAAAAGGAATTAAAAATTCTAGAAGAGTCCACACTATATTCAGGTTAGTACTTTTAAGATGTATTGTATTTTTAAAGAATTTATACATTGGGGAAAGAAGGCAAACATAAATAAACCTTTTCATAAGAGTAAACTTGACTTTTAGGTTTTCAAAGCCCACTATTGTATCCCAGAGTACATTTGGGAATATGAATGACATAGGAACAAGTTGCCCAGGGATACTGAATTGTAAAATTCAGGGTGTATGCTTCTACATGAATTTGACCACTCAGAATAAGAAGCTCATTGAATTTTTGCAGTACATAGTATGAGGAAGTGTTTTGGTTTTATTAGGCAGGGCATACATGCTCTTAAAGCTTTCCTCTAAAATTTTATTATTTTCATTATTATGATACCAGGAGAAAAATTATAAGCGATAAAATTCACAGGGAAAATAATCCACAGGCTAGTTATACATAAAAGTTACAAATAAAAACAATCCATTGTTTCTTACTACATGGTTATCTCTACAAGTATATGCATCTCTTTTGTGCATACTGCTCTTTAAAGGTGTATCAATTTTCTATCAATTACAAAGTCTTGTAGGAGTAAAATTTATAGGTAAAAACATGAATCAGATATTTCACTTGGAATTCACAAATAATGAAATTTTTAAAATTCAGTAGGATTAATAATTATTCCAATATTTATTTCTATACATTGATTTTAATTTAAACTAAGAGTCTAAAACACAGCTCTGGTAAAATAAAAATTTTTTTAAAGTACCAGTGTAAATGTTATTAAAATAATTACACTTTTAAATTATATTGTTAAAAACAAACCACATCTAAAAATTTCTTACAGTAATTCTTAGCCATTGCTGATTCAACAGAATAGAATGTATTTTATTTTGCATGTTATATGTAACATATACTTTACATATGTACATATACTTTACATATACATATCTGTATATATACACTAATATATTTTTACACATATGCTGAAATTTATATTTTACATACAACATTTAAAAAAAGCTAATAGGCTTGAGAATGTATATATAAATTCAGTAAATGTTCTCATTTACTATATAAAATGAACTAATTTTAAGGATTTCAAAAGATGACCTGTTGATCTAATACTGCAGTGGTCTAGTATCTAAGCACTGTTTGATTATCAAAGCTCAAAATTTACCAATATACCAAATAAATCATAGTAATTTTCAACTGTAATACAACTCAAAAAAAAATAGGATTTCTCTTCCTATGAAAGCATCAATAGTTTAATTTCTTAATTCAGAAAAACAGTATTTTCCAAATATATTCTAGATGAAGGCACTATTATAAAAACAAAAATCTGCTACACCTTTATACTGGTTATACAATGCTAAATCATTTAATGGCTTGGTGAGTTTTTTGGAGGGTAGGAGTATTTCAGCCAGTCTTTTTTGTTTTCAATATCATTATTTTATAAAGATTATAAAATAATATATCTTATTTTTAAAATTTATTAGCAGCACAAAAGAGCATAAGGTAAAAAGTAAAAGTTCCCTTTCCGATCAAATCCCAGTTAATCTCTTGAGGCTAACGTCTGTCTGTTTCTTAAGTAGTCTTCAAAAATATGCATATACAAATCATGTTTACATCCAGTTTAACATAAAATCATACCACGCAAATTATAATTTTTTAATTTTTTACTTAATGTAAGTTGGGCATCTTTGCATAGATGTACATGCTGATAAATCTCCTTTTTACATAATGTATTTAACCAGTCCCCTATTGAAGACTGTTTTGCGCTTTTTTGATATTACAAATTTTCTAATACAAATACTTGTAACAGCAAAAACACAAAACAGTCATCAATAAGGAACAGGTTAAATAAATTAAATGAAATTCTGTGTCAAGGAGAACTGCATTTTAATTTTGTTAAACAGAGCCAAGCTATGTTTTAAAATGTACTTCTACCATCCCAGCAAAACTGGTTTTTGTTATTTTATGCATAAATTTTATTTGCTAAATGTGGTTTTATTTCCTGTAAATAATTATTTAATATGAGTAACCTCTAGTTTTTGTGTTTTTAAATATACTAACCTAAAGAGCATCACAATGTAAACCATAAGAAGTAATCGCAACAAATGTGAAGTTTTCCACTCAACAGTATAAGGGCTGGAAAATTGCAGGAAGGTCTACAGGCTTTCCTCCAGCACTAGGCAAATTACACCTATTTCCCCCCACTCTTATGTTATCACAACTTTCCTACCAAGTAGTAATTCTCTCAGTTAACTTGCACAGGGCACTTCCACTTATATATTCATTTTAAAGGAAAGTGAAGGTAATGTTCACAAGATTCTAAATGGTTAGTACATTTATAAACAGAGAAATTGGCAGGCAAATGCCAGGAAAAAGGGCATCTACTTGAGGTTGCTAACTTCAGTTACAGCTTTAGAAATTAATAAGGCATCATATCCTTGGTCACTGTCAGTAGAAAAGGTTAGCTGATGCTCCCATCTAGCTGGGATAAAGACTATGAAATCTGCATCATCAACTATTAATTATGTTTGCCAAAATAAAGGGGAATCATTGTACTTAATTCAGATGTGTGTAATTTAATTTTTGTAAAATCAAATCGTTAAGCATGCCTGTGGATGGTGTATGGCAGACACACCTGACAGCAAAACTTAAGCATATCCTGAGAAGGACCCTGTATGCAGACACAGCTCAATGTAGGTTCGTTCGTCCCGGTATGGCCAACCCAGAGAGTCATCCCTATCTATGAAGAACATCTGAGCCCCATCCCATCCTGTCGAACGTGGGCCATACAGGAGATTGAGGCCCTTTGTTTTGGGTTAAATGAAGATTGCCAGATGGAGGTTGCTAGGCGGAGGGTGTTAAGTGAAAACACTATCTAAACTGCATGCTTTGTGCACACGGTAGCACTTCTGTCCAGCCCGCTGCCACTGTACTGCTCTGTATGTAAGTTCCCTTCAATAAACCCTGTATCTCATTTGCCGGCTCTGGGTCTCTTTTTGGCCTCTTGAACCTGGTGCCATCCATACTGAAGTGAATGGGAGTTCGGCACAACAGATGTTTACAGTTTTGTTACCGTTAAAATTTTTACAAAATGTAACAATTAAAAAAATTAAAGTCTAGCCTTTTAAATATTCCAATTTACTGATTTCCAGTCTACCAATAATTCTACTGTGTTCTTTCTTAAACACCTCTGTTTTTTAAAACAATTATCCAAAATAAGTTTCCAGTAGTTACTATGTTCCAAAATAATACTAACTGGAACACCTCTAAAATGAAGTCTCATCTATCAAGTTATTGATGTAAACTAATAATGAAATTTAAGAGCTATACAAGAAAACTAAAAATCTTCATCACAACCAAAATTTGAAACTATCCTTTTATCATACACTACCCATTGTAATTACTGTAAATTTTTCAGAACTGGTATTTAAAAGAAATATATCTTATATTAAAGCTTAGACTAACCAATGGCAAAGCTTTGATTACATTATATATTATTTATTTGATGTTCTATTTATGAATATTTATGGGATATGAAAGTTTCTATATTAAAGGAAGTTTCAATAGGAAATGTAATTAACTATCAGGCACTCCCTGTCTTCAATATTCTTATAATTCATAACTTGCCCAACCCAAATCTCAGGAACATGCTGAGACACTCTAAAATTTCTACCCACCACATGCCCTTTCAGATGATCTTTGATGCATATCATGATTTATGATATATAGTAACTTTCATTAAGCCATATAAGTCAATCTTCTTATTTTATAGTCCTTTTCTTCTTGGGTTTTCTTCTTGTTCCATTAAGATCTAAACCTTGGCATTCTCTTCCAATCTTATTACTTCGACTAGCTTTTAAAAACAAAAAAATTATAGAATATTCTATGTCTTAACTTCTCTCCCAAGGTCAATATGTAATATAGGTCCAATTCTGTATTTCCAACTGGGCATAGGCACCTGAATCCCATCAGCCCCTTAAACACAGGTCTCAAAGTAGATTTTGTTACATTTCTTCCCAAACCTATTATTCCTCCTGTGCTTCTTTAAAGGCACCTAAAACTGTGAGCCTAATTTTGCCTCCTCTTTAGCCCAAACCTGGTGCTGCAGCTCTGCATTATTTTCGGAGACCTCTGGCCAGCAGTCTCTGGGAATGGGGCAGAGTGAGGGTTTATGGTGTGGGTTTTGTTTTACTTTTTAGCAAGAGAAGTAACGTGCGTATGAACTGAAAATGGGCATTACTGTTACACAATAACATGTATGTCATGATAATGCCTGGCTAAACATCTTCTGTGGCTGAAGCCGGCAGTTCCAGATTTTTCACAATTTGTTTCATTTTATGTGAATCATCAGGGTAAAAAAAATATATGAATCTTGAAGACATATAGATATGAACTCAACTTGAGATGTCATCACTTATTTTACTTTTCTCAAGCTCAGATTCCTTACATTTGAAATCATAAGCTACCTCATAAGGTTAAGACTAAATGAGGTACACAAAGTACTAATTCTATGTGTGTTCTAAATATGTGTTGAATGAATTAATGAATAAGTGTTCCCCTACCTGAATTACCCTCTCTCCCAGCTAACTATTTTTTTTTTTTTTTTTTTTTTGGAGACAAGGTCTCACTCTGTTGTCCAGGCTGGAGTGCAGTGGTGCAATTTCGGCTCACTGCCACGACCTCTCACCTCAGCCTCCGAGTAGATGGGACTTCAGGTGCACACCACCACACCTGGCTAATTTTTTGTATCTTTCGTAGAGACAGGGTTTCACTATATTGCCTAGGCTGACCTTGAACTCCTAGGCTCAAGTGATCCTCCTACCTCAGCCTTCCAAAGTGCTAAGATTGTAGACATGAGCCACCATGCCTGGCCCAGCTAACGTCTACTTGCCCTTTAAAACTGGATTGCAACCATCCTTAATTTCCCCAGAATTATGTGTCCCATTTCTGTTTCCTGAAGCTCGGCGCATACCTGTTTATCACACACACCGTAATTACTAATGTCCTTGTTGTTCAAGTTAATTCCTTTATGTCCAAGTTATATTTTGGTAAATTCCTTAAGGATCATGTTTTATTTGGCTTTATATATGCAGCAATTAGTGTAGTTCCTTACAAATAGGAACCACTATTCCCTTCACTATTTCAATAAATGTTGATTGAATATTTTATACACAGATAACCATATGCTCTACTAATTTTATTCTAAGAAAGTGCAATGTTCAAATATATTTGAAAAACAGTAGATATTTCAACAATTAAAATGTTAATTCTGGTTGGGTCATACGTAATGTCCATGAGAAGAACAAGCATAAATACAGGCTCTCTACATAAAGATAATAGCTTATCCATACTAAGCATAAGCTGTGCCATTTAATCTGCTAAGCAAATTACAATTATTTGATTTAATACAATGACATAACTCTCTGTGGGTTAAGTTCTACTATTTGCCTAATTTTACAAGATACGGGGAAACTGAGCACTACAGAAATTACAGAACCTCAAGATCACACAAGTAGTGAGCAGTGGTGTCAGGGTTTTAACCCAGACTTACTGACTCTGGAGCCTCTACTCTTAACCACAGGAAACTCAGACTTCTTAGCGGTAACTGATGCTTCCAAGATGCTTACCGGGGTACTCTGACCCACGATGAGTGAGCTTCAGTGAGAAAAACTATGGATGGACCAACCGCACATTTTCCCATATTCTATCAAATCGTTAAGACACCAACTGTGAAAGGGTCTATCTGCAAATTATGTCCTTCAAGACAAGTATATATACATCCGGGGGTTTTCTTCCACACACTTTCAACAAACTACACTTTCCCTCTGGACAGAGTATCTTTAAAATAAATAAATAAAACTTTGGCTTTCTTTTAATATTAACATAATAATTTTTTTTCTGTTATGACCTGAAAACCTAAATACTTAAATACAAAGTCATAATTCTCAGGATGGCCAAGAGCCAAGAATTAAAAAGTTTTTTAAGGCCCCATTTATAGTTTTGAGGTATGGAGATCCAAATGAGATAGTCCACAAGTCAGGTAGGACTCTCAAGTGTGCAGAACTGCTCGGGTATCAATCACATGGGGGAACTGCGGGTACCTTGGTATCGACAAATTAGCTTCAAAGTTCCCTTACGCGAGCCTCTAAATCAGTTGAGACCAATCATTGTTAACGCTCTCTGGGGCAGTCTTGAGGACTCCCAATTGGCAATCTGGAACGTGTCCAGAACTTGGGGGAGGGGGGGTTAAATTTCGTGAATAAGGGAGGTGAGCGCTGGACATAGGGATAACTTTTTAACTAGTATTAATTGGGTCTATGCGGCCAGCCTGTAAAGATTCCCGCCACACTAATAAGAATCAGCCATAGCCTTTTAATTGGAACGCCGGAACTCTGCCTTGTTTGATATCTTAACACGTTTCTATGATGGACATTTTGGTTCCTTGTATTTTAAAACGCAGCCACAAACTGGGGCGATAGCAATCACGTATATGCAGTCCCCAATCGTCCAAGCCGAGTAGGGTGCACGAAGTATCACTCAAAAACATTCATTACCGTCGGTGTGTTGAGTGGTGAAAGCCGGTGCAATTTTTGGAAGTCGCGGACCCAGAGCGGTTGGAGCACTGCCACACCCCTCTACCTGCATTAAGTCAACCTGACACGATCTTCGGTGAATTGATGCGCAAAATGGCGGTTGCACGTCTGTCTCCTGCGGGCGCACAATCCTGAAGAAGGACGTCACGTCACCAGGGCAACGACGCTCTTGCGTAGCGACTCGGCCCAGGGTAAAGTTCAGGGTTGGCGCTGCGTCTCCACCTTCACCGCTGCAGCTTCTGCTAGGCCCAGTGCTAAACCAGAGCAGCAGCGACTCCCGTAGTCCCTGGCCAGGAAAATGTTGGCCTAGGCCTGGCGCGAACGGAGCGCGCTATTTCCCTGCTTCCGCCAGGCCGAGCCTGCTGTACTGCAGGACCGGTCTCCAGAGCGAGCACAGCGGGGCCAGCCGGGCGCCGGCCCCAGTCCCCGAGCGCGCACGCGCGCTGTTCAGCTCCGGGTGGAGGCCGGAGTTGACGTTAGCCATGGAAACCGAGAGCTGGCCCGAGCGGGGCCACGGTGAGCTCGTTGTTCTGCCGCCTTAGCTTCTCTGCCTGTGCGCTCGGGCAATAGCTAACCTCCACGCGGGAGCGTCCAGCCCGGGTTTACCTGCAAAAATGCAGTTCCCGGGATGCCTTCGCGTCTCCTCTTCCCTCGGGTGATTTGAGGTACGTTCGATGTCCGACGCCCACCTCGGGACCTCTTCGGTGCCTTACTGTCCAAGCCTATGCAGAGAGCCAAGTTGTTCTTGCAGCTTTCATTGCCACAAAAACCTGTGCAGAGAGCCAAGTTCTTGCAGCTTTCATTGCCACGTTTTTCGTTACAAAGCCTTTTAAGTGCAGTTACTGCACTTTAAGACGTAATATGAACTCAGTCATTAGAGTAATTCAGTGTGATTTTAACTTTCCTTCGAAACACTAGCCTGTTGAATTGTAACATTTTGTTTCTAAGAGACTCGTACGAACTGGGAAATAGCCCTTTGACCCTTGATTTGAAGGATAGCCATGTTACCCCAATAAAGGTTATCCGTTTTGTCCCTTAGATAAAACTTACTGTCTCCTTATCTCCAGCTAAACCTCTTTGTCCGAATTGTTCAACTCGTGGCCCCCTGAAAGCGAAGAGCTCCTTCACCACTGATCTCGGTCTCTGTCCCCCACACCCTCCTGTCTGTCCAGGACCAGAATTTACTCCTGTGAATCAGAAGTTGTTTTTCATGTAGCCATCATTTTTCACTTATTCATTTTTTACTATTTTTAGGTGTTTCTTCATTAAATCATTTCTGCAGTTAGGGCGAAGACTATCCATGTTGTTTGGTATCCACCGCCACTCACGCCAAATCCCCAAACCTTTAGCATAGTATCTAGTTCAGATGTTACCATTTTACGAATTTAACTGTTTGGAGCACCTGTTGGCTGCTCCTAAATTTCCTACTTAAAGAGCTGCCTTCTAGTTATTATCTGTTGTGGAAAATACCAGTCAGGGAACCTTTTCTTTTTCATTTTTAAGAGCTTTACTGAGACATAATTCACATTCAGTACAATTCACCCATTTACAGAATTGTGCAACCTTGACTACAGACAATTTTAGAACATTTTCATCACCCCAAAAAGAACCCTTTACCTTTCAACAGTCACCACCTCTCTCCCCCATTATCCTTACCCCATCAGCCATAAACAACCACTAATCTATTTTCTGTCTCCATAAATTTGCTTATTTTGGACATTTAACATAGATAGCATGATATGTGGCCTTTTGTAATGGGCTTTCACTTAGTGTGTTTTCAAGGTTCAGCAATGTTGTAGCATGTATGAGTACTTCATTCCTTTTTATAGCCTAATTCCATTGTGTGGCTATATCACATTTTATTTATCCAGTCATTGATAGACATTTGGGTTTTCCATTTTTTGGCTATTAGTAGTATTTCTGCTATCAATGTTTTGTCTACAGATTTTTGTGTAGACATATATGTTTTTATTTCTTTTGGGTGCATACCTGAGAGGAGAATTGCTGGGTTATATGGTAACTCTATGTTTAGCCTTTTGAGGAACTGCCAGACTGTTTTCCAAAGGAGCTGTATCATTTTACATAACCATCAGATATGTGTGAGGGTTCCGATTTCTCCACAGTCTCATCAGTACTTATTGTCTGCCACTTTTATTTTAGCCAGTCAGGGGGGTTTGAAATGGTACCTCATTATAGTTTAAATCTGTGTTTTTCTAATAAGTAATGATGTTGAGTATCATTTTCTGTGCTTATTAGCCACTTGTATATTATCTTTGGAGAAATATCTATTCAGATCCTTTGCTTATTTTTGAAAATTTGGATTATTTGACTTTTCATTTTGTAAGAGTTCTTTATATAGTCTAGATACAAATCTCATATATATGATTTGCCCAAATTTTTTTTCATCCTATAGGTTGTTTTCACTTTCTTAATGGTGAGGACCTTGTTTTTTAAACACTTTCTCACTTGTCTTATCAAAGAGTACTGGATGCCAATACCTTCATGCTGGCTTAGCTATCAAAAGCTTCCCATTTTGACATTTTGTAGATTCCCCTTGGACCCACTTTTCTCCACAGAACCCTTTTCCTTCAAGTTATCCTTCCAGTTCTCTAGTTTCAAAATAAAATTCCCTTTCATTTGGCTATTGTTAGTCCAAACTGTACCATTTTGTAAGCCCCCTGCCATTTTGCAGACCTTGGTCAAAGTGACACATTCCACAAGAGTTTGGGCTGTGAGAAACATCCTGCCTAACCACCTGATCACAACGCACAAGAACACCTTTATTATACCCTGCTGAGCAAAGGCCCAACTGAAGGAACATCCCTATCATAACCTGCTGGGTAAAGGTGCAAGGAACATCCTATCACATCCAACCGGAAAAAGGGCCAAACCACCTGATCATAGGAACATCTTATCAGTATCCTGCTGGGCAGCAAGCCAGACAGCCCATACCTATAAGTCCCCAGCCTGTGAACAGCAGTGGGCTCTGGCATTAAGCTGGTCCCCCACGTCTGCAGGTTTTTGCAATATACCTGTGTTGCTGTAGGTAGAGCCCCACAACCCCATCTGTCTTTAACACCGCCCCCACCCCACCCCCACCCCCCGCCTTGCCTTTAAAAAGAACCTAACAGCAATAGCATGGTCTGGTCCAAAAACTCATTCTGCCACTAACTGACATTGTATCTTGGTTAAGTTGCTTAATATCACTGGTTCTCAGATTTTTTTGTAAAATAAATTAATTTATTTCTAGTAATTCACTTGAGTGGCAGATTTCATTCACCTGATACTTGATTTAAAAAAAAAACTTTTTCAACCCAGTTGAATTTATAGTGGGTGTCAATTGAGAAAAATGACAAGACAAGTCTCAGTCATTTTAGGAGATTTATATTTGCCAAAGTTAAGGACTGGAGAGAGAGGTCTACGCCTTTCTCTGAAGATAATTTTGAGGTCTCCAAATTTAAAGGGGAAAGGGTAGGATATTGAGCAAGTACACAATTTTCATGTAAGAGGTGGGTAGGGAAAATATTCATGCCTTTATCTGGCTCAGTGAATCTGCATCTTTTACATAAGGTGACGTAAAAGAGGCAGAGGAAAAAATGGGGGAAATCTGCATTTTACATAAGATAACAGATGAAATGGGGCAGGGGAAGAATTAGATATGCATTTATGTCTGGTAGGCAGGGATGACTGCACCTGTAAAGATAAGCTATCAATTGGCATTGCCATGGTGAAATTCACTGGGAATTTTCTTGTGGGCAAAATATGGGGGAGGTGTGTAGCTTTTCATCTTCTAGCCATCTTATTTAGGAACCAAAAGTGGAAGGCAGGTTTGTATGACTCAGGTCCCAGCTTGACTTTTTCCCTTTGGCTAAATGAGTTTGGGTTCCCAAAATTTAATTTCCTTTCACATTTCCCTTCTTTTTTCTTTAAAATCTTTTGGAGAAAGCATTTGAAAAGGAATACAGTTTCCTGGCCTCAGGTTGGGTTTTCTTCTCTTTTTTTTGAGCTGGTTTCTTGTTGCTAGGATGGTTTATTCCTAGAAGTTCAGGTCCCAAGTCGCTAGGAAGGCACATTTCTAGTAAGTCATGTTCCATGAAGATTTTAAAAAATAGGAGGAAAGCAGTAAAAAAGGCAAGGTAAAAGAGAAAAAAATATAGGGACCTAGGCCAGATTTATAGCAACAAAAGAAAATCAAATCTGGAAACTGGATCAGGCTATATTACTGCCTTCTCAATGAGAACAATTCTCTAGGCAGTCATTACCCTAGCCCTTTCAGTTGTGCATTGACGTATTTGCAGGCACATACCATAACAACATTGTAAGCAGAAACAGGACACAACACAATAATAATTATTATTATTCCTATTATAAACAATAAGCTGCCACCAGGTTCCCCAGCATCCAAACTAACTGGTCAACCAATTGACTAATGAAGGTTTTGGATCTGACAGGTTGGTTATCTAGGTTTTCATATCAGTCATAAGTCAGGGTATATTCTTCAATTCATCTGGAATATAAACACAACATTCAGTTTTTCTGATGGCCCAGGTCCTACTTGTGCTCCCATAAGTATATCTAAAGCCATAAAGTTTTGCAGCACAGCTTTCCTCATAAGCAGGACTTCATTGTTTAGCAAGGACATACTCATGCGGCTATCATTCAGGGCGTTTTGGGTGTAATTCATCAAAGCCTCTATATGCCGTATAACATCTTCAATACCTATCTGTGGTACAAAGATTGAAGCTAACTGGTCATACCATTGGAATGCCAAACGTGTCCAACAAGATTGTAAATGAAAAAGGTTTGCTGGTTTTGGCAGGGTCTGAATTACTTGTCCGGTGCCCAAGCATAACCTAGGGAACATTGTCTTAACCAGTGTGGAAGTAACCACGGCCATAAGTTAGTGCCACATAACCAATATGTTGCATTTGGAGCTAGGCAATAAATACCTGGTCATTGCACCCAATTGGTGGCATGCCATTCAGTGTCTTATAATATGATAGTGTGGTCACAGTGTTCTCCAGCTGTTCACCCCATATCTCTCATACTGTTTGGACATAGGTCCTTGGTGTGATTTCTTTGCTCCCAACACAAAGCATTTTGGCTGAGTTTGCCAAATGAAGGGGTGAGCCAGATAAATCCATCCCAAATTTGCATTATTCCATTTTGATAATGGGCCATTGTTTGGGGCATGGTTACCACCTTCTGTTTTAGTTGGGGGATGCTAAATTGAGAGCTAATGAGCTGGTCCTTTCCATTGAAAAGTTTTTCCATGTCCCTTATTCTTAAGAGAGTTTTTAATGGGCCAGTTAATATGTTGTCTTTTGTTATGCCAGCACTGAGAATAGGAATACCAGACCATTGCTGTGATGTAATAGATTTTTGACATTCTATCCAGTCCTGACCTTGGAATGGGGATACCCACCATGGCAGGCTGGAGCCACTGGAAAGAGGCAGGAATCTACCTATCCAGCAGGTGTCCTTTTGTAATCTGTCTGCACAATCCTGAGCCCATTGTAGAAACTGGTTTGTTTCATGGGCATCAGAGGGTGGCAGTGACAAGAAGGTGTAGGGATATAGGGTAATAATAGGAAGGTTGTGAGATTCATTTTAGTTACTAATGGGTGTTAAATCAGACAAGTCAAGTGCCCTGTTCTTTATAAGACAGCAGTTGCCAGTATATCTAGGACAATAATTGTAATGGTTACTGTACAATAAACATAGGCGTTCCTTTGTATACAGGCCTGGTCCTGCGTCTTGGGTTTAAGCAGTCCACAAAAGCTGTCATCTGCTTTGAAAGTCAATGTTTAGTGAACTGGAGGCGAAGGTCTTTGGTGGGAGTTACAGTCCACTCAGGAGGTTGTGCCTTTTTAAGATGAAAGGTGTGAATCTATGAGTCTGTACCATCTAATTTTGTGGCACATGGATTAGTAAATAGTACCTGGTATGGGCCCTTCCATCAGGGTTGAAAGGAATCCTTTATTAGATGTCTTTTCCAACAGACAAAATCACTGGGTTGCAGATCATGACCAGGCATCTTTCTCAGGGAGTACACTGTGAAAGGAATTCTTTGCCGAATCTTGGCTTTTTAAAAGATGATAAATGGGCCCATTACAATATTGCAATATATCTCCCTTGAGAAAAGTTGGATTAGTTATGTTCGTTCCCATACACATGGATCTTCCTGTTGTAATTCCATAAGGAGACAGTTGATGTTTTCCAAAAAGGGTGGATTGGAGTATAAGCAGCACTAGGGGGGAGTGCTTTGGGCCAGGGGAGGCCCTGTGAACTTAGCCAATTGTGTTTTAATTATTCCATTGGTCCTCTCCTGGCCTGAGAACTGAGAATGGTAGGTACAGTGGAAATGTTGAAATATGGACCAGAATTTTACAAATATTTTGAATAAACTGGCCAGTAAAGTGAGTTCCCCTGTCACTGTGATGTTCACCGGGAACTCCCTCCCCCACAATTGGATAATTTTTTTCTATTGGGATTTTTTCAACTCGAATGACTGTTGCTTGCCTGCAGGGAAAAGCTTCAACCCAGTGGGAAAACATGCAGACCATCACTAAAACATACTTTTAACCTTGAGATGATGGCAGCTGGATAAAATCTAGCTGCCATGCTTCAGAAGGTCTGGCCAGAAGGGGAAAATGACCCTGGGCCCCATGGAGGGGCTTTCTTGGGTTATATTGGGCACAAAAAACATATCCAGAGTAAACTTTTTGTGCCACTGTGAAGGATGGTTTCCAGTAGTACTGTTTACAACAGGATATTATTTTATCTGGATTCCAATGGGATTATGGACATATTCCATAAGGGGCACCTGACATTGCATTAGAATAATGGGTTTATTATTAGGTCCACACCATATTTCAGTTTCAGGAGACAAGTATCCCCCTCCCCCCGTTTCCAAGTAGATTTCTCTTTTGTAGGAGCTTTGCTCTGGGTTTCTTTCATCATGTTTTTAAGTGTTTTAGGTTTTATGGCCATTTCTCGGGTTGGGACTTGTGGTTCAAATGTTGCTGTTTAGTTGTGGCGTTAGCCAATTGGTTGCCCTGACCTTCTGTGTTGTCTAATTTTGAGTGACCTGGGATTTTTTATAATTGCCAAACGTTTTGGTTTTAGAATAGCTTCTAACAGCTCTGATACTCGTCCATTTTTTAAGGGTTGCCCTAAGGAGGTTAAATATCCTTTCTCTCTTCATATCATCCCAAAGTCATGAGTAACCCCAAAAGCACAGCGGCTGTCAGTGTAAACAGTTGCAGCCTTGTCTTTTGCCAATTGACAAGCTCAGGTCAGAGCAACCAATTTGGCCACTTGAGCTGATCTGGCTGTGGGAGAGAACCGGCTTCAGTTACCTCTAGTAAAGAAACCACAGCATATGCTGCTCTAAAATTTCCATCCTCTCTCCTTAAATAAGACCCATCTGCATACCATTCCATCTCAGCATTATTCAGTGGTGTCTCTTGTAGATCTTTCCTGGGGGTGAGAAGGCAGTCAGTCATCAGAACAGAGTCATGAGGCGTTTTGTCAGAAGGGCCTGGCAAGAGAGTGGCTGGATTAAGATTATTGTAGCAGGAAACAGTAATATTGAGAGATGATAAAAGCAACATTTCGTAAGAGGCTAACTGGTGGACAGACAGATATTGAGTATGATGAGAGTTTAGAAGGGTCCCAAGAGGTTGCAGCACAAAAATGGTAAGGGGGGGAACCCATAATTGTTTCTCCAACAGACTTATATAGAAGGGCTTTGGCTGCTATTGCTCTTGGAGGAGGCAGCCCTCGAGCCACTGGGTCCAGCTGTTGGCTATGATAGCCTATAGATCTCTGATGATCACCATGTTTCTGCATCAGTAACCCAGATGCAGTACCTCCAATTTTGTGCACAAAAAGAGAGAAAGACAATTTGAGTTTGGGTGCCCTAAGGCTGGGTCATTAGTCAGAATTTCCTTTATTTGTTGTACAGCTGATTGTCCCTCTGGCAGTTTCTTAGAATAAAATTAGTAGAGCATATGGTTATCTGTGTATAAAATATTCAATCAACATTTATTGAAATCGTGAAGGGAATAGTGGTTCCTATTTGTAAGGAACTACACTAATTGCTGCATATATAAAGCCAAATAAAACATGATCCTTAAGGAATTTACCAAAATATAACTTGGACATCAAGGAATTAACTTGAACAATAAGGACATTAGTAATTACGGTGTGTGTGATAAACAGGTATGATTGTTAATGCTAATTTTAGTTGTTAAAGAGAATTTGCAAGACAGAATCCCAAACCAGTTCCTTACCTAGTGATAGGGGCCCAAGCTGAAGACCACTCTCCACAGATGCAGAAGCAGGAGCAGAAGCGGATTCACCATTTTTGATGGAAGCGAGTGCAAACTTCCCTTCCAAAAAAAGGAGGTTTGTTTAAAAAAAAAAAACAGCAAATAAATCTCAGACCAACTGAAAAACCTTGACAGATCAGGGATCCCTGGAGGAAGGAGGTCCCAGACTTCTTTGGGAAGAACTTTCGCAAATTGTCCTATCAGTTTAGGCTATAAGGTGCCCAAGCCAGTACCAAGCACTGAGAGGTAAGCTAGTCTCAAGACAAGTCTCAATCATTGTAGAAGATTTACAAAGTTAAGGATGTGCCTGGGAGAGCGGTCTATGCTTTTCTCTGAAGATGATTTTCAGAGCTCGAAATTTAAAGAGGAAAGGTCTGGATATTGAGAAATACACAATTTTTATCTAAGAGGAGGGTAGAAAAAAATAGTCATTCATGCCTTTTGTAAGGTCTGACCTTGCCATGGACGGCATGGCGATCCTCATGACCCGCACGTATACCTCTGGGAGGGCCTTCCAGAATTAGAAAACCTGCAGTAGCTGGAAGATGATGAAAAATGGAAGGGTAATCAACCCTGTAGTGCCTAACCTGAGACGTTCTTCTATTGTTTCTTATTCCAGACTCAATTGACAAGGTGATTGGACTTTGTAACCAACCTTGGTCAATCTTGTAACTCCACACCCTACTACCCCCTCCCAGCTTGCCAAAAAACACCCTAAACTGTACCTTTACACTGTTTACCCCAAACCAATAAAACCAACTCCTATACCACCGCCCTTTGCTGACTCTCTTTCGGACTCAGCCCACCCACAGCCGGGTGAATAAACAGCTGTGTTCCTCACACAAAGCCTGTTTGGAGGGATCTCTTCATTGAGCGTGCGTGTTTTAACACCTTTGTCTGGCTCGGTGAATCTGAATTTTTTGCATAAGGTGACATAGACAAAAGGGGCATAGGAAAAATGGAGGGAATCTGCATTTTACCTAAGATAACACATGCCAGGCATGGTAGCTCACGCCTGTAATCCCAGCGCTTTGGGAGGCCCAGGCGGGCAGAGCACCTGAGGTCAGGAGTTTGAGACCAATCTGGCCAACATAGTGAAACCCCGTCTCTACCAAAAATAGGAAAAATAGTTGGGCATGGTGGTAGGCACTATGTAATCCCAGCTACTCGGGAGGCTGAGGCATGATAATCGCTTGGACCCAGGAGACGGAGGTTGCAGTGAGTGGAGATTAGGCTACTGCACTCCAGCCTGGGTGACAAGAGCAAAACTTGATCTCAATAAAAAAAAAGATAACACACACAAAATGGGGCAGGGTAACAATCAGATACGCATGTATGTCTGGTGGGCTGGGGGTGACTGCACCTGTAAAGATAAGCTGTCAGTTGGCATTGTCATGGTGAAGTTTTAACAGCTCACTAGGAATTTCCTTGTGGGAAAAATATGGGGGAGGTGTGTAGCTTTTCATCTTGTAGCCATCTTATTTAAGAACCAAAGGGGAGGCAGGTTTGTGTGACCCAGTTCACGCCTTGACTTTTCCCTTTGGCAAATGAGTTTGACATTTCTCCAAAATTTAATGGGTATTGTAACTGGGGGAGTGTACTTAGCTCCCAGAGCTCATAGGTTCTTGACTTCTCTAACCCCAAAGAATGGGGAAAGGGGCCCTGGAGGTGTGGTGAGTTTACCATCTGAATAAAATCATGGACCCAAAGAGTTTTGCAGAAGAGCAATTTATTAGACAGAGAGAGAGAAAGAGAGAAGACAGCTCCCACACAGTTGTGGAAGGGGAGCCCAGGATGGGAAATACCTTCAGGTAGGAGCAGCTGAAGGTTTAACCCCTGAGTTATTCCCCCCCCCCCACACCCATTTATGTTCTCATCCAATGAGAGGAGTTCTTTGAAACTTCCTCTGGAGTGATTGATCTTTGACTCTGATACCGGATTGGCTACTTTGTCTGCAACCCTCAGTTACAGAGCCTCCTCCTCCCACTGCTTTCGGTGGGAATTTGGGATAAAAGAGCTCCACCTGTCTTTCCCTATCTGGCCCCCCACACATGGGAAAACCAGACAAAGAAATTTACATTTGAAACTCCTCCCCTAGCAAACCTGGGAAGAGAAGTTTCTTTAACACAGTCCCTCAGTATGATGTGTGAGATTTAGGAAACAGAAGTATTGGCTCGCCTTGCTGTACATTTCTGCTGCTCAGCTATTTCCCACCATTTTTCCATTCCATGAGTGATGGAATGCTGTCAACTCAGTTCTGGTGTTGAACCAACAATTCATCATTCCACTTGTGAAGTGTTGCCAATACCTGCAATAGATGCTTTGAGCTCTCCAGTTACCCCTCCCCTTCCAGTCATAGTTTTCTCTACAAACCAATTCCTGTGTGACAGGGCAGGAGCATTGCCATCTTGGACAAGTACCACCATTTTAAGTTTCACCTTGATCAAAAACTGCCAAAATCCAAAGGGCATTAGCCTTATGACTAAGGTCAGCATGACCATAAATCACAAATGACATATCTGACCAGAAACATTCCAAACCCCTCCCCCAACTAGGCGCATGCCAACCCCAAGATAACCTTTCCTTTGGCTGTCTGTCCCCTCCTGCTGTCCCTCCCCTAGACCCCTGTATGTGATGCTCCCTCACTGTGTCCATGTGTTCTCCTTATTCAACACCCACCTATGAGTGAGAACATGCAGTGTTTGATTTTCTGTTCTTGTGTCAGTTTGCTGAGAATGATGATTTCCAGATTCATCCATGTCCCTACAAAGGACACAAACTCTTCGTTTTTTATGGCTGCATTGTATTCCACGGTGTATATGTGCCAAATTTTTCTAGTCCAGTCTGTCATTGATGGGCATTTGGATCGGTTCCAGGTCTTTGCTGTTGTAAACAGTGCCCCAGTGTACATTCGTGTGCATGTGTCTTTATAGTAGAATGATTTATAATCCTTTGAATATATACCCAGTAATGGGATTGCTGGGTCAAATGGAATTTCTATTTCTAGGTCCTTGAGGAATCGCCACACTGTCTTCCACAATGGTTGAACTAATTTACACTCCCACCAACAGTGTAAAAGTGTTCCTATTTCTCCACATCCTCTCCAGCATCTGTTGTCTCCAGATTTTTTAATGATCACCATTCTAACTGGTGTGAGATGGTATCTCAATGTGGTTTTGATTTGCATTTCTCTAATGACCAGTGATGAGCATTTTTTCATGTTTTTGGCCTCATATATGTCTTCTTTTGAAAAGTGTCTGTTCATATCCTTTGCCCACTTTTGAATGGGGTTGTTTGTTTTTTTTCTTGTAAATCTGTTTCAGTTGTTTGTAGATTCTGGGTATTAGCCCTTTGTCAGATGGGTAGATTGCAAAGATTTTTTCCCATTCTGTTGGTTGCTGGTTCACTAATGATTGTTTCTTTTGCTTTGCAGAAGCTCTGGAGTTTAATTAGGTCCCATTTGTCTATTTTGGCTTTTGTTGCCAGTGCTTTTGGTGTTTTGGTCATGAAGTCCTTGCCTATGCCTATGTCTTGAATGGTTTTGCCTAGGTTTTCTTCTGGAGTTTTTATGGTGTTAAGTCTTATGTTTAAGTTTTTAATCCATCTGGAGTTAACTTTAGTGTAAGGTGTCAGGAAGGGGTTCAGTTTCTGCTTTCTCTACATGACTAGCCAGTTTTCCCAACACCATTTGTTGTTGTTTTTTTTTAATGAACCATTTTATTTATTAGTGCAGGCATTTTATGCAGCTAACTTATGCAGGAGATTAATCTATTACTATAATTTTTATGATTTTAATAAAGTAAAATTTACTTTTGTGAAACATCTATTACTAATCATTGGAAGGTGTTACACTATTTTAATTAAAACAAATGACCTGGTAATGTATGAATATATGAATTCATGAATAGTTAGTTGATCAAAATGCAATGATATTGTGAAGTGCCTGTCTCATAATCTGTGGTCAAATGCACATATATAAATATAATTGCCTTGAAAAATTTGGATATTACTCTCTTGGTCATTTAAAGAATAATCCATTTTATTAGGAACTGTAGACTTCATTAGCTCTATTCCTATTGATAACTTTAAAGTTTGGTCTGAATTCAGAATTAATGGACAACTTACCAGGAGACTAACTAACAGAAATTCATATCTGGAATAACCATAGAAATGTGCAAAATTGTGAGGTCACACCTGATGGACCTAACTTGATATTCTTTGATTTACAAAGAATAAGAGAAACTCAGTGGGAAAACCGTTCTTTAAAAGTGAGACATCTCATGATGCCAACACGGAAGTTCAGTAGAGGGAAGCCTACTATGTTTTCACTTATTAATCAAAGCATCTCTTCATTATGGGCCAGTCATCTACAAATATTTATTTACTACTCACTGTATTATAAACTAGGTTTCTTTTTTTTTTTTTTTTTTTAATTTTATTTTTTATTGCATTTTAGGTTTTGGGGTACATGTGAAGAACATGCAAGATTGTTGCATAGGTATACACATGGCAGTGTGATTTGCTGCCTTCCTCCCCATCACCTATATCTGGCATTTCTCCCCATGCTGTCTCTCCCCCAACTCCCCACCCCCCGCTGTCCCCTCCCCTATTTCCCCCGATAGACCGCAGTGTGTGATGCTCCCCTCCCTGTGTCCATGTGTTCTCATTGTTCAACACCCGCCTATGAGGAAGAACATGCTGTGTTTGATTTTCTGTTCTTGTGTCAGTTTGCTGAGAATGATAGTTTCCAGGTTCATCCATGTCCCTACAAAGGACACGAACTCCTCGTTTTTGATGGCTGCATAATATTCCATGGTGTATATGTGCCACATTTTCCCTGTCCAGTCTATCATTGATGGGCATTTGGGTTGGTTCCAGGTCTTTGCTATTGTAAACTGTGCTGCAATGAACATTCGTGTGCATGTGTCCTTATGGTAGAACGATTTATAATCCTTTGGATATATACCCAGTAATGGGATTGCTGGGTCAAATGGAATTTCTATTTCTAGGTCCTTGAGGAATCGCCACACTGTCTTCCAAAATGGTTGAACTAGTTTACACTCCCACCAACAGTGTAAAAGTGTTCCTATTTGTCTACATCCTCTCCAGCATCTGTTGTCTCCAGATTTTTTAATGATCGCCATTCTAACTGGCATGAGATGGTATCTCAATGTGGTTTCGATTTGCATTTCTCTAATGACCAGTGATGATGAGCATTTTTTCATATGTTTGTTGGCCTCATTTATGTCTTCTTTTTGTAAAGTGTCTGTTCATATCCTTCACCCACTTTTGAATGGGCTTGTTTTTTCTTGTAAATCTGTTTTAGTTCTTTGTAGATTCTGGGGTATCAGCCCTTTGTCAGATGGGTAGACTACAAAAATTTTTTCCCATTCTGTTGGTTGCCGATTCACTCTAATGATTATTTCTTTTGCCGTGCAGAAGCTGTGGAGTTTGATTAGGTTCCATTTGTGTATTTTGGCTTTTGTTGCCAATGCTTTTGGTTTTTGTCTTGAAGTCCTTGCCTATGCCTATGTCCTGAATGGTTTTGCCTAGACTTTCTTCTAGGGTTTTTATGGTGTTAGGTCTTATGTTTAAGTCTTTAATCCATCTGGAGTTAACTTTAGTGTAAGGTGTCAGGAAGGGGTCCAGTTTCTGCTTTCTGCACATGGCTAGCCAGTTTTCCCAACACCATTTATTAAACAGGGAATCCTTTCCCCATTGCTTGTTTTTGTAAGGTTTGTCAAAGATTAGATGGTTGTAGATGTGTGACATTGCCTCTGAGGCCTCCTTTCTGTTCCATTGGTCTATATCTCTGTTTTGGTACCAGTACCATGCTGTTTTGATTACTGTAGCCTTGTAGTATAGTTTGAAGTCAGGTCGTGTGATGCCTCCAGGTTTGTTCTTTTTGCTTAGGACTGTCTTGGGTATGCGGGCTCTCTTTGGTTCCATATGAAGTTTAAGGTGGTTTTTTCCAGTTCTGTGAAGAAGGTCATTGGTAGCTTGATGAGGATAGTGTTGAATGTGTAAATTACTTTGGGCAGTATGGCCATTTTCACGATATTGATTCTTCCTAACCATGAGCATGGAATGTTTTTCCATCTGTTTGTGTCCTCTCTTATTTCCTTGAGCAGTGGTTTGTAGTTCTTGAAGAGGTCCTTTACATCCTTTGTTAGTTGTATTCCTAGGTATTTTATTCTCTTTGTATCAATTGTGAATGGCAGTTCAATCAGTTGTGATTTGGCTCTCTGTTAGTCTGTTATTGGTGTATAGGAATGCTTGTGATTTGTGCACCTTGATTTTATATCCTGAGACTTTGCCTGAGTTGCTTATCAGTTTAAAGAGATTTTGGGCTGAGACATTGGGGTCTTCTAAATATACAATCATGTCATTTGCAAATAGAGACAATTTGACTTCCCCCTTTCCTAACTGAATGCCCTTTATTTCTTTTTCTTGCCTGATTGCTCTGGCTAGAACTTCCAATACCATATTGAACAGGAGTGGTAAGAGGGGGCATCCTTGTCTAGTGCCGGATTTCAAAGGGAATGCTTCCATTTTTTGCCCATTCAGTATGATATTGGCTGTGGGTATGTGGTAAATATCTTTTATTATTTAGAGATACATCTCCATCAATGCCTAGTTACTTGAGAGTTTTTTGCATAAAGGGCTGTTGAATTTTGTCAAAGGCCTTCTCTGCATCTATTGAGATAATTGTGTGGCTTTTGTCTTTGGTATTTGCTGGATTGTAACCTTTGGGTTAGAGAGAGCAGTATTATCACTTAGCACATTATAGGTACTCAAAAGTTTGTAATTATAAAGTTTAAATTGTGGGAAGTAATAATTTATTTTCTAGCTGTTTCTTCATAGAAGGAAGGGTAACACATTTGGCCTATATTTAATAACTATCAAAATTTAAATCTTTAATATTTTCTGGTATCTTCCAACAGTGTTTTAAGAGCAAGGTAATGGTCAGGCACATTGGCTCATGCCTGTAATCCCAGCACTTTGGGTGACCGAGTGCCAGGTCTGTCCTGCAGAACCTGGCCCAGGGATGAAATGAGTACTCAGACACAGGTATGCAGTGTAAGAGCAGCTAGATGACTGCCTGGCTCTAGTAGCTAAATTTATCTGTTTCAGATCAAGTCCCCTATATTCCCTTGTACCTACCCCTTTCCCCTCTGCCTCAGGGTTATAGAATAGCTGCCTTTAGCTATTTTCCTCTGGGGCTCTGCAGAACCTTCCGACCTTTCAGAAGGTTTGCGTGCTTTCCCTATAGTTTTTCCCACCACTCTTACCGATACCCTACAGCTGAGACAGGTGGGTCACTTGAGGTTAGGGGTTTGAGACCAGGATGGCCAACATAGCGAAACACTGTCTCTACTGAGAAAAAAAAAATTAGCCGGGGGTGGTGGTTCATGCCTTTAGTCCCAGCTACTTTGGAAGGCTGAGGCATGAGAATTTCTTGAATCTAGGAGGTGAAGGTTGCAGTGAGCCAAGATCATGCTACTACACTCCAGCCTGGGGAACAGAGTGAGACTCTGTCTCAAAAAAAAAAAAGGAAAGAAAAGGGCAAGGTAACTCAGAAAAAAAAGAAAACTGTCATGTCAAAGAGTTAATGCCCTTCATATATGAAGAGTTCTTCCAAATTCATAAGAAAAATGATAAAAAATGATCACTCCAATAGAAAAATAGGCAAAGGACATGAAAGCCAATTTACCAAAAAAAAAAAAAAAAAAAAAATTTATCTACACATACACAAACATATATACATACATGTAATTTTTTTTTCTTTTAATTTTTGAGATAGAGTTTCACTTTTGTCACCCAGGCTGGAGTGCAGTGGCTGAATCTTGCTTACTACAGCCTCTACCTCCTGGGTTCAAGTGATTTTCCCACCTCAGCCTCCCAAGTAGCTGGGATTACAGGCACCCACTGCCACACCTAGCTAATTTTTGTAATTTTAGTAGAGACAGGGTTTTGCCATATTGGCCGGCCTGGTCTTGAACTCCTGACCACAGGTTATTCTGCCTGCCTCAGCCTCCCAAAGTGCTGGGGTTACAGGCGTGAGCACCGTGCGGCACCGTGCCCAGCTGTAATTAATATTCTTAAACCATATTGATGAAACAATAATAGTATTTTGAGGACTCCGCTCTGATTTTTTAAATCTTGCCTAAATTCCCATCTAAGGAGCCTGTAGAGTCACGCCCTACACATCATAAATTCTCAATAGATAGGTTTTATTTATCCCTGTATACCGTGACTTACTTTTCAATCTGACTCTGGCGTAACAAGGAATAAAATCAAAATGTTTTACCTCAAAATATATTTTTTTGCCATACCTTGAAATTACCCTGCAAAGCCTCTTGTAGGAAAAATCCGCATTCCAGATCCAAGAGATAATCAGCTACAAGCCAGGCACCCTGTTAAGTCTGATAAGAAACATTTTACAACCTGCTCTCTGAAGTCTGCTATCTGAGAGCTTCCTCTGCACAAAACTTGGTCTCCACAATCCTTTATTTTAACCGAACATTTCCTTTCTGTTGATCTCAGGTATTCAAATAAACTCAATATATTGTCAACCAGAAAATGTTTAAATTTACGTATAGTCTAGAAGCCCCTGCTTTGAATTGTCCCGCCTTTCTAAACCAGACCAATGTATTTCTATTTTTTTCTTTTTCTTTTTTTATTACACTTTAAATTCTGGCATATATGTGCAGAACATGCAGGTTTGTTACATAGGTATACACGTGCCATGGTGGTTTCCTGCACCCATCAACCCATCATCTACGTTAGGCATTTCTCCGAATGCAATCTCTCCCCTTACCCCCATCCCCTGACAGGCCCCAGTGTGTGATGTTCCCCTCCCCTGTGGCCACATGTTCTCATTGTTCAACTCCCATATATGAGTGGGAACATGTGGTGTTTGGTTTTCTGTTCTTGTGTTAGTTTGCTGAGAATGATGGTTTCCAGCTTCATCCATGTCCCTGCAAAGGACATGAACTCATCCTTCCTTATGGCTGCATAGTAGCCCATGGTTGTATAGGTGTATTTCTTAAATGTATTTGATAGATGTCTCATGTCTCCCTAAAAATAACTAAACTGTACCCCAACCACCTTGGGCACATGTTCTCAGGACCTTCTGAGGGCTGTGTCATGGGCCATGGTCACTCGTATTTGGCTCAGAATAAATCTCTTAAAATATTTTATAGAGTTCAACTCTTTCGTCAACAGTTGCATAAAAAGGAACACTCAGAGATTAAAGAAGAGCTCCTAGAAGTTAAAAAAAAAAAGTGAACAACGATTTCATAAATTTCTACAGATCTACTAGAAGATAGATAGTCTCTTGAAAGTATAACAAAATATAGTTGACACAAGTGCCTCAGTGCAGAAGTACTCCTTAATATCACCTCACCTGTTAGGATGACTACTATCAGAAAAACAAAAGATGAGTGTTTATGAGGATATGGAGAAATTGGAACCCTTGTATGCTGGGTGGGAATGCAAAATTATGCAGCCACTATGCCAAAACAGGATGGAGATTCCTCAAAAAAAAAAAAAAATAGAGCTACCATATGATATAGCAATTTTGCTTTCGAGTATTTATACAAAATAATTGAAATCAAGATAAAAGTGATGTTTGCCCTCCCATGTTCATTGCAGCATTATTCATGGAAACAACTTAAATATCTATCAACAGATAAATTGTTAAGAAAATGTGATATAGACATACAATGGAATATTATACAGACTTAAAAAAAAAAAAAGGAAACTCTGCCATATGTAACAACAGATGAACCTTGAAGGCATTATGGTAAGTGAAGTAAGCTAGTCACAGAAAGACGACTACTACATTCCACTTTTGTGAGGTATCTAAAATAGACAAACTCAGAATCAGTGAGTAGAATGGTGATTGCCAGAGAATGAGGGGAGGGAAAATAGTGAGCTGCTATTCAACAGGTATGAAGTTTTAGTTATGAAAGTTGAATAAGTTCTAGAGCTCTACTGTACAACATTGTGCCTGTAGCTAACAACACTGTGTTATATACTTAAATATTTAAGAGTAAATCTCATGTTAGTGTCTTACCACAATAAAAAATCAAAATCTTAGCAATACAAGAAAAAAGAGGGATTCAATAAGTGAAATCAACCAATCAATAAAAATAATACAATAAATTTGAAAAAAAAAAAACTTTACTAAACAAAAATCAGACATCGCTACAACTTTTTTTTTAATTTTTAATTTTTAATTTTTTTATCTTTTTTTTATTGCATTTTAGGTTTTGGGGTACTTGTGAATAACATGCAAAATCGTTGCATAGGTACACACATGGCAGTGTGATTTGCTGCCTTCCTCCCCCATCACCTATATGTGGCATTTCTCCCCATGCTATCTCTCCCCCAACTCCCCACCCCCCGCTGTCCCTCCCCTATTTGCCCCCCGACAGACCTCAGTGTGTGATGCTCCCCTCCTCTGTGTCCATGTGTTCTCATTGTTCAGCACCCACCTGTGAGTGAGAACATGCCGTGTTTGATTTTCTGTTCTTGTGTCAGTTTGCTGAGAATGATGGTTTCCAGGTTCATCCATGTCCCTACAAAGGACACAAACTCTTCGTTTTTGATGGCTGCATAATATTCCATGGTGTATATGTGCCACATTTTCCCTGTCCAGTCTATGATCGATAAGCATTTGGGTTGGTTCCAGGTCTTTGCTATTGTAAACTGTGCTGCAATGAACATTCGTGTACATGTGTCCTTATAGTAGAATGATTTATAATCCTTTGGATATATACCCAGTAATGGGATTGTTGGGTCAAATGGAATTTCTATTTCTAGGTCCTTGAGGAATCACCACACTGTCTTCCACAATGGTTGAACTAATTTACACTCCCACCAACAGTGTAAAAGTGTTCCTATTTGTCCACATCCTCTCCAGCATCTGTTGTCTCCAGATTTTTTAATGATCGCCATTCTAACTGGCATGAGATGGTATCTCAATGTGGTTTTGATTTGCATTTCTCTAATGACCGTTGGTGATGAGCATTTTTTCATGTTTGTTGGCCTCATGTATGTCTTCTTTTGTAAAGTGTCTGTTCATATCCTTTGCCCACTTTTGAATGGGGTTGTTTGTTTTTTTCTTGTAAATCTGTTTTAGTTCTTTGTAGATTCTGGGTATCAGCCCTTTGTCAGATGGGTAGACTGCAAAAAGTTTTTCCCATTCTGTTAGTTGCTAATTCACTCTAATGACTGTTTCTTTTGCCGTGCAGAAGCTGTGGAGTTTGATTAGGTCCCATTTGTCTGTTTTGGCTTTTGTTACCAATGCTTTTGGTGTTTTGGTCTTGAAGTCCTTACCTACACCTATGTCCTGAATGGTTTTGCCTAGATTTTCTTCTAGGGTTTTTATGGTGTTAGGTCTTATGTTTAAGTCTTTAATCCATCTGGAGTTAATTTTAGTGTAAGGTGTCAAGAAGGGGTCCAGTTTCTGCTTTCTGCACATGGCTAGCCGGTTTTCCCAACACCATTTATTAAACAGGGAATCCTTTCCCCATTGCTTGTTTTTGTCAGGTTTGTCAAAGATCAGATGGTTGTAGATGTGTGGTGTTGCCTCTGAGGCCTCTGTTCTGTTCCATTGGTCTATATCTCTGTTTTGGTACCAGTACCATGCTGTTTTGATTACTGTAGCCTTGTAGTATAGTTTAAAGTCCGGGAGTGTGATGCCTCCCGCTTTGTTCTTTTTGCTTAGAATTGACTTGGCTATGCGGGCTCTCTTTTGGTTCCATATGAAGTTTAAGGTGGTTTTTTCCAGTTCTGTGAAGAAGGTCATTTGTAGCTTGATGGGGATAGCATGGAATCTGTAAATTACTTTGGGGCAGTATGGCCATTTTCACGATATTGATTCTTCCTAACCATGAGCATGGAATGTTTCTCCATCTGTTTGTGTCCTCTCTTATTTTGTTGAGCAGTGGTTTGTAGTTCTCCTTGAAGAGGTCCTTTACGTTCCTTGTTAGTTGTATTCCTAGGTTTTTTGTTCTCTTTGTAGCAATTGTGAATGGCAGTTCGTTCTTGATTTGGCTCTCTTTAAGTCTGTTATTGGTGTATAGGAATGCTTGTGATTTTTGCACATTGATTTTGAATCCTGAGACTTTGCTGAAGTTGCTTATAAGTTTCAGGAGATTTTGGGCTGAGACGATGGGGTCTTCTAGATATACAATCATGTCATCTGCAAATAGAGACAATTTGACTTCCTCCTTTCCTATTTGAATACCTTTTATTTCTTTTTCTTGCCTGATTGCTCTGGCTAGAACTTCCAGTACTATATTGAATAGGAGTGGTGAGAGAGGGCATCCTTGTCTAGTGCCAGATTTCAAAGGGAATGCTTCCAGTTTTTGCCCATTCAGTATGATATTGGCTGTTGGTTTGTCGTAAATAGCTTTTATTGTTTTGAGATACGTTCCGTCAATACCTAGTTTATTGAGAGTTTTTAGCATAAAGGACTGTTGAATTTTGTCAAAGGCCTTCTCTGCATCAATTGAGATAATCATGTGGTTTTTGTCTTTGGTTCTGTTTATGTGGTGAATTACGTTTATAGACTTGTGTATGTTGAACCAGCCTTGCATCCCTGGGATGAATCCTACTTTATCATGGTGGATAAGCTTTTTGTTGAGCTGTTGCAATCGGTTTGCCAGTATTTTATTGAAGATTTTTGCATCTATGTTCATCATGGATATTGGCCTGAAGTTTTCTTTTCTTGCTGAGTCTGTGCCGGGTTTTGGTGTCAGGATGATGTTGGTCTCATAAAATGATTTGGGGAAGGATTCCCTCTTTTTGGATTGTTTGGAATAGTTATAGAAGGAATGGTACCAGCTCCTCTTTGTATGTCTGGTAGAATTTGGCTGTGAACCCATCTGGACCTGGGCTTTTTTTGGGGGGTAGGCTCTTAATTGCTGCCTCAACTTCAGACCTTGTTATTGGTCTATTCAGGGTTTCGACTTCTTCCTGGTTTAGGCTTGGGAGGGTGCAAGTGTCCAGGAATTTATCCATTTCTTCCAGGTTTACTAGTTTATGTGCATAGAGTTGTTTGTAATAATCTCTGATGATGGTTTGAATTTCTGTGGAATCTGTGGTGATATCCCCTTTATCGTTTTTTATTGCATCTATTTGATTATTCTCTCTTTTCTTTTTTATTAATCTGGCTAGTGGTCTGTCTATTTTGTTGATCTTTTTGAAAAACCAGCTCCTGGATTTATTGATTTTTTGAAGGATTTTTTGTGTCTCTGTCTCCTTCAGTTCTGCTCTGATCTTAGTTATTTCTTGTCTTCTGCTAGGTTTTGAGTTTTTTTGATCTTGCTCTTCTAGCTCTTTCAATTTGGACGATAGGGTGTCAATTTTAGATCTCTCCTTGCTTCTCCTGTGGGCATTTATTGCTGTATATTTTCCTCTAGAGACTGCTTTAAATGTGTCCCAGAGATTCTGGTATGTTGTGTCTTCGTTCTCATTGGTTTCGAAGAACATCTTTATTTCTGCCTTCATTTCATTGTTTATCCAGTCAACATTCAAGAGCCAGTTGTTCAGTTTCCATGAAGCTGTGCGGTTCTGAGTTAGTTTCTCAATTCTGAGTTCTAATCTTGATGTGCACTGTGGTCTGAGAGACTGTTTGTTATGATTTCCGTTCTTTTGCATTTACTGAGGAGTGATTTACTTCCAATTATGTGGTCAATTTTAGAGTAGGTGCAATGTGGTGCTGAGAAGAATGTATATTCTGTGGATTTGGGGTGGAGAGTTCTGTAAATGTGTATTAGGTTTGCTTGGTCCAGGTCTGAGTTCCAGTCCTGGATATCCTTGTTAATTTTCTGTCTCGTTGATCTGTCTAATATTGACAATGGGGTGTTGAAGTCTCCCACTATTATTGTGTGGGAGTCTAAGTCTCTTTGTAAGTCATTAAGAACTTGCCTTATGTATCTGGGTGCTCCTGTATTGGGTGTGTATATATTTAGGATCGTTAGCTCTTCTTGTTGCATTGATCCTTTTACCATTATGTAATGTCCTTCTTTGTCTCTTTTGATCTTTGTTGGTTTAAAATCTATTTTATCAGAGATGAGAATTGCAACTCCTGCTTTTTTTTTCCTCTTCATTTGCTTGGTAAATCTTCCTCCATCCCTTTATTTTGAGCCTTTGTGTATCCTTGCATGTGAGATGGGTTTCCTGGATACAGCACACCAATGGGTTTTGGCTTTTTATCCAATTTGCCAGTCTGTGTCTTTTGATTGGGGCATTTAGCCCGTTTACCTTTAGGGTTAATATTGTTATGTGTGAATTTGATCCTGCTATTTTGATGCTAGCTAGCTGTTTTGCCCATTAGTTGATGCAGTTTCTTCATTGTGTTGATGCTGTTTACCATTTGGTCTGTTTTTGGAGTGGCTGGTACTGGTTGTTCCTTTCTGTGTTTAGTGCCTCTTTCAGGAGCTCTTGTAAAGCAGGCCTGGTGGTGATGAAATCTCTGAGTACTTGCTTGTTTGCAAAGGATTTTATTTTTCCTTCACTTTTGAAGCTTAGTTTGGCTGGATATGAAATTCTGGGTTCAAAGTTCTTTTCTTTAAGGATGTTGAATATTGGCCCTCACTCTCTTCTGGCTTGTAGGGTTTCTGCTGAGAGATCTGCTGTGAGTCTGATGGGCTTCCCTTTGTGGGTAACCCGACCTTTCTCTCTGGCTGTCCTTAGCATTTTCTCCTTCATTTCAGCCCTGGTGAATCTGATGATTATGTGCCTTGGGGTTGCTCTTCTTGAGGAATATCTTTGTGGTGTTCTCTGTATTTCCTGGACTTGAATATTGGCCTGCCTTGCTAGGTTGGGGACGTTTTCCTGGATAATATCCTGAAGAGTATTTTCCAGCTTGGATTCATTCTCTCCGTCACATTCAGGTACACCTATCAAACGTAGATTAGGTCTTTTCACATAGTCCCATATTTCTTGGAGACTTTGTTCATTCCTTTTTACCCTTTTTTCTCTAATCCTGCCTTCTCGTTTTAGTTCATTGAGTTGATCTTCGACCTCTAATATCCTTTCTTCTGCTTGGTCAATTCGGCTGTTGAAACTTGTGTATCCTTTGTGAAGTTCTCGTGTTGTGTTTTTCAGCTCCATCAATTCACTTATATTCCTCTCTATGTTGTTTATTCTCGTTAGCATTTTCTGGAATCTTTTTTCCAGGTTCTTAGTTTCTTTGCATTGGGTTAGAACATGTTCTTTTAGCTCAGAGAAGTTTCTTATTACCCACCTTCTGAAGCCTGATTCTGTCAATTGATCACACTCATTCTCCATCCAGCCTTGTTCCCTTGCTGGTGAGGAGTTGTGATCCCTTGGAGGAGGGAGAGGCGTTCTGGTTTCGGGTGTTTTCATCCTTTTTGCGCTGGTTTCTTCCCCATCTTTGTGGATTTATCCACCTGTCGTCTTTGTAGTTGTTGACTTTCAGATTGGGTCTCTGAGTGGATGTCCAGTTTGTTGATGAAGTTATTTCTTTCTGTTTCTTAGTTTTCCTTCTAACAGTCTGGCCCCTCTGCTGTAGGACTGCTGAGGTCCACTCCAGGCCCTGCTTGCCTGGGGATCACCTGCAGTGGCTGCAGAACAGTAAGGGTTGCTGCCAGTTTCTTCTTGTGCTATCTTTGTCCCAGAAGGCTACCTGCCAAATGTCAGTCTGAGCTCTCTCCTTTATGAGGTGACTCTTTGGATATATGGGGGGTCAGGGAGCTGCTTGAGGAGACAGTCTGTCCTTTATAGGAGCTCAGGTGCTTAGCTGTGAGCTCCATTGTTCATTCAGAGCTGCTGGGCAGGTACATTTAAGTCTGCTGCAGCAGAACTCATAAACCCATTTTTTTCCCCCAGGTGCTCTGTCCTGGGAAGTTAGGACTTTATTTATGAGTTTCCGTTGTGCTGCTGCCTTTTTTTCAGGACTGCCCTGCCCAGCGAGGAGGGAGCCTAGTCACTGTCTGCCTGCAGAGGCTTTGCTGAGCTGCTGTGGGCTCCGCCCAGCTGCCCTGTAAACTTCCCTGCAGTCCTGTTTTTACGGGTGTAGTTAGAACTGCCTCGGCAATGGCAGGCTGCCTCAGCAATGGCAAACTACCTCCCTAGTGGTGGACTACCTCCGTAATGGTGGACGCCCCTCCTCCACAGAGCTGGACTGTCCCGGGTTCAGCTGTGCTTGCTGTGAAACTCTCAATCCAGAGCATTTCCGATTGCTGTTTTTTTGTTGGGGTGGGACCAGCCAAGCCTGATCACCTGGCTCCCTGCCTCAGAGCCTTTTTTTTAGTTGAACGGTCGACTGTCTCCCAGGTGTTCCAGTCACCTGTTGAAAAGGCGCTGGGATCTGTGTGATTTCCCCCTGTGGCCACCCACTGCGCCGGCTCAAACAGCCGCTCGGAGATTCGTGGCGCTTTTTGCCCGGGAATCTCCTGGCCTGGCTCCCTGTTTCAGTCCCCTTTTTAATCAGATGAATGGGTGACTTTGCCTTCCTGGAGCTCCATTCTCCAGCTAAAACGGTGCCCGGACCCGTGTATTTTGTATGAAGAACCACCGCGCCAGGGTGCCAGCAAAACAGCTGTGCTGGGCAAAACAGCCACACAGGCCAAAACAGCCGCACCGGGCAAACCAGCTGTGCTGGCGACCCGTGGGGCTCCTCCACCTGGGAATCTCCTGGCCTGTGGGTAATAAAAATCCGTCTGGAAATGCGGCGTCCACTCACCCTCTGAGCTTTCACTGGGATCTGCAATCCTGAGCTGCTCCTAATCGGCCATCTTGGCTCTCTCCACAATCGCTACAACTTCTAAAAAAATTTTGTTGAACTTAGAAAACTACATATTTAATCCAAAAACCTGGCCACTTTTTGTTTTTTTGTTTAACAGATTTTTAGTGTGGTGTTATATATGTCTGAGTTACATACAGTTTTGGTAACTTAAGATTTCCCTCCAAGTACATTGCCAAATTGATATCTGTTTCTTACTCTTCTGAGTAATGCTTAAGAAATATGACTGAGATTCCAAATAAAGCAACATTTCTCTGGGTGTATTGTTGGCTCACTTTCAGAGTAGTATACAGAGAAAGCATATGGCTTAAATCAGTGTTGTGATGTCATCTTTAAACATCAAGTTCTCTTTTCAAATCCCTTAAGTTTTTTTCCTAAGTCTTGAGCCATTTTTTTATTTGACTATTGTAGAGATGTAGAACTAATGCATTAGTTCTTCTGGGAATTAATAGTCTTTCAGAACTATGTGCCAAATTCTCACTTGGGGCGTACCTTTTAGTAATTGTGAATTTGTTTTCTATGCTCTCTTCCTCTGAGCCCTCCAAACTGTTCCAACCTCTGCCTGTTACCCAGTTCCAAAGTCACTTCCACATTTTTGCACATCTTTACAGCAGCACCCCTTTCCCAGTACCAATTTGCTGGCAGACGGTAGAAGAAGATGAAAAGCATGTCTTACATGGCAGCAGACAAGAGACAGTGAGAACCAAGCAAAAGGGTTTCCCCTTTTAAAACCATCAGATCTCATGAGACTTATTCACTGCCACAAAAACAGTATGGGGGAGACCACCCCCATGATTCAGTTATTTCCCCACCAGGTCCCTCCTACAACACATGGGAATTATGGGAGCTACAATTCAAGATGAGATTTGGATGGGGAAACAGCCAAACCATATCAACTCCTATGCCAAATAACATATTATTAGTAGAGAAAATAAATCTGAAAAGATAAAATGTAAAGAGGTGAACAATACAAGAAGTTACTATGAGAAATGCCCTATACTAATACATGTTACAAGGTAAGTATAGGTTGAGTATCCTTTATCCAAATTCCTTGAGACCAGAAGTATTTTGGATTTGGGTTTTTTTTGTTTTTTTTTTCCAGATTTTGGAATATTTGCATTATGCCAGTTATGCATGCCAAATCCAAAAATCAGAAATGCTCTAATGAGCATCTCCTTTGAGCATCATGTTGGCACTTAAAAAGTTTAGCTGGCCAGGTGCAGTGGCTCATGCCTGTAATCCCAGCACTTCGGGAGGCTGAGGCAGGCGGATCACCTGAGGTCAGGAGTTTGAGACCAGCTTGGCCAACATAGAGAAACCTCATCTCTACTAAAAATACAAAAATTAGCCAGGCATGGTGGTGTGCACCTGTGATCTCAGCTACTCAGGAGGCTGAGGCAGGAGAATTGCTTGAACCTGGGAGGCAGAGGTTGCAATGAGCCGAGGTTGTAACATTGCACTTCAGCCTGGGTGACAGAGCAAGACTTCATCTCAAAAAAAAAAAAAAGGAAAAAAAGTTTCAGCTTTTGGAGGATTTGGGATTTCAGATTTGTGATGCCCACCTTGTAGTATGTAGAACAAGCAGTAGTTTTAGAATACAGAGAGAAGAGATACTCAGCTAGACTAAACTGTTCTGTAAAATTTTCAGAAATGTCTTAAAAGTTACTTAAAGTCACTTATTTGGGAAGGGAGGAGAGGACATCATCCTAGGCAAAGGAGAGAGCATGAGTTTAGTGGAAGAAAAACAGAGTGTATTTACGGGGTGTGATGTTGAGAGTTCTGGAGGACATCTGGTAATTTGAAGAGTTGTTAAATGTTACACATAAAATACAGCTTAGTTAATATTCATTCTGAAACTTTTTATGCATATGCAAACTGTGTAAAACCATCTATATACATAGGTGTGTGTACTCTTTATTTTGGATACAAATGGAATCAGTAGTGTGTTTATTTTACTTTTCAGTATATCATGGGCATCTTTGCATGTTTCTACAATAATAACACTTCAGATATTCCACTATTTGGAATATGATCACAGATTATTTCATCAAATGGATGAAAACATTTAAACAAAACTTTACAAAAGACCCAGAAATACTAAAAGGGAAATGAATAGGAATACTAACATGCAGTTAGATAATCTGGTTTATAAAATGTCTTTACTTTCCCAGCAAGCCACACTACCTTGTTTCTGAGTTATCTCAGTAGAGCTAGAACGGCCAACTTTTGCCTAACTTTTTGGAGAAATTCAAGCACATCCAGATTCTTCAAAACCCAGACCATCCATCCAAGTTCATTTTCCTGTTTGATGGCATCTTCTATAGATAACTGATATCAGAATGCTTATCCCCTCCGACAGGAATGTGACCTTTCTTACTCCTTGGTTTCTATAAGACAATTACAGTGCAATATCATACAGTGACATCAGTGCAGGAGACAAGCTTGTACAGAGGGGGAAGGAGGAACTCTTTCCATTCCCTAAGATTAACCCCATAGATCACTAAGGTTCGATTTGGCCCTGTAGTTGTGTTAGTTTGTGAGTACAGTCATCCCTTGGTATCTGTGAAAGTTAAGTTCCAGGACCTCCCTGAGATACCAAAATCCAAGGATGTTCATGTCTCTGATATAAAATGATACAGTATATGCATATAACCTATGCACTTCCTTGCTGTACTTTAAATCATCCCTAGATTACTTATAATACCTAGTACTATGTAAATGCTATGTAAATAGGTATACTTTATTATTTAGGGAATAATAATGGGAAAAAATCTGTACATGTTCAGTACAGATACAGTTATTTTCCTGAATGTTTTCTGTCTGTGGTTGGTTGAATCCACGGATGGAGAACTCACAGATATGGAGGGCCAGCTGTACTTGCAGGGATGTCATGTGAGTAAAAGCTGTGATTCGTTCTGTGCAGAACTAAGACCAATGATTGGAAGATGTAAAAAGATAGATGTTTACAATTTTTAAAACTTCATAAAAAACTTTATAGCAGTATAACAAAGAGGTGATCTAATGCACAAATTCTTAAAGGTGACTCCCAAACTTTTCCTGCTGCCCCAAATCTCTCTCCAGAATTGATACTGGTTAGGTAGAATTGACTAGAGGAAAGACTATTTTTAAACTGACTGGAAGAAAGACTATTTTAAGATGGTTTTAAATTTTATTTTTCCCTTCTAGCCTAACATGATCCACCGAAGTAATACTTTGCTAGCTGGTTTTATGTAGGGTAATTATTTTTCAGAATAAGCTGCAAGGAATAAGGAAGAGTTGAACTGAAGAGAACCTCTGTTATTTGATACTTAAATTTATGTGGCTCTTAAATAAAAGTAACCTAAATTGATTTGAATTAAAAGTACTGGCATTTTGGACTTAACATTGACCTCAGAATTTAAATATGTGAGTTAAAGTCTAATTCCAAATATTAAGTTATAAATTAAAAAAGAATGTGATTTTTTTTTTTTTTTTAATGAAAAATAAGGCTGAGCACAGTGGCTCATGCTTGTAATCCCAGCACTTTGCAAAGTGAGGCAGGAGTATCACTTGAACCCAGATACTCAAGACCAGCCTGGGTAACATGGCAAAACCCCATCTCTACAAAAAATAAAAAATTAGCCAGGCATTGGGGAATGTGCCTATAGTCCCAGCTACTCAGGAGGCAGAGGTGGGAGATCACTTGAGCTTGGGAGGTTGAAGCTGCAGTGAGCTGTGATCGCAACAGTTTACTCCAGCTTGGCTGACAGAGTGAGACTGTCTCTCAAAAAAAAATAACTGAGCATATTTATTTTGTTTATAAAAACTAACAACTTAGCATCAAGTATGTGTCAGGAAGAGGTCTGAGAAGTGCAGTTATAAATCCTACCCTTGAAGGAAGTAAGGCGATGAAATAAAAGTGCGAGGTTTTTCCTCACAGGTTTTAAGTATGACATTTTCAAACAGTGACTTTTTTTTTTAATTTTTATTTTTCAGAAACTGCTGTGTTACAGAAAAGCATGTGACTTTCAGAATAATCCTGAATGATGATGAGTCCAGATGTGCCTCTACTGAACGATTACAAGCAGGACTTCTTTCTGAAGCGCTTTCCGCAGACTGTTCTTGGAGGCCCTCGATTCAAATTAGGCTATTGTGCCCCTCCTTACATATATGTTAATCAAATTATTCTCTTTCTAATGCCATGGGTTTGGGGTGGAGTCGGAACACTTTTGTACCAGTTAGGCATCCTGAAAGATTATTATACAGCAGCACTTTCAGGTGGATTAATGCTTCTTACTGCATTTATCATCCAGTTCACAAGTTTATATGCCAGAAGCAAATCAGCAACAATAGAAAGAATACTAACCACGGATATCTTAGCGGAGGAGGATGAACATGAATTTACAAGTTGTGCTGGTGCTGAGACTGTCAGATTTCTCATTCCTGGCAAGAAATATGTACCCAATACAGTTTTTCATTCTGTTCTTGCTGGATTAGTATGTGGTCTTGGAACATGGTATCTGCTCCCAAATAGAATAACCTTGCTGTATGGCAGTATAGGAGGCACTACTCTACTATTCTTCTTTGGATGGATGACATTATGTATAGGAGAATATTCATTAATTGTAAACACAGCTACAGAGACTGCGACTTTTCAGACAGAGGATACCTATGAAATTACTCCTCTTATGAGACCTCTTTATATTTTTTTCTTTGTTTCTGTGGATCTGGCACACAGGTAAAAACCTACCAAATATTTTGTAACTTGCTTTGTTTTTAAGAATACAGCGTAAGCTTTCCTTTTAGTATTAAAAAAAATGAATCTATCAATTAAAAATCATCAAATCATTGGATGACAGGTTATTTTGATAATTCTTTTAGGATTGATCTCTGTAAAACATATTAAAGCAATAGCTAAAACTTATTGAAGAGTTTTTTTTTAAACCCTTCTTGAGATAAAGAAGGAACTTTTCAATTTTGTGTTTCACTTTAAATAAGGATCTTTGGGTTGCTGAAACCTGTGTAAGGAGTTAGAACTTTCCTGTGGGGAGAAAAGGAAGAATTTAAAATGTGTACACATAAGTATTATATACAGATCAAGTGAATTGAAGACAAGTAGAAAATTTATTTCTAATTTTGTGATAGCAACAATAGAAGTAATACTGATTTTTTAAAACCAACTTGTTACAGAAGAAAAGTAGAAAATCATTTTTTTTTTTAACAAACATAATTGTTCACAAAATTGTTTGATAATCCCTTTTACTTGCCTTTTCAGGTTTGACTTTTCTATCTCTGTTTCTGTAGATTGCAGCTTTCTTTTCCTAGGTTAGTGTCCAGGTAGAAATGTTCAGGCATGTTATGGACTGAATATTTTTGTCTCTCCAGAATTTATATATGGCAGTCTTAAACCCTAATATGATAGTATTTGGAGATGAGGCCTTTCGAAGGTAATTAGGTCATGAAGGTGGGTCCCTGCTATGAAGGGACTAATCCCCTTAGGAGAAGAGGCACCAGAGAGCTTGATCTCTTCCCCTCTGTATCATGTAAGGACACGGCAATAAGGTGGCCACCTGCAAGCCAAAGAAGAGAGCTCTCACCATAGCCTGACTATACTGGCAGCCTGATCTTGGACTTCCAGCCTTCAGAACTGTGAGAAAATAAATTTCTGTTGTTTAAGCCACTCAGCCTATGGTGTTTTGTTATGGTAGCCCACACCAATTAAGATTTTGCTAATAAGAAGTGGGATTCCTTTGTAACAAATACCTAAAAATGTGGAAATGGCTTTATATAATGGGTAGAGGCTGAAAGAGATTGTTTTTTTTCTTTGTTTTGTTTTGTTTTGTTTTAGATGGAGTCTCACTCTGTCGCCCAGGCTAGAGTGCAGTGGCACAGTCTTGGCTCACTGCAGCCTCCGCCTCCCAGCTTCAAGTGATTCTCCTCCCTGAGCCTCCTGAGTAGCTGGAATTACAGACATGTACCACCATGCCCAGCTAATTTTAAATTATAAAATCTTAAACTCTGAAGAATCATTGATAGAATTTCAGCCAATGTAGTAGTTTAGACATTTAGGGAGAAATATTTTTGCTCTGGCCTTAGTTGTTCAGTTTTACAAATTCCTGTATTCAATTTTCTTGCCATTCAATGATGGCTTTTAATTACTTCCTCCTCCTTTGCACATTTGAATTCACATATTGTCTAAATGCTAAGCTTGTACACAATTGAATAGGGTAGTTGCTGATGTAGAAGGACAGTTGTCACAATTTATATGTTTTGATCATTTGTAAGTTGCGATTAAGACTTTTCTGTGTTGAGGGTGTGTGTGGGTTTTTTGTTTGTTTGTTTTGGAAGGGAGTGTGTTATTTTGTGTTTTCCTTTTCCTTAAAAGATTCTCTTCTATATATTTTGTGTGATTTAAATGTTCTTTTTTTATAGGTTTATGGTAAATATACCAGCTCTAGAACAAATGAATCAGATTTTACACATCTTGTTTGTATTTTTACCCTTTCTGTGGGCACTTGGGACTCTGCCCCCTCCCGATGCACTTTTCTTATGGGCAATGGAGCAAGTTTTAGAGTTCGGCCTTGGAGGCTCATCTATGTCAACCCACCTACGGTATTCATTTTAAAATATTGATGTTATGTGTAACTTATTCTTGAAGAACATTTTTCTTTTCAAGTGAATCTTTTTTCTTTTTTTCCTCTGCAGGTTATTAGTAATGTTCATCATGTCTGCTGGAACAGCTATAACAGCATATTTCATTCCAAGCACTGTTGGTGTGGTTCTCTTCATGACTGGATTTGGTTTCCTGCTGAGTCTGAACTTAAATGGCATAGGTTACAAAATTGGAACCAAAACTAAGGATTTACCCAGCAGTCCAGGAAAACATTTTACATGGAAGGAAGGCCTTTTCTACATCATTATATTAGTCTTGGCTCTTTTAGAAACTAGTTTGCTTCATCACTTTGCTGGCTTCTCACAGATTTCCAAAAGCAGTTCCCAGGCTATTGTGAGCTATGGTTTGATGATATTACTTACAATACTGTGGATACTTAGGGAAATTCAAGGCCTGTATATCTTTGGAATTTTCCGAAATCCTTTTTATCCGAAGGATGTTCAAATTATGACTGTATTCTTAGAGAAGCAAACTAGGCTCATGAAGATTGGTATTGTCAGACGGATTTTGCTAACTTTAGGTAGGAAGATAAAGTCTGTTAAGCTTGTGTTATAAATCATATCCAGCAAGTATTCAAAAATATTACTGAATTTCCATATTTGTGTAGTATTATACCACATACAAATGTTTGTTCTTTTATGTTTTGGTTTTTTGTTTGTTAGCTTTTTTAGTTCATTGCTTAAATGTGCTTATGAAAATGTATATTCGTCAAAATAAAATATGGTAGAAGGAGCTATTTTGCCTTAATTAAATTTCTCTCTTTTTGTTTTGTTTTGTTTTAGTATCACCTTTTGCTATGATAGCATTTCTTTCATTGGACAGTTCCTTACAAGGGCTCCACTCAGTGTCTGTCTCTATTGGATTCACAAGAGCTTTTAGAATGGTAATCCTAATATGTGTTTAATAGTATTTTCCTATTGCTAAGTTTTGTTGTAATTTTGCTTAATAGTTTGCTTATCTAATTCTACCTGATAAAAGTGGATAATTTGTATACTGCAGGTATGGCAGAATACAGAAAATGCTTTAATAGAGACAGTTATTGTATCAACAGTGCACTTGATCTCCAGTGCAGACATATGGTGGAACAGAAGCCTGGATACAGGAATCAGACTTTTACTGGTAAATGTATTTTTTAACAGCTTTAGTGAAATATATTTCACATACTGTAATATTTATCCATTTAGTGGTGTATATTCAGTTTTGTAGTTGTCATCACAATCTAATTTTAGAACATTTTCAACATCCCAGAAAGAAACCTCAATTGTTATTCCCCATTTCCATCTCCACCTACTGCCCACTCCAGTCCCAGCAGCCACTAATCTACTTTCTGTCTTTATAGCTTTGTGTATTTTAGATATTTCACATGAATGAAATTCTGCAGCATGTAATCTTTTGCATCTGGCTTCTTTCACTTTTATGTTCTCAAGATTCATTCATGTAACAGCATGTGTCAGTACAGTCATGCATTGCATAAGGACGCTTCATTCAGTGACAGACCATATATACAACAGTGGTTTCATAAGATTGTAATTGAGATGAAAGATTCCTATCACCTAGTGGCATAGCCCTTGTAGCATAGCACATTACTCATGTGTTGGTGGTGATGCTGGTGTAAACAAACCTACTGGGCTGCCAGTTATATAAAAGTATAGCACATACAATTGTGCACAGTATGTAATACTTGACAATAAGCAACTACTGATTTATGTATTTACTGTGCTTCTTATCATTATTTTAGAGCATATTCCTACATATTAAAAAAATGAAAGCTGTAAAACAGCCTCAGGCAGGTCCTTCAGGAGGTATTCCAGAAGAAGGCATTGTTATCGTGGGAGATGACAGCTCCATGTATGTTATTGCCCCTGAAGACCTTCCAGTAGAACAAGATGTGGAGGTGGAAGACAGTGATATTGATGATCTGACCTTCTGTATGTCTAGACTGATGTGTGTTTTTGTATCTTCATTTTTGACAAAATTTTAAAAGCTAAAAATTTTTAAATAGAAAAAAGCTTATAGAATAGGGATATAAAGAAAAAATTTTGAACAGCTGTACAATGTGTTTTAAGCTAAGTGTCATTACAAAAGAGTCAAAAAGTAAAGAAAGTTTATAAAATAAAAAAAGCTATAGTAAGCTAAGGTTAATTTATTATTGAAGAATGAAAAATATTTTGAAAATAAATTTAGAGTAACCTAAGAGTACAGTGTTTTTAAAATCTACAGTAATGTATAGTAATGTCCTAGGACTTCACATTCATTCACCACTCACTCACTAACTTAGAGCAGCTTCTAGTCCTGCAAGCCCCATTCATAGTAAGTGCCCTATTAAAGTATACCATTTTTTATCTTTTATAATATATATTTTTACTGTACAGTTTCAATGTTTAGATACAAAACTACTTACTATTGTATTACAGTTGCCTATAGTATTCAGTACTGTAACATTCAGTACAGGTTTGTAGGCTATGAGCAATAGGCTATACTATATACCCTAGTATGTAGTAGGTTATACCACCTATGTCTGTGTATGTATGCTCTATGATACTCACTCAATGATCAGTCTCATTATTTGTGAGCATATGTTTTTGTTTATCTTGGGTATACTTACCTAGGACTGTAATTTCTGGTTGTATAGGAACTCCATGTTTAATGCTTCAAGATACTACGAAACACATTTCTTAGAACATATCCTGTCTGATCAGGTGCTGTGGCTCATGCCTATAATCCCAGCACTTTGGGAGGCAAAGGCAGGCTTATCACCTGAGGTTGGGGAGATAAAGACCAGCCTGACCAACATGGAGAAACCCTGTCTCTAAAAATACAAAATTATCTGGCTGTGGTGGTGCATGCCTGTAATTCCAGCTACTCAGGTGGCTGAGGCAGGAGAATCACTTGAACCCAGGAGGTAGAGGTTGTGGTGAGCCTAGATCGCACCATTGTACTCCAGCCCTGGCAACAAGAGCAAAACTCCATGTCAAAAAAAAAAGAACACATCCTTGTCCTTAAGTGATGCATGACTGTACTTTTTATTAGCAAATACTATTCCATTTTATAGATTTACTACATTTGGTTAATACATTAGTTGATTTATCAGATAATGGATATTTTTTAGGATGTTTCCATCTTTTGACTATTAAAAAGAGTATTGCTGTGAACATCTGTGTGTACAAGTTTGTGAATGTGTGTTTTCACTTATCTTGGGTACATGTACCTAGAACTAGAATTTCTGGTTGTATAGGAACTCCTTGTTTAGTGCTTCAGTATACTGCAAAACTATTTTCCAGAAGAGCTGCACCATTTTACATTCCCATCAGCAGTGTATGAGGATTCCAGTTTCTCCACATGCTCACCAGCACTTGTTACTGTCTGACATTTTCATTATAGCCATACTAATGAGTGTGAATTGCCACCTCATTATTTTGAGTTGCATTTCTCTGATCAATATTTTATGTGTTCTTGGGTCATTTGTATATTTGTTTTGAGAAGTGTGTATTCCAATCCTTTGCCCATTTTAATTTGAGTTATTTATCTTTCTGTTGTTGAGCTGTGACAGTTCTTTATGTATTCTAGATAAAAGTCTCTTGACAGTGAACAATTTTTCTCCTATTTTCAACCTATTCTGTAGGTTATCCTTCACTTTCTGGATAGTATCATTTGAAGAACAAACGTTTAATGAAGTTTAATATATGTTTCCTTTGTCATCTTTGTTTTTGGTGTCATATCTCACAAACACTGCTTACTCCAAGGTCATGAAAATTTACTTTGTTTTCTACTAAAACTTTTATAGTTTTAGCTCTTACATAGAGTCTGATCTACTTTGAGTTAATTTTTGGATATGATATGAGGTAGGGCTCCAAATTTATTCTTTGGCACATGAAAGTCCGGTTGCCCTACCACCACTTATTTAAATGATTCTTGTGTCCCCACTGAATTTCTTAGCACTCTTGTCAAAAGTCAAATGACTGGAAATGTTAGAGTTTATTTCTGGACTACTCTGAGTTCTCTTTCATTCATCTATGTGTCTGTCTTCATGCCAGCACCACACTCGCTTAGTTACAGTAGATTGTAGTAGGGTTTGAAGTTGGGATGTGTGAGTCCTCCAACTTTGTCCTTCTTTTTCAAGATTGTTTTGACTCTTGGGACCGTTGCATTGCCATCATCTATTTGGATAGTTTGCCATCTTTAAAATATTATTCCAATCCATGAACTTGAGATGTCTTTCCATTTTTTTTAGATCTTTGATTTATTTCAGCAATGTTTTGTAGTTATCAGTGTATAAGTCTTATACTTCTTAAATTTATTACTAAGTATTTTATTTTGGATGATATTATAGATGGAAGTCTTCTTAATTTCATGTTTTGGCTTACTATCAGAGTATGAAATACAGTTGATTTTTAAAATATTAATCCTATGTCCTGGAGTCTCACTGAACTCCCTTATTCTAATAGATTTTTAGTGGGTTCTTAGGATATTCTTTGTATAAGATCAGGTCATCTGCAAATAAGAGATAGTTTTACTTCTCTTCTGTTTAGGCTAAATGCTTTTCATTTCTTTTTCTTGCCTAATTGCAATGGAAGTAACTCCAGCATAATGTTGAACAGAAGGAGTAGGAATGGACATCTTATGACAAAAGCATTCCGTCTCTCTCCGTTAAGTATGATGTCAGTCTTTTACCATTGAATGTGGTATCAGCTAAGGATTTTTTCATGGATGCTTTTATCAGGTTGAAGAAGTTCCCTTCTGTTACTAGGTAAATCAAGCTTGTCCAAACTGTGGCCCACCGGCTGCATGTGACCCAAGATGGCTTTGAATGTGACCCAACACAAATTTATAAACTTTCTTAAAATATTATGAGGTAGGGGGTTTTTGCAATTTTTTTTTTTTTTTAAGCTCATCAGCTATCATTAATGCTAATGTATTTTATGTGTGGCCCAAGACAATTCTTCTTTCAGTGTGGTCCAGGGAAGCCAAAAGATTGGACACCTCTGAGATAAATTTTTTTTTATCATCAACAGTGTTGAATTTTGTCAAATGCTTTTTCTGTGTCTGTTGAAATAGTCATGTGGTTTTAGTCCTTTATTGATGTGGTGTAATATGTTGATTGATTTTTGGTTGTGAAACCAACCTTATATTCCTGGAATAAATCTCACTCAGCCGTAATGTGTAGTCCTTTTTATATGTTGCAGAACTTGGTGGACTACTATACTGTCTGTCATCTATATTTATAAAATTGTGTATTCATCTAGTTTTCTTTCCTTGTGTATCATTGCCTGGTTTAGGTATCAGGGTAGCACTGATCCTATAAAATGAGTTAGGAAGTGTTCCATACTCTTCTGTTTTCTGGTAGAAGTTGGTGAAGAATAGGTATTGATTATTTGTAAATGTTCTGTAGTATTCAATATGTATCTGAAATTGTTTTGTGGTATGTAGTATTTTGTAGTATTGAAGCCATCTGAGCCTCAGCTTCTCTCCGTAGGTTGTTTTAAAATTATTCAGTCTCTTTACTTTTTGTTGATTATTCGGATTTTTTATTTCTTCTTGAGCCAGTTTTAGTAATTTGTGTCTTTCTAGGAACTTGTCAATTTCTGCATTATCTAATTTGTGGCCTACACGGTCAACCTTAAAGCATAGTTGGTACACTGTCAGTTTTCTTTCATGTTACTGTTTTCTTTTCTTTCTTTTTTTAAGAAAGTCCAAACTTTAGAATGTAGTCTCATTTATTGTGAAATGAGAGAAAAGAATAAGATCTATTTCTTAAAAAATATTGGGGCAGAATAAAATTACTGTATGGTCTTTCTTATGTGATCTTGAAAATTCATGAAAAGTCTTTAAGGAAAAATAAAAATAATTTTTACATTTCTGCAGGTTGGTGTCATACGTGATCGTTTGATTCAGTTCATCTCTAAATTGCAGTTTGCCGTGACTGTTCTTTTGACATCATGGACAGAGGAAAAACAACGTCGAAAAAGAACTACCACCTTATGTATACTCAACATCGTCTTTTCTCCATTCGTCTTGGTCATCATAGTTTTTTCTACACTACTCTCTTCTCCCTTACTCCCCCTTTCACCCTTCCTCTGTTCTTGGTGGGGTTTCCTCGACCTATTCAGAGTTGGCCAGGAGCAGCAGGCACCACAGCCTGCGTGTGTGCGGATACAGTGTACTACTACCAAATGGTCCCCAGGTTGACTGCTGTGCTGCAGACTGCAATGGCAGCTGGAAGTTTAGGTAAGTAAATGGGTTGTGCTCAAGAATTTCTCACTAATGGATTTAAAGTCCAAACAAAAAAACCAGGAAAACAATCTTTTTATCCAACCATAATATAGCTTAACAACCATACACTTTGATGTGTAGGCAGAATGACTAAATACGAAATTAGAGGTTTATCTCCTGATCCTTATTTTCATCTGAATTAAGTTATAAAATAAAAATACTTAGGAAAGTTTTTCTTAAGGTGATTTGATAATTTTTTAAGTACATTTTCTTGAATAAATTAAGATTACATCTGCACCATTGAAACATGGGAACACCTTTCTTCCAGGATTCCCATGAATTTTTTTTTTTGGTGGATGAGAATTTTCAGTTCTGCCCAGGCTGACCTTGAACACGTAGCCTTGCCTCCTTATGCGCCAGGACAACTCGCCTGAGCCACCGCGGCTCGTGATTCCCATGAATTTATAATGAGTTCATGTCAAGTAGATGCAATAGCTTACATTCATAAAGTTTAGTAAAAACTAGCTTTACATAATACCAACTTGAGCAGAAGGGAGTTTTGTTTATACCTTATTAGTTATAGAGACTTAAGCAGTGTGACAAGATAACTGGGCAAGATAACATAAAAATTTTGGTCAGTGATCAGTAGGAAAGGTAGCCTCCCAAAGTGAAGTGCTATGCAGTTATTAGCAAGAAAGTAGATTTTTGATGACAGTGAACTAATCTTATGAGTTTTAATGCTTTTGTCAAACACTAACTGTAAATTTTAACTATATTATACTTCTCAAGGTTGATTTTAGATAAGGTATAAGTTGATGACACTAGCGTGTTATCTCCTACCATGTGCTTTAGCCCCCGAAACTTGTTTTTAAAATGACAGATTACTTTCTGACAAACTCATTCTAGGTAGAGTAGCAATTTAAGATTATAATTTTAATAAAACACTTGGGGTTGAACTTTTCTAATATGTGAGAAGATTTTTGAGACAAAATTATCTTTGTAGTACAAATTTTTTATGAATAATCGTTTTTCTTATAGAAAATAGTCTATACTTACAATACTTTTATTCAGTGCTATTAATTTTCATTATGTAATGCTATTCTTTTTAAAACACCTGTGGGGTTAAACTCCCATCAGAAATAGTAATTACATAAAAATTATACTTTATTATCAAACCAAATACACTCAATCAAGAAGTATATTATAAAGTAGTTTCCGACGAAGGGAGAAAAAAAGCAATGAGATAATATTTCACATACATTGAAGTGGCAAAAATGTGAACAGTTTGACGCTACTAAGTATTGGCTAGGGCATGGGGAACAAGAACTTTCAAACCTTGCTATAAGGAATTTGTGCAGCCACTTCGAAGAGTTAATTGGTAGTCTGTAGTAAAGACGTACATATCCCATGACTCAGGGATCCCAATTTTAGATTCCATGATTTAGGGATTCCAATTTTAGATGCCATGATTTAGTGATTCCAATTGTAGAGAAATTCTAGTGCATGTGTTTTGGAGGTCCTCAAGACCACCCCAAGTTTGATGGTTCACTAGGAGGACTCACAGCTAACATTTATTACAGCAAGAGGATGCAGAGCAAAATCAGCAAAGGGAGAAATCACAAGGAGTAAAAGAGACCAGGTGCAAGTCTCCAGGAGTCGCACAGAGTCACACAGAATGTGCTTAATTCCCTGGCAACAAGTTGTCATGTGTGACATGCTGACTGCCAGAGAAGCTCATTTGAGACTCAATGCCCAGGGCTTTTGTTGCAGTCTAGTCATGCAGGCACTTTCTGCCTGGCACATGACAATACTCCAGAATCCCAAAAAGAGAGCAGGTGTTCAGTATATATTGTATTATTTGTACAGTTAGACACATGAGAGACTCTTACCAGCTAGGGAGTTCCCAGATGCCAGCTGAGTACCAACCATATAAGCAGGCCTTTCGAAGAACAGCAGTCAGTTTTGGTATGTTAACACTGTTCTGAACCACATGTTGTACAAGCAGACTTGCACACAGATAATTTCTGCAACATTAGTTACAACAGTGAAAAGTTGGAAACATCTGAAAAGTTTATCAATGAGGAAATGAATACTCAAATTCAGCTACATTGATACAATATATTTTCAACAGCAGTTAACAATAAATAAATTTTAGCTGTTTGCCATCCATGTGGGCAAATCTCAGAGATAAAAGTATTTAGAGAAAGCCGGGCACAGTGGCTCATGCCTGTAATCCCAGCAGTTTGGGAGGCCAAGGCGGGCAAATCACTTGAGGTCGAGAGTTTGAGACCAGCTTAACCAACATGGAGAAACCCCATCTCTAAAATTAAAAAGAAAAAAAAATAATTAGCCAGACATGGTGGTGCACACATGTAATCCCAGCTACTCAGGAGGCTGAGGCAGGAGAATCGCTTGAACCCAGGAAGCGGAGGTTGTGGTGAGCTGAGATCGTGCCATTGCACTTGAACCTGGGCAACAAGAGCAAAACTCCATCTCAAAAAAAAAAAAAGTAGAGAAAAACTAAATTTAAAAAGTATTTGTGCAGTGTGGTAGCATTTTATGTACATTTTATAAGTCACAAAACACTTTTATATGCGTGTACATAAAAATGTCAAAAATATTTTAAGTCATGACTGTGAAGTTGACTTCTATAAACTCAATACTTTTCCTAGTATAATTAACATGTATTTAAGATTTTATACAATTTCTAATTTGTTTTTCTGGAAAACCCTTGAATTTTTATGTATTATCACCTGTAGATTGTCTCTTACAACTGCTCTTGTAAAGAGTTAAATTAATGCCTCCTGATACACAGTGAATAGTTATTTCTGTTCTTGACCTAATGAGAGGGTAGGAGTTGTGAATCAGTTCTAGATGTGTTTTCAGTTTTGAAGACATGCGGCAAAATAAAAGAAACTTGAAAAATGATTTTCTTTTTTTTTTTCTTTTTTCTGATTTGTTGTAGGTCTCCTCTTACCTGGATCTCATTACTTGGGCCGTTTTGAGGATCGTTTAATGTGGATAATAATTCTGGAATGTGGCTATACTTACTGCTGTATTAACATTAAGGTCAGTGTGCATTTAAAACATCTCTAGTATATTTTATAGTAAATGTGTAAAATTTTACCTGTTAACATCAAACACTCAATTTGAAAGAAGAATACCTTTTCAATTACCTGTGAAAATACTTAGGGATTTTTAAAGTATATTTCAATAAGCACATATTGATAAATGGACTAATGTTGATTTTATAATACAGCATGGTAAGAAAATATACCAGCTACCTTTCTTCCACTCCTATTCTTGTGATCTCTATCTAGTTAAGCATCTCAAAAGTGTGAGTCAGTAATGTTTTTTAACTCCTATATCATTTAAGCATTCTCAACTTAATAAAAACTGTTTTCTGATCCTACCTGCTATACCCTATTTCTTTCCTTCCTTGAAGAGCAAAATTGCCTTATTAGAGCTGCTTATAATCGTGTCTCCAATTTAATCTTTTTTTTTTTTTTTTTTTTTGAGACAGAGTCTCACTCAGTCACCAGGCGCCAGGCTGGAGTGCAGTGGCGCAACCTTGGCTCACTGCAACCTCCGCTGCCCGGGTTCAAGCATTCTCCTGCCTCAGCCTCCCGAGTAGCTGGGACTACAGGCGCGCGCCACCACGCCCAGCTAATTTTTTTGTATTTTTAGTAGAGACGGGGTTTCACCATCTTGACCAGGACGGTCTCGATCTCTTGACCTCGTGATCCGCCCGCCTCGGCCTCCCAAAGTGCTGGGATTACAGGCGTGAGCCACCGCGCCCGGCCCTCCAATTTAATCTTTTCCATTCTATCTTCAATTTACTCTAGGTTTTGGACCCTGCTACTCTACCCAACCTGCTCTTGTCAAGGTCTCTAGTGACTGACACGTTGCTAATTCCAGTGAACAACTCTCAGAAGCAGTCTTATTTGAACCATCGGCAGCATTTTACACAGTTGTTCTCTTCTCTTCGCTTGTTTCATGGGTTACTTCTTGACAGTCTACTTTGTGATTCCTTCTCTTTTCTTTGACCTTTTAACAGTAGAGTGTCCTAGAGCTTAGCAGTCCTTGGTGACAAATCTGTCCTCAGGCCAAAAATACTGTAGTCATGTTTGACTCCTTTTTTACTTATATACCACTACACCCAGTCCAACAAGAAATTTTATTGGCTCCACCTTTAAACCATATTCTGTAATCCATCTCTTTTTACCACCTTGGTCCCAGCCACGTTGATCCCTTACCTGGATAATGGAAATAGCCTCCTAATTGGTCACCCTGCTTCCACCTATATGCGCCTACAGTATACTGTCAACCAGAATGATCTTTAAGATCTGAGTCAAACCATGTCACTTATGTACTCAAAACCCTACAGTGGATCTCTTCTTTCATTCAGAGTAAAAACCAGGCTCTAAATGGCCAGGCTTCCTATTCCCTCTTTGGCCTTCTCTATTACTTTAATCCTCTCACCCTCTTCCAGCCTACTGGCTATTCCCTCTGCCTGAAACACTCTCCTTTCACATAAGCATCTGACTCCCTGTTTCACCAATTTCAGGTCTTTGCTCAAATGTCGTCTGTTCAATGAGATCTCCTATGGCCGTCATATTTAAAAGTATACTCCCACTCTTATCCCAGCACTCCCAATCCCCCTTGCCTTGCTTTACTTTTTCCTTATTTTTATAGTACTTATACCTTCTCACAAACTATGTAATTTACTTACTAGTTTCACAGTTGATTACCCATGTCCCTCACTTTATAAGTATCACAAGCACAGGGATCTCTTGTTTTTATTCAGGAATACAGTGCCTGGCACAGAATAGATCTTTAACAAATGTGTTTTTTAATGAATGGTGGATTTTTGTACTATTGGATTGGATAAAATTGCTAGTAACTAAAAAGCTGTCTCTTTAGTCCAGTGGTCCTCAAAATGCAGTACCCAGACTAGTAGTAATAACATTTCCTGAGAACTTGTTAGAAGTGCAAATTCTTGAGGCCTACCCTGAACCTACTAAGTTAGAAACTCTCGGGGGTGGGCTTAGCAATCTGTATTTCAAAGAGTGCTCCAAGTAATGCTGACTCACCTGCTGATTGAGAACCTCTGCTCTGGTCTAACCCATACAAGAAGGCAAAAAATATTGAGGACATTTTGATTACTTAATTTTATTCTATTTTAAAATGATATGGTTTAATGATATTTAATAATGTTGATTGATCCTTTGTGCTCTGTGACATACATGGTTTTAAAATATACTTTTTGAGTTACTTGGGAGGCTGAGGCAGGAGAATCGCTTGAACCCAGGAGGCAGAGGTTGCAATGAGTTGAGTTTGCGCCACTGCACTCCAGCCTGGTGACAGAGCAAGACTCCATCTTAAAAAACAAAACAAAAAAAACCCTACTTTTTGGTGGTACTCTTTTCTGTCTTTTTTTTTGACACTAGTTGGGTTAGGCCATATCATCTATTAACAATTATATTAATAGTTTAAAATTTACAAAACTTATGCAACCTTCACAACCATATGCACTAGGATTATTTTCCTTTGAAACAGAGGAAAAGGGAATCTCAGAGAGGGTAGGTTGTGACGTTGGTCACATCGGGGTCACCACCTGTGGGTGTCTGTCCTGCAGACCCTGATTCTGCGACAGATGAATAAAGACACTCAAACACAGAGTTTAGTGAACAAGTGGACTAGGGAGTCACGCGCTTCCCACAGAGCGAGATCACAACTACATGACACCCACTGGTTCTCCTTCCTCACATTTATTCAGTATAGATTTAACAGCAAAGGCTTTGAGTAAACACACTTGTGGATAATTAACATGGTTAAGAGAATAGTTCTTAGAAAGTTAAAGCTCAGGTACTAATGTCCAGAGCAACCACCATTAAAGGATAATCTCCCTGCTTGACCTCCCATATAGAGGGCCATCTGGCTCAAAGGTTACATGAGTAAACAAGCTAGTTAGAGTAGAGACAAAGGAATGTGGGGATTTATTTAATTATTTAACTAAAGGGACAAGGCTGCCTTCATCTGAGTAATAAAAAACCTTTTGGCCTTCCAAAAGGGTTTTTGACTATATTCTGTAACTTTCCTTTAATATTTCTGCCACCATCCTGAGTGAACCCCAACAGTTGGTGATCTGCTCAAGTTGTGTGCCAGCACCTGGTAGAGCCATGACTTAAAAATAAGTTCTGTACTGATAGCTTTGTAAAAATAAATAAATAAGCAATAGCAATAGGTATTGTATTAGTAAATAGTGACCTGATACATCCTCTTTAAGTGATTCCTTCTAAGGAGGTAATCAAAATGTGTTTAAAATTTATATAAGGACATATAATATTCACTCAGCATATATTTGTTTTATACCCACTGTGTACCAGATACTGGTTTAGGTACTACTGATACAGCAGTAAGCAAGGTAATCAAAGAAGTAAATCTGCATTATGATGTTATCATAAATCTGGAACAGTAGAATGATGAATTCTGGCACATCCATACAATTGAATAATGCTGTTGGTCTCATAAAGTGGGATGGAAATGATATAATACTACTGTATATACTGTATAATTCTAATGTTGCCTTTTTCAGCTTTTTGCAGAATTATAATTTAAAAGTTTTTACTGTGTGGTTCACTCTTGACTATGGATATAGTCTTTTAAAATTATAATCATACCTAATAAATTTGCCAGTTTCTAGTAGAATTTCACATTTTCAAAAATATAGTAGCATTATTTTTAATCTATCCAGTATCAAATGTGTTAAGTGCCATTAAGTTTAAGTCAGGATGTTGCTCTTGAGTTAAATAAATTGTTTTCATCATGTTCCATATTTTTGTGATGAGACTGTATGGGCATTTACAAGACTATTTGCTGTATTCTATGTAATATATGATTATAAACTCCAGTAATTTTTATTTCTTCTGTAGGGGTTAGAATTGCAGGAAACATCCTGTCATACTGCAGAAGCTCGCAGAGTTGATGAAATTTTTGAAGATGCTTTTGAGCAAGAATACATAAGAGTGCGTTCTCTTAATAAACACTTTGGAAATGTCTTGACACCCTGTACTGTTTTGCCTGTGAAATTATATTCTGATGCCAGGAATGTTCTATCAGGCATAATTGATTCTCATGAAAACTTAAAAGAATTTAAAGATGACCTCATTAAAGTACTTGTGTGGATACTTGTTCAATACTGCTCCAAAAGGCCTGGCATGAAAGAGAGTGTTGACGACACTGAAAATAAAGGGAAAGCACCTTTAATCTTGTCTGCTTTGAATACTTCACTGCCTCCTGAATCCCCAGAAGACATAGATAGTTTAAATTCAGAAACTTTTGATGACTGGTCTCATGATAATATTTTTGATGATGAGCCAACTAGCAGAAAAGTAATAGAAGAAAAACATCAGTTGAAAGATTTGCCAGGTACAAATTTGTTTATCCCAGGATCAGTAGAATCACAGAAGGTTGGTGATCATTCTACAGGCACAGTTCCTGAAAATGATCTTTACAAAGCAGTTCTATTAGGATACCCTGCTGTTGACAAAGGAAAACAAGAAGACATGCCATATATTCCTCTCATGGAGTTCAGTTGTTCACATTCTCACTTAGTATGCTTACCTGCAGAGTGGAGGACTAGCTGTATGCCTAATTCCAAAATGAAGGAGATGAGCTCATTATTTCCAGAAGACTGGTATCAATTTGTTTTAAGGCAGTTGGAATGTTTTCATTCAGAAGAAAAGGCTTCAAATGTACTGGAAGAAATTGCAAAGGACAAAGTTTTAAAAGAATTTTATGTTCATACAGTAATGACTTGTTATTTTAGTTTATTTGGAATAGACAATATGACTCCTCGTCCTGGTCATATATTGAGAGTTTACAGTGGTGTTTTGCCTTGGTCTGTTGCTTTGGACTGGCTCACAGAAAAGCCAGAACTATTTCAACTAGCACTGAAAGCATTCAGGTAATCTATTTTGATCATATACAAGTTGTAACATTGGCAGAAAAATGTTGATTTTTCTAAATCACGTATAAGAAGATAGTCCTTCATTTCTATTTTTTAAAGTTTACTTTCTTCAAAATGAAAAAATATATGTAGTGTGATTATATCAAGAGTACACTTCAATTTGTACTTCCTTTGGTTTTGTTTATGTGGAGAACCTTTTTTATTATGGCTTACTGGATTTCTTCACTTGAACTGCATCATTTCTCCCTCCACTTTTTATGATTTCCATTCAATGTCTTTAAAATATTGATTTAACAAAATCTATTTGATCTATAAAGTTAACAACAAATACTCTAAAATTCTTCACTTCTTCATTTCTTAGGTATACTCTGAAACTAATGGTTGATAAAGCAAGTTTAGGTCCAATAGAAGACTTTAGAGAATTGATTGACTACCTTGAAGAATATGAACGTGACTGGTACATTGGTTTGGTATCTGAGGAAAAGTGGAAGGAAGCAGTTTTACAAGAAAAGCCATACTTGTTTTCTCTGGGGTATGATTCTAATATGGTAAGTTTAAAAAAATTTTCAACATTTTCATACACTAATCTTAAAGAATGGAAATCAGTTATAAAATATTTGAACTAAGTGATACATGATGTAACATTCTAGCTGTGATATTAATTATAGTTTTAAGGCATTTGTAATCATGACTTTATGGCTAAGCTATATGAACTCTAGAATAGCTGGTTTCTCTACTTTTTCCAACTGAAGAGGAGCCAATGAAAAGTGTTGTGTAGCCATAGTGCAATACCTGACCTGTAAGAGAGCCAAGTATGTGTAATATGCTACAATACAACATATTTTGTTAAATGAATTGTATTCAAGTGTATGAGTTATCACTTGGATTTGACTACTAGAAAAATTTATTTGTGAATGACAAAGTATTTTGTTTACATTTATACTGTATTGAAGCAAACCTAACCTGTGAAAATCCAGAGACTTAGAAAAGGGGATGACTCTTTAAGATTTAGTACTTATCCTTATTGTATTTAAAATGTCATCAAGTGAACACAATATGAAAGTGTCAATGTTATGAGCTTATTGTGGGTTCTTCTGTCTTGCATTGTGTTTTGAGGAGCTCTACAAATGTACTCTCCAATGAAACTGATGAAATTTTTTTTTAAAATAACCATTTAAAGTCTTAGAAAGTCACCTAAGGGCATACAGCAAATGAACACATTTATTTAAAAAAAAAATCTGCTAAAACCCAGTGAGAATAGCAAGAGACTGCAGTATTTGAACCAAGACATACCCTATTACTTACGGGATGAACGCTTTATCTTGGGTGTGGTGCTGCTGAAAATACTGAGACCTTGATCACGCTTGCCCACTCATAATGTGGAGGTTCAATGCTGGGCGAGGCAAGCTGGAAAGACCTGAGGCTATTCCTTCCTTCCACCAAGTGCTTATCTCCAAAAGCAGAAGTGTCACTCAAGAGAGAAGCATGCTATTGCCCCATTCCTCACATCCAGAAGTCTGGCTCAGAGATTTTGCCCAGTGGGGAGAAACAAATTATTAACAACAACAAAAAAGCTCTGAATCTCTGAGGAACTGATTCATCTGCAACAGAGTGTAGACACATTGAAGCCCAAAATGCTCTTATAAACAGTGGAGGACTTGCTGTTTCATAATAGTGTCAAAAAAAGAAAAGAACAAAAACAGTGGAGGCTGTGGTGAAAAGTAATTTTTAGGAGACTGGTAGGTTCATTAAACTGAACTGTAAACTGGCTAGATTTTTTCAGGGGAAGAAACAGCAAAGAGCCTTCCTGGGATCAGAACAAATCTCAAACACTGACATCAAAGCTATTCCTTTGAAGAAGTTCACATTTAATTCGATCAGTCTGTGGAGCAATTTATGCCCCAGGTTACATAGAGTAACCGGATGGCAATCAGTGCAGCTTAACAGCTGGGTATGAAGATTTAACAGACAAGATAGCCCTGCCAAAACCATCCCAAGGTAACTGTGTGCATTCACAGTTTGGCTGTACTCTATGAGAGGCCATATCTGAGACTTTAGACTGAGCAGGGGATGGTAGGGAGTAGACAGAGATTGACTTCAGTACAGTAAGCCAGCCAGTCACTAAACAAACAAGTACATAATAATAACAAGCTCTGGAGTTAGGAATGAAGAGGACCAGCACCCAGAATTTCTACAGTGTTGCCTGGACTATCCAATTTTCAACAAAAAATTGAGACATGCAAAGAAATGGGAAAGTATAACCCATACACCAGGAGGAAAAAGCAGACAACCAGGCTTGTCTGTGCGAGGGAAGAGATGTCAGATTTAACAAAGATCTCATGGTAGTCATTATAAATGTGTTCAGAGAACCAACGGATACCATGGTTGACAGTATGGTGAAACCAAAGGGCATATGGTGACAATCTCACATCAAATAGAGAATGTATGTAGAGATAGAAATTATAAAAAAGAACCAAACGAAAAATTCACTAGAGGGGCTCGACAGTAGGTTTGAGCTGACACAAGAAAGAATTAGTGAACTTGAAGATTCTAGATCAATAGAGATTATGCAATCCAAAGAAGAGAAAAGAATTAATAAACCATTCAGGACATAGGCATAGGCAAGGACTTCATGACTAAAACACCAAAAGCAATGGCAACAAAAGCCAAAATGGACAAATGGGATCTAATTAAACTTCAGAGCTTCTGTACAGCAAAAGAAACAATCATTAGAGTGAACCAGCAACCAACAGAATGGGAAAAAATCTTTGCAATCTACCCATCTAACAAAGGGCTAATATCCAGAATCTACAAACAACTAAAACCAATTTGCAAGAAAATAACAAACCCATTCAAAAGTGGGTGAAGGATATGAACAGACACTTTTCAAAAGAAGACATATATGAGGCCAACAAACATGAAAAAATGCTCATCATCACTGGTCATTAAAGAAATGCAAATCAAAGCCACATCGAGATACCATTTCATGCCAGTTAGAATGGCAAACATTAAAAAATCTGGAGACAACATGCTGGAGAGGATGTGGAGAAATAGGAACACTTTTACACTGTTGGTGGGAGTGTAAATTAGTTCAACCATTGTGGAAGACAGCGTGGTGATTCTTCAAGGATCTAGAAATAGAAATTCCATTTGACCCAGCAATCCCATTACTGGGTATATACCCAAAGGATTATAAATCATTCTATTATAAAGACACATGCACATGTATGTTCATCGCAGCACTGTTTATAATAGCAAAGACCTGGAACCAGCCCAAATTCCCATCAGTGATAGACTGGACAAAGAAAATGTGGCACATAGCCACCAGGGAATACTACACAGTCATAAAAAATGATGACTTCGCATCCTTTGTAGGGACATGGATGAATCTGGAAACCATCATTTTCAGCAAACTGACACAACAACAGAAAAACACCGCATGTTCTCACTCATAGGCGGGCGTTGAACAATGAGAACCCGTGGACACAGGGAGGGGGAGCATCACACACTGGGGTCAGTTGAGGGGGCTAGGGGAGGGACAGCAGAGGGTGGGGAGGGTGGGGAGGGATAACATGGGGGAAAATGCCAGATATAGATCATGGTGGGATGGAGGCAGCAAACCAGTTTGCCATGTATTTACCTATGCAACAACCCTGCATGATCTGCACATGTACCCCAGAACCTAAAGTACAATAAAAAAAAAAGGAAGAGAGCTTCAGAGAAATGTGGGACACCATTAAGTACTCCAACATATACTTAATACCAGAAGGAGAAGGGAGAGAGAGAGAGAAAAGGGAGAAAAAAATTATTTGATGAAATAAATGGCTGAAACTTCTTAAATATATAGTAAAACATTAATCCACACATCCAGGAACTTCAGTGAACTTTAGAATAAATGCAAAGAGATCCACAAGCAAATATATCATAGTAAAAATGCTGAAATCAAAGACCAGGAGAAAACCTTGAAAGCACCAAGCAAAAACTACTTGTACATTTTAAGGAAAGTCTGATAAAATTCATAGCTGACTTGTCATCAGAAACAATGGAGGCCAGAGCATGGAATGACATATTCAAAGTGCCCCCTAAAAAACTCCCAAAACAAAAAGCTTAACCAAGTACCCTATATCTAGCAAAGTGATCTTTCAAAAATGAAAGAAAATAAATTCCCAGATAAACAAAAACAGAAGTTGTTGCTACCAAACTCACCTAACAAGAAATACTAGAGTTCTTCAGGCTGAAAGCAAGTGACCACAGACAATAATTCAAATAACACACAAAAACAAAGAGCACCAGTAAAGGTAACTGTGTAATTATAAAAAACAGTAAAAAGGCACATTTCTTTTCTTAACTGATTTGAAGAGCAATTCTACAAAACAATATGTATTCACATATTGTTGGGCCTATAACATATAGGAATGTAATTTGTTAATAATTGCACAAAGGAAGCCAGTAGGGGCAAAGCTGTACTGGACAAAGGAAATGAATCCAGATGATTCATTTCTGGATTCTTGAATCTACAGGAATAAAAAGAAACAGCTGTTTTTTTTAAGGGTAACATAAGGCCGCGTGCAGTGGTTCACGCCTGTAATCTCAGCACTTTGGGAGGCTAAGGCGGGTGGATCATCTGAGGTCAGGAGTTCAAGACCAGTCTGGCCAACATGGTAAAACCCCATCTCTACTAAAACTACAAAAAAAATTAGCTGGGCGTGGTGGTAGGTGCCTGTAATCCCAGCCACTATGGAGGCTGAGGCAGGAGAACACTTGAACCCAGAAGGTGGAGGTTGAAGTGAGCTGAGATCGCGCCACTGCACTCCAGCCTGGGTGACCAAAGCAAGACTCCATCTTAAAAAAAAAAAAAAAAAAAAGGCTAACATAACAAGGCTGGGCATGGCAACTTATGTCTATAATCCCAGCACTTTGGGAGGCCAAGGCAAGAGGATTGCTTGAGACCAGGAGTTCCAGACCAGCCTGTGCAACATAGCAAGATCCCATCTCTACAAAAAATAAAAATTAGGTGTGGTGGCATGCATTTGTAGTCCTGTCTACCACTTGAGAGGCTGAAGTGGGAGGATTACTTGAGCCAGGAGTTCAGATTATAGTGAGCTATCATTGCACCACTGCACTCCAGCTTGGGTGATGGAGGGAGACCCTATCTCTAAAGAAATAAAAATAATTAATATAACAAGCACAATAAATGTATACCTGCTCCCTTTTCTCTCAGCTTCTTTTAAAGACATAAAATTATATAAAGTGATAATTATGACAATGAACTGTTGGATTTATAACATTTATAATGTAATATGTATAACAATACCACAAAAGGGAAGAAAAGGAACTAGAATTCTGTAAGAGTAATATTTCTGTTTCACCACAATTAGTATAAATCTGAAGCTGACTCTTGTAAGACAGAGATAGTAAGCTTTAGTCAACCATTGAAGAAATAACTGAGAAAAAAAGTGAAAACAATAATTAAAGAAATTTAAATGGCATATTACAAAATAGTGCAGAAGAAAGTCAAGAAAGAATAGAGGGATAAAAAAGATATGAGACAAAACAGAAAGGAAAATGATAGACAAAATTCAGCTATTTCAGTAATAAAATCAATGAGAATGGATTAAATAATCCAAATGAAAGGCAGAGATTATCAGACTGGATTTAAGAAAATGCCTGTAATCCCAGCACTTTGGGAGCCCGAGACAGGTGAATCACTTGAGTCCAGGAGTTCAAGACCAGCCTAGGCAACACAGTGAGACCTTGTCTCTACAAAAAAGAAACACAATTATCCAGACATGGTGGTGTGTTCCAGTAGTCGTAGCTACTCTGGAGACTGAGGTAAGAAGATGGCTTGAGCACAGGAAGCTCTATGATATATAAAATATATAATATTTTATTAATATATAAATATGTAATATATAAAATAAAAGACAAAAATCACATTATCGTCTCAGTAGATATAAAAAAAACTATTTAAAAAAATCCAGCACCCTTTTATAGTAAAAACAAGTAGGAAAGAAGGGAACTTCTTCAACCTGAACATGTATGAAAAACTTGCATGAACATCATAATTATTGGTGAAAGATTGGATGCTTGCCCCTAAGATCAAGAAGACAAGAATGTCTATTCTTACTTCTCTTTTATTAAACATTGTACTAGAGCTTCTAGCCAGGTAGTATGGACTGAATGTTTATATACACCCCAAATTTATATGTTGAAGCCTAACCCCGAACATGATGGTATTAGGAGGTGAGGCCTTTGGGAGGTAATTAGGCTTAGATGAGATCATGAGGGTCAAGTCCTACGATGGGATTAGTGCTCTTATAAGAAGAGTAAGAGACACCCAGAGATTCCCGTCTCTCTGCCGTAGAACAGAATAAGAAGATGGCTATTCATGAGCCAGGAAGATAGCCCTCATCAGAACCCAGCCATGAAACCGCTCTGATCTTGGACTTCCCAGCCTCCAGAACTATGAGAAATAAATGCCTCTTGTTTAAGTCACCTAGTCTATGGTATTTAGTTATAGCAGCCTAAGCTAAGACACCAGAGTAATTAGGCAAGAAAAAGAAATAAAAAGCATTCAGTTTAGGAAGAAGTAAAATTATCTCTATTCACAGATGACATGATCTTGATGTGTAGAATGTCCAAGAAATCAACTAAAAAACTTAGAACTGATAAATTCAAGATGGTTGCAAGACCCAAGATCAACATACAAAAATCTGGTGAATTTCTACACACTAGCAATGAACAAACCAAAAATGAAGTTAAGGAAATCCCACTTAAAATAGCATCAAAAAGAATAAAATACTTAGAAAAAAATGAGCAGGAGTAGTACAAAGCCTATACTGTGAAAACTACAAAACATTGCTAAAAGGGGAAATTAAATAATAAATAGAAAAACATCCAGTGTTCATAGATGAAAATAATATTGTTAAGATAGCAATACTCTCCAGATTTACAGATTCAACACAGTCCTTTTCAGAATTCTAGTTGGCTTCTTTGTGGAAATTTACAAGCTGATTTAAATTTATGTTGAATTTCAAGATACCCTGAATAGCCAGAACAATCTTGAAAAAGAAAATTGGCAGGTCTCATACTTTCAAGTTTCAAAACTTTATGAAACAATAATCAATACAGTATGGTACTGACATAAAGATAGACATATAAATAAGTGGAATTGAATTGAGGATCCAGAAATAAACCCATGAGTCTTTGGCCAACTAATTTTCAACAAGGATGCCAAGACCATTCACTGGGAAAATCATCTTATCAACAAATGGCACTGGGACAATTGGATAGTCACATTCAAAAGAATAATGTTGGATTACTAGTATTAGTTTCCCAGGGCTGCTGCAACAATTATTACCACAAACTGGGTGACTTTAAAAAAATGGAAATTTATTCTCTCATGTTCTAAAGGTTAGAAGGCTGAAGTCAAGGTGCCAGTAGAGCCACGCTTCCTCTGAAGGCTTTAGGCAAGAATCTTTCCTTGACTCTTCCAGCTTCTGGTGCCTCTTAACATTCCTTGGCTGTGACTGCATAACTCCAGTCTCTGTCTCCATCTTTGCATGGCCTTATTCCCTATGTTATCTTGTGTCAATTCTCTTACCAGTTTCTAAGGATATCAGTCATTTGCTTTAGGACCCCCCTAAATCCAGGATGATCTCATCTCTAAATCTTTAATTACATCTACAAAGTACTCATCCCAAATAAGGTCACATTCACAGGTAACTTCAAAGAGATGCTATTCAACCCACTACAGACCTTACTTTATACCATACTTTTAAAATAACTCGAAAATACATCAAAGGCCTAAAAAATAAAAATCTTAGAAGGAAACATAAGGGCAAATCTTCATCACCTTAAACTTGGCAATAGATTCTTAGATATGACACCAAAGCATGAGAAACAAAAGAAAAATAAATACGACTTCATCAAAAGTAAAAACTTTTATTCCTCAAAGGACACCATGAAAAAAGTAAAAGACAACTCACAGAATGGGAAAAATATTTGCACATATTGATAAGGGACTATAGAATATAGTTAAAAAACAACCTCTTACAACTCTATAACAAAAAGATAAACAGATTTTCATGTGGACAAAGGATCTATGTAGACATTTCTTTAAAGAAGATGTACAAATTGCAAATAAGTACATGAGAAATGCTCAGTATAACTAGTCATCAGGGAAATGCAAATCAGAACTATAATACCACTTCACACACATGGGATGGTAAAATCAAAAGTTCTGAAAATAAGCGTTAACAAGGATGTGGAGAAATTGCAATCCTCTTCTACTGCTCTTGGGAATGTAAAAATGGTACAGCCACTTTGGAAAATATTACAGCGGTTTCTCAAATAGTTAAGCATAGAGTTAACATATGACCTAGCAAGTCTACCCCTAAGTATATTTACCCAAGAGTATATTTATTTACCCAAGAGAAATGAAAACATAGATCCACATGTAACCTGTACATAAATGTTTATAGCAACATTACTCTTAATTGCTATAAGGTGGAAACAACCCAACTGTACATCAACTGCTGAAGACAAATTTTAGTATATCCATATAATGGAATATTATTCTGCCATAAAAAGGAATAAGGTACTGATACATGCTACAACATAGATGAACCTTGAAAATATGCTAAGTGAAAGAAATCAGTCACAAAAGACCACATGTTATAGGATTCATTTCAAGTGAAATTTACAAAACAGGCAAGTCTATAAACATAAAAAGTATGTTAGTGGTTGCTTAGGGAAGGGTCAATGAGGAGATAGGATGGTGATAACTAAAGAGTACAAGGCTTCTTTTTGAGGTTATGATGTTTTAAAACTAACTGTGGTTATAGTTGTACATATCTGTGACTCTAATAAAAACCATTGAATTGCATACAGTAAGTAGATTGTATGGAACGTGAATTATATCTCAACAAAGCTATTTATTTAAAAAGAGCCTATTGTGTCCTTCAACACCAAATAGTATATATGACTATGCATCACCAAGGCAACAGATCAGAGAAGGCAGACAAAGAGAAGTGACTAAGATTTTGCCTAATGGTGATTGAGATGGCTGCCAGGAAAGTTTTATTTAAAGGACCAAGAAAGTAGAGGTGATTCTTGATTCTGAGTACAAGCCACTTGTTATGTACATTTTAAAACACTACTTTTTGTTTTTTGACCTTGGGAAAAGTTTGCCTAATTACAATGCAATTTTTCTCTAAGTGTATAAATAAAATACAAAGACCTAAATGTAATCTCTTTTCTTTCTCCTCCCCCCAACCCTTTTTACTTTAAAGGGAGTTTACACTGGAAGAGTACTTAGCCTTCAAGAATTATTTGTCCAAGTGGGGAAGTTAAATGCTGAAGCTGTTAAAGGTCAGTGGGCAAATCTTTCGTGGGAATTACTTTATGCCACAAATGATGATGAAGAACGTTACAGTATACAAGCTCATCCACTACTTTTAAGAAATCTTACGGTACAAGCAGCAGATCCTCCCCTGGGATATCCAATTTATTCTTCAAAACCTCTCCATATACATTTGCATTAGAGCTCATTTTGACTTGTCATGTCATCACATGCTGCAAAGTTTTTATTTTTTCATTCCAAAAAGTAACTGTGGTTTTTGTAACTTCATTAGACTTCTCCCCGCCCCATTCAGATGCCTGAGAACAGCTAAGATCCTTAAAGTTGGTTCTCTTCGCCCTCTTAATGGTTTTAAAAAGCAACTAAATCATCTTTATGTCTAACATAAAAGCATAGAACTATTTGGCTATTATTTGTGCCCTCTGTACTTTAGTAGGCTTTGGTAAAATATGATAAAACATTTGTATGATGATTACATAATGAATTGTTTAATGCTTTCTTAAATGTGTGATAGGTGAGTTGCCATGCTAAGTTAGCAGCTATGTAATTTTTACATACTTAAAAGATATTTATATCAGTGTTCTAAGTAATGATAATGGATCCTGTTCAAGGTTAACATAATGTATATATATTTGTTTGAAATATATTTATAGTGTTTTCCAATGTGCTGTTTTATTTTATCATCTAACATTGTCTGAATGTTTTTATACAAAGCATGTAGTTTCCTTTCATAGACTTCCATTCTTTTCCTTTCATAGACTTCAGTTAACAAATATCCTTTTCAAATATCCTTTTGATATATGTGAAAGGAGCAGGGTTTATCCCATTCATCGTGTGAATATTCACAGAAAGAGCAATGTTAGGGTAATCTGCATATGACTGCTAGAGCATAAATCTGAATCATTATATATTTCTTTCAACTGAATTAACTGCTTCTGAAAAAATGATTTACCCAACAGGACTACCAGTCACTAGTTTCTTAAGGTATGTGAACTAAAGTCAGAAGGCGATGAGAAGAAAATTTTTATAATGTGATCTGAATTTTATTTTCATTCTCTTCTTGCTTAGGAACTTTTTACACATACAGGTAAGAGGGATTAACAATGAATCTGCATCAGTTGAGAGATCATTTCTCTAGTTCTTACTTAATTTCAAATGAAATCAGTAGGAGCCCCCTAGATTTGTAATAGAGTAATGCATTCTCTTTAGAAATCATTCAAGTTATATGAAATGTACCAGTTAAACTGTTAATATTCCATTTATTTAGTATGTGGACCAATTCACTCTAACAATGTTAAAGGATAACTTTGTGGACCATTTTTCAGATAATAAAATCAAGAGATCTGTATGTTAACCTTTTTTGGGGGGGGGGGGGAGGTAATATAGTTATTAAGATTTTGTATTACTCTGAGTTCACATCTCAGACTTATGATTTAATTTACATAATTGAGATTTACTAGCTGTATACCTTTATATCTTCATCGTGTAGAAATGTTTTCTCATGTCATTAAAAGTACTTCATAATTATCAGGTTTTTTATTTGTTTTTTTTGTTGTTGTTGTTGTTTTGAGATGGAGTTTCTCTTTGTTGCCCAGGCTGCAGTGCAGTGATACGATCTCAACTCCCTGCAACCTTCACCTCCCAGGTTCAAGTGATTCTCCTGCCTCAATCTCCTAACTAGCTGGGATTACAGGTTTGCCCCACCATGCCCAGCTAATTTTTGTATTTTTGGTAGAGACAGGGTTTCACCATGTTGGCCAGGCTGGTCTCGAATTCCTGACCTCATGATCTGCCCGCCTCAGCCTCCCAAAGTGTTGGGATTACAAGTGTGAGCCACTGCGGCTGGCTGTAATTATCAGTTTTAATGACAGCATAATATTCTGTTGATAGATATTATTTATTGGACCTCTATCCCCCAAATAATGAGAAATTTAAATTGTTTAGAGATTTTCACTATGATAACAATGCCAACCTATGCCTTCCCTTAACCTTGCATCCTCCTCAAACTGCTCCCACATCTCCATTTCATTCATGGCCAAGTTTTCTCTTTCATTTACTTGTCAAACCATTCAAATCTGGATCCCATCTGCACTACTCCCCTAAATTTAAAAAAAAAAAGTTTTTGTTAAGGTCACTATTGACCTTTTTATTGTCAAACCAGCTAATAGTAATTGACACATTTGACCATTCCCTGAATCAGCTTTTGTGTTTTCTTTTTCGGACTTTCCTGATACTACATTATCTTTGCTTTCTTCTTATCTTTCTAGCAACTCCTCAATCATCTTTGTTGCTTTCCTCTTCTACCTGACCTCTAAATTTTAGAAATTCTCAGCAGTTGATTCTAGGCCGTACTTTATATTTCTACATTCACCATAGATAATCTCATCTACTTGAAGACTTGAAGCATCAATAAATTGATGATGATCAAATATATGTACCTATCCCAACCTCTCTCTTAGACTGAACCTATATATATTATTTATTTGATATCTTCACTTGCTATATTAAAAACTGACTTAGACTTTGAAGGGAAGGTGAGGGTTAAAGAAAGACACACAGACAGAAAGAGGGTGGTTTGAGAGCAAATGCAGACTTTATGTCCAGCATAAAACCTGCAGAAGTAGGGGACCAGCTTAATACCAGAGCCCACCACTGCTTACAGATAGGGCGTACTTATTGGTATGGATGGGAGAGGTCTGGGCAGTATGGCTTGCTGCCCAGCAGGATATTGATAAGATGTTCCCATGTTGAGGTGGTTCTGGCCCTTGTTCTGGCAGGATGTCATTGTGGTGTTCCTTGGGCCTTTGCCCAACAAGATATGATGGGGATGTTTCTTTAGCTGGGCCTTTGTCCACCTCGGGTCTGGTGGTTAGGCAGGATGCTTCTCACTGTCCAAACGCCTGTGAAATATTTCATTTTGATCAAGGTCTGCAAAATAATGGGGAGCTTACAAAATGTTGCAGTTTGGGCTAACACTGACCTTACTGAATTTTCCCTAAAACCTGCTTTTCTACTTCTGACTTTTAGAGGTACATTCATACCAGCTATTTCAGAGAACTAGAAAAGCCAAGCAAAATAATTTTTAAAATCTGCTTAAGGGTATTAGAGAACCAAAAGACAGTGAAGAATAACATCACTAAGATCTAAGGCAGAATGAAACCTAGAGACCTGAGCTCAATTTTTGGGCTGCTTTTCTTTTAGAAGACTTGCCAATTCAGGATAAGGTGGTTGAGAGATGCTAAGTAACACTTATGACAGTCTTGCTGCTGAGTTGGACAAGAACTGGAGACCAAGGCTCTAAGGAAGTAGGGGAGGGGAAAGGAACCCTAGTAACTGACTTTACATTGGGTTGTGACCCCAAGGACCATATCCAAATCTTAAGAGTGAAGAAAAACCAGATGTAGTTAGGATCTTCTCACTTCCCAAAACTGGATTAGTGACCCTTGGCTGTAACCTCTACCCAGAGCAAATGTAAATCCTTTCTGGACTGATCTTTTGAGTTATTTTTGTAACTTTTTACATTTAGTGTTGGAAAGTTATTTAAGGCATCTGAGGAAACAAGGCAACATGATCAAAATCTGAAAGAAGCAACAAATGATAGGACAGATCCACAGGGGATCCAGATAATGAGCTACTCAACACAGGGTCTAAAATTACTATGTTTAGTGTGTTTAAAGATCTAAAACACAAAACTGAGAATTTCAGCAGAAAATCAGAAACTATATAGAAGAATCTATTGACAAGTCGCAAACTTAAAAGTACATTAATCAAGTTTAAGAATTCAGTGAATGGATTTGATAGAAACTGGATACAGCGAAGTAGGAATTAGTGAACTGAAAGTTCTGTCAGAAGTAAATACCAGATGTGAAAAATGAGGAGACAAAAGAAGATACAGTAGAGAGAATAAGAGACATGGAGTTAACATGAGAAGATCTAACACACACGTTACTGGATTTCCAAAAGGAGAAGAGAGAATATGGCAGAAGCAACCTGTGAGAAGATAATGCCTGAGAATTCTCCAAATTTTTAAACCACATCAAGACCTGCAAGATCAAAGAATGATAAATAAAAACAAAATTACATCTTAGCACATCCTAAGAAAAAATAAAACACAAAAAGAAAATCATTAAAGGAGCTAGACGTGATAAAAGACATTACTTTTAAAGGAGCCACAGTTTCATTAAACTGACAGCTAACCTCTCAGCAGAAAATATGGGAACCAGAAATCAATGGAATGATATTTTCCAGTTACTGAAAGAAAATAACTGCGATTTTAGAATTCAATACCCAAAAACAATTCTTCAAGAATGAAGCCAAGGCACTTTCAAACACAATAAATTTAATAGCAGATTGTCATTAAAGGTAATAGTAAAGGGTACTCTTCAGACAGAAGGAAAATGATCCCAGAAAAAAGGTTAGGGATAAAAATAGGAATTAACAGTAATTTTAAAAAATAATATACAATTAAATCTAAGTGAATAATAACTATATAAAATAGTCTCAGAGGTTAAAATAAATAATGTTAAAACATATGACAATAATATATAAATTTGGTGCAGGAATTCCAAGGTCTTTAGAATTATCAGAAAGAAGATAAAAGTATAAGTAATATTAGACTTTGCTCTTATTTGTTTGTTTCTTCTAGATGCTACAAATAACATTTTTAAAAACTGATGTTAAAATGGTAGATTGATGCCCTTCTAGATAATAAACCTATCTAGATAATAAATATTGAAACCTCCTCTTCCCCTTCTAAATAATAAAACCTACTCTGAAATTAAAATAAAAAAAAATTAGACTTTGCTTTGTCATCTATAGGGTAACCACTAAAAGAACAGCAAAAAGCAAAATAATCATACAACTACAACACTAATACAGGGCGAAAGTGGAATAATAGGCAAAAAAGGAGAGAAAATATAAAACAAATATGACAAATAGAAATCAAATGGTAGATTAGGAGATTTAAATCTAAATATCAGTTACAACATTCGTATGAATAGTCAGTGTACCAATTAAATGCAAGTATTATCAAAGTGAAAGAAAATCCACAAAGTACCTTTATGCAAGAGATGCCTTAAATTTAGGAGTACAAGGGTTGGTAATAAGAATAGAAAAATTATAGTATGAAATATGAAAAAAACGATGGGGCAGGAGACTTTGGTGGCTATCCCAACATTATTCAGTGTAGATCTTAAGGTGAAAAGTATTATAAAGAGAGACAATTTGTAATGATAAAAGATTTAATTCACCAGAAAGTTTCAACAGGTCTGATAATGATTTAACAATTTCGCCTCAAATATTTAAGCAGAAATGAACAGAACTAAAATGAGGAAGACAAAGCTGCATTCCAGATTTTAATACACTTAGAACAGCAGCCATGCAAAGATACGTAAATATGTAAAGATTGGAATAATATTTTAAAACTTAACCTAATTGACATATATAAAACAGAATACCAAACAACTGTAAAATACACATTATTTTCAAATGCAGGTAGAATATTTATCAAAACTAACCATATTCTAAGTCATAAGGATGGAATATATTCTTTGGCCCTGTTTCATTCACTTAGAAATCAATAACAATTTCAAAAATAGAAAATTTCTATTAAGTTTATAAATTAAGAAATACACTTCGTAATAACTCATGGATCAGACAGTAAATTACAATGCAAATTAGAACATATTTGAACTGAATAGTGAAAATGCTATGTGTCAAAACTTACAGTAGACACCTAAAGCTATGCTTGGAAGGAAATTTATAGACTTAAATGCATATTAAAAAAAAAAAGACTGAAAATGAACCTAGAAGTTACCTCAAAAAGTTCTAATAATAGCAGATTAAACCTGAAGGAAATAAAGGAAATAAAAAAGATAAGAACAAGAATTAATGGATTAGGAAATGAAGATAAAGTGGATCAACTAAGCCAAAAGTTGATTCGTTGAAAGGGTAATTGATAAGTATCTGGTAGACTGAAAAAGGAAGAAACACAAATAACAAATATCAGGAATGAAAGGATATTACAAATCCTACAGTCATTTGACAAAATATGTACACAACTTCATGCCAGTAAGTTGGAAATTTTAGATGAAGTGAACAAATTTTGTAAAATATGAAAGAGCCAAAATTGACAAATGAAAAAAAAAATAGAAAATTTGAGTAGTTCCCTATCTGCTAAAGAAATGGAACCTATAGTCACTTTATTTACTTTTCCATAATGAAAACTACAAGCCTAGATGGATTCATCAATGGAAAGACAATCTTGAATTCTTACAAAGAGCAGTAGAAATGAGGAACCTTCCCCAACTCATTTTATGATGCCAGAAAATCTAGATACCAAAACCTGGCAAGGACTTTATGAGAAAGGGACCTATTTGATTCCCCCTCAACATCAATGCAAAAATCCCAGACGAAATACTAGCAAACTAAACTATACACACACACACACACACACCCCTACACACACAGAATAATAAATCACATGTTGGGTTGAAAAACCTGACTGAAAAAGTGAAGTTGGTGTGATAGTTGAAAATCAGTATCATTCAACACACTAACATAATGAAAGGAGAAAAATATTTCAGTAGATCCAGAAAAGACATTTGATAAATCAGTATTCAGTCATAAAAACTTGCTTTTTAATATTCATCTTTATTATTCTTATCCTGAGTTTCCACATAAGATCTTCTGGGTCAGCGATAGATTTCTTTTTACTCAGGGCAATTAAGTGCACCTGCCCACCTTCATGCTAGTCCATATCCCCAGGGCAATCTGATAAGAACTCATGGGATTTTTGCTATGTAAGGGGCCAAACACTACATAGGCAAGGGACAGGGAAAATTATTTTTCCCTACTTTTAAAGACGAAAGAGGTAGCTGTCCTCTTCCCCCGCCAAAGGGTCTCCTTTTACTCTTGTCTTGAGGTAGACAAAAAAAAAGTCTCTCCAAAAGCCAGATAGCCAGCCCCATGTGTCTCCTAGAGCTGTCTCCTACATCCCAGGGAATACTTAGGAAGCTAAAATATTAGAAAAGAGGAGGGATCTCAGTACAATAACCTAAGTTCCCACCACAAGAAACAAGAAAAAGAATAGCAAAATAAACCCAAAGCAGGCAAAAGAAAGGAAATAACAAAGAGCAGAAATGAATGAAATTGAAAATAGAAAAATACACAAAATACTGGTTCTTCAAAAAAAATCAAGAAAGTCCATAAACCTGTAGAAAAACTGACAAAAGAGAAAAACACAAATCATTATCAAGAATGAAATGAGGAATATCACTACAAATCAGGCAGTCATTAAGCTAATGAGGAAATACTGTAACTTTCAGCTTATGCCACTTGACAACTTAGAAGAAATAATCTGATTCTTGCAAACCACAAACTAGTAAAACTCAACCAAGATGAAATAATCTGAATATCCTACAAGTGCTAAAAGTCTTTTTCAAATTAATTGTATCATTTACATTCCTGCCAGCAGTTTATGTGTACAAAGTGTGTGATTACATTTATATTAAACTATAAAATGCAAACTAATCCACAATAATGCAAGCACATCATTCGTTGCCTGGAATGAGGTGGGCAAGGGGAAATGATTACAAAGGGGCAAAGGGAAACTTCTGGGGCTGATTTATGTGTTTACTCTCCCTATTGTGGTTATGGTTCACAAGTGTAGCCATTGGCAAAACTTACCATATTGTATAGTTTATGTGAAGTTTATCATACATCAATTATACTTCAGTACAGATGTCAGAAATAACAGGACATTCATTAAATCTACCTTTGAATTACTGATTGTGACTGAGGTCTCATGTGGCTTACTCGTGAATCCAGTTGAGTAGACTAACTTTAAAGCCATCACTTCTGCTAACTTTTACCGGCTCACCTGCTGTCACCTTACACAATCCCAACTGTGTTTCAGCTTTGGACTAATGAAGACACCATTTCCTTCCTACGTAAAAAGACCATTCAGGATAATGATTAAGAAATACATCAACGCAGAATAATAAATAGTTACAAAAAAGTTAAATGTGAACATTTGGTTTTTATTGCCCTTGACTGTCTTTGACAAAATGCACTTTGACATAAAGCTGCCTTTTCCATCTTGTGCTGTTGACAAAAGAGCCTAAAAAAGGAAGAAGGTGTGTACAGAAAATTACATGCCGTAGAAAAATACCACATACAGGCCAGAAGCAGTGGCACTTTGGGAGGCTGAACTGGGTGGATCATTTGAGGTCAGGAGTTTGAGAGCAGCCTGGCCAACATGATGAAACCTGGTCTCTACTAAAAATACAAAACTTAGCCAGGCATGGTGGTGCAGACCTGTAGTCCCAGCTACTTGGGAGGTTGAGGCAGGAGAATCGCTTGAACCCAGAAGGCAGAGGTTGCAGTGAGCCGAGATGGTGCCACTGCACTCCAACCTGGGTAACAGAGTAAGACTCCATCTCAAAAATGAAAAAAGAAAATACCATACAGAAGAATAAAAAGATTTTAATTTCTGTATACTTCTTCTGTGCATTAGCTGGTGTAGTTGAACAGACATCAGCAGGCACAATGCTAGGCAGGCACTAGAGACTCAGTGATGAATAAAACAAAACTGACCTGGAACATGGCCTCCTGAATCTTCTCTTAATCTGTCCGTATTCCTTTCTTTCAAGGACCAGTGCAAGTGACACCTTCACTAGGAAGGGCTTCCACACTATTCTATCTGCTGATCTCCCTTTCCTGAACTATTATGCTTGTAATCTGTACCAGGCCACATGACATATGTCATTTTGTAGCATTCTAGAATTATTCCAGTCTTTTCATTTTTATAACTAGTGTGTTGTATTCAATAAATAATGTCATTATTCCAGTTTTAATCACTGGTTACACAAGAGTCCTCTCTATTATATTTTATCCCCATAGTGCACCCCCCATTTTCCTCCCCCATCCTAAGTAATCATTACAATACCTAAATATACAGCTAATGTGTATATTTAGGTTGTATGTTTTCTTGCAAAATGAGCACTATCTTCTGTGCACATATATTTGTGTATGTGAACAGAATTGTGTTAGTGTTGTTTATTTCTTCACTCACTACCATGCCTCTAGAACATATCCATGTTATGTATACATTTATTCCATTGCTTCTACCCGCTGTACCTCATGGTGTACCTCCACCACATGTCATCTTCCCCCGTTTCCCAAGGACAGCCACTTGGGTGGCTTCCAACTTGCCTAACAAATATTCTACAGTTATTTTATGTGTGTTACTTTGGCTTCAGCTAAATTGTGAACTGCTTGTAGATAAGGACCGTGTTTTTCTTTACCTGTTACTCCTGATGATTTTCTATTAGTGCCTGTGCATGGTTTCTCCTGTAAGGTGTTAAACATTAAATTAAAATTAATCATAGTAGAAGTAAAGAGTTGCCAGTGGAATCTTCCTGAGCTAAGTCTAATCATCGCTTTACCCCTTACTAGCTTTGTGACCTTGACCTTGGAAAAGTAAAACCTTGTTGCACTTTTTTCATCTATAAAGGTAGATAATACCATCTATCTTAGTGGGCTGTTATGAGGAATGAGTTAATTAATACTAAGCACTGCAGTACATCGTAAGACATACAACAGGTATTTCCTGTCAACTTTTCTAAGAAAGTATAAGCATCTTGGAGGTAATATTTCTAATACTTCTTTGTATCTGCTCATTACCCAGCACTCTGCTTGGTATGAAATATTCCATACATTTATGTTGCTATGATTTGGATGTTTTGTCCCCTCCAAAATTCATGTTGAAACTTAATAATCCCCAATGCAACAGTATTAAGGGATGTGGCCTTTAAGAGGTAACTGAGTAATGAATGGGATTAAATCCTCTTTTAAAAGAATTTTCCCCCTCTTGCCCTTCTGTCCCTTCCACCATGTGGACACACATTCCTCCACTGTGGAGGATGCAGCAATGAGGTGCCATCTTGGAAGCAGAGATCAGCCTTCACCAGGCACTAATTCTGCCAGTGCCTTGGTCTTGGAATTCCCTGCCTCAAGAGTCATGAGAAATAGATTTCTATTGTTTATAAATTACCAAATATGTGGTATTTTGTTATAGTGGCACAAACAGACTAAGACATGTTAAATGGATTACTATAATTCTTTGCAGATGTGTGTTAACTTAGATTTTAAGCATATGCGCTAAAGTATTTTAAAAGGTTATTTTATCAAAGAATATAGTATGAGTTAATACCTTTTTTGCAGGATTCACGGCAATCTTATTTATTTTTTATTTCATTACATGTTGAAAGCAAAGTCATATCTATTAAAAAGTAAAATCACAAATTAGTCTCAGATTATTCAGAAGCGTAAGAAGATTGCTGTTTTCATGTTTTCCATTTCTCCCTCCAGTGACTTGAAAAGTACAGGTGCTCTTTTCAGTCATGTTTTCTCTTAAGGATATTAAAATAAGAAGAGTCTGCATCCTGTAAAAGAGGGACAGAAATATGAATCAGTACCTACTCCTATTTACCCCAGATTTTAACATTTAAGTCCTTCTGTTTTGATGAGCTGTATCACTATGGTTCACTATTAAGAATCCTTGTAAATCTTGAGAAACTACTTAAATTAGAAAAAAATCATAGCCAAAACTCTAGATGCATGAGAAAGTATCTCCAATGAGTTTAGCATCATCTCTGGTTTAGAGGAGGGATACATAGCACTGGACTGCAATGCTAAATTCTCTATAATGACTTTTCTGGATCAGCATATCATACCTACACTAACTTGCCCTAATAAATAAAAGGAATAAGTCAGATTTTGTAGAATTGAAATATATGGGAGATAACTCTTTAAAATTATTTGTGAACTTTTTGTATATTGCTTAAGGAATAAAACAAGGCAATGTGATAATCCCCAAGACGTGATGTTTCTTTAGGGAAGATATGCATTTACCACTTCCAAAACTTTGCACTAAGAAAGACAAAATATTGATAATACAAAATTCAGTGTAGCCACTGTTCTTGATCCCTAAAAATAATAAAGATTCATAAAAACAAAGTTCCAGACACAGTGTTCTTAGACTAAGGAAGCAAATTCTAGTTAACAACAAGTACTATTAGCTTGAAATAAGCTATACTGGCATTTTGTTAACTTAGATGCTTATAAACATATCAATAAGAAAATGTATATATATATATATATATATATATGTAGAAAATAGAAAATAATGAGGGGAGAGGGGAGGGAATGTGTTCTTTTTCTGGGTCCACAAGGGGGCGTAGTTTTAAGGGCAAGAATTTCCCAGCGCCAGGCTCCTCTCCCATTTCTCTCCTTCTGGGAGATTTAACAGTTTATGTTTAAATTTCGTGGGCACAGGAAGAAACAAAAAGTCAATTAGTCTAGCATAAGTTCTAAGGAACTCCTTTCATTGGCCCGGGGTCTTAGAGAAGGTGGGGGTTCCTCCCAGGTTAAAAGTTCCCTTCTCCCACACCCCTTTGGACTCCATGTTTGGGTCCCCTTCCACGAACACTTCATTAGTGGAAGCCATCTTTCTCTCTCCTGGATTTCCCCCTCTGGAGTCCCCTTCCACAATCTCTGGAGGAAGCCTGTCTTTCCCTCCTAAACTCCATCTCTTTCTATTCCCTTCTACTCAGTGTGGAAGCTGCTTTCCTCTCCTGGATTCCATCTTTCTGGATTCTGTCACTCAGTGTGAGAGTTAGCTGTTTCTCTCTCCTCCTGTTTCTCTCTCTTTAAATAAAATCACTTTCTACAAACACTTTTGGGTCTGGCATTTACTGTGTACTCCGTCGTGGTCCCCTCTCTCATTCTTGAGAGGGCAGGAGACCAAGAACCTGGAGAAACATCCTCTCAGGGGAGCTGAGGGCACCCTGAACCCCAATATTACAAGAGGAAGAGTACAGACTGTAAAGAATGAGGTATTATGTTGTAAAAATTGCTTTGGGAAATGACAGAATGCCCAGCTTATCATAAAAGAGAGTGACAAAGTAGTAATACCATATAATAAGCAATATTTCAAAGATGGTGGTAGGAAGAAAAAGGCCATCATTTTTTAGAAAAGCCTAGGTGTTTAAAAATGCTAGATTTGCTAAATGATGTTTATATTTTACAGTTAGACATTCTCTAAACAAAACAAAATAACCTTCATATGGACATTTCTGGAAGTACTACTACAGTGGGACTTAAATTCTCTAGTCTCTGGTCCCTCTTTCCCCTCTGAAAAAAATCTCATCTATAATGTGTTCTTTCTGTGCCCTATTATTTAAATTGAGAATGTGAACCGTACAGACATTATAGAAAATGTGGAAATTCCTCAAAAAGTTAGAATTACATCTGCTCCAGCAATTCCACTGATGGGTATATATCCAAAGGAAGTGAAATCAGTATCTTGAAGTGATATCTACGCTCCCATGTTCATTTTAGCATTACTCATAATAGCTAAGATATGGAAACAACCTAGGTGTCCATTAGTGAATGCATGGATAAAGAAAATGTGGGGGTGTGTGTGTGTGTATGGAATATTCTTCCACACTGGAATATTTTTCAGCCATAAAAAGATGGAACTCCTGCCATTTGTGAAAACGTGGATACTTAATAAACATTACTGCTAAGTGATATAACCAGGATACAGACAAACAAGTACTATATGATTTCACTTACATGGAATCTAAAAAAGTCATACTCAAAGCACACTAGAATAATGTTTGCCAGGAGCCAGAAGATGGGGAAAAGGGGAGATGTTGGTCAAAGGGTACACATGTACTGTTAAAATAGATGCATGTGCTATGTAATACTCATTGGTTTTACCTCATTCCTGAAGTACTCTGTACATCTAAGATGTGCCTATGCCCCTGTCTAAGGAAATATGTGGATTACTCATTCTTTCAGCACCCATTCTTTGCAGCAATTAGTTAGGGAATATTATTAACTATTTCTGAGAAATTGTGACCCTCAAAAGAATTTAGTGGCCTCACTGGCTCACACCTATAATCCCAGCACTTTGGGAGGCCAAGGTAGGTGGATCGCCTGAGCCCAGTAGTTTGAGTCTAGCCTGGGCAACATAGCAAAAACCTGTCTCTACAAAAAATACAAAAACTAGCCAGGCATGGTGGTATGCGCCTGTAGTCTCAGCTACTCAGGAGGCTGAGGTGGGAGGATTGCTTCACCCTGGGAAGTGGAGGTTGCAGTGAGCCATGATCGTGTCACTGCAGACTCCAGCCTGGGTGACAGAGTGAGACCTTGTCTCAAAGAAAAATGGTAGAAATTTTCAGTTATAAGATAAATAACATATTATTATAACTTACAAATCAAAGGACCTAAAGTATACATGGTGACTATAGTTAATACTGTTGCATATTTGAAATTTTCTAAGAAAGTATATCTTAAATGTTCTCACTATACAAAGGTAACTTTGAGGTGACAGATGTGTTAATTAGCTTGATTGCTGTAATCATTTTACAGTGTATATTCATCACAATGTATACCTTAAATATATATAATTTTTATTTGTCAATTATAAAGAAAGTTTTTGATAATTAAGGAAGTTGAGTATCCTGCTATATCTAACTCGAGAAGGGGGAAAAAAGCACAATAGCTAACACAACACTCCAAGTTGTATTTTAAGTGCTTTTCATATATTAAACTCATGTAATTCCCATAACAATCCTGTGACTAGGCACTATTACCATCATTAATCTCCACCTTATATTAATAGATAAGGAAACTCAGTGATAGAGAAGTAACTTGCTTTAAGGGCATGTGGCAGAGCTGGGATTTGAACTCAGGTAGCCTAGCACCAGGCTGCATGCTCTTTGCCAGGAGGCTGTGCTTCCTCTGTAATGAGGTAGCCTTTCCCTCCCAACTCAGTCTATCACTGGGCACAAAGCCACTGCATCAGCTGTCCTCCAAATTTAAAATTCAGGCATAATCTTTGATAAAGCTCCAGCTTTAGAGTTTCTACCCACACTACCAAGTCCCAAGAATACCAGAACACTCATAAGTGATTTGGCCCAAAGCAAACTATTCCACATTACTACTTGGTAAAAAATGAAAAGCCTCTTTGTGATTTTTCAGTCTGGACGTTTTAGTGTGTCATGACCCAGTCTGATAACCTTTTAAGTCTCTTAAGCATTTTGTTGTGTTTTTAACTTTTTTCCCTCTAATTCATTTTCACTGTCCTGCAAAGAGTTGGAACAGATTAAATGTCTAACAATTTGTGGATTGCTTAAATATTTGCAGGTATGTATAGTATGATCCTGTTTTAATAATTCTCTTTTTTATCTATCAATCCCTATTGATTAATTTCTAAAGAAGGTGATAGCAAAGTATATCAAAGGCTAGCAATAAAAACCATCCTCAGCAATAATCTTTTGTGCATAATCATCTACAATTTTTGGTATAATTCATTACATTTCCTATACTGTCTACAAACTAAATTCTTTTGAGGGTCACAATTTCTCAGAAATAGTTAATAATATTCCCCAACTAATTGCTGCAAAGAATGGGTGCTGAATAAGTAATCAGCATATTTCCTTAGACAGGGGCATAGGCACATCTTAGATGTGCAGAATACTTCAGGAATGAGGTAAAACTAATGAGTATTACATAGCACATGCATCTATTTTAACAATGCAATAAGTGCTTTGACAGGAAAGCACAGGGGCTGAGATGCACCTGGTCCTGGGGAGAAGTGAGAGGGGAAAGCCAGGTACCATTCCAAGGAGGTGACACAGGAGTTAAGACTGGTAGGATGGGTAGGAGCTAGTGGGGGAGAAACAGTAGGGAAACAGCATTTTGACACACACACTGGTCAAACTGTAAGTATAGAAGAAAAAAATGCAATCTTAGATTTGATTTTACCTTGTAAAACACTTCTTTCTCTAAGACTAGTAATAATTTATAGTAAACCAACAGATAATGCAAGGGGATAAAATACTTTTTATATTATATACATACATATATATGTATATAAAATTGAGATTGGTGGAGGGTTAGAAAGGTTTTTTGTTTTTGAAACAGAGTCTCACTCTATCGTGCTGGCTGGAGTGCAGTGGCACCATCCTGGCTCACTGCAACCTCCGCCTCTTGGGTTCAAGCAATTCTCATGCCTCAGCCTCCCGAGTAGCTGGAATTACAGGCATGCACCATCATGCCAGGCTACTTCTTGTATTTTTAGTAGAGATGGGGTTTCGCTATGTTGGCCGGGCTGGTCTTGAATTCCTGGCCTCAAGTGATCTGCTTTGGCCTCCCAAAGTGCTGGGATTACAGGCATGAGCCACTGCACCCAGCCAGAAATTTTAACACTGGAAAATTCTGTAGCTTCCTGCAAGATTGATATATATTATTAAGAAACTTAGAAATTGGTCTTACCACACCACTCTTAAAGTTCTCAATCCTTTTCTTCCCCATCTTGTTGGTTATCCACCAGGCCCAGGTTGGCATGTATTGCCACAAATATGCTACTAACAAGAAAGGATGTTCTGAGATCCAAACTTCTTTCAAATCATTAGCCATGCTGATTAACATCAGCCGCACACAACGACTGGTTGCCATCTTGTAGGATTGATCTCCACCATTGCCTACAGTCTAAGAAAATTTAAAAATTAAGTGAATTTATCCATGCGATTTCACAGAACTTTAAGCTAGAAAGGACTCAAATGCCATCTACTTGAGTGGTTCCTTTAGTGGAGCATGAACCCTTAGAAGTCTCAATAGGTACTAATGGAAGTTTATGAACTATTTGTAATATTTCAAAAAGTCTAACAGAAACCACATGCTTACCAGATAATACAGTGCAGGCTAACTAAAAGATGAAGATTCTTTCCTTTTAATTAGAATTTCATCACCTTAATGTGCTTAATGACAATTATCACTTTAGTAATAAAAATCAAACAATGCATTTAGCACATGAAATTCCATAAACAATTTTTATAATGGCAGGAGTTGTGAGTAATTCACAAAAAAGCAGTTCTAAGACAAAAACCCTGATATACAGTGCTAAAACACCAATACATAAAACTAATGTATAACTAGTAAACATTCAAATTGTTCCCAACTAGAAATTTTTACCTTTGTGACTTCTCCAGCTAGGGAATTCACCACAATATTTGATTGCACAGGTCCCGGGCAAATGTTAGAAACTACTATACCTGGGTATGTGGCAAGTTCCGTTCGAAGGCCATTAAAAAAACCCTAACAGGCCAAAAAAAAAAGAAAAAAGGCAAATAAATACACATATCTCATGATTTAACAAAATATGTTCTAAAATTTGTGAGTAAAGGACAGGCAGAGTAATCATGCAAGCTTATTAGACACTCTCAACTGTAGGCTGGAGGCAATCTAGAATAAACATTCTCAGCTCTTTCCAGGTATAAATGGTCCACCCCCTTTGATAGTTATAGCTCTTGCCATCAGTGATTTTTATGGTAGGCATGCACTATATAGGTAAAAAAACTATCCCTGAAGATTCTGATATACCCTCTTCATACCAGTCCTCCTCTCCCCACTCCAAGAAGGGTGTATGTTCTCCACTAAGAATCACTGAGATCGGGTTTCTGTTTATTCCCCCAAAGTGGTTTAAAGTTTCAATGTTTGGGGCAAAGGTAAGGAAGATGGGATTAGTACTTCATAGAAAGTATCACAAGGAATGAATTCAACTTTTTCTATTTAATATTACTATTTTAACAGAATTAATTCATTTCAGCAAACATTTATCTTTTTTGGGTAATGAGGGTACATGGCTAATTAAAAATGTAATATGATTGCCTACTGAATGGCTTAGGTAAAACAGATTAGACCCTCTAGACTTACAGATACTGGCCATTTCTAAGCCAAAGGGGAGTAAATAGAAATCTACTGCCTCTCATCTCTTCCTAAATTAGGAAATGTTCCAAAACATTGTTATAAGGCTGAGTTATCTATTGAAAAGCCTAAATAGCTAACCCACAGTACATCTGTATATGATCCAAAAATATTAAACAGTTATCGCCCTGAAATGCTGATCCCAACAAATGGGCTATGAGGATTTATGATCAGACACTGATACAGTGCCTGACTCAGCGATGAACCCCCCCCCACACACACACAAAAATGCTAGGTAAATGCATGGAAAACTCACATAACTTTAATGTTCTGCCTCTCTAGCAAAAGAGGAGAGAGGACACCAAGCAAGCCAATACATCAGATACTAAAACCTCTCCTTGTTTGAAATCACATCTAGTATAGTGTGTAAACTTTTCAATGATAATTTAATTCTGTAGCTTGCTGAGAATCTGAGAAAGAAATGTGCTCTTCAAAAAAAAAGCTTCCTGGTAACACTCTCAACCTGCCACATTTTATTATAGTATCAAATCCAGTAATAAAATAATGAATCTTGGAGGGCAGACCAGACAGTTCATCTGTGTTTACTGAAAGCATTATGCATATCTTATGAGATACATGGTGCCAAACAGATGGGTGGGTGTCCTCCCTCAACTGCCTGCCTGAGGCTTGCCCAACTGCTCTACAGGAAGTGAGTGATGCCCGTTACTAAATATGAGGAAATCATCAGTATAGCATTCTGCTTCATCACTCTGCAATCGTCTGCACTTTGCAGCAGAAAAAGTGTCCTAAAGAACCAAAACCAAATTTTCATGAAACCACGATGACCATGTAGCTACTGGATCTCATTATTGCAACAGTGAAATATTCTACTTAAACTGACTTCAACAGCATTAAATATACATTTTGTGAATGCTTTAATCATTCTCTTCCTATTGGCCTTATTATTTCTTTATATCCAGTCTGAAGCCACCATTAAAAATTCATCCATTTCTAATATTTATACCTCATAAGTTATGCAATCCAAATCAAGCTTTTTTCCTTGCCTCTGCCTTGACTAGATTTTCTTCTTCCAATGAAACCAGAGTGAATACAGTCAAAAGTTTTCCATATCCAGTAGGGATATGAGACCAGGAATAATCATCCTGTGGGATGTACCTGTTTCTGACATGCATATATAATTAGACCAGGCAAAATAAACACCAACTACAAGGGAGAAGGAAAAGAAGTCACAGAAATGGTGAGGAGAAAGTACATCCTGAAATGTATGTAGAAGAAAGGAGGAGTAGACCCCAATTTTCCATGAAGATGTGGTAGGAATAAGGGTAAGGGAAGAGTGACATGTTAACTAGATGATACACTTTCTGAGGGCAGAAATCATATCTTTTCATCTTCATATCCCCAGGGTCTGTTGTAGTGCATGGCACAATGCAGTGCTCGATACCTATTTGTTCAACAAGTTAGAGGCATGTGTGGATCAAGTCTTTTTTAGCATGTACTGGGGGTGTCCTCTACCAAAGGGCCCCTTAGGTCTCTGTCTCCCCCCACATCACTTCCCAGTCCCAAGGGTCTCACACAGTGATAGCAATATCCCCCATATACACAACTAAGTCAGTTCTATCAGAGTTGAGTTTGAGCAGCCTTACCCGAAGAGCATGCTTGCTGGCACAGTATCCACTGGAAAGAGGTGCAGCTATGATACCCAGGATGCTATTCACAGTAACAATCTTTCCTTGCTTCCTCTCGATCATGTAAGGCAGAACACACTTTGTCAAGGACACCGTCCCTAAGTAGTTAAGCTCTATTAGCTTTCTGTAGACATCCAAGCTGGTATCCATGCACAAAGAACGCTGGGATACTCCACCATTGTTGACCAAAATGTCGATCTAGTTAAATAAAATCAGAAAAGGGGCATTTGGGGGATGTCCTGTGGATAGATTGATGGAATTCCTGGGGACAGTTGGTTATATTGTTAATGAGAAGAATCAATGGAACAATGGTATATTTCCAGAAGTCACCAATTAAAAAGATAAAATAAAAACTTGAATTTACCTGTGGAATTAAATTCCTATTTTAGGTGACTTTTTATGACAGTTAAAAATTGTCATAAAAATAAAAGCAGCCAGCCAGGCGTAGTGGTTCACACCTGTAATCCCTGCACTTTGGGAGGCTGAGGCGGGCAGATCACAAGGTCAGGAGTTCAAGACCAGCCTGACCAACATGGTGAAATGCTGTCTGTACTAAAAATACCAAAATTAGTTGAGCGTGATGGCACACGCCTGTAATCCCAGCTACTCAGGAGGCTGAGGCTTCAACCTAGGAGGTGGAGGTTGCAGTGAGCCGAGATCGCCCCCCTCCCCCTACACTCCAGGCTGGGCAACAAAGCGAGACTTTGTCTCAAAAATAAATAAATAAAAGCAGCCGTGAATTTTTAGCTTCTTTTGTGCTACATGAAGGAATTTGCACTTGTTAAGACATGAATAGTACTAATTCTGTAACGCCAAGACTCAGAAATTAGGGGGCCTAATTCACGGGCCTGATCTCACTACATGGACCCCACTTGCCTAAAGCCCTTTGGATGATAGCACCACGGATGGGAATCTCTTCTGCAGTTACTTCAAAGCAAGACTGTTATCAATATAAGATGCTACTTACTCTACCAAACTCCTGGAGAACAGCTTTAGTAGCCGCTTCATGGGAACCAGTGTCGGTCAGGTCAAGGGGGCAAAACAAGTATATCTTTTTCTTTTAAATTGCTATTCTCTAAATAAAGACAAAAATTTATGTAGCAGTCATTCCAAAGTTCAATCAAGCTCCATGCTGCTCCCATTAACACCCCACCCTGCAACAGGAGTGGCAACAAACTCATTTCTGGGTGGCCCCGTGAAAGTTCCTCTCAGTGGTCAGGAAGAGGACTAGTGATGATATGACAACGTCTTATCAGACAAAAAGCTGGCTGGCCTCACAGGAAGTAGAATGGCACACTTCAACTTGACTATACAGTCTAGACTTTACAACTTGATTTCTGGCAGAAATCAAGATTATACTACAAACTAGAGCAAAAATTTTAGAGCAATTTCTTTAGAAGTACAGAGATCCTTTGTTGTGATAGGCTCACAAAGTTGAATTGCTCTTCTACACACAAAACAGCTATTTGTGCTTAAAATCAGTAAGAAGCTCAGAGTCCTACAGTCAAATCACATATAGAAGCTTCTCTCTAGAAGCTAAGGATTCCTGGAGGTAAACAAGGAAAAGGACACAAGCCTGAAATTCCCAACCAAGAAACATGCCGCTGAGTTGTAACTGGCTCTTTCTGTTCATCAGAAGAACAACTGAAACTAATTTTCCTGGACTCTAACCTTGAAATACAAATAACATCAGAAAGAAAAAAAAAAACAAGTATAGAAATGTAACAGGTAAAAAGACTTCATGGGCAAAAGGGTTAATTGTGAAACATTAACCATATTAAATGAAAACGTTTGCACTAGAGATCTGCAAGATAAAAGGAAAACAGCCTTGTGCCAGGTAAGAAATGCTGACATGGTTCATCTACTCCACCAGCACAGGACTTGCAAGTCACAGCAGCAGAGGAACAGCTACCAAAGGAAGTGGCCCAGTGCAAAAACACAACAGGCCTTTGAAAGCAGTATCATGAAGAGGACTTGTGGCCCTACTGAGCACTACTGTGGCAACTAACTCTCATTTCTGAGTGGTTAGCTCAATCAGCAAAGTTAAAGATTTAAAAGAACGACAGGTAGACAGATGACCCAAAAAATGGTCTGTTGGAAAATTCAAAATTATCTCAGCTTAGGTATTTTTAATAAATGTTCCATGAAAAATAATAACTTTATTACTTGAGGTTGCTTTCAATGTGAATGAACATAATGGGCGTGGTGCCACACACCTGTAATCCCAGCATTTTGGGAGGCTGAGGTGGGCAGATCACCTGAGGTCAGAAGTTCAGGTGATCTTCTGGCCAACATGGTGAAACCCCGTCTCCACTAAAAATACAAAAATTAGCCGGGCGTGGTGGTGCACTTCTGTGGTCCCAGCTACTCAGGAGGCTGAGGCACAAGAATCGCCTGAACCCGGGAGGCGGAAGTTGCAATGAGCCAAGATCACACCATTGTACTCTAGCCTGGCCAACAAAGACTCCATCTCAAAAAACACAAAAAAGTGTAAATAGCAATATGAAAACTCAAACAAAAATATTAACACTGGCCCTTTATGTAAATATGAAAGTATTACCTCAAGTTGTATTTTTTTAAACCTAATTCCATTTCTGTTCTTTTATCCTATGTAAGTCTTATCCCATACGATTTTAATATCTGATACTTTAATAAGTAAGGATTCTTCCTAACTTCTATAATCAGATACATGTATGTCATGGATAAGAACCCAACTGTTCTGTCTCTAAGACAAAAATATAACTCACTTGGTCACTGAAAATCCACCAGCATTTGATAGAATTGTAATGCCAAGAGTCAGTACAAAAAAACATAGAAAGGTGGCAAAACAGAAGAAAAAGGCAAGGGCAGCCAATTTAGGCAAAAAGGAGAGGGTGTGAGATGAAGCCCTTAGAGCATTTGGGAAATCTTAGAGCTGGGAGAAATCTCTCTCCTCTCTAAAAGTCCCAAAACTGTATTTGAGTTTGGATTCTGATTTTATGTCTAGGAAACACCACTGCTATTTCAGATCTGCTTACCCAGGCATCTTCTTTTCACCCTTTCCAGCTCATGTACTCTTCTGGCTGACAGCACAAGAGAAACTCCTAGTTTAGACAACTGGTAAGCCAGCTCCTCACCAATTCCACTCGATGCTCCAGTCACCCACACCACCATATCAGTCAACTCCCATTCTATGGAAGGAGTGGCAATGGAAGGAATAAAATAAGTAATGAATTACACTCATAAATCAAAGATTAGAAAAAAAAGCCTTAAACAGTACCGCTAAATATGAATATAAAATGTAAGAAGCTTAAAATCTGAAATATCTTAAGAAAACATTTCCTTCTTAATTTAAAAAAGCATTAATATAAATCATATTAGTAACAGCTATTAACAAAGTAAGTATTTGTGTATTCCAGAACCTTCATGACTTTTCCAGACTCTACTTCAAGGTAAGCTTTATAAAACCAAGGCTCTATTTATCTATGACAAACAGATAAGATAAATATGATAGATAAGATAAATAGATAAATAGGCTAAGTAAATTGTCACTGCCTGGACTCACCTTCCTTTGCCGTTAAATGAGATATTCAGATTAGATGATGGCTGAAGCTCCCATCCAGTTTTTAATTCTATTATTCTAATATTTTGCAATGGAGATTGATGAGAATCTAAATAGATCAAGTTCTGTGCTGTTGATGAAAACATCCTAGATTTTAAAGTAATATTTTCCCATTTGCCAATCATGCCAGATGCCTATCAGCTCAAGGTCATTTTGTAAAAGTGCTCCCCAGATGCCTGAGCTTTCATCTTAGGAGAATGTAATAATTCACCAAGAACAAATGCATATTACAGAGAGATGGAATACTGCACTCTGCTTGTCCAATTATGTTCCTTTTAAAGACTAAAAATGTTATAGTACTAAAGCAATGACAAATGGTTTATTCTTTTCTCTAATGAAAAACCTGCACTGCAGGAGATGATATTCACCATCTCTCGAACCTGTAAAGTCACTATTATGCAGCTCCTGTGTGCCTTATTTATTAAAATACATGTTATTCATCAAAAATATCAAACAAGTATTACTTAACATCACATTTTTGATTTTAGATCAGAAAAGTTAAAATCAGGAAATGACTGTACTATTTCAAACAGCTCTAAATCCTAACTGTTAACAGTATCATCCCTGGGGACTGCCAGGGTTCAAACGCCAGTTCCATCACACACAGCACTGAAATGCTCCCCAGGTGAAAACTCAGTGCCTTAATTTTCCACAACTGGCAATGTGATGAATAAGAATTAAGGCACAGGATTGTTCAGAAATGAACACCCAACTGTTTCTCTAGACATTCAAGAAAATACCTCTTGTCCTTAGGAAAAAGGTTTCATGTAAATGGGTTAAAACATGGAAAGCATTCAGAGCAGTATACAGCACATATTCAGTGTTTAATAAATGTCAATTATAATTATTGCTCAAGTTTTTAAATAGATGGACTTTACTACAGCAAAACATATAACAGTCACTTAATAAAGTGTGTCTTCTAAGTTCTCCAGTTGGGGGAAATGGGGTTACTAATTCTAATGGCGTAATGTTTTTACATTACTTCCTTGTACTTAACACATTATCTATTAAAAGTTTCACCAGAACTGTATGAAAAAGTATTATTATCTCAGTTTTACAGAAAAGGTAACTGAGGTTTACAGAGATTAATTTGTCCCCACCAGACAGTAGATTCCATTAAGTGTAGGATCCTGTCTACCTTGTTCATTGCTGTGGCCTCAGTGCCTAGCAAGGAGCGAATATTGAAAAGGCTCCATAAATAACTACTGAATGAACAAACACCCTAGAACCCTGGCAGAGCTGGGGTATAAGCCCAGGTATATCTAGCTCCGAAGCCCACAATGTCCACTATTTCATGATATATACATTTAAATATGACTAACATTTAAAACCCAACTGTTTCTTAGACATTCAAGAAAATACCACTTGTCCTTAGGAAAAAGGTTTCATGTAAATATCTGAACTAAGTCCAGGTACAGTGGCTCACACCTGTAATCCCAACACTTTGAGAGGCCAAAGTGGGCGGAACACTTGAGGCCAGGAGTTTGAGACAGCCTGGCCAACATGATGAAACCTGTTCTCTACTAAAAATACAAAAATTAGCTGGTTGTGATGGCACACACCTATAATCCCAACTACTCAGGAGTCTGAGGCGCAAGAATCACTTGAACCTAGGAGGCAGAGGTTGCAGTGAGCCAAGATAGCACCACTGCACTCCAGCTCTGTCTAAAAAAAAAAAAGTCTCAACTAAGGATGGAAACATCCCAAGTCCTATGTCTGGGCTACAATGCTTTCCTGTCATATAATGTACTTTTGTGAAAAGGCACAATTGAGCAACCTTCCTATAGGACTTCATCAAGAACAACATAACAACTACTCAGATAATCATTTATTCAATAATTGATTACTTGTTCCCAAGTGCTGCAATAATCAGACTCTAGAGTGAATATCATTTGTTTTAGAACCAAAGGATTTACTAACTACCCTTGAGCTAACAAACACTTCTTGATACTTATACAAATAAACAAATATTGTTTAAAGCTGACAATGTAAACCTTTAATACAGTCACAGTTCTGGCCCCGTTCTTCCACCCTGAAGAAACTTTTTTATTTAGCACCATTTGTTCCCCCGAATTCCACAGAATTTGGTATACATACGGCCTCCCTTAAGGAACCCCTGAAAGTAGATTCTTACAGTTGAAAGGAAAGTGATAGTTCAACTCCTGCTCCCAGTTTGAGAATTCTCTTCTATAATCCCAGCTACTCAGGAGGCTGAGGCAGGGAGAATTGCTTGAACCTGGGAAGCAGAGGTTGCAGCGAGCTGAGATCATGCCACTGCATTCCAGCCTGGGCAACAGAGCGAGACTGTCTCACACACAAAAAAAAGCAAAACAAAACAAAAACTTATCTTTTTTTATAAAGTAAACTAGTTGGTATCTGAAAAGATATAAATTCTGCTCATGTGTGTGTTTAAAATAGAAAAGCTTAAGGAAAAATAGAAATAGGGTGGGAAAGTACTTGGTAAATACAATAGTAACCAACTCCAAATATTTTCACTCCAGATTTGTGTATCTCTGGCACAAAGTAGATCTTTTGGGAAACATCTGAGAGTAGATTAAGCTTGACTAACCTTTTTTTTGGTGGGGGTTGGTGGGGACAGTTCTGGTTCTATCACCTAAGCTGTTTGCAGTGGCATGATCTTGGCTCCCTGCAACCTCCACGGCTCAGGCTCAACCCAACCTCCCACCTCAGCCTCCCAGGTAGTTGGGATTACAGATGTGCACCATGATGCCCAGCTAATTTTTTTGTGTGTATTTTTTTGTAGATATGTGGTTTTGCCATGTTGCCCAAGCTGGTCTTGAACTTGTCAACTCTAGTGATCTGCCCACCTCAGCCTCCCAAAGTGCTGAGATTACAGGTGTGAGCCACTGTGCCCAGCCAAGTTTGACCACATCTGGAAGAGAACAGTTACAAAGAGTTTGGTCTCAAGGTTTATTTCTACTCAGCAGATCAACTTTTGCAAAATTTCTTAAGAATGCATTAGTATCAGAATTGTGAAAAATGAGAGAGTTTTAGATGTATACTTATTGATAATCTTGCTCAGTTTTAGCCTACTTGTTCTCCCAGAATTTTTTGTAAACTCAACTACTCAGTTTATAGAGTTTTAGTCATCCTTTAACAATTTTTAAAAATTCAGTTTGTAGATTCGATTTGGTAAGAGAATCAATATCAGAAGTAATACTAAAATGTTATAATAGGAAAAGGGATCCACTAATATAGCTTATGGTTTTTAGAGCTGGGCTACTTTTAGTCATGGAATAATCTTATGTATAGGTGTAAGAATGACTCACTATATGAATACATAGTCATACTGTAAACATTTTGTATCCCTTTTGTGACCTAATTTCTAGACACTTAAATTGTGTTGGAACTCTGCTTTCTTGTTTTATGAAAAGCTGTTTCAGGAAGAAAAGAATCAAACCTGTCTTCCAAATGACAATCCCTCACTGCTGTTAGGGAAGACAGCCATTATGTCTTCCCTAAGTCCTTTCATCTCTTGCTTCTCTAAGGCTAAATAAACCTATCCAATTTCTGCTACCTTCCCTCACAGGACATGGGATCAGATTTCCTTACTCTTCTGCTCACACCCACCTGCACTAATTCTAGTTGGTCAATGTTCCTGTTTATTAAAGGGAGCTGGCTAGGGCAGCACACGGGATTCTGTAGGGTCTGGACAGTGCAGAGCAAGATGAGATGACAAAAATCACTTCTCTTGTCCCCCAGAAGGTAGGGTCTATGAGGGCCTGGACTATGGCTGGCTCAGTCACTACAGTGTCCTCAGTACCCAGCTCAGAGTTCGGCACATACAAGCAGCTAGTCAGGAGACACCCCGTTGTTTGCAGTTGTTGCTTCAGACACTGAAGTCTACAAATGCAACCCAAGGATGCCTAATCTTTTCTGGTAGCCACTTCACAGTTGACTGCTATTAAGGTTACTGTAAACCAAAACCTGAACTTTGCTCACATGTGCTGCTGTTGAAATTTTTCTTCCTCTAGACTGTGCCGTGGACTTTTCTGGACCATTTGAATGTCTAAAATTGTCACCCTTATATTTCACCATGTGTGGCTGGGCTCGGGTGGCTCACATCTCTATCCCAGCACTTTGAGAGGCCAAGGCGGAAGGACCACTTCCGCCTTGGCCTCTCAAAGTACTGGGATAAGAGATGTGGAGAGGAGAAATAAGAAGAGGCCAGGAGTTCAAGACCAGCCTGGCAATATAGTGAGACCCTGTTTCTACAAAAAGTTTTAAAATACCCAAGTGTGGTGGTTTGCACCTGTAGTTTTAGCTACTGGGGAGGCTGAGGTGGGAGGATTGCTTGAGTCCAGGAGTTCAAGGCTGCAGTGAGCTATGATCATGCCACTGCACTCCCACCTGGGTGACAAAGCAAGATCCTCTTTATTTTAAAAAAAAAAAAAAATTTTTTTTTCACCATGTGAGATGTATGCTTGGAAATGCACAGAATTTCTCTCCGACAGATACAGAGGAGGCAAGAAATGGTGGCTGCCTCCAGAGAGGCATACTAGGTAGCTGGGCATAAGGGTCAGAGAAAGCTCTTTACTTTTTACTATATATCTTTTTGTATTTTTTACTTTTGTATTACATGAGTGTACTATTTTTTTAAGTGACCAAAAAATAATAAACTTACAGAGAAGTCAAGAAGGATATTTTCTTTTTTTTTTCTTTTTTCATCTTCATAGAGTCTGCCCATCTCTCTCCAGTGTGAGCTGTTTTGGGAATCTGAGGGTATTTCAATTTTCCTTTAATCTTTTCTTTTTTCTCACTCCCTACCTCCACCAGGAGTCTTTTTAGACTTTTTTTCCCCTAAAATTCTCCTGTGAAATGTTAATTCCATAGATATACTGTATATCATTTGTGTATTGTACATATATCTGTGCTTTATACATAAAAGGAGTTCTATAAAGCTTACTGCTGCCCAGCTCAGTGGCTAATGCCTGTAATCTCAATACTTCAGGAGGCCAAGCGGGGCAGATCACCTGAGGTCGGGGTTCAAGACCAGTATGACCAACATGGCAAAACCCCAGCTCTACTAAAAATATAAAACTTAGCCAGGCGTGGTGGTGCACACCTGTAATCCTAACTACTCGGGAGACTGAGGCAGGAGACCCACTTGAACCTGGGAGATAGAGGTTGTAGTGAGCTGAGATCACACCACTGCATTCCAGCCTGGCCAACAGAGCGAGACTCCATCTCAAAAAAAAAACCAACTTATTCCTTAGTTAATGTAAGCATATGACTAAATTTTAAAATTAAGTTAAACATTAAAATTTAAAAGTTATTAATATCTAACTTTATAACTGTATTTTCTGAAAAACATTTTTATGATTTTTGAGAACAGTGTCTCACTAGTCTGGTCTTGAACTCCTGGGCTCAAATGACCTTACAAACTTAACCTCCAGAGTAGTTGGGATTACAGGTACATGCCACCATGCCAGATTTTTACTGAATAACTTTTATGTAACTTACTTACTTAGATAAATAGCAATTTATCAAACTGCATGTGCAAATTTGCAAATTATATAACTACATAATGATAGCAATATGATTAAATTTAAAATCCTTTAAACTGTTCTTTTCCAGCAAAAGACAACTGAAAATATTAAATAATTTTTTTAAAATTTTCAATGATCTTAACTTTTAACTTTTCCTTAGTAAGTGAAAATTACTTTTAGTAGCTTAGAGATATTCATTCAGATGTTGTCAATAGTTTTCCTTTTAGGACGTGACACAATTTGATGGGTTGAATATTTTTTGTAGGATTAAATAATAATCTATTTTCATTTAATTCTCCAAGTCCAAGTGAACACAAAAGCACTAAGGATCAAACACAAGCAACATCTCCAAGGCAACATAGCCGCCAGTAGGCACGCACATTCCCCCACTGAGATGCAGCAATCAGTCGAGAGAAAGCCCATTGCTAATGAAGTTGTGCAGTATTTGGGATTCCTGCTTTAAAAGAAGGAGAAAGCCCAATCGCTTGCCATAGTTTTGTAGCACTGCTGTCGCGTCTGTGTTGTGTATTTTCTGTGACCTCAATGTCAGTGTTGCAGATGCTATACCCAAGAAAACCCAACCAGAAAAATGAAATACTAAGGAATAACATTTTCTTGGGCAGGGTTAAGCTTTGGAGGGGCACAAACCACTGTAGTACCAGATTTTTTTTTTTTTGGTCCACTAGAACCAATTCTCACCTTGGGATCAATATCACCCCCCTCAACGCCCAACCCATACCGCCCCCCTTCAACATAGTCTTTCTTTTAAGCTACTATCTCTTCCAAGCAAACTTTGTAACATGCTTTGAGTATTTTTATACCAGAGACTTGGTCCAGGTAAACCTTACCTACCCAACTCCTTAAGGATCCAATGCCTAGCTTTCAGTACGTCATTTAATTTATCTGAACGTCAGTTTCCCCATCTGGAAAAGAAGACTAATAATGCCTACCTTTTAAGAAATGTTGTAAAAGTTAAAGGCTATGTGTGTAAAGTGCTGAGCACACAGCCAACATGCAGCAAGCATACACGATGTCAGATAAGAAGCAAGGCACAGATAAAGTGGGACAGGCAGTATGCCAATAATGATCTAGTTTCAGCAAGCTGCCATTTCAGTTCTTTCTGGTGTCTGACTTTCATCCCAGTGACTCTGGATTATCTCAGATTCTATTGCAAAACTCCAGGAGCGAGAAGTGGAGGATAGACAGCTTCAGACAGTAGAAAGACCGGGCTTCCAGTCCTTACAAAGGAGGTATCCTTACAAACGCAGAGGGACATTCACTGTTTCTCAAAGTGAGAATCCTCTGAGACAATACCGAAATCCCTGGGGTACTGCCTAAGAAGTCAGAGTACTCAGGGGACCGGCCGATTCCAGCGCTCTCTTATATTGGCACTCCCTGGAGAGGTTTCCTAGCCTGAATGGCAAGCCCGTGCCATCTTCCGACCTGGACAGAAGACAAAGGGGCTTCTTAGCCCTGGCCTCTTCCTCCCCAACCCGCAGCCCCTGGGCAAGGCGCAGTCACGCTTTCGGAAAGCTCCATGCAACTTGCACGGGACCCGGGATCAACGCGGAACCGGCTGAGATCCAGACACGCCTCGGCAGCTCTGAGCCCTGCCTCCCACTCGAGAGAAGCCTTGGCTGGTCCTCACCTGGGCGTCGCCCCTGCCACTCGGCCCATAGCAGCGTCAGGTCGCCGTCAGCCCGCAGGAAGCGCAGCAGCTGCACAACGAGCAGGAGCAGCGCGCACAGCACCAGCAGCCAGAGCAGCAGCTCCCAGGTCATCGCGGCCGCGCACGCCCAGCTCCGAGGGAAGAAGACAGCCAGCCCCAGAGCCGCGTCGCCGCCCTGCGGGATAGCAGCACCGCCCCTCCGGCCCGCCCAGCGCAGCACCGCCCCGGCTCCGCCCAGGGAGCAGGCCAGGAGGAGGAGCTGCTCGGACGCGCGGGGTTCAGCACTCGCGGCCCCACTAGTCGCCCCTGCACGGCCCAAGACCTCGTGCGCCACACCCTGCGGAGAGATTGCTTGAATTCAGGTGTTCGAGACCAGCCTGGGCAACATGGTGAAACCCTGTCTCTACCAAAAATAAATAAATAAAATTACAATATTTTAAAAAAATCTGATTAAAACATAAGCTACATATTATACTACATTATTTCCTTTCTGAACAGGGAAACTATCAGTGGCCAGGTGACAAGGAGAAGAGGTGCTTAGCCCCTCTTCTCCATTCCCATTCAGAAAGAACATCCTCTTCTCAAGTTTCAGTATCTTTTCATGAGGTCGAAGAGCGCTGAAAAAAGAGTGTCACTATCACTCAAGACCCCACAAGCCAAGACAATGGTCCCTCCGTAGGGACAAGGTCCTTTTACAATTAGAGAAGAAAGACTGAAGCCATGTGCTACGGTGGCACCTTACAACCTGATTCCACCATACACAAATTGACTCTCAGCTGAAGTGTCTGTTTGGCAACTAAAGCCTAGCTTGCTGTCAAATCCTCGCCTTACCCAAGCCATGATTCACATCCTCATATAAACAACAAATAAAAACAGAGAACGTAATGAAAATACCAAAGTCTTGCCTACTCTTAATACACAAAATAGTAAAATACTGTTCTTGATTAATTTCCATTTGAAATGAGCTTCAAAACACTTAATTACTTCCCACTAAATACCTACATGTGTTTGAGGTATTAACAGTAGCATCTTTCTTGTTTTCAAGCATTTGAAAGCAGGAGGGTTTTCTATTCACAGGCCTCAGAGGGACCCAGTTAGCGTGCATAGAAACTAGGCCATGGATGAGAACCACCTGTGGCCAAGTGGAGAAAGCTGTGGGCGTTGATGCGGTAGAACTTTCATCCTCTTTATTTCCTAGAATACCTTGCATGCTCTGATATCAAAGAATGTTCCTTGGCTGAAATTAAATGTTACTTTAAAACAGTTATGGTAATAAAAAGAAGCAGTGACTTCCCTCCCCAGTGTTTTCTTTTCCAGTCTTGCCTACTAAACTTTTCTTTTTCTTCAAATGTTTTAAAGATTGTTACTTGCAGTAATCAAATTTCCTTAAACAGCTCTTTCTTCTCTCTTCTAATCCTATTATAAACCCTACCTGCCTCCCGACCCTCATCCTTCTCTAAAAAGCTTTTTTGGGTCATCTGGACTCACAATCATCTCTTCCCTAATCTCACCTCTTTTTGCAATTGCTTCTGAACTATGTCTGAAATTGTTTTCTAATTATTTTCGGGGTTAATATATTATAGAATCCTTGAAATAAAGTAGCAAATCTGATGCTTCTTTTGAAGAGTCTGCAACACACAGCTTAGTGTTGACCTAAGAAACAATAGGCCCACATAGATTGAATTCACCTTTCCTTGAAAGTTAAACCTTGATAGAGAATAGAAGGATGGTTACCAGAGGCTGGGAAGAGTAGTGGGAGGGTTGGGGGGACATGGAGATGGTTAATGGGTACAAAAACAGAAAGAATGAATATGACTTATTATTTGATAGCGCAATGGGGTACCTATAGTCAATAATTTAGTTATATGTTTTAAAATAACTAGAAGAGTATAATTGGATTGTTTGTAACACAAAGGATAAATGCTTGAGGGGGATGGATACCCCATTTACCATGATGCGGTTATTACACATTGCATGCATGTATCAAAGTATCCCATGTACTCCATAAATATATATACCTACTAGGTACCCACAAAAATTAAAAATTAAAATTCAATTTTTTAAAACCTACTTGAAGTTCCCAAGTTAATGTTAAAATGAGAGTTGCTAGCATTCAATAAATCAGTCTTCTCTGAGTATTGTTAAAATGCTTCGAATAAAGTCCCAACCAAGGGGCCCCAAAGTCTTTTCTATAACTGGTAGCCTTCATTTTTAATTCCAGATGTAATAGAATGGTACCCTGCCTTCTCTCCTTTTAATAATGGTCACTTTTGATGGTCTGGGGGTCAGGCCCAATCATGGCAGCTCACCTAAGATGAAGGCAGTTGTGTGTAAGCAATTGCCACCTTCCATAACAAAAGCATTATACAAAAATGACTTTAAAAATCCAGATCCTCCAAGATTGACAGTCCCGGGGGGTGAAGGAAGAAGACCCTATAAGAGGAAACAGGGACTGCAGAAGTCTAGGGAGGGAATATTCTTCCTCAAGAACAAAAAAGGGTTTGTGGTTTTTGATTGAGGGTGTTTTCACAACCCTTAGATGCTCTTAGAAATGTGTTGGATGCGCAGTTGCCATAGTGCCAGCTAGCCAGGGTGCCATCAGAGTGCTAAAGATCTGGGCAGTATGTAAAGACATACCCAACAAAGAATTGCCCTGCCCCAAAAGCCCACAGCACTCTTACTCAGAAATCCTGCAACCTGGCAACGGTGGAGAGGAGCTCTCAATCTATTAGCTGCCTCCCTCCATACGCTCCAACTTATACCTGCCTGGCTGTACACCAGGTACAAGCATTCGGGCACTGTTTAGTTTTCTGATACTGTTCAGGCAGACAAGGTCTTACCTAGAGTCTTATTTATAAGAAAATAAAAGTTATGTTCTTATCTTTAGTAATCTCATGGGATCCCTCAATAGGAATATCTCACTCCACTGTTCACCACGTGCAATTCCCCATATCAGTGCATCAATTGTTTCTTTAGATTAGCCAATTTCCACATTGAGTCTCTTAAACCTGAACGGTTTATGGTTCTCACTCTCTCTTCCTTAAATGACCTGTTTCAAACTTCCCTTTACATGTCTTGGTACATGATTTAGTAGTGGTGGTTGTTATTCAAATCTAGAACTTCAAACACTCATACACACACACGTACATGCAAAGCTGGTGAAATTTGAATGAGGTCTGTGGATTTTGCCAATACCAACTCCCTGGTTATGTTATTGTTCTAAAATTATGTAAAATTTACTAGTGGGAAGAATGGGGTACAGGGTACACATGACTTTTCTATGCCATCTTTGCAACTTCCTGTGAATCTATAAAAAGTTTAAAAAATTAGGTTAAGCTTCTTAAAATATGCAAATATTTTCTTAAAATTCTGAAACTGCTCAGTGCTTTTCCCTCTCCTTCTCTTTTTCTCCCCTCTCCAGCCAGGACCGGCCTTGGGAATAAGCAGAATGAACAGAAATTTATGCTCTCAGATTTAAGAAAAACAAGTTTCTTTCTTGCTTCTTAAATCATACTCCATCCCATCTGCTTGTAAACGTGCTGACACTCCTCATAATTTAACTCTTCATAAACCAAAGCATAATGTCAGAGGAGAAATTGACGTATTAGAAAATTTAGGCATTGAAAGTGGTTAATCTAACTATCCCACTGAAGTGTTGAAGAATCTGGGACTCAAATTTTGGAAGATGTGACAGATGATATGTTAAAATACATTGCACTGAGGCTACAGTGCAAGGATCGCTTGAGCCTGGAAGGCAGAGGTTGCAGTGAGCCAAGACTGCACCACTGCCCTCCAGCCTGGACAACAGAGCAATACCCTGTCTCAAAAAAAAAAAAAAAAAAAAAAAAAAAAGGCACCAGATAACAGTCCACTTTTCAGCAGAGGTGAGTAGACTTAATCAGCTAAGGCTTTCTGGAATGCCAGCCCACCTCAAGGCCTTGTACATACTATTCTCTCTACATAGAGAGATGGGCCAGAAATCCAGGATGGATCCAACAATCCTCACCACCTGTGTGCAAACCACCATGTATTTCCCTCCCATGTTGTATCAGTGTTGTTCACTGTAACCAGTAGAATGCTGCAGAAATGATGAGTGTGTGACTCCCAAGGATATGTCACAAAAGATACTGCTGCTTCTACCTCTTGCTCTCGCTTGTTTTTACCTTTACTGAAGTATAATTTGAGTACAAGAAACTGCACATACTTAAAGTATACAATTTGATGAGTTTGTCAAATATATACACCTGTGAAATCATCACCATAATCAAGGTAAACATTTCCATCACCCCCAAAAGGGGTGACCCTTTGAAATCCACCCCTCCTCCACCCCTTCTCTAAGCAGCCACTGGTCTATTCTCTGTCACTGTATGGAAACACCTTACCTATTTCCGCTGTGGGATGTAAAGTCTCATTTCTGGCTCCTTTCAGGTCCCTGTCTTTTGTCTGTTCTCTTTGCCTTGCCCTTACTTTTGCTCAGACCAACTTTAGCCTGAGCAGGGAATTTGGTTTTGTAATTCCAGACCCTAAGCAGTCTTGGATTGCTGCCGTCTGCTGAGATGGGGCATGAGAGCAGTGAGGAGCGTGATCTCTTTAACAAAGCTGTATGCTGTTCCCAGCCATCTGAGACCAAGGCTTATCTCTTTCTAGTAGGATCTTGGCAGAAGCCACAAGATGTAACCAACACAACAGGAGTTAACCTGTCCATATGCTTTCTAAGTGCCAGGCCTATTCTAAGTGCTTTATATATATTAAATCCTTTAATCCTCACAATAATCCAGTTAGATAGGTACTATTTTAATTCCCATTTCCCTAATGAGGAAGCTTAATTGTGATTAAGTAACTTGCCCTAGGTCACACAGCTAGGAGATAGCAGTCTTTAAACCCAGGTAGTCTAATTTCAGAGTCTTTGCTCTTAAACCACCGTATGATACTGCCTCTCACACCAGAGCAGCCTAACTTTGTTCTGCTGGGTTCCCTGAAGCTTCCACTAAGTAGGGACAGGTCTGAATCCCAAAGAAACCACAATAACATCTTAATGAGCTGCTTCATTACCATATCATAAAGACTGCCCACTTCCCACCCAGGGATGGAGGGAGCCTCACTGCCTCCTAACCCCACTTGACACAACAGTTCACATTTTAGGATCTTTCATTCCTAGCACTCTACTGGGTACCAATGTCTCAATCAGCCGGTACTCTGAATTGCAAATGGCAGAGCGCTCAAAGTAGCTTACAAGAAACATTAAGGAATGTATTGGCGCCCCCATAGGTAAACCCCCTACCCTAAGGATGTGGCCTGCCTCTGCAACCACCCTGAAGTGCAGATAAAAACCACCAACCTGAGGGCCAGGATCCCGAGCACAGAACTGAGACCTGTTACTCAGAGACAGAAGTGCTCAGGCAGAGTCCAGGGTCATCACCCTCATTCATTAAGAATTTTAATGTTGATTCCTAGTGTCTAGAGCCTTCAGTATCCGAAGTGAACATTAATATATTAATTTGCTAGAACTACCATAACAAAGTATCACAGACTGGGTGGCTTAAACAACAGAAATTTGTTTTTTCACAGTGCTGGAGGCTAGAAGTTCAAGATCAAGATGCTGACAGGGCTGGTTTATTCTGAGGTCTCCCTCCTTGACTTGCAGATGGCCGTCTTCTTCCTCTGACTTCACATGGTCTTATCTCTGTGTGCATCTGTGTCCTAATCTCCTCTTCTTACAGGGACATCATCAATCATACTGGATTAGGGCCCACTGACATGACCTCGCTTTACCTTCACCACCTCTTTAACAATCTCATCCCCCAAATACAGTGAAAGCAAGCCACCTGGGAATGGACTGTCCCCAGACACAGTCTCATTCTGAGGCAGTGGGAGTTAAGACTTCAACATATTAATTTCAGGGAAACACAACTCAGACCATAACAATAAGCAAAAAATAATTGAATTTATTGTTTAGTTATATAAGGGAGAGCTATGCTCATCAGATCTAGTCTCTCTAAGCAGATCAGGGAATTGATCTTAATACCGTTCTGCAGAAGCATGGAGTTTGGGGGACGGCAGAGTAGGTCGATGTCAGCTGAAGAATTGTAGTTACTGGGGTGAGAGTTTAGTAGACCTGTTGGCACTCAGTAGAGTGTTCATTGAAGCAGTGCATTCCCAGGTGGTTTGTTCTCACAAGCAAGGGGCAGGATTGGCATCCAGAAACATGCTTGCAGAAGTGAGTTATTGATTAATTAAGTAGATTTAAAATCATTTCTAGTGGTTGATCTTGTATCTTGGTTGTAAATCTTTCCTAGGAGTGTGGGAACTTTTTAAAATTTTCACCAGTGTCAATAATAATACTTAAGTTGGGCATGGTGGCTCACACCTGTAATCCCAGCACTTTGGGAGGCAGAAGAGGGAGGATTGCTTGAGCTCATGAGTTTGAGACCAGCCTGGATAGCACTGCAAGATCTCATCTTTATTAAACATTTTTTAAAAAATTAGCTAGGCGTGGTGGCACACACCTGTAGTCCCAGCTACTTGGGAGGCTGAGGCAGGAGGATCACCTGAGCCCAGGAAGTTGAGGCTATGGTGAGCCATGATTGTACCACTGCACTCCAGCCTGGGAAACAGAGCAAGAGCCTGTCTCAAAAAATAATACTTCAGAAAGAGTTAGATATTTGCAAGTAGATAGTTTACTCATATATATGAAAGAGAAAATTCAAGAAACAAACACAAAGCATGATTTAAAAGGGTAAAGAGAGAGATAAAAGTACAAGCAGCCAGGGAACAATACATCTTCTTTGCACAATTTATGGATAAACTAATTACCTGGTATGTAGCAAAGAGGACAGACTGGACAGTTGTCCTTGGGCAGGTGGACTGAGGGAATTAAAAGAAAATAGATTTTTTTTTTAATGGAGTTTTGCTGAAACCACACATGACAGGCTGTGGCCTCTGTGTAACCTCCCTCTGTGTGTCCAGGAAACACCCCCTTAGCTAGGCCAGGTCTGCACCCTTTCCCTCATCAGGATCCCTCACCAATCACACGGTTCCCCAGAAAACAGAGTGGACTGCCTGGTAAGGGAGTTGTGTTGTCAGAGAACTTTGGGCCTAAATGGTACAATCTCCAAGGTAATTCTCAGATCCCTCTCTGGCTCCAATAACAGGGCAGGGAAGGGAAGATGAATCCTCACCTTTGTAGCTTTTGGTGGGCAGAGCTTACCATAACCAGACTACCAATTTACTGTCAGGCAGTGAGGCCTTCCTGTCCCTGCAGAGCAGGGAATGACTATGCCATGGATCAGTGGGAGGTCTGATTGTAGTTATCTTTCCCTCTAACATTGGATATTTTGTGTGTTGGAGATTCTTACATGTATTATTTAACATATTTAGATATCTGGACCACATCTGTACCAAAGAAATATACGTCAACAAGAGGTACCAAACTTGAAGGTGAATGCCAGTGACTTTGGATTGTCTTTCCTTGGGAAGCAATGCATGGATTATATATAGAAGAGTTGCATTTTGTCAGTAAGGGGCACTTTAAAAAATACATGGAAAGAAGTAAGTGTGTAAGCACTAGTCAGCCAGTGGCTGCATATGTGACCAACACCTGGCCAAAGAATGCTCATCCCCCCAGTCTAACTGATGAGTTCTGTGATAGACACACCACCCCAGCCAATCACTTAGCATCCCCCCAGGGACTCACTGGCTAGTGCTGTTGGGGAAGACTTTTCTCTTGCTTTGAGAAAGTGTGACCAGACTCACTGACCAGGTGGAAGAGGCACATCTGAAATATGAAAGAATGAGAACAACATGCAAAGAAAAGCAGAAACTAGACAAGACAGATGAATGATGAGAGCTTGGTCATGGTTAAATCGCTAGTTTTTGAGGCTTCTCCCCTAGTTCTGTGGTCCATTCTGTATTCTTCCCATTGATATTTGTGTCAATAAATTCTTTCCTTTTTTTTTTTTACTCAACTAGTTTCTTTTTCAACTAATTTGAAGTGAATTCTTGTCACTTGCAACCAAGAGTCCTATATGATATAGTGGTTTTTACTTTTATTTTATAAAGATCATCATAACTGTGACTTTATTATAATTTTGACCTTAATTACAATTGCAATTTTACTCATGTTATTTTCTGTCTCTCCTCCATCATAAATTCTTTCTCTGTAAATTTGCATCAGCATAAAACATGGACAATATGTTCCACCTTAAAGAAAAACATTTCTTAGATCCCCCACATTCTCCTCCAGCTATTGTTTCATTTTTGTCTGCTCCCCTCTAAATCAAAATTCAAGAGTTTTCTGTGTGCACTGTGTCCACTTCATAACCTTCATTCTCTCTGCAACTTATGCTGGTGAGGCTTTTGTCCCCACTATTCCACTGAAATCACTCTTCTTCTTGTCACCAGTAATCCCTATCTTAATATCGTAAATGATCAGTGGTCAGTCCTCATCTTAACCTCTCAACAGGAGTCGACACAATTGGTCATTTCCTTATTTTTCAAACCCCTTTTTTTTTTACTTGGCTTCCACTGATTTCCCTCTCACTGATACAGAATTTAAAAAGAAATGATTTAGGCAGGTAGGGAAGGAAGTCCTTGGTAAGGTTTTCCTTTTAATGAAAAGCAGCCCCCAAATCATTTTATTTTCTAACAAAGAGCAGCCTGTAAAATCGAGCTGCAGACATAGACAAGCAAGCTGGAAGCTTGCATGGGTGAATGCCGGCAGTTGGCCAATAGGAAAAGGCTACTTGGGACTAGGCACGATCAAAATGGCGGCTCCATCTTCCGTTGTCTTTGCCAAACCACGTGTACAGTAAAAAGACAACATGGCACCCGCCAGGTGAAGACCTTATTTGCAAAGTATGATTAGGGTAGCGCAGCCAGCTTCCCCATGTTAACGTCACATCTCGTCCAACCAATCTGTGGGCCCTATGTAAATTAGACACTGCCTCCTCAAGCCTGTCTACAGAATCTGGTGCACTCAGCTGTGGGCTGGAAGTCCAGTTCTGGCGTCCGTCTCTCTCGTAAGAGGTAGGAGAAAACCTGTTCTCCTTTCTTTCTTTTGCCTATTAAACCTCTGCTCCTAAACCCACTTCTTGTGTCAGCGTCCTTGATTTCCTTGGCATGAGACAATGAACACCGGGTAAGTACCCCAGACAGTGATGCCACTTCATTACCTCATTGGTGCTGGTTCCTTCTCAGTCTCCATTGCTGGGTTCTCCTTTTCCTTTTCCTAGCCTTTGAATTTGGAGTACCCCAGGACAATCTTTAGCCTTCTTCTCTTTCTCCTCTGTCTATTCATATACGCTGGTGTTCTCTGTACTCTGATGAGTCCCAAAAGTGTGTTTCTGGCACTGACCTCTCTTGTCAGGTCCAAACTCACATCCTCACTAGTTGCCTAATCCTCATCTCAATCTTAAAATATCAAAAACAGAACTTACTATTCCTACCTCTAAACTGTTCCTACCTGTATTGTTCTCCCATCTCAGTAAATGATACTTTATTTGTGCAGCCTCCAAACCTCAGAATCATCCCTAATAGGATGTTGAGTGGAAATTTTCTTGGGGCCTCTGAATTGGTCACTAGAATTCAGCTCTGAGAAAAAAGATGTATCTTGCACAATTCATATTCTAAAAAGGGCCAGACATCTCCTCGGGCTTATTCATAGGAAAAGAACCTGTCATGCCACTCCTAAACATGATCCCAATGATTCCCTCTCCCATTTTTAAACTGTCCCAGAAGGAAACATCAGAGAGAGTTGTGGGAAATGAGGCAGTGAGTCAGCAGCCTCAGGGAAGGGCCATGGCTTTTTCCTCCTTCCTCATGCAAAGGGAAAGTGCATCTCCCTCCTATAAGACAAGGTTGGGGGAAGCTCACAGGATTTGGGATACCTGTGAGAAGGGAGAGTGGAGAGAAGGGAGACTGCTGTTAGCTCTTACTTAGGCAGCAGACTTAAGCAAGGAAAAAAAAGTGAGAAGTGAGATGGCAGAGCAGACAGAGGGGCCACAGTATGGCTGCCTCTAAGACCATTACTGGGTGTGGCGAGGACTCTAGAATTTCCTGAGGCCCAAGTGATGGGAGGTAACAAGACTTACGCCACATCAGAGGACTGGCAGCATGTCAACGAAAACCCAACAGTAAGACCATGGTGATGGAGCTGAGAGATTAGAAGAGGTCCGTTGGAATCAGATCTCCCCCTGGCAGAAAAGTATGCAGAGGTAAGCGTCCTTGGAGTCGTTCTGAGAGTCTCCATATGACCACCCAAAAGACCCAAGAACTTGGATGTCTGCTGTACAGAAGGCATCAACAAAGAGGAGAGGTTTGCAATTGCACAACCTCTAAAATGAAAGTGAAGGCTGGGCATGGCAGCTCATGCTTGCAGTCCCAGCACTTTGGGAGGCTGAGGTGGGAGGATTGCTTGAGCCCAGGAGTTTGAGACCAGCCTGGGAAACATGGCAAGTCCCCATCTCTACAAAAAAATTCAAAAATTAGCCCAGCGAGGTGGTGTGTCCCTGTAATCCCAGACACTAGGGAGGCATGAGGATGGTTTCAGCCCAGGAGATCAAGGCTGTGGTGAGTTGTGATCGTGCCACTGCACTCCAGCCTGGGCGACAAGGTGAGACTGTCTCAAAAAGAAAAAAAAGTGACTTGTCCATTTTCATCTCCCTCTCCCATTCCAAAATTGGCCTGCTTGGGTAGCAATGGGAGATGGGGAGTGAGCATGTGTGGACAGGGGGTAGAGAAAAGATGAACATGAAATTAAAATTGAGATAAAGTTTTAAATGGGAATAGGCTAGATCAGGAATTACAATGCTTGCACATGGTCAGATAACTGTGCCACCTGTCAGAAATACTGTAAGGGGAGGAAGGAAGATTTAACAATAATTAGAATAAAGTAAAGCTGTTTCAAATCCCTGTGGGATTGAAACAGTCAAATAAGCCAGTCACTATTTCTAGCTCTAAATGTGCTTCCCTTCTAGTTGACTACATCCCAGATGCCGCCTTTGCTTACCCCATTCATTCTTATTATCCTGGTCCAAGCTGACATCACCTCTCCACTTACTCACTGCGATGACCTCCTCACTGGGCCCACAACTGTCACTCTGTGCTCCTCCTCCCCTACGTCTATTTTCTACTCAATAGCTAGAGTTCTCTTATAAAAACCCAAGTGAATTACCTACTCAAAATATTTGGAATGAAGGATAGGGGCAAGAGAAGGATAGAGAGAGGTTGGTTAACAGATACAAAATTACAGCTAGATAGGAGGAATAAATTATAGTGCTCTACAGTACTATAAGAACTATATGGTGAATATAGTTAATAATAATGTATTAATTATTCAAAAAGCTAGAAGAGAGGATTTTGAATATTCCCCACACAAATAATGATAAATGTTTGAGGTGATGGATATATTAATTACCCTGATTTGATCATTGCACGTTGCATACATGTATTGGAATAGTACTCTGTATCCCATAAATATGTACAATTACTACATATCAACTAAAATAAAGGTGAAAAAATTTGTGTAAGTTCCTGCATTCAGTTCTTTTGGGTATAGACCCAGAAGTGTAATTACTGGATTATATGATCGTTCTATGCTTAACTTTTTAAAGAATTGCTATGCTGTGTTTCACAGTGGCTGCATCATTTTACATCCCCATGAGCAACACATAAGGATTTCAATTTCTCTACATTCTTAGCCACACTCGTTATTTTCTAGTTTTTGATAGTAACTATCCTAATGGATGAAAGATGGTATCTCATGGTTTTGTTTTGCATTTTCCTAATAATTAGTGATGTTGAGCATCTTTTTATATGTGTATTGCCCATTTATATATCTGATTTGAAGAAATGTTGTTTCAAGTCCTTTGCTCATGTTTGAGCTGTTTTTTTTTGTGTGTGTGTGTGTTGTTGTTGTTTTGCTATTGTGGAGTTATAAGAATTCTTTATATATTTTGACTATTAATCTATTATCAGATATATGATTTAAAAATATTTTCTCCCATTTGCTGATTGTATTTTTACTCTCTTGATAGCCTACCACTTTTATTTCCCTTTTTCTTCATTCAGTATTCACTTTTGAGGTTGTAAATTTTTTTGTCTGTTTTACAGAATTCTCACAAAGTTAATTCTGAGAGTTTTTGCTCGAGTTTTTATTTTTCTGTGGAGAGACTTGCTCTGGGAGCTACCTACTCTACCATTTTTGCTGACATTACTCTACCTACATTTTTCTATAAAGTTTTATAGGAACACATCTATGCCCACTCATTGCTATACTGTCCATGGCTGCTGTGTTATGTATCTTCTGACATGGATCCCTGTCCCTTAGTATTCACATCCTTATGCAATTCTCCTGTTTGAATGGGGGCTGGATCTTGTCACTTGCTTCTAACAAATACAACAGAGCAAAAGTGATGGGAAACTGGATATGGTTGCATGCACCTATAGTCCCAGCTACTGAGGAGCTGAGGTGGGAGGATTGCTTGAGCAAGGTAGTTCAACAGTATAGTGTGCTATGATCACACCACTGAATAGCCACTACATTTCAGCCTGGGAAACATAACAAGACCCCATCTCAGGAAAAAAAAGAGATGGATGTCATTTCTGTGGTTCAATTTGGAAAGACTGTGACCTCCTTTTGCTATTATTCTCTCACTCTTACCTTCTCAGCTTGCAAGCATAGATGAAGCAAGCTGCCATGTGTGCAAGGCCCACAGGAACTGAAAGTGACCTCTGCCAACAAGGAATTGGGGCTCTCAGTCAAACAGCCTATGAATCCAATCAGCAACCACGTAAGTGAGCTTCAAATCAGATCTTTTCCCAGTTGAGCCTTTCTAAGAGACCATACTGCTCGCCTACACCTTGATTATAGCCTTGTGAGAGACCATGAAGCAGAGAACGCTGCTAGTTGATGCCAGGATTCTTGACCCACAAGAAACTGAGATAATAAATGTGTGTTATTTTAAGCCACTAAACTTTGGAGAAGTTGTTACAAGGTATAGACAACTGATACAGCTGTTTTTGCACTACAACACTAGAGTTGATCATTGTGACGGGGACCATACGAGTCACAAAGAATAATATATTTACTATCTGGCTTTTTACGGAAAAAGTTTTATGTGACAATGCAAGCAAGGAGGCTATCAGGTAGTCTTCCATGACCCAGAAAGGAGGGAAGAATGAGCACTAGTAACTACCTGAGCTGCATGAGCACTAGAAAATTATTGCCCTCTGATGTACTGATGTACATCAAGTGTCTGTCTTGAACTCAAACTGCTTTCTTGGTATGACCTCAGAACCCCTTCTTAAGTATGTAAAGGTTGAAGGCTCAGGAGACCCAGTGATATGTGCGTTCTCCCACACCACTCACAATCTGGTCCCCTTGTTTCCTGAAAAGTCCTGCAAAGGCTTTGGAACGAGACTACCTCAGTGATTCGGAGGATGAATGAGGCTTGGAAATTACCACTTTGACTTCCCCAGGAAATCGCTTTTCAGAATTAATGTACATAACGTACTGGTTCATAGAATAAGTGCTTCTTAAAACAAAAGGGAATTTACTCTCTATCTGGGCCATATGTATCATTTTCTAGGTGAGAAAATGAGGGTTGGAAAGCTTAAAAGGTTATCTGAAGGCCACAGAGCCCCAAGTTTAGAAGAAAAGTGAAAGCAGATTCATTAATTCTCAGCCCAGGGCTTTTAAAAACTATTACTTAATTTGGTCTTTGAGCAAATTATAAGATCTGATTCAATTAAATGTGAATTAATATGATTTTACTGCGTTAAGAATCATCTGATCTGCATGTTGGTTGAACAATTTACATCAAGAAAAGTCTTTTATTACTTAATTTGCATTTGCTACTGAAGGCATCCATAAATAAGTCAGCATCGCCCTCTACTGGATGGTTTGTATTTATTACTCAACAGTTTCATCCAACGTGATTTACGTAGAATTCTGGATTATTTTTTCTTGATTTCAATGAAAGGTACATGAAAACCAGGACATTCTAGCTGTTTGGATATTTCCCTATGCCTAATACTCTGGTCAGATAAAATTTTCCTGTTCCAAAAGAGGCCTCGATTTTCTGGTTTTGAGAATTATAAATTTAAACAGTGAATTCCAGTGTGTTAACCAGGAAGGGAAAGACAGAGTCAGAGAAACCAAGAGATCGAGCTAGAGATGAGGAAAAGCTAGAGAGAGAGAGAGAGATTAGAAGAAGGGTCAATTCTGGTCAGAGTGAAAGGAGGCTGTTTTTCTACTTTGGCAGCTTAAAAAATAAACTCAATAAATTCTTTCTTTGTCGCATCACCAGCTGCAGTTCTTATAATGTGTATGCTAGTTCTAGCTCATAGGATAAACTTTTTATCTTCTTGAGACCACATTTAAGCTATGAAGTGGGTTGACTACAATGATTGGTTCTTCTGCTTGTGAAAATGGTATGCTTCTATCAAAGCAGATTAATTGTGGTTGGTTGGGAGCCAGCCAGCAAACTGTTAATAGCATCAAAACTGACTGAATTGTGGCTCCAATTTTGACTTATAAGGTAAGAAAAAATAAACAGTAATAAAAAGATACCACTGCACAATTACCTCTTACATTACAAAAAAAAAAATAACTAGTATAAATTAAATTATACTATGTAATTTCTATGATATAACATCTAGATGCAGTTGTAATAAGGCAAATGCAAATGCAAAGTGAGTCATCATTTCTGGGTTAAGTATCCCCAAACCAGACTCTTAAGCCCCGACCTCGATTATCTAGCCCAGCAGCAGCCTCAGAACCTGGAAAAAACATGGGCTTTGGCATAGACACACCTGCATTCAAATTGCAGCTCTTCCACTGTGCGGCCTTGAGAAAGGCCTTGCTTTCCTTATCCGTATGGTGGAGATAATTGTATATAATTCATACCGTTTGGAGAAATTAAATGAAATAAAGCACAGAAGTCGCTTAATACAGTATCTGCCATATATGGTTACTACACAACTCCATGTGACACGCACAGGCCATCATTTCCAAGCAACACATCCAAAACCCTCTCTCTCTACCTCTTCAACCCTAATTAATACCACCATTATTCACGTGGTTGTCCAAGCCGTAAGTTTGAGCATCACCCTAGATTCCATTTCCCTGTTCACCTCCATATATGCTTGCAAAACTTCTACTCTGTCTTCAAGACAATTCAGGTGTCACCTCTCCTGGGAGGAATCTGGATTTCTTTGCCCCTCACAGACTAAGTTCTTGTTCTACTCCCATGTTCCCAAGCGCCCCATATATATGTCTATTAGACAGCTAGTTAACACCATATTGTTTCTCTTTCCCACTGGGCTGTGGGTAATTTTAGAGCAGAGAATTATATATCATTCAGAGTTTTATCCCTAAGTTCTATCATTGTACCTGCCACATGAAAATGCTGGAAAACATTTGGAGTATGAAAAAAATCAATGACCACATAAACACGTGTTGGAGTTTCTTTTGTTTTATTTTAGCTGTATTTCTTTCTTTCTTTCTTTATTATTTATTTTTTAGAGACAGGGTCTTGCTGTGTCACTGGATTGGAGTATGGTGGCTTCATCATAATTCACCGCAGCCTGGAACTCCTGGGCTTAAGCCATTCTCCCAGCTCAGCCTTCCCAGTAGCTGGGACTTTAGGAGTATGCCACCACCCCCAGCTAATTATGTAAATTACTTTTTGTAGCGACAGGATCTCACTGTGTTGCCCAGGCTGGTCTCAAACTCCTGTCCTCCAATCCTCCTACTTTGACTTCGCAAAGCACTGGCATTACATGTGTGCAACACGGTGTCTGGCTTGGAGTTTCTTAAATATTCATCTCCTCCCTTTCCTCTGTAGATTCTGAACAAATTGAACAACAGTCAGAAGTGATATGAAGAATGCTACATTGGCCAGGCATGGTGTCTTATGCCTGTAATCTTAGCACTTTAAGAGGCTGTGGTGGGGGATCACTTGAGGTCAGAAGTTCGAGACTATCCTGGCCAACATGGTGAAACCCCATCTCTACTAAAAATACAAAAATTAGCCAGGCGTGGTGGCAGGTGCCTGTAATCCCAGCAACTCGGGAGGCTGAGGCACAAGAATTGCTTGAACCTGTGAGGTTGGAGGTTGCAGTGAGCTGGGAGCATGCCACTGCCCTCCAGCCTGAGTGATAGAGCGAGATTCCATCTCAAAAAAAAAGAAAGAAAAGAAAGAAAAAGGAAGGAAGGAAGGAAGAAAGAAAAAGAAAGAAAACAAGAGAAGAAAAAAGAAAAGAATAGAAAAGAAAAGAATGCCATGTAGACCTGCAGGGAAGGCTTCCTATTCCTTCCCCCAGGTTTAAGATTTCTTGACCCTGCAAATCAGCTAAGATTTGCTCAGCAGCCACCTTCCCAGTAGGGAAACAGCTACCTGCCTCATACCTACCAGCATGGAGTGAAAAACAAGCATGTCTCTGGAAGCCTGTCATTGGACCTTGATCCAGGTGTGATTACCCCACAGGATCAGGGACAGAGGAAAAAATAAGCCCTTTGCAGGCAGGGCAGTTCTGAAAATGAAAATGCCTACATCAGTGCAGGTTGTTTCCTACACAGGATGCCAGCCAAGGAGCAGGTGGGACTGAAATCCAGCCCACATTTCACTAGCCAAATATACTCACTGGTTTGAATCTATGTTGCATAAAGATACCATCTTTCCATCAAGCCATGTGGACAGAGGACTTTGTCCACCCAGAGGGAGCCCTTTTGTGTCATCTCTACTAAAGCTCCATGTGAACTCATGGGGTTCTTTTCCCCAAATCTCACCATCAAATGAGCCTTTCCTACTCCCTTGGAGAGGAATATCATAGATGGAAGTAAGGCCAGAAATTCCCTTCCGAATACTTGCAAAAGTGTCTAAGTTTTATTTTTATGAGCTAGGAGAAGGAGGGAAGCATTCTACCTAAGAGAGATAAGCATGGAGAAGAGAATTGGCATAATTGAACATATACTGTATGCAAAACATTGGAAAGCATGTGATATGGATAGGCCATTTCATATTATTTAACCAAGTTGTTAAGATTGATATCTTCAGATGAGTGTCCTGAAGACTACATTAAAGAAGACCACACATCCAAAGTCTGTCATCTTATTACTACTCCGTGGTACTTTGTACTCTTCCAACGAAAGGTGCTACTGGCAATGGCTATTCTTTAGGATTTCCAGGAGCTGAGGAGCATGCAGTTGAACAATACAGACACAACTGTTCTCCTGTGATCTACAATGAGAAACACAAGCCAGGCAGGACCAGGTTTTTAGACGGGTGTGTTCTAAAAGTTCATTCCAAGACTAAAGCTTAGCAAATATTTTTTCTAAGTTATAAATGAAGATTTATTTATTGAGCTAGCTCAAAAATTTGTTTTTAGTGTGGTTTAGACCCTTAACCCCTGAGGTAGATCTTCCCTGATTCTCTCTGATCATTGAGTCCCACTGGGTACCTTTGTGAGCCAGTAAGCTCCCAAGTGGAGTAGCTGTGTACATGGGGGGCTTGTGAAGCAAGCAACATAAAATGAAGGGTCTATGTGAAAAGTCCTACAAATATGGCTTTGAAAATCTCTATTGCAGGGTTTCTCAATCTCAGCACTATTAACATTTTGGGCCAGATAATTCTTGGTTGTAGGCAGCTGTCTAGTACATAATAAAATGTTTAGCAGCATCCCTGGGCTTAACCCAGTAGCTGTCAGTCACAACCTCCCACCATCACAAGTTATTATAATCGAAAATGTCTCCAGACGTTGCCAAATGTCTCGTGTGGGACCAAAATAGCTCTCCGTTGACACTTTGGAGTGCAATGGCTTCTGAACAATGGCTTATAACCATTTAAGTATTCTGTAACTCTCAAAGGCTTGAAACCCAGGTTCTGTGAATAAACTCACTAATGTGTAAAAATGCATAACATCTTAAAAAGTAAAACATAATTTTTGAGGGTTGTGAAGGGCTATTTTAAAATTTTTAAAGATTTAATACCTCTATATATCTAGATTTTTTAATACATAGAAAGATTTAATACTTTTTCTTATATAAAGGATGATTGAAGATTGTTTTTCAATCTCAAAATGTACTGTTCTCCAGACACTGTAAGACATTTTAGATTATGAATAATTAAGAATTACGATACTCTTGTTTTCAGGTGTTTATTTAGTATCAACAACAGGCCTTTTCTTTGGCTATAAACAGAAAAATGTGGGTGTGGACATAATGAAGCAATTGTGCAGTTTGAAATAGTGAATAACTCACATCCCTCATAGAGAAAGGGTCATGCTACCTTTACAACACAGGCCAAGAAAATTCCCATGATCTAAGCCACATGCAATAGTTTCATATTCCGCAAAATACTCTGGGCCCCCCTCCATTATTCTCCCATCCCACTTTTCTCTGTTTCTGAATGATCAAAAAGTGAAGTTTCCTTCTCTTTGGACTAATGTCCAAATGCTCCCTAGGAAAGTTCAACCTCTCTTCTATTTGAAAATTAAAATTCTTAGCTGATGAACTTCAAAATCTTCAACCAAAGATGAATACAGAGGTTGTGAGTTGCTCTAGCTCTCTAAATGCTACACAAAACAGACAAAGGAATAGAATTCCAGGACTCTGCCTTCCCAGTCCACTATAGACATTATTATACATTTTCCACCTGAAAGCCAAATTCTAGGAGCCAGCTGTTAACCATTAAACTGACTTCTTATCCACATTTTCTAATACCAATGCTTTCAAAAAGAATTGAAAACATGTATGGTTTGTATGTAAGCAAAGTATAGTGGCTGAGAGCTGGGATGCCGGCACTCAATGACTTCGATGCAGAATCTCGGCTCTGCCATTTACTAGCTTGTGACCTTGAGACCCTCCACCTCAACTTCTGTGTGTCTGTTTCCTCATTGATCCAGTGGAGATAATAAAAGTACCCATACCTTAAGGTGGTTATAAGGAATAAATGAGTTACTATTTGTAAAGTGTATAGATTGATGTCTAACACATAGTAAGTGCTAAATAGTATCTGTTAAACAAAATTATACAATAAATAGAGCAACACAAGGCCTTTGTCCCATTATTACAATCACTAAATGCTCTAGGGGAAAAAATAGAAAATAGGCTTTTTGTTTTTGCTAGTGGCACCTCCTTCTTCCAGTCCCTTCTTCCTTTTTCTGTGTCCATCTCATGTCCTCTTTCCACGTTCCTACCAGGGTGTTAGCAGAGAATAACTGGTGATGCTTAAGGTGCCAATCTAAGCTTCCTTCTCAGAGGGGCCTTTGAATTTCCTCTGGAGACTGTGAAAGGCTGAAAAGCCCACAGAGCTTTAAGAAGTGAATCTCTAGCCCTGCAGCATCTGTGAGGAGTTGTATTTTCACATAAGGGGACCCCCTAGGCTTGGTCTGAACACTTCTAAGGCTGGCCCTGGGGAGCATAGTAATGCAAATTCATATCTTTGAGCTAAAAAATTAAATTTAAAAAATAAGCAGCCTCAAGTTTCTGCATTCTAGCATATGGCAATTGTGGCACTGTCTTTAAGTGAGTCATCTTAAGCCCAAGTTAGAAGCGGACATAATTTCCAGATGTCAAAAACAGTATTTTTCACTAAACCAAAAAGCAAGCAAGACGGAGTGCTGTTTTAAAAACTGCTTATTTTACTAGCTGTTAATGTTTACTCACTTCTGATTTTCCCAAGATTATCCCCTTGTAAACTGTGGCCTAAATGCATTTAAATTGCCTTTGAATATCCCAAGCAATCCTTACTACCATGGAAACAGAACCAAGGATATGCAAGATGACTCCTCTGGGGCATAATTTGGTGCTCTAGATACTTTTGATTGGTTGCTCCCTGCTCTGTCACCTCTTCCCTGAAATGTAATCATGTTGGTTGGATTTATTTTTATTATCCACAGGAGCACATAATTCACCAAGTAGAGAAAATACCATTCATTCATCAATGTCCTTCCAAAGAGACATGGGAAGCATTAGTGAGCAAATCTTTATGTGTCAGAAAACACAGGCGATTGCTCCAGAAGGATTTAGGCCTTTGCCCAACAGTCTAGAAGGTAACTTGCAACTTTGAAAATTTTATTGGTGTAGGAGAAAGGACTGTAGATTGGTGCCCCAAAGAATGCTGCCTAATGCCCTGGCTCTGGAGAAGCGGGTAGTTGTACACTTCTATGTAAATGGTGTACGAAATAGTAACAATAAGGGACCAAAACAGAAATATCTAATTCCTGGCTTTGTTGTTAAGATATTTATAACCTTGATAAAATTGCTTAGCTGTGTGTGTGTGTATGTGTGTGTGTGTGTGTGTATGTATGTAAAATGGTCATTTGTAGAGTGGAGTGCAGAAATAGGGCTTGGGTGCAGTTTGAGGTCAGCGTTTGTAAACTAATGAAACCTTTGGATGAAGGATCTAGGCATAAAGAACAAATAGTATTTCCCTTGCCTATCTCATCAATCCACGATGAAGATGAGAGAAAAATGTCAAGGTCAAGTCTGTTGCTCTTATTTAAAAAATACCATCTGAGACGAGAGCATCTATCTTAGCCACTCGAAGGCATGATGTCCTTATGCTTCCTACAAAACTCAATTCATGACATGTGTGCAGGCACAAAACAAACAAATACTTGTGATTTTTGGATTCATATTTCCTTCTCTTTTGGGAGTGCCTTGAAATTCTCTGGGCATATGTCAATGCATGGATCAGAGACCAGGTGCTTCTTAGAATAAACAATATCACAGTAATGAAAAGATGCAAAGGCCAGAGTTGGACAGCCGAGTCTACCTGACCTTCTTTCTGCACAGAAATGATGGTGGCATTTAGATGTTGGTAAATGTTGAAAAATAAAAACATTGACAACCAAATTTAAGCTCTATAGTACAGAAAAGTTTCTGTATATCCATAAGAAATATGTTAATAAATATATTTACAGATATTTCTAACAGAAAAATTGGTGAGGAAGGTTGACTGATAGTTTATGTAAATGAATATAAAATTAGTTCATAAAAACTTGAGGGGAAATTTAATTAGTAATCGGGAAAATGAAAAAAATACTATTTTATATCTGATTAGCAAAAACAATTTGTTTAATGCTAGCAGAATTACGGAAAGTCAGGTAGACATATGTCACGTCTGTAGCCAACAGCATCTTTTGAACAATGTTCTTATATTTCGAGAAGTTCTTATGAGTTCTGCCTCTTATGGAAAAATAAATAACTTATTTTCCCAACCTGCTATGCAACGGAGATGTAGACATGTAACCTAGGCTCTACCAGTGAAATATAGCCAATTAAGATTTTGTTAGAGAAGAGGGAAGAGGGAGGACTCAGATGCTGCACAGAATTTATTTTCTGATGGAAATGACAGCAGAGTTTCTGGCACCAGCCAGGGCCCAGACTCAGTAGATGAGCTGTGGTGGTGTCTCCTGATGACAGCAGCATTGTTTTCTCCAAAGCAGTCCTGGAGGGTGATGTGAGCACCCTTCATGGCTGTGTAGTCTTACTCTCTGGACTTATGGAAGGACCAATTAATTCCCTAGTTTTCAACTAAGGACATTGGTTAAATACAGTATGTTCATTTGTATATCCTGGGTGCAAATATAAATAGGACTGTCACTTTTGTAAAGTGTTTAGTATTGTATACCAAGGTCCAAAAAAAATTATCTTGCACTTATTAAGCCTTCTTATAAAAATTTATGCCAAGGAAATCGTCCAAAGAAGAAAAATGGCACCATGAATGGACAACTTAAAATTTTAAAGGATTAGAAACAACCAGCTAAATGTTGTATTTTTAGTTGAGATGGGGTTTCATCCTATTGGCCAGGCTGGTCTCAAACTCCTGACCTCAGGTGATCCACCTGCCTAGGCTTCTCAAAGTGCTAGGAGTACAGGTGTGAGCCACTGCGACCAGCCTATAGTTTATTTTTTAAAAACAAAAAGAGGAGACTCTAACAAAAAGATCTGTATGTTAGGAGTTAGGCAGTGGAGAAATCACATTTCTAGAAACAAAAACACCCTTCAGGTCACTGAAGCGGGAGTTGAAGAAATTAGTTTAATATCTTGATCAATAAAATAGAGCCACCTCAGGGATTTGGTTGTCAATGAGGAGCAGGGTTCAGAAGTGCTACTTAATGAATAAATAAGATCTTTTGAATTCCTCCATGGGAGGTCTAGACCACTGGTAATTGTGCCTTTGAGAGGCTGCAGGGCAGTGTAAAGGAGAGCTCTATAGGTTGTGGAGGCGGATGCATGGGAAGGAGTCCTCTCTTAGTTGATGCGTGTATCCTGTCCTTTTCATCTGTATCTTCTGCCTCTTCATCTCATGCAGTATTGACTGAGAAACTCAAGAGGGAGGCATGGACCTGCCAGTAGAGAAGTTAAGGTTACAGTTTGGGTTATCCATCATTGTCATAAAGTCATGAATACAGGCATGTTTATTAACTGGCCAATCCACACTGGGCATGGTGGCCCACGACGGGGCTCTGAAATGAAGGGGAAAAGCATTTCAGGGACTGTTAGATTGAAAGCAGGACTCCAACAATTTTAAACGGAACCCAGAACAGCAGACTAGTGAGGAGTGGAGAGTACTTACTACATTGTACTATGGCCAGGGAGGTCACCCGACTCACTCTCCTGCTTATAAACTGTTGCCCAGGAAAGTTTCAAGTGAAGTCTTATCAAGCCCTCTTCAAACTGACATGGACAGCAAAATACCTAGCAATTGTTTAGTTGATTGATCAACCTGGGGGGCCTGCTCCATACTAAACATTTTACCAAGAACCAAAAGATTGTGTTGATTACCTGTGAATTTGAAATCTATCATTTAAAGCTCAAGACCTGAGGCTTAAGTTTAGGTTGCGTTCCTGGTACATTATTAAACTGGAAACTTGGATAGAAACAAAAGAGATTACTTGGTGTTCTTGCAATGTAGTGCTGAGCTTAACTTTATATTGACTCCATTATTTTACAACTCTGTGGGGGTGGAAATGAACTTAAAAGTTCTCATCTGGTAGAGATACAGATAATTTCTTTCTGATAGAAGAGATAACCACAAATATTATAGTTATGGCCCTGTTGGACATTAACCAGTTCTGTATATAACCCAGCAATCTTATGCTAAACTGTCAAAGACACCTAGTTTCTCAAATGGTCTTTGGACAGGTTTGAAACTCAACTTGACATCCATATGCTAAAAAAAAGGCCTTTCCTCTGTGAAAGATCATGTGACTAACAAAGAATGTGAGGAAGATAAACAGGCAAGCTACAGACTGAGAGAAAATATTTGCACATATCCAACAAATTAAAACTCAAAACCTAATGCTGAAAAACTATAAATAAACTATTCAGTTAGAACATAGACCAAAAACATGAACATACATTTCACTGAAGATGGTAAATAATCCCGTAAAAAGATGTTTAACATCACTAGCTATCAGGGAAATTAAAATAAAACCGCAATGAAAAATTGCTCTATATCTACCAGAAGGGGAAAATTTTAAAAAAATAATAATAACAGCACCAAATGCTGGGGAGAAATGAAGAGAAAATGAATCACTCATGCATTGTTGGTGGGAATATAAAATTGTATAGTCACTTTGGAAAACACTTTGGTAGTTTCTCTAAAAACTATACACACAGATACCCATATGACCCAGCAACTGTACACCTAAGCATTTATCCCAGAGAACTGAACTTATACTCACACCAAATGCTGTACACAAATGTTATTCATAGTAGCCAAAACTTGAAATAGTCCAGAGGCCTTTCAGTGGATGAATGGTTAAATAAATGGTGACATATCTATACCATGAGATATTACTTAGCATTAAAAGAAACAAACTATTGATATGTGCAACCATGTGGATGAATATTCAGGGAATTATAATGCATGGAGGGAAAGGCCAATCCTAAAGGGTTATGTACTATATGATTCTACTGTATTCTTTAACAACAGTTCAGTGTTAACATTTAACATTCTAATATTTAACATATTTTACCGTTTTGAGCATTTAATATTCCTTCATATAACATTCAATATTTAAAATTATTTAACAAATTTAAGCATATATTTAACATAAAATTTCAAAAATGGAGAACAGACTAGTGGTTTCCACAGTTAAGAACCGGAGTTGGAAAGTGGGACAAGGGGGAGGAGAAAGGCAGAGTAAGATGGCCAAATACAACTTTCCAGTAATCATCCCCTCAGCAGGAACATCAAATTGAATAACTACCCACAGAAGAAAGCACCTTCATAAGAACCAAAAATCAAGTGAATAATCACAGTACCTGGTTTTAATACCATATCAAGGAAAGAGTCATTGAAGAGGGGATGAAAGACAGTCTTGAATTAAAAACACCACCCTTCCCTAATCCTCAGCAGTGGCTACATAGTGCTGAGAGAGAAGCTGTGCATTTGGGGGAGGGAGAACAAAGTGATTGTGGGATTTTGCATTGGAACTCAGTGCTGCTCTGTCACAGAGGAAAGCAACACGAGGCAGAATTCTCTTGGAGCCGATGTAGGGAGTATTCAGACCAGCCTCAGCCAGAGGAGAGTCGCCCATCCCAACAGTTGGAATCTGAGTTCCAGCAAGCTCTGCCACCATGAATTAAAATACTCTGGGGTCCTAAATAAACTTAAAAGGCAGTCTGTCACAAGGACTACAATTTCTGGGCAAATCTTGTTGCTGTGCTGGGCTTGAAGTCAATGGTCTGGGGGTGCATATGACCCAGTGAGACAGCAGCCAGGGTGGCCAAGGGAGTGCTCACCCCACCCTTCCCCCAACCCCAGGCATTGCAGCTTGCAAATCCAGGAAAGATTCTTTCCTTTTGCATAAGTAGAAGAGAGAGTAAAGAGGACTTTGTCTTGCAACTTGGATACCAGCTCAGCCACAGAAGAATAGGGCACCAGACAGAGTCCTGACACCTCTATTGCAGGCTCTAGCTCTTAGAAGACCATTCTAGACACATTCTGGGCCAAAAGGAAACCTGCTATTTTGAAGAGAAGGACCCAGTTCTGGCAGGATGGATCACCTGCTAACTAAAGAGCCCTTGGGCCCTGAATAATCAGCAGTGGTACCCAGGCAGTTCTCACTGTAGGCCTGGGGTGAGACTCGGAGCTGTGCTGGCTTCAGGTGTGACCCATCACATTCCCATGTGTGGTGCTCACAGGGACAGACTCATTCTCCTTGAGAAAAGGAGAGGGAATAACAAAGGGGTCTTTGTCTAGCAGCTTGGGTACCAGCTTGACCACAATGGAGTAGAGCACCCATAGGTTCCTGGGGCCCCAGATTCTAGGCTTTGGCTCCTGGACAGCATTTCCGCACCTGCCGTGGGCCAGAGGGTAGCCGAATGCCCTGAAGTGAGAGACCCAGGCCTGGCAGCATTCATCACAAGCTAACCAAAGAGCCCTTGGGCCTTGAGTGAATATTGGTGGTGGCCAGGCAGGACTCACCATGGGCCTGGGGTGATGGCAGCCATGGGGAAAGTCTCCTTCTAGATGAAGAAAAGGAGAGGAAAGAGTGCAAAAGACTTTGTCTTGTGGATTAGATGCCAGTTTGGCTTCAGTAGGATAAAGCACCAAGTAAATTCCAAAGTTCCTGACTCCATGCCATGGCTCCTAGATGGCATTTCTGAGCCCACCCTAGGCTGAAGGGTGGGAGCTCACTGACCTGAAAGCAAGGACACATACTTGACTGGACTCACCACCTGCTGACTGAAGAGCTCTTAAGCCGTGAGTGAACATTGGCAATAGCCAGGCTGTGGTTGCTGCAGGTGTTAGGTGAGACCCAGTGCTGTGCTAGCTTCAGGTCTGACCCAGATTGGTCCCAGCGGCAGTGGCCACAGAGAGGCTTGTGTCACACCTCTCTCAGCCTCAGGAAACTGAGCACAGACACAGAGAGACTCCATTTGTTTGGGGGAAAGTAAGGGAAAAGAGTAAGAGTCTCTACCTGGTAATCTAGGGAATTCTCTCAGATCTAACCCAAGACCACCAAGGCAGTACCTCCATAACTCTGGAAGAGTCATAACTTTACTGGGCTTGGGGGGAGCCCCCTAATGCAGATATAATTGCAGTGACTGAAGACTTACATCACAGTAGTCAATTCCCTTTGAATACTTGGAGAGCCTTTCCAAGAAGAATAGGTACCAACAAACCCAGACTGTGACGACTACAATAAATGCCTAACTTTTCAATGCCCAAACATTGACAAACATCCAGAAGCATCAAGACCATCCAGGAAGACATGACCTCACCAGATGAACTAAATAAGGCACCAATGACCAATCATAGAGTGACAGAGATATGTGATCTTTCAGATAGAGAATTCAAAATAGCTGTTTTGAGGGAGCTCAAAAAAATTCTAGTCTCATTATGTTGCCCAGGCTGGTCTCTAAACTGGACTCAAGCGATCCTCTCACCTCACGCCTGTAATCCCAGCACTTTGGGAGGCCAGGGGGGTGGATCACCTGAGGTCGGGAGTTCAAGACCAGCCTGATCAGCATGGAGAAACCCCATCTCTACCCAAAATACACAATTAGCTGGGTGTGGTGGCACGTGCCTGTAATCTCAGCTACTCGGGAGGCTGAGGCAGGAGAACCACTTGAACCCAGGAGGTGGAGGTTGCTATGAGCCAAGATAACGCCATTGTATTCTAGCCTGAGCAACAAGAGCAAAACTCAGTCTCAAAAAGAAAGAAAGAAAAGAAAGGAAGGAAGGAAGGAGGAATGAAGGAAGGAAAAAGAAAGAAAGAGAGAGAGAGAAAGAAGAAAGAAAGAAAATTTCAGGGAAACTCTCCAGGACATTGGTCGTGGCAAAGATTTCTTGCCCCCGGTCGCCCGGGGGCGGTTTGGGGGGGTTCTGAGTAATATCCCACCAGCACAGGCAACTGAAGCAAAAATAGACAAATGTGATAAAATTGCATAGAACTAAACACACACACACACATGCACACACACACACACACACATGAGTACAAGCAAGACTTGGGAAATCTGAATAAGGTCTACAGATTTTATCAATGCCAGTATCCTGGTTGTGATATCATAGTATAATTTTGCAAGATATAACCACTGGGAGAACTCACATAGTGGGTACACAGATCTCTCTGTTATTGTCTACAATTACATGTAAATCCATAATTGTCTCAATCAAAATTTTAACTAAAATGATAATACATGCTCTCTGTAGAAAACTATAAAAAATGAAGAAAATCAAAATAATCTTCAATTTCATCACTTAGAAATAAGCAACTGCAAAGACTTTGAAGTATATTCTTTCATTCCTTTAAGAATTTGTATTTTAAAATATTGGTAGTGAACTGTCTTATAAGCCAGTTTTTTTCACATTGTACATTCTGATAAGTTTTCCACATCATTAAATAAACTATTTTTTTTTTTTTTAGAGGCAGGGTCTAGCTCTGCCACCCAGGCTGGAATGCATTGGCACGATCATGGCTCACTGCAGCGTCAAACTCCTGGGTTTAGGAAATCCTTCTGCCTCAGCCTCCCAAGTATGAGAGTACAGGTATGCTCCACTGTGTCTGGCTTTTTTTTTTTTTTTTTTTTGGATAGAGATGGGGGTCTCACTGTGTTGCCTAGGTTGGTCTTGAACTCCTGGCCTAAAGCTCTCCTCCTATTTTGGCCTCCCAAATTGGAGGGATTACAGGCGTGAGCCACCACTCCCAGCCAAAAACGTAGTTTTTAGTGACTGTATATTATTCCTTCATATGGAAAATCCAATGTATTTACTCAATCCTTTGTTTTGTTCTGTTTTTCCCTACTATGAGAAATGTTCAGTGAGTATCTTTATAGATAAGCCTTTGGCCACATTCCTGATTATTTCCCTCAGACAAATTTTAAGAATTGGAATTACTATTCGAAGGCTATAAGCATTTTTAAGACTTTTGACATATCACTAAAATACTATAAAGAAATGTTGTAGTAAAATACACTCCTATTAATAGTATCTGAAAATATCCATTTACAGATATCTCTCATAAATCATGGGGATTATAATTTACTAAACGCTGTAAATTTGTTAAGAGGGGTAAAGTATTTCATTTTTAAACTGCATTCCTTTAAATATTAATCTAACTGAATTTTTTTTTAATTTTGGTCATTGAATGTCTTTTGGGAATTTACTTTCCATGTCCTTTTTCCATTTCTCTGTTTCAATGGGCATCATATTTTCTGACTGATTTATAAATGAGTTTTATCAAGTAATGCTCTTGACCCCATATGCAACTTTCCCCCCCCAGTTCTTTTTTTTAAATTTTTTTAATATACAGAATTTTAATAATTTTATATATTAAAGTATATTAAGCTGTTTGTTTATGGGTTCTCCTTTAATTTCAAGTTAAGTCCTTCCTTTCCCTGATACCTGATTATAGTTGGCTTTGTAATCTGTGCTTACTTTTCATCCTTTCATATTTTTATTTTGTTTTTACATTTAACCTTTATCCACTTTTAACTTATTTTGGTATCCACCTGTAACATATATATCTATATATAAAACAGATCTCATAACTTCTCCAAATTTTTCACCATTTGTCTCACCACTATTTTTTGGGTGGCTCAACTTTTCTTCCCAAATTTAAAATGTCAATCTTGTCAGTACTAAATTCATGTGTGTGTTTGGGGTTGCTTTTAGAGATTTATATTCTGTTCCATTTTTCTGTTTAATGTTGCTACAGTCTCATTTTATTTCACTGATGGTACTGATGGGTGGCATTAAACATAGTAATGCCTGGAAATGCAAATCTTCCTGTTATCATTGTTCTTTTAAGTTTCCCTGACTCTTCTCACCGATATATTTGACATATTTTTTTGCTGACTTGATCAGCCAACAAAATATTTCTGTAGCTGTGATGTATACCTTCATTTCATCAACTGCTAATTACATGAGGGGCATCTATTGGGTGCTTACTTTATGCCAGGCACTGTTCTAAATGTTTTATATGCATCAACTCATTTAATGCTGGCAGCAACCCTGTAAGGTGAGTACCTTTATTGCCTAGGTTTTATGAAAGAGGAAACGCAAGTATAGAGAGGAAAGGTTAATTTGCCCAAGATCACACAGCTGGCGTGTGGCTAAGCTACCTGTTACATGTAAATCAGACTGCTCACTCAACCCAGGCAATCTGATTCCAGAGCTCACTGTCTCTCAAACAGTATGGGTTAATATTATCTAGACTCTTTGCTTTAAACTGGAGATACTGTAATTTAATAATCCTTTGAGATGCCACAATGACTACAAACACTGTTCAAATCAGCTTTTTACACACATTCTATAGCAATATAATACTGTTCCCCTTTAAAGTACTGAAGGATGAAATTTTCTTCAAATTATAAAATACTACTAAGAGTGTTAAATTCCAACAAAGAAGAAAAAAAAAACAACAGAGGCAGCAAACTATTGCCAGAAGAGCCCTGGATTGAGCAACAGGGGAACAAAAGTTTTAGTCCTTGTTTTGTTGCTAACTTCCTGCCTCCACCCCAACTCCAGCCCATACACCCACCCAAAATATTGTCCTTATTAGTCTGTAACCCTGCCTAAATTACACTATTACAGATTCAGTCCTCCAGGTTAACTCTCTTTCTGAGATGTGAATAGCCCTGGTGACATACTACTTGTCAGAGTATTGATTATTTGCGGTGTTTTGAGATTTTAATTCCTCTTAACCAGGAAACTTGCCCTGCCATGATAGAAGTTGTCATGGTTCAACAGGGAGCTGGGAATAGAAAGCAATGTTATTCTGGAGCCTGAAAGGCTGTGAGAGGTATGTGTGGTGAGGGACCACAGCTGACAGAAACAGGCTATGGGGAGTGGCTGGAGTATCTCAGGTGACAGAGAATGGTGAGAGGGGAAGCTGAGCAGGGGAAGATGATCCTGTGGAGGGAATGTGGGTAGAGCCTACTCTACTTGAAGTTTTCCCAGGGCTTGTGCTGGGCGCAGCCAAGGATTCTAAAAGGAGGTCTTCCTCTGGGGATCAGGAAGGGAGGGAGGGGAATACGAAAAGAGTCTGCCCCCTTGACATTCACCCAGAGTCTCCGCGAGTCATTGGAAAAGATGCATGAGAAGCTGTATCTAAGGGCCTGCAAACATGTACACACAACACCATAAAAGGAGAGAGCTTTTTAGGCTTTCCTCAAATCATCAGGCTTGTGAATTTCCTTAACAAAAATCTCAAAACATCATGTCTCTACCAAACCTTTGCCTATTTGTCATTGCCACAGCGATGCTGACCTTGAATTCCAGTACCAGGGGGAAAAAGATGTGTGTGTGATGGGGGAGGAGGGCAGTAGTATCACCTTTTATGTAAATTCTTACTTGCTCACACAAATACTTTCGTTTCTTTTTGTTTTATGGGGGTGTAGGTGGAAAAGTTTCCGTGTTTTTACTGATTATAAAAGCAATGAATGCCTACTGTAAAAAAGAATCAATGGCACGAAGAAGAGAGAATGTGTCACCCTACCACGTTGTGTGTCTCTCCAGATTTTTTTTTTCAAAAATGGGATCACATTGTTCTGCAATTGGCATTTTAACTTAACATGTATTGTGGACACGTCTTTGTGTCAATAAATGTAGTATTCCCTCTTATTTATTAATGGCTCTATAGTATTCCATTATATTTATGTACCATAATTTATTCAACAAACCCAGCTGATAAACATTTAGGTCATGATAACTTTTTATTATACATCGTCTTTGTATTAATTGCATCATAATTTCCAAAGGGAAGAGAACTAAATGACACACGTATAAAATTTTAATATACATTTTCCTATTTCTACTGTTTGTTTATATCTTTTGCCATGTCTTTTGCTGGTATCCAGCTCTTGTTTAGAAACCTTTTAAACCTGTCCTTCGTTCTTTGTTTCACTTCACAATTGGTAGAATGTAGGGAGCTCAAAGATTCTCAAATTTGGGGCATCATGTATTCTTTAGATCTTAAATAAATCTTTCTAGGAGCAGCAGACATCAAGCTATGGCAAGCTACTGGCAAATGAAAATTCTATGTGAAAAGAGTACCTCAACAAAGGAATGAAGTTCTGTTTTCCTCAGTGTTCTGTCATATAATTACATTTTCATTATGATTGTTCTGGTAAAAATGAGTCAGGGAGAAAAGTGTGCTGATTTAGGCTTGATTACCTAGGATCACATGAGAGTACCTGGGAAGGAGTTGCTGAGATCAATGACTACCCTTTGAACCAAACAATGTATAAAAAGATCAAAGTCTTGGGTGTAATCTCTTCCTGGGCCACTGAGCTGCATTTTTCTCCCTCAGCACATATTGTTCCCTGCCAGGATTAATAAATGAGAGCTGAGGTTATGAGAAGCCTAACCAAGACCATGTGCATGACACCAGGGCAGATCTATTGGCACCACTCAAAGGGCGGAGCCCAGCGTCTGAGCAGATTAGAACACATTACACTTAGTTCAGACTGCAGGCTGCACTGAGAATCGGGCCACAGTGCCTATTGGCAGATCAATGGGAGAACAAATAAAGAGAAAGAAAGAAATAGAAAATGTGATGACTCAGGGCAGGAAGGCCTTCCAAATCTCCCCAGCTGGGGTCATGGTCATCTGTGACAAGGTTGGGGTGTCACTGCTGAAGAAAGCATAAATTTAACTGGTAGGAACCAAGTAAAATATGTGCCCAACATCGACTGAGTCTTTTCTCTTCCTCAGCAGACATTGCGCTTGTATCCTGTGGGCTTTCCACAGAATTCCTGTCAGGGACTTTCTTAGACCTCCTCCAATCCCCCAGTGAGTCTCTAATTCCATACACCTTTGTCCTCTTGTGCTCTCTCTCTCTCCTTCCCCTGTTTCTCTTGCTTCTTCCCTTTCCTTCCTTCATTCCCCCCATCCCAATTGCTGGAAATCCACTGGCAAATGAGACCTATATTACTTCTTTCTTTGAATGCCTTCTCCATTGCCTACAAACTGTCTGAAGTATTACTTCCTTCAACTATGTTGTAGTTAAACTTTCATATCTATTCACTTTTTCACTCTGTTGTTTCTCAGTGAGGTTTCAAAGATTAGAAGGTGGCTAGAATGTATGTGTATGAGTGTGTGTGTGTGTGGAGAGAGAGAGAGAGAGAGAATGAGTGCATGTGTGTACAGGAACCATCTGCTTTACACAATATAGATGGGAACTTCCCTATGACTTGAAATGGGACCTGAGGCTCTAGGGTAGGGGTTCTCAACCCTGGCTGCTCATTAGAATCACTCGAGCAGTTTTTAAAAATCCCCATGCTCAGACTGAATCCCACACCAATTAAATCAGAATCTCTGGGTGTGGGACCTAGAATCAGTCCTTTTTAACATTTCCATAGCAATTCCAGGGTGCAGGCAAGTCGAAAGCCTTTTCTCTAGAAGTTGTTAATGTATTAGTTAACCTGCTAGATAGAATTAACTACCTCCCACTCATTGTTATCATTATCAGGTGGGAGACCTGATAGTTTACACCAAAGCCCCCACCAGTAGAAATGTGGCAAAATTCTGACACTGCCAGATCTGAACCAGTGGCTTTCTTAGCCCCAGGCAAAGCATCTTGCCAATGTAAACATAATTCTGTTAGACAGCTGGATTTTACCGCCAGTGCTGTGAACAGCTCATTCCCTGCTAATGTGGAAAGGTCTTGTGTCACAGAAGTCACATGGACCCCTTGGGCTATCAGGGCTCTCTCCACTGTCTAGATTCTCGTGTCACAAATTGTATGTGTGCATGCGTGTATGTGTGTGTGCATACATGTATGTGTGTGTGATGGGGGAGGAGGGCAGTAGTATCACCTTTTATGTAAATTCTTGCTTGCTCACACAAATACTTTTCGTTTCTTTTTGTTTTATGGGGGTGTAGCTGGAAAAGTTTCCATGTTTTTACTGATTATAAAAGCAATGAATGCTTAGTGTAAAAAAATAACCAATGGCACAAAAAAGAGAAATATGTCACCCTACCACGTTGTGTGTGTGTGCACACATGTGTGTTTTCATGTTCTTTCTTTTCAAAGTGGTTATTACCAAATTTGACAGGAAAAAAGGAAAAGGTGATGGACTGTGGCCATGTAGTCTTATCTGTTTCTCACCAAATAAAAAATCAGCTCAATATAGGTTAAATACTTAAATGTAAGACCTGAAACTTTAAAAATATTAGAAGAATACCTAGAGAAAACTCTTCTGAACATTAGTCTAGCCAAAGAATTCATGACTAAGACCTCCAAAGCACAGGCAACAAAAACAAAAATAGGCAAATCAGACTTAAACTAAAAAGTTTACATTTCTTCTGCACAGCAAAAGAAATAATCAACAAAATGAACAGATGACTTGCAGAATGGGAGAAAATATTTGCAAACTATTCATATGACAGGGGACTAATATCCAGAATTTACAAGGAACTCAAACAACTCAATAACAAAAAATACAAATAATTCCATTAAAAAGTAGGCAAAGGGCATGGACAGACATTTTAAAAACAAATCATAAATGTAAGCATCCCATTTGCCATTGTATTAGTCTATCTTCATGCTGTTGATAAAGACATATCTGAGACTGGGTAATTTATAAAGAAAAAGAGGACTCACAGTTCCACATGGCTGAGGAGGCCTCATAATCATGGTGAAAGGCAAGGAGGAGCCAAGTCATGTCTCACATGGCAGCAGGCAAGAGAAAATAATGAGAGACAAGCGAAAGGTAAACCCCTTATAAAATCATCAGATCTTGTAAGACTTATTCACCACCATGAGAACAGTATGGGGGAACCACACCCATGATCTAATTATCTCCCATAGGGCCTCTCCCACAACATGTGGGAATTATGGGAGCTACAATTCAAGATGAAATTGGAGTGTGGACACAAACCATATCAGTCATCTATTACCTCTTCCTTCCAGCTTTCCTGCTTAGCTTTATTGGATTTTTTTTCTTTTTTTGACAGAGGGTCTCACTTTGTTGCCCAAGCTAGAGTGCAGTGATGTCATCATGGCTTACTGCAATCTCAAACTCCTGGGCTCAAGCTATCCTCCCACCTCAGCCTCCCAAGCAACTGGGACTACAAGTGCATGCCACCATGCCCAGCTATTTTTTCTTTTTGGTAGAGATGGAGGTATTGCTATAATTCCCAAGCTGGTTTTAAACTCCTGGCTCAAATGATCTTCCTGCCTCAGCCTCCCAAACTGCTGGGATTACAGGCATGAGCCACTGTGCCTGGCTCAGGCTTTCCACTGTTTTGCCATCATGCCCTTTTGCCTTCCCTTCTCCCATACCAGCTTAGATTCCTGAGCCCATCATTACAATCATCCTATCGCAAATATACTAGGCTTAATTGTCTTTTTCTCCTTTCATAGCATCTGCCTGCAGAACCCCAGTCCTCCCCTGTGTCAGTGCCTGAGCAGCTGAGCGTGGCCGTAAAAATCACAAAACCAATCCGGATTTGTATCACAATAAAATCTTAATTATAGATATCAGCAGGTGGTCTACATGGCCCAGCAATCTTACCTTTGTTCTCTAGAAAGCTCGAGCTCATATTCTCTGCCACTGCTATTTCTCTGACTTGCCCTCTGAAGAATACCTATTGCAGATATTGGAGAAATCTTTGTTTACAGAATCCTAATTTTATTTGAGTGATGCAGAATCAAGTTTGAGCTAAACCAGCAGTTTTTGACCTGTGTTATGTGAATTCACAGAGGAGCACAAAGACTTTCCAAGGGAATATGGGCACAGATACTCAACTACCTTTTAAAAAATTTAAAACAATTTTGTACATTTTTATAAACCAATCGACCTGAAAATGCACCTACCAGGTTTTGGTTCTTATCTTCCTTTTCACAATTGCCCTTTTCCACTTTACGGAAGAAATTTATACATTCCCCCGCTCCTCCTTTTTTTTTTTTGAGATGGAGTCTTGCTCTGTCACCAGGCTGGAGTGCAGTGGCTGGATCTTGGTTCACTGCAACATCTACCCCCTGGTTTCAAGCAATTCTCCTGCTTCAGCCTCCCAAGTAGTTGGGACTACAGGCGCGCGCCACCACACCCAGCTATTTTTTTTTGTATTTTTAATAGAGATGGGGATTCACCATGTTAGCCAGCATGGTCTCGATCTCCTGACCTCATGATCCGCCTGCCTCAGCCTCCCAAAGTGCTGGGATTACAGGCGTGAGCCACCCTGCCCGGCCACATTTCCCCCTTCTTAAGTCTTACTGTGGTGCATTGTACATTAATGTAAAGCTCTGATGAACTAAATCAAGGGTGTGGGGGTGTGTGTGTGTGTGTGTGTGTGTGTGTGTATAACAGAGTCTCACTCTGTCACCCAGGCTGGAGGGCTGGAGTGCAATGGCGTGATCTTGGCTCACTACACCCTTTACTTTTTCACCTCAGCCTCCTGAATAGCTGAGATCACAGGCATGTGTCACCACGACTGGCTAATTGTTTGTATTTTTGGGTATACATGGGGTTTCCCATGTTGCTCAGGCTGGTCTTGAACTCCTGAGTGCAAGTGATCTGCCCACCTCAGCCTCCCTATGTGTTGGGATTACAGACATGAGGCACTGCACTTGGCCTAAATCAAGGGATATTTCTAACTATTGATATCAGAGAAGAATTTTGAAAATTAGGCATCTCCTTCCATATTTTTAACTCAACATCTAAATACTTTTATCAGAAGTTTGAATGGTTAATAAAAAGATAATTACTGATAAAATTTAAATTACTATTAAATAATAAAACTCTTGCACCACTCTTTCAAATGTAGCTAGTGGAACACAAATACTACAGTGATTTAGTACACACTATTATTCATCTAAAAAATAAACAGTTTCTTCTTTAACAATTGGATACGTCATCCATTATTTTTCTTGTTGAACAATTTGTTTCAGTAAGGATCATCTTGATGTAGCAGGGAGAGCTCATGCATGAGTTAATCTATGTGCTCTGTAAGTCCAGCAGCACTTTTTAAGTGCTTTGTTCACCTAGATATGCTCAATGACCAGAGAAACATCTAAACTCTAAGTTCAGCACTACTCTCTGAACTTTTAAGCACGTGCAGCAAAAATTCAGCATGCTTTTTGGGCCACCCACCCTGTGTTCAGCCCCACTGCTTGGCCTGGGCATAGCCACCAATTTCCCGACTGTAATGTCAGAATGGTATACACTGCTTCTGCAAAGTGACATCTTTCAGATACTTGGTGGCTTTTCATATATGCATACCCTTGATAGACTGGGCAGCTTCATGAGTGTTTTGAAAGTGAACACAAAGATTTGGACCTCTTGATTTGCATAATTTTGTGGGATTTTCTGGGTCAAGTGGATAGTGAACTATTTTCACAGATCACCTCAGGTCATTCAGGGGAAGAGCAGTCTCATCATATTTCACTTCTTAACAGTACTTGACATTGTTAACTACTAACCAATTATCAAATCACTCTCTTCCTTTGGCCCCTATGAGACCATGCACTCTAAGTTTCCTACCACCCCTGTGGCCTTAGACTCCTGTTTTGATTCCTTCTTCTCAAGACACATCGGAATGTTGGGGCTCCTCATGGCACTGTCCTGAGCTCAGTCCTTTTCTCGTGCTCTGTTTTGTCATTCCGGGATGATCTCATTTACATAGGCTGCTGATTTAAATATATATCTCTAATCTAGTCTCCTTGTGGAACTCTAGGTTTGCATTGCTAATTGATAACCTGAATTCTCTATTTGGAGGTTTCACGGGCATCTCAGATTTAAGATTTGCAAAACCAAATTCTTAATCCTTGCCTGCTCAAATGTGCTTTCCTTTGGTCTTCTACATCAATAAATAACATCTTCATCTATGCAGATGCTCTAGCATGAATACTGGTTGTGTCAGCCTTGACATAGCCCTTACTTTCAATATTGCCTCCCTCCTTCAACCCCACCTTCAATCCTAAGCCATCACTGAGTCCCATAGATCTATCTCTCTAAAATAGTCCCTGTAATCCACTTCTCTTTATTTCCACTCTCACCACAATCCAAGCCACCAGACTTTTGCAATAGCTTCTTAACTGGTTCCTCCATGAATTTTCTTTTTTTTTTCTTTTTTTTTTCTTTCTCTTTCTTTCTTTCTTTCTTTCTTTCTTTCTTCTTTTTCTTTTTGAAACAGGGTCTTGCTTTGTCAGCAAGGTTGGGGTAGAGTGGCATGCTCATAACTCACTGTAGCCTCAAACTTCTGGACTCTAATAATCCTCCTGCCTCAGCGTCTGGAGTAGGGGGACTACAGGTTCATGCCATCACACCCAGGTAATATTTTAAATTTTTTTTATAGAGACAGGGTCTCACTATGTTGACCAGGCTGGTCTCGAAGTCCTGGGCTCAAATGATCCTCCCACCTCTGCCTCCCAAAGTGCTGAGATTACAGGCATGAGCCACTGTATCTGTCCCCCTCAATCCTTTTTCTAATCCATTCTTCACATAGGAGCCAGGGCAATGGTTCAAAAGATAAATTTGATTGTGTTATTTCCCAGCTTAAAACCCCTCAATGACTACCCCCTGCACTTGGATAAATAAAAATTCTCCATCCTTAATATTGCCTACAAAACATTGCACAATGTATCTCCCACAGTCTATCCCAATCTTATGACATGTCTCTCTCCTTGTCTATCCACGGTGTATCCCAATCTTATGACATGTCTCTCTCCTTGCTCTATCCACAGTGTATCCCAATCTTATGACATGTCTCTCTCCTTGGCTATGGCCCTACCACATTAGCCTTCTTCAGTTCCTGGAGGGTGCCAAGGTTTTGCTTACTCAAGGCCTGCTCAGTGTCCAATACTCTTTGCCAGGCTTTACCCTCTGGTCTATATTTAAGTGTCATTTCCTCAAAAGTCCTTTTCTAACCTCCCAATCCAAGTCATACCCCATTTTGATACACAAAGTTTATCATTAGCCACACACATTTCCCCCACTTCTTTGCTATTTCAAACAGTGCTGCTATAAACATTTTGTGTATGTGTGCGAGTTTCTGGGGCAGTGCTTTTCAAACTGTGGGTCCCAATTTGCTGGTGAACTAGTAATATCAGTTTTTAAGAAAAGAAGAAGGAAAAAAGAAATTGAAGAAGATAGAATAAAAATACTAGAGCTATCGCATGTAACAAGCTTTAGCTTTGTTTTATGAAATTTTTATTTCAGGGTGTGTTTGTGTGAATTGGATCACAAGGTAAAATGGATTTATTACTGCAGGTCAAAGTAGAAGAAGGTTGGGAAGCTACTATTTCAGGGTATATTTTAGGGATGGATATCTTAGATCATGGCCTTTGATTAAAAATTCAAACACAAATATAGAAAATTAAAAGGGCCAAGAATATATTATACATATCAATATTATATATTTATACATATATATATTGCACTTTGCTCTTGGTTTATTCATGCTAGTTTCCATAAACTTTTGTTCACATTAAAGGCACTTTTTTAAGGGGAAGATTCTTAGAGTAAATGATCTTACAAATATTTTATAAGGGGTGAGTTATTTATGTAGAAATCAGTGTTGTTTAAGCACGCAGAGCAGTGACAGAAACCAGGAGGTCTGAAGTTTTTGGAAGCATCCTCTTTTCATAACTTTCTACATCACCAATTTACATTACAGCTAGAAATAAATCCTCCATGTTTATTTAAACACTACGAGTGCAGAACACATTTATTTTATTGTATAAAACTCTACTGGAAAAATCCTGGCTGCTTAGGATAGTAATCCCCAATCCATGGACAAAATGCCATCTCCATGTGCTGTTTTCTATTCTCGGTCCATTTGGTGCTGCCCTTTAACCTACCTTTACTGCACAGCAAAGATCTGTAACAGAGCTAACCCTACCCAGCCAGAGCAGACAGCTGCCTCTGTGGAGAAGTTGAAGGGAACTGAAGGGCAATCTACCCAGAAGCATCGCCCTGCTACCTGACTTTTCACCGTTAGAGTGACTTGTTTTATATCAACCAGATGACCCTTGTTAAAATACAAACATCTTAGGTAAAGGGAGGAAGTCACATTTTTAAACCATTATCCATTAGCTAGTAAATTGGTTTATTGGATCAGTTTTAAAAGCAGGATCAGGATCTTGAATGAGTGAGATGAAAATAATTTACATGCTAAGCCGAAGAAAAGCGGAAGGCAACAACAGCACCTTTAGTTGAGAGGGCAGTCTGAGTTTCCCTGCTGAACTCGGAGAAAGAAGAACTAGAGACAAACTCTCCCTGCTTAGCAATTTGCCCTGCCTGTAAATACTGATTCTGTTATGGTGGCGCCATCTTGGAAGTATCATGAATCACAGCAGTCAACCTTTCAGCTCTGTTCTATTCAACCTCATTCACATGCTCCATCCATTTGTGAGGCATCAGGTGTTGTTCCATCCTTGCATTCAAATATGGCTTCTCAGAAGTCAGTGTTTGGAACATAGAAATCATCAGGTTTGCATACCCATCTGGTTTATGTGTTGCCCTTTTATTTCTATTTTAATTATATTTAGGATTGCCCTGATCCTTCTTTTAGCCGTTTTTGTTTTTTCAATCAACTCCAAATAGAGATTCCACTTGAGCAAAACCAGTACTGCCTTGTAGCCCAAGCCAGAAATGAAAAGAGGAATGCTGGATTTAAAAAGCAATAAAAGAAAACAAATCCAGACAGGGAACAGGTCTTTTTCTTGGGACACATCAACCTTACATCACATTGTCAAAGTCAGTTTTTATTGAAGAAGATAAACAACAAATTTTTTTAGATGAAATCCCTCCATAGCTGATGTAAGAAAAAGGTCTTTTGGTAAAAATAGCAGTAATGACAACTCAGGTCCAGGTTTAGATTGCTGCGCCAAGATTCAGTTGTGGGGGTGAGTTGGGAACAGGCCACCTGCCTCATGTATTCAAGTGGATTTTGCTCCCAGAAGCCTAGGGGCTCTACATTTGGGGTCAGGCTGAAGACAGGCAGAGTTCCTTGCCTTTAGAGCCTGGAACTTCTTCTACTTCCCCATCTCCCACTCTCTGGCTAAGTTTTGATTAAACTTGTTCACAGAGAGATATAAATGACAAAGGAGGTTCCTTGTTTGGTGTTAAACCTCCTCCCATTAGAAATTCATAATGCACATTAGCATATTAAGATGCTGAGAAGTTCTAATGAGAAGAAACCTATCTAACTTTGTTTTACCCAAAGTGTCCAATTTGACCATGGACCTCTTTTTGACCTCAGAATAAGTACTAACATTTTGGGGGAGCACTAGCATTGTGACAACTGTACTCCTTTCAGTTAAATGATTGCATCTCTCATTCATTCATTCTTTCAACAAATAGTTACTGCGACCTAGTATGTACCAGGCACTGGTGGGTAAAACAGGCACCTTCATGAGGTTTACATTACTTAATGTTTGTCTCAGCCACAGTTTGTTGTATAATTAATTAACAAAAATCATTACAATAATTGCGCAAGTGAGGACAAAGCTGACCCAGGGGGAGCCGTTAAAGGTTCTCTTCCAGGTGACTGAGGAGACCTGGAAGCCTGATGCTAACTGGATGAACAGAGTGGAGGCCTGAGGGGAACAGCATTCTAGGAAGAGGGAACAGCAAAGATCATGGTTGTATTCAAGGAAGCAGAGTGCGGGCACCCTTCCTGTTTGAGCCCAAAGAGGTGCATAGAAGTCAGGTCATGTCAGAAAACTGTCAGGGAAGGATATGTTTGGGCCCAAGGGTCCTTTCTCAGTGTGGATGAAATCACAGCACATCTGTGTGTTGTGCATTTGCCAGGTCCCAGGTAGGGGCTGTGTCAGGTCACCACACAGATGGGCATTAGTGCCTTTGTTTTTCAGAGGAGGAAACAAAGGTCAGAGAAGCTTGTGGCCTGCCAAGACCATCGAGCTACTCAGGGCAGAATCAGGATTTAAACAAAAGTCTGTCTGAGTCCAAAGCCATGTGCCCAACTAACAAGCTGCTGAAGACTGCTGTCTGCTCAAAAGGTGTGCCATTACCCATTCCCTCCCCAAAGCACCTAGTTCCTGGCACTTCTGTGGGATTCCAGAGCCTGGTGGAGGGTGTAGGAGGGAAATGACAAACACAGGTGTCACGTTCATGTCAGAAAGTATAGCGGTAGGATCGAAAGGTTGCCTTTCTGAGTACCAAGTGTAGACACAATTTTCCTTTTCATGCTTTAAGCCAGACTGTTGTCCTACGTGCAGCAGGGAAAGCCAGAGCAGCTTTTGGAAGTCCTGGTTTCCTGGGGCTCTGAGTCCTGAGATGTGGCAGTGAACTTTAGATATCCCAGGAGCACAAGCCTGTGGCCCCCATGGGCCTCCGTGCCAGCACCCAGACCCCAGACTCTTGAGAAGTTCCAGGACCCCCAGGGAGACAGGTTGGTGATACCCAGGAGGCCTGAGAAATTCACAGCTGCCAAAGAGTGCTTGAGCTGGAGGTTGGAAGCCAGGAAGTTGGTTTCAAGGCCTTTTAGAAGCTCTAAGAGTCTGGCAGCCTGTTTCGTGTGCAGAGTGAAAGCACGTCCTCAAAAGCCCTAGACCTGCCCTACTTCCTCTCTGGACTTGCTTAAATATAGAGTAGCAGACAGGGCTAGAACCCCATTCTCCTGACATTCCCTGTACCATACACTCACGTGTGTGTGTACATGTGCATACATACAGGCATGTACACACACACACACACAACACACACTATTCTTACCATCTCCACACAAAACGTATTATAACTTGTCCCTGCATTTCAGAAATCCTGGAGTCTCTTATATCTGATAATGGTTCAAGGTGGGTATGTCCCAATGAAATGTCATTTTGGGGGCTGAAATAGCTCCCAGGGTACACTCTCAGGCTAACCAAGTGGATATTCACTGGCCTACACTGAGAGACTCAGGAGAGACAACTAATCTCAGTAGATCCTCCCTGCCCTTCAGAATATCACTGTCTCCAAAACAATCCCTTTGTAGGGCACAGGCTTTGAAAACCACATGTATATCGGAGTTTGATTCATGGCCTTGCTGTGTGACCCTGACAAGACATTCAGCCTCAGTTTCCACATCTACAAAATGAAGATCTAATTCCCTCTTCGTGGGGTTGTTCTGGCAACTATGTAAGCTCTTATAGGTAAGTAAAGCAGTTCACAGTGTCGGGCATGTGGTAAACTCTCAGTAAATAATAGCAGTCACATCTGTATTGATTGCCTAGCAGAAGTCAAGGGCTCAAGGTACATAAGCAGGTGGGACTAGCCAGGAAAACCTGCAGCAGTGTCACCTCTGGCTCTGGCCACTTCACCCCACCCCTTCCTTCCCTGATCTCCAATCAAATCTAAGCATCCTCAAATAAACTGACAAGTGGCCTAGGCTCTCTGCCATATCCTTGGGCCAGGGCATATCTACAGAATTGAGACCACATGGGGTAGTAGATCAGGAATTATCTTCACGGTAGTCCTGTCTTTATCTTTTCTTGGCTGTTTGATCTCAGGCAAATCATTTACACTCTGCATATCACTTTTCTCATTTATGAAATGAGAATAGTAATGACATCCTCCCTACAGGAAATTTGTGCAGATTAACGAGATAATGTGGAAAGGGTGTTAAGGGTATAGTTATGTCTTATGATGGAGAAAGAGGACTGATAGTTCAAAAGTGTAGCCTCTGCTGGAAATCTTCCAGTAACAATGAGTTCACAGAAAGGTGATTACATTGTTACTCAGTTATAATTGTTTAAAGTTTTCCCTTTACATTAAATGAGTATCTGTTCATTTCAACCTTGACATGTGGATTTCACAGGACAAGCTGCAGATCCCTAAATTAGAATTTCTGAGGGACAGGATCTGGGCTTGTAGAGTTAAGAGTCCCCACAGTTTTAACTGTGACAAGCCAAGGCTGCTCACCACTGGACTATGGACCAAGAATGACCTGGAGTTGGGGCAGAACTCTCCAGGGCTAACACTGACATGACCAAGTTCTACGGATGGCAGGGACAGAAACATAACCCGATTCAAACTGTAAGCTTAAATAGAAGTTTGGCTAAAGTGGTAAATGTCCCACTTAGGAAAGTTTATTAGGAAAGTCTCCAGATAGCTTAGACCTTCTGGATTTGTCTGACTTCTCCAGATGACCACACTTTAATTTATTCCTTCAGTTGTCACCCCAGGTATCTCCTAAGTGACTTGAGATGGAACAAGGAGAATGGCCACAGAATGGTTGGCTGAAGGATTAGAGAAGTTGTACATCTTCAGACACAGGGGCTGTCAATCAGTGTCAAACATAGTGAAGAGTGAGTGAGGAGACTTCCCTCCTGTGCCCACCCCCCCCACACCTTAACTGGTATATGCAAGTACTTGCACTAAAATGGGCACATTTTAAAGCAGAAAGAAACTTTAACCACTATTTAGTTTGTGAGTACCTAAGAGATTCAGCTCATAGGTCAAGAAAGTGTTTTGCCCTATAATGTGTTTTGTACAGTTAGTTATTTAAAACATAAAACGTAAGCAATACAATTATAAGGAAAATACACTGACTCCTATTACAACATTCTTTTTCCATGCTCTTCATCTTGGAACATATTTACATGTTGCCATTTTATATAAAATTATGTTATTTCCCCAAGGAGATTGGGAGCTCCTTGTTGCAGGGCTGCTCTATTTAGAAGTTACCATTCCAGCACCTTTTGCCACACTGTGACAAAACAACCCTGGGAAGCCCCCAAAAGTTTCTCTGGCTGCTTCCCAAGTTTCTTTCTGCTTACGAAGGTAACGTCCCACTCTCATTACCTAAGTGACAAGATATGTGGGTCTCTAGAGACAAGGCCCAGTGAGATCTACTTTCTTGTTTCCTTTTCCTTGCAGTGCAACATGTACACTGGCTGAAAAAAACACTGTTTTAAGAGGGTGAGTTAAACTACAGACAGTGTCTCTATTTACTCAATCGACCGGGTATAGATGTGGGGCAATAATAAGCACTATCTTGACTGCTACTGTGGGCAGGATCCTTCTCAGAGCAATCCTTTGAACCCAACCCTGTTTGTGAACTTATTTTGCTTCTGCCATTTTATTTTGAGATCCCCGATTTCTGAAGGAAGAAAGTTACTTCTGCCCAACACCTGAGTTTCTCTCCTTATAGCCACTGGAACCCAGCATTAACAAATTCCTTAAGTGTCAGTGTGGTGTCAGGCTGAAAATCAAGGCACTCGATATTATGCACTACCTTGACATCTTGTAAAATCTGGAGGTCTTTGAATGGTTTAACTGCAAGTTCCCCCTCCTCACTTTGCTCTTGTAGGTGAGGGCTCCTATCTAAACAACCTTTGTTAAAGTGACCAAGAACAGTTCCTGCCTTTCCCTGAGTAGTGGGTTTTAGTTCACAGTATTCAAACAAGCCAATTACATCCTCCTGTGGAAATCTACCTCTTGGCCCTGCAAAGCTTGCCTCCGACAGCCCCTCCCTGTTCACTCTGCTCCCAAGTGCAACCCCCATGTGGCCCTGCATGGCATGCAGTGTCCTCCTGAGCTGTAAGTGTATGTGACTAATACACTGCTGTTGATCTTATCGGGCCCGTGTCGGGTGTCAGGTGTTTCACATTCCCATGATCCTAGAGCAAAACCCCTCCCTCATCAACAGGGTGAAGAGGAGGCGATTAAAACAGCTATGCCCACACTGTTCCTAAAGTGAATCCTGTGAGTATTAGTTCTTGTGCCCCTTCTGTGGCACTCCTAAGCCGCACCTGTTCCCTGCAGATTTTTCGCTGCTTCTGCTGCCCTCATGGAGTGCTAGGTGCTGCATGTCCCACACTTTCCCACCTCCAGTTCTTCATGTTTAGCAAGTGACCAACTCTTACTCTACCAACAGCGATGACAAGGGGAAGCTTCAGAAACAACTTCTTCAGTGTCGGTAAAAACTAATTATTTCACTTTCCGTCTCTAGCAGCATTAATGTTCTCCAAGTCCTCTTTAATATTTTACTACTTTTACCCCGCCACTTTGCGGGTTATCGCACATATTCTGAGAGTAAAGGGAGTTTTTGCTGTGGAGACTCAAATATCTGTCAAAAGGCTAGTCAGCTAATAGTAGCCCTTTACAAACAAACAAACAAACAAAAAAACCTCACTACTCTGAGAGGCCACTTACTTTTTTCACTTTCTTGCAATACTTAAGCTGACTAAAATGTGCTCATGGTAGAATACATTATTAACTGATCAATCTACCACTTTTTTTTTTTTTAGACAGAGTCTTGCTCTTGTCGCATAGTGGTACAATCTTGGCTCGCTGCAACCTCCGCTACCCAGGTTCAAGTGATTCTCCTGCCTCTGTCTCCCCAATAGTTGGAACTACAGGTGCACGCCACCACACCCAGCTAATTTTTTGTATTTTTAGTAGAGATGGGATTTCACCATGTTGGCCAGGCTGATCTCAAACTCCTGACTTCAGGTGATCCATCAGCATCAGCCTCCCAAAGTGCTGGGATTACAGCCGTGAGCCGCTGCACCTGGCCTGATCAATCTACTTCTAACATTCAGTTTCTGCAGTAGGCCTTGACATGCCCTCAGGAGCAATGAATGGAAAAGAAGATCCCTCCTTTGTTGCATCTACTAAATTGTAGTGGATTCTTCCCATATTTTAGGATGTAGATCTTCCTTCTACAACTTTATGACCATTTAATCAGTTCACTTGAAGACTAGAAAATTAGATTTATTTAGATTAGTTAGAAAATCTAGGTGTTTATTTATCTACAGACCAGGGAAGGCCTAAGTTTAAAAGCAAAATAAGAAAACATAAAGTTTTCCTATTTTGTAATAGGCAAACTTCTGCAGGCCAAAATTAAAAATTCCTACTTGAAGTTAAAGGTCAAATTGGGGGAAAGATTAAACATATATATCTGGCAAAGTGTTCCTAGCCTTACTGTTAAAAGAGCTCTTACCAAAAAAATAAAGATAAATACCCCAATAGAAAGCTCACTATTCCAATAGAAAAGTCATTCTAAGATATGATTAGGTAATTTACAAAAGAATCACAAATTATCAGTAGGGCGATGCAAAATGTTCATCCTCTCTGGCAAACAAATAAATGGAAATTAAACTAAGGGTAGGGCACTGTTTTTGCCTATCAAGCCAGCAGTGAGTGGGCTTTCCTACCTTGTGAGTCTTGGTGGTAAGATAGGCAGGGCTCATGTCCCTGGAGGGACAAACACCAGATACTTTCATTCCTACCTGCTGGGCTTGGGCACTCAGATGTGACAACCTAAGATTGTGTGTCTATTGCTAGTCATGCCAGAAATTGGAAGACAGCAGAACTCCTGGCTGCAGCAGCAACATCCAGTTTTCAGGAGCTGCCAGGGCAGAGCTGCCAGCGTGGTGTCCAATGTCCAATAACCAGGCCCAGTGCCAGCAGTGGCAGGCTCTTGTTTGGTCTCAGTGGCAATGGCAGAGGAGTCATTGCTGAACTGGATCGGCAGCAAAGACTGGGCTGGGGCTCTGGCTGCATAGCCGTGCTGTGTTCTTGCCCATTTTCTAAGCCTGAGGCTCTAGCTTTCCTGACAAATCTGTGGGCTGCCCAACACCTTGCATAAATAGATTCTTGTGGTGGTTTCTGTTGCTTGATTGGTAAAGCAATATAAAGAGAAAGTTCTCCAATCTAGTAGTTTTACTTCTTGGGACATATCCTACGTAAATCATTAGAAATGTGCACAGTTATTTTTATTTCAGTAGATTTAGAAGTACTAGTGGTTTTTGGTTACATGGCGGAATTGTATTGTGGTGAAGTCTGGGCTTTTAGTGTACCCATTCCCTGAATAGTGTGAAATGTGCACATTTAAATAAAAGGATATTTTTCAAACCCCTGTTGAGAGTAGGAAGAACAAGGAAAAATCTGAATGTTCTATAAGAAATTGATTAAATGGATTATAATATGGAATATTATATATATATTTAGAATCCTTGTTCTTAAAGGATACTAAAAGACATGTTAAAATACTCATATAATACTAAACTTAAAAAGAAAATGTTCAGCAATGATCTAAATAACCAAAATGCTAATGGTTGCTTTCTCTTGGATATGGGTCTACTGGTAAGTTTTATTTTCTTTATACTTGTTTTGTATCTCCTAATCCTCCATAATGAACATGTATGTTTTTACTTGTATCAAAAAAGTAAACAAAAGCTATATTAGAAAAAATAGATTTATCTGAAGCTGTCAAGTGGACTAATTGGTTTTTTGTTTAGTTGCATATTTGCTTTTCAAAGTTCGGTAATCTTCAACTGGCAAAGGAAAAGGAAGATTTGCTGTACCTTTTTCACAACCACCCAAAGAACTGTCTCAGTAAAACAATGGTTTTAACTGTTAGGAAACTGAATTTTTAAAAAATTAAAAGGTAACCCAAAAATCACGTGTCCACCAAGGGCAGGAGATTTGAATTGGGGGAAAGATCAGAAGATAGGTGTGTGGACTGATGAGAGATCCACTCACGGATGGTGGAGGGACACAAATTCCGAAAAACCTAGGGAACACAAATACATTGTCATTCTCCACTGTGTATGTTAATTGTCTTTGCTTTACGCTGATGTCGCTCTTAATAACATTCTTTATGGTGCTAGGGTGCTTTGTGGTTTATGAAGTACTTGTACGTCCTCATATATTATTATTAGGTTCATTTTACTGGGGGAAAAAATTAAGCCCTAGGGAACTTAAATAATTTGTTGAATGTCTTATGTTTATTATGTGGTTGAACTGGGCCTAGAAAGCAGGTCTTCTGTTCTTTTGACAATTCCTGGAGGTGGCAGAGCAAAGTGGTTGAAAGCTTGGGCTTTGGGGCAAGACAAACCTGGGTGTGCACTCAGTTCTGCCACTTCTGAATTGTGTGAACTTGGAGAAATCGCTTAGCCCTCTCAACTTCCATTTCCTCATCTGTCAGGTGTGGATAAGGACACCTATCTTGGACAGTCTCTCCAAGAATAAAAGGTAACCGTTGTCATTATTATTACCCAACCCATGCCCTTGACAAGTGCTGCTTTTTGCATCCACATTGTAGATTAAATTGTGTCTCCCCAAAATTTATTTGTTAAAGTCCTAATCCCCACCTCAGAATGTGACCTTATTTGGAAATAGGGTCTCTGCAAATGTAATTCGTTATGTTAAAATGAGTCCTCCAGAACGGTGATATAACAAATTTTCGTTGTTTAAGTGACCTAGTTTGCAGTACTTTGTCATAGTTGCTCCAGGAAGCTAATACAATCCCCTACTCAGTGTGGCACTGGTGATGTCAGTGCCTACTCACAGTTCCGCAGAGTTTTACCATTGCAATCAGCTCCCGTCTATGAGTCTTCCCTTCATCCAACTTTATTCCGCAGAGAAAGGTCTTCAAACCGGAAATTCATGAGTACTGGAGAAGTCCAAATCCTAGGTTTTAAGAAAATCAATCTGATTATAAAGATCTAATTAAAAATATACCTTAATCATAAATGAGCTTAAAGTTGCGATTTGCACTTTAACAGTCCACCTTTTCAGAGTGGGCTCTCCCAATCTGTGCTTATTCTGGAGCAATAATTCCCAACCTAGACTTTCTAGAAATGAAGCTCAGGAAAACGTATTTTCAGAAAGCTTTTCAAGTGATTTTCATGATCAGCTGGTTTTCTATAATAAAAATAATGTTATTTAATTACATTTGAAAATACCACCTGATTGCAATAAACAGCAAACCAAGACCCTAGAGGAGTATAGTGTATGGATTAGTTTCCTAGTGCTGCTGTCACAAATTACCACAAATTTAAAGGCTTAAAACAACAAAAATGTATTATCTTACAGTTCCAGAGGACGGAAGCAGAAATATCTGTCTGCAGCACCCTGGTCCTTTGAAGCTCTAAGGAGGAATAGACTTCTTACTTTTTCCAGTTGCTAGAGGTCTCCTGCACTGCTTGGCTTGTGACTACCCCACAACCCCCAAATTTCTCTGACTTCTGCATCCATCATTATGCCTCCTTCTCTGACTCTGATCCTCCTGCCTTCCTGTTATAAGGACGCTTGCAATTACATTGAGCCCACCCAGACAATCAATTATAATCTTCCTGTCTTAATGTCCTTAATTTAATGACATGTGCCAAATTCCTTTTGCTGTATAAGATAATATATTTACAGGTTTCGGGGATTAGTATGCAAATATTTGGGTGGGATCATTATTCTGTTTACCAGTACAAGAGAGTTGTTTTTTAAATTTTTTTTTTAATTAAAGAAGAATTATTGTTGTTTTAAGGTTTACATCCTTTTTGCAATTCTGGACTCTTGAGTCTATGGTAATTTATATGCCCATCCTCTCTACTTTTCTAACTTTCAATTAAGAACTAGCATTTTTAAAGTAATGATTTTGGAATAAACTTGCTAGTATTTGGATGTCTTTGGAAAAGAAGATAGCAGAATCTTTAAGTCCATTTTTGTTTTCAAAATCATAGACCCTGAGTTTCGAATGCTACAGGATTTTTCTAACTATTTCAAAAGATGCTGTCAAATTTTCAAAAATACATGACGATAAAACATTTTTATTTATATATTTTGGGGGGTAGGAAGAACCATGTTGCAAAAAAATTTTCAAGCATCAGTATATTATAATATTGCTAAGCAAACATTTCTCTCATCACAGTTTCTATGGGTCAGGAATCTGGGTGTGGCTTACCTTGGTCCTCTGCCTCCGGAGCTCTCATGAGAATACAGTCAAGGTGTTGGCCATGGCTTGCAGTCATCTCAAGGCTCAACTTGGGATGGATCCATTTCCAAGCTCATTCAGGTGGTTGTTGGTAGGCTTCTATTTCTCCCAGGTTGTTGGACCAAGGGCCTCAGTTCCTCACTGGCTTTTGGCCGGAGGGGGAGCCTTAGTTCTTGCCAAATGGACCTCTCCATAGGGCAGTTCACACCATGCCTGCTTGCTTCATCAGTGCAAACAAGCTAGAGGGCAGAGGGAGTTTCAGCCACACAGAAAGCACAGTCTTTTGTAACCTAATCTTGGAAATAACGTCCCATCACATTCACAATATTCTGTTAGAAAGGAGTCACTAGGTCCAGCCCACACTCACAGGGGAGGGGAATTACACGAAGATGTGAATACCAGAAGGTGAGGATGGTTGTGGTCATCTTAGAAGGCTGTCTACTACAGGTGCTAAATAGAAAGACAAGGGTCTACTTCAGATGACTTCTTGGGCCCCTCCTGTTCTGTTACTTCATGACACTTTCCCCTCTTTTCCTAAGTACTAGCTGTCTGTCACACTGGATTTGTCATTGTTGCTACAGGAATGGATGCAGCTATCTTTCCGATCCTGTCATTTCTAATACGTTTTTAGATGCTGATATACTCTGCAGTGAATTCCAACTGTGTACACAATGTTAGGTCTCCATGACTGCTGCCTTCCAGTCCAAACTCCACATTTCTATCAGTGTAATCTTTCTAAAATGCTTATCTAATCCTATCATTTCTCTGCTTACTCTTGAAATAACTCACCGATGGTCTTCAGTAAAACCTTGACATGGCAAGCAAGAATCTCAGTTACTAAGGCCCACCTATCTCCCCACAACTTTTTTTTTTTTATTACTTTAACTCCCATTCCTACGTAAAATAGCAAGGCATTACTGAGTTATTTGAAGTTGCTCCAGGACTACACAAGTTCTTGCCCAATCCTTTACAAGTTCTTGCCCAATCCTTTGTACAATATGCTGTTTCTGCTTGAAATCTATCCCTGGACAGCACCACCAACTTTCTCCTTCCTGTTAACTTTGATTCAATTCATAGTCATATATGCATATTTATATCATAGAACTTTATATAATAATTGTATGCTTTGTGACTGACTTATTCTGATCTCAGAAGGGTCTGTATGTTCCTTTCAAAATGCTCTCTTAGCATTCGGCTTTTCTCACCTTATCACACTGTATTGTAATTTCTCATTTATTCATCAGTTTCTCTTCTACAAAAGAATTCTTCAAACTGTGGGTTGTGACTTGTTAGTGAGTCATAAAATCAAACTGTAAATTGTAGCCAAAAGTTTTAAAAAGAGTGAAATAATATAAAACAGCGGAGTGTATACCAGGTAGTAAGATGTCTATGTAGTTTCATTTTTTAACTTTTTAGGTATATAAGTATATAAACATATAAATTAACATATAAAATATTATGTATGTGTAAAGTGAAGCAACCCCCCCCCCACCACCACCAAACATATTTGTTTGGGTTAGGTTACAGTCAAAAAAAGTTTGAAAAACGCTATATTAAATTATAAAATCTGTTGGGCTACAGCCATATCTGTCTTGTTCTTGATTATTTTCTGGCCCTGGCATATGGTAGGAATTCAATAAATATCTGTGATCAACTGACTGAACAAACACATGAATAAAAACCATATGATTCTTGTCCTTTATTAACATGGTGTCATACATTGATTGGTTTTAAGATGTTAAAACAAACTTGCATTCCTGTGAAAAATTCCAAATAATTACAGCTATAATGATTATGACTCCAACTCTTTTTGCATGCTGCTGGATTTAGCTTGTTAGCATGGTCATGTGTCACTCAGCAATATCAGGGATATGTGGGTTGTGACTTATTAGTGAGTTGTAAAATCAAACAGTAAATTGTAACCAGAAATTTTGAAAAGAGTGACATAATATAAAACAGCAGAGTGTATACCATGTATACCATGTAGTAAGGATGTCTATGTAGTTTCATTTTTCAGCTCTTTCTGTATATAAGCATATAAATATATAAATTAATATATAAAATATTATGTTCTGATAAATGGGTTATGTTCTGATAAATGCATCATTCGGTGATTTCCTAGTTATGTGAACATCGTAGAGTGTACATACACAAACCTAGATGGCGTAGCCTATACTGCACACCTATGGTATATGAAATTGTCCATGGTTCGTAGGCTGTAAACCTATACAGCATGTTACTGTAATGAATACTGTAGGTAACTGTAACACAATTATAAGTATACATATATAAACATAAAAAACACAGTATAGGAGATTAAAAACTTATACACCTGTGTAAGGCACGTATCATGAACGAAGTTTGCAGGACTGAAAATTTGCTCTGGGTGAGTCAGTGAATGAGTAGTGAGTGAATGTGAAGTCCTAAGATGTTACTATACAGTACTGTAGCCTATAAACACTGTACACTTAGGCTATACTAAGTGTATATAATAGTAAATAAATATACTATTTATTTTAAAATATTTATCTTTCTTTAATAATAAATTAACCTTAGCTACTGTAGCATTTTTACATTATAAAATCATTTTTCTACTTTTTGACTCTCTTGTAATAATGCTTAGCTTAAAACACAAACACATTGTACAGACATACAAAATGCTTTTATATCCTTATTCTATAAGCTTTTTTCCTATTTTTAAATTCTTTTATTTTTTCATTTTACACTTTTTTTGTTAAAAATGAAGACAAAAACACACACATTAGCCTGGGCCTACACAGGATCATCACTGTCTTCCACCTCCACGTTTTGTCCCACTGGAAGGTCTTCAGGGGTAATAACATGCATGGAGATGTCATCTCCTCTGATAACAATGCCTTCTTTTGGAATACTTCCTGAGGGACCTGCCTGAGGCTGTTTCATAGTTAACCTTGTTTTTTTTTTTTTTTGATGAGTAGAAGGAGAGCACTCTAAAATAATGATAAAACGTATAGTATAGTAAATACATAAACCAGTAACAGTTATTATCATTATCAATTATTATATACTGTACATGTGTTATACTTCTATATGACTGAATGCATGGTAGGTTTGTTTACACCAGCATCATTGTACTATGACATTATGATAGCTACACAGTCACTAGGCAATAGCAATTTTTCAGCTAAGCCCACGGTCATATATGCGGTCCATTGTTGATAGAAACATTGTTATGTGGCACAAGACTGATTTTTTTAGGGTTTTTGCATCTCCATGTATAAGGAATATATATTTGTAATTTTCTTTCCTTGTGATATATTTGTCTGGTTTTGATATCACAGTAATACTGGCTTATGGAGTAACTTGGGGAGTGTTCCAAATGTTCTATTTTTTGGAAGAGTTTGTGAGTAATTGGTGTTAACTCTTCTTTAAATATTTGGTAGAATTCATCAGTGAAGCCATTTGTTGCTAGGCTTTTCTTCATAGGATGTTTTTTGAATGCTAAATCAATCTTTTTACTTGAACTAGATCTATTCAGATTTTATATTTCTTCTTAGATAAGTTTCAATAGTTTATGCTTTTGTAGAAATTTGCTCATTTCATGTAAACTATTTAATTTGTTGGCATACAAATGTTCTTAGTATTCCTTTATAATCATCTTTATTTCTGCAAAATTGCTAGTAATGTTCTCTATTTCATTTCTGATTTTAGTAATTTGAGTCTTCTCTCTTTTTTTCTTGGCCAGTCAAGCTAAAGGTTTTCAATTCTGTTGATCTCTTTGATGAACCATTTTTAGGTTTCTCCTTTGTTCTTCTATTCCCTATTTACTTATTTCCATTATAGTCTTTATTATTTCCTTCCTGCTGCTTGTTTGGGGCTTAGTTTACTCTTCTCATTTTAGAGTCTTAAGAGGAAAGAGCAGGTTATTGATTTGAGATTTTTCTTCTTTTTTAGTATAAGCTTCAAACTACAAATTTCTAAGCACTGCTTGAACTGTATCCCATAAGCTTTGGCATGTTGTATTTTTGTTTTCAATAAGCTCAAAGTATTTTATAATTTCTCTTCTGATTTCCTATTTGAACCATTGACTAAGAGTATGTTGTTTGAGTTCTACGTATTTGAAATTTTTTCATATATCCTACTGTTATTGACTCCTAATTTTTTATTCCATTGTGGTCAGAGAGCGTCCTCTGCATGATTTCAATCATTTTAAACTTATTGAGACTTCCTTTATTGCCTAACATATGTTCTATCCTGGACAATGTTTCATGTGCACTTGAGAAGAATGTCTGTTTCACTGTTGTTGGGTAGAGTGTTCTATAAATATATGTTGAGTCTACTTGGTTTATCTTCTTATTCAAGTCTTCTAGGTCTAACTTATAGTGTTGTTTAAGTTTCTTTGTTTTTTGGAATGATCTGTCTCGTTTTATGCATTATTGGAAGTGGAGTATCAAAGTCATCAAATATTACTGTTGAATGGTTAATTTTTCCCTTACATTCTGACTGTTTTTCCTTTATATATTTTAGGAATCTGTTGTTAAGTGCAAATATGTTTATAACTATAATATCCTATTGATGAATTGATTCTTTTATTATTATAAAATGTCCTTCTTTGTCTCTAGTAATAATCTTTGTCTTAAAGTCTGTTTTCTCTGATATTAATATACCCTCCTCAAGTCTGATTTCCTTATTGATTGAGCAGTATACCTTTTTCCATCTCTTTGCCTTCAATATTCTTCGTGTCTTGAATCTTAGGTGTCTCTCTTGTTAACAGAACACAGTTGGATTCTATTGGTTTTTATCCATGCTGCTAATCTCTGCCTTATCATTGAAGTGTTTAATTCATTTACATTTAATGTAATTACTGAAAAGATAGGATTTATGACAACCATTTTGCTATTTGGTTCCTACATGTCCAATGTCTCTTTTATTTCTCTATTCCTTAATTATTGCCTTTTTTTTAAATATTAAAGAGATACTTTCTAGTATACTATTTTAATTCTTTTGTCATTTTCTTTACTATATGTGTTATTTGGGTTATTTTCTTAGTGATTGAGAAGTTACAATCAGCATCTTAATTATAACAATCTAATTCAGATTAATAGCATCTCACTTTTAATTGTATAAAAAAACTTTCCTTCATTGCAACAAAAGCCAAAATTGACAAATGGGATCTCATTAAACTAAAGAGCTTCTGCACAACAAAAGAAACTATCATCAGAGTGAACAGGTAACCTATAGAATGGGAGAAAATTTTTGCAGTCTACCCATCTGACAAAGGTCAAATGTCCAGAATCTAAAAGGAACATATACAAATTTACAAGACAAAAAACAAACAACCCCATCAAAAAGTGGACAAAGGATATGAACAGACACTTCCCAAAAGAAGACATTTATGTGGCCAACAAACATATGAAAAAAAGCTCAGCATCACTGATCATTAGAGAAATGCAAATCAAAATCACAGTGAGATACCATCTCATGCCAGTCAGAATGGTGATTATTAAAAAGTCAAGAAACAATAGATGCTGGTGAGGCTGTGGAGGAATTAGTTTAGCTATTGTGGAAGACAGTGATTTCTTCTTTCTCCTTTGCACTGTTATTATTGTACAAATTAAATCCTTATACATTGTATTCTTATCAACGTTGGTTCATAATTACTGCATTATGCAATTGTTCTTTAAATCAGATAGGCTAAAAAAGCATTATAAGAAAAAAATGCATTTATACTGTCTTTTATATTTACCTATGCAGTTGCTTTTACAGGTGTTCTTGCTTTTTATTCTTTCACATGGACTCAAGTTATTTTCTAGTGTCCTTGTTTCAGTCTGAAGAATTCCCTTTAGTATTTCTTGTAGAGATGGTTTTCTAGCAACGCATTCTCTCAAGTTTTATTTCTTTTTATCTGAGAATGCCTTAATTTTTCCTTTATTTTTGAAGTACAGTTTTGCTGGTTATAGAACTCTTGGTTAACAGTCTTTTCTTTCAGCATTTTGAATATGCCATCCCACTGCCTTCTGGCTTGTATATTTTTAGATAAGAAATCAGTGGTAAATCTTATTGAGCATTGCTGTATGTGGTGAATCATTTCTCTCTTGCTGCTATCAGTATTCCCACTTTGCTTTTGGTTTTTGGCAATTTGAATATGTTGTGTCTAGGTTTTGATTTCTTTGAGATTTTTTGCTGTTTGAAGTTTATTAATCTTATTAATTGTAAACATTAAAGTTTTTCATCAAAATATGGAGGTTTTAGGCTTTTTTTTCAAATGTTCTTTCTGCTCATTTCTCTCATTTTCTAATGGAACTTTCATTATGCATATACTGGTATACTTGATGGTATCCTATAGATCTCTGAGGCTCTATTCATTTATCTTCACTCCTTTTTCTTTCTGTTCCTTAGACTGGATAATATCAATTGATCTGTCTTCAAATTCGCTGATTCTCAAATATGCTACTGGAGCCCTCCAGTCAATTTTTAATTTCAGCTACTATACCTTTCAACTCCAGCATTTCAATTTGATTCTTTTTCTGTAATTACTCACTCTATTAACATTCTTTTTTTGTGAGTAATTGTTCTCATGCTTTTCAGTTCTTTAGACATGAGTTTCTTTAATTCTCTGAACATATTTTAAATAGCTGATTTTAAAGCCTTTTTCTAGTAAGTCCAATACCTGATCTTCCCATAAGATGGTTTTTATCAGCTGTTTTTTTTTTCTGATGTCTGAATTATACTTTCTGGTTTTCTTTCATAGGTGATGGTTAATTTTATGTGTCAACTTGATCATGAGATGCTTAGGTATTTAGTAAACATTATTTCTGGGTGTGTCTGTGAGGGTATTTCTGGATAAGGTTAACATTTGAATCAGTAGACTGAGTAAAGCAGATTGCCTCCTTGATATGGTTGGGCATCATCCAATCTGTCAAGGCCCTGAATAGAATAAAAGGCAGATGAAGAGAGCATTTTCTCTCTGATTAATTGCATGAGCTACAACATTGGTCTTCTGATGTTTTCAGACTTGGACTTACACCATCAACACTACTAGTTCTCAGGCCTTTAGAGTCAAACTGGAGCTACCGCATCTGCGTTCCTGGACCTCTAGCTTGTAGATGGCAGATGATGGGATTTCTCAGCCTGCATCATAGCATGAGCCGTTTTCTTAGGATACACACACACACACACACACACACACAGCACCCTATTGGTTCTGTTTCTCTGGAGAACCCCAATACACCATGTCTTGTAACTTTTTGTTGAAAACTAAACATGTAAATAATATAACATGGCAACTCTAGGAATCAGATTCTCCTCTCTTCCCAGGGGTTTGTTGTTGTTGCTGTTTGTTTAGCAACTTCTCTGAACAAACTCTATAAAATCTGCATTCTTTGTCATGTGTGACCACTGAAGTCTCTGCTTAGTTAGCTTAGTAGTGCTAATCCTGGGACAGAAATTTCCTTGAATGCCCAGAAACAATAAGTCTCTCAATGTTTGTTAAGGAGCTCTGTGTGCATATTGGAACACTCAGCCAGGCAGTACACAACTCTGCCTTAGGTTTTATTGCCTGCTTGTATAGACCCTTAAAGTTAGCCAGAGGTGACAGCTTAGGGTCTTCTCAGGTCTTTCATGAGCATGTACACATCCCTGGGCATGCACACAGCTTTAAACATGCACATAGCCTTCTAGATTCTCGGGAATATGACTGGCACTTTCCAAAGCCCACTATGGACACCTCATTCCCCAACTTTTATTTTTAAGCTTTTCGGTTAGCCTATTGTTTGCCTCAGCTGTTATCCACTGCTTCAGGTATCCGTGATGTGAAACAATTGTTGATCATTTTTGACAAATATTCCCAAGGTAAAGGCTATTTGTGCTGAGCAAGCTCTGAGTCATGTCAATAAAGGGGCCTTGAGAATGCGGTCTTCCAGGGAACCACTAGGCAGTTCAAACAATGACAGTTCTCTGGAGATGGAGTTTTGAAGGTGTTCGAGTTCTATTCTGCACCTTCCAGTGGTTGTCAGGCTGCTGATTTTTGCCATAATTGCAGGGTGTTCATTTTCAAGTGTACCATAGAGCTAGGAGAGGGAGAGTGTAGAATACAGAAATAAGGCAAGTTAAAACACAACAAAGCTCACTGTTCTTACCATTATTCAATGATATTTCTTGAATAAATTTTTTTATATTGCCACAAGCCTATAGTTAATTTTCAGAGTTCTGAAAAAAAACAATTGGTTGTGACAATTTTTCCAGTGTTCCAATTGCTTTTATGAAGGAGAGGATTTTCTAAGGTCCTTAGGCTGTAATTTTCTCTGTCTTTTGTTAGTTAGCATCTTCTCAAACCTAACCTCAGATGTCCCGTAGTGCCACTTCTGCCTTATTCTATTGGTAAGGCAGTTACAAATGCATACCTAACTTCAAGGAAAATGGGGATCTATTCCAACTCATCATGGGGGAATGGAGTGGCTCTTCTAGAGCACATGTTTTAGAAGAGCAATGGGACTAGAAATATTGTTGTGGCCTTTATGGGAAAATAAGTTTGCCAGTCTTCCCTCTAGCCATAATAATTTACAAGTCTCCCATATACAAAATTTCCTAACTTCTTCCTCAAGAAACTCTAAAATCTTATCTGTTTTAAATATTTGTTAGAAAACAGCAAAAATTGGAATCAGACAGGGTTCAAATTCTATCTACTCATTTTCTCTACAAATTTAGACATGTAGCTTAACCTCTGTGAGTTTTTTTTCTCATCTATAAAATATAGGTAAAAGCACTTACCTTGAAAGGATTATTGTCAGGATTTAGATGAAATAAAGATTCTAGCAAATGGCAATTGGTCAATAAATTGTACCTATTATTTACATTTTGTGCCATGTTTAATAGGGTTTGACACACTGTGTTTTCATTGTATATGTGGTGCTTGATTAACTTGGCTCTTTTCAGGTATGGGGAGGTTATGATTTACATCATCTAGAGAATCTTATTGAGAAGTCAGTGAAAATTCTTGCCCTTAAAAGACTTCCAACTAGCATTAAATAATCAAGAAAGATATATCCAAATTAGATAGAATTACAAGGAGTACTTCATGGGCTTTTAAAAACCCTCTTGTAACATTGCCTTTGGGAATTTAAGTATAGGACAGCAGAAATTTTATATGTTGTTAATTCCATGTGTTACTGTATTTTAGTTTTTGCTTTTCAATTTAGGCAGAACTGACGTGTGATGATGATTTCAGTGATGACAGTCTAAATAGTCTGACTGCCTTTAAGCCAATATTTGTGGATACATAACCCAGATATGATACACATGACTCACCAGGCCATATAAGTCACTGGTATTTTATATCAAGCCAAGATTTTTCTTTGGCATCGCATGTTTCAAGTACTCACATTGTTCCCTTAACCTTTCCATGCTTTTGTTGTGATTGACAACACAAAAGAGTTTTGTGTATCTTGCCTACTTGGACAAAGGTCAGTACTTTTATGTCCCCCAAGAAATGTACATATAGTTATTTAAAAGTTCAGATGCATATATTTTATTATTTCTTTTAAGAACCTAGCATTGTCATAAAGTATTATTTGAACAACAAATTATTTCCAACAGATATTATTTATAATAGCATTTATATGATATATGTAAGAGCCTGGTAAATAGTCTGCAATATTGTAGTCCCCCCTTTGGAGTTTCATTTTTCACAGTTTCTGTTACTCGTGGTCAACTGTGGTCTAAAAATATTAAATAGAAAGCTCTAGACATCATCATCTCTTGATATCCAACCATTGACATTGTCATAGCTTGACAGTCTAGAATCACCCAAAATAGATGATCCTCCTTCTAATGTATTATGAGAAGGTCAATAGTAGCCTAATGCTGTATTATTCACCTTACTTCATCTTCTCATATAGGCATTTTATCATCTCGTATTATCATAAGAGAAGGGTGAATATAGTACAATAAGATATTTTGAGAGACAGGGAGAGAAACCAAATTCACGTAACTTTTATTACACTATGTTGTTATAAATGTTCAACTTTATTATGTTATTGTTCTTAATCTCTTCTATGCCTAATTTGTAAATTAAACTTTGTCATAGGTATGTATATATAAATAAAAAAGTAGTTCATATAGGGTTCAGTACTATCTACAGTTCAAACATCCACTGAGGGTCTTGGAACAGATCCCTGCAGATAAAGGGAGGACTACTGTATATGTTTTACATTCCCATCTATGTTTGATGATGTTTGACACATAGTGGATTCTTTTTTTTTTTTTTAAGATGGAGTCTTGCTCTGCGGCCCAAGCTGGAGCTCAGTGGCTCACTGCAACCTCCACCTCCCGCATTCAAGCGATTCTCTTGCCTCAGCTTCCCAAGTAGCTGGGATTACAGGCGCCCATCACCATACCCGGCTAATTTTTGTAATGGATTTTTTTTTTTTTCAGTAGAGACGGGGTTTCACCATGTTGGCCAGGCTGGTCTTGAACTCCTGACTTCAAGTGATCCACCCGCCTCAACCTCCCAAAGTGCTAGGATTACAAGCATGAGCCACCTCACCCAGCTGACACATAGTAGATTATTAACCAATACTTGGTTTGTTGGATTATTCTTTCTGGTGGCTTATGATTTTCACCACGTAATGCGTAAGCTGAATTTGACACTGTCATGGAAGTTGCTGTTTTGGTTCATTCATATAGAATCACAGATTATGCAGCTGTAATATAATGTCCATAATAATTTTTATTATGAAATATGTATTGGGTGGCTAAAACGTACTAGTTACAAGATTAAAAATAAAATTAGTTATAGTTCTTTTCCAAAGGCCTACTCTGGGTTTACTTTGAAGACTACCAATATAGACTCTGATGGTTAATACTGGTATCAACTTGATTGGATTGAAGGATACAAAGTATTTGTTGGGTGTGTCTGTGAGGGTGTTGCCAAAAGAGATTAACACTTGAGTCAGTGGGCTGGGAAAGGCAGAACCACCCTTAATCTGGGTGGGCACAATTGAATCAGCTGCTCATGCAGCTAGAATATAAGCAGGCAGAAAAATGTGAAAAAGAGACTGATCTAGCCTCCCAGCCTACATCTTTCTCCCGTGCTGAATGCTTCCTGCCCTCAAATATCGGACTCCAAGTTCTTCAGTTTTGAAACTCATACTGGCTCTCCTTGCTCCTCAGCCTGCAGATGGTCTTTTATGGGACCTTGTGATTGTGTAAGTTAATACTGAAAAAACTCCCCTTTATATATATATATATATATATCCATTAGTTCTGTCTCTCTAGAGAACCCTGACTAATACAAGACCATTAAGTCAAATAAAGAAAATCTAGGCTGTGTGCTGTGGCTCATGCCTGTAATCCCAGCACTACGGGAAACCAAGGAGGGTGGATCACCTGAGGTCAGGAGTTCGAGATCAGCCTGGCCAACATGGTGAAACCCCGTCTCTACTAAAAATACAAAAAAACTAGCTGGGCATGGTGGAGGGGGTGGGGCACCTGTAATCTCAGCTACTCGGTAGGCTGAGGTAGGAGAATTGCTGGAACCCGGGAGGTGGAGGTTGCAGTGAGCCAAGATCGCGCTGTTGCACTCCAGCCTGGGCTGACAACAGCAAGACTCTGTCTCAAAAAAAAAAAAAAAAAAAATCTAGTAGCAACAAAGACTCAACATGTGAAGTGTATATATTTGTATGTATTTGTTTTGTAGGTCCATGGGCAAGAACAAATCTGAATACAATGTGTAAGAAGTAGAATTCATCTTTGGCATTATTGAAGTCTTTACTAAATCCTTTCTTAATGTATTTCACCCCATCTCATCACTACACATCAAGGCAGCTTGCTTCCCAAGTATTAAAACTTGTCTCCACAAAGGACCTCAAGACTTTTGTATCAAGATGAAAATATCTGCCTTAGACAAGGCACCTTAACTATCATCATCACTGGATAGCACAAGGCATAAATTAATTTATAGAATATTAGTCTTCAGATTTTAGATGTGTTTCGGGAGAATACTGAGTGAAGAGGTTCTTGGAGAATATTTTGGGGGGGGTAATAAGTATTGACCTGAAATTGAACCACTTAAGTGGGATTCTATTTTACCTGCACTTAACCTGGCCTTCCCACAAGATACTTCCCGCAACATTTTACGAAATTTACCAAGCAAGGTTACTTGATGAGTTACTGGTAAAAATATCCATATATATTAATAGTTCCCAGAAAATGGAAACATGAGCCCCAGTAACAAAAGCTCTGTAAAAGACCACATTCCTACCACCAAAATGTAATCATCTTTGCCATTTAAAACTGAAAGCAAATTTTACCTTCTCTTTAAGGATATATAAAACTGACATGAAAGGATTTTTCTGCCTCCACTTTCACTTTCCTAAAATCTCTTCTCCACAGTGCAGCAAGAGCAAAATATAGATCGGATCATGTCACTACTCTGCATAAAAACCTCTAGTGGTTTTTCCGTCACACTTAGGATAAATTTTTAAAAATCCTTACTGTGGCCTACAGGCACCCTGCCTATATCATACTCTCCTTCCCTCAGCATGCCAAGACATCTCAGAATTATCTTTCCTGGATATGCCAAGCTCACTTCCACCCCAGGGCCTCTGGCCATCCCTGCGACATTCTTCCCCCAGATCTTCTAAGGTGGCTTCCTCCTGTCATTCAGGTCTGCCCAGCTGCCACCCCCCTCTCTTAGGCTTTCCCTAAGCATCTAAAGTAACCTCTCCTTCAGCCCCTCTCTTACTCTGCCTGCCCATGACATACTCTGCTCTGCATTCTTTACAGTACTTACCCCTCTCTGCATTGAACTTGTTTTCTGTTGACCTCAGATAAACACCATGAAAGCTGCCTCTCTTCCTCACCACAGTATCTCCTGCATCTACAGCTCTGCCTAGCATATTCCAGAGGCTCAACATTTACTCAATGAATAAAATGCATGGTGACTCAAGTTCAATAACATAAAATTGTAATACTATATAAGATATAGAAATAGGGCTTGCAGTCTTTCTTTTGAAGAACTATAAGAAGAACAATCTAGAGTTTAGACTCAGAACCAAATGGTCACCTTTAGTACAGATGGCATGAAGGAGAAAACTCACACAAAAGTGGTTCAGCAATGGTAAGGGAGGCAGATCTTCCCAGCAGAGGATCCTTGTCTTCCCTTGATCCCTTACAGGTCATATACACATGTCCCACTCATAAAGCTGAAGAACTAGAAGTTTAACCTAGTCTTGAGAAGAATGATTTTTGCCCTGTAACCAGCAATTCTAGTGTGAATCTGTAACTAAGCCTGTATAAAGCATGGGATGGATAATGTCAAATTATCTACGATGTATTATTAAAAATACATGTGCTTAAAAGTAAGTTATGTTTTCATTTTTTATCAACTTTTACTTTTAAGTTCCGGGGTACATGTGCAGGATATGCAGGTTTGTTACATAGGTAAATGTGTGCCATGGTGGTTTGACGCACAGATCAACCCATCACCCAGGTATTAAGCCCAGCACCCATTAGCTGTTCTTGATGTTCTCCCCCTGACCTCACAGGCCCCAGAGTGTGTTGTTCCCCTTCATATGTCCATGTATTCTCATTGTTCAACTCCTATTAATAAGTGGGAATATGCAGTGTTTGGTTTTCTGTTCCTGCATTAGTGCACTGAGGATAACAGCTTCCAGCTCCATTCCAGAGTCTAGAAATAACTTAAATTTATGAGAAAAAAAAAATTTTTAAGTGAGCAAAGGACACAAACATTTTCTCATGTATATACACATTATTGGGTCAGGCAATGTGGTAGGTGCATTGTGTATAGGATCTCATTTATTTCTGCAAGATAGTTGATACTCCCTCATCCAGAGGAGGAAACCAAGTCTGAGAGAGGTTAAATAACTAGCCTACAGTCTAGGCAAAAGAGAGATGGTCTTTGAACTCAAATTCATGCAGTGGTCAAGGGGTCTCCTCTTTGACTCCAATATGTTTAAAATGTTTTAAGGTTATTATTATTTTGAATGCCTTCGAATGTGACAAGTATGATATACCGATCCTTACTGTGCTAGACCCAGCCTGATCTAACATTTATATTACCAGCCTGACCCCTACTAAAGGAGCTTGAAACTTTAGTAGGGCCCCTTTAGTAGGGGCAAGGCTGGTAATATAAATGTTATATTATATTACCTACTGCTTCTCTATGAAGAGGCTTTTGCCCTGTTTGTACCAGTGGTAGGATGACTTGAAGCTCTTCATGGACATGCGATGAGGGTGGGGGTGTTGATGGATATTGTCTTAGCTTTTGCCTTATGTGCGATTTTTAAGAAATGTGCAGGAAAGAAAAAAACCCAGGAAAGTGTATTAGGAAAAGGCAGGATAGAAGTTTTCTGTATGTGGAGAAAGCAGGAGAATGGAGAAAATGACTGCTGGAAGCAAAACTCTAAGAAAAAAACAATTTTACATGGAGCTTAAGAAAGATTTTGCTGTGTAATGTGCATTATAACTCCTCTTCCATCTCCCAAGTCATATTTGGTAAAGATGTCATTGTTGGGCTTTTTGTTTTCCATGGGACAATGCACTGAAAAGGCCTCAAGGGAAAAAGCAAGTCATCTCTGGAAAGATCAGCCAGAATTTGTAACAAAGAGAGTGGGAATGTTGGAATCAGATGGTCCTAGGCTTGCAAAAAAGCTCTTTTTCACAGCCTTAGCTTCCTCCTTTGTAAAATGTAAAAATAAAATAAAATAAAATAAAATAGTTTCTTCTTTGAAAAGTTGTTGTGAGAATTAAATAACACTCATGAGGGCATTGTATGGATCTTGGCACATTCTAGGCCCTCTTTTTATATTGAACTAAATGATCTTCTCTGTAATTCCCATAAGTTGATTCCAATTCTGTTCTGCAGAACACTGATTCTTTAACCTTTTTTATGTAATGGTGCTCCAGTTTGTCTAGATCCTTTAAGAAGAGAAAATACATATTAACATTTTTATATCTAGTTGCTCTTGAGCTTAAAATGATGTCATTTTTTAAGTATTGCTTTTATTATACAATAAAAACATATTTAGAAGAGAAACAAGATAAATATTAAAAGTTAAGCTAGTTACTGAACCATCTTCTTAAATATTTAAGAAAAATATCCTCATTAGTATAGTGGTCTGGCTGTGCCAGTGGCCAAAAAATTTAAAAAAATAATAATAAAAAGAGAAATAAGATCAACACATATTTGCCCATGGCAGCTTTTCTAAAGGCCAAGGATCTAATTTGGTGATTAACTAACCATAGTGAGCACTCATTAGGTGTCAGGGTTGTACCAGTTCTTCTACTGTATTTGAGGGTTTTTAGTTATGAGTAACCAAATACAAAAATAAAAGTAGTTTAAACAATGAGGAACATTCACTATTACTCTTAAAAATAAGTTCCTAAGGTAGGCAATTGCAGGGATGGCTCAATGGCTTTACATTGTGAACAACCCCGCTGCTTGCTGTCAGTCCTTTTCTCTACATTACCTTGGTTCTTTGCAAGATAACCTGGAAATTCCAGGCACACATATGGACATAACAACATATGGCTGAGGAAGGCGTTTTTTTCTCCTGTGATTCTTCTTATCAGGGGAAAGCCCTCCATCCCCCTCAAGCCTTTCAGGTCCCTTTATCCAGAATTGGGCTACCTATCTATGCTCCCAGGCAGTGCTTCTCAATTTTTTTCACACCATGACACAAACAGAAAGATAATGTTTTTATGACACAGAGGGGTACCTGGGTAATTGTTGCTTGTGGCCAGTCATACCATCCCAGAGCTTTAGCAGCTCAGCCTTACTTTAATGTCCCAAGAGCTTAAGGGATCAATACCTTATCATAGCTATGACCCATCTGAGACATACCAGGGTGTGCTGGCACATAGATTGGTATGCTCTGCTCTAAGCTTCAAGGGAGGGTGAGCGAGCAGGCATCCAGGTACAAGTTCTAGTGAGAGAAAGATTTGCCAATGAGGAGGAAGAAGTAGGAAGTGGTGGGGCAACCAACTGCATCAGTCATTTTTTCAAGGGTACCTCATCTATTCTAATTTTCATAACACATTCTAGGAGGAAGTGTTTTGTGGAGGATAAAACCGAGGCTAATAATTTAAATGATTTGCCTGAGGTCATAGAATCCATGAGTGGTTCAGTTGACACAGCAGATGCAGATCTAGGGGTGTACTGGGAAATGTTTAACAACCACCTTTTCAAATGTAGTTCCAACATGGCTGTGGGTTTTTTCTTTTAAGATAAAAATAAAACAACAAATATGTATGTTAAAGCTTATTTGTCAATGATGCCAGTGGCTTCATTGCTAAATTGGATGTTTTTGTGCTATCCACCATGTAACAGTTATAGACACAACATGTCTTTTACATTTAATCTGCATAAAACATTTTCTCTGTCACTTAAGTCTAGACCAAGCCGTCCAACCCTGGGCCTGCAGGCTGCATACAGCCTAGGATGGCTTTGAATGCAGCCCAACACAAATTTGTAAACTTTCATAAAACATTATGAGATTTTGTGTGTGTGTGTGATTTTGTTTCATTTTGTTTTATATTAGCTCATCAGCTATCATTAGTGTTAGTGTATTTTATGTGTGGCCCAAGACTATTTTTCTTCTTCTAGTGTGGCCGAGGGAAGCAAAAGATTGGACACCCCTGGTCTAGACAACCAACAAAGCAGTAAGTGAAGCCTTCATCTGTGGTGTCTGCTGATCAAGCTACTAAAGGAAACTCAATAAATGTGGTGTTGGGAAAAGATGTACAATTACATATTATAGGGAATTTCTACCACGCAGACACAATGCATGTAAATTGCCTCAAGAACAAAGATAATAGTAAAATGTATTAGCATAATTTGGAAGTGATGTTTTTATCACATACTACCTTTGTTTAAAATGTATTTCATTGAAAGTTCATATAATTTAATTTTTATTTCTATTTTTATTTTTATTTATTTATTTGTTTTTGAGACGGTGTCTCGCTCTATCGCCCAGGCTGGAGTGCAATGGTGCAATCTTGGCTCACTGAAACCTCTGCCTCCCAGATTTAAGCAATTCTTCTGCCTCAGCCTCCCAAGTGGCTAGGAGTACAGGCTCCTGCCACTACACCTGGCTAATTTTTATATTTTTAGTAGAGACAGGGTTTTATCATGTTGTTCAGGCTAGTCTCAACTCCTGACATCAGGTGATCTGCCCACCTGAGCTACTCCACTTGGCCTATATCATTTAACTTTTAATAATGACTATTTAACAAACAGCAGGCAAAATTCCTGAAAATTTAATAATCTGCTGTCATGAGCCAGTACAGGCCAGCTCTCCACACCACTGACTGAACCTAAGTTCAGCATTCTTTCCACTCCTGCTGCTACCAGCTTGTAGAAGCGATGATGCTCAGTATCATACAGGGGACAAACCCGGGTATCCGTCATTACTTTCTGTGATCCTGGGTAGTTACTACTAGATACTTAGTTTTCTCTTCTGTAAAGGAGGAGATTAACAGTTCTTGCCCTGTCTACCTGCAAGGGTTTTTGAGAGGATTAAACTGGTTAGTCTGTATGATAGCGCTTTGTAAACTGCAGTGTCAGGTACAGATAAAAGGCTTTATTATGATGACCATTTCATCACTGTTTTCAACCAGGCCACCATTGTTAAGGATGCAGTGTGTTGCTGCTTTCAAAAGTATGGTTTAGTTAGAGATCTGTAATGCCCAGAATAGACAGTAAACACCCAGAAGAATTGTTCTGAAGAAGCTCACTCAAATTTGTGCTAGTCTTTACTTAATACAAACAGCTACCTATATTGGGAAGAAAACTATTCATTTGAAGCCTCTAATTCACTCTTTTCTAGCTGCTGCTGGATTGTCTCACGGGTCTTCCCTGGGGTTATGGAATGCTTTTTAATTTTAATAGTTGAATAAAGGTACTTTTTTTTCTGTTGCCTAGGCTGGAGTGCACGGGCATGACCCTGGCCCACTACAAACTCCACCTCCCGGGTTCCAGCGATTCTCCTGCCTCAGCCTCCCAAGTAGCCGGGATTACAGGAGTGCGCCAGCAGGCCTTGCTAATTTTTGTGTTTTCCATAGAGGTTTCCCCCATGTTGGCCAGGCTGGTCTTGAACTTCTGGCCTCAAGTGATCCACTTGCTTTGGTCTCCCAAAGTGCTGGGATTACAGGTGTGAGTCTCCGCACCCAGCCTATTTTTAATTTAGATTTTTTTCAAAATTGCTTTGCTTTTTGCACCGGATCAACTCACCAAGTTATTTTCTATGAATTATACACCTCCGCACAATGTGGTTTCCTGATTATAACTTCCTAATGTCCACGTTGAAACACTCTTGAAACTTGAATGACTATAACTATTTGCCTCGAGTTTGCTGAACTTGTCTTTGGGCTGTAGAAAAATCTTTTCTGCCAAAACTCAACAGGCCCTTTGCCCGTGCTGACCCCTCTACCTGGAAAGTGCTCCCCCAGATTCTTTATGAAGCTGACTCCTTCTCATCCTTTAGATCAAATGCTACCTTCTTAGAGAGGTCTGCATGAACACCTGTTTCAAGTCATCTCCCTGATCTATTTCCTTACTTATTTTCTTCACAGCACAGATCACAATGTGCAATTTCCTTTTTATCTGTTGACTTATTTGTCTATGCCCCTTATTATCATGTTGGCTCTTTGTGGGCAGGGGTTGCCCATTGATGTCACTATCTACCTCCATGTCCCATACAGTGCTTGGTGCACAATAGCTATCTGATGAACAGATGAACTTATCTGACTAGTATTGTAAGGCTGTGGCCATATATGGCTATCTTGAGGTGAAAGCCTACCCTAAAGACTATCCAGGACTTGGCCTGTGGTGCTCACGGTTGCCCACATTTTTTTCAGGCCCCAAGATGAACCGCAGTGGTAGCATAAGACTGCTAGCTGCTCCCCCTCTGCCCCGCCCTAAGGGGGCTGCCCCAGTGACATCACACAGGACAGGATTCTCTAATCCTTCTCATTCTGTAGCGGTCCTCTATGCAACTAAATTTCTCAGAACATGATATGATGTGGGGGGAGGGACAAAGGAGGGCCGGGGTAGGGGGTACATCCTTTCCCTGAATGAAATTTATTTAAGGGCACTGTCTGCTCACATGTTCTGCTCTGGGAGAAAATGGGTAGCAGAAGCTACAATTTGTACTAAGCTAATGAAAAGAGAGAAGAGAAGAATGGGGAAAAGAAGTGTGAAGAAGGCAAAAAGAGAAGAGAAGAAAAAGAGAAGAAAGAGAAGGAGAAATGAGAAAGAGGAAACCAAATGAAGAGGATATGTGAGAGAAAAAAATACGAAACAGGTAGTGAGGGAGGGAGGAAAAATTGAACCTATGTTCTGGTTGGCTTTCTAACTCTTGAGTAGTGACTGGCTTCAGTGTAAAAGGATGGCGAAGGGAATTCTCAAGTACTAGCCCACTGAGGGGGTCACTCACATTACTGACATATATTTTGAGAGGCCCAGGCAAGTCTGCCTCAAGGGTGACTCTCCTGGAAAGTAATTTGGGAACAGGAATGTAAACCTTTTTTTAAAGTCACAATTGTGGAGGAAAGGGAGAGAGAGTATTGCTGACCAGATTAAGCTTTAGACTCCACCCTACAACCCCTATTCTCACCTCAAACCTCCCAATTACTAGGCTATCAATACACACTAAATTCAGGGCTTTAAAGCCAATCTTGTAGATAATCTTCGTTTTCCTTGTTAATTGAAATATAAACAGATTTCCAAAGCAGAGCAGGAAAGTTTTATAATATACCTATGAAAATTACTAAAATGTTATTATCATGGCAATATATTCCCACTAAAATCTTACTATGAACATCCCAAATATGTGTAGGAGGCCCAGCAAAGTCTTACAGTTCAGAAAAGAACTTTCAATCCTCTTTTTTCAATGTTCTTTTCCCCCTTGTATTAGTCCCCCGACCTTAGCATAAGGTTTAATAAAAGTGGATATGATAATATTAAGCATATTTAACCAGACAATATTGATATCTTTGTTTTAAATTGTAAAATTTTAATCTTATAACCCATGAGTTTCCTAGTTCATACCAAAATGTCGCTGTATTTAGAAATAAAACGTAGTAGGAAGGTGCCATTCTACTGACAGTCTGTACACTGGGCAGACTCCTTAAAAATCTCTCTGTTCATATTTTCTATTTCTCTCCCTCTTCTGCTACAATTGACCCAGATTCCCCAAGTGCAGAACAGAGAGAAGAAAGGTGTGGAAGCCTAAAGGAAGGAAGCAGAAAGATAGGCAGGCTTTTTAAGTTTCCTATGGTCCACTGCTGTCACTAGTGACCCAGCTTCTGCCTTATGAGTAAGAAAACTTGTCTTTTAAGAGCACTCCCAATGGTGGTTGCCACATGAGCTTTTCTAGTTCAGAATGTTAATGAGTCCACTAGCATGCTACTCATGCTGTTGCTTGTCTGGAGTATTAAGGATTCCAAGAAGGCAGCGTTTCAAAGATTGATCTAATTTCCTTTTTTTTTCCTTGGCAGTTATGTGGAGAATTAGGAAATGTACCCTCAAATGATATTGAGACCAAATGCATATTGAATTTTATTTTTATTTTGTATATCTGGAAATGATCCAATTTGATCTTCTAAGAAATTCTAACCCCAGAGATACTGAGTAGGGTAATTGATGGGTTCCTTGAAGATTTGGTTTGCCAGTGACTGGCAATTATATTTGATCCTGTTGTTAGGTTCTAGATCTAAAAGTGAAGGAAACAGAACTTTCCCCAAAAGTCATGTTGAAAAAACTGCAGATGACTTTTTACAACTTTAAAAGCGGCAAGAATGCCAGAAAGAATAAATAATTTGCTTTTGATCTAACAGTTGGGGCAACCAAATGGTTTAGGTGATAGAAAGTAGCAGGGTGCAAATTGTTATAGTAAGCTCCTCAGATAAAATAGAGAGCCTCAACACAAATTTACCTTTTTTACTGGCCAGAACTCGATTTGGCCAGTAAAAGAACCTGCCTTCTACAATGAAGTCTTTGTTTTGTGTGTGCAACAGAACATCTTTTTAAAATACGGACTTTTCTTCTAACTTCTGTTCCTGCGAATGTGGTGTAGGTCAAATTCGTGAACTGGTTAAGCTGCTGACAAGAGAGGGAAGGGCACCCCAGCCAATGGGAACCCGTGCTGGTGATGTACTGCTCCTAGGCTGCAATTCATTGGCTGCCTAAGGTTTGTCATTATATCCCCGGCGTCTGCAAGCAGCGTGGGTCGGGTTTTCTAGCTAGCTAAATTGGATTTTGGCCGCCGGCACGTGCAGTTTCTATTAACTTTAGCTCATCTCTAGCTCTTAATAGAAACAGCTGTTTATGTTTCTGATTATCTTCCTGATTTTGAAAAAGCCTGTTCCTTTAACCTACCTCATTGGAGGTCGTTGGAGGTCCCCTGTGACAGAATCACGTGATTATCTAACATGTGCAAATAAATACAATGTGGAATCCCCTAAGCTACGGAGGGAAAACCTGTCAGAAACTCAGAGCATGTGCCCCGTGCGTGAATCACTTGCACTCGCACGTGGGTGGGCGGTGGTAGGGTGCATGTGTCTCTGCCCTTCGGGACGCGAAGTGTGTGGCCGTGGCACCTGCTTGGGCTTCCTGGGGTCAACGGGAGAGGAAGGCTCCGGAGGAGTGGGACTCTGGGGTAGGGGCATCTGGCGGGCTGCCTGGGACCCATCATGGGTTCGAAGGGCAGCGGGCCAGACCGCGACGGCGCCCAAGAAAGGTGGACAGCTCCGGGTCCGTGGTCTGGGCTGCGTGTACACCACCTTCGCAGGGTTTGTATCTGCAGGCAGGCAGAACAGCCAGAGCTCGGGGTGCGGACGCCGTAGGGGGAACTTCCGAGTCCCCCACTAGGCCAACGGCCGGGCGTAGAGGGGCTCTCGATCCACTGGGTACCTAATAGTCGCACATTTCTGTCCAGTCCCTGGTGCCAGAACGTGAAAGCCCGGCTCCTGGCTGCTATCCGGGATACGGACGCTCCCTTTGGTCTCCGCCTAATGGTCCAGGCCGCGAGGCGACGGCGGCGGCGGCAAAAGAAGCTGGGTAGGGCAGTGACGTCATCTGTGGCGGCCCCTGCCCCGCCCGCCAGCCCTCGCCGCAGTTCCTGCCCAACGACATCCGGGTCTCTCCAGCTGCTCGCCGCGCCGCAGCTGTAGCGGCGGCGGAGCCGGCGGGGCGGGGCGAGCGGAGAGGTGGGGGAGGGGCGGCGCGGTCGTGAGCGCGCCTGCGCGGGGCCGCGCTAGAGGCGGCGGCGGCGCTAGGGACGGGGGCGCGCTCGAGAGCTACAGAGCTGTGGTCTCGGCGCCGGTCCGGCCCGCAGCTTCGGGTCCTTAGGCGGCTGCTGCTCCGGAACGGGTGGTTGGGGAGGGGGGTGGGGGGGACGCCAGGCAGGTGAGGCGCGAGAGCGATGAGTCCTCGGCTCTTCCTCCTCCTCTGGGACCCGCTCTCTGCCTCCCTCTCCAACGCCCGGATGATCTGAGCCGCGAGGGCGCCGAGAGCCGGGGGCCCGGACGCAGCCCGGCTCCTCCCCTCCTCCGCCCCCTCCCCGGCCTGACCTGGCCCGCCGCTGCCGCGGTGACCCCCCCTCCCCGCCCCCTCCCCGGCTGCCGCTGCTGCTGCCGCTGCCGCCGCCTCGGCCGACCAGGGAACTGCCCGCCTGCGGCTGCTCCGGGTAAGTGCGGCGCTCGGGCCGACGGCGGGCGGGCGGGCCTGCGCCGCCGCGGCGGCGGCGGCGGCGGCGGGCAGGCCTGGGGCCTGTAAACAAGCCGGGCGTCTGCCCGGGCGCTCCCGGGAGGAGACGCGACAACTCCACCCCCTGGCCGGCCTCCTCCCCCGAGCCGGGCGGCGGGCTGCGAGGGGTTAACGCTGGGCGAGGGCGGTGGCGGGGAGGCGGGCGCGGGGTGTTTGTGGCGGGGGCGCGACCCACAGACCGTCCGCGGCGGGGAGGGGTGTTTGTGGCAGCCATGCGGGCGAGGGCCACGGGCCGGCCTGGCCAGAGAGCGGCCTGCGGAACTTTTCCTGAGCGGGGAGGGGGCGTCCCCGCGCCCCCACTCGCCCGGGCGCGCCGCCCCGGCTGTCCTGGACTGCAGCCCTTGGGAGGGAGGCGGGGGAGACTTCCTTTGAACCGGACTTAGCCTCGAAAAACCAAATTCTGGAGCAATTGCTTAAGGTTTTACAGGGGGCAGGGCTGAGAGGCTCCATCGGAACTCAAGTCAGTGAGTGGTGCTTCCAGTTCATTCATTATTAAGGCAACGAACAAATCCATTGAAGTAAATTTCGATTTCTCATCCTTTTAGCTACGTAAATTGGGTAAAACTAATTGATGTTAGATCTTGGTTGAGGTATGGTTATGTTCTGCTTGTAGATTTTAAATGAACTTGGAGTCTTTTCTTGAAAGACAGCTGGCTATGGAGAGCCTTCTACCAACTGCAGTTTTAGATACGTTTTGAAAATTTCATCACCTGAGATATTTTTCTTCTCTCTCCTCAAACACCACATGGTACTTACAAATCCACAAAGGTCATCAGTTGTCCAAGCCATGGGATTTGTGCCACCCCCCACCTCACCCAGGTTTCCTGCTAATTGGAATAGTGAGCTGAATGTGTTTTAAAAAGTGAAGTGTATGAGAGATAGGTATCATTTTCTCAAAGGAAATGGTTTTGACATTATTGAGAGAAATTAGAAAATTTTAAAAATGTAAGACAGTCTTTTCAAAGTTGCACGTTGTGATGTTAAACACAACCACTTTTTACATGTGCTACGCTCCGAAGAGTGGAGGAATTTGAAACAGTACTCTGCTGAGACTTAGGGTTCCAGAGCGCTCAGGAATTTAGCAGAGCTTGGCCCCCAACTCTGTTGGAAACACTTTACTTTTATACTTTTATCTTGCTACATATTGGGCCTTTTCCAAAGATTGTATTTCTGTAACTCGTTTTTCAAGTGAGAAAAATTGAAACTACGATTTTCTATTCTTAAATGTTACCTTTATTGACTTAATGCTTTACCAATACATAATTTGAAGCACAAAGTAACATTTCCCAGTGTTACAGTTTTGTTCTTATTACGTGTAACTTACATATATCTGATTAAACAGTCATGTAAGGTTGATTACTTTTAACCTGGAAGTTCACAGCAGTCCCACATTATTGAAACTATAATGAATCTCCTGTACATGGAAGTTGCTTAAGACATTTTAATTTGATATCACAAAACATTTTTAGATCAGTGAAGTAATTACATTATGGGAAAGGTATATTAAGACTGATAATGTTTGGAGTTAACTACCTTAATTATATTTGAGAAATAAGAGTCATCAAATTGCTTTTTACTTGGCTGTATCTTTTTATATATTTTGTGTACAGATTTTATCTTTTTACATGATGGGCTGAGGTATATAACCTGTTGAAGAGAGCAGTGCAGTAGAAGACAAGGATTGTTTAATCATGGCTGTGCTCCAAAATATCTGTGTCCATGGACAAGTCCTTTAACCTTTTGAGTCTCAGCTTCCAAATCAGTAAAGCCAGGTGGGCAGATTAGATTATCACATGTACTATCCAGTTACTACTTTTTAAAATTTCCTTACCAATATTGTGTGTCTAGTCAACATACCTTTGCCAAATAAATGCCTGTTATGTGTCAGGCACGTAGATGTTTCAGTGTTCTAAGGCTGGAGTTCTTTCTCGGTTCTATTTTATTTAACAAATTCTAAGTTGGTGATTGTTCTTTAGGAAAGCTATACTTGTAGGTAGGTTTTATTGATTTTTCTTTTAGGATTGGGATGTGTAGAGAAACTCTTGGGAGGAAGGAGGATGGAGATTTCATGAGTGACAGGGTGGTTGAGACTACAGGTTTGAACAAGCACAGGACCCTTGGTAGTCTGTTATGAGGGAGATTATAAAAACACATTATGAAGGTTTTTTCTGTCACTTCAAGCTGGGTCTTATCTTGTTAAACCTTTGAAAATTCTGTAATATCTCATTTGTTTTTGAAAGAAATCTATAGCAGCATCATTTTGTCATGTGGTAAATATTGCTGAGCATTTACCAAATACATATAGTCTTTGAATTTGTTCAAATTATACCTAGGCCATTTGTTTAATAGCTAATAGAATGTACAGCTGATTTTGGTTTAACTGTGTGTGCTTATTTATAATTTTAAACCAAAGAGTGGCATCTATCCACAAGGAACTTGTCTCTGAAATGCTCACCCAGGAGAGCTGGATTAATTTTTTAAGATATAAGTCTGTGCTCATGTAGAAATAATAACAAGGTGATATTTTGATGATCCCCTCAAATGATTATCTAACTCTTGCCTGGGCACCTGACTCTGAGTCAGTATACTCTTGAATACTTTCCATCCTTAAATCAGGAGAAAGAGACAGCTGTGTAAGAAAATTGGCCCCAGCTGGGTTTTGTAAGAGTTAAGCAAGAAGATAAAACAAGGCATGGCCCTGTGAAATATATACCTTGGAGAAAGGGAGAAGGTATGGTGAGGCAACTGGGTAAAAGTTGTGTCGTCTTCTGTGTTGGGTAGTAATTTTATGTCACAATATGTCCTGTTTTCCATCTCAAATAACAAATTTTAAAATTCAGTTGCTGTGTTTATTATTTTGCTATTAGCCAGGATATATAAATTAACTGACCTGGGATTATTAGCCATTCCTATATAAAAGAAATCTGGGATAACCTATATCAAAATCAAAACATTGATGATACTCTTTTCCTTTCACTCTTTCTAATGTCTTATGTGCTCCATATTACGTATGTAACAGTTTTATGCTTCATTATGAGTCTCCAGAATATATTCTTTGATGATTTTGACCTTTGAATGTCCTAGCTATCCATGTACTACCTAGATAATCTTGTTACCTGGCTTTTCTTTTGCTGAGGCAGGTAAGAGCTAGAGAAGGTAAACAGTTGAGAGAGGCAAGTTTCTGTATCCCTTTATCTAAAATGTAGTAGACTTTACAAATATTGTAAGGAACTGAGAGAAAGGTACAGGATTTTAATGTGTATCAATAAATTAGACTCTGTTACTGTGTTTATAATATGAGAGATGTTTTAAACATTCCTTGAGTAAATGTGTGATAAAGGAGGGATCTTGAGTTTTTGTAATTCTTAATATGTTTATGTAGTATCCATATGTAAGATCTGAATTAAAAGCTATTAGTTTTTATGGCTGATAAGATTTAGAATTAAAATCTTGTAAGACTAATTACTTCTAGATATGGAAGAAAGTAATGAAAGCCATACTTTCTTGGCCATTTATCTGTGTTAGGCTTTTAATTTTTTGCCACAACCCTCTAAAATATATGATGTTATCTTCATTTCATAAATAGGAAAATATAGGGTCAGAGAACCTAAGTAACATGCCAGGATCAGATTTGGGTAGATATAAAAGTATTTTTCAAGATATTACTGAGTGGATTTTTTCCAATTAGATGAACCTCCTTATTATTACCAAGAACCAAAATTGTAAAAGCTAAACACTAACACTTATGATTCATAGATTCCTAGAGTTAAGCAAGTCCATGTAAGTTTATGTAAAGTCTTCCAATGCAAGACTGTAATGTTTTCTTCTAAAATATTCAGGGAAGATTTTAGAAATTAAGTTGATTTTCTCATTCCCAAAGTTTCGGAAGTTAACAAAGCTAAACATTTTATGTCTTCAACTACTGTTGTTTAGATTAACGAATGGAATCCATGTTAATTCTCAAGTGGTTGATATCCTTATGAAGGATCTAGGGAAATGTTTCTGAACAAATATAATCAGTAGAGCCACATTGAAGGACCCCATAGTGGACATGGTGATAAAACTAACCTTTGAAAGTCAGATAGGACAGAGTTTGAGTCCCTGCTCTCTTACTTCCTAGCCAGGTGTTCCTTGGTAAGCTACTTGATTTCTTTAAACCTGTTGTCTTTATATCAAAGGAAAATATTTTTATCATGAGGTTATCTTGAAGATCTAATGAAATAATTATATGAAGCACTTGAGATGTTTTCTACCATAAAGTGCCAAATAAATGGTAGCTGCTATTATTGAGTATATGAAATCTTGAGATACTTAGGGGTACAGAGACTTTCTTAGTATGAGAGGGTTGTCTTTTGAGTATAGCTTTTGCAATGAACCTGGAAGCCAAACTAGAAGAGACTGAGTAGAGAATTTAGAAGACATTGCAAACTGCAAGTTTAGAGAGCTTGCATTTGAATAGACTAAAAGTTAAGAGGTAACAGAAGAAAGAGAAAGTTGAGTTTAAGTAGCTTTATTTGGCTGTGCAAAGCTGACAAGTAGTCAGGGATTTGGAGTTAATGATTAGGTGGGAGTAGATGGTTAAATTGTGGATAAAGAGTAACAGTAATAAAGCAAAGGTGAATGTTCAGGCTAGAATGATCAGTCAGTAAGGAAGGACAAGGGTTGGTATTTTGAAAGGGGAGTTACAGTTTATTGCTAGAAATGAGCAGGAAGGTGTCTTTGCTACAGAAAAGGATGCAAAAGAGTAAGGAAACTTAATCATTCTGATTGACTCAGTTATTACCATTTTTAAAAAATGGAGTCTCTATAAAAGGCATTCAGGCTTTATATGTGACTCCTAGGTTAAGTTTGAAAAATTGTCTTGGAAGTTGCAGGTCTTACTACTACAGACCCAAAATATGACATTAGCATTCCAACTGGTCTCTTTCCTGTTAGCATATTTTACTGCATCTCCTCCCCAATTCTATAAACCATCAAAATTCTTTCTAAAAATACAATTTTTCATTATATAGTTTCTCCCAGTATACTTCAGTGACTCCCTTTACCTCTGGAATAAAGTTCAGAATTCTTGGTTTGGCTTTTGACAATTTCCTTGATTGGACCTCAAGACTGATTTATTTTACCCAAACTGGTACACTTGTACTGTTTCAAAAAATAAGAATATAATTCATTACCAACTTTGAATGTCTTGGATTCTTTGTACTACCTTTATCTTTAGCATGACTGGTAGAATCACATCAAATTTGGTATTGTGTGTATAAAGATGAAGTGTGCTTGCTATTATTACCAAAATTCAGAAATGAAAATGTGAATGATAAAAGATAAGGTATGGCTATATATATTTTTTGTTTTATTTTTGTTTTCCAAACAGAATCTCAGAACTTACCAACCATTAGAAAATCATCTTTGCTGTATGACTCTGGAACACACTCTTTTCTCTCCATGGATCTTTGCTCATGCTAATATGCAGTCTGGAATTCTTTTCCTTCCTTCTCCAGCTTCTATTTTCTCTTTTAGTAAAGCTCATTTGTAATGTTTCTTCTTCCACAAAGTCTTCTCTGACACCCCAGAGTGTTTAATGTCCTTTCTCTGTACTTAAAGCAATGTCTGTGTATTATTTCTATCATATGTTTTACCTCTAGGTATTTGTGTGTAAATTATAATTGTGTTCAGTTAATTCTAAAGGGAAAAATAAATTTTTACTTTACCCAAAGGCTAACACAGTGCTTTATGGATAAGTAGACATTCAGATACTTAGTATTAAACAAAATCTACGTGGAGTGGAAGTGATTGCTGTAGGGGAAGATAGTTGAAGTAGTTACAAGCTTTACTGTAGCAGATGTTTCTTACTCTCTACCTGTATGTTATTTTGTCTGAACCTGGATATTTAAGTGTGAAGATTATACAAATCTGAAGTGTGGCAGTGTTCTTATATTGATGTAGAAGACTAGGTTAACTAATTCGGGACCTACATGTTTCGTTTTAACTTCCTACTTAATTTTGGCTTTAAGGGTTAACAGGTCATTTATAATCACATATCTTTTTTCAGAGTATTTTATATTTGCAAATATTATCATGAACTTTGTGTCCTTTTAACCAGAGAGGGATTGTGGAATGATAGGAATTAGATGATGTGTTAAAGAAGGGAGATAACTATCAACTCATTTAATTTGAACCAACAAGTATCTAATATATGCATACTCTGTGTTCAAATAAACCTCTAAGCTAGACTTTAAAGCTTATCAAAATGCTAGACTATTGTCAGTATTTAGAAAATACATAGTAAAATTACCTTTATTGGATTTTTAAATGGATAATTCCATATCATCAGTGGCTGCTTAGATCCATTTATTGGAGTACAATGCTAATGAGACCTCCTGATTCTTTTTGTGCCTCTTATGTTTTCCCATCTTTGACATTAGCAAGTAACAATGATAACTAACATTATTGAGCACTTATTAACAATGATAACTAACATTGTTATCATTATGTGAGCATTTATGTGTTAAGGACTATTATAATAAATTTTCAGTTATTATCTCATTAAATCTTCACAGCAGCCCTATGAGCTGGTTACTGTTACTACCTATATCTTAACAGATGAGGAAATGGAAACAGAGCAGTTATTTGCCAGGAGTTTCAGAGCTAGTAACAGAAGCCTAATACATGTCCTTGGACTTTTCAAAAATACTTTGTGGATCAGTGCAGTTTCATTTTTACTGCCGAAAGAAAGTCTCTTGGCCATTGTGATGGGTCAGAAAATCTTTGTATGTGAAGGATATGACTATAGTTCCATTGTACCCAGAGAGTGAATCTTATGATTGAGTTGGGATCTGAGGTGGCAATGTACACTAAGTTTAAAAGGTATATTATCATGTTAGCTCCCTTTAGAAATTTTCCCCAAGAAGAGCTATTTCATTTTTTAATATTAAAAAAGCATAGGATATGGCCATGATACAACTGGTTCCATAAGCCATGCACACTTTTTCTTATGGCTTAAAATTTTATTCATGTTCACTACAACCCACTGACATAAATTATTTCATTGGTCCTTTATTCAAATGAAATTCTCAGTGAGTCTAAGAAAGATAGTCTTAAACACAAACTACCTGAGTTTACAATAGAGATTATACTCTAAGTGGAAACTCCAATGTTAAGTTTATTGAAAATAAATTTCTTAAAACCAGGTCTTGTTTAATTCATTTTAAATAGATTATCAATATATGACTGTTAAATTTTTGTAGTCTCCCTGTTCATTTTCTGATGAACACGTGACAGGAAACTGAATGTGAGCTGGAAATACAGCAGACTATGAGAAAACATGGGCCATGTATAATTCACTTTAAATTTAGGCTGGTGTTTTGTATTCATCTATATGACTGCCTCAGGCAGGAATATAACTGAACATTCTTTTTTTAGTCATACTTTATATGGCCTAATTATTTTAAAGAATATGTTATTCAAGAATTGTCTATTGTACTGTTTCAAAAAATAAGAATATAATTCATTACCAACTTTGAATGTCTTGGATTCTTTGTACTACCTTTATCTTTAGCATGACTGGTAGAATCACATCAAATTTGGTATTGTGTGTATAAAGATGAAGTGTGCTTGCTATTATTACCAAAATTCAGAAATGAAAATGTGAATGATAAAAGATAAGGTATGGCTATATATATTTTTTGTTTTATTTTTGTTTTCCAAACAGAATCTCAGAACTTACCAACCATTAGAAAATCATCTTTGCTGTATGCCACCATGCCTCAGAATGTTAAGTAGATAGTAAACAAAATTTTCACTTTTTCTAAAGCAGTGGGGTATTATCCTTTCTGAGAGCCTGTAAGGTTGTTTTGGATGCCAAGGGGCCAATCTTAGAAGTGGCAGCTTTTTTGTTCTGTGACCAACCCACAGCTTACCCTTTGTTATTCCATATCTGTCATCTTCATTTTCTCTTTCTGAAAAATGCTTCTTGATACAGTAAGCAGGTGTTTCAATTAGTAAGCCATCTAGTGTGATATTTTTCTGGTTTGCTACAGTCAATAAAATAAATAACTCTGTTAATGTAAATAGTATTATTTGTTTTAGATAGTAAAACTCCAAGATTAAGTTAAAGATATTTTGGCTAAAGTACATTGAAAATGGATTTCCCAGCTCCCAGAAATTCCTGTTTGTGTCTGAATTACTTTATACTTGCTTGGCTTCTTGTGTAGAGAAAACTTTAGAAAAGAATCCATCCATGAATGTTGAATAAATGAGCAGGTAAATAAATAGCTCAGGGAAAGGAAATATGTGGGCTCTTAGTCATAACTACTTATTTTTCTCTTTTGTTCCCTTCCTTATGTGTCACTTTTCAATAATGGGAGTGTGTATCTAATGATAAACTTTTTAAAGTCATTGGTGAACAGTAATCTGAAAATCAAATTTTGATTGTTAAGCTGCCAGATTTCTTTTAGGGTCCAACATTTTCTTTTTAGACATACATTATGATATTTTTGTAGGGATGAAGACAACTGTAAAATACATAGAATACCATGTATTCTATAGATGGAAAATGATAAGATACAGTTTGTTGGCAGGCCAACTTCTCTGGAAATACCTTTTCCTGTATAGAAGGTAATCACTGTTGACAAGGGAGAAGTCAAGGTATAATGGCTATTATTCATTTGTCTCATGTATTCATCAAGTATCATGTGCTAAATATGGACCAAAAAGGCATATCTCTTTCCTCTTGGATCTTAAAATCTAAAGTGAGAAATAATTCACTAGGTGAGTGCCATGATAAGAGAAACAGAGGATTCTGTGAGCTTATGACTAAGGGTAGATGTATTTCCTAAGATGTGGAACTAAGAAGTGATAGGAGTTGAGAATTTCATTTTGGGCCATGTGATTTGAGGTGTGGCTATTCAAGTATAAGAAGGTAGGTGGTTACACATTTTTTAAGCTATTAAATAGAACTTTCACCTGAAAAGGTTTTTTCTCTCTTTCTTTCCTCAGCATCTATCTCCCTACACAAAAAGCATCTCATACCACAATTCATGAACTAAGTGAATGATTCTATTTTTAAAAATGTTAGATTATATCCACGGAAGTCTGTTAGAGGCAAAGGCTTTTGGTCATTTTTTTCAGCAGGTACATTTCATATGTGTAAAATATTTAGAATCCCCACATGTTTGTATATGAATGAAACTTTTACCAACTTATTAAATATTTAATAAGTTATGGTTTTCCCTTCTTTCAACTTAAGTATACAAGGTTATCAGCAAACACTTGTAAATGCTCTATGTGAGGGGTTTTGTTTATTAGTTTTAAGCAAGAGACAAAAGGATAGATTGGATCAGGAAGTCAGTTATTGTTTTCTGGGTTATGAGTCTGAATCCTTTCAAATATTGCAGAGATTTAAAAGTAGCAAACTAGGAATTGAATCCACTTCTATATCTGTAGACAAGTTATCCAAAACTGATAAATTTGATTACCAGATGAGGCAAATTGAGATTGTAAATAAATTCTTAGAAAACTTTAAAAACTAAGTAGTTCTTTGCCATCTAAGTCTTTTTAGTATTTTTATTTTGCTTGTACTGTAATTGGTAGTGAAAATAGGTCAGTATCTAATTTTTATCATCACTAGAGCCCTCCAACTAAATTTAGCGTAGATGTTTTCCTAGCAATTATATACATACAAAGTTTACTTTTAAAAAGTGTGCAATACATGCCTTTATAGAAATTTAAGAAGACTGCTTACAGATTATGTACTTCAGATCACAGCACAACTAGAAGATGTTGATACATTAAGTAAAAAATCATGAAACCTATGAATAACATCAAAAGTGGCAAGGTGTGTTCACTTGCACTTTGTGAGATTAAAACTGCTGCCAGTATCTGTACAAACTATGGTTTGAGTACTTTTAAATTTTAACTAATTTAGCAAAGACTAATTATTTTTTAAGTAATTTGGGGGGTAGAAAAAATGGTCTTCAGCATAGAGGAACTTTATCTGACATTTTAGCTGGTTCAATTGGTTGATTTTGGTTTGCTTTTTGAAATTATGTATTGTCTTGATTTGGGGCACAATGAAAATAACAGTTCATTTGCATTAGAATTCATTTGGGTGAAGTTTATTGTTGGAGGCGGTTAAGTAAATATTTAACTGAAAAATGAAGTAAATATTTAGTCAAGGCTGTAAGATGAAATATTTGTCAGCTGAGAAATTTTCAGGTAACTTTTTTAACCTTTGAAAAAAATATAGCACGAGTATTTTTATACTACTATGTATAATCCATAGTCATATTTTTTAACCTTCTTATGTAAAGTAAAATATCAATGTAGAAAGCCATATACAATCATAGTAGTCTTTTAAAATTGCTTTATAACTTACAAAGCATAACATTCATGCATTTAAAGTTTACAGTTCGGTAGTCTTTAATATATTCAGACTTATGCAACCATTGATCTTTGAAGTAAATGCTTGTCTGAATGAGGAAGAATTAAAAGCAAGAAAGGAGATATAGAAGAGATTGCTCATGCTGAGGAGGGGCAAAGTGGTAAGAGCAGGATTAGAAAGGGACATGAAAAATTCAAGGATACTGAATCTGTGGGCATCAGAAAAACTTGGAAGCTGTTTTAAGAGGATAAAACCTAGAGGGAAGGAACAATAGACAAAGATATAAAACGTAGGTAAAATATTTAAAACTTTTAGTACTGAATTTTGAATTTTAGGGATATGTCAGTGAAATACAAAGGATAGCTCCCTTTTCTCATGAGTTTTAGAAGCCATAAGATTCTTTCTAGAACTTTGTGTAGGAATTTTGAAGCTGAACCATAATCATGTGCTCTCTTTCTTCTGTTCGGTCATCTTCACATTGGAACCAGTACAGAGTAGGAAACCCATATCATCTTGGGATTATTTTTTGGAGAAATCTTCCAGAGGATTAAATGGCGCCATCCCCCTTGGGTCCAAGTAGGAGGGGGAAGAATCCTATTTTGGGTGCTGTCCAACTCAGTGGGCTGCTTTAGTTCACTTTTTAGCCAGATAATGGAGCTAAATGAGAAATTTCAGCTTCCGGAGAAAATCATACTTGATTTTATAGATCAAAGCTTTCTGGTTATGTCAGATTTGTTACTGAGATTTTAGGGACATTCAGTTAAAGTGCCCCAATAAGTGTGATAAATCACACAGAGATATAAAGTCAATAAAGTCCTGTAGTATGCAAACTGGGAATTTGGGGTGGGTTGGGGAATGTGAAGTGTTGGGACTGTTGGTACCTATATTTGACTACTAGGATGATGATATATTTTAAATTCTATATTCAGTTTCTTATCAGAAATACTGACTATAATATCTTGTACTTAATTTTTTAAGGAGCAGGTGATAAAGATAGGTTATATTTTTTTCAGAGTAATTGAGATTATTTAATAGATAAAATGTGTTATCTGAATGTTTATAGTAATGGAAACCAAGTTTACAAAATGTGTATATATAATTTGTTTTTAATAACCAAGGATTCCTTCTTTACAAAAGATTTCCTTTATGTAAATCTTCGTAACTGTTTTATAAGATGTTCTGTATTATAGAAAGGGAACTTAAGAGTGTTTGTTGATTTAACTGGGTCATCTACAGGACTGAGTTTTATTAGAGGAGTATTTAAACATAGAAGTCTGTGAAAATATTTTTAATGCTGAGGGAAATTGGAGGGACTTCATAGAACTGCAGACTAATAGAAAACTTTTGGCCAGGCATGGTGGCTCAAGCCTGTAATCCCAGCACTTTGGGAAGCCAAGGCAGGAGGATTGCTTGAGCCCAAGAGTTTGAGACCAGCCAGGGTAACACAGTGAGACCTCATCTCTACAAAAAATATTTTAAAATTAGCTGAACATGGTGGCACGCTTATAGTCATAGCTACTTGGGAGACTGAGGCGCGAGGATCGCTTGAGCCCAGGAGCTCCAGGCTGCAGTTTGAATTGCGATCGTGCTGCTGCATCGTAGCCTGGGTAACACAGCAAGACACAAACAAAAAACAAAAAAACCCTCTACCTCTAAAGATGTCGGGATTTAAAGATTGCTACGATTTAAATATAAATCACAAATATATAAAATATGAGATAATAGAAGAGTATTTGTTAAACAAGACTAAGCTCTGCTATATAAAGTAAAGTGCTATCATTTTGCTGGTGTTTTCTGATTCTCTTGTGCAGTACATGTTGAACTTTACTACTACCTTAGCCATGGTGCAGGGAAATGACATGAACAGAGATGTAAATTAATAGTTCCTGAGTTTCGGCCAGGTGCAGTGGCTCACACCTGTAATCCCAGCACTTTGGGAGTCTGAGACTCAGTTGACCTCAAGTCTGAAGATCACTCGAGACCAGCCTGGCCAACATGGCAAAACCCCATCTCTAATAAAAAATTTAAAAATTAGCTGAACATGGTGGTGCACGCCTGTAGTCCCAGCTACTTGGGAGGCTGAGGCAGGAGAATTGCTTGAACCTGGGAGGTGGAGGTTGCAGTAACCCAAGATGGCACCACTGCACTCCAGACTGGTGACAGAGGGAGACTCCATTTCAGAAAAAAAAAAAAAAGTAAGTCATGGGCTTCAAGGGCACTATAATGTCCAGGTCTTAAATTCTAGAGCCTACTTCTATGGACCATTTATGTTACTGTTGTTGGAGAATCTAATTTTCATTCTTATCTTCCCCCTTTCCCTTGACCTTTCGTTATAGGTTTTTTTGAAGTGAACATACTTTTATGTATTTACTTATTTATTGAGCTCTTCCCAAATGGCAACTTTATTATTTTATTTCTTCAACTCAGTTGTCTAGTTTACTTCATTTGTGTCTAATCTATTTAACTCATCCTTTGAGTTTTTAATGTAAACATTTTTAAACTTTTTTTTTTTTAGATTCAGAGGTGTGCATGGGCTTGTTACATGGATATTACATGTATAATGGTAGAGGTTGGGCTTTTAGTGTACCCATCACCCAAATACTGAAGGTTGTACCCAATAGGTAGTTTTTCAACCCTCTCCCTCCCCCCACTCAGTAGCTTTTATTTCTGAAAGTAATATTTCTTTCTCAATCTGCATGGTAATTTTTTTATGGTTTCTTATTTTTCAAAAAATACCTTGTCGGGCATTTTGTCCATAGTTGTAATATATTCCAATATTGGAAGTCCTTAGGAAGTTGTATTTACAGTAGTTTGTTTCTTTCTGTATTTGGTGATTTTTTTTTTAATGAGCTAATATTTGATTAAACACTGAACATTTCTCTATCATCTGTATAATTACGTACAATTTAATGTCCACTTTTTTAAGCATAAAAGAGTTTCATTTTCCTTTTTATACTCAGTAACTTGTTTAATTAGCCAGTATTTTTTACCAGTTTCTGTACTTACTGTTCTTTGCATTTTCTCTGAGTTCACGTTTCTTCTTGCTGAAGTACATCCTTTAGCAATCCTTTCAGTAAGAGGCTGGCTTGTAAATGTCCTTAGTTTTTACTTAGTTTTTCAGCTAGATAGAGAATTCTTAGTTGATAGGTTTCCTCCCATCAGCACCCTCAGTATATTATTTCATTGTCTTGTGAAACTTGGCAAACCTGGATCTCTGAGAAGTCTGGTCTCTGCCTAATTGTTATGCTTCTGTATGTAATTTTTTTTTTTCTGATAGTTTTTTTAAAATATTGCTCTTCTTTATTCTGTCACCACTACTTACTGTGTTACTTTGGGCAAGTTCAAAATGGAGATAAAATTGTATCTGTTTCATAGGGTTGTAATGATGATTAAGTTAATATATGAAGCACTTAGAATAGAGCCTTGCATATTTTAAGTGTGGTATGTTAATACTTGTTTTATTTTGCCGTACTTGATATCCTAAACACATTTCTATGATATGCTTAAGTAAGTATGTTGTTTTATCCATAGCTACTCTTTGAAATATGTTCTTGATGGGAAGACTTATACCTTTCTTTGGTTCTAGAAATTCGTTAGCCTTTGTATCTTTGAATATTCCTTTTCCAATATTTCTTCTTAGTCTCTGTATTATGTTCTAGGCAGTTCCTCAGTATCATTTTCTAATTTATTAATTCGAACCTTGACTTTGTCCAGCTAGAATTTGTGTGGCCTCAGTTTTTATTTCTCAGTGAATATTTTTTTTAATGTTCAGGCTGTCTCTAATAGCCACCTATTCTGGTTTGATTTCTGCCTGTTTTTAATTTTTCTCCCCTAATAGCTATTGTGCCTTCCTTTTAACATTCGAAGTCATTTTCAGATTGTCATTTTTTCTTGTAGAATGAATTCCTACAGTTGTTGATTTTATTGGCTATCCGTCTTAGTTTAGTTTCTTCATGTGTTTTTCAGTTTGCTTTTACAGTCTCCTAATGAATGGAAGTTTTGTTTTTTTTTTCTTTTTTACTCTTCTTATCCAGTGTTTTTACATGCTCCGACATCCCTGTCTAAAATCATATCTTTATATCGGAGGCTCAATTTGCTTGATTCTTGATAACATCAAGATCAGGCTTCTGTTTCTAAGAATAAAACACAAACTAAGATCTGTATTCTTCTCACTGGGCACATAACTTCATCTAAACTATAGCCTCATGCAGTGGTTAGTAGTAGCTTTTTCTGGCTCCTTCCATAGGTTGGAAGAGCCTCCATCCTAGGTATTAGTTTCAGGCAAAGAGGCTGAGTTCTGTCTCAGCCGTGCATGGGTAACTTTTTAGTCCCTGTTACTATCCTTACAGTATATGAACGTTTGACCATCTCTGTTACTTGATCCCAGAAGGTTCCTATTTTCAGCTTCACAAACTACTTTGTATTTAAAGAGTTCAGTGGCTTGGTCTTTTTAATATTTTGTTTTTATAGTTAATGTATAGTCAACATACATTAAAATGTTTGGAACAGATGTGCATTTCAAAAGTGAATGTACAAATCCATTTGGTTGGAAGTTAGTTGTCTTAGTCCATTTTGTGTCGCTATCACAGACTGGGTAATTTATTAATAATAGAAGTTCATATAGCTCTCAGTTCTGGAGGCTGGTAAGTCTAAGATTGAGGGGCTGCATCTGGTGAGGGCCTTCTCGCTCTATCATCCTGTGATGGAAGGAGGAAGATGAGAGCACAAGAGCAGACAAGGGAACGATGGACCCAGAGTTGATTTTACCAGGAACCCACTCCTAAGATAAGGGCATTACTCAAGTTATGCACCCAGTTACTACTTAATGGACTCATTGGTTAATACTGTCACAATGGCAATTCAATTTCAGTAAGTTTTGGAGGTGACATTCAAATCATAGCAGAAGTCAGCATTTAAAATCAATGTATATCCTGCATACCCTTCAGAAAGATACTAGTTTACTCTCCTGCTTATGAGAGGTATATCTTTTATTCCTTTGCCAATATTGGGTGTTACAATTTTTTAATCTTTGAGAAGGTAATGTGTAAAAAAAAAATTTGTGTTTAATAGCTAGCAGGGTTGGTTATTGCTTCATATATTTATTAGCTATTTATATTCTTTTTATTATTTAATTGCCTGTTCACATTCATTGCCCATTTCTTTTCCTTTAAAGTGTTCATTTTTATTGTCTTTTAAAATTGCTCTTTGTCTGTTGTAGGAATGTTAACTTTTATGTATATATTGCAGATACTTGAAAGATGTTTGTTTTCAGGTTAATGAGCTTCATTTTATAGTGTAGAAGTTTTCTTTCTCTGGAGTCACTTTTTCTTTTTCCTTTGGAGTGTCAGTCTTGTCTTTTCTTTCTTGTCATCCTTAGAAAGTCCTTTCCTACCGTAAGATTATAGAAATATTTGCCTAGATCTACTGGTATGGTTTTATTATTAATACCTCAGACTTCAATCTTTAATCTCTTGGTATTTATTTTAAGATGTGATATTGTAAGAATTCAACTACCCACCACTGGAGGGCAGGAGTGGAAAAGATCAGCTTTCAGACAACCATTATTGAATTTCTGTTCCCAGAGCTCTCTTACTGGACTCTCAGTTCTATTCCACTGATCAGTTTATTCCTGCATTAATATTGCCTCTTAAATACTATAATTTGAACTCAAGTTTAAATATCCCATATTGCAAATTCTCGTGTTTTAAGAATGTTTTGGCTGTTCACATTTATTCATTCATATGTATTTTGAAATGATGTAATCAAGGTCTGGGAACAAAAAGGTCCAGTTGTGATTATATTGAATTTATAGATTAATAAAGTAAGAATAACCATCTTCACAATTTTGAATCTTCCTATCCAAGAAAAAGAAGTGTGTTTTATTTCATAGCCCTTTGCCTAAAGGTTTTATTTCTTGTTATTTAGATATACTTTTATTGCTGTTTTCTCTTAACTTTCTAAGTGATTACTGTTAATCATTTTCATATGATTTTCTCTAGTCAGATAACCTTATTGAGTATTGTTTCCCTAACATTTTAGGTTTGGATTTTGCCATCATGTAGTCATTAACTGCAAATAATAATTTTATCTCCTTGTAATTTTATGCCTCTTTTTGTTAGTCTTCACTTAGCTCAATAACCATTATTTTTAGACATTGCTAAGTTACAGGGATAAGAGTTGGTGTCCTTGTTCTTTTTTCTTTCCTGGGAATTGTTCTAATACTGAGGTTTCCTCCTTGGCTTGAAATAAGTATTATATTTAGGAATAAATTTTGTCAAATCTCTTTTAGCATATGATGAGATGATCATATGGATTTTTTTTAACTTTTGAAAAGATGACTTATATTAGTCAGCCACCTAATGTTGGATCATTGTTATGTTTCTAAAATGAACCCTATTTTGGTGATTTGTAATATATTTTTTACTTACATTTGTTTTGGCATCTGTATTAATGAATATGTTTGGACTGTAGTTTTATTTCTTTAGTGCTGTCTTTGTCAAATTTTATAGAAGGATTATGATCAGTTTGTAAAAAGTAGTGGAATTTTTCTCTGATCTCTAGATAATTTAGGTAATTTGAAAGTTACATGTTTCCATAGGGCTTGAAAGATTTTGTTTTGAAATAGTCTTGCCTGATGCACTTTTATTTTTAATAGCTTATTTTGAAAACCATCCAAACTTAAAATTTGCAAAAATAATACAGTGAACTTCCATATTTATTTAAATGGCCAATTATTAACATTTTTTTCACATTTGTTTTATAAACTTTTTTCCCTGTGTATGTACATATGTCTATTCATATTCTCTTGGCGCACACACACACATTTTGTTATTTTTGCTGAACTAATTAAGACTCTGTATGGACTTTATGAATCTTTACCCTTAAATATTTAAATGTGTGTCCCCTAAGAACAAGAACTATAACTTTCTCTTACATAACCATAGTTCTATTATCAAATTTAGGAAATTCAACATTCATACAATACTGTTATCTAATATACAACCCATAGTCAGATTTTATCAGTTGTCCTAGTAATGTCCTTTATAACAATCATCCCCCACCACACTCCTTCACCCTTTGCTTTCATCCAAGCCAGTCCATAATAACACATTACCCTTTGCTGTGATCTCTTTGGTCTCCTTTAACCTGCAGTGGTTCTTCAGTCTTTTTTTTTTGTTTTGTTTTTCATGAGCGCTGGAGTTTTTTAAGGGATAGTTTTTTGATAACTTTCTCATATTGTTCTAGGGTTCTGGTCTTCACTGTAGCACTAATTGAAAAAAATAATAATTTGTTTTCTAAGAATTGTTACTTTCCTCCATATTTTCAAATTTATTAGCAGATAATTATACAGAGTGATTTATTTTACAACAATAAAATTCTATTTATGCGATGAGTATAGCCTGTTTGGCTTCTAATTTTAAATAATTTTTTTAGTTAAACTAGTTAGTGGCTTGCCTATTTTATTTTTCTCTCATATAAATGTTTTGTTATAATTTTACACAATATATTCCTTCAGCTTTCCTTTTATTTTTTGTGTGTTGTTGTTCATTTTTCTTTTTAGGTTGAATATTTAATATACTGATTTTCTTTTTAAGTAAGCGGATTTTTTTTTCTGTTAACACGCTAGCTTAAAGGTGAGTTTTCTTTTAAGGTGAGTTTTCTTAAGTTTTGGTCACATCTCAGAATTTGATAGGAAATTTTTCTTATTTTTTCTAAATATTCTGTAATTGTAGAAATATATAAACTCAGGGCAAACTGGCATAGGAGCTTACTTTTTAAGCAATTTCCACATGTTTGAGGTTTTCTTCTTTCTTTATACATTATCAATATCTATTGTTAATGTATTAAGTTACATGTGTCATTTCATTTTTTTTTTTTTTGTCTGGGGTAGGATGGGGGAGTGTGTTAGAAATGTATAAGCATTTTTTTCTACATATAATTCAATAAATGTTTGATGTTTCAATTAATGTTTTAAGTGTGTTTGAACAGAATATACACTCTTAAAATTTTGGACCACACCTTTCACCAGTTTAAAACATGGCTCTATTCTGTTTATTGCTGTATTCATTGTGATTTCCTTTGTCTGAAATTGAAATTGCAATTCTTGGTATCTTTTTTTGTTACTTGATATCTTTTTGCCTAGTGTATTTTGATCACCCTAAAATACTTTTATACTGACATCTTTGAGTTTCTTGTTTTTGATTAGTCTCTTGATTGAATGAATGTATCTTTAAATAGGTTTTTTTTTTTCTTTCAGAAATGAAACATGGATAACACTACTTTAGTGCTGGCATATTTGATAATGCCTTCCTATTGCCTTTACTTGTGAATGACAACTTTGCCGGTCACAAATGATACCTACTAGGTATCATTCTGTTTTGCTACTTTAGAGTGAGCATAGTAGTCAAAAATTGGATTAGCATAAAGCCTCATAGATTCTGCTGTTTGTTAGAATCACACATATTCTCCTCTTTACCAAATCATGCAAACCCTGATGCCATGGTGGAAAAGTATATGAATTGAAATGGATGTGGTCAATAAGGATTGCTAGGGACTCTGGAGAATGCATATTGTTCTGGGGGAGAGGAAATATAATCATTATTCTTGGAATAATACCTCTTTATCCTCAACTTTTATAGCCATTACTTCATTGCCTATCATCTGATATTACAAAGAAGTCTGGGGCCAGCCTGATTTCTTTCTTTCTTTTTTTTTTCTGACATCTCTATTTTTTTTCACTGGAGATGGAGTCTCACTCTGTCGCCCAGGCTGGATTGCAGTGGTTCAGTTAGGCTCACTGCAACCTCCTCCTCCGGGTTCAAGCAATTCTCCTCCCTCAACCTCCTGAGTAGCAGGGATTACAGGCTTGCGTTACCACACTCGGTTAATTTTTGTGTTTTCAATAGAGACAGGGTTTTATCATGCTGGCTAGGCTGATCTCAAACTCCTGACCTTAGGTGATCCTCCTGCCTCAGCCTCCCAAAGTGCTAGATTACAGGCGTGAGCCACGGCGCCTGGCCGATGCATGTTTGTTTTGTCTGAATTGTATTATAGTCTTAAAATTGACAGTCTTCAAATTATGCTTTGGTATTGGTCAGTTTCTACTAAATGTATCTAGTTCTTGATAAACCCATTCAATCATCAAGTTCACTCCTTAGTTTATGATTAATTTCTTCTGCCTTTGAAATTTAATTTTTCCTCCATTATTTGGTTTTCTTATTTACAATGTGCTAATTAAGCTGTTGGATATGCATTGTTTGTATCTTTTCTCCAGTCTGCTAGCTTTTGTTTCTTTATGCTTACTTGCATACTGGATGATTTTTGTCCTGTTCGTTTTTACCCCTTGCAGATTGTTTGCTGTAGAGTCTTCATTCCTCATTATTGTTTTTCATGACATTTAGAATATTGCAGTGATTTTTTCTCTCAAATATCTTTTATTTAAAGCTCTGTTAATACTTTTTTATATTCCAGTTTCTTTTCATTCTTATTTGACAAATTAGGTTTTCTTTAATTTTCTTATGTGTAAGTTTTTTTTAGACTGTGACATCATGTTCTGAGTACTTTTTTAGTTACTACTTTTTATTTTAGAATTTTTCTATGGGTTCCATAAATTTTGTTTCTGTTTTTAAGGATGGCAGTTTTCTCTGTTGTTTGCCCAAAAAGAGTGTAACTAGATACTCTTTGCCTCTCCTGTCAGTATACTAGGATACCATTACTTCTTTCCCCTTGGATTTAGCAGACTGAATTATACTAAATTATTTTAGTTATCATAATTCATTATTTTTGAGAGAAATTGGTAGGGATTTGGCCCTATTAACCTGTTACAGGTAAGAAACCTAGTCTCTTGATTTTTCTCTCTATGCTTGCTGAAATTACTGCACATTTTCATCTTTACCTGTTTGGCGGATTTTCTTTCCCAACAGAGGAACTTGACTATTGGGCATTGTATTAGTTTCCATGACTGCTGTAACAAATTACCATGAACTTGGTGGCTTAAAACAATACAGATTTATTCTCTTACAGGAGGCCACAAGTCCAAAATTATTTTCACTGGGCCAAAATCAAGGTGTCACCAAAAATGTGCTCACTCCAGAGGCTTTAAAGAGGAATCTGGTTCTTGCTTTTTTTCACCTTCCAGTGGTTGTCAGCCTTATCACTTGCCTGGTAGCCACATCACTCCAATCTTTAAGACCAGCATCTTCAAATTTCTGTATGCTCTGTCTTCACATCATCTTCTCTCTGTGTGTCAGATCTTCCCCTGCCTCTGTCTTCGAAGGACATGTGAGTTCATTTAGAGGACTCTGGATAATCCAGGATTCTGTCTCCATCTCAAGATTCTTAACTTAATCATGTCTGCAGAGACCTTTTTTTTTTCCAAGTAAGGTAACATTTATAGGATTAGGACCTGATACCTTTGGTAGCTATTATTTAGCCTACTAGATGTCATTCTGTTTTGCTACTTTAGAGTGAGGCAGACATATTAGTCAAAAATTGGATTAGCATAAAGCCTCATAGATTCTGCTGTTCGTTAGAATTACACATATATTGCCCTCTTTACCGAATCATGCAAACTCGGATGCCATGGTGGGAATCATGCAAACTCGGATGCCATGGTGGGAATCATGCAAACTCGGATGCCATGGTGGGAATCATGCAAACTCTGATGCCATGGTGGAAAAGTATATGAATTGAATTGGATGTGATCAATAAGGATTACTAGGGACTCTGGAGAACCCATGTTGTTCTGGGGAGAGGAAATACATGAAGGTCAAATTCAGGTTATTAGCTTGTAGTCCTAGTTTGTAGCTGCTTTTTCTTTTTATTTCTTACAAGCTGGTCTTGTTGTAGTAAAATAATTGTGTGTGTGTCTTATAATCTTGGTATTGAGAATAAGAGTTTTTTTTTAATGGGAATTCCATCCACATGATTTTAAAGTATTACCCTACTAATGATGTTTACTTAGGTATTTCTAGAACTTTAGTCTTCTCACTTAATGTTTTATACATTTCTCAAAACAATAATCAAGGTTGCTTATTTATTTATGAGGAAAGTTAGACGTTAAGCCAAAGGACTTATCCAGCATCACGTATTGAATAGACCTATAACTTTTAACTTTAATCTTGTGATAACAGGTATTTCCATTTTTTCGATGTTTCATATGTACTTTGAAGTTGATGTGTCTTGTGACATGAAAGAAGTGTCTCCCTATTATTAAATTGGATAGTTGGGCAATTCTAAGTTCTTTTTACTTTATGTTCATGATTTTGTTTTTCTAGATGTGTTACTTTTAAGAATTCAGGTTACTTCTTTTTTTTTTTAAATCATGTTATTAAACTAATGAAAAGCCATATAGAGATGAACTTGGTTTTGAAATATAATGAGTAGATACTTGCTTGGCTGGAATTTTTTCTCAGATACACAAAAAATTTTATAAAGAGGGTATGAGTGTATACTTTGTATCCAGGAATGTGCGTTCACTAGGGGGAGTGTTGGGGGAACTAGGGTAGAAGACATTTTAAGACACACAGGAGGCCAGTGTGGTGGCTCATGCCTATAATCCCAGCACTTTGGGAGGCCAAGGCAGGGGGATCACTTGAGGTCAGGAGTTTGAGACCAGCGTGGCCAACATGGTGAAATCCTGTCTCTACTGAAAATACAAAATAACTAGCTGGGCATGGTGGTGCATGCCTGATATCCCAGGTACTCGGGAAGCTGAGGCACAGAATCACTTGAATCCAGGAGCTGAGATCATGTTGCTGCATCCCAGCCTGGGCAACAGAGTGAGACTCTGTCTCAAGAAAAAAAAAAAAAAAGGACACAGATGACACAAAGTATACACTCATACCCTCTTTATATCCGTACCCCTTATCAGTTTGGGTGATATTCTAGTTTCATGAACCTTTACTCTTAGAACTTGGTTTATTCTCTAATACCTTTTAGGATTCAGTTTTGCAGTTGAGATGGCTCATAACCAGTTTGATACTCTTTCCTTTTATGATTGCCCATATTTTTTGTCTAGAATCTTGCATTATAGTATTTTGTTTTTCTTGCATTTCTATAGTTGTGGGTAACTAGGAGTGGGTTTTTAGTAATTAATTCAGCAAGCTTAATTTTGAAAAGGCTTCCACTGAGGAACACTTTCTTTGATGATAGCTTCCCTGTTTTCTCCTTCAGAAAGTCTTGTTTTTTATATGCATGTTTATTTTTTGGGTGCAATCTCTTTGTTATTGAATTTTTATTTGCATCTGATTTTTTGAGTTTATTCAGCAAATATTTATTAATGGTCTACTGTATACTCTGCTAGGGGAGTTGACCTAGGGAACTCAAAGGAGGGTTCTTTGAAGAATTGATGCTTGAGTTGAGATCTCAAGAATGAGTAGGAATTAACTAAAACATGAGAATCGCTGTTAAGGTAGGGAAAGTAGAATTTGTTTATATATTTGGAGGAAGGAAGTATGATGAGTACTAGGTACTGTAAGAAAACCCTTGTGGTTGGAGTAGAAAATGTAGGGGAAGGTACAGTATGAAGTGTGATGAGGCTGGAGAAGGTAGGTTGGGGATTGACTACCCAGGGCCTTCATGTGAGTCATATTAAATAGCAGTTCTTTATCTGCCACCTCCCCCTGCCTGCAGTGGAAAGCCATTGAGAAACTTTTAGTACAGAAGTGCCCCCCATCTTCTGCCTTAGGCATTCCATCTAATCTTTTCCACCAGTTTGCAGGCTTACTGTGCCTCAGAATCACATATGAAAATTTAAAAATCATAAATAACCTAGGTTCCAACCCTACTCTGGAAATTCTGATTTGGAAATACTTATTTTTCAAAAATTCCACAGATAATTCTGTTGCACAGCCATGGTGGAGACCCATTTTCTTAGTGGTTAATGATGCTTATAGAGTCAGGCAGACTTGAATCAGAGCCCTGATTCCTTTAAACTTATTAGTTGAGTGATCTTGGCCAAGTTCTTTAATCTTGACTAAGGTTCTTCATCTATAAATTGGAGATAATATTATTACCTACCTTAGAGAGTTGTTGAGGAGATTAAATGAAGTAATGCTTGTAAAACACTTACCAGAGGGACTTAGAATGCTTCTTAAACATTGTCTGGTAATCAGGTGTCATTATTACGTTATCCTTTATCCAATCAAAAAACTCACCCTTGTAGTGTATATCAACTTGATGTCAGAAAAATAATCTGATAAATATCAGCATAAGGGATGGATGATAGCTAGTTTTCATTACTTAACCTTCCGTTAGTTGAACTGTTCTAGGAGGCAGAGGAGTAGGCAGATGGTTTTATCATGCCAAATCAGCCCATCTTTTCTGCCTATGTATCAATTTGGACCTACAAGGAAAATGAAGGGGAAAACAAATGTTTTTCTTTCCTTTCTAGGGGGATTTTCTTCTTGCCCCTTTTCTCCCAGTTTCCTCTCTGAGTATCATTAGCATCATCAGTACCCTAGTCTTAAAGCTGCATAGTGATTTACCTAGATAATTTTCTCCACCATTATTCTCTGCTATCTTCACCTCCATTAAATCTCTGTTCATCATGCTATCCTTCTTTTGGATTGCATTTAGTTCAGTTGTGACTTACTTGATTACTTGAACCCAGGTCTTGATATTTCTAAGCTATTGTTAAGGGCCACAGTAAATTCTGACCAGCTGTCTTTCTGCCTTGTGTGAGCCCTTTCTAGACCAGAGGGTGTTAACTTTTGAGTATTGGGAAACCGTTAGATTAGCTGAGCCTTCAGGCTTGTCAGCAGGGCTGTCACTAGACCTTTTGATCTTCTTTGCTGTTTATACCTAATGGTCATAGACTATAATAATAATGGTACATGGTATTACTATTTGATTAATAGATTACTATTAGTAATTTTGTTATATATATATAATATACTTTGTTATGTGTATATATAATTGCTTGCAACTTGAAATTTTAGGCTAGAGGATTTATAGTAATTTAATAACTTATTGGCTTTATCAAAGACTGAAAAACTTCATGGAAAAGGTAGAATGTAAGCCAGACTTAAAAGAAATAGGTATACTTTTTTCTGTAAGTAGAGAGGCAGGGGATTCCAGTTAAGGAAACTGACATGAGCAAAGGCTTAAAGGAAGGAACATGCAAATTTGGAGCATTGTATTTTTTATTTTTTCAGAGCGTTCATGCAGTGGGAATAAAACTAGGGAGTTTGGAATCAAGCTTAGAAATTCCTAAGTGTTCAACCAAGGTATTTGAATTAGTAGTTTTTATTTTTTTGGTATGTCATGAATTCATTTGGCTTTTCTTGATTGATATGCATACAACTTAGTCCTGAGATTACAAATGTTCATTGTATCATTAAACACTTAGCCTGGTTCATTGATGGCCACTACCAGGTCTCCTTTCTGCCTTCTCGCATTTATCCCAGTGCTTTAGTGTTTTTCTGCCTTTTTGTCTATTACGATCTGTGCTTCATCAGGCCTTCCCCCAGTTCTTCCTTGTTAATCTCCAGATTCCAAATTAGCAAAACGATGAATGTCTGCTTATCACAAAAGTTGTGAATTCCTGTGTATCTCTTTCACTTATTAAAAAGATTGTTTGGTACATGTTTTGTTTATAAGACAGTTATTGACTTTCCTGTTTCTCTTCCTTTGCAGACCTAGAGGATCAAGACATAATGGGAGCATTTTTAGACAAGCCAAAGATGGAAAAGCATAATGCCCAGGGGCAGGGTAATGGGTTGCGATATGGGCTAAGCAGCATGCAAGGTTGGCGTGTTGAAATGGAGGATGCACATACAGCTGTGATCGGTTTGCCAAGTGGACTTGAATCGTGGTCATTCTTTGCTGTATATGATGGGCATGCTGGTTCTCAGGTTGCCAAATACTGCTGTGAGCATTTGTTAGATCACATCACCAATAACCAGGATTTTAAAGGGTCTTCAGGAGCACCTTCTGTGGAAAATGTAAAGAATGGAATCAGAACAGGTTTTCTGGAGATTGATGAACACATGAGAGTTATGTCAGAGAAGAAACATGGTGCAGATAGAAGTGGGTCAACAGCTGTAGGTGTCTTAATTTCTCCCCCAACATACTTATTTCATTAACTGTGGAGACTCAAGAGGTTTACTTTGTAGGAACAGGAAAGTTCATTTCTTCACACAAGATCACAAACCAAGTAATCCGCTGGAAAAGAACGAATTCAGAATGCAGGTGGCTCTGTAATGATTCAGCGTGTGAATGGCTCTCTGGCTGTATCAAGGGCCCTTGGGGATTTTGATTACAAATGTGTCCATGGAAAAGGTCCTACTGAGCAGCTTGTCTCACCAGAGCCTGAAGTCCATGATATTGAAAGATCTGAAGAAGATGATCAGTTCATTATCCTTGCATGTGATGGTATCTGGGATGTTATGGGAAATGAAGAGCTCTGTGATTTTGTAAGATCCAGACTTGAAGTCACTGATGACCTTGAGAAAGTTTGCAATGAAGTAGTCGACACCTGTTTGTATAAGGTAGCTAGACTTTTTTTAAAAACAAAATGATTTTAGTTCATATTAGTCACTACTCCAATATTTAATCATCTTAGAATCTGTAATTCTGAAAACTAAGTTTTTGGCACAATTGTAGGATACTGTTCACCAGTTATGACTATATCATAGGAACACTGTGTAGAAGTAAATTACCCAATTACCATCTCTGCAAGAGTTATAAGCGGAATGTTTAGTCTTACTACTTGAGCTTTGTAATAATGCGGAAGATTATCAGAGGTAAAAAGATTTTTTATCAGAGTGCATGTTTTGAAAGAAAGAGGGTGGGGGAGGGTTAGGCTTTAGTGTCTATAAATGAAAAGCATTTTAGAGTTTTAATGTTTCTACCATGTGATATCTCAGTACATTTGTGATATCCTAGTACTTTGAAACTAAGGTTTAATGGGTCTGTAGCACTAAGAAGACTATAGTGACCATTAGACCTGATGTAATAGAAGTAGCCTTGCACATGGAGTCCGAAGAACTTGATATGAGACTGTGTATGGTTTTAGGTAAGCTATTTAAATTCTGGATAATCAGTTTCTTTCATTATAAAAAGGGTAAGACATTATCTTGTCTCATGGGGTTGTCAGGAGGATCAAGTGGGATAATATACATAGGTGAGCTAGCTCAGCCCCTTTATTATACAGATGAGGAAGCTGAAGCCGGAGAAGGTTCCACAGACTTAAGAGTCAGACAGACTTGAGATCAAGGCTTACCTCCATTACTTTTGTACTCTACATACCTGAACAAATTGTTCAACACCTCTCAGCTTTAAAATGGAGGTAATACTATGTCTTAGGACTGTTGAGGAATTAATTAGCATATATATATAATGCCTAGTTTAGCATATAATACATGCCTGTACCCTTTTCTAGAGATATTACAAATGACTTTTACAGGGTTTTATAACATTGGTAGCAGCATTAAGACTAGAAAATCAAGGCCCTTGACTTGGGTTCAGTGTTCTTTCTGCCACACTTTGTTCTGTTTTGTCAATAATGCTTATTAACTTATTCTTTGATTTTTTTTTTTTTAAACAAATGTTGACTTTATAAAATTCTTCTGAGGGTATATATTTGAACTCAAGTATTTTAATTACAGCATTTTGAATACTTAGATTCTTTAAAAATAAATATAGTTTCTAAAAGTTGTCAGTTTTTTAAATTATACAAGTTAAAAGCTGGTTTATAAACCTTACATGTAGTTTTATCCCTTATTTCATATTTCTACTTATGAAGCAAATGCATTAGTCCCACAATATATAATTTATTTTAAATATAATTTTATCAGGTACGTGTAACTACAGGTCAAATCCTATTGTAAACAGAGCCACTAAAATTTTCCATTGTGTTGTATGGAATGAATGTGTGTGTACATGTATATTTGTGTATGATTGTGTTAGGTATCACTTCAAATTAAGTCATCAGTAAATGTTTAGAAATAGTATAGTTTTATAGAATTATACAAAATTATTACTACAGTGAGATTTAATCTGTAATGTTTCTCTCCTATCTTTTAGAGTATTGGTTATACTGTATTCTCTCTACTGTTGGGTCATTGCACGCACGCGCGCACGTGCACGTATGTTTTTTCTCCCTAAAAGTAACATTTTCACTAGAACAAGTATAACTGTAATTGGCACAGCTGTAAAGGTTCTCAAGGATTTGAAGAGCAAAAAGAAAACTAAAATATTCTCAAATTTTTTTCTTCCCAGGGAAGTCGAGACAACATGAGTGTGATTTTGATCTGTTTTCCAAATGCACCCAAAGTATTGCCAGAAGCAGTGAAGAAGGAGGCAGAGTTGGACAAGTACCTGGAATGCAGAGTAGAAGGTGGATCATTTAACAAAAAATAAGTAGCTTTATTAAAGAAAAATCTTCAACACAATCAAACTTTAACATTTTAGCTTTTAGATTTTTATGTGTCTTTGATATCTAGTGTTTAGTGTACAAACGTGGAAAAGGACATTTCTGTAGTAGCCGTTAAGATGTATGCAGTTGTCCTATCACAGTTACATTAGAAGTAACAACTAGCATGGAAAGAACCTACATTCTGTTCAGCATACTTCTGTTTTAAAAGCTAAAATGTTTGTGTGCTCTAAAATTCTTGATGAATTCACTGACATGAGTAGCTTTTATGCCGGGAAAATCTGATTGGTGGTTTATTTAATTACAAAGAGATTGTGATGGTGATAATTTGAATACCATCTTTCTATGAAAAGCTGTGTATATTTTTAATCTCTAGGGCCTTTTTTCGATAACTTGAAAATCACAGCCTCATCATTAGCAACGGTATATACACAGCTTTAAAAAATTTGCTTTAAACTGTTTTGGAGCTTCCTACCTAAGCCATAAACTGTCTCACCTAAACAAGATAGACCTCAATAGAAGACACAGTATTTCTCTACCTGGCAGAAATGTAACTGCTGAGTAAGATTAAGAAATAAGTTGAGGATTTCTGGAGTATATTTCTCATAATTCTGCAGAGACTTCAATTTATTGCATATATTCAGTAAGTGTCTATGCAGTTTCTGTAAGCAGAAAACTTGGCATGACTTTATTAGTGTTAAAAGGTGAAAATGCTGGTGAACTGAGGTAGAAAAAACATAAGAAAAAAATTAAATTTAAAAAATAGTATTAAAATGCATTTTAGGCTCCTAATGTTAATTTGCATGTTAAAGACCTCTAATTGCATGCAAGTATTGACCTATCACACCTATATCCCACTGTGCCTGCATTATTAAAATTACTATTCACTTTAATTTTGTTTTTTCCCTTTTCACTGTTTGATACCAATCATAATTAGTCTGATACAAGAATCATGATTGGTTTTGTTCTTTGGTACTGTCTAGAGCTACTATTTTGTTTTTATTGCCATCTCCCACTTGATAGTGATACATCTACTATTTGTTTGTACTGTTTAGTATTGCATTCATTGGACGTGCTATTCAATGAGTTTGTCTCCTTACTGTTACCAAGGGTCTTGGAATTTTTATATTTTAAATTAATCATTCAATATAAGATATTTATAGGTAAAATTTTAAAATATTTAGAATGCTACAGTCATTGGTTCAAACTGTTGATTAGTGAAAAAATACAAATTCATAAGAATAATATGTGTAGGGATAAGTTGATATTTAATGTATTGGCACTTTAACTTGGGCAGACATGTTTTCTTCCTGGTCTGAAGAAATAATAAGTATTTTAATATTTTTACTATGAAATGGGATTCAGTTTCAGAAATTAATTGCTACTTTTTAGTGTATGCTCTTTAAGTTTTAGATGGAATTATGAAATACTTTACATAATTTTGTTACAATACTAAGTTTTATATTTCTTAAGCAAGAGTTGCCACCTGGACAGAGTTTACATTGATACTCAATACTTTTGATATGTTAAAGTGTTATTATACTTGTACTATTCAGTTGGAGATTGTCATAAATTAAATATGCTATTTTTTACTCAGATTTGATGAGACTGCAAATAGAGAATAAATATTACATAAAAAAATGCTATTTTAAAACATAGAATGTAACTGTTTGTATTGTAAAAGTTGTTGTATGTCCTCAGTGAAAAATACTGCCTTCAGCTTCCAAAGCAGGCACCCAAATGCCTTTTTCTTTTCTGTGTCTCTCTTTCTTTAAATACATGCCTTCGCTAGATTGCTGTGACCTACTAAACCTCATTTTATTTGTTTGGAACATTTTTGGCTTCTCTGTCTACACCGTAGAAAAGGACAAAGGCCTTCTAGCTCTCCTTTTTCTCTTATTTGTTCCTTTCTAAATACTTGACTCTGGGGGCGTGAAAAGATTCAGCTCATAATTTATAGTACTATTAATTTTGTGGTCCTTCTAAGCCAATTTAAAATTATACTTTTGTGTATATATTTTCAAAATCTTTGTTACCAACTACCTTAGCTTTAAAGTTGCTAATTTGGAGATGACTGATAGAATCCCTGAAACTTGGCGGAGGGGAGTGGAAAGGAGCAGAATGTGTTTGTGTATATGTATATGAAACATGGATCTTCTGTACATAAATATTCTTTAGAAAAAGTATTCAGTCTTTTTACAATTCCAAGTAAAACGTATAGACCAGCAGAAATTAAAGGAAAATTTCTTAAAATTCATTTTCTTTTTTGAAAGCAGACAGAAGCAAGGCTAGTATAGTATAAATGGTCAGGTAGTTTAAATGCGTTGTCCCAAGTGAAATAGAAGATATTAACTGTTTTTAAAGCTTTACATTATTTTTTTAAAAGAATATGTTTTCCTGTAATTTTCTTCACAGTTAAAATATCCTAAATTATATTTTAACAAAAGAGATGTAAGATACATCGAATATAGATGATTCAAAGTAATGTTTTTTTAGACCTGAAACCATCATTGATTCAATTTATCATCAGTGTTTATTTCTGTTGTATTTAGTTATCTATCCAAATAATTGTATTGGCTTAGCAGAGACTGTATGTTAAGTGTATTAGTTTTAGATTGTAAAATTGTGCAGTTCAGGTAAACATCAAATCCCTTTATTTTTGTACAGCAGATTTCCAGCATTAGAACCATGTAGAACAAATATACTAGATGTTAAAGATTACACAATAAAGGAACTTGGTAAACCAAATCTGAGATCCTTGCTTTTTGTTCAGATTTAAGACTGCTTTTTTTAAAGGCAAAAAATAATAGATGGTAAAAATTTGGCCTTTACTCTGAAAGGACAGTTTGAACTATTTAAGGGAAATATTATGGGTAGCCATGCCTGTCTTTAAAAATGCTGAGGGTTGATCTGAATCTTTATGTGCATTGTTATTTTCTAAGGTATTTACAAATTGAGAAGAGAATAATGATTTCTTGCCCAAGTAATGACAAAGACAATACCATTTCTTACTAGAAACATTGAAAAACAAAAACTGAAAAAACTTGAACATATAACTTACAAATACTTTTGACTTGAATTTGCATCTCTCAGAGTATGTGTGCTAAAACTGCAAGTGAAGACTTTTTGTACTTAGAGTGAGTAGTTTTAGAGTTCTTTGCAAGGTTCTTCATAATTTTTTCTATTCCGTGATGTGAATAACAGTATGCATCTGCATGACAACACTGCAGATCATATTGCTGTGCCCTTTTAATAACTGGATGTTTATAAATTCTTTTAAATGCAGTTGTATGGTTTATCAGATCTTTCTTTTTTTAAACATGAGGAAATTTAGACCTTTTCTATTCAAGGCTTTGTTCAAGTAATGAAGGAATGGTATTACATATCTATACAGTATATTGTTTAAAGATACTTTAGAGAAGAATTAAGCTGAGACAGTGATGTTCAAGTACATAATCTAATCTCTGCATGCTAGTTAAGTATCATTTTCCAGTTATAAATATATACATAAAAATAATTGGGTTAATATATAATCTGTAAATTCCCCTATACTTAAGGGTTATTCTTTTCAAATCTTGAAATTGCTTATTTTTAAAAAATCTATGCAGTGTATTATATAGGGCAAAGGTCAGGAAACATGTTTTCAGTCTAAAGAGAGGAGTGATGTAAGAAGTAACTAGTTGACATCTTAAAGGATATTCTCATTTGTGCACACATCCTTGATTATATAATATGCTGATTTAACATGAAATACTTTTTCTTTTCACATTTTAATTTTGATTTGAAGTTAATCTTATGTGTCATTTTGTGCATTTTTTGGTTATAAATCTTCAAAGATCAACCTGTTTTTGTTTTTTTATTAATGATACCAGATTAGAAAAAATCTCAGATGTGGTAAATGCCATCTTTAAAAAGCTAGGTTATCTTTGTTTCGGTTTTCTTTTTAATTAAATTTGGATAACACTTACAAAAAAAGTACTTCTGATTCCCAGAAATCATAAAGAAGCAGGGGGAAGGCGCCCCCGACTTAGTCCATGTGATGCGCACATTAGCCAGTGAGAACATCCCCAGCCTCCCCACCAGGGGGTGAATTGGCAAGCAAGTAAGTTACATTCTGTATACTCTTAGCTTTATGTCAGTGTATGAAAATGTTAAATGCTCATCAATCAAATGTGTTTACCTAATTTTCTAAACTGATGCAGTTATCTGTGTTTTAACTTGTGATTTCAATGTGTTTTTTTTAGCATTAGAATATCTAGAGCTTGTTTAGACTTAGGTATCAGAGTATCATTGTTTATGAGTGATTGCAGTGAGGATTGTCTTTAGTGGAAGCTTGGTTGACATTGATTTCCTTACAGAGCATAAATGAGATAATATACTGAAATAACTTTTTAAACTAAATTACATAGGACTACATAAAAATTTACAAAATTCTAAGTGTCATTGTTAACTAATAGTAGTATAATTTGATTTTGTCAATCCCTGAGTAACTTAACACCCTGAAAATTCTCTTCCTTCATATGGGCCATGTTTCAGTGTCTGATTTTCCCAGTGTTTTTGGTTGTTGATTGCTGGTTGGTTGGTTTTAGGTGTCAGGGAAGAAGGTAGAACACATTTCTTGTCTTTTCCCTTTCCACTTAAGTTCACAGAATTGGACTACTTGGTGTTAAATAGTAAGCTTACATCTTTACATGATAAAGTGGAAAATTCAAGCAGTTCAAAGGCTTAAAATATTTTTACCTCAAACATCATATAATTGACCTACAAACATAAAACTTACAAACACCTTTGGCTTGAATTTGGATATAGAGTAAATGTGCTAAAACTACAAGTGAAGACTTCTTGTACTAAGAGTGAAGATATATTATTGACTGATTTTTTGATTCTCTACTGTGTTTTGCAAGTGTGACCATGTTCTTTATAGTCATTAAATAGTGATTGTAAAAGTTCCTGTTTGAAGCTTTTATTTTTTGGAAACGTTTTTTCCATATGACTTTCTATGAAATAATGATCTATAAAATTGCTTCAAAACAATTTTGGAAGTAGGGAGACTATCACTTATAAATACACTACAGATGTTTAGTAAGATGTTACTCAAAAACTAATTCCTAGACATGTCCTGGAAATGTCTTATTTGACATTTCAGTTTTAATAGAACTTTAAAAAAGGGCATTAAGAAAAGTGGAAGCTTAGGTATAAAGTATAATCTGAATTATTTTACTATCATATGTTGAAGTTACTTCTACTTCAAAACCACGATGCAGCTCTTAACTAGTTTATGTTAGTGTATCTTAAGAATGGCATCGCCATTGCAGACTCATAAGCATTTAACCAGTTCAAACAGAAGTAGACTATATAGACTTTTTTTTTTAATATGTAATTTTTAGCCTGTTGGTAGAGTGTTATAATACATTTTAGACTAAATTCACCTTTAATATAGGGGCCCAAATATCTTAAAGTGAGGCTCACTATTGACAGCAAGAAATAGAACTAAAATACTTTCTAAGATTGTCTTTGAAATTTTAATGAACACCTGGCTATGAGTTATTAATGTTTTGCTTGCTGAAGAATTGATTTTCTGCATTTTTTTAAAACTTAGGAGGAATGTTATTGAAGCCGTTTACAATAGACTGAATCCTTACAAAAATGATGACACTGTAAGTAGCATTTTAGCTCCCTCTGCTTTCTCTTCCCCCTCCACTCTAAATGCATATCCTTCCTACCTGGTTTTGCAGAGCTGTTCACTGTATCCATTCTCTTACACACACCCCTGATTGATTGTTCTGAACTCTGCTCTGATCTCTGCCTGTACCACAGTTCTAGTGATTGAGGACATAATCATGGTGAGTGGCCACCTCTCTCAAAAAAAGAAGAAAGTCCTTTTGAATTATTCTGAATTTCTAAAAGTCTTTACAAGCAATCAACTTCAGAAGGTTTGCCTCCACTAAATGATTTTTTTTTTATTTTTTTTGAAGTTGGGAATATCTCTACTCGGAATCTTTACTTACTCTGAGTTTTGTAAGCAGCTGCAGCAGAACTTCAGAATATCTGTCTCCACTAAATAGTTTTTATGGTTGGAAATACCTTTGTCAGGAATCCTGAAGTATATACTTCACATAAATATTAGAGTACTGTTTGCATAAATAGACGTTAGAATGCCATATTCTCCAGTTAAGTGTTCTATTGCAGTTCTGTTGTATGATATTCATAGAAAAGTGATATCTTAAAAATTATGTGGGCACAGCTCTGAAATACTTTATGTATTGCATTATGAAGCTTCCTCAAATCTCATTTTACTCGAGTTCCTGATCATTTCTGATGCAATAGAAGTTTATAAAAGTGGTATTCTTTTTTTATTTTTTATTGTACTTTAGGTTCTGGGTTACATGTGCAGATCATGCAGGATTGTTGCATAGGTACACACATGGCAGTGTGGTTTGCTACCTCCATCCCCCCGTTACCTACATCTGGCATTTCTCCCCATGTTATCCCTCACCGACCTCCCCAGCCCCCTGCACTGTCCCTTCCTTGCCCCTCCCCCAACAGACCCCAGTGTGTGATGCTCCCCTCCCTATGTCCATGTGTTCTCATTGTTCAATACCCACCTTTGAGTGAGAACATGCGGTGTTTGATTTTCTGTTCTCGTGTCAGTTTGCTGAGAATGATGGTTTCCAGATTCATCCATGTCCCTACAAAGGACACAAACTCATCATTTTTATGGCTACATGGTATTCTAGGGTGTATATGTGCCACATTTTCCTTGTCCACTCTGTCATCAATAAGCATTTGGGTTGGTTCCAGGTCTTTGCTATTGTAAACAGTGCCGCTGTGAACATACGTGTGCATGTGTCTTTATAATAGAATGATTTATAATTCTTTGGGTATATACCCAGTAATGGGATCGCTGGGTCAAATGGAGTTTCTATTTTTAGGTCCTTGAGGGGAGCACCACACTGTCTTCCCACAATGGTTGAACTAGTTTACACTCCCACCAGCAGTGTAAAAGTGTTCCTGTTTCTCCACATCCTCTCCAGCATTTGTTGTCTCCAGATTTTTTAATGATCACCATTCTAACTGGCATGAGGTGGTATCTCAGTGTGGTTTTGATTTGCATTTCTCTAATAATCAGTGATGATGAGCATTTTTTCATGTTTGGCAGCCTCATATATGTCTGCTTTTGAAAGTGTCTGTTCATATCCTTCTCCCACTTTTGGATGGGTTTGTTTTTTTTTCTTGTAAATCTGTTTTAGCTCTTTGTAGATTCTGGATATTAGCCCTTTGTCAGATGGGTAGATTGCAAAATTTTTTTCCCATTCTGTTGGTTGCCAGTTCGGTCTGATGATTGTTTCTTTTGCTCTACAGAAGCTCTGGAGTTTAATTAGGTCCCATTTGTCTATTTTGGCTTTTGTTGCCAGTGATTTTGGTGTTTTAGTCCATGAAGTCCTTGCCTATGCCTATGGCCTGAATGGTTTTGCCTAGGTTTTCTTCTAGGGTTTTTATGGTGTTAGGTCTTATGTTTAAGTCTTTAATCCATCTGGAGTTAATTTTAGTGTAAAGTGTCAGGAAGGGGTCCAGTTTCTGCTTTCTACACACTGCTAGCCAGTTTTCCCAACACCATTAATTGAACAGGGAATCCTTTCCCCATTGCTTGTTTTTGTCCAGTTTGTCAAAGATCAGATGATTGTAGATGTGTGGTGTTGCCTCCGAGGCCTCTGTTTTGTTCCATTGGTCTATAGCTCTGTTTTGGTAACCAGTACAATGCTGTTTTGATTACCGTAGCCTTGTAGTATAGTTTGAAGTCAGGTACCATGATGCCTCCAACTTTGTTCTTTTTGCTTAGGATTGTTTTGGTTATGCGGGCTCTATTTGGTTCCAAATGAAGTTTAAGGTGTATATTTTCCAGTTCTGTGAAGAAGGTCCTAGGTAGCTTGATGGGGGGGGGGGGGATAGCATTGAATCTATAAATTACTTTGGGCAGTATAGCCATTTTCACGATATTGATTCTTCCTAACCATGAACATGGAGTGTTTCTCCATCTGTTTGTGTCCTCTATTTCCTTGAGCAGTGGTTTGTAGTTCTCCTTGAAGAGGTCCTTTACATCCTGTGTTAGTTGTATTCCTAGGTATTTTATCCTCTTTGTAGCAATTGTGAATGGGAGGTTGCTCATGATTTGGCTCTCTGTTAGTCTGTTATTGGTGTACAGAAATGCTTGTGATTTCTGCAGTGATTTTGTATCCTCAGATTTGGTGAAGTTGCTTATCAGTTTAAGGAGATATTGGGCTGAGATGATAGGGTCTTCTAAATATACAGTCATGACATCTGCAAATAGAGACAATTTGACTTCCTCTTTTCCTAATTGAATTCCCTTTATTTTTTTTTTCTTGCCTAATTGCTCGGTCTAGAACTTCCAATACTATGTTGAATAGGAGTGGTGAGAGAGGATGGCATCCTTGTCTAGTGCCAGATTTCAAAGGGAATGCTTCCAGTTTTTACTCATTCAGTATGATATTGGCTGTAGGTTTGTCATAAATAGCTTTTATTGTTTTGAGGTATGTTCCTTTGAATACCTAGTTTATTGAGAGTTTTTAGCATAAAGGGCTGTTGAATTTTGTTGAAGGTCTTCTCTGCATCTATTGAGATAATCGTGGTTTTTGTCTTTGGTTCTGTTTATGTGGTGGATTACATTTATAGACTTGCATATATTGAACCAGCCTTGCATCCCTGGAATGCAGCCTACTTGATTGTGACGGATAAGCTTTTTGATGTGCTATTGCAATTGGTTTGCCAGTATTTTATTGAAGATTTTTGCATCTGTGTTCATCAGGGATGTTGGCCTGAAGTTTTCTTTTTTTTGTTGAGTCTCTGCCGGGTTTTGGTTATCAGGATGATGTTGGTCTCATAAAGTGATTTGGGGAAGGATTCCCTCTTTTTGGATTGTTTGGAATAGTTTCAGAAGGAATGGTACCAGCTCTTCTTTGTATGTCTGTAGAATTTGGCTGTGAACCTGTCTGGACCTGGACTTTTTTTGGGTGGTAGGCTCTTAATTGCTGCCTCAACTTCAGACCTTGTTATTGGTCTATTCAAGGTTTCAACTTCTTCCTGGTTTAGGCTTGGGAGGGTGCAAGTGTCCAGGAATTTATCCATTTCTTCCAGGTTTACTGGTTTATGTGCATATAGTTGTTTGTAGTAATCTCCAATTGTAGCATGTATTTCTGTGGAATCAGTGGTGATATCCCCTTCATCGTTTTTTATTGCATGTATTTGATTCTTCTCTCTTTTCTTTTTATTAATCTTGCTAGCTGTCTGTTTTGTTGATCTTTTTCAAAAACCAGCTCCTGGATTTATTGATTTTTTGAAGGGTTTTTTGTGTCTCTATCTCCTTCAGTTCTGCTCTGATCTTTGTTATTTCTTGTCTTCTGCTAGCTTCTGAGTTTTTATTTATTTATTTATTTTTAATTGCATTTTAGGTTTTGGGGTACATGTGAAGAACATGCAAGATTGTTGCATAGGTACACACATGGCAGTGTGATCTGCTGCCTTCCTCCCCATCATCTATATCTGGTATTTCTCCCCCAACTCCCCACCCCCCCCACTGTCCCTCCCCATTTCCCCTGACAGACCCCAGTGTGTGATGCTCCCCTCCCTGTGTCCATGTGTTCTCATTGTTCAACACCCGCCTATGAGTGAGAACATGCGGTGTTTGATTTTCTGTTCTTGTGTCAGTTTGCTGAGAATGGTGGTTTCCAGGTTCAGCCATATCCCTACAAAGGACACGAACTCATCGTTTTTGATGGCTGCATAATATTCCATGGTGTATATGTGCCACATTTTCCCTGTCCAGTCTATCATCGATGGGCATTTGGGTTGGTTCCAGGTCTTTGCTATTGTAAACTGTGCTGCAATGAACATTCGTGTGTGTGTGTCCTTATAGTAGAACGATTTATAATCCTTTGAATATATACCCAGTAATGGGGTTGCTGGGTCAAATGGAATTTCTATTTCTAGGTCCTTGAGGAATTGCCACACTGTCTTCCACAATGGTTGAACTAATTGCACTCCTACCAACAGTGTAAAGGTGTTCTTATTTCTCCACATCCTCTCCAGCATCTGTTGTCTCCAGATTTTTTAATGATCGCCATTCTAACTGGCATGAGATGGTATCTCAATGTGGTTTTGATTTGCATTTCTCTAATGACCAGTGATGATGAGCGTTTTTTCATATGTTTGCCTCATGTATGTCTTCTTTTGTAAAGTGTCTGTTCATATCCTTTGCCCACTTTTGAATGGGCTTGTTTTTTTCTTGTAAATCTCTTTTAGTTCTTTGTAAATTCTGGGTATCAGCCCTTTGTCAGATGGGTAGACTGAAAAAATTTTTTCCCATTCTGTTGGTTGCTGATTCACTCTAATGACTGTTTCTTTTGCTGTGCAGAAGCTGTGGAGTTTGATTAGGTCCCATTTGTCTATTTTGGCTTTTGTGGCCAATGCTTTTGGTGTTTTGGTCATGAAGTCCTTGCCTATGCCTATGTCCTGAATGGTTTTGCTTAGATTTTCTTCTAGGGTTTTTATAGTGTTAGGTCTTATGTTTAAGTCTTTAATCCATCTGGAGTTAATTTTAGTGTAAGGTGTCAGGAAGGGGTCCAGTTTCTGCTTTCTGCACATGGCTAGCCAGTTTTCCCAACACCATTTATTAAACAGGGAATCCTTTCCCCATTGCTTGTTTTTGTCAGGTTTGTCAAAGATCACATGGTTGTAGATGTGTTGTGTTGCCTCTAAGACCTCTGTTCTGTTCCATTGGTGTATATCTCTGTTTTGGTACCAGTACCATGCTGTTTTGATTCCTGTAGCCTTGTAGTATAGTTTGAAGTCTGGTAGTATGATGCCTCCCACTTTGTTCTTTTTGCTTAGAATTGACCTGGCTTTGCGGGCTCTTTCGGTTCTATATGAAGTTTAAGGTGTTTTTTTCCAGTTCTGTGAAGAAGGTCATTGGTAGCTTGATGGACACAGCGTTTAATCTGTAAATTACTTTGGGCAGTATGGCCATTTTCACGATATTGATTCTTCGTAAACATGAACATGGAATGTTTCTCCATCTGTTTGTGTCCCCCCTTATTTCGTTGAGCAGTGGTTTGTAGTTCTCCTTGAAGAGGTCCTTTACGTTCTTTGTTAGTTGTATTCCTAGATATCTTAATTCTCTTTGTAGCAATTGTGAATGGCAGTTCGTTCTTGATTTGGCTCTCTTTCATTCTGTTATTGGTGTATAGGAATGCTTGTGATTTCTACACATTGATTTTGTATCCTGAGACTTTGCTGAAGTTGCTTATCAGTTTCAGGAGATTTGGGGCTGAGACGATGGGGTCTTCTAGATATACAATCATGTCGTCTGCAAATAGAGACAATTTGACTTCCTCCTTTCCTATTTGAATACACTTTATTTCTTTTTCTTGCCTGATTGCTCTGGCTAGGACTTCCAGTACTATATTGAATAGGAGTGGTGAGAGAGGGCATCCTTGTCTAGTGCCAGATTTCAAAGGGAATGCTTCCAGTTTTTGCCCATTCAGCATGATATTGGCTGTTGGTTTGTTGTAAATAGCTTTTATTGTTTTGAGATACGTTCCGTCAGTACCTAGCTTATTGAGAGTTTTTAGCATAAAGGGCTGTTGAATTTTGTTGAAGGTCTTCTCTGCATCTATTGAGATAATCGTGGTTTTTGTCTTTGGTTCTGTTTATGTGGTGGATTACATTTATAGACTTGCATATATTGAACCAGCCTTGCATCCCTGGAATGCAGCCCACTTGATTGTGATGGATAAGCTTTTTGATGTGCTATTGCAATTGGTTTGCCAGTATTTTATTGAAGATTTTTGCATCTGTGTTCATCATGGATGTTGGCTTGAAGTTTTCTTTTTTTGTTGAGTCTCTGCCGGGTTTTGGTATCAGGATGATGTTGGTCTCATAAAGTGATTTGGGAAGGATTCCCTCTTTTTGGATTGTTTGGAATAGTTTCAGAAGGAATGGTACCAGCTCTTCTTTGTATATCTGGTAGAATTCGGCTGTGAACCCATCTGGACCTGGGCTTTTTTGGGTGGTAGGCTCTTAATTGCTGCCTCAACTTCAGACCTTGTTATTGGTTTATTCAGGGTTTCGACTTCTTCCTAGTTTAGGCTTGGGAGGATGCAAGCGTCCAGGAATTTATCCATTTCTTCCAGGTTTACTAGTTTATGTGCATAGAGATGTTCGTAATAATCTCTGATGATGGTTTGAATTTCTGTGGCATCTGTGGTAATATCCCCTTTATCGTTTTTTATTGCATCTATTTGATTATTCTCTCTTTTCTTTTTTATTAATCTGGCTAGTGGTCAATTTTGTTGATCTTTTCAAAAAACCAGCTCCTGGATTCATTGATTTTTTCGAAGGGTTTTTGTGTCTCTATCTCCTTCAATTCTGCTCTTCTTAGTTATTTCTTGTCTTCTGCTAGGTTTTGAGTGTTTTTGATCTTGCTCCTCTAGCTCTTCTTTCAATTTTCACAATAGGGTGTCAATTTTAGATCTCTCCTTGTTTCTCACGTGGGCATTTATTGCTATATATTTTCCTCTAGAGACTGCTTTAAATGTGTCCCAGAGATTCTGATGTGTCTTCGTTCTCATTGGTTTCGAAGAACATCTTTATTTCTGCCTTCATTTCATTGTTCATCCAGTCAACATTCAAGAGCCAGTTGTTCAGTTTCCATGAAGCTGTGCAGTTCTGAGTTAGTTTCTGAATTCTGAGTTCTAACTTGATTACACTGTGGTCTGAGAGACTGTTTGTTATGATTTCTGTTCTTTTGCGTTTGCTGAGGAGTGATTTACTTCCAATTACGTGGTCAATTTTAGAGTAGGTGCGATGTGGTACTGAGAAGAATGTCTATTCTGTGGATTTGGGGTGGAGAGTTCTGTAAATGTCTATTAGGTTTGCTTGGTCCAGGTCTGAGTTCAAGTCCTGGATATGCTTGTTAATTTTCTGTCTCGTTGATCTGTCTAATACTGACATTGGGATGTTGAAGTCTCCCACTATTATTGTGTGGGAGTCTAAGTCTCTTTGTAAGTCATTAAGAACTTGCGTTATGTATCTGGGTGCTGGCAGGCTGCCTCAGCAATGGCAAACTACCTCCGTAGTGGTGGACTGCCCTCGGTAATGGCGGACGCCCCTCCCCCACAGAGCTGGACTATCCCGGGTTCAGCTGTGCTTTCTGTGAAACTCAATCCAGAGCATTTCCCAGTGCTGCTTTTTGTGGGGGGTGGGACCAGCCGCGCCTGATCACCTGGCTCCCTTCCTCAGAGCCTTTTTTTTTTAATTTTTAGTTGAATGGTCGACTGTCTCCCAGGTGTTCCAGTCGCCCTGTTGAAAAGGCGCCGGGATCTGTGTGATTTTCCGTGCGGCGACCCACTGTGCTGGCTGAAACAGCGGCATTGAGATTTGTGGCGCTTTTTGCCCGGGAATCTCCTGGCCTTGCTCCCTGTTTCAGTCCCCTTTTTAATCAGATGAATGGGTGACTCTGCCTTCCCGGAGCTCCAATCGCCAGCTAAAATGGCGCCTGGACCCGTGTATTTTGTACAGAGAACTGCTGTGCCCCGGCAAAACTGCCACACAGGCCAAAACAGCCATGCGGGCCAACCCAGTTGCGCTGGTGACCCGTGGGGCTCCTCCGCCTGGCAATCTCCTGATCTGTGGGCAATAAAAATCCATCTGGAAATGCGGCGTCCACTCACCCTCCGTGCTTTCACTAGGAGCTGCAATCCTGAGCTGCTTCTAATCGGCCATCTTGGATCCCTCGCTTTAGAGTTTTTTTGATCTTGCTCCTCTCGCTTTCTCAATTTTGATGATTGTTGATTTTAGATCTTTGTTCGCTTCTCCTGTGGGCATTTATTGCTATAAATTTCCCTCTAGGCACTGCTTTAAATGTGTCCCAGAGATTCTGGTACATTGTGTCTTCATTCTCAGTTTCAAAGAACATCTTTATTTCTGCCTTCGTTTCATTGTTTATCCAGTCGACATTGAGGAGCCACTTGTTCAGTTTCCATGAACCTGTGCGGTTCTGAGTTAGTTTAATTCTGAGTTCTACTTTGATGGCACTGTGGTCTGAGCAACTGTTATGATTTCCGTTCTTTTGCATTTGCTGAGGAGTGATTTACTTCCAATTACATGGTCAGTTTTAGAGTAGGGGCCATGCAGTGCAGAGAATATATATTCTGTGGATTTGGGGTGGAGATTTCTGTAGTTGTCTATTAGGTCCAGTTGGTCCAGATCTGAGTTCACGTTCTGGATATTCTTGTTAATTTTTTTGTCTCGTTGATCTAATATTGACAGTGGAGCGTAAAAGTCTCCCACTATTACTGTGTGGGAGTCTAAGTCTCTTTGTAGGTCGTTAAGAACTTGCCTTATGTACCTGCGTGCTCCTGTATTGGGTGTGTATATATGTAGGATCATTAGTTCTTCTTGATGCATTGATCCTTTTACCGTTATGTAATGCCCTTGTCTCTTTGGATCTTCGTTGATATAAAGTCCATTTTATCAGAGACTAGGATTGCAACTCCTGCTTTTTTTTGCTCTCCATTTGCTTGATAAATCTTCCTCCATCCCTTTATTTTTAGTCTGTGTGTGTCCTTGCATGTGAGATTGGTTTCCTGAATACAGCACACTGATGGGTTTTGACTTTTTATCCAATTTGTCAGTCTGTGTCTTTTGATTGGGGCATTTAGTCCATTTACATTTAAGGTTAATATTGTTATGCGTGAATTTAATCCTGCCATTTTGATGTCAGCTGGACGTTTTGCCTGTTAGTCGACACATTTTTTTCATTGTTTCAATGGTCTTTACCATTTGGTCTGTTTTTGGAGTGTCTGGTACTGGTCGTTCTTTTCCTTGTTTAGTGCGTCTTTCAGCAGCTTTTGTAAGGCAGGCCTGGTGGTGACGAAATCTCTAGCAATTGCTTGTCCATTAGGGATTTTCTTTCTCCTTCGCTTATGAAGCTTAGTTTGGCTGGATATGAAATTCTAGGTTGAAAGTTCTTTTCTATAAGGATGTTGAATATTGCCCCCCAATCTCTTCTGGCTTGTAGGGTTTCTGCAGAAAGATCGGCTGTGAGTCTGATGGGCTTCCCTTTGCGGGTAACCTGACCTTTCTCTCTGGCTGCCCTTAGCATTTTCGCCTTCATTTCAACCCTGGTGAATCTGACAATTATGTGCCTTGGGGTTGCTCTTCTTGAGGAATATTTTTGTGGTGTTCTATGTATTTCCTGGACTTGAATGGTGGCCTGGCTTGCTAGGTTGAGGAAGTTCTCCTGGATAATATCCTGAAGAGTGTTTTCCAGCTTGGTTTCATTCTCTCCATCACATTCAGGAACACCTATCAAACGTAGATTAGGTCTTTTCACATAATCCCATATTTCTTGGAGGCTTTGTTCATTTCTTTTCACTCTTTTTCCTCTGTTCTTGCCTTCTCATTTTATTTCATTGAGTTGATCTTCAATCTCTGATATCCTTTCTTCTGCTTGGTCAGTTTGGCTGTTGAAACTTGTGTATGCTTCATGAAGTTCTCGTGTTTTTCAGCTCCATCAAGTAGTTTATATTCTTCTCTAAGCTGTTTAGTCTAGTTAGCATCTCATCTAACCTTTTTTCTAGGTTCTTAGTTTCTTTGCATTGGGTTAGTACATGTTCTTTTAGCTCTGAGACGTTTGTTATTACCCACCTTCTAAAGCCTGTTTCTGTCAGTTCATCACATTCATTCTCCATCCATCTTTGATTCCTAGCTGGTGAGGAGTTGTGATTCCCTTGGAGGAGGAGAGGCATTCAGGTTTTTTGTATTTTCATCCTTTTGCACTGGTTTCTTCCCATCTTAGTGGCTTTATCTACCTGTGGTCTTTGTAGTTGGTGGCTTTCGGATGGGGTCTTTGAGTGGATGTCCTTTTTGTTGACGTTGAAGCTATTTCTGCTTCTTAGTTTTCCTTCTAACAGGCCCCTATGCTGCCGGACTGCTGGAGGTCCACTCCAGACCCCGTTTGCCTGGGGGATCACCCGCAGGGGCTGCAGAACAGCAAGGGTTGCTGCAGGTTTCTTCCTCTGCTATCCTCACCCCAGAAGGGTACCTGCCAGATGTTGGCCTGAGCTCTCCTTTATGGGTGTCTCTTGGCATATATGGGGGTCAGGGAGTTGCTTGAGGAGACAGTCTATCCCTTATAAGGAGCTCAGGTGCTGTGCTGGGAGCTCCATTGTTCCGTGCAGAGCTGCTGGGTAGGTACCTTTAAGTCTGCTGCAGCTGAACTCATAACCGCCTCTTTTCCCAGGTGCTCTGTCCTAGGAAGGTTGGTTTTATTTATAAGTTCCTGTCATGGTGCTGCCTGTTTTCATAGATGCCTTGCCCTGCACGGAGTAGTCTAGTTACAGTCTGCCAGCAGAGGTGTTGCTGAGCTGCCACAGCCTCTGCCCAGCTGCTGTGTGAATTGCATCGGTAGTGGCGGACTACCTTGGTAGTGGTGGTCACTCTTCCCCCTACTTAGCTGGACCGTCCTGGGTCCAGGTGCACTTGCTGTGAAACTCTCAACCCAGAGCTTTTCAAATTGCTTGTTTTGTGGGGGGTGGTATCCGCCAAGCCAGATCACCTGGCTCCCTGTCTCTGCTCCCCTCCCTTTCAGTTGAATGGGCGGCTCTGTCTCCCAGGCATTCCAGGCGCCAGTCAAAACAGCCGCCCAGACTTGTGTGTTTCTGTGTGTCGACCTGGCACAGGCTGAAACCACCGCGCTGAAAACTCGTGGTGTTTTTCGGCCTGGGAATCTCCTAGTCTGTGGGCAGTGAAAACGTGTTTGGAAATGCAGTGAGCACTCACCCTCTGCGCTGTTCTTGCTGGGAACTGCATTCTGGAGCTGTTCCTATTCGGCCATCTTCTCCATACACTTTTTCAAAAGTGGTATTCTAAAACTATATTGGATTTCATTAAAACAATTCTTTTTAGATTTGTTGATATAATAATACATTTGATCAGCCTCACCATAAAAGCATATTTCGATTATTTTCCAAACACAAAACAAAGGATTAACAAATCTTTGAACAGATTAAACATTGCTATTTCACATATACACATGTATACTTACATATTTTTAAAAACATTTATGTTCTAAAAGTCATCTTTACAGAACATTGTCTTTTTGCATTATTCAGAAAATATGGTGTATTTTGGCACCTCTCAATTTTAACTTTGTTTCTTGTTTTGCTTCCTTTTATAAAGGACTCTACATCAACTGATGATATGTGGTAAAACTGCTCATCTAGCCATGGAGTTTACCTTCACCTCCAAAGGAGAGTACAGCTCAACTTTGTTGAACCTTTTAACATCCATCCTCAACTTTAAGGAAGGGGATATGACATGGGTGAGAATGATTGCATCAGAGAACTTCAGCAGTACAACAGCTAGCCCAGAACTGATTTTTGTTTTGTAAATTTGAGACTTATGTAAACGTGATTTCAAACCATAATTCATTCGTAAATCAGACTCCAGCAATTTTTGTTGTATGATTTTGTTTTGTTTTGTAAAGTGTAATTGTCCTTGTACAAAATGCTCATATTTAATTATGAACTGCTCTTAAATCACAGTCACAAGAAATGTTTGGCTTATTGTGTGATACAACAGATATATAGCCCTTGCAAGTCATGTTGTGTTTGGACTTGGGGTTGGAACAGGGAGAGCAGCAGCCACGTCATCTAGACTCTCAAATGTGCACGATTATGGAAAATAATCTCAAAATCTTACAAAGCTGAACATCCAAGGAGTTACTGAAAACTATCTTAAATGTTCTTGATAGGGGAGTTGGCATTGTTGATAAAGCCAGTCCCTTCATTTAACTATCTTTTAGGATGTTCCTTCCTTGTTTCCATGAGTATTGCAGGTAATAATACAGTGTATTCATACGAATCTCAATCTGGGGGCTAAATGCCTTGTTTCTTTGCACCTCTTTTACAAGTCCTTACATTTACTTACTAATTGATAAGCAGCAGCTTCCTACATATAGTAGGAAACTGCCACATTTTTGCTATTCATGATTGGCTGGGCCTGCTGCTGTTCCTAGTAAGATATTCTGAATTCCATTTTATCAATAAAGCTTGATTTAACAAACAAACAAGAAGTTTAATTATGTATGTGTAATTCCTCTTTTACCCCGGCCTTTTAAAACACTGTGCCATTTTAATGAGATGTTTCTCATAGGGAAAGATGTTAGTCTTTTTTAATTGGACAACAGTTACTCAAGGCATAGATGAAACTGTTTCCTTCTATTAGAAAAACTAAAAAGTTTAAGTCTCCTCTGTTGTTTCTTAATCTGTTTTTTAAATTGGTTTCTTTCGGGCTGCTTATTTTTCATTAACATGTGTATCAGCTTGGATTTACCTACTGTTTAATTAAAATAATTGTCAAAGTTTGACAATCTTAACACTCTATGGTAGGTGTGTGTGTGTGTGTTTGTGAATGTGTGTTTGCCTGTGATTTTAAATTGGCCCATGTCTTCAGAATCCAAGTGGTTAAGATGTATTTGTGATTTGAAATATAGCATGTTGATAATATTTAGCCGTTGGCCTTTACAAATAACTTTCAAAGCTTAAGGAATTGTAGATACAAAAATAACCTAATTTAATTTAGGCTTAAATTCCTCTGATTAAGCATGTGAAAGTAAGTTTTAAAATCTGTCACATTGAAAAGATTACTGTTTGTGCCCTTCTGTATTTTTGAGTCCTTAGGTTGAATATTGTATTTATCACCATGTAATTTAATTATTCAGTAGGCAGATTCCCACTAGAAAACTATTAAAATGTAAGACTAAAAATACAGCATTGAATACAAAATCAAAACTTTGTATATAAAAACTAGCATAGTCCATTTTGTTATATTTGTTTTTTCCCTAACTTGGAAATATACATATTTGTATATATAGCCTTACAATTAATGTAAAGTTAGGGGAGTAGTGGGGGAAAGTAATGTGAAATGTCTCAGATTTAAGTAGTTATATACCAGCAAAATCTTTTCATTATCCCTCTTATTTTGTGAGGTGATTAAATGTAACTTAATTGTATTTAATTTATATCTTATTCCAGCATGAATGAGGAAAAACTGAAGTACTATTTATATTTAGACATTCATATCAGTTGAAATTACAGAACCGATTCCATACTTACAATAAATACTTAATGTCAATCTGTGGTAGAGTGCAAAGTATGATAATGTTCTGAGTTATAGCTTTGCAAGCATCTAAATGTGCACTTAATGAATACCAGTGCTTTTAGTATAGACTAATTACCAGACATACTGCTACTTAAAGCCAGATCCCTATTGTAACAAGCCAGTTCCTTAATTTTTTAAGCAGACTGACAATTTTAGTTCCAGAAATTGCAAAACTTTGAACTGGACTGTGTAATCTTTTGAGAAGCAAAACTTGAATCACAAATAGAGTATGTGATGGAAAGCTATATTTCAAACCATAACAGCATATTTAGAGCCTTTTTTTTTTTAGTCTTTAAACAAAAAAGAGAAAATTAAAATATTCCTCTCAAAATTATTATTGAAATCTTGGAAGTGAGAGAAAACTGTATTTGAGTGATCTAAGAAGACTAAATCTTTTCCACATGAATCGGCACTGCCATACTAATGTTTTTACTATAAAAATACAGGGAGGAAGTATACATTATAACAGCAGACTGTGTGCATTCCTGATTCCTGGAGGTAATGGTGGGGGAAACCAATCATACTTTTTAAAGCACTTTTGCACCTCTATTGTGCACTTCATTCTTATACCACTTAAATTCTTCACCTTCATCCCCTTTTTTTGTGCTAATTAGCATCTCAGGGCAATGCCTCAAAAATGTTTGATGTGTTCTGTTCTTTGGAGGGAAAAAGTTCTTGTGTAATGATAATGTAGTACTCAAAATATACTTTTATCATTTAAATGTCTTATTTGCTGCTATGAATAGGAAATAACATTTTGTATAGCAGGCTCTGTTTTACCCTAACATTAAAACATTTCACTGATCTTTCATTGTTTTAACAGGGTAGAATCTCCTAATTTCCACTTTCTTGGGAATATACTTTTATAGATAATAGAAGCAGTTCTCAATATTAGCATTTACTTTAAAAATTCAAAGTGATAATTCAGCTTTAGAAATATGTCAAACATATTTTTACTTTATAGTATATTAACTTATAGAGTACTTATGCAGCTGCTCTAGCCACTTAATTTTTTATACTAATCTCAACATTAAGAAATTTGGATTAATAAATTAGTTGTGTAATTCAAGTAATCTGAATTACAGCAGTAGTTGTAGTAATCATCCATATGACCATATATTAATTCAGCTAGTAACTCAGCAGCTAGTAACTCAGTTTTACAAAATTTTCAAATATTGTCTGTAAAACACTGTTCTAGGCTAAGCACCTTGGGACTGTAAAGAAATGAGTAGATCCTTGGCTTCAAGTTTACATTTGGGCAGAATTTATAATCTAGTGTATGTTAGTACTATAACTGGATCACTCATCAAAAAAAAAAAAAAGCTATTGCCCACCTATTATCTACCAGGTACTTAGCTGATGAAGGCAGACCACTCCCCTGAGGAGCTTGTTCATACTTCCTTTGCTCACCTGAAAACTCATCTCCAGTTTATTTTCTTCTCTCCAAAATTAAAAATCATTCAGAAGAAAATTTTGCTTAGCATAAGGATAAAATGGGACTGAAGAGGCTTAAGCCCATTCAGTATGCTTGATTGCATTTATTGAACGACCTTTATTCTTGCTGACAGCAGTAACTCAGAGGAATAGGTAGATTTCTGAAAATTCTCCAGCCATGGAAATGCAGGTGGAGTTTGAGTTCAAGGCACTTAAAAATGTAAATATCTCTAGCTAAATTTATCTTAAGTAGATCTCTGTGTTTTTGTAACAGACTGACATTGTTAATATCCAATTTTAGCCAAATGATTACTGTGTGTTTTAACATTTTAAAATAATTTCACTGCCCATCTTTATTGGACAAACTCATCTAGGAGTTCAACTTGTGATTTATGAAAGAACTGATGAAATTGGGTACTGCTTTTTTTCTCCATTTTTTTGTTACTTTAATTCTGAATTTCATGGTATATACTTTTAGTTCAAACTTGGCTGTTTGTACAGTATTGTATTAGGATTTGGTATTAGAAAAGATGTGTAAATATATTAGTATATAACTGTTTTCTTATTTTAGGTTTTTTTTTCCTAAGGGACCTTAAAGAGTTTTATATACTTTTGCTTACAGATACTGCTAGTGAGATTACCATTTTTTAATTGAGTATCTAGTCTTCTAGTTTTTCTTTTAGGTATTAGGAAGCCTTCTTTAGAGTTCAAAATTTTAGAAGCCTTTATTTCCTTCAATTATGTGCCATGTGATTTGGTTTGTATATGTTTTAAATTGTATATTACCTTGGAATATGCTTGAAATATTTAAGAATACATTTTTAAAATGTATAATACTGTATTGTTTTGTTGATCAAAATAATAAGTCTCAGTTAAATGTTATTACTTGATAGTCAAAACACTCAATAGAAATGATGAGAGGCATTGGTTCCAATTCATTGTCAAATGAACGTTTTCTAATTTTGTTCACAGATTCTTTCCCTTTCAGTTGTTCTATATATTAAGATAGTGGCTTCTGCTCTCACTGTTTTTCTATTTATATTACTAGCAGGTAAGAGTGCTAATTAGAAAAACTTAGATGGTACTGAAATTGCAGTTAACAACTTACATTTTTATGAGATGGAGGAAAAGGATGTTTAAGTTGATATAACAACAAAGTTGTCATGTTTTTCTTCCTTATTTTGCACAAAATGTTGTCCTCGTTTCCTCTGCTTTCCTCTTGGTATTCTTTTTTTCAAACAGAAACAGGCTAATTCCATTTTCTTGAGCAAGAAAGCTTGGTGCATTACTTCATCAAGGCCAGTTAATACTGTGTTAAACTGGGCTCAAAATGAGAAAACTTGGGAGATGGAGGAATGGGGAAATGGCAGTGGGATAGGTAGGGAAGAATTACTCTTATTTGTTTTAAAAGCCATAGGAGTCTTCCTTGTACCTGGCTGTACATTTTTAAGAACTATTGTATCACATAAACCAGCAAGAATCAACATTTGCTGCTGCTGATAATTTGATTTTTCAAACAAGGAAAATAATAAAAGTTACTGATTCTTCAGCATAGAAACAGCTAAGAATAATTAATGCAATGTTTCTTCACTACAAAACCCAACCCTTCATTTCTTTTCATTGCTCCAAAACCCAGTTTTCAACTAACAGTTTTCTCATTAAACTAAATGTTTAGAAAAATTGTTTAGAATTTTCATTTTTTCTTTTACATAGTCCTTCTGATCCAGTATAAGACATTTAGTAACATTTGCATTTGTATGGTACTATCTAAAGTAAGTTAAATTGATATAAGAGATTGGGTAGCTGCGGAACAAAATTAGTTATATCCTAATTAGATACAGTGAATGGCACAAAATCATTTTAGCAATGCTTCTTAACCGTTTGGGGTCACCGGCCCTTTGAGTCTGATGAATCCTAGGGACTCCTTTACCCAGGAAAATACGTATATAATATACATATCTCCCTAAAGTTTACAATATTGTAGTGATTCATGGGTCCCCAGTTTAGAGCCCATTCTAAAGTACAATAAAGCATCATCCCTTTTCCTGTGAAGCCCATAAATATATTTCAAGGGCATGTAAATAACTTGAGTCTATTTTAAGAAATTGTTTCACTGTTTAAAAGACAGATGAGGTAGATAGGGGGCCTGGCTAGAATCTGACATTAAAATACACTTAAAAATGTATATATTTGGAGGGGAAAAGTGATTAAAAGGTGAAAAAAACATAGTATTCAGAAGTTTTGGAGATTAATGTCTTTCTCTAAGATTTGCCACTTTGGAAATTCAACAGAAAAGCAGTAAAACAGAAACTGAATGTATCTGGAACATTTTTGGCCTCCATAGTGCAGATAATATACTATGTTAACAAGTCACACATTTACCTCTCAGATCTCACTCCAGGTTTTAAGATTTTGAGCTTTCTAGTATTAGAATTCATTAAATGTTTAATTCATATTCTAAGGAATTAGGTATTTACTTACTAATTCAGGATGTCAAAATAGCCTCCAACATGGACAGCCACCACCAGTGCAGAGGGTTAATGAGATTTCTAAAATATAAGTACAATGAAACAAACTTAAGAGTTTTGCATTTGTTGTCAAAATTAGATGTTTAATTACGGCTTATTTAATTCCCATTTGTGGGACTTCTGAAACATAGAAACCATTGTCTTACCTGGTTATCCCTTACCAACTTAATCGTATGCAGGAAAATGTCTTGTTTATAGTGACATGCCCCAGTACTGATTGATTTCACTCTTGAAATGAGTTACATCACTTAATTTGTATAAATGTTATGAGTGGAGAGACGTGTACATGTTTAAAGCATGTTGCATTATATAGAGATTCATTTTTTAAACTCTATAAATGTTAAGACTAATATAATTGCAGAAATATTTTTCTTAAACACAATGTGTAACAAAATTCTCCAAGGTAACTCACTCACTTTGCAGTTTATGTGATCCACACTTTTAAAGAAATTCCATACATGTATATTTTGTATTATGTATTGTTTCCTGGTCCAAAGAAAATATGTGAATTCAGTTCTAATTTTGAGAATGTACTGTTTGTTTTCAAGTTCATTGAAAAATTGCATTCAGCCTGCGAATGGTTGCAGATTGTATGTTAGATGAAAAGTAGAAATAATTTCTAGTTTGCAAAACTGGTGCCACTAAATAAACAGGCAATTGCATAATGTGTGTGTATTTATGATTGTTTAATATTGAAAGCAACATTTTTATTCTAAGAAACCTGGAAAATTTGAAGTTAGCTATTGGAAGACCTTAAAAGAATTGTTGTTTTCAACTGAGAGATAAATCTGATAGAATTTGAACTAGATTTGTCCCTTCCTAATTTTAGGAAGTTTACTGAAAGCCAGAAAGTTTGAGTTGATGGTTTTTGTCATGAAACATTCCAGAAATAAAGAAGTCAGAGTAGTTTCTCTTTGGTAAAAAAAAAATTCCCATTTGTCTGTCTTCTAATAGATGATTACCCCTTTGAAGAGTTGAAATTGGGAATTGGGAGTGGTCTGGGAAAGGACTTCCTCACCTAATATCTGTGGTATAGTGCCTGCTTCAAAATGGCACTTAAATGTGTGTGTTTTTAGGATGCAGAAAGGTGTTTATTTCCTCTGCCAGTTCTGATCATTGGCTATATTATATCCTGTGTTCATGTCTGAAAGTGACTTACAGGTTTAAGTGATTCTAGTCATGGCTTCCGTAATTAGAGGAATTTTAAGAGTTGAATTGTTAATAAAAGTGAAATTCTATAAGCTACAAGAGCTCATTTTGTTTATTGTAAAACGTGTAATAGAACAGTAACAAAGCTTCATGACCAAAGGTAAAATGTCTTAGAACTAAGTAAAGTAAGGCAAATAAGGTTTTATTTGATTTATATGTAAGTAGAACCTCATCACTTGTCAAATTGTATCATGCAGTTTTGTTCATGGGTTTTTTGGGTTTGGCCCCCCCCCCCCCCCCGCCCCACCCCTTTGGAGCTTTTCTTTTGAATGTTGAAGCAAGTTTAAGTTGTTTTATTTCCTTTTTTCTTAATTTATTACTGAGAAACTAATATTGGAATGCCCTTCTCTTTTTCCTTTTTATCTATCAGTAGTTTAAATTTCCCATCACTTAATAAACTTCACATCAAGTCAAATTTTATTGTAGTTGAAAAGTACTGTATTTTTTGATGAATTACTCTGGGAAATTGGTTTGCATGCCCTCTAGAACTTTGCTTGCTAGCCACAAGACCAACAACTTACCAGATGTTGGTAAAAGATTTGGCTCTGCTGGCTGCCTGTTGTTTACATGAGAGTTACATGTACTTTCTCTGATATCCTATCTAAGGTGATTCAGAGTGCCTAATAGTGAATTAGCTAAACATTCAACATGTTTCTGTGATAGTTTACATAAAGGCTTTTGGTCTTCCGGACCAAAGCACTTCCTCTGTGGCTTTCTCTACACAAAAGTTTTTCCAAAAATCAATTTGAAGTATAGAAAAATTTTACAATATTTTGATTTTTGATCTACAAAAATGGGTGTTTTATCTAGTTTAATTTGTTTCTGAAATTAGTTGTTATTCTTGAATGATCAGATTGCAAGTCAGTATTTGGTACTCCTCTCTATATTTTAAGTCTTTTTTAGAACTGGATGAGAGGTTTAAAGAAAAGCTGTATGTATTTGGACAAATTTCCAAATGTTAGGCTTGATAATATACAAATCAAAATTATACAGGTGCTCTAGCATTAGATCAACATCAGTATGAGAAAGTTATTCCAGCAGTGACTTGGAAAGGAAAGGATGCTGAATTTAAGTGTTCAGGCAGGAATATAATAAAGACTAAAGATAAGATGGGAGAAATTATTTTAAGGATTTATTTTGAATTACATAATTGAGAGTTCCTTTCTAATATTTTATTAGGATGTTGACATGTGGATCCAATTTAGTCTGTGACTTAGAGACACCACTGAGTAATTCTCTGAGCCTAATTGTTCTTTATAGTGCAGTCTTTCTTACAAGGTAACTGAGGGCTCTAACTTTGTTCTAAGTGTTAACTCAAACTGTCTTAGGCTGTGACCATGCTGCACCTTTTCTGAAGATTTTTTTTTTTTTTTTTTTTTTGTATTTTGCTATTTGTGTTTGTCTTGGTAACAGCTAAAATTATCTAGTATTTTAAAATCAAAGCATTTGCTAGAAGAGTGTAACTGTTCTGGGTCAGAGGGATTTGATGTGTATCTTACATTAGCATACTGAAACCAGTATTCTAATCTTAGAATATGTGATTTTCTTCAACTTTAACTCAAAGTCATTTAATGAAGTTGGCATAATTCATTCTAATTCTCAGTGTGAGTCTTGAATGTGTATTTGGTTCTATTAATATTTAATGAAGAAAATATTTTTGTGAAGATTCACTATATAAGAGCAGAGCTATTCTCAATTATTTTAGCCATTGAACTTTTTAACTGCTTACTAACAATGCTGAAAGAGTTTTTTAACTAAAAGTTTCCAGAACAGTTCTAACAAAATATTATAGTGATTGGATAGAGTGGAGGCACTTAAGTGACTTTTTAAACTTATTAGGCATAGCAAATAAGTTTTCATGTACTTAGTATAAATTTGACTTTTATCACTGTTCACCTTTCCTGATGTATTTTAAGAGACAGATATCCTACTGCAATGATCCTTAATAAAATGAAAGTGATCTTAGCATTGTAAGACCAATAAAACTGCTTTTGTGCCTAGATCACAGAAAAGAAACTCCCTTCTTAGAATTTACTTTTACATCTGAAATCAGGATGCTTGCTTTTTGTTGTTGCTTTCTTTGTTTTTGTTTTAAATATATAGGTCCCCAGACCATATTCTGTTTTAGGGCTTCTATAAATACTCTTGGGAAAGTAAGTCATGAAATTCTGCCTCCTCGAATTTCGTAAAGGATTTGTTTTCCATATGCTCTGCCCTGATTTTTGCAACCTATCAAATAGGCCAGACTGTTGAATGACAGTCTGGTTTTAAGTGTGTTACATATGCATGTATAAATATCCGTGTTCAAAGTCAACTCTACAGTGACTGTCAGTAGTGTTACTGGTTCAACTTGACTTCAGAGGTTTTCCCTGCTTCAGGACCAGATGGATTTGGCATCTGACAGGACCGCAGTGTCAGTAAAAGCTTCATCCCAAGAGGAGCAGGGCTCCAAGGAGGAAACTTCCTGGAGGGCAAGTCTCCATAATTTGAGATCAGGAAGAATACAGTAGCAATTTTTGAAGATCATGTGGTTGGTTTTCTGCATCTCTTGGAACTATCTTTAATAGTTTCTTGGACTGATTTTATCACTTTTGTTCAAAAATCCTTGTTTGGGTATAAAAATTTGAATATGTGAAAATGACTGTACTTTTTAATCTTAGAATATGTGATTTTCTTTAACTCAAAAGTCATTTAATGAAGTTGGCATTTTTCTATTTGGCAAGGGAGGAAAAGGGAAGGTGGAAGAGGGAGAAAAGGAGATAAATACTAAGGGCAAGAAGGGAGTGTTGTTTTAAAGTGAAAATGTATGTTTTTTAAAAGGAAAATTATATTTTTATGAAATTCAAAATGAAGTTAATTTAGGCACCTTATAAAGCATCCTTATGTTTTATAGCAATCTCTAATGCACCACTGGTTAGAAAATTAGTCATATCTCTTCTCCGTCCCCCCCCCCATTATGTTTTTCACTCTCCCTCCAGAGGGGCTGAGTCAGGGGGAGGAGGGAATAATTCACGTTCGATTGCCAACTGTCACTTACAGGTTTGATTAGGAAAGCTATTAAAATGAGGTTTAAAATAAAGAATTGCAGATTTCCCTTTTGTTATGGGTTCCCTGACTTCTCTGAAGCAGTGGTTCTCAACCTGCCACAAGGTAGAGTGACCTGGGAAGCTTTAAAAATCCTTCAGCGGTGAAGGTTAAGTTGGGAGGTTCAACTGAAAGTTACCTCTCCCCTCATCCTCAGTGAATCCCTGCATCTTCTTTGTCCCTGCTCAGATCATGTCACTCCTCTGCTCAAATCCCTGTCACTCAGAGAAAGCCAACGTCCTTATTGTGACCTGCAAAGCCCAGTATCTTATCTGGTCCCTGTGACCTCTTGAACTCACCTTCACTGTGCTTTAGATGTGCTGGTCTTCTGGCTGACCTTAGAACGTGCCTGTCCCACTCAAGCCCTGAGGTCTTACAGGCACTTGCTCTGGCTGTTCTCCCATTGGCCAAAGTAAGTCACATTGCCAGTTCAGGAGGACCTGAAAGAACAAACCAGAATATTTGTAAACAGCCTACTCTCTGCTGTGATATCCAATGTGTATCTGATGACTGAAGAAGATGGGTTATCTGTAGATGAGACTGGCATTCTGGTTTGCCAGGGAGACATACATAGCCTTATTTCAGCTGGGCTATTTGAGACGAGTGTTGACAGTAGAGAGGCTGGAACCACATGAAACGGGCTCATATTCTAAGGGTTCATAATTAGGAGGAGGTCCACGTTCCTATATCTGTGGGGGGGGGGGGTGGGACCACCTGTCTTTGAAGGTAAGGTTCAATTTACATAAGCAGAGCTAAGCAGAGTTTTCCACCAGAGAAAACAGGTGTGCATCACATAGAGAAAGGCAGCAGAGACCAGTGATGATAGTGTCTTGCCAGGAACTTTGCACTCAGATTCCCTAAGGGGTCAAGAGAGTGGTTTAGGTAAAGTGCATTCCTAAGAAAAGCCTGCTTTTTATGCCCTTTGCTTTTTGAAAAGAGCTTCGCTGTAGGCATCCCAGTTATGAATAGATGCTGCTTATCTCAAATCAGCTTTACTCTCCAGTGGCATTTTAATAATACATGGAGAAGTTCTCACTCAGTGCAGTGATGCCCCAAACCTAGCAGCCTTTAAATGATTTTGGCTGATTGTCCCGTCAGGAAAATTCACCTGAGTGGGAGTGTTCTGGAAGATAGATGGGCTGAAAAGAGATTTGGCAGTGGTTCTGACAGACCTGGGAGTCCACAGCAGGAAATGTTCTTCATGACCATAGCTGAGTACCATGTAGCTGGCCTGGCTAGCATCTGGCCAGTACCCGCCTGAAGTGGTCTAATTTTAACTGCACTTTGAGAGCACATGTGGGAGCAGAGAGACTGGGGCCAAATAAGGTGCTGTTTGAGGCTTCCTGTTTGCACCTGCTTCAGTCCTGCTGCTGAATTCAACCACCATCCTCCAACCAAAGCAAAATGACGTTAATGTTCAAAAGGTGGAATTAGAGCAAAAAGCATTCCGGAACTTGGTAGTTTGGCATTTTCCACATTTTTCAAGTTTTTCACAATGGACGACTTTTTAAAATTTTTAAAACTTTATAAAACAGTGTCTCCAATTTATCAGTAATTTATTTCTGATAGAACTATTGCTAGATGTCTATGTGCCTATTTTTGAGCTGCTTCTGAAGCTATTACACAAAGTCCATTCATTCAGAATGCGGTAATTTGGACAAAAACATTGCCAAACCCTTAGTTTTATCAGAAAGCTTCCCTTTATGCCATGTACTCTCCTTCCTTCCATTCTAAAACAGTAACCTCCACCAGTTGTGGCTAGGACATGAGGTAAGACAGTGTTGTCTTGGTGACTGTAAGTCTGGACTAGAAATTCTCTGAATATAAGCGGTAAGCACCAAAAACCAAACCCATCCCAGTGGGCTCTGCTCCCTACTAGATACTTCATCTTGCTACTGCTCCAGCCCTGACCCAATCTCCTGGGGAGAATTATTAAACCAATCTTAGATAAATTAGCCCCTGCTGTCACTAACCCTGAAACATGCTACAGCCTAAGCTGCTCCTGTCAAGGCCTCACTGCCACCCACACCTGCAGTTTGGTGTTTCTGCTTTTAGACTTGGCAGGCGGTTCAACTGGGGAACCTGGTGGTATCTACTGCATTCTGCTGTGCATCAGCCAAGGCACAAGCCTTAGGTTCATATCTCTGAAGTGCTTCTGGTACTACCACAGTAGATTGTAGATTTTATGTTTGCCACAGAGCCTGTATTTTAAGTTTGACTACCTTAAACCTCTAAATTTGGTGACAGTATTTCCAATCATTTTCTTGTGGTGCATGGGAAAGAAAAAAAATCAGTAAGCAGGCCAGGCACAGTGGCTCACACCTCTAATCCCAGCACTCTGAGAGGCTGTGGCAGGCAGATGGCTTGTGCCCAGGTGTTTAAGACCAGCCTAGGAAACATGATGAAACCCTGTCTCTACAAAAAATACAAAAATAAGCCAGGCTGGTGGCACCTAACTGTAGTCCCAGCTACTTGGGAAGTTGAGGTGGGTAGATTGCTTGCACCTGGTATGTTGAGGCTGCAGTGAACTGTGGTCATGCCACTGCACTCCAGTCTGGGTGATAAAGTGAGCCCCTGTCTCAAAAAAATCAGTGATATGGATTATTGTATAAAATGAAGATTATTAATTTAAATTTACTAGGTTTGTCTCCCACCATAATTTAAAATAACCTGTACAAAATGTATACATATAAAAGCTGGGAGTGGTTGGGGACTTCTTCCAAACATCTGTGCTCAGCATTAGCCACCCAAATTAACTTCTCAAGGAAGATCTCACCAGCTTTATTTTCTACATATTTTTTGTTTATTGTGGTAAAGAATGTGTAACAAAATTTACCATTTTAACCATGTTTAAGTGTACAATTAAGTACATTTACAATGTTGTGTAACCATCACCACTATAAAGAGAGCTTTTTCATCCCAAACAGAAACTGTACCCATGAAGCAACTCCCAGTTCTCTCCTTCCCCTCAGAACTTGGTAACCTCTATTCTACTTTCTGTCCCGAGGAATTTCCCTAGTCTAGATATCCCCTGCAACTGGAATAATACAGCAAGTCCTCTAAACATCATCAATAGGTTCTTGGAAACTGTGACTTGAAGCAAAACAACATATAAAGAAACCAGTTTTACTGTAAGCTAATTGATACAAACAACACGTAAGGTCTTATGGCATATTTCTGGTCACAAAAACATCACCAAGCTTGTAAATAAAGGCCTCAAACAGTGATACTATTACAAATTGAAATAAATGTGAGCTACTGTAATTACTCTATTCTCACACTGTTAATAAAGATACCTGAGACTGGGTAGCTGCTAAAGGAAAGAGGTATAACTGACTCATAGTTCGACATGGCTTGGGAGGCCTCAAAATCATGGCGGAAGGCGAATGAGTAGCAAAATCATGTCCTCCGTGGCGGCAGGCAAGAGAACATGTGCAGGGAACTCCCCCTTTATAAAACCATCAGATCTCATGAGACTTATTCACTATCATGAGAACAGCATGGGAAAGACCTGCCCCCGTGATTGAAATACTTCCCACTCAGTCCCTCCCATAACATATAGGAATTATGGAAGCTACAATTCAAGATGAGATTTGGGTGGGGACACAGCCAGACCATATCAGCTATACATAGATTTAAGGTTAATAAAAACAAGTATGGTAATGATGTGCTCAGTGACTCCAGTTCAGGGCTGCAGTGGCCACAGCCTCTCCCCAGCAGCTCAGGGCTCAAGGTGAGAACTGACCCTGGACAGGATGCCATCCCATCTCAGGGCACATACACACACCCTGACAGATCATGTAGACATGCTATTCACTTAATGTGTGCATCTTTGTGAGGTAGGAGTAAACTGGAGCACCTGGAGAAAATCCATGCAGGCAGTGGTCCCAGCCAAGGAATTGATTTTTTTCTTACCAATGTTGTAACAAAATGACGTTGAAAACAACGTTATTCAAGGACCTGCTGTATACTATTTCGTCTTTTGTGTCTGGCTTATTTCACTTAGCATATTTTCAAAATTTAACCATGTTGTAGCATGTATAAGAATTTCATTACTTTTTATGGTAGAATAATATTCTATCCTATGTATATCTGTTCCATCCTACATACATCTGTTTATCCATTTGTACATTGATGAACTCTCGGGTTTCTTCTACCTTTTGGCTATCGTGATTAATGGTGCCGTGAACATTGCTATCTAAGTCTGAGTATGCTCTCAATTTTTTGAGGTATCTAGGAATGGAATTGTTGAGTCATATGGTAATTCTATGTCCAACTTAATGAGAAACTGCCTAACTCTTTTCCACAGTGGCTGCACTGGTTTACATTTCCACCAGCAATACATGAGGATTCCAGTTTCTCCACATTTTTGTCAACACTTACTTTTTGTTTGTTTAATAGCCATTCTAATGTGTTGGCAATGGTATTTCATTGTGGTTTTGATTTGCATTTCCTGGATCACTAATGATATTGAGCATCTTTTTATTATTGGCCGTTTGTATATCTTCTTTGGGGAAATGTGTATTTAAGTTCTTTGCCCATTTTTGAATTGAATTGGGGTTTTGTGTGTGTTATGAGTTCTTCATATGTATTCTGAATATTAATTCCTTATCAGTTACATGATGTGCAAAGATTTTCTTTCATTATGCAGATTGCCTTTGTACTCTTTTTTTTTTTTTCTTCAGACAAGGTCTTGCTCTGTAGTCCAGGCTGGAGTACACTGGTATCATCATGGCTCATTGTAGCCTCGACCTCCTGGGCTCAAGCCATCCCCCTGCCTCAGCCTCCCAAGGAGCAGAGACTATAGCCACATGCTACCACGCCTGGCTAATTTTTATATTTTTTGTAGAGATGGGGTTTCACCATGTTGCCCAGGCTGGTCTCAAACTCCTGTGCTCAAGCAATCTGCCTGCCTCAGCCTTCCAAAGTGCTAGGATTACAGGCATGAACCACCATGCGCAGCCTCCTTTGTACTCTTCGTAGTATCATTTTATGCACAAAGTTTGAAATTTTGGTAAATTCAGTTTATCTGTTTTTTATTGCCTATGGTTTTAGTGTCATAGTTAGGAGATCACTGCCTAAATCCAAGGTCATGAAGATTTCCACCTACATTTTATTCTAAGAGTGATACAATTTTAGGTCTTAAATTTAGGGCTTTGATCCATTTATTCTGATTCATTTTTAGTGAATTTTTGTATGTGATGAAAGGAAAGGTACCAACTTTACACTTTCACATGTGGATGCTCAGTTTTCCCAGCACCATTTGTTGAAAAGATCACCAGCTTTATTTACGATGATGGAATGAGTTGTTGGTTTTCCCTTCCTGCCTAACAAAACTGCACAAAGGTTGGAGAGAGCTTGCAAACTACTTCTTTCCCTCCCTGTTACCTGGCTGATGAAGATCATCCCTGATTCCTACAGTAATAATGGTTCTTGCAGTCCCCATTTAAAATAACTAGCCAAGACAAAGAAGTTCTATGATTCTTGTTTACCAGCAATTGGCCTTTTACATGCCTGTCTTCCCCGTAAGGCTGGTAGATAGTGAGAAATGTCGAGATAAAGTATACAAGACACCTAGCACAGTGCCACAGTGGATGGATCAGTTAGGGCACTGTGTTTCCAGGCAATAGATACGGACTCTAACTTAAGCAAAAAGCGAAATTTATAGCAAGTCCAATATAAGCTCACAGATGTATAAGAAGGCTTGAAAACCAGGCTGAAAATGGGAAGGAGCCAAGGTAATTAGAGGAAGGAGCTATCCTCTTAGCTTCTGTGGTATGACAAACACCAAAATTTAGTGAAGCACCAAACACCAAGACAATACTTAATGCTGTGTAAGAGACTTCCCAAAGAAAATAGAATGCAATTAGGAAGATGGGATGACTGCTAGGTAACAATTTGTGGCCATATGTCTGCTATAATTCAACTTATTGGTTTCCCAATATCCATATCCACATCCCTTTCACTCATGTACTTTCCCAAATGCCCCTGCCTTATGTAACATAGTTTTCAAAAATGCATTAGCCCCTCCCTAGGGGGAGACAACACAAAATCTTGTCAGTTAATGTTCCCAGTCCAGTATATCTCTGTCATGTCTAATCTTTAGTACTGTCACAGTCCCATCTTGCCATTCAGCAACTTATATACTAAATGGTGAATTTAATCAACAACCTACTGTAGCTTGTGGGCAAGTGGGGGGTGGAATAAGATAAATTATTTGAAAATTTAGATGTGTGCACAGCCCTGTTTGTATCAGCAATATGATTTCCTCTTAATGGTCTGGGTCAATCATCCTAGCTGTGGTACTAGATTTTGTTCAAAATACTCCTTGGCTGTCCCCAAAGGACACTTCTGTGGGTTCCTTGGGAAGATTATACATCTCCATCCCACTGCTATCGGGCTGGCCATGTGGTTTGCTCTAGCCAATTGAATGTGAACTTGAGTGACTTTCATGAGGAAGCTTTAATCATATGGTTCTGCCTTGAGCTTGGGACTCCTTCATATAGGGTCTATATTCCATTGTCCTTGGTCCCAGAATGAAGAGTACATGAGCAGAGCTGTAACTATTGATTCATGATTGACATATAGTTTGAATGAAAAATAAATTTTTGTTAACCACTGTAAGTTAGGAGGCACTTGTCAAAGCACAATTAAGTCTTTACTGACTAATATATCAGCCAATAATAACACATACCCCCACCCCAGCCTTTTATTTTGCACACTGGAACAAGGTGCTCCAAATAGGTGGTAGTGTCACCTTCCAGTTTAGTGGGACTCTGATATATTTACCTTGATGTAAGCATTCCTCCTTTGATTACTAAAGCTTCTAAACCAGCAGTCATGAGAATGGAAAGCAAAATTTTTGCAAGTAATCTACCACTTTGATTTTAGACCAATATTATCCAGCAGAACTTTCTGTAACACTATCCAATATGGTAACCATTAGCCACATGTGACTGCTGAGCACTTAAAGTGTGGCTAATGGGAGGAGCTGAATTTTTAACTTTTAGTTTTTAAATAGCTACATCTGGCCACATTGGACAGCACAGTTCTAGATCCTCATATCCTGCTTTGGAAAAAAGAGCACCATATTCAGTCACTGGTTCAGAACATAAATAGAAGCCTGCAAGACAGCATCCTATATTCTTAAGGTACTCCTGATGCAGTGGAGGTAAGCCCTAAAACTGGGGCTTCACCCAGGAAAGAGTTTAATGGCAAGCTGGTGTTAGATAGCAATGCAATGTACAGCAGCAGCAGAGGCACTGCTCCTTATGGAGCAGGGCTACCCCATAGGCAGTGTGCCCAGAGTAGCAGTTCAAAGGCTGTTCTATTTATACCCACTTTTAATTATATGCAAATCAAAGGGCAGATTATGCAGAACTTTCTAGAAAAAGGGTGGTAACTTCTGGGTCATCAGGTTGTTGCCATGAAAAGGGGCAGTAATGTCTGAATGTTACCATGGCAATGGTAACTGACATGACATGCTGGTGGGTGTGTCTTATGGAAAGCTGCTTTTGCCCTGTCCCTGTTTTAGTTTGTCCTCAATTTTGTCTGGTGTCCAAGTCCCACCGCCTGAGTCAATTACTACCTCCTACCTGACTACCTCCCAGCTGGTCCTGGGACTGATCTTCAATAAGCCAATCAACTTTTCAGTAAGGCTAAATGCTTCTGGGTGATGGATGTGTGATACAGCCAGTGAATCCAAGAGAATTAGCTCATCTTTATGCAATAACATGAGAACAGATGCTTGTCAAAGAGGGCTTGGTTTTGCTGCAAAACCCTGCAGATCTCAGACACTCCAAACCCATTAGTTCTGCTGAGTTTTGAGACCAGGCGGCAAAGTTAGCTTTCTCTTAACCTAGGCCCCACTCAAAGCTAGATGTTTTGGGAGGGTTCTTGGTAAATGACTTAGATAAAAACATCCAAGTCACGTAGACAAGGCTGTGTCCTGATCTTAATTCTTCAGCTCTACTGAATCTTGGGGCCCTACAAGGCCTTCTTGTGCTCTACTGAAGTTCATTCACCACTTCTTGCCTCTGTTTCTCTCTATAAAAAAAGCATTGCTGGCATAGCAGAACACACAAATTATTAACTCAATATAGCGCATGTAGTTTTCTTCAAGCAAGCTGAAAACAGCTTGATCAAGAGATAGGGCTCTGGAGATTCCTAAAGGGTACATGAGCTTTGGTGTTGCCATCTTGACACTAAACTCTCTTCTATTTACAATTATTCTGTGGCCCTAAAAAAACAACATTCAACTTTTATCTTGGGTAATGTTTTCTTATACTTCCCTTCAAAAAAGCTGAAAGAATAGTCAGTGAATTCCCAATACCATTTACCTAAATTTACCAATTGCTTATTTTGCCTCATTTAAAAAATTTTTCTCCCCCTCCCCCCCCCACACACATAAACTTTTCTGAACCATTTGAGAAGTTAGAAACATCATGCTTCTTTATCCCTAAATACTTCATTTATATTTCCTGAGAACAAGGGTGTTTTCTTACATGAAAATCACAGTGTAATTATCATAATCAGTAAATATTACATTGATAAAATACTGTTACCTTATCTATAATCCATTCAAATTTCAATTACCTCAAAACATTTATTGTAGCTATTTTTTCCCACTCCATGGTTCAACCTGGGATTACGCAAATGCATTCTGCTGTCATATCTCTATTGTTTTCTTACTCTGAAACAGTTCCTCAGCCTGCCTTTGTCTTTATTAAATTTGACACTTCTTTTGAGGCATAGAAGCCACTTAGTCTGAGATATCCCTCAGTTGGGGTTTGTCTAGTGCTTTCTCTGATTAGTTTCAGATTACGAAGTCTTGGCAGGAACCCAATAGAACTGACATCACATCCTTAATGCATCACTTCGGGAGGCACATCTTAGCCATTTGTCCCATTACTGGTGATGTTATCTTTGCTCCCTCAGTTAAAGTGATGCCTACTGGTTGTCTCCACTGCAAAGTCAATGTTTTTCTCTTTATACTTAACATGGAATTAATGGGGAGATTATACGAGACTGTGTAAATTGCATTCTTCATTAAACTCTCACCCACCAGTTTTAGCATCAGTTTATTTTCTAACTCTATTCCTTCCATATTCTACTATAAAGAAAGGCTTTGTTTTCTTTCCAAAGTTTAGCGTTTTAGGTTTTTGTTTTTGTTTTGTTTTTGAGACAAGCTCTTGCTGTGTCAACCAGGGTGGAAGGCAGTGGCATGATCTCGGCTCACTGCAGCCTCGACCTCCTGGGCTCAAATGATCCTCCCACCTCATCCTCCCAAGTAGCTGGCACTACAGGCATATGCCACCACTGCTGGTTAATTTTTGTTATTTTTTGTAGAAATGGGGTCCCACTATGTTGCACAGGCTGATGTCGAACTCCTGAGCCCAAGTGATCCCCCTGCCTCAGCCTCAGCCTCCCAACGTGCTGGAATTACAGGTGTGAACCACCACACCCAGCCCACTTTTAGCTTTTTGAAAATTAACAAATGTGCCTAACATATTTTCATCCATCCTGGACTTCCTCTATCCTAAGCCTCAACCTGATGTTGGTCCCCATTCTAGTCATGAGCCTTATTTATCACCGCGTTCCCCATTCTGACACCTACTCCATCTCTGAGCTTCACCCATCCCAATTTCCTGTCTCTGTCTACCCCACTCTGTCTTTGGCTTTGAGCCTGGACAATGAGCCCTGGAGAATAGCATGGACATTGGTAACGTACTACTGAAAGCATTTTATCTCTGAGAGAACGTTACATCAATCTTCCTCTCCTGGTAAGTATTTTATCCTCTCTTTTACATCTTGTAGATTTTTACTATTTTTCATCCATTCTGGAAGGTTTAGACAAATTTCCATCCCTTATCTCATTTTCTTTTCCAAAAGTCAAAACTGGAATTTTTCTTCCTAAAACATGAGTCCTGATTTTACTCTTTGTCTACACCTTATTCTAAAGAGTAGTTTTCAAATAAATACAATCTGGTAATTTTGTTAGAGAGAGGACTAGAATTAAGGGAAGCAAGGAGAGCAAAAGTAAGATTAAGCCTGAAATAAGGCTGGTATAGAAATGAATGTCACTGTTTTTCCGGCTAGAACCATGGAGGGTGTAGAAGAGAAGAAGAAGGTCCCTGCTGTGCCAGAAACCCTTAAGAAAAACTAAAAGAATTTCGCAAAGCTGAAAGGAGTTTGAGAAAGGAGTTTGCCCATAAGATGCTTCTAAGGCAAGGAGGAAGCTTATTTATGAAAAAATAGGAGTTTGCCCAAAAGATGCTTCAAAAGGCAAGGAGGAAGCTTATCTGTGAAAAAATGAAGCACATCACAAGGAATATAAGCAGATGTACAGAACTGAAATTCTAATGACGATGATGGCAAGAAAAGCTGGCATTTTATGTACCTGCAGAACCCAAATCAGTGTTTGTCATCAGGATCAGAGGTATCAATGGTGTGAGCCCAAATGTCCAAAAGGTGTTGCAGCTTCTTTGCCTTCGTCAAACCTTCAATGGAACCTTTGTGAAGCTCAACAGGCTTCAATTCACATGCTGAGACTGTAGAGCCGTATATTGCATGGTGTATCCCAATCTGAGGTCAGTAAATGAACTAATCTACAAGCGTGGTTATGGCAAAATCAGTAAGAAGGGAATCACTTTGATAGATAACGCTTTGATTTCTCAGTCTCTTGGTAAATATGGCATCACCTGCATGGAGGATCCGATTCATGAGATCTATACTGTTGGAAAACACTTCAAAGAAGCAAATAACTTCCTGTGGCCCTTCAAATTATCTTCTCCATAAGGCGGAATGAAGAAAAAGACCATCCATTTTGTAAAAGGTGGAGATGCTGGCAACAGGGAGGACCAGATCAACAGGCTTAGTAGAAGAATGAACTAAGGTGTCTACCATGATTATTTTTCTAAGCTGGCTAGTTAATAAACAGTATCTGTTCTGCAAGAAAGAGAGAGAGAGAGAAGGAAAAGAAAAGAAGGAAGGAAAGATGGAAAGCAAGAAGGGAAAAAGAAAGAAAAAGGAAAGAAAAGAAAAAGACCACCCATTTTGTAAAAGGTGGAGATGCTGGCAACAGGGAGGAGACAGATCAACAGGCTTTTTAGAAGAATGAACTAAGGTGTCTACCATGATTATTTTCCTAAGCTGGCCTGCTTAATAAACAGTATCTGTTCTCAAATGAAAGAAAGAAAAGAAAAGAAAGAAAACAAATAAATAAATAAATAAATGCACGTCATGTGAGCTTCGTTTGGCTTCGGTCTTTCTAGCAGCCTGTGCAAAAGAGTTTTATCATCAACTGGTCTTCTTTATTCATCAAATAGAGAGTAATACGTTTTAAATTCCCCTGTTAAACTCAAGTCACTTAAAGTTTGCCCTTGCATGTTTACATCATTACCAGGTGTTGGGTGGCTCTATCCCAGGCTTAGCTGGCTTCCTCTGATACTGATTGGAACTCAGCTGAGGACTTGCAGGAACCTCTACAGATTTCCACAGCTCCTTCCCTCTTTAGCTTTCTCAGGAACTCTGTTTTGAGAAATCGAGTGGCCTTGCCTTCCCCTGAACCCACAAGGCTGTCTGTCCAACAAACCACTAGGCTTTATCTGTTTCCCTCCCCTTGTGCTGTCGCCTGGAACGTCTCCTCAGGCAGGAAGGCAAAGCACTCATCAGGCTTACACTTCCTTTCTCAAAGGCATCCCTGTGCCTCGCTGCCTGATTGTCCAATGTCTTGATAACCTTTGTTTCATATATTTTGTGTGTTTTCTTAGTTGCTTCATGTGGAAGGGTTAATCTGGTCCCTGATACTACATCCTGAGTGGCACTGAAAGTCCCTTGTTTCTCGACAACACCACAGCTTTAAGTCCTAGCCCACCTGGGTCCACCAGGGATTCCTGAAGGCTGCCCTCTAGAAGGCACCAATCTGTGATCAGGAACTTTTAGGAACCACTGTGTCTTCCAGGAAACACTTATATAAACAAGTAATTTTAGAAGCTCAATGACATTTTATTTCTTCTAACTGCACCCAGGATGGATGTCCTCAAATCTGCAATGATTTGGAAAAGGAAAATTTTGTTCAGGCTGGTTATATTATAAGCTGAGCCCAAGACTTACTTTTTACAATATAGTCATTATTGCTGTCATGTCACATTTGTTGATAATGCCTCCATCTTATATAGATATATATGAATATATGTGGATTCACTGAGTATATTCAACTTCCCATTAACTGGGGATAAGTAAACTATAGTGAGAATAGAAAAGAAAATGTATTTTGGAAAAAAAATTAGAAGTAAAAAAAAAATACCTACATATTAGAAAGTATCTACTGTTTGGCACTGCATAGGTAGTAGACAAAACATATGCTTCTCCCTGAGCAACTGGAGATACAACTTATCCCAAAAGACCTTGATTTCTCAACCCAGAGCCCCTCTGGAAGACAAGGCAGGGCTTACAGTCTAGACATTGTAGACCAGATACAGTGGCTCATGCCTGTAATCTCAGCACTCTGGGAGACCAAGGTGGGAGGATCACTTGAGTCCAAGAGTTTGAGACCAACCTTGGGAACATTGTGAATTCCCATCTCTAAAAAATGATAATTAAAAAAATTAGCCAGGCGTGATGGTGCACATGTGTAGCTGCAGCTACTCGGGAGGCTAAGGTAGGAAGATCACTCGAGCTCAGGGAGTCAAGGTTATAGTGAGCTATGATTGTGCCACTGCACTCCAGCCTGGGTGACAAAGCACGACCCTGTCTCAAAAATGTAAGAATAAAGATTAAAAGTTATAGCGGTCAGAGATCCCATTCCAAAGTCAGCAGTGAGGACCATGGAGGATGGAGGTAGATGAGGAAGAGGGGTTGGGGAGAAGGAAGTTTCCGGCAATGGAGAGTGCTCGATCTTATCCTGAATTTCAGAACAATGAGCTCAACTAAGAACTAGCAGTTTGACTATTTTTCATTTTGGTTTTGTTCTCAAACTATTTTATAGTATTTATACATTTGGATGATGATTATAGAAGAGTAAATGTGTTTCTGAATACTGTATGTAATTTTAGCTAGACAAATAAAGCCTTGGGGTTATACCATTCAAGGATATAACAGCTCCAGCCTCTTACACATGGGCATCTATTGCTGCTCACTTTCAAGATTCAACCATGTTTGTGACTTAATTTTACTACTTATGCTGCCACCAACTGATGGATCCCCTCCATGGATCTTTAGCCAAATTCCCCAAGAGACAAGATCTTATCAGCTGGCTAGTCAGCATCCATTAGCAAGTGTGCTTGTTGGGCCAGCCAGTGAGACAGCTACCATAGACTCAGGTGTCAACCTGTGATACAGGGCAGCAAGGTCATGTGGGGTAAAGCAAGATCATCCAGGCCACCAAGAGAGGCTGTGAATGTGGCAGGCGCTTGGTATCCCACATCCAATACAAAAGTAGATGATTTTACTTAACACTTTCCACAGTAAGCACAAGTCCCTGAGCTAATCTTTTAGGAGATACAGATATGGGAAAGACTTGATTCCTGTCATGTCATTGAGGGACAGTGACAGATGCTGTACAGCTAAGAGACAAGCCAGGGAATGAACAGCAGGGTGGAAGAATGGCAGAGCCGGCTGATGTGGAATGTTGGTTCCCCACCTGCGTTAAGCTTGCAGGTCAATTGCTTAACTCAGGGCCTGTTCCACAGCGAGTATGCAGTGAGTGATAGTTGTTACTATGGAGACAGAAGATAAAGCCCCATCCCAGAGCCTCCCAGGCATATTCTTGAGTCCCACCGAGTTATGATGAATCGAGAAGTGTTGGCAACGGCGGAGCCAGTCTGTGGTGACTCAGCTGCTTTTGTAAAGTTAGGGAGAGCAGGGGATGAGGAAGGTCCACAGCGGCTGCTGTCATTCTTAAACAGTTCTTAACTATTCCCCCAAGGTTGCCCTGAGCAAACTTGTGAGGTGCAACCTGGGACCCCTCCTCTCTTCCTGGGAGCAAGAACTCAGGGAAGCTCTGAGTGGTTTCACTTCCCAGTCCCCCCCAGTCCTTTGGTGTGTCAGCAAACCAGCTGGCACCATCCTTTCATAGGGCCTGATTCACATGGCAGCCTTGGGATTTGTGGATTCAGATGAACTCTCGCTGGCTTCTTTGTGGCACCTTCAACCTCTTCAAAGCCATAAACCACATTGGTTGCTTGAGGTCCTCCTGAACAGCAAGTGACTTTGTTTGCTTTGTCCCCAGCCCCTACAGAGTTGGCCTTGTGATTAGTATGAGCACAAGGAGGGCTCATGCTGGGGTCCTGCCCACTGCTTTGCAGGCAAGGTGACCCTCTGTTCTTAGGCATTGTGATTCTCCCCCAGATATGTGTGAGTCAAGTTGAATGAATAGCAAGAAATATTTCATGCAGCACAGCAGACACTGCTTCTAAAGTTCATTTGGGTCTCAAGGTCCAAATGGCCAGTTAATCTTTTCATTGCAAAAAGATCATCATGACTTTTGAAAAATCACCTTTGAAATATAGCCAGGCAGGTTCTCAGCACAGAACACAGAAACCAGCACTGTGATGTCCAGGCCCACCAGCAATGCAGCTTACAGCCCTGATGGAGCCAGGAGCTAGAGGTGGCCGTCCTCAGGAGACTGCTTCCCACTGGCTAGCAGAGTTCACTTCAAGGGATGTGAATATGAATTGCATCCCTGTGACTAAATTTGGCCTAATTTCTAACTTGAAAACTATGGCTGCTTGTTTATTTTGTTAATGGCAGAGGGGTGGTGTTTTCAGCCGTTGCAGGGCTGGTCAGGGTAGGGCCGTGGCTAGCATCATACTGCTCATCTGAGGGAAGGTGTCTGATCTTCCTTCATGGCCCCTCTCCTTCCCAGAGGCCCCACATTACCACTCCACTTTATTTCTAAATCCTTGGCTTCAGCCCCGTCTCTGAGAGAGAAAGGAACATGGCCAGGGGACTTGCATTCCCACCAACTCTTCAAAAGCAATGGAGGCCACAGAAGAGCTGGTAGGGAGGGGTGGCAGGGAAACTTGGTTTCTAAAACAGGATTGCTTAATCCTCCAGAATTGGCTTCTTAGAAAATGCACTGATCTCAAACAGACAGGATACCCACCCCTGCCAGGGAAACTTGGGATTTGTTGCTGCTCCAGCTGACTTCCGTGCGCACCTGAACACACAGAGCTTAGGGCTCCCTGTGTTGGGGTCACCATAGGTAATTTGTTCATCCCTCTGTCATCCAAGATGAAAGTTATTTACTAATGACTCCCTTGTTTGTTTTTAATTCACCAGAGGGACTCTTCTAACCTCTCAATCCAGGACAGGTTTCCTGAGCTTGGGAAGGATAAGAAAGGAGGAAGCAGTCTTTTTCAGTGCACGTTCCTAAGGCTAGAGACTTGCATGGAGGCCCATAGACATGAGAGTCATGTAAAACCAGCCTCAGATGCATCATTCTCTTTAAGACTTAGAACATAACAGGCTCAGAGGGATATGCCCAGAAGAACGTGGCTACTCTCTCCTACAGTCACTATGCACAGGGTTAGGCAAAGCAAATAAAACTAATACTACCACATGGTTGACACTCTGTGTTTACCCCATGCTAGGTACCACACTAAGTGCTTTCCATGTAGCATCTCATTTAAATCTTCAAAATAACACCATGATGTAGGCATCATCATTGTCATCAGCATTACTTAGATGAGAAACTGAGGCTCACAGAAGGTGCATGACCTGGCCATGGGTGTGCCATCACTAACTGGTTAAGGCAGGATTTGAACCCAGGAAGTGTGCCTTAACCATTCTATGGTCCCCAGTTACAACCTGTTGAATGGGTGAATTACAGCCTTTTGCTTTCTTACCCTAATCTCTATTTGGTATATAAGATGCCAAGATATATAAGGTCCACTTAGGGTTACTAAGCACCTACCCCATGGGCTGCTTCTGCAGGAAGCCCCTTCCCCATTCTGGGCACGGCCTCTGTTCCCCAGAGCCCAGCAGTCAATTCTACACTGCAATCTAGGGCTACAGAGAAGTGAGCTGCAGACTCTTTTGTTCCTTGGGTAAATTCCATTTCCTTTTCTATTGTCTCAGGCTTCTTAGTGATGTAACATTACACCAAGCATATCCTGCTTTTAAAAGGAAACTTCGATGGAGGTTGGCAAATTACCATTCACAGCTCAGTGAATGATGAAGTCACAAGAGAGGAGTGGAAGCAGTGCACCTGGTGTCGGTAATTACAGCCTTGAATGAGGGAGGAAAGAAGGGATGAAGGCAGGCCAAAACAGCTGGGTGTGGGAGACTGGCTCAGAGAGGATTTGAGAGGGCTAGGAAGCGGAAGGATGTTATACAGCAAGTACTTTTAATCTCCATTCATCCCACCCCAGTCTTGCACTCCCACCTTCTGCTCCTTACCTTGGGTTTCTTTTTTTGATCTGTGTTTTTCCTGATCTCAAAGATTTATTTGTCCATTTTCCCATAACAGCACCAGATGAACTGTGAGGATCAAAATAAAAGCTCTTGAGGCATCCTCATGTCAATTTGTGTTTCGCTTCTTCACTTGGGTCCTCTGATCTGCATTATGTATGAGAACCTACCAGAACACTCCAAGAATTTACTCCAGAGACAGTAACTGAGGGGACTAGAAAACAGAAGTCATGATGTCCACTACCCCTTAAAGTAGACTTCTTCAGTTACTCCTTTTAATTTTGAAGTGAAATTAGTACATTTTGTACTTGGAAAATAATCTGATCTCTCAGGACTGCACTGTGGCGATTTAAATTATAATTAAAATGAATGAACATCAGATAAAATTAAAAGTTTAATTCCTCAGTTACATTAGCTATACTTCAAATGCTCACAAGCCACACGTGGCTTGCAGCTATCATACTGAACAGTGCAGATATAGACCCGATATGGTTTGCATCTGTGTCCTAGCCCAAATCTCATGTTGATCCCTTGGAATCCCCCAGTTTTGGAGGTGGGACCTGGTGGGGAGGTGATTGAATCATGGGGCAGATTTCCCTTTTGGTCCTAATTTCCCTCTTGGTCCTCCTGACTGTGAGTACGTTCTCATGAGATCTGGTAGTTGAAAACTGTAGCACCTCCCTGGCTCCCCTACTTCTCTGGCCATGCCTGCATCCCATTTGCTTTCTGCCATGATTGTAAGTTTCCTGATGCTTCCCCCGAAGCAGAAGCTGCTGTGCTTCCCATACAGCCTGCAGAAGCATGAGCCAGTTAAACCCTCTTTTCTTTAAAAATTATGCAGTCTCAAGTATTTCTTTATCATGATGCAAGAACAGACTAATACAGAAAATTGGTACTGAGAGTGGGTTACTGTTATAAAGTTACCTCAAAATGCGGGAGTGATTTTGGAACTGGAGGAGTGGGTAGAGGTTGGAAGAGTGTGGAGGGCTCAGAAGAAGATAGGAAGATGATGAAAAGTTTGGAAATTCCTAGAGACTTGCTGAATCGTTATGGCCGAAATGCTGGTAGTGTTAGGGACAGTGAAGCCCAGGCGAAGGAGGTCTCAGGCGGAGATGAAAAACTTACTGCAAACTAGAGTAAGGATCACTTTGTTATGCATTAGCAAAGAACTTGAAGGCACTGTGCCCCGCCCTAGGGATCTGTGGAACTTTGGACTTGGGAGTCATGGTTTAGGGTGTCTGGGCAAATAAATTTCTAAGCAGCAAAGCATTCAAGATGTAGCCTTCCTGCTTTTAACAGCCTATGCTGTCACATATATGAGCAAAGAAATGACCTGAAACTGGAACTTACATTTAAAGATGAAACAGAGCCTAAAGGTTTACAAAATTTGCAGCGCAGCCATACTGTAGAAAACAAAAGCCCATTTTCAGGGGGAGGAATTCAAGCAGGCTGCAGAAATTTGCAAGTAATGAGGATCCAAGTGATAATAGCAAGACTGTCGGGGAAAGGCCTCGAAGGCATTTCAAAGAACAAGCCCTGGCCATAACCAGGACCCTGCTGCTCTGCACAGCCTCAAGACACTGCTCTTGCATCCCAGCCACTTCAGCTCTAGCCATTGCTAAAAGGGGCCCAGGTACAGCTCGGGCCACTGTTTCAGAGGGTGCAAGCCATAAGCCTTGGTGGCATTTCACAAACCTCAGCAGCCCCTCCCCATCACAAGCCCGGGCCACAACCAGGATCCTGCTGCTCTGCACAGTCTCAGGACACTGCTCCCCACATCCCAGCCACTTAGCTCTAGCCATGGCTAAAAAGGGGTCCAGGTACAGCTCAGGCCACTGCTCCCCACATCCCAGCCACTTAGCTCTAGCCATCGCTGAAAGGGGTCCAGGTACAGCTCAGGCCACTGCTCCCCACATCCCAGCCTCACTTAGCTCTAGCCATGGCTAAAAGGGGTCCAGGCACAGCTCAGGCCACTGCTTCAGAGGGTGCAAGCCATAAGCCTTGGTGGCTTCCACATGGTGTTAAGCCTGTAAGTGCACAGAATGCAAGAGTTAAGGCTTGAGAGCCTCCACCTAGACTTCAGAAGATGTATGGGAAAGCTTCAATGTCCAGACAGAAGCCTGCTGCAGGGGTGGAGTCCTCATGGAGAACCTCTACTAGGGAAGTGTGGAGGGGAAATGTGGGGTTTGTACCCCCACACAGAGTCTCCACTGAGGGCATTACTTGGTGGAACTTTGAGAAGAGGGCCATCCTCCTCCAGACCCCTGAATGACAGAGTTACCCACAGCTTGCATCCTCACCCTGGAAAAGCCACTGGCACTCAACAGCAGTCTGTGAGAGCAGCCATGGGGGCTGAACCCTGCAAAGCCACAGGGGCAGAGCCAAAGCTTTGGCAGCTGACCCCTTGTACCAGTGTGTCCTGGATGTGGGACATGGAGTCAAAGGAGATTACTTTGGAGCCTTAATGTATAGTGACTGCTTTGCTGGGTTTCATGCTTGCATGGGGCCTGTAGCCCCTTTGTTTGGCCAATTTCTCCCTTTTTGAATGAGAGTATCTACCCAATACCTATACTCCATGGTATTTTTGAAGTAACCAACTTGTTTTTTATTTTACAGGCTCATAGGCAGAAGGGACTAGCCTTGTCTTAGGTGAGACTTCGGAGTTTAGACATTTTAGTTAATGCTAGAATGAGTTAAGACTTTGGGGAACTGTTGGGAAGGGATGATTGTATTTTGCAATGTGAGAATAACATGAGATTTGGGAGCGGCCGGGGTGTAATGATATCGTTTGGATCTGTGTCCCTGCCCAAATCTCATGTTTAATTGAAATCCCCAGTGTTGGAAGTGGGGCCTGGTAGGCGGTGATTGGATTATGGGGGGCATTTCCCCCTTGGTGCTGTTCTTCTGATAGTGAGTTCTCATGAGATTTGATCATTTAAAAGTGTATAGCAGCTCCCCCTCCGCTTCTCCAGCCATGTAAGATGTGCCTGCTTCCCCTTTGCTTTCTGCCATGATTGTAAGTTTCCCAAGGCCTCCCAGAAGCAGAAGCCACTATGCTTACTGTACAGCCTGCAGAATCATGAGCCAATTAAACCTCTTTTCTTTACAAATCACCCAGTCTCAGGTATTTCTTTAGAGCAATGCAAGAACAGACCAATACAGAACATTTCTATTATAGCTAAAAGTTCTACTGGACAGCGCTGTCTCAGACACCAGTAGTATTGTCTTAACGCTGATGACACTTCATTGGGGGAGAACTTCCAAGGGATATTTAAAAGACACAGTTAACTGTAAGATAGATATAAACCCTCCAAGCAGCTCAATCAACACTTTCCGGAAACCACTTAGTGAATAATCCTGTCTTCTATTTCCTTCTCTCTAGAGTAATCTAAGTTCTGAGAGTGAAATAGGGGCTCTAAGAATTGCTCTGGCATTGAGGGTATAGTTTCTGGGACATGTGACATCCTCTGTTCTTGTAGGCATTTGGATGTTGGTGCCATCCCTGCTGATGTCCTTGGACTAGCTGGGGTCTCTGACACATATCTTCTAGCCTATGTTTTGATGGCATTGACATGTCATATAACTAAGAGACTTCATTCAGTCTGCTTGCCCTTTTAGTCACCTCTGACACTTTGCAGGGAACAAAAAAGCTTCTGGATACTCCCGCAGACTACTCTGCATTAAAATTCCCCCCAGACCCTTCTATCTGGTTGCCTCCAAGCTAAAGTTCCCCCACTCTCCAATTCCCTTCAGACTTCTATTTCCTACTCCGTCTCCTGGATTTAACTAGTATGGTGGTCTCTGCACCCATTCTCTACGGCCCAAAAGCTCTAAGCTCTAGTCGCCCATTCTTACATTTCTCCCTATCTGCTGCATGTCAAATGTTTATTTCCTTTAGGGAAACAAAACATCTTTTATCCTTGTGTTCTTCATCCTTATACAGATGTCACAAACTCTCAAAGGTGCCAAACAGCAAATATTTTAGGCTTTGCAGGCCATACGGTCTCTGTTGCAACTACTCAGCCCGCTGTACTAAGTGCAAAAATAACTATAAGTAATAAATGGATATGGCTGTGCTTCGGTAAAACTTAATTACAGAAAAACTTTACCTTCAAAGATTGTAGTTTGCTGACCCCTGGTTTATATTAATAATATAAAGTTGGGGATCCAGGTTCTCTTTGTCCTTGGTATTTAAAAACAAGCTTTCAGAATTAAAAAAAAAAGCTCCTGCCTATGAAAATCAGCTAACTTGCTATAGTTTTTTAAGTCTACTGTTGAACTCAAACAAGAATTTTCTTCTTTCTTCTAGGCATATTAGTGATGCCCTAGAGAAAGGGCATGCAGAAAGTCTCCATGGATGTTTGAATGGTAGCAGAAAGGATATAGATAAAAGAATTAGAAAATAGTTAACATAATAGTATTTCCCAACTACATCTGCAAAACAGATTAGCAATTCTTATCCAACTGTGATTGTGAGGATTAATGAAAATCAGTGTTTCAGAAACTGTGCCTCACACATTATCAGGCCTACGACAAACGTTCAATAAATGCCCACTCTTTCCATTCCTATACCTCTAGGATCAACACTGATGACGTTCAAGCAACAGCTAGAAGACCAACTCAGTCTCAGACTTATTGAGTTGAAATGCATTTCTTTTTCCACTGTTATGAAAAAAAGCAGATTTTCCCCAAATAAAAAATTTTTTAATTATTTGCTTTTTCTTAAAGTCGCCTGACAGAAAGCCAAGGCCCAGATCCTAGGGGAAGGAGCCATCATGAGTCAGTTTTTAAAATGGGAGAAAAATGTCCCTTGTAAGAAAGTACTACTTGTACACTTTAGAGAGGATACTAAACATGAAGTGGGAGGGGCTAAAATCAAATTCCACCCACTTCCTCTTGTATGACTTTTTTGGTTACAAGTGATAGAAATTTAATTCACATTAGGTTAGGTAAAAGGAGAATATATTAGATTGGAGTATCTAAGGCTGAACAACTAAATTATGGCTGGTCAGGAAGGCAGCTGGGCTTCAGAAACAACTGGAGCTGGGCATCTGGGTGCTCTCTGTACTCTCTCCCTGTCCTTCCTTCTGTGGCACTGGCCAGATCAGCTTCTTCCACCCAGGAGGGAAAATACCCGCTGACAGCTCCCAAGCCTCAATCCCTCCACCCTTGCCACTGGTAAGACAGATTCCGTTTTTCACTTCAGTTTTAAAAATTCTAGGAAAGGGCTCTGATTGGCCCTGCTGTAGTCATGTATACACCCAGCCAATGAGAGCCAGGCTGAGGGGCGGGGTCATGAGTGTTATCACCCTATCCCCTTGGACCGGAGGCGGCAGGCACAGACATCAATCACTAAGCGTCCTTCCTCTCAGCATTTCCCCTGGGGTTCTGCACACCCCTGTCTTTTATCTCAGCACAGGCCCGGGATGGCAATGCCTTTTTATGTTTGTTATGTATAAAGTTATTTGTTCTAGTGTTGACTCAAAGCTGACACATTTCTGTTCTCGGGCAAAGTGCAGCTGAGGTTTAGGTTGCTGCCTTGGCAATCCTGGCTGTCCTCACAGAAGGGCATGTGAACCGCCGGCCTGGCTGTCTTTTTCGTTGGGTTGGCTCTGCGGTGGAGGCTAGCGGATGAGCAAGTGATGAGCCGGCCCTTGCTGGCCGTGCAGTTTGGCTCCCGTCATGCTCTTGGCCACTGAATCGGTCTAACGCAGCCCTTGGTAGCCAGCCTGGTGTTCCCTGGGGCTGAGGATCTAATGTCAACAGGGCACGATTCAGTTCACATTAAAAATGGATATTAAGCCTTTTTACTAGGGGTCTTGTCAAGAAAAACAAATCTGCCTGCTATCAAAGGCAAAGAAAATGCCCCTTACCGTAACAGCAGTTAACTATGTTCACTGATATCAAAGAGACTGTCTGTCCCCCACGCCTTGGAGGCAGTTGTGTCAAGGTCAATTCGGCTGATCTTTTTCAATGATAACCCAAAGAGGATTAAGTTAACATCTGACCTTTAAAGAGCTTTATCTCTGGGTAACCAAGCTAATTAAAAAATTAAAAGACTGCTTTTGAAAAATATTTAGACCAAAGACAGGAAAACATGAACACACTGCTTATAGCAGCAGGAATAGCCACAGAAAATCCCCAGTGGCAAACTAGCTTTTTTATCACACTGTTGAGCTTAATGTGGGGATTCTGGAATCAAACCAGTGACTTCCAATCCTGGCTCTGCCACTTTCTAGTTTCTAGAAACACTAGTTTCTAGTTCAGTCTAGTTTCAAACTAGGCTTGGGTAAGTGTCTTGCCTTCTCTGAACTCTGTTGTATTATTTGTAAAATAGAGATAATAATAGTAATCATCTATAAGGTTATTACAAGGATTAAATGAGATAGTACACATAAAGCCTTTTCATTTAGGTTAACTATAAATATTGCTGTGAACATTTTCAAGTTTAAACATTTTAAAATTTTGCTTTACCAACTTGCCCCATGTTGACAGTTGAATGGAATCTCTTGACGAAGTGGCTGGTTCTCACTATACTCAGAATTCAGAGAAACCTCTAGGTTCTGAGATGGCTCAGCTTTGGACCAAATGTTACTAGCATAAATGTAACAGTGCTAGCACCGCAGCTGCTGCTAAACTTGATCATCTGCCCCATCACACATATGATAACTCAGTTTACTACTAAAGCCATGTTGAAGAAGTGGTATTGTGAGAATAGGGATGGTAATGTTGTCCAGAAAAATTTCTGGCTTTTAAGTTCTCCTATAACTACTTTCCAGTTCAAGGAGATACTGTTCATTGTTAATTGTTTTCTTCCAAAGCAATGTTCCTCACCCTGGCTTGCTTTTTCTTTTTCTTCTTTTCCTTTCTTTCTTTCTTTCTCACTCACTCTGTCATTCAGCCTGGAGTGCAGTGATGCAAAGCTCACTGCAGCTGCAGTCTCAAACTGCTGGGCTCAAGCGATCCTCCTGTCTCAGCCTTCCAAGTAGCTGGGACTACAGGTGCTCACCACCACACCTGGATAATTTAAACATTTTTTTTAAAGACATGAGGTCTTGCTATGATCCCCAGGCTGGTCTCGAATGCCTGTCCTCAAGTATCCTCCTACCTTGGCCTCCTAAAATGCTGAGATTACAGGCATGAGCCACTGCATCCGCACTTGGCCTGGTTTTCATTTAATTGGCCTATGTGGTGGTTGGAGTTATCGCTTTTGCATGTTGACAAGTGTCATAAAGCCATAGGAGACTTTGTGATGGCCTGAAAATAAGATCATGGATTCTTCCTGGAAGAGAGTTCAGTTTACTTTCACACTCCTCTAGCCTTTACTACTCAAAGCCTGGTCCATAAACCAGAACTTTGACTTCACTTAGATGCTTCTTAGAATTGCAGAAGCTCTGGCCCCACAGACTTGCTCTGTCACTCAGGCTGGAGTGCAGTAGCACAGTCTCAGCTCACTGCAACCTCTGCCTCCTCCCTCCAAGTAATTCCAGTGTCTCAGCCTCCTGAGTAGCTGGGATTACAGGCATGTGCCACCATGCTCAGCTACTTTTTGTATTTTTAGTAGAGACGGGGTTTTGCCTTGTTGGACAGGTGGGTCTCAAACTCCTGACCTCAGATGATCTGCTTGCCTTGGCCTCCCAAAATGCTAGGATTATAGGTGTGAGCCACTGCACCGGCCACAATCTGCATTTTAACAAACTTCCCAGGTGGTGCCAATGACATTAAAGTTGCAGAAGCACTGCTCAGGAGCTGTGCACTGGAATCACCTGGGGGAGCTTGAAAAAATATTGATGCCCAGGTCCCACCCACAAAGAACCCCCCCACATACAACTTAACTGACATTGGGATTTTTAAAGTTTCTCCAGGTCATTGTAATGCACAAGGTGAAAACTTGTGCTCCAGAGACATTCTTTCCTCTTCATCCACTTATTACTACAATAGTTTTTCTCTTAAAGTAAAAATCTCAAACTATAGTCAAGGTTCATTTCATGTCCATTTTATAGATAATGCCACACAATGTGAAGATTCACTCCGAATTTAAAAAATAACCTTTACAAATATCTTCTGAACCTTTGCCAAGGTCTCCACATCCCTCTTTTATTGTGAAGTCCAGAACTAGACGCAGTCCTCCAGTACAGCCCTCAACAGCACTGAACATCAGCACAAAGGACGTTTGTATCCTTCTGAATGAAAGGTACTGTTATAAATACAGTCAGAACATTTGAAGGGGGTGGGGGTTGGCTTTGATGGCCAAGCAAAAGATTTTCTCATGCCTACACTCAGTCTGGTAGTGAATGGGCCAGTTACATAAGGAGAAAATCCTCCTTCCTAGTGTTGAGCTTTCCTAATAGGAGGACTAAATGTGCCATTATTTAACTAAATAATTAATAAGCTTTCTTGCATCTATAATTCATGGATGAGTAAACAGATAAACTCACCTGTATCAAACTTTCAGAGGGACTTCAACTGATTTAATAAATTTGGCTCATGTTATGAGCATGAAAGTCATCTGAACCTTGAGCCTCAAAGATCGGTGACCTCCAAACTTGACTACTCAGCCGGGCTGCTTACTAAACATATATAGATGCCTGAGCAAAGGTATTTGTGGTTTTTAAAAAAACTAGATCAGTTCTTCTCAAACTTTAATGGGGTAGGTGGTGTGGGGATGGCAGGTCCTGTTAATAATTTAGAAAAAAATTCTAAAAATTTAGATTCCCATCAATAAGTCTGAGTAGGGCCTGAGATTTCTGCATTCCTAATGATCTCTAAAGTGATACAGTTCCGCTGCTTCATGGACCATACTTTTAGTGGCAAGGCCCTAGACAATTCTGATAATCAGCACGTTTTGCAACCAGAACTTGAGGCATTGTAAACGTTGCCTGAAATATGAAAAAGCTAATCTCCATCTCAGTGTTTATCAGCAGCTCAGGGTGCATCAGTGAGTGTTACACAGATGAACACAAAATGTGGGTGGGCAAATTTAATTTCAGACGGTGGAAGAAACCTTATTGAGAATGTTTAATTATGTTCATGCTCCGCTAATACAAGAATAGAGTGGACTCTTAAGTTCCTTTATTTCTCTAGTGATCTATTCTTTAGAGTTGACCAGCAAACACAAAGGCGGGAGAAACCGTTACTTTAAATTCATATTATTTTAGCTGATGTATCTGGAGCACGGTGATAAATTAATCATGACGTCTGGTCTGATTCACAATCATTTTCTAGCCCAATTTACACTTCGCATTTGCAGAACTGAAATGGGATGCATTAAAATGGTGCACACACCACCGATTTTTCTCCTCACTGCACCCATGAAGGGAGGCACTCTCTCCGCCTTTTCCTGTAAGCACCTGCCCGGGGCCCAAGCCCACAGTGGACGGGTCGTCCAGCTCAGACAGGGCCCAGGACATAGTGAGGAGGCAGAATTTGGCGCTCAAGACTCAGACACGGCCTTATGGGCGAAGCCTGCCTGAGAGAAGGAGTGGGAGTCGTTAAAAAATATCCTCCTGGCTTAATGACCAAGGCGGGTTTATTCTCAAGGAAGGGGGAGCGGCGTGGTGGTGTTACTAAACATAACAGATGGCAGCTGTCTGCGGCTATATAGGGCGCGCTGACAAATCCCTCTGGATGGCCACGCGGCGCTGGGCTGCGGGGCGTGGGTGCACTGCGCCTGGCTCGGAGGGCGCCACCTGCGAGAGGACCTCAGGGAGCCGAGCCGCCTCCGCCCGCATACCCGACCCGGGCCCACGCGGGCTCAGGGCACCAGGCGGGGCGCGCCGAGGTGCGGCTCCCTGGTCCGAGGCTTCGGTAGGGTGGGGGTCGAGGCCTCTCTGCGGGTCGCTCTCTCCACCCTGCCGCCCTGCCCCCGCAGCTGGGAGTTCCCCTAGGGAGCTGTGAATTCACTAGACCAGCATTCACCCAGGGCCTGCGGGGGCTGTGAAAGGATGGGAGGACCCAGCTCCCCCAACCCACTTTTACAGAGCCGAAGTGTGGTTGGTGAGACACCCGACACGCACACACTGCACCGTGATACTGAACCATGCCTGAGCGTGCATTTTGTGCGAAATGGATCTTCACCATGATTTCCATGTGGTGCACCTTTTTCCAAACCCCGGATTGAAACACGGTTATGAGTTCAATGACTTTTTTCTATGATTTGGAGATTGATTCAGATGGGCGAAATCTTACTAAGTTAGTAATCTTATAAAAATCTTATATGTCGCTTTTAGAGAGACATTTAAAACATATGTCTATTGAAAATAATACAATTTAGTGAAATTGGACAGGACAGTGGTAGTGGCAGTTGGGGAGGCTTCCTGGAAGACAGGGCAGAAAGAGAGTTAGCTTGACAGTTTGGGCTTGGGATGGGCAAAAAGAGGGGGACTTTGAGTTCTGGGGACTGAATAACAGTATATTACTGTGATTTTCAAGCTGCAAAGTTCTTTAGAAAGGTAAGGCCAGACAGACTAATGGGACCTGTCCAAGGAGAGGGAACAGGGGGAACCGTCTGCACTTTTGGGGCTATGGTCTCTGAAATGGGCTCTCACCTAGGGGTGGTGTGGTGCATTTCATGTGCTTGGCTCTCTCTACAGCAGTGTTGCAGAGTCCATGGAAAAGCCTCCTCTCCCCCACCCCTCAACATCTCCTTGACCCCTTTTCTTAACGAATGTCAGGGACTGAGACTTCCTTATTTTCTCCTCAATCACCTTGCAATGCTTTTCACTGAAGGTGAGAAAGGTTGAGGTTCATTCATTCATTCAACAAATGTTTAAGAGCCTTCTGTGTGCTAAGCCCAGGTGCTTGGACCCTGAACAAAACAGGTAAGAATCCCTGCCCAAGTGCAGCTTGCAAGAAGCAAGCTACATGGATAAAAATCTATGGACAGTGTTGGCCTGACAATGGACTGGCCTTCGCTCCCCTGTAAACAGAATTCTTCCTTTTGACTTAACAAGAATTCCGACACACTGAGGGTGCTGCATACATGTGAAGCTATCATTGTGATTATTCAGTAATTTCAAAGAAAAAGGCATAGCTGATGGAGGAACCCTTATATTTGAAAGAATAGAATAAGGTTTTAATTCCTTTTTATGAATTTATCTGCTGGAGGGTGCTTTGGCCACATGTGAACCTTTCCCCAGTAATGTGGGTCTGTGTAAGGTAGGAGTTTGACTGTGAGGCATTAAGAAACGTGGACTTCCTGTCTCCATTCCTGGGAACCTTTAGGTCAGACAGAAAATGCAGGGCCTCTGGTACTCAACTTCCCTGGGACCACATTCTGTTAACTCTACCACCTTTTAAATTCTCCCTCACCCTCATCATGTCCTCACTTCCCTCCTTACCCAGCTTCAATTCTGTGGCCAGGTTTCAGAATCATTCCCTTGTTTTTGCCACAGGATCCAAGAGCTATGTTTCAATGATTTCCAAAACCTCAAAGTCATTGCATATCCACCTTAGATAAGCCAGAACAAACTAACCTGCCTCTCAAATTTATTTGCTTTTGTACACAGAAATAGTAATTCACTATGGTATGCTGGGTTAAGTATTTCACCAATTACTTATTAAGGAGTTTTTCTTTTTCCTTTTTTCTTGAGATGGAGTCTCACTGTCACCCAGGCTGGAGTGCAATGGTGTGATCACTGGAAGCTCCACCTCCTAGGCTCAAGTGATTCTCCTGTCTCCACCTCCTGAGTAGCTGGAATTACAGGAAACTGCCACCACACCCAGCTAATTTTTGTATTTTTAGTAGAGATTTCACCATGTTGGCCAGGCTGGTCTGGAACTCCTGACCTCAAGTGATCCACCCCCTCTTAGCCTCTCAAAGTGCTGGGATTACAGGCATAAACCACCACACCCTACTATATTAAGGAGTATCTGGAAGTTGATACAAGAATGCCACATAAGGCCACAATGAATAGCAGGTGTAATTGACTGTTCCGTCTCTCACACAGACATACAAACTCACACATTCACACTCATGCTTAAGTCAACTAACTCTATTATAAATTCATGTGCACCCATTCTATAAACATGCATTTTTACATTCTCTTTTAAGCCATCTGGTGCCTATGTAGGATCCTGGTTTTTAAAAATCTCTCATACTATTTTTATAGTGTATGGTTATGGTTATGTTTACACTTAAGATGATTTAAAGTAGTAAGTACGTGGATGAACTTTAAAACTTTTAAATAGTTATGCATATAGTTTAGAGTATATTTGAAAAAATATGTAGTTTAGCAGATTATCATTTCACGGAAATTAGGATGCAAGCAAGTTTTAAAAAATGAGTTAATAAAAAGATGAAATCACATTTGTACTCAGATACAACAGAAAATAACACAAGGGATAACAATAAATGATAAAATTAATAATAAAAATTAAAATATCCTGAATGGTAAGGAATGACCACAGTTAAAGTTGCAGATTCATCTATGATTCAGGGAGACCAAAAAAGGCAACTGCAGTTGGCCCTGGAGAAAGGCTCCTTTCTCAAAGTATGCTCCAGTCTGCCTTTGCCAAACGTTCCATTAGTGCTCACTAGCAGACATATCAAAACAGGTACCAATGGCTTCAAAATTATTTTTCTACAACTTGGGAAAATTCTACCACACAATTTTATCAATGGGACACTCACTGTTCACTCTTTGGACATCTGTGTCTAACATGATCATGACTTTAGATCTTTAGAGCTCACAAACATTAGAAATATGCCAGAAATCTTCTAGTCACAGCAAAACTGTTTTTTTTTTTTTTTTTTTTTTAGAAAATCACACAGAATTGAAAACCCTGTCTAAAAAGCTTCATACAAGTCATGAGCTATTTATCATTTTCCTTTAATATTCTACCATTCTACTTCAAGAATTCCATTTAACGAACTTCAAATTAAAAGTGAATTTATTTATATTTTTTATGAATAAACAATCATATAGACCTAGTGTTTCTCCACAGGGTTACTATTGGCATTGGCAAAACGTTTAGCATCGCTGGTTCTTGGGTGCTAAATGCCAGTGGCACCCTCTTCCAAGTCTTTGTGACAACCAACATTGCTCCCTAACCTGTGCGTATACACACACACACACACACTCCACTTGCCTTCAACCCTCTTGAGAAACCAAACTGCCTTATACTGAAAAGAAACCTGAGACCCAGGGAGGAGAAGGGCGGCAGGGATTTGCCCAGGACCTACACCAAAGAAGAAAGAGCACTCAGACCATCTCAGATATGGGGAGAGGGGGAGTTTATTAAAAGTTCACACGGTGTAGGGTGGCAGGAGTGTGGTGAGGAGACCCAGAAAACCATTTCAGGGATCTCCCAGCCAGGCCTAATGGAGAAGCAGAAAACTCTTTATCACTGTTCTAGATTCAACAGCAGATGTGAAGTCTCAGGGGCAGCCCTGGGGACTTGGCTGCTTTGTCACCTGTACTGGAGACTCACAGGCCCTGGAGATTCCGCCTGCTGACTGCATCACCCTCTGCCTTGTTTTTTCCTGCTTTGCCTTCCCTTGAACTGTTTCCTTATTGCCTCTGTCCCTACTCCTTTCTTTCTGATTGTTTTACGTTCACAGTTTCCTCAAGAAAATACAAACGGAATTATTATATATCACCATATGCAGAATCCCTTTGGAACAGAGGGTTTTTTTGGCCAGGCTGCCCCAGAAGCCACTGGTACCATCCAAGGCTACTTTGGGTTAGAGCCAACAGCTTATTTTCTCCAGCAGAGGGCAGCATCGCTCGTTGGCATCTTGAGGTTTACTACTCAACCTGGGCTTTGAAGCCAGACTGCCTCAGTTTGAAAGCTAGCTCCATATATGGCCCCTGTGTAACTTCAGCTGCCTATGCCTCAGTTTCTCATTTGAAAATTGATACATTAACAATAAAGAAGACTTGAAAAGATGTTTGTTTATATATGCTGGCAAGGGGAGGAAGTTTAAATGAGAAGGCATTACAAATAGTTCAAAATACAATGACATTTTTCATACAAGTAGGAAAAAAATAATTTTGTGGCTCTTAAAATTTATGTAGAGCCACGGTACTGGCATAAAACAGACACATAGACCAATGGAACAGAAAAGAGAACTCAGATACAAGTCCATGCATTTATAGCCAGCTCATTTCAGAATTACCATATGATTGAACAATTCCACTACTGGGCATATATCCAAAAGAAAAAAAGTGAAGGGCCGGTGCGGTGGCTAACACCTGTAATCCCAGCACTTTGGGAGGCTGAGGTGGGCAGATCACTTGAGCCCAAGAGTTCATGACCAGCCTGGGCAATGTACCAAAACCCTATCTCCACAAAAAATTAAAAATTAGTCAGGGGTAGTGGCATTCACTTATAGTCCCAGCTACTCTGGGAGGCTGAGGTGAGAGGCTCACTTGAGACCAGGAGGTGGGGTAGCAGTGAGCTGAGATCACACCACTGAACTTCAGCCTGGGTGACAGAGTGACACTGTCTCAAAAAAAGTATAAAAAGAAAAGAAAGAAAGAAAAAGGAAGAAAGAAAGGAAGAAAGAGAAAGAAAAGAAAGAGAAAGAAAGAGAAGAAGGAAGGAAGGAAGAATATCAAAGAGATATCTGCATTCCCACCTTTAGACAAAGGTGCCGAGAACATTCAATGGGGAAAGGACAATCTCTACAATAAACGGTCCTGGGAAAACTGAATAACCACATGCAGAAGAATGAAATCAGATCTCTATCTCTCACCGTATACAAAAATAAAAGCAAAATGGATCAAAGTCTTAAATCTAAAACCTGAAACTATGAAACAACTAGTAAAATATATTGGGGAAATGCTCCAGGACGTTAGTCTGAGCAAAGCCTTTTTTTGTGTAAGACTTCAAAGGTGGCAAAGAAAAAAAGATAGACAAATGGGATTATATGTGGCTAAAAAACTTATGCACAGCAAAAGAAACAATCAACACAGAGACAACCCACAGAATGGGAGAAAATATTTGCAAACTATCCATTTGACAAGGGATTAGTAACCAGAATATATAAGGAGCTCAAACAATTCAACAGGAAAAAATCAAATAATTTAAAAATGAGCAGAAGATTTGAATAGACATTTCTCAGGAAGACATAAAGTCTAAGGTATATGAAAAAGTGTTCAACATCACTAATCAGGAAAACGCAAATGGAACCACAGTGAGATATCTTACATAGTCAGAATGGCTTTCATGAAAAAAAAAATCAGGGAATAATAGATACTGGCAAGGATGTGGAGTAAAGGGAATCCTCATACACTGTTGGTTTGAATGAAAATTAGTATAGCCACTATGGAAAACAGCATGGAGGTTCCTGAGACAACTAAAAATAGAGCTATGATATGATTTAGTAATTCCAGTAGTGTGTATACATCCAAAATAAAGGAAATAAATATATCAAAAAGATATATGCACTCCCTCATTTACTGCAGCGGTACTCATGATAGCCAAATTATGAAATCAACCTAAGTATCCAACAATGGATGAATGGATAAAGAAAACATGGTTTATGTATACAATGGAATGTTATTCAACCATAAAGAAGAATGAAATCCTGTCATTTGCAGGAATAAGGATGGAACTGGAAATCATTATGTTAAGCAAAATAGGCCAAGCACAGAAACACAAATATTGTATGTCTTTACTCATATGTGAAGCTAAAAAAGTGGGTCTCATGAAGATAAACAGTAGATTGAAGCCAGGTGCGAGGTGGCTCATGCCCGTAATCCCAGCACTTGGGAGGCTGAGGCAGACAGATCACCTGAGGTCAGGAGTTCAAGACCAGCCTGACTAACATAGTGAAACCTCATCTCTACTAAAAATACAAAAATTAGCCAGGTGTGGTGGCATGCACCTGTAGTCCCAGCTACTTGGGAAGCTGAGGCAGGAGAATTGCTTGAACCAGGAAGGTGGAGGTTACAGTGAGCTGAAATTGTGCCACTGCATTCCAGCCTGGGCAACAGAGCAAGACTACATCTAAAAAAAAAAAAAAAAAAAAAAGAGTAGATTGGTGGTTACCAGATGCCAGGGCAGTGAAAGTAGAAGAGGGATTGAAGAGAGGTTGATTAATGGGTATAAATATACACCTGGCGGGGGGGGGGACTTCCACCAATGTGGCCGAATAGGAACAACTCTGGAAAGCAGTTCCCAGTAAGAGAGACCCAGAAGGCAAGCGATCTCCACATTCCCAAATGAGGTACCAGGTTCATTTCAATGGGACCAGTCAGACAGTGAGAATAGTCCAAAAAAGGTGAACTGATGCAGGGCAGGAGTAGCCCAAAGAGGGCTAACTGAAGCAGGGCAGGGCACTGCCCCACCTGGGAAGTGCAACTGGCCTGGAGGATCAGGGACCATACCCCCTCGGCATTCTGGCCCAGATATTGCACTTACCCCATGGCCTCTGTAACCCACAACACAGGAGAATGCCACTGGGCTGAAAAGTGCAAACTATCAACAGATCTGAGCGATAGCTCTGGCCTGCCCAGCACCACCAGTTGTCAGCACAGACCTGGGCAGAAGTTTTGACTAATGCTGAGAATGCTTGCAGGACAGAACTACCTGTCCCCCAGAAAGAGGGGAGAGTTGAAAGCAGTGAAACAGGTGATACGGCTTGGCAGGTCCCATGCCACAAAGTCCAGTAAACTGAAGCCCTCTTGTTAGAGTTTTGCAGCCAGCACATCAGTTTGAACTCAACCCGGGACAATCAAGCTCAGTGAGAGGAAGGATGCCCTCCACTGGGAAGGCGGGTCAAACCTCATCTGTGTAAACAAAACCCAAAGGAAGACGACCCAGAAGCAAGGCTGAGCCAAGCTAGCCCAGCAGCATCTCTGTAGGCAGACTAGTGGCAGGCTGCCTCATCAAGTGGCTTCCTGACAACTGCATAACCAAAAAAATGCCTCATACAGGAGAAACAGCTTCAACCTCAACAGAAAGGACATCCACTCAGAGATCCTATCCAAAATCACCAATTTCAAAAGTCAAAGGTAGATATATTCATGAAGATGGGAAGAAACCAGCACAAAAAGGACAAAATTATCAAAGAACAGAATGACCCTCCACCAGGGGACCACAACTCCTCACCAGCAAGGGAGCAAAACAGGATGGAAATGAGTCTGACGAATTGACAGAAGCAGGCTTCAGAAGAAGGGTAATAACAAACTTCTCTGAGCTACAGAAACATGTTCTAACCCAATGCAAAGAAACAGAAAACCTTGAAAAAAAGGTTAGATGAAATGCTAACTAGAATAACCAGCTTAGAGAAGAACATAAACAACTTGATGGAGCTGAAAAACAAAGCACGAGAACTTTGTGAGTCATACACAAGTTTCAATAGCCTACTTAATCAAGCAGAAGAAATGATACCAGACATTGAAGACCAACTCAATGAAATAAAACAAGAAGGCAAGATTAGAGAAAAAAGAGTGAAAAGAAATGAACAAAGCCTCCAAGAAATATGGGATTATGTGAAAAGACCTAATCTACGCTTGACTGATATACCTGAATATGATGGGAAAAATGAATCCAAACTGGAGAACACTCTTCAGGATATTATCCAGGAGAACTTACCCAATCTATCAAGGAAGGCCAACATCCAAATCCAGGACATGCAGAGAATACCACAAAGATACTCCTCAAGAGGAGCAACCCCACGGCACATAATCATTAGATTCACCAGAGGTGAAATGAAGGAAAAAAATGCTAAGAGCAGCCAGATAGAAAGGTCAGGTCACTCACAAAGGGAAGCCCATAAGACTCACAACAGATCTCTCAGCAGAAACCCTACAAACCAGAAGAGAGTGAGTGGAGCCAATATTCAACATCCTTAAAGAAAAGAATTTTCAACCCAGAATTTCATATTCAGCCAAACGAAGCTTCATAGGTGAAGGAAAAATAAAATCCTTTATGGACAAGCAATTGCTGAGAGATTTCATCACCACCAGATCTGCCATACAAGAGCTCCTTATGGAAGCACTAATCATGGAAAAGAACCAGTACCAGCCACTGCAAAAACAGACCAAATGGTAAAGACCAATGAGGCAATGAACAAACTGCATCAACTAATGGGCAAAACAACTAAACAGTAACAAAATGGCAGGATTAAATTCAAACATAACAATATTAATGTTAAATATAAATAGCCTAAATGCCCCAAAGACACAGACTGGCAAACTGGATAAAAAGTCAAGATCCATCAGTGTGCTTGGACATGCAAGGACACACACAGACTCACATGCAAGGACACACACAGACTCAAACTAAAGGGATGGAGGAAGATTTACCAAGCAAATAGATAGAAAAAAAAAAAGCAGGGGTTGCAATCCTAGTATCTGATAAAATAGATTTTAAACCAACAAACATCAAAAGAGACAAAGAAGGGCATTACATAATGGTAAGAAGATCAATGCAGCAAGAAGAGCTAACAATCCTAAACATATATGCACCCAATACAGGAGCACCCAGATACATAAAGCAAGTTCTTAATGATCTACAAAGAGACTTAGACTCCCGCACAGTAATAGTGGGAGACTTTAACGCTCCACTGTCAATATTAGACAGATCAATGAGACAGAAAATCAATAAGGATATCCAGGACTTGAACGCAGATCTGGACCAAGTGGACCTAATAGACATCTACAGAATTCTCCACCCCAAATCCACAGAATATACATTCTTCTCAGCACCACATCACACTTACTCTAAAAGTGACCACATACTTTGGAGTAAATCACTCCTCAGAAAATGCAAAAGAATGGAAATCATAACAGTTTCTCAGACCACAGTGCAATCAAATTAGAACTCAGGATTAAGAAACTCACTCAAAACCGCACAACCGTATGGAAACTGAACAACTTGCTCATGAATGATGAATGGATAAACAATGAAATGAAGGCAGAAATAAAAATATTCTTCAAAACCAATGAGAACAAAGACACAACGTACCAGAATCTCTGGGACACATTTAAAGCAGTATCTAGAGGGAAACTTATAGCTATAAGTGCCCACCACATGAGAAGGGAGAAAAAGACCTAAAATCAACACCCTATCATCAAAATTCAAAGAGCTAGAGGAGCAAGATCAAAAAAAACTCAAAAGTGAGCAGAAGACAAGAAATAATTAAGATTAGTGCAGAACTGAAGGAGATAGACACACAAAAAACCTTCAAAAATTAATAAATCCAGGAGCTGGTTTTTTGAAAAGATCAACAAAATAGACTGCTAGTCAAGCTAATAAAAAAGAGAGAAGAATCAAATAGATGCAATAAAAAACGATAAAGGAGAGATCACCACCAATTCTGCAGAAATACAATCAGAGAACACTACAAACAGCTCTATGCACATAAACCAGTAAATCAGGAAGAAATGGATAATTCCTGGACACTTGCACTCTCCCAAGACTAAACCAGGAAGAAATTGAAACCTTGAATAGACCAATAACTAGGTCTGAAGTTGAGGCAGCAATTAATAGCCTACCAACCAAAACAACTCCAGGTCCAGATGGGTTCACAGCCGAATTCTACCAGATGTACAAAGAGGAGCTGGTACCATTCCTTCTGAAATTATTCCAAACAATACAAAAAGAGGGAATCCTCCCTAACTCATTTTATGAGACCAACATCATCCTGATACAAAAACCAGGCAGAGACATAACTAAAAAAGAAAACTTTAGGCCAATATCCAAGATGAACATCGATGCAAAAATCTTCAGTACACAATACTGGCAAAGTGAATACAACAGCACATCAAAAAGCTTATCCATCACAATAAAGTAAGCTTCATCCTAGGATGCAAGGCTTGTTCAACATACGCAAATCTATAAACGTAACCCATCACATAAACAGAACCAAAGACAAAAACCACATGATTATCTCAACTGATGCAGAGAAGGCCTTTGACAAAATTCAACAGCTCTTTATGCTTAAAACCCTCAATAAACTAGGTATCGATGGAATGTATCTCAAAATAATAAAAGCTATTTATGACAAACTCACAGCCAGTATCATACTGAATGAGCAAAAACTGGAAGCATTCTCTTTGAAAACTGGCACTAGACAAGGATGCCCACTCTCACCACTCCTATTCAATGTAGTATTGGAAGTTCTAGCCAGAGCAATTAGGCAAGAAAAATAAATAAAAGGTATTCAATTAGGAAAAGAGGAAGTCAAATTGTCTCTATTTGCAGACAACATGATTGTGTATTTAGAAGACCCCATCATTTCAGTCCAAAACCTCCTTAAGCTGATAAGCAACTTCAGCAAAGTTTCAGGATACAAAATCAATGTGCAAAAATCACAAGCATTCCTATACACCAATAACAGACAAAGAGCCAAATCATGAGCGAACTCCCATTCACAGTTGCTACAAGAAGAATAAAATACCTAGGAATACAACAAAGGATATAAAAGATCTCTTCAAGGAGAACTGCAAACCACTGCTCAAGGAAATAAGAGGACACAAAAACAGATGGAAAAACATCCCGTGCTCATGGTTAAGAAGAATCAATATCATGAAAACGGCCATACTGCCCAAACTAATTTACAGATTCAACACTATCCCCATCAAGCTACCATCAACCTTCTTCACAGAACGGGGAAAAAAACAAAACAAAACACTTTAAACTTCATATGGAACCAAAAGAAAGCCCACATAGCCAAGACAAGCCTAAGCAAAAAGAACAAAGCTGGAGGCATCACACTACCTGACTTCAAATTATACTACAAGGCTACAGTAATCAAAACAGCATGGTACTGGTACCAAAACAGAGATATAGACCAATGGAACGGAACAGAGGTCCCAGAAGCAATGCTACACATCTACAACCATCTGATCTTTGACAAAACTCACAAAAAGAGGTAATAGGGGAAAGGATTCCCTGTTCAATAAATGGTGTTGGGAAAACTGGCTAGCCATGTGCAGAAAGCTGAAACTGGACGCCTTCCTTATACCTTACACTAAAATTAACTCCAGATGGATTAAAGATTTAAACCTAAGACATAACACCATAAAAACCCCAGAAGAAAACCTAGGCAATACCATTCAAGACATAGGCATATGTCTTCACAACCAAAACAGGACTTCATGACCAAAACATCAAAAGCAATGGCAACAAAAGCCAAAATAGACAACTGGGACCTAATTAAGTGTTTCTGCACAGCAAAAGAAACAATCATTAGAGGGAACTGGCAATCAACAGAATGGGAAAAGATATTTGCAATCTACCCATCTGACAAAGGGCTAATATCCAGAATCTACAAAGAACTAAAGCAGATTTACAAGAGAAAAACACACACACCCCATCAAAAAGTGGGCAAAGGATATGGACAAACACTTTTCAAAAGAAGACATTTATGTGGTCAACAAATATATGAAAAAATGCTCATCATCACTGGTCATTAGAGAAATGCAAATCAAAACCACATTCAGATACCATCTCACGCCAGTTAGAATGGCGTTCATTAAAAAATCTGGAGACACCAGATGCTGGAGAGGATGTGGAGAAAAAGGATCACTTTTACACTGTTGGTGGGAGTGTAAATTAATTCAAGCATTGTGGAAGACAGTGCGGCGATTCCTCAAGGATTTAGAAATAGAAATTCCATTTGACCCAGCAATCCCATTACTGGATATATACCCAAAGGATTATAAATCGTTCTATTATAAAGACACATGCACACGTATGTTCACTGCAGTGCTGTTTACAATATCAAAGACCTGGAACCAACCCAAATTCCCATCAATGATAGACTGGACAAAGAAAACGTGACACATATACACCATGGAATACTATGCAGCCATAAAAAACGAGTTTGTGTCCTTTGTAGGGACATGGGTGAATATGGAAACCATCATTCTCAGCAAACTGACACAAGAACAGAAAACCAAACACCATGTTATCACTCATAGGCAGTGTTGAACAATGAGAACACGTGGGCATAGGGAAGGGAACATCACACATTGGGGTAGATTGGTGGGTGGGAGGCTAGGAGAGGAACAGTGGGGGGATGGGGAGGCTAGGGAAGGAAAACACTGGGAAAAATGCCTGAGGTAGGTGACGGGGGGGACGGAGACTGCAAACCACTATGGCATGTGTGTACCTATGCAACAACCCTGCAGGATGTGCACATGTACCCCAGAGCTTAAAGTACAATAAAAAATAAAATAAATCATCTGAATATACAAAACTCACTGGTAATAGTAAGTACACAGAAAAACAGACTATTAAAATACTGTAACTGTGGCATATAACCTACTCTTAAGCAGAAAGACTAAAAGATGAACCAATCAAAATTAAAAACTACAACAATTTTTCAAGATGCAGGCAGTACAATAAGGTATAAATGAAAACAACAAAAAGTTAAGTAGGGGGGAGACAAAATGTGTAGTTAGTTTTCTTTTTGCTTGTTTATGCAATCAATGTTGTCATCAGTTTAAAATAATGAGTCATAAGATAGTATTTGCAAGCCTCATAATAACCTCAAATGGAAAAGCATACAACAGATACACAAAAAATAAAAAGCAAGAAATTAAATCATACCACCAGAGAAAATCACCATCACTAAAAGAAAGACAGGAAGGAAAGAAGGAAAAGAAAACCAGAGAACAGCAAAATGGCACAAGTAAGTCCTTACTTATCAATAGTAACATTGAATGTAAATGGACTAAGTTTTCCAATCAAAAGACACAGAGTAATTGGATTTTTAAAAAAGACACAAAATGATCTACTGCCTATAAGAAACAGGCTTCATCTATAAAGACACACAAAGACTGGAAATAAAGGGCGAGAAAAAGATATTCCATTTTTAAAAAGTGTAAGAGTAGCTATGCTTATATCAGAAAACATAGACTTCAAGACAAAAATTGTAAGAAAAGACAAGGAAGGTCATTATATAATGGTAAAGGCATCAATTCATCAAGAGGGTATAACAATTGTAAATATATATGCCCACAACACTGGAGCACCAAGATATATAAAGAAAATATTATTAGAGCTAAAGAGAGAAAGATAGACCCCAATGCAATAATAGCTAGAGACTTCAACACCCTACTTTCAGCACTGGACAGATTTCCTAGACGAAAAAAATCAACAAAGAAACACCAGACTTAACCTGAACTACAAAATTGACCTAATAGTTATTTAGAGAACATTTCATCCAGTGGTTCCAGAATACATACTCTTCTTTTCAACACGTGGATCATTCTCAAAGACCATATGTTGGGTCACAAAACAAGTATTATAACATTAAAAAAAAAACTGATATAATTATCAAGCATCTTCTCTGACCACAATGGAATAAAACTAGAAATCAATAATATTGATTTTTGGAAAGTATTCAAAAACATGGGGGAAATTAAACTACATGCTCTGAATGACCAGTGGGTCAATGAAGAAATGAAGAATTGAAAAATTTCTTGAAACAAATGACAATGGAAACACAACATTCAAAACCTATGGGATACAGTAAAAGCAGGACTAAGACGGATGTTTCTAGCTCTAAGCACCCCACATCAAAAAAGAAGAAAAACTTCAAAAAATCTAGTTTTTTTCATCAGTGTTTTAGTTTTTAGTGTAGAGTCTTGAACATATTTTATTAAATTTATCCCTACATATTTTATGTTCTTGACACTATTATAAATGGCATTTTAAAAGTTATTTTAATTTTATAATTACTCTTTGCTGGTATACAAAAGAACTGCATCTTGTATATTGACCTCACATACTGTCACTTTACTAAATTCACATATTAGACCCCCCCGCAGCAAAAAAAAGAAATATACACCTGGATAGGAGAAATAAGACCTGACAGATCAGTAAGTTGATCATAGTTAATTTATATTAACATAATTAATGTTAAGTAATTTCAAAATAGCTAGAAGAGAATAATTCAAATGCTCCTAGAATAAAGTGCTTTTCATTAGGACAAATGCTTCAATAGTACCAAGTAGAACCAAAACGTACCTTTTGGTTAGTGTTTTAAATAATTAAGCCTTCAGCCTTATGAGAGCTGATTGCTGTATGATTCAACTATGCTTTCTACAAGTCTGCAGAAGACTATTCAAGTAACTAGAAGTTTATTATTTAGGTTTCTCAAAAACCTATCTTGTTTTGCATGTTAACCTTCGACTACATAGCTCGCGGTAGGTGGATAGGCCATTTTCATCAAGTCGATCCACTAAAGTCTGTTTGTCCCAAATTAGGAATCTGTGGTACAAGTGGGTGATACAAAATGACAATGTTCTCCTGGGAACAAGATAACCAGCTTTATTATGTAACTTTGTCTAGGGATGGCTGCATGCATTTTATCAACATTTACTTCAAGTGAATTAACTAAATTTGAAACCTAAAAAAAAAAAATTATTTAAAGTGATGGATATCCCAATTACCCTGACTTAATTATATGAATCAAATGATCACATGTACCTTAAAAATATATACATCTAATATGTATCAATAACAATGATTTTAAAAAGTACTTAGCAGATAGTATTTGATAAACATTAGCTATTGTTTTTGCTGCTGCTATTGTTATTAAAGAGAAAGTGGTTGCTATTTATTAAGTAGAATGTTTAGAGCTTGTATTTCCTGACTACCGTCACCCCCACCCTGAGCACTTTTCAGACTTTTCCATTCAAGTTCGTCTGTCAGATGAAGGTAGTAAAGACACAGACTCCAGGAGGATAGAGGGGAGAGGAGGTTCTAGGTGTCCTTGTGCAACCCTGAAATTTCTTTGAAACCACTTTTTTTCTCTCTGTTTTATACTGTGTCACAAATCATTTATACACTACAAATAGATTAAATGTGGTTTTTAATATGCTATTCCTTAACAAACTCTTATGTCCTCTAATGTAAAATGCTTTAAATTATACAGCAGATCAAATGCTTAAATTTTGTCCAAAAAAAAGATCTCTGATGAAAACTGGTATTAGGGAGAGTAACCGTGTTTCTCTCCCAGCACATACCTGGAGGTACACATAACTCATTTCAGGTCACCATAATTCTCATGCCTTTATGGTTGGAGGTTTTCCTTCCAGAAAGATCAAATAGAAAGACATGCAGTCAGTCATTAAATTGTCAAATATTTATTAAACTTTATTTTGGAGAAGACATACAGTAAATACTACAGAGGCTTCAACCACACACCACCTTTGTGCTCCAGGAGTTTATCGTATTTAAGCATGCTACTGATATCTTCTGTATGTAACCCACATTTCTCAGCTTTCCCCAGTTGGTGAGGAGGTAATCAATTTTCTTACGCACTCCCATCACATTTCCTGCAATTTCCTTTTGATTATAGCTGTATATTTCCAAAGCCAAGTTGGACAAGGATAAAATCTTTTTCACAGGAGGTTTCTCAGCCCTAATGTAAATCAGTGAATACAAACAGCTTGGCTACTTCTTCCGGTTCTATGCATGTACCATACTGTTTCATCTCTGAGCCTTGCCATGGTGTCTCCTCTGCCTGCCTTATCTCTTCCCTCTCCCTTCCTCAGGCATTTACTGAGTAATTCGTATTCTTCCTCCAGGTCTCCATGCTGCCTGCAGTTCTGAACAGGGTGCAGAACTCCTCCTCTGTTCTCACAGAAACCTCTCAATTTTCTCTTCTCATTGTTATACTTTGTTGTACTTGATGGTCTCTCTCCCCCTGGAAGATTTCATCCCACAGGGGTGGAAACTACAACTGTGAAAAGCCAGCACTTGCCTAATGTTCAGCAGAAAGTTCATTGTCATTTGCCATTTGTTGAATGGATACAGGAATAGATAGTGGATGTGGCTTAGCTCCACTTTCCAGAAATCTTCTGTGTCATAGAGGAAAGAAATAGCTGTGTGGGCAGGACATCTTCTGATCCGAGTCATGTTCATACGAGAAAAATGGCCGAATTGTGGTTCAGCCAAGCTGGGAGGGTTTGAACCATCTTAGCAAACAATTTAATTCCTCTTGCATCCAACATCAGTGAAAGAGAGACTGGTTGATAATGCAGTCTTATTCTCCAAAACAGAAGGTCTGTGATCTACTTAGACATGGTGTGATAATGATGCCTTTGATAACCAATGCTTGACCTAGGAGGATTTGAACTTGGGAAGCCCTTAGTTTGCAACTTTGACCTAATAGTAAAGCTCCCCTTTGGATAGATTTGTCAACTGTAAAGCTGTTAGAGTCGCTGTCAATAAACTCAGCAACTTTGTAAAAAGCAGAGAGATGCATAGTACTGAGCAAAGAGCAGCAGAGAGAAAGGAGGAGATGTAGTCCCAGCTCCTTCACTTCACCTTTCTGCACCCCACTTCTGTAGAAAGAGGAGCAGGATGGAATGAGCTCTGCTTATGCTGAAATCCTATTACCATGCCAAGTAAAGGTGCATTCCAAGCCAGCATTTGGCAGTAACAAAGATCACTGCACCTGAGCTTTCAGGGATGTGGGGCCTCACACCAGTTCAGAGTCTAACTATCAGAGAAGCAACTTGGGTTTGATACCCTGAATGAGCCTCTTATTCACCTGTTGTCCATGGACAATTATTTTGCATAAGCCTTAGTTTCCTCATTTGTAAAATGCAGATAATATCACCTACTTCATTGGATTGTTATGCTTAAATGAGAGAAATTCTTATACATAAAGCACTCAGAACAGTGCCAGGTCATGGTGCAGTCTCAATAAATGTTTGCTGTTTTAGTTAAGTGAATGTACACAGATTGTAATACTTCTATAGTCTCATAATATGTATGTGCTTCTTAAGTTAGTGTGACAAACAGGGCTACCACCATTAGTAATAACGCCGTTCTCACAGGGCAGCATGTTTCTGTGCCCAGATTGTCTATGTTTTTGACCGGCACCCACTTCTCAAGCACACATGACAGTTACTAGCAGTGGTATTGAGAATCCTGCCTTGATAGGAAATATTAACTCCCATTATTTCCATTTTAAGGAAGCATTTTTGGAAGTAATTACATAGCATTTTGAACTATCTCATAAGCTGTGGCATGTGATGGTAAAAATTGGAATACCTATAAAAATTATTTCTTTTAAATAAAGGAAACCATGGCAATTATTTATTTTCATAGCATCGCAGCACATTGTAAAAATAAGAACTCTTTTTGAAACACATTTTTGGGAAGGGATATTTTTGTCAGTGAAGCTGGGCACCTTATATTATTGCAGAATTCCTGGCAGCATATTCTAGCTAGAATTATTATTTTTTGGCAGGTCACAAAGGGACTTAGAGGCCAGAAGTAAAGTACATGTGATAGAAGAAAATCCATTTCCACATCTTTGACCAGTAAGACGCAGAAGATCCTTAAGGGATTTTCTTGTCTAGTCTAGGTACACAGGTGGATTGGGTGCACTAAGAGTTTTCAGATTCTGCAGACTATGAGGCACTTAGCTTACCCTTTAAATCAATTTGCCTATGTTTTTGTTAGATGACAACTATAATTTGTTACATAATTATTTGCTATGATAATTTAAAAATGAAAGCAAGAAACCATTTTCAATTCAAAGTGGCATTTCAAGTCCTTGTTTTAAACATCCCCTTTCTCCCTGCCCATCTCCCAGAATTGAGATGAGAGTCAGTGAAACGCTACCCAGGTTTGTCACCGATAGCAGTGAGCCACTCACACAGTTTCCTTGGTGATGAAATTCCTTCTTATATTTGTACTGTATGGTTTTAGCAGTAAAAATGGTTGTTGCCAACTTTACTGGAAATTGTGACTACTAAGGGAATTGATGTTTAAGCTACAGATTCCCAATAGGTCTGTGTCCATTTTAATTTTTTTTATGCTTTCATAGAAGCAAAAAGTAAACTTAATATTTTTACAAGTTTTGACCATCAATGGCATTATTATTTTTGCACCACAGCCCAAACAGTAAAATTTTACAATGATTTCAATCAGTTTCCCTGGGCTCTTCTCACTTCTCAGGGGCTTCCTAGGGGCAAGCACGGTTCCATTTGTCAATTTGCCCAATACACTCGCAGGATTAAGCACACACTTTTCAGACCCCGTCTCTTTCTCTGCAACTTATCTTGAACCACTCCCCTTACCTGGACTCCTTTTGTTTCAACTCTGTACCCGCAGCAAAGTGGACTGTGAACAGCAGACGACTTTCCCTGCTTACAAGCTCTGCCAGCTCTCTAAATCTTGAATGCCTCGCCCCCATCTCCACCTGTGAAAATCCGAGCCTTGTTGAGAGGCCTCCTTGTTAAGAGCCATGATTTTTCTCTGCTTACTCTGTATCAGGTGTTTTCCTTAGCACATCATAGTGCATCATCTTGTATAATCCCCATCACAATCTAGGAAGTGGGAAATACTGCAATGCATTTTACAGATGGGGAATCTACAGCAGAAAAAAGTAAAGTTGCACCAGGTCACACTGCTACCGTGTGGGATGGAGTCAAGACTGAAACCCAGTTCTCTGAATTCCCTGCCCAAACCACTGTGCTGCTTTAGAACTTTCTCAAGAGCTATCTTAGCCATACGGCTTTGCTTCATTCCTCACCTGGTTTTCACAGATCACCCTTTAGAACTGGAGAGTGAAGACTATTTTATGTTTAACTCCAATGCCCTCTTGCAGCACCTCGCACAAACCCTTTCACATAAAGGAAGTTCAGTACATACTTGTTAAATTAAATTTACCTAGAGAACAATTAGTCACAAAATTTCATGGTCTTGATAGTAAACTCAGAAGTTCAGAGACTGTGGGCAGTTACAGAAGGCTCTATGTGGAGGTGGAACTCTGGTGGGCTTTGATGACCTGGGTGGATTTGGTGAGTGAGAAGGAGCATCTACCCCCACATGTAGTGACCATCTGAAGGAAGTCGAGGGAGGAGGAAGGATCATGGCATACTAGAGAAACTGTGAAAAGCAGTGCCTAGTAGGCACGATGACTTAATGTGCTTTGGGGAAGGATATGAGATCGGGCAGATTAAATAGGCTTTATGGATTATGGAACGATTCGAGTGCCAGGCAGAGAAATGTGGGCCTAAGCTTGTTGGTGATATTCTTCTGTGACATTATGTTCCTGACAGTCATCTATGTTGTGTGAATTTTAGTTCACTCATTTTTAATACTATATAATATTCCATTGTGTGACTATATCACAATTTATACTAATACGATTGAATATTTGGGCTTTTTTCCTAGTTTACTATTATGAATGTTGCTGCTGTGAATATTCTTGTATGTCTCCTACTGCATATGTACCATTTCCCCTTGTATAGATCTAGCTAGGTCATGTGACATGTACATCTTCAACTTTTTCGATAAGGGGCAAATTGTTTTCCCAAGTGGTTGTGACAATTTACACCCCACCCACAGTGTATGAGTTTCTCAGACCCAGTCTCTTTCTCTGTAACATATCTCGAACCACTCCCCTTACCTGGACTCCTTTTGCTTCAGCTCTGTACCGCAGCAAAGTGGACTGTGAACAGGAGACATCTTGCTTACAAGCTCTGCCTGCTCTTTAAATCTTGAATGCCTCGCCCCCACCTCCACCTGTGAAAATCCGAGCGTTGTTAAGAGTCTTCCTTGTTAAGAGCCTTCCTTGTTAAGAGCCATGCTTTTTCTCTGCTTACTCCATATTCTTGCCAACACTTGGTCATTAAAATTTTTGCCTACTTGGGGGATGTGAAATGTTAGCTTACATTTTCATTTCTTTATGGTATTTTGAAATAAGAGGTTCTTTTTTATTGTTGGTCTTTTTCCTCCATAGTTTATGCTTTTAGTCTCTTAAGAAATAGTTTCTCATCATTGGGTTATAAAGATATTCGTCTTCTGAAAGCTTTATAGTTTTGCCTTTCACATTTAAGTCTCTAATCCACCTGAAATTTCATTAGATGTATATTTGGGAGTGTTCTCTTTTTTTTCTACACTCCTTTCATGTTTGGTAAACTGTTAAAAGTGAGGAAGTCTGGTGTTTCAATCTCTGTGGAATTTTCAAACTACTAATTCAATTTCCTTAATGGGTATAGAACCATTCATGTTTTTTATTTTTTTCTTGAGTCAGTTTTATGACTTATATTTTTCCTTAGAACTGATCCATTTCTCCTGTTTTCCAATGTATTTGCAAACAGTTGTTCATAATATCCTCATAATTAAAAAAATCTCCGCAGCATCTGCAGCTGTTTCCTTTTCATCCTGATATTGCTTACATGTATTCTCTATTTTTTTTCACTTTATCAATCTTTATGGAAGTTTGCAACTTATCAGCATTTTCAAAGTTTCAGCTTTGTTGAGTCTGCGTATTTTTCCATTTGTTTTCAATAGCACTAATTTATGCTATTTATTATGTTCTCCTGCTTTCTCTTCTGTTGCTTTTTCTGACTTCTAATTTTCAGTCTTTCCTCTTTTCTAAGTATTAAAAACTATAAATTTTCCCATAATTATCCATTTAGCTTTATATCACAAGTTTTGAAATGTAGTGTTTTGCTGTCATTCCATTTTCAGTATTTTCTCATTTTAATCATAATTTCTTACTTGGCCTATAAATTATTTGAGTGTGTTTCCTTCTTTGCCTTATTCTGTAATACTCCATTAACTCACATTTAAAAGATCAAATTCCCCTAAATTTTTATACCATTTCCATAGTCACATTCCCTTAGATCTTTCAAACCACAACCATAAGTTCGGCATATCTAATTCTCTCAAATACTTCAAACACCCAAAATGCAGACTTATTCATCAAAAACAACAAAAGTTTCCTAAGTATGTAAATCTAGTAAGTTAGACATTAATTCTGCAGTTCAAATTCTCTTAACTAGTTTAAATATCTGAAAACCACAGGTCAAGCATAACAAAGAGCACACAATGATAGAACTCATTAGTATATAGAAGTATAATTATTAAAAAATACCTTTCTTAAGACTGTAGATTTATTCATACAAAAAAGGGAGCAGAATTGCCTTCCTAAACCGACTGAGGTTGCTCTGTCACCTTGCTACTCAAAGTAGGTTCTGCAGACCAGCAGCGCCAAAATCAGCTAAGAATTTGTTAGAAATGCAGATTCTCAGGCCCACCTGAAACCTCCTAGGTCAAAAATCTTTATTTTAGTAAGAGCCCCAGGTGGCTTGCAGGCACATCTAAAGTTTGAGGACCACTGATATCCAATATTCAGTACTACAATACCCGTGTGGTAAAGGCAATTAGGTAACAACTCTGTACTGTGGTAAGTCAAAGAAATTTAAAACACCTGGGTGGACCTCCCACAACTAAAGTAGGTGCTCTTAGAGTGAGTTCTTTCCATGCTCAAATTTTGTCTGGCAGACCAACCGGGCTTTCAGACGAGATACAACCAATCACATAAGTTTTCTTTCTTTGCAACATAGGGATTTCTCAATTTCCCATTTAATCTGTATTGTAACCTCCTACATTAAAACGTGGTATGTCTCGGTGGAATTTTGGATATATGACTGATGCTACAATTGTGCACCTCTTCCCTTTCATAATTCTAGTATGTGTCATTGATATTCCTTCTTATGTGACAGTGTGGTTACAAAGGAGTCTGAGAACAGGCTGCAAGAAGGGAAATGGTTGTTGAGCCAAGCCTAAAGGAAGGAGGCTGTGTCTGGCATCCATCAGAAAGCAGAGGGAAGTTGCAGGAATTCCCAGTGGGAAATCCCCCTTGCCTCTTCCACACCTCATGCCCTGAAAATGCATAGGTGAAAATGGATACAGAAAGAAAAACGGAAGCAAGGACTAAAGCTCCCTTGTCTGAGGCTAGAATATTTACTTGACAGACTCAGTCAGTGTTGATCCTGGTTTCCTGTGCCAAGTGAGCATGTGTTAGCTGCTGCCCAATGAGAAACATTAATGTCAGCAACAGATTATATTTCTATTTCCGTTGCCCTTTTCACCAATATCCAAGAAGTAAGTCATATGGCAAGCTCATTAAATTGTTGGTCTAATTGATTTGTATAGTTATCCTCCCCTAAGGAAGAAAAGCTTGGTCACTGGGAATAAAAAGGCAGTATCCGTGAAGCAGTATTCCTGGATTACAATACTCCACCTGACTCCCACCCTACTGTGAAAGCTTGACCAAATCTCCCTTAATTTCTCTGAACCACAGATTATTTATTCATTGAGCAGGGGGACTAGTTACAGAATAATCAGTTTTTCTTATAAGAACTGCAATCAAGATCTCCTGACTTGACGCCCATGCTTCTAGAATCTTCCTACACCATTTATTAAATAACACAGTGTGTGACCCAGGGCTATTTTCACAACTCTGGGCTTGACAATGGAACTCTTCAAGATTTTTGCTCAGCAGAAAGCTCTAATCACTCTCTTATCTCAGCCACCCTTGGGAATCAAGAAGAAAACCTCCTAGAGAATAGTTCAGTATTGGGAGACTTATGAGCTACTGACTTCTGTTGACTGAATAACCTGAACAGAGGTCATAGACTCTGCTGCCTGAGTCTGAAACCTTACTCAACCGCTTCCTGTCTACCTGGAATAAGTTAATTAACCACTTTTTGCCTCAGCTTCCACACCTGTAAAATCAAGCTAATAATGAAAATTATCCCACATGTTATTATGAGGCTTAAATTTGACAGTAGATATATACAAGTGTCTGGTGTGTGGTAAGTACTCAATTACTATAAGTTATGTTTATGAAAAAATTAAATATAAAATGCCACATTAAATACTCATTTTGGTATATAAATCATCTCAACATTTCTTAAAAGCAGCTTTTCCCATGCATTCTACTAAAAAAATATTTTTTGGTACTTAATTATGGTAGACATCTCCCACAATATGAGGAATTCCAGAATCATTGATCTGGGTGTTCTTACCTGAACTCACCGACATGTGAAGAAAACAACTAGAATATGGCTGACTCCCGACTTAGCCTTTTTCTTTTAACAACAGTAGGACTTTTAATCCTTGCATTCAGAGTAATACCTGTCAATCACCTTTTTTTCTAGTTAAATTTACCTGGAGTTCATTTTAAAGAAAATAATTTGTTCAGCCAAAAGTGGTTGCATATTTATGCCACAATTAGTTAAGGACTCCACAAATGAACTTCTCCCTCTGAGCCTCTGTAACGAAAGGAGAATGCAGTTGAGAGCCCAGAAAATTTCAGAGCAATTAAGCCTAGAAATGCAGGTGTTTGAAACACCTGTTTCCCCCTCCCTCCCATGCCTACTGCCCCGGCCACCCTTCATCAGTAGGTTAAAATAATTAACTGACGCTGTTGGGAGAAAAGCTCAAGCACTGCTAAGGGCAACAAGTCTCCTTTTCTCCCCTTTCTCAGATTAAATGAGAAAAATAAAAAGGTTCATGGGTGGTCTACAAACAGAAGAGGGGGAAAAAAACCCTTTCCTTTTCTTTAAAAAAAAAAAAAAGACAAAACCAAGTGACAGGGAAGACATTGTTTCCCTCAAGCAAACTCAGTGGCTTAAGTTCAGAATTCTATGTTTGTTTTGTGAAAGTGATTGCAGTGCTGTTCATGAGCATGAAAAAAACTATTTAAGGGATATTTATGTGAGGAAATAAAGCAATTGGGGAAAATGTGATTTTGCCTGGCCTGCCTTTTGTGAATACCTACAAATTTATATTAAATCTCAACAACAAAGTCCTTCCCAAGGATAAATTGTGGAAATTTTACTGAGACTTTTAAAAACGGAATAGTCTATAGCTAGGAAATCAAGAAATTGTTTTTAAAAATAAAGGAAGTTTAATGTGACAATTTGATTCCATTTTGGCCATGATGTTTTTTGTATCTCAGTTTTCTTTTCCTGAGTTTCATTAAAGCAACTGTTGAATACTATTTGGCATAACTCGGAAAGATCGTGAAGCTAGTTTTGTTTTTATGATTACTGGCACTTTCCCTCTCTATTCAAACACTTTTTTTTTTTTAGACAGGGTCTCACTCTATCACCCAGGTTGGAGTGCAGTGGCTCGATCTTGGCTCACTGCGACCTCCACCTCCTGGGCTCAAGCGATCCTCCCACCTCAGCCCCCTAAGTAGATGACATTACAGGAACACACCACCACTTCCGGCTATTTTTTTTCTTTTTTGTATTTTTTGTAGAGATGGGGTTTCAACATGTTGCCCAGGATGCTGGGATTACAGGTGTGAGCCACAGCTCCTGGCCTCAAACACAAATTTAAGAAGCTTTATGCATTTTAATTGGAACATGATTTTTAGAAGACGTAAGGATGATACAGGCCAGGGGACCTGACAGAGTTAGGAAACTAGTTCAGTATTTAAGCAAATATGTATACACCTACACTTTTCCATTTTTCTAAAGAAAGGTACTGGTCCAGTTAGACTCTGGATGTGAGTAACAGCTTTGTGACAATGCCCACATGAAATATACACTACAGGAAGTGAATATACTGCATACTGCTAATTTCATCCATAATTCTGACCAATGTATATTTTTTATAATCCCTGATGATTTTAAAAGCATTTTTTCATTTGAGGTAAGGCAGGTCTTATAATACCTGTCCTGGAGACGAGGTGGCTAAGGTGTTGGATCTAGGCAGCCACGGAGAGGGAAGGAGGGCATCTCTGATTATTGAGGGAAATTTTGAGGACTTAGGCAACTGGCTAGCCATACAGGAAGTGGTAAAACTGGGCTCCTGCATGACTACCTCCATCCCTCGCCCCAGGTTTTTTGACACCGGATCCAGCGCTATTGACACCACCACCCAGGCCAGGTGAATTCTTCTCCAGCTTAGTACTACCTTTTCACAAACCAGTGCTGAGGCTCACTGTTCAAAGTGGCCAGCTCCTGAGAGCAGCATTAATTCTAAATGGCCAGCAGGTGGCAGAGTAAATCCTAGTCCCAAATCTATTCTAGTAGTTTTAAATCATTTGAAAGTAATGGCTGAAAAACTTCACTATCAGTTCAAATAAATTTAGCTGAAAAACTTCATTATCAGTTCAAATAAGTTTAGCATTTAAGGTTTCATTAAAATATCGGTAATTATAATACATAATAATAAAGACTTAAGTCCACTGTCAAACTAACAACTGATTCTAAAACATGCTCGCTTTTCCCCCCTCAGCAATCTTAACACAGTTGTAAAGTAGTTTTTTGTTTTTAATTCTGTTTTCCTCTTACTGTGCTACTTAGTGTGAAATGCTTGCTTACTATTCATTTTAGTTCCTTTTCTCATTAAGGAAATATTTTTAATAGCTGCGTGTGGCATGAATCCACAAACATTACAGCTCTGTCTATGTCTAGGAATGTCTTTATTAAGTGTTCATTATTAAGCACCAGTTTTCTAACTCCTCCTAGCCTGGTGCATTGGGGGAGATAACCTACAGGAACTGCTCCAATTATATTACACTGTTTGGCTGCATCCTGAGCGGCTCTAAAGGGAGGGGAATTAGAGAAGACTCTTCATCAGAACCTTCCTCTCCTTCATAGCATCTTACTTCACAGTGTCATGATTTTAAAAAAATCTGTAAACTTTGAGGTTCCCAAATGCCATTGTTTAATGCCTTCTTCAGCTGCTCTCGTGCATTCTTAGAAAGCACCAATAATGATTAAAAGGAGTTTCCATCCAAGCATAGGCAGAGATTTTTGCTTAAAATATAATCTTTATATAGTGTACCCATACATATACATTCCTTTACATACACTCAGGCATTTGCCTTTGCATATACATATATTTACATACATTTATATAAGGATCAAATCTCATTACAACGAATTTCATTGGGTTATCTAATTCCCTATATTATCTTGAAATTTTGCTGCTTCAAATATGATTTAAGTAAATTAAAGGAACCAGGTTATAAGTTATATAAACTATACCACCTACTTTCTGTCACTTATAACTTAAGAACCTGAAGATGTTTAATCTGAATTTAATTTTTTGATATGAGATTTGCCATATGTTCATAAGCATCCATAAATCAATTGATTTTTAAAAAGCACATTGAGATTATACATGTAAATGTCTATTTATATATGCTTTGTCTTTTTTCAGAAAAAAGATTTCAAAAGGACTTGCAGAATTACAAGTTACAAATGTTTTAACACAATTAGCTGCTAAGTTTTAATTTAAAATGTATTAACTTATGCTTCTAGAATTATATATTTTGCAAGCTGATATATATTTCAGCTGACCAAATAAATGTAAATGTTAATAGTGCAAGTTAGATGTCTACTTGCTCTCTAATTCCCTGCAGTCAGCAGTTGAAGAATGGGGCTTATTTAGAATATCTCAAATCCTATAATAACACTATTCCTTTTTAAATGAATTCAAGAAAACCAAACAGTATAAGAATCCACCAGCAACAGAACAAGTGTGTTGATGGTAATTGTAGAAGTTATTTTGCCTTTCCCAGAAATTGCAAATTCCATTTCGCAACCAGGTTAAACTTCCTTCTGTGCCAATTTCTCCATCGACAAGTAAACACACATATTTTTCATAGACCCCGAACCATCCTCTCCAGGATTATTTATTTCCTTATTTTTTTCAAGAACAATGTTATACCTACAAAAAAATTTGCTTTAAAAATGTGCACTTTTGTTTGCTTTTACGTTAATTGTTAAACATTACGTGTTTATTTTATAGATTGGGTTGAGAGCTGCTGGAAGACTTTTTTTTCCTGTTTCATCCTAAAAGCCTAAAGATCAATGCCAATTGTATACTTAGATATCAAGGCAGCTTTTCCAGCTGTGCCCTAACTGTTTTCTATTGTGCTCCTTACCATGTCCTTGGTGTCATTTTTCTGATTTCAGTGAAACCTATGCAAGACATTAATTGTGTCTCATTACCAGTCCTTGCTCTTCTTTTCAATCCTGGTATATATGAATGCCCCAAGAGAAATACAACTCATAAAACAAAACAGCAGTATATTCCTCTATACATTGTTCGTGAAGCAAAGAATATGTGAAAAATTCGTATTTGCCAGTGTATTTCAGGGCATTTTTGGGTGCCCTTTAAAAAAGTCCATTGGTCTGTTTCTACAACAGTACCACTTCATACCTGAATATTGGGGCTGATTTAGCTAGAAGGGCAATATTTATGAATTCTTTCCTTTAAATTCTTTCCTTTAAATATTTAAATATGCACAAGAATTTTGTGCATCAATGCTCAATACTAACAGAATTAAAAGTGCTTCTACAGCAAAACTAGGGAAAATTTAAAATAGAAAAGTATAAATATTGCTATAGATAGTTTCAGAATAATTATTAATAAAGCAATATTTTGGCTTGTGTTATCTATAGTCTGGATTATAGCGAAGAAAGGAGTGAGCTAGCGGAAGCTACATCCAAGTTGCATTTAAAGTATTTTCTAAATCTATGGCATAGGCCTTATGTGGTGGTGGCTCATGCCTGCAATCCCAGCACTTTGGGAGGATGAGGCAGGAGAATCTCTTGAGGCCAGGAGTTCGAGACCAGCCTGGGTAACATATTGAGGCCCCCCACCACCTACAAAAAAAAACAGAATATAAATATATGATATACAAAATGCTAATCTTGATTTTAAATTTGATAAATACTGCTTTAATATAGAAGTCATAAGAGTGACATTACTAAATAGTGTAAAAATCACTTTTTCAGATAATTCTTATACTCTTCAGAGGCAAACCACCATGACTATGAGGACCAAACTTTTCAACCATTATACAGCACTACCTTAAAAATCACTTACTCTTTTGTTCAGCCAGAGGTACCAGAGATTATAAGAAATGTGAAGTCTATCAGCTATTAACTTCAGGCCTGACTAAATAACAGCTAATATAATTGGAGCACTTTTATGTGAGAGCAATTTCTGGAATAAAATATACATTATCCTGGTAGAGTAATAGGTATACTTAGGGGTAAAATAAAATGAAATAAAATATACATTACATAGCAGGAACACAGTTTTAAGAATTACAGAGAACAACTCAAAGTGATGAAATTTTTTCATTTCAACATAATCTTTAAAAATTTACATATTTTTACTTATGTCCCCATGATTAATAACCCCCATTCTTGAGAATGCAGTGGCAAAGTACACTCGACATTTTTGTGCATCAACATTAATTAATTTATAACACTAAAATTTATGTAAATTTAAGTATGTTCCCTATAATTTTATTCACTGTGAAAATACAGATAATATATTTTGAGTGGAAATAAAAATGTATCCTTAAAGATAACATTATCAAGGGTAAATATCTTTTGACAATTACAAATTGATTTTGGTAACACATTTCATTGTATAAGAAAAGGTGGATATTTTTTAGGAACAATGGCCTGAAATTATACTTTCTTGCATTGAAAAAGGTTAATTAGGAATTGAGCTCAAAGTTAATTTTTTGAAGGTCAGCTGCTATGCTATTGGGTCCCGTGACCCTGTCTCAAGTAATCACAGCATTAACATACAAGTTATAGCTTTCCTTTCACTTGATGACATAATCTCTTTAATTGGTGTCGGGAAGCCTGCATGTGAAAGAACCGTGGAAAACACCTAAAGACTATAATTTTACTCTCTCCATTCACAGGGCAAAGAAACAAGTCTTAAGAATGTACTAGAAACTCATTACAACTCATAGGCTGTCAACACAAAGCCCTCACGTTTCAACCAAGGGTTTTAGGAATGATCAAGTCTGTTTAGTTCTAACTTTGGCTGGTGAACTATTAACCTTTTCAGAAAAACTGGTGAATGCTACATGTCATATAATCTTCTATGAGAAAGTTAGGAGGGTATATAATGTTGTTTAACTGATTAGGCATAAATGTGAGAAGATAATATTTGCAAAATTATTAAATGTGCTCTCTGAAAGAAACTACTGGAGTGAGACTCCCTACCTCTTACATTTCCACAGCCCTTTATATAATTCTCTTTCATAAATTCCATGTGGCTCATCATACACACTTGAAATGACCCATTTTTATTTGGAAGTTTAAATTCACCTTTTACAGGGAGCTGATCTTCCCCTAGGTCAGAATGGTTGTGACCCTGTTTTCCCAGTAGATTCTGCCTAATAAAAAAGAAAGCTATTGTGGAGTAGCCCTTGAAATACCCACCATGAAACTTTTGCAAAGATACACTTTGGGAAAAGGGAGCAAGGGGAATGCTGAAGTTTACTTAGCCTATCAGCATCCGTTTAGCAATCACTTACTGCAGCAAAGGGTAAAAATTGACCCTCTTCCTCTTCAAGAAACTAGTTCTGACTTTAATAAGTGAGTAGATATTCAGAACCACTTATATCTACTAAAACAACAAAAATCATGCACCACTGGGCCCTAGAAGGGAACAGGAGCAAAACCTAAAGCATGAATCCTATTTTGATAAAATTTTTTGATCCCAGAAGTGTCTCTGCTGAAATATAATGGTGGAAGGGCCTACTGAAAAATTCTAGGTCAATTATACCACAGAATATATTTTCAAATCTTCCTCAAGCAAAGGAAGGAGGGTGAGCTCCTTTGCTTATGGCAGGGCTCTTAGTTGACTATTAAAGCAGCTCCTGTCCTTATAGCACTGAATATTTAAATTTCGTTACCTTTTCACGATCTTTTTACCTCTTGAATTTTGACATGCCTTTAAAAAAATTAGACCATCCAAGCAAGAAGTCCTGTGCCTGGAATGCCTTGTGCTGAGCCTTATATTGGGTGCCATCAGCAATGTGGCAAATATAGGGACACGTCATCTAGCAGAGATATAAAATCATCACTTAGAACTGGCTCATCTTTGGCTGTGATATACCAGGCTCTCCCTTTTGTGCCTTGTCTAGACAAAACTGCCCAGAGGGTGTGGGAAGAGATGGAGGTAAAAAGGACAGGTAGGTGCTTACAATTGCAGACAGTACATATGCCTGCCTTTTTATGACATTTACTAGATAATTGCTATATTATGTATTGACATGTCTTTAATCATGTCTCTGTGTAAGCATTAATGAGTCTTTTGGAATCTGTTTTGTGTTCTATACACTCTTACATTTTTCCAGATCCACAGCGCATAAAACCAATCAAATACCAGTGTTGGTTGTTTTAATGATAGGGGCATAGCAACTTTCACTTTTAAGACTTGTCAAGCCAGAAATTAACTCATTTTGCCCTGTTATTCAGATTTAGTCACTGCGACAATTTTATTAATAGCACAATAATAATGTGCAAATGCCTTAACTATTTTTCTGCTTTGTTTCATCCTCTGTGCCAATCTGGTAAAACCTCAGTGATATCAAGGACTGAGTGTACCCTGGAAATTTAAGCATTTTTCTCCTCCAGCTCCTCAATTAAACCAACAATTATCTTTTCCCATCAGATTTTTAAGCAAAATTTGAACTATATCATCTAACTAAAATTGTAATTGACAGTAGGGCATTTGTATTCCTTCGTTACCTGTGAGCTTTCCTCAGGAATAGGAAGTGAAAATCACACTTACCTGTTAATGCCACTGCAATTCTAATCATCTCTGCACAGTATCGATTATATCTCCCCCACTCTCTTCAAAAAAGAGTCCTTATTCTGGCACATGAGGCTATGTATAATCTGGTGCTCAAATACCTCTCCGACCTCCAACCCCCCCCCCCCCACCATATTGCACTACTCTCAGTCACTAAAGTACCACGCTCTTTCTCTTTTTAGAATCTTGTATGATGTTCTCTCCGCCAAGAATTTCTCTTTCATCTAGACAGTCACTAACTACACATCCTTAAGGGGTTAGCTTTGGTGTCATCTCCTCCAGAAAGTCTTACTTATGAGCTTAATAACCCTTCCCCTACATTCTGGGCCATACATCACAGTAAGTGTTCCCTTAAGACCCTGTGCCAAACTCTATCCCAGTACCCTTTATATGTGCTATAATCGTACAATACTCCTCTGTTCTCTTGAAGGCCAGGACTGTATTATGTTTTTTATCTCTGGATCTCCAACTTCTAGAACAGTGTCTGGCACAGATGGGTGTCCTGTGAATATTTTTTGAATGTCTGTTTCAGTGAGAGTATTTTGTTAACGTGTGGGAAACCATTTATTTTTTGTGAAAATTATTTTGTATGATAAAATCCTTCAAGTGTAAAATCCAGACACACACAGTAATGCTTACTAATCTATTTAAAATATTTTAAGTATTATTTTAAAATTAATAAATCCAATGATCTAGTTTTAAAACAAGTGTGACCATGTTGGATCATTCTTAACAAAGACACCAGCATAATCTTTTTATAGGGAATCAACTTAAGCCCCACACAGGTCACTTTAATTGTGTCCTCTAGATTAAGAAGATGAGCTATTCTGCCCTCTCCTTGTTGCTACCCCTTCCTCTCTGCCAGGTTAAAATTTTAATGGGTATTTAAATGCGTATCTTTGAAATGGTGAGTGAATTTTGACCAGCAATTTATGGTCTCATCACAGAGGGCATAATCAAGAAATCAAATCCTCTCTGTCATTTTTGTCCAGTTGTGCAAATCAATGAGCATGCATTGCTTGTGTGCCTTCAGCAAAGCAGGCATCTGTGACTGCAACTCTGAATAGAAGTTTTCCTGTTTACCTTTTTATCACTTATTTAAGTTCTAAGAAGACAGACCTGGCCATTTTGTTACAGAATGGATGTTTTCAATGCAAAGAAAAAAAAATCACAATTTTGAGTTTTTACAATGTTTGCCCCTTTTCCCAGCAGGGATGTGTTTTGAGTGCCAGGAGACAAAAAGTGTGGCCTCAACAAGCAGAATTTTAAAAAGAACATCATTTTCATTATGTAGTCAATCTCAATTACAAGCAAATGTTTTCTCTGTGGAGACTCTTCTCCTTTCAGGGCATTATGTGAGCCTCTTTTGTGGATTGAGAGAAAGGATCAGTGGTCAATAGGGAGCAGAGTGCTGTGTACAGTGGATTTTTGTATCCCTCCGTCTCCTACATAATGCGTTTTGTCAGGAGAACAGCCCGCCATCCTGAGCAGATTTGCTGAATTAAAGAGCACAGCGGGGATAGGAAACTTGTTGCTAGGTGACTGACCGCCGCTGCTTGGCGGGTCTGGGCCGAAGGTGACTCTCTGCTTTTCTTCCACTACTTAATCTTGCCTTTTAATCTGCATCTATAATTAACTCTGTTAATGCCACACATCCATTTGTTTCTTCTTTACTGCACTTCAGGCAGCCAATTTATCATTATTTAGTCTTTTCATTCAAACAACAAACTATTTTTTCTCCATTAGCGTCATATGAGGTGAAACGTTCTGCAGTCAAAGAAAAATGTAGACTCAGTAGATATTGCCTCACTTCCTGTGAGAATTTTCAAGGTACATTTTGCTGATCTGAATATAAAATACATCCTTGAGGAAACACTTCTGTTAACCATTATCTCTACAACTTGACTGGGCCTAACTAATTGAAATGTTCTTGGTGACTTTAAATTCCTCTCAGTGGTGACACATAAAATTAAAAATTACTTTATTTCTTGGAGGTTATATAACAGTTCAGCACATGGTGTTGCCTCCAGTATCGTTGCAGGATTTATTCTCTGTGGTTATTATCAGCCATGGAGCCTGGACATGGATGCAAAACCTAGGGATGCAAAAAAAGGAGGGACTTTGCAGAACTGATTCTAGCTGCAGCATCTGGAATTCAGCTTGGCTGATGTCAGTGGTTCAAATGTGGTGGTGGACCCGGTGGGAGAACTAAGGTGGCTCTAAAGGACCAGTTCTGTGGCATGATTTTCAACACCGTTCCTGCCTAGACGGCTCCACTGCTGGCTCACTGACCTTCCTGGACATTCTATGTTCTCAGATATAATCTAAGACTAAGAAATGCAGGTCATTAGGCCTTGACCTGCATCTCTGTATTCATACAGGCAGTCTGGTGTAGTTAAAGATGTGACCTGGAGACAGACCGACTGCCTGAGTTCAAATCCCAGGTGTACTACTTACATGTTGTTTGACCTGAGGTAACTTATTTAACCTCTCTATGCCTCACTACCTTGACTATGAAATTTGTACTAATAATAGTGGCTGTCTCATTAGGGAGTTATGTCTCATAGGATTAAATGAGTTAACATATGCAAAGCAATTAGTGCTTATCAGCTATTATTATATTGACAATATAATGAAACAATCATCTGACTTGTTTTTTTATGTGTCTTAAGACAAAACTGCATGCCCATGGTGAATAAAAATAATAAGACATGGAGACTAAATAATACCTTTCACTTAGGGTTTTTATAGCAGTTTAATCACATGATCTCATTAATCCTCCAACTCTTCTAGTTTTGCAAATTCTTAATCTGTGTACGGAGACAGGTTACCATAACAAAGATAGCACAAATGCACATTTTTCTTAAGAATGTGTATTTTGTGTGTACCATAATGCTATACTACAGTTTGGATTGTTAAAAAATATTCAATCTGACCCATTTAAATTAAGGAAAGGCAGGTTATGCAGGCTTTTATCCTAGACATATTTGGAGAGCATTAGGCTGTAATTAGACTAACTGGGGCTAGTTGGAGGTTGTGATGGCTCTACTTCAGTGATGCATAAAAGCATCTTGCGCACAGAGAATTAGGAAGACAGAATAAGAACCATTAGGATGTCATTTACTACATTTTCATTTGATCAATTTATATTCTTTAATGTGAAGGCCTATTTTGCATCTTTTATGAGGGTGTTAATTCTCTGCCTTTGACTCTCTTTAATACATGTCTATGAAATGTGGCTGCCTGCAAATCTATACTTGTGTGATGATGGAGGTGAGATTACATTATTGGAGAAAGTGGGCCTAGTCCGTTGGTCCCTATCACACCAGACAAAGCAGGGAAGCTAGAAAGCTTTTCTTCTGAGAGTGTGCTAATATCCCCAGTTTCTGATGAAGAGCACCTGAACCTGTGCAACAAATTGAGTCAGACTCGATTTCAGGATATTGCTTCCTTATCTTTCCTATCGACCAGCAATAATAAACTAACATAAAATAACATTCGAAGCAGATGGCTCAACTGAGCACTGTGTCTTCACAGATTATAAAGAATTCCCATTTTATAAGTGAAGAAAGTAAGCCCCATTGTTGTCTTAGCTGCCCAAGATGATTCAGTGATTCCATAGCAGGAATGCAATGGAGCACAGATACATTTTCCTTTAGGCCACGTCCACGAGGCCTCTATGCTAGGTCTCCTTGCCGATTGAAGCATGCTAGTCAATAATAAGCTGTTTCTCCTCTTGTTTTTGAGAAAGGCTAAGTGATTATCTTAACTGAATTTATAGAACTATTTCACACTTTATTTGGACATTTTTACAAGATTTTGACTCCAAATATAAATAATCAGACCCTCTTTAAAATTGCAGTCAATTTGTGAGGCTCCATAGCCTGTTTCTTAATTTGCCAGATAAAGTACCTCATGAGGTGGAAGCTCCAAAAGGGCAGGGGTTGTGGGAGAAATCGTGACTTCTGGGTGCACCACTGTGATCCCAGCATTTAGTATAGTGCTTGCTACATAGTAGGGGTTCATATCATATCTACTGAACAATAAATTAGTGAATAAATAAATTAACATATAAAGGAAAAGCTGGTATCCCTAGGATTCATTTTTTTCCCAGTAGTTTTCTTAAAGTGATTAAAATCTATCTCTTTAAAACAAATTTGAAGAATTACTATAAACTTGATGTCAAATTTTCTCATTTTCTCTCCTCCTTTTTAATAAATTCTCAACTTTTCAGTGGACAGTGTAGAGATTTGACTGGTCATTGGTTTAAAATTATGGAGTAAAGTGAGCTCAGTAATAATAACTTATCAGTTTAATTTCTCTATATCCCTTATGGGATGAAACAAAATAAAACAGGTAATTTTAGAACCTTTCTATTTATTGCCTTTCCCTAAGGAAATATAACTAAAATTATAACATGTTTTGAAATAAAAAATTTTAGTCTTACTCTCTGATATTTAGGTGATTGTGAACATTAAAAATGAATAAAAAGATCAAAATTTATATTTAAGCTTGAAAGTCTAGAAATTATATATCTTTTCCTGGTTAGCCAAATGACTATTTAAAGAAATGTAACAAATATTTATAATTATGTACCAGGAGCATTTACTAAATTAGTTTTATCATTCTAATATAATTAGGGAAAATTAGCATCAAATAAAGTTCATTAATAAACTTTGATATTTGGTGGCTAATTTTGCAGCAAAAAGGGGATCTTTGATTTTGCAGCAAAAAGGGAGTCTGTTTTTTATTTATTACTAAACATATGCCCTTTAATAAGTTTGGCTAATTGACATAGGTATGCATAATGAGAGCTATGCACTAATAGGAATATGAATATCCCTTTTTCATTTGTTAAAAACCTGACAACACTAATTATCAATCATTTTTCTGCAATAATTGTTTGCAGTTGTTTTCAGAAATTTATGAATATTTGTTTGGAGAAAGATTTCTATTGTGCATTTTTTCCCACATTTTATGTGTTTCATGTTAACTTAATTACTTTTAGTATAATTCTATATCAAATAAGCAAAGATTATTTAGATTAAAAAAATGCAATCAACAGGGAAGATGTTTTGTAATGGTCTTCCTTTTGAAATAGAATATATCTGATAACTTGATTCATCTCATTATATGATATAAACTTCAGTGGCTAAGATCTTGGTGAAAATTCACATAATAATAAACACATTTGAAAATTATGTTTACCATTGAGCAAACTAGACTAAGCAAGTGGTCAAACTCAAGAGAATACATGCAGCATTAAGGGACCTCACACAGCTTTATCACAAATAGAATATGCCTATTTGTTTTACTGCCTTCAGTGCATAATACTGGCATCTAATCAAATCAAAAGTTCAATAGCCCTTACCAAATATGTTTCTTTTAGAAAGTTATTTTTAAAAGATATAATTATGCTTATTTTTCTTATGTTTATGTGATTTTATAGTTATTATATAGCCAAGAGACTTTAACTTTTCAGAAAGTATTATACTTATAACTCTCAGAAAACCTTGCATGCTGATCATTAGATCCAAATAAAATTATACCTTTTGCGTTTAATTTTTTTTTTTTTTTGAGACATAGTCTCACTCTGTCACCCAGGCTGGAGTGCAGTGGTGTAATCTCAGCTCACTGCAACCTCCGCCTCCCGGGTTCAAATGATTCTCCTGCCTCAGCCTCCCAAGTAGCTGGGACTACAGGTGAGTGCCACCACGCCCAGCTAATTTTTTGTATTCTTAATGGAGATGGGATTTCACCATGTTAACCAGGATGGTCTTGATCTTCTGACCTCATGATTGCCTGCCTCGGCCTCTCAAAGTGCTGGGATTACAGGTGTGAGCCACCATGCCTGGCCTTACTTTTAATTTTTTGTTTACTCCTTAGAGTGCTGTGTTAAGTGTTTTGGATAAAGTGTAGTAATAATGAGGCATCTAATGCACTGTAAGACAGATTGTGATCCTAGGTAGACACTGTACAGTTCTTTCATTATTTCCTTTCCTCCCTCAGAAATATTTGTTGAGATTGGGAATCTTCTATGTGCCTGGCATGTGAAATGCTGAGATCCGAGGTCTCTCTCTATATAGAAAGCAGCTTCTCCCGTCATATTTTTTTCCCAGGCCTCCGATATGGTTTGGCTGTGGTTTGGCACTTCCACCAATATAGTAACATTTCTGATTAATTGGCAATCCCTCAGAAGGCTGAGCGTTCTTGAAAGGAACATCTCCTCAAAGATGTTCTTTTTTTCACACCAAGAGTGCAACGAACTTTTCTTTTTCAGTCTCACTCTTTTGCCCAGGTTGGAGTGCAGTGGCACAGTCTCAGGTCACTGAAACCTCTGGCGCCAAGATTCAAATAATTCTCATGCCTCGTGAGTAGCTGGGACTACAGGCACATGCCAACCCACCTGGCTAATTTTTGTATTTTTATCTTTTCTTTTCTTTTTTTTTTTAGTAGAAATGGGATTTCACCATATTGGCCAGACAATATTCTGGCCAAAGAAATTCTGGCCAGGCTGGTCTCGAAATCCTGGCCTCAAATAATCCATCCACCTCAGCCTCACAAAATGCCAGGATTAAGGTGTGAGCACTGTGCCCAGCCAACAAATTTAACATAAATAAATAGGAGGTATACTATGGGATGCAGATTTGGGGAGGAGCAATTCTAAATAGTCTGCTTCAGTGGAAGATCCCTAGGGTCTACAAACTGTAGTTGGAGTTAGTTCTGATACGTGAGTTTCAAGAACTCAGTCATATATACATACAAAGAGTCTAAAGCCTATCCTTCTCCCTCAGTAGATTGTAATCTCTTGAAGAGCAGAGTCTATATTCCAGTGCATGATAACCCCACAGTAAATATTTGTTGAACTGAATAACTGAAGGATGATATTAATGATAGAATAGTAATTATGAATTTGCAAAAATTAAAAAACATTACCTTCTACATCATAGATGAAAAGTATACATTGAAAATCTATTATGATTCCATTACACAGAATTTGTTCCTACCTATAAATAAAACTGCCATTGTTAGAGAGCAAGGGGAATTGACAATGTTTCTGGAATAAATACAACATTTATATGTGCTTATCATGCATCAGGTAGTGTTGTAAAGTGCTTTATGTATATTAACTCAATTAAGGTTCATATAAACCCTATGAGAAAACTGAGGCATAGAGGGACTAAGGAAATATCCTAGGGTCACATAACCAGGTTTTGAACCCATTCATAACAAAATTGTTTATTGGTAAAATTTTGAAATGTAGTTTATTCAAACTGTGTATTTTTTTAAACAACCAAAAGACTTAAATCTCTTATAGTCAGATTTTCAAAAGAAATATCACACTTTGGGAGGCCAAGGAGGGTGGATCACTTGAGGTCAGGAGTTCTAGACCAGCCTGGCCAGCATGGTGAAACCTTGTCTCTACTAAAAATACAAAAATTAGCCGGGTGTGGTGGTGCATGCCTGTAATCTCAGCTACTTGGGAGGCTGAGGCAGGAGAATCACTTGAAGCTGGGAGGTGGAGGTTGCAGTGAGCCGAGATGGCACCACTGCACTTTACTCTGGGTGACAGAGTGAGACCTTGTCTCAAACGAACGAACAAACAAAAACCAACCAAACAAAAGAAATATCAAACTGGGAAGTGGTGTCAGTAAGATGATGAACCAGGAAGCTCCAGGCCTTCCTTCCCCTACAAAGACACCAAGTTAACAATAATACATAAACCAGAATACCTCTGAGAAATTGTGAGACCAGTTGAAAAACTATAGCACACAGGCAAATGTAAAGCCAAGAACAGATTCAAGTGAAAGGCGATAGGAAAGTTCATATGCTTTGCTTGCTCATCTCTGTGCCCCCACCCCCATATAGCTTATCACAGTGCAACCAGGAGGAAATCCCTCAAACTCAAGCTGCTTCTTCTGTAGTGAATCACACAACCAGTGTTCTAAGTTGTGTGGGAGCCACCAGAGGGACTAGTTTCTGTCTTGCTTGATAAATCAATGGCATAATTTGGAAGCCAATCAAAACAGAGATAAGCATTGCCACAAGTTAGAGCTACAGTTTTGCAGGCAGATGCCAGGGGGAAGCAAGAAATCAGAGGTTTCAGAGGCGCTAAAGTCTCTAGCTAGGCTGATTGGTGAAATTCATTTGCACCAAGACTGGGAGTTGTGCCTGCTTTTACAAATACCCAAATCTCAACGAAAGATTACAAGGCATACAAAGAAACAAGGAATCATGGCCCAATCAAAGGAAAAGTAAAATCCAGAAACTGATCTTAAAGATATGCAGATCTATGAAATGCCTGACAAAGAATTTTAAATAGGTCAGGTGCAGTGACTCACACGTATAATCCCAGCACTTTGGGAGGCCAAGATAGGTGTGTCATTTGAGCCCAGGAGTTCAAGACCAGCTTGGGCAACATGGTGAAACTTCATCTCTACAAAAAGTACAAAAATTAGCTCAGTGTGGTGGTGTGCCTCTGTGGTCCCAGCTATTCGGGAGGCAGAGGTAGGAGGATCACCTAAGCCCAGGGAGATTGAGGCTGCAGTGAGCCATGATCTTGCTGCTGAACTCCAGCCTAGGCAAAAAAGTGAGACCCTGTCTCAAAAAAAAAAGAAATTAAAGTAACTTTCATGAAGATTCTCAATGAGATAAAGGAAAACACATGTCAACAATTAAATGAAATAAGGAAAATAATGCGTGAACAAAATGAGAATATCAAAAAAGAGACAGAAACTATTTTTAAAAACAACCAAACAAATTCTGGCACTGAAAAATACAAATGAACTAAAAAAAATTATTATAGAAGTTCAACAGCAGACTTGATCAGGCAAAAAAAAAAAAAAAAAAATCAAAAATCTGGAAGACAGGTTATCTGCAATTATCAAGTCAGAAGAGCAAAAAGAAAAAAGAGTGAACAGAAGTGAAGAGTACCTGAGGGACTTATGGGACATGATGTCATTTGGATCTATGTCCCCACCCAAATCTTATGTTGAATTGTAATTGTCAATGTTGGAGATGGGGCCTGGTGGGAGGTGATTGGATCATGGGGGTGGAGTTCTCCTGAATGGTTTAGCACCATACCCTCTGTGCTGTTCTCAGGATAGTGAGTGAATTATCATAAGATCTGGTTGTTCAAAACTGTGTAGTACCTCCTCATTCTCTCAGTCTTGCTCCTGCTATGTAAGGCACCTGCTCCTGCTTTGCCTTCCACCATAATTTTAAGTTTCCTGAGGTCTCCCCAGGACCAGACATCCCTTCTAAATTCTAAAATTCTCATATCCAGTTGAAATATGAGACTTGAAAATTATATAATGATCTTTGGTAGTCATCAAAACTATCATTCCACTATTGAATCCTTTTTAAATTTTATTTTATTCTATTTTATTTATTTATTTTTGAAATGGAGTCTTGCTCTGTTGCCCAGGCTGGACTGCAGTGGCATGATCTCGGCTCACTGCAACGTCTGCCTCCAAGGTTCAAGCGATTCTCCTGCCTCAGCCTCCCAAGTAGCTGGGATTGAAGGTGAGCACCACCACACCCAGCTAAATTTTGTATTTTTAGTAGAGACAGGGATTCACCATATAGGCCAGGCTGGTCTTGAACTCCTGACCTCAAGTGATCCTCCTGAGTTGGCATCCTAAAGTACTGGGATTACAGGCATGAGCCACCGCACCCAGCCCCACTATGGAATCCTTAGAGTCATTTTGCCTTACAGCAGGCAGACTAACGTTTTCAAGACAAATCAGGTTATATCTTCATTGTAACCCCTGAATTCAAAACTCTAATGACATGCTGTTACACTCTCAATAAAATCTGCACTACTTACCATGGCCTGTGAGGGTCTACATGATATGGTCCTTGCTAACTTTCTGATTTCATCACCTACCTCTCCCTCATCTAGTCCTCAAATACCCCTAACTTCTTTCTGATTCCAGACCTTTGTCTTCTGCCTAAAATAGTCTTCCTTCATATCACCCTTTACATTAAAAACATCTTCCCTCTTTTGCCTTTCATATTGGTGGGCCCCTCACCTTATTTTGGTTATTATCCAAGTGCTATCTCCTCAGAGAAAGGCCTTCCTTGACCACTTTATTTAACATAGTACTTCCATCATGCTCCAGTTTCTCACCCTCCATTTCCAGTTAATTTTCTTCATACCACTTATTACTTTCTGACACCTATTGGCTGACTTTCTCTTACCCACTCCCTAAGACATGGGCACTCTCTTTTCTTATCTATCATATCCCATGCCTGGAACAACTCAAAATTTACTGAGACTTCAGGCACAAAAGAAGTCTCAATAAATTTTTTGTTGACACAATAAAATGTGTTAAAACACTTTCTTATGTTGAAACAAATGAGTAAAGTATAAGTATCACGTACCCCTTTTAATAGTAATGGACAGTTATCTATTTGTTTATTTTGTCTGGAGGGTTGCTTAATTTTGTCACCAGTCAAAAGTCAGTCAACAAATATTTACTGAAAGCTTACTGCAAGCCAGTGACTATTCTGGTAAGCACACCTAAGAAAGAATCATGGGGCTGGGTGCAATGCTCATGCCTGTAATCCCAGCACTTGGGGAGGCTGAGGCGGGTGGATCACCTGAGGTTAGGAGTTCATGACCAGCCTGACCAACATGGTGAAACTCCATCTCTACTAAAAATACAAAATTATCCCTGTGTGGTGGCTCATGCCTGTAATCCCAGCTACTTGGGAGGTTAAAAAAGAAAAATTGCTCAGCTGAGATTGTGCCATTGCATTCCAGCCTGGGCAACAGAGCAAGACTCCCTCAAAAAAAGGAAAGAAAGAAAGAAAAAAAGGAAAGAGAGAAAGAAAGAAACGAACAAAGAAACAAAGAAAGAGAAGAGTAAAGGAGAAAGAAGAGAAGAGAAGAGGAGGAGAAGAGAAGAGAAGAGGAGGAGAAGAGAAGAGAAAAGAAATCATGGGCTGGCACAGTGGCTCCTGCCTGGAATCCCAGCACTTTGGGAGGCTAAGACAAGAGGATATCTTGAAGCCAGGAGTTTGAGACCAGCCTGGGCAATAAAGTGAGACCTTATCTCTACAAAAAATAATTAAAATATTAGCTGGGCATGGTGGTGTGTGCCTGCAGTCCTAGCTACTTAAGAGGCTAAGTCTGGAGGACCGCTTGGGCCCAGGAGCTTGAGGCTGCAGTGAACTGTGATCATGCCACTGCACTCTAGCCTGGATGACAGAGCAAGAATCTGTCTTAAAAAAAAAAAAAGGAAAGAAAGAAAAAATCATGGTTTAAGAAAAAGCCAGTGACTCACTCTAAGCTCTCTGTTATCAGATTTGTTGAGAACTTAAGTCTAACTCTTCTCTATCTGAAAAGTTTAAGAATATATACAAAGGGAGTGACAGAAGAAAATAATTAGTTTGTTATGATAATTTCTGAATTCTTTCTTTCTTTTTTTCTTGAGATGGTGTCTCACTCTCTCACTGAGGCTGGTCTCAAACTCCTGGGCTGAAGTTATCCTCCCACCTGGGCCTCCCAAACTGTTGGGATTACAGGCATGAGCCACCTCACCTGGCCTTCTCATTTCTGAGTGCTTCAAAGCCTAACAGAAATCTAACATGATTTCTATTTCTATCTATAGATAATAAACTTCAAATCATATTTAAATGAAAGATCTCGAGCCAATAATCTAAGTTCCTACCTAAAGAAAGTAGAAAAATTGCTTGATGATTGTGATACAGAGAAAAAAATAGAAACTAGAAAAAGAAGAAAGTAAACCCAAAACAATCTGAAAGAACAAAATGAAGAGAAGTTGATGCAATTGAAAATAGGAAAATAGAGAAAATCAAAACAATAAAAAGCTGGTTATTGGGAAAAAATAAACTATAAACCTCTAGCAATAATGATACAGATTAAAAGAGAGAAGACAAAAATCACCAATGCCAGCAATGGCACAAGAAATATAACTGCAGATCCCACAGCCATTAAAAGGAAAATAAGGCCAGGCATGGTGGCTCACACCTGTAATCCCAGCACTTTGCAAGGCTGAAGAGGGTAAATCTCTTGAGCCAAGGAGTTCAAGACCAACTTGGGCAACATGGTGAAACTCCGTCTCTACAAAAAATACAAAAATTAGATGGATGTGGGGGCACACACCTGTAGTCCCAGCTACTCAGAAGGCTGAGGTGGAGGGATCGATTGGGCCTGGGAGGTTGAGGCTGCAGTGAGCTATGATTGTGCCACTGCACTCTAGCCTGGGTCACAAAAAGAGTGAGACCCTGGCAAAAAAAGAAAGAAAGAAAGAAAATAAGGAATACTACTGTATTAGTCAGGGTTCTCCAGAGAAACAAAACCAAGAGGATATGTGTGTGCATATATATAGATAGATAGATAGATTTATTTTAAGAAAATATGTGATTATGGAGCCTGGTAAGTCGAAAATCTACAAGCTGGGCTGTCACACTAGAAACCCAGAGGAGACCTGATGCTGCAGTTCAAGTTCTGAAGCCATCACACTGAAAACCTAGAAAAGAGCCAATGCTGCAGTTCAAGGCTGAAGGCTGTCTCCTGCAGTATTATTCCTTGTTCAGGGGAGGTCAGTCTTTTCATTCCATTCAGTCCTTTAACTGATAAGATGAGGTTCATCCACATTATTGAAGTCCACCAATTTAAATGTTAATCTCATCTACAAACATTATTACAGAAACATCCAGAATAATGTTTGACCAAATATCTTGGAATTATGACCAAATTGACCCATAATATTAAATAGCTACCAAACATTTAAAGAACTAACACCAATTTTACACAATCTCTTTCAGAAAATAAAAGAGAAGGGGATACTCCCCAATTAATTTAAGAGGCTAATATTACCCTAACACCAAAACCAAAAAGACGGACAATATCAAAAAAGCAAAACAAAAAAAACAAACAAAAAAACCCCACAAAACTACAGACCAACATTTCTAACAAATTCAGACATAAAAATTCTCAACAAAATATTAGCAAGTTGAATCCATCCATGTATAAAAAGATTATATACCATGACCAAGTGGAATTTATCCTACATATGCAAGACTGGTTCCCAAATTCAAAAATAAATCAATGTAATCCACCATATCAACAGGCTACAGAGAAAAATCACATGATCATATCAATTGAGGCAGAAAAGGCATTTGACAAAATATAACACCCACTCATTTAAAACAAACAAACAAAACCTCTTAGTAAACTAGGAATAGAGGACTACTTCCTCAACTTGATAAAGAGTATCTATTTAAAAACCCCTATGGTTAACATTATACTTCACAGTAGAAGACTGAATGTTTCCTTTAAGATCAGAAATAAAGCAAAGATGTCCATTTCCTCTTATTCAACATAATACTGGAAGTTCTAGACACTTCAGTGGAACAACAAAGAGAAATAAAATCTATACAAATTGAAAATGAAGGACAAAATCTGTTCTGATGTGCAATGATATGATTATCTATGTGTGCAGAAAATTCCAGGGAATCTACAAAATTAAAATAAAAGCTCCTAGAGCTAAGAGGAGTCAGAGAAAACAAGATGGTATAATTTGGATGTTTGTCACTGCCCAAATCTTATGTTAAATTGTAATCTCCAATGTTGGAGGTGAGGCCTAGTGGGAAGTATTTGGATCATGGGGGTGGGTCCATCATAAATGGTTTGGGCCAGTCCCGTGGTAATAAATGAGTACTCGCTCTGAGCTCACCAAAGATATGTTATTTTTCAGGTGTGTGGCACCTCTCCCCCTCCACCGCCTCCTGGCCTCTCTTGCTCTTGCTTTTGCCATGTGAAGTGCCTGCTCCAACTTCACCTTCCACAATGACTATAAGCTTCTTGAGGCCTTCCAGAAGCTGATGCAGGAGCTGTGTGTCCTATAGAGCTTGCAGAACTATGAGCCAATTAAGCCTCTTTTCTTTATAAATTACCTGTCTCCGGTATTTCTTTATAGCAAAGGAAGAACAGTCTAATACACAAGATTAACACACAAATATCAATCATATTTATACATACAGTAGTTCTCCTTTTTCAGTTTTGCTTTCCATGGTTTTGGTTACTCGTGGTCAATCACAGTCTGAAAAGATTAAATGTAAAATTTAAGATGTAAACAATCCATACATTTTAAATCATGCAACATTCTGAGTAGCATGATGGAATCTTGTGCCATCCTGCCCTATCTTACTTGGAATGTGACTTAGCTCTTTGTCCAGTGTATCCACACTGTATATGCTACCCACCCATTAGTCACTTAGCAGTCATCTTGGTCATTAGATCAGCTGTCCTGGTGTCACAGGGCTTGTGTTCAAGTAACCTTTATTTTACTTAATAATGACCCCAAAGCATAAGAGTAGTAATTATGGCATATTTTTACAGTTGTTATATTTTATTATTAGTTATTGTTGTTAATGCTTTATTGTGCCTTACAGATTAAACTTTACCATAGCTATGTATGTACAGAAAAAGGCATAGTATATATAGCATTTGGTAATATCCATAGTTTTAGGTATCCTCTGGGGGTAAAGGGTGAACTACCCTACTAACAATCAACATGTGGACACTAAAATTATAAACCTAACGCTATTTGCAATTACTCCAAATAAAATTGAATAATTACACTTAACAAAATGGATGTAGAATCTGCATGCTGAAAATGACAAAATGCTGATAAAAGAAATAAAAGAAAACCTAAATAAATAGAGACATACCATGTTCAAGGATTAGAAGACTCTATGCAATAAGGATGACAGTTACAGTTCTCCCAAACTGATTTAAGGTAATTCTTATTAAAATTGAAGAGAGGGGGAGAAAACAGAAAGAAAAAACAAATAAAACTGAAAAAAGAATTTTTGTAAACATAGAGAAGCTTATTCTAAAATTTATATAAAAAGGCACAGGCCCTAGAAAAACTAAAACATCTTTAAAAAGAAGAATACAACAGAAAAATTCACTCTACCAAATATTAAGACCTACTGTATAGCAACAATAAACAGGACAGAGTGGTGGTGTTGTTAGAGGGATAGACACATAGGTCAATGGAATAAAACAGAAAACCTGGAAATAGACCCACACAAATATGCCCTACTGATTTTTTGCAAAGGTGCAAAATCAATGCAATGGAGTAAGGACAGCCTTTTCAGAAAAAGGCAAAAAATGACCTAAACCACATGCTTTATATAAAAATTAACTCAAAATGTATCATAGACTTAAATGTAAAATATAAAGCTATGTAACTTTTGGAAAAAAGAAGAAAATCTTCAGAATCTAGAATTAGAGAAAGTTATTAGACTTGGCACCATAATCCATAAAAGAAAAAAAGCACAATCCAGAACAGAAAAAAAAAGATACATTGAACCTTATCCAAATTAAAAACTTTTTCTCCGTGAAAGACCTTGTTAAGAGGATGAAAAAAAGGCTACTGACTAAAAGAAAATATCTTCAAAGTACATACACAAAAAGTACTATTATATAGATATATCAAGAACTCTCAAAACTCAAAATTAAAAAGTCTAATTTGAAAACGAGCAAAAGATTGAAAATGGGCATTTTATTGAAGAGGATATAAAGATGGCAAATAAACATATGAAAAGATGTTCAGTATCATCAGCCATTGGAGAAATGTGAATTCAAACCATGAGCTATCACTACACATCTATTATTAGAATGGCTAAAATTAAAAATTATGAATTTATGTAAAATAACATGTCTGATTGGTACTTTTTCTTGTTTTCTATCAGATTATTGGTTTGTATACTAAAATATCCTATTAACTCTAATAGCTTTTCCATTGATTTTCTTGGATAAACAAATGAACATGTTGAAAATACAATTTTGGATCCTATTTTCTAGTTTGTATAGTTGCTGTTTCTTTTATTTTGACTCCTGTAATTACTTGAAACTTTAGCTTCCAAGAAAATTTTAAAGAATATTGGTTTTCTCAGCCATTTGTATTTTGTTTCTTTAATATTCCTAGGGCTTACAATTAAGTATAGTGTTGGTTACAAACTTAAAATATTTTTTGGAGGAATATATTTGTGTGTGTGCCTTTTATGAGGAAAATATGCTAAACATTAATGAGTGCCTTTGACATCTATCAACATAACACTTTTTAAAAATTTCTTTAAGCCAGGTAGAGTGACTCATGCCTGTAATCCCAGCACTTTGGGAGGCTGTGACAGGTGGATCGCTTGAGCCTGGGAGTTCAGGACCAGCCTTGACAACATGGTGAAACTCTATCTCTACAAAAAATTTGAAAAACCTAGCTGGGCATGATGGCACATGCCTGATGGCACATGTCTGTAGTCCCAGCAACTCAGGAGGCTGAGGTAGGAGGACTGATTGAGCCCAGGAGATGGAGTCTGCAGTGAGCTGTGATCATGCCACTGCCCTCCAACCTGGGTGACAGAGCAGGACCCTGTCTTAAGAAAAAAAATTATTTGACCTAGTAATATAAATAGATCTATCATATCTATTCATATGATATCATATGAGTAGATTAATTAATACTAAATCGTCATTGCACTTTAAAAAATAAATTATCGAGGAGGAATCCAAGGTGGCCGATTAGGAGCAGCTCAGGATTGCAGCTCCCAGCGAAAGCATGGAGGGTGAGTGGACACCGCATTTCCAGACAGATTTTTATTGCCCACAGACCAGGAGATTCCCAGGTGAAGGAGCCCCACGGGTCATCAGTGCAGCTGTTTTGGCCGGCTGTTTTGCCAATGCGCCAGCGCGGTGGTTCTCCGTACAAAATACACGGGTCTGGGTGCCATTTTAGCTGGCGATTGGTGCTCCGGGAAGGCAGAGTCACCCATTCATCTGATTAAAATGGGGACTGAAACAGGGAGCCAGGCCAGGATATTCCTGGGGAAAAAAGGGCCATGCCGCTGTTTCAGCGGTGCAGTGGGTCACCGCACAGGAAATCACACAGATCCTGGCGCCTTTTCAACAAGCAACTGGAACACCTGGGAGACAGTCGACCATTCAACTAAAAAAAAAAGGCTCTGAGGCAGGGAGTTAGGTGATCAGGCTCGGCTGGTCCCACCCCCACAAAAAAATAGCAGTCAGAAATGCTCTGGATTGACAGTTTCACAGGAAGCATAGCTGAACCCTGGACTGTCCAGCTCTGTGGGGGAGGGGCATCAGCCATTACCAAGGCAGTCCACCACTACGGAGATAGTTTGCCATTGCTGAGGCAGCCTGCCATTGCTGAGGCAGCCCACCATTGCCAAGGCAGCCCACCATTACAGAGAGAGTCTGCCATTATAGAAGTGGGCCGCCATTGCCGAGGCAGTTCTAACTACACCTGTATAAACAGGACTGCAGGGAAGTTCACAGGGCAGCTGGGTGGAGCCCACAGCAACTCAGCAAAGCCTCTGCAGGCAGACAGTGACTAGGCTGCCTCCTTGCTGGGCAGGGCAGCCCTGAAAAATGGCAGCAGCACAACAGAAACTCATAAATAAAGCCCTAACTCCCTGGGACAGAGCACCTGGGGAAAAAAAAGGGGGGATTTATGAGTTCTGCTGAAGCAGACTTAAACGTACCTGCCCAGCAGTTCTGAATGAACAACAGAGCTCACAGCTCAGCACTTGAGCTCCTATAAAGGACAGACTGTCTCCTCAAGCAGCTCCCTAACCCCCGTATATCCAAAGAGTCACCTCATAAAGGAGAGCTCAGACTGACATTTTGCGGGTATCTTTCTGGGACAAAGATAGCAGAAGAAGAAAATGGCAGCAACCCTTACTGTTCTGCAGCCGCTGCAGGTGATCCCCAGGCAAGCAGGGCCTGGAGTGGACCTCAGCAGTCCTACAGCAGAGGGGCCAGACTGTTAGAAGGAAAACTAAGAAACAGAAATAAATAACTTCATCATCAACAAACTGGAAGTCCACGCAGAGACCCAATCTGAAAGTCAACAACTACAAAGATGACAGGTGGATAAATCCACAAAGATGGGAAGAAACCTGCGCAAAAAGGATAAAAACACCCGAAACCAGAACACCTCTCCTCCTCCAAGGGATCACAACTCCTCACCAGCAAGGGAACAAGGCTAGATGGAGAATGAGTGTGATCAATTGACAGAATCAGGCTTCAGAAGGTGGCTAGCAAGAAACTTCTGTGAGCTAAAAGAACATGTTCTAACTCAATGCAAAGAAACTAAGAACCTTGAAAAAAGATTTGAAGAAATGCTAATGAGAATAAACAATTTAGAGAGGAATATAAGTGAACTGATGGAGCTGAAAAACACAACAAGAGAACCTCACGAAGCATACACAAGTTTAAACAGCCGAATTGACCAAGCAGAAGAAAGGATATCAGAGGTCAAAGATCAACTCAATGAAATAAAATGAGAAGGCAAGATTAGAGGAAAAAGGGGAAAAAGGAATGAACAAACTCTCCAAGAAATATGGGACTATGTGAAAAGACCTAATCTACGTTTGATAGGTGTACCTGAATGTGATGGAAAGAATGAATACAAGCTGGAAAATACTCTTCAGGATATTACCCAGGAAAACTTCCCCACCTAGCAAGGCATGCCAATATTCAAGTCCAGGAAATACAGAGAACACCACAAAGGTATTCCTCAAGAAGAGCAACCCCAAGACACATAATCATCAGATTCACCAGCGTTGAAATGAAGGAGAAAATGCTAAGGACAGCCAGAGAGAAAGGTCGGGTTAGCCACAAAGGGAAGCCCGTTAGACTCACAGCAGATCTCTCAGCAGAATCCCTACAAGCCAGAAGAGAGTGGGGGCCAATATTCAACATCCTTAAAGAAAAGAACTTTCAACCCAGAATTTCATATCCAGCCACACTAAGCTTCATAAGTGAAGGAAAAATAAAATCCTTTGCAAACAAGCAAGTACTCAGAGATTTCATCACCACCAGGCCTGCTTTACAAGAGCTCCTGAAAGAGGCACTAAACATAGAAAGGAACAACCAGTACCAGCCACTCCAAAAACATACCAAATGGTAAAGAGCATCAACACAATGAAGAAACTGCATCAACTAACAGGCAAAACAGCCAGATAGCATCAAAATGGCAGGATCAGATTCACACATAATAATATTAACCCTAAATGTAAATGGGCTAAATGCCCTAATCAAAAGACACAGACTGGCAAATTGGATAAAAAGCCAAAACCCATCAGTGTACTGTATCCAGGAAACCCATCTCACATGCAAAGATACACAAAGGCTCAAAATAAAGGGATGGAAGAAGATTTACCAAGCAAATGGAGAGCAAAAAAAGCAGGAGTTGTAATTCTTGTCTCTGATAAAATAGACTTTAAACCAACAAAGATCAAAAAAGACAAAGAAGGACATTACATAATGGTAAAAGAATCAATACAACAAGAAGAGCTAACGATCCTAAATATATACACATCCAATACAGGAGCACCCAGATACATAAGGCAAGTTCTTAAGGACTTACACAGAGACTTAGACTCCCACACAATAATAGTGGGAGACTTTAACACCCCATTGTCAAGATTAGACAGATCAATGAGACAGAAAATTAACAAGGATATCCAGGACTTGAACTCAGACCTGGACCAAGCAAAGCTAATAGACATTTACAGAACTCTCCACCCCAAAACCACAGAATATACATTCTTCTCAGTACCACATTGCACCTACTCTAAAATTGACCACATACTTGGAAGTAAATCACTCCTCAGCAAATGAAAAAGAATAGAAATCATAACAAACAGTCTCTTAGACCACAGTGCAATCAAATTAGAACTCAGGATTAAGAAACTAACTCAGAACTGCACAACCTCAAGGAAACTTAACAACTGGCTCTTGAATGTTGACTGGATAAACAATGAAATGAAGGCAGAAATAAAGATGTTCTTTGAAACCAACGAGAACAAAGACACAATGTACCAGAATCTCTGGGACACATTTAAAGCAGTCTCTAGAGGAAAATTTATAGCAATAAATGCCACATGAGAAGCAAGGAGAGATCTAAAATCGACACCCTATCATCAAAATTGAAAGAGCTAGAGGAGCAAGATCAAAAAAAAAACTCAAAACCTAGCAGAAGATAAGAAATAACTAAGATCAGAGCAGAACTGAAGGAGATAGAGACACAAAAAAACCCTTCAAAAAATCAATAAATCCAGGAGCTGCTTTTTTGAAAAGATCAACACAATAGACAGACCACTAGCCAGATTACTAAAAAAGAAAAGAGAGAATAATCAAATAGATGCAATAAAAAACTATAAAGGGGATATCACCACAGATTCCACAGAAATACAAACCATCATCAGAGATTATTACAAACAACTCTATGCACATAAACTAGTAAACCTGGAAGAAATGGATAAATTCCTGGACACTTGCACCCTCCCAAGCCTAAACCAGGAAGAAGTCAAAACCCTGAATAGACCAATAACAAGGTCTGAAGTTGAGGCAGGAATTAAGAGCCTACCACCCAAAAAAGCCCGGGTCCAGATGGGTTCACAGCCGAATTCTACCAGACATACAAAGAGGAGGTGGTACCATTCCTTCTGAAACTATTCCAAACAATCCAAAAGAGGGAATACTTCCCAAATAATTTTATGAGACCAACATCATCCTGATACCAAAACCCGGCAGAGACTCAACAAAAAAAGGAAACTTCAGGCCAATATCTATGATGAACATAGATATAAAAATCTTCAATAAAATACTGGCAAACTGATTGCAGCAGCACATCAAAAAGCTTATCCACCATGATCAAGTAGGATTCATCCTGGGGATGCAAGGTGTTCAACATACGCAAGTCTATAAACATAATTCACCACATAAACAGAACCACATGATTATCTCAATTGATGCAGAGAAGGCCTTTGACAAAATTCAACAGCGCTTTATGCTAAAACCCTCAATAAACTAGGTATTGACAGAACGTATCTCAAAACAGTAAAAGCTATTTACAACAAACCAACAGCCAATATCATGCTGAATGGGCAAAAACTGGAAGCATTCCCTTTGAAATCTGGCACTAGACAAGGATGCCCTCTCTCACCCCTCCTAGTCAATATAGTACTGGAAGTTCTAGCCAGAGCAATCAGGCAAGAAAAAGAAATAAAGGGTATTCAAATAGGAAAGGAGGAAGTCAAATTGTCTCTATTTGCAGACGACATGATTGTATATCTAGAAGACCCCATCGTCTCAGCCCAAAATCTCCTGAAACTGATAAGCAACTTCAGCAAAGTCTCAGGATACAAAATCAATGTGTAGAAATCACAAGCATTCCTATACACCAATAACAGAATGAAAGAGAGCCAAATCAAGAACGAACTGCCATTCGCAATTCCTACAAAGAGAATAAGATATCTAGGAATACAACTAACAAGGAACGTAAAGGACCTCTTCAAGGAGAACTACAAACCACTGCTCAACGAAATAAGAGAGGACACAAACAGATGGAGAAACATTCCATGTTCATGGTTAGGAAGAATCAATATCATGAAAATGGCTATACTGCCCAAAGTAATTTACAGATTCAACACTATCCCCATCAAGCTATCAATGACCTTCTTCACAGAACTGGAAAAAACCACCTTTAACTTCATATGGAACCAAAAGAGAGCCCGCATAGCCAAGTCAATTCTAAGCAAAAAGAACAAAGTGGGAGGCATCACACTCCCGGACTTCAAACTATACTACAAGGCTACAGTAATCAAAACAGTATGGTACTGGTACCAAAACAGAGATATAGACCAATGGAACAGAAAAGAGGCCTCAGAGGCAACACAACACATCTACAACCATCTGATCTTTGACAAACCTGACAAAAACAAACAATGGGGAAAAGATTCCCTGTTTAATAAATGGTGTTTGGAAAACTGGCTAGCCATGTGCAGAAAGCAGAAACTGGACCCCTTCCTGACACCTTACACTAAAATTAACTCCAGATGGATTAAAGACTTAAACATAAGACCTAACACCATAAAAACCCTAGAAGAAAATCTAAGCAAAACCATTCAGGACATAGGCGTAGGCAAGGACTTCATGACCAAAACACCAAAAGCATTGGCAACAAAAGCCAAAATAGACAAATGGGACCTAATCAAACTCCACAGCCTCTGCACAGCAAAAGAAACAGTCATTAGAGTGAATCGGCAACCAACAGAATGGGAAAAAATGTTTGCAGTCTACCCATCTGACAAAGGGCCGATATCCAGAATCTACAAAGAACTAAAACAGATTTACAGGAAAAAAACCAAACGAGCCCATTCAAAAGTGGGTGAAGGATATGAACAGACACTTTACAAAAGAAGACATACATGAGGCCAACAAACATATGAAAAATTGCTCATCATCACTGGTCATTAGAGAAATGCAAATTAAAACTACATTGAGATACCATCTCACACCAGTTAGAATGGTGATCATTAAAACATCTGGAGACAACAGATGCTGGAGAGGATGTGGAGAAATAGGAACACTTTTACACTGTTGGTGGGAGTGTAAATTAGTTCAACCATTGTGGAAGACAGTGTGGCAATTCCTCAAGGATCTAGAAATAGAAATTCCATTTGACCCAGCAATCCCATTACTGGGTATATATCCCAAGGATTATAAAACATTCTACTATAAGGACACATGCACATGAATGTTCATTGCAGCACAGTTTACAATAGCAAAGACCTGGAACCAACCCAAATGCCCATCGATGATAGACTGGACAGGGAAAATGTGGCATATATACACCATGGAATACTATGCAGCCATAAAAAATGATGAGTTTGTGTCCTTTGTAAGGACATGGATGAACCTGGAAACCATCATTCACAGCAAACTGACACAAGAATAGAAAATCAAACACCGCATGTTCTCACTCATAGGTAGGTGATGAACAATGAGAACACATGGACACAGGGAAGGGAGCATCACACACTGTGGTCTGTCAGGGGAAATAGGGGAGGGACAGCAGGGGGTGGGGAGTTGGGGGAGAGATAGCATGGGGAGAAATGCCAGATATAGGTGATGGGGAGGAAGGCAGCAAATCACACTGCCATGTGTGTACCTATGAAACAATCTTGCATATTCTTCACATGTACCCCAAAACCTAAAATGCAATTTAAAAAAAAAGTATTTCAGGGAGAGAGTCAGAGCCCCAAGAACTACTGTGGATGTAAGAGAACCACAGAAGAAAAGGAAAGGGGGGTTTTAGCTTACAAGTAATATTGTGGGTAATAAATTGGATTTTCCTTCTTATTCTTTGAGCGTCATGCGTGAAGCATGATATTACTCTTAATTACTCTAGTTCGTGGCCTTCATTTATTGAATGCAATACCAGGCAGAAACTAGACCATGTGCTACTCTAGCTTATATTCAATTTGCATTTAATAAAGATAAAGTTAGATTGTGAAAAAAAAAAAGGACCAGAGTGCAAAAATTTTATGTTTTGTGGTGTATTAGTTAGGGTTCTCCAGAGAATCACAGGAGATTTATTGTGGGAATTGGCTCACGCGATTATGGAGGCTGAGAGGTCCCACAATCTGCTGTCTGTGAACTGGAGACCCAGGAAAGCCCGTGGTGTAATTTAGTCTGAATCTGAAGGTCTGAGAACTAGGAGATCCTATGTCCTGGGGAAGCAGAAGGTGGATGTCCCAGCTCAAGAAGAGATAGAATTTGCCCTTCCTTCACCCTTTTATGGTATCTGGGTCTGTAGCAGATTGGATGAGGCCCACCCACTTTGGTGTGGGCAGATCTTCTTTACTCATGGTACTAATTTAAATGCTAATCTCTTCTGGAAACACACTCCCAGACATACCAAGAAACAATATTTTACCAGCCATCTGGGTATCCTTTACTTCAGTCAAGTAGCCATGTAAAGGTAACCATCACTGTGAGCTAATTAATACAAGTAAAGGGCTCAGAGCAGTGCCTGGCATAAAGTAGACACAGATGAGAGTTTGCTGCTGCTATTATTTAATGCTATTCCATGGTAACGACACTTACCAGTGTTTTCAACCAGTGTGTCGCTCTCCTTGGCTGGAGTCCGTTTTAGGCAAACTTAAGAGAGCTTACTTTATTATGTGGAGTTTCCTAAGTAACTTCCTTTGTCCTACAAAAAAAACAAAGGAAGGAGTATGGATTTCCTTAGGATGACCACAGGAATCCTGCCTCAGGAAAGGACACACTGGTACATCTTCACCTAAAAAATACCCTGCCCCTAAAAGTTATTTCCTGGACTCAAGGCTTCTTTTTTAGTTCTCTGTATCACCAGCACTGAGTGAGGAAACTGACACATCTGAGTGTGAATCAATATTTTTGAATTGATTTAAATGTGAAAAACACTTCTGCTATAAAAATATGTGGAAAGGCATGATGTACTATGATCTATACACAGTTGATGGTAAAAAGTTTCAGGGTAAAAAAGATAAATATCCATAGAGTGGTGACTAAAAATAACACCACACTTGTTAACCACAGTGGTGTGAGTCATGGGACTCAGAGGCTCTTTCACGTCTTTCCAGTACTGTCAATCTTTCTATAGTGAAGATGTATATCCTTGACAATGAAAGTATAGCAAGAAGCACAGTTTTTCTAAGATTTGATCCCAGGGTGATCTCCTAGGGCAGGGGTCCCCAACCCCCGTACCAGTCCTTGGCCTGTTAGGAACTGGGCTGCACAGCAGGAGGTGAGCAGCAGGAGAGCAAGCAAGGCTTCATCTGTATTGCCAGCCAGTCCCCATCGTTTGCCACCCTGAGCTCCACTTCCTGTCAGATCAGTGGCAGAATTAGATTCTCAAAGGCTAGTGAACCCTATTGTGAACTGCATGTATGAGGGACATATGTTGGATGATATTATGAGAATCTAATGCCTGATGATCTGTCACTGTCTCCTAACACCTCCAGATTGGACTGTCTAGCCGTGGGAAAACAAATTCAGGGCTCCCACTGATTCTGAAACCAACCGAATAGTTCCATAGAGTGTTCCTTTGGCTAAACATAGAAATTAACCTTTCTGATCTTAAAGCTTGAAGCTTACATTTATTTTATCTGAGTTCCTTCCTCAGGAAAAGACCTTCAGGTCTCTCAAACAAAGTGTCAAAGAACTGAAACTCACCAGAACACCACATCAAGACAATGAGACCTGGACCCCTCATTCATCATGATTGCTTCCTTACCCCTCCCTAGTTCCTGTTTTCTTACATATTGTTAAATTTCTTCCCTGTTATAAAAATCCCTAATTTTCATCAGTTAGGGAGATTGGCTTGAGACTGAACTCCCCTCTCCTTGGCTGTAGAACCTGATTAAAGCCTTCTTCCTTGGTAATAATAATAATAAAAAAAAATTGTCTATGGGTAGTGTCATATAGTTTTGGGTTTAATTTTCTAATATTTTATTTAAAAGTTATTCCAAATTTGTTGATGGATTATCTGTAGTTTTCTTTTTTTAACCTTTATTTTATTTTAGTGGGTACATAGTAGATGTATGTATTTATGGGGTACATGAGATGTTTTGATATAGGCATGCAATGTGAAATAAGCACATAGTAAAGAATGGAGTATCCATTCCCTCAAGCATGTATCCATTGAGTTGAAAACAATTCAATTGCACTCTTTATCTTAAAATGCAGTTATTATTGACTATAGTCACCCTGTTGTGCTATCAAATAGTAGGTCTTATTCATGCACTCTAAGTATTTTTGTACCCATTAACCATTCCCACCTACCCCCACCCACCTATCCTTCCCAGCCTCTGCTAACCGTCCTTCTCTCTATGCCCATAGTTCAATTGCTTTGATTTTTAGATCCCACAAATAAATGAGAACATGAGATGTTTGTCTTTCTGTGCCTGGCTTATTTCACTTAACATAATGACCTCCAGTTCCATCCATGTTGGTGCAAATCACTGGATCTCGTTCTTTCTTATGGCTGAATCGTACTCCATTGTGTATATGTAGCACATTTGCTTTATCCATTCATCTGGTGATGCACACTTAGGTTGCTTCCAAATCTTAGCTATTGTAAACAGTGCTACAACAAACATGGGAGTATAGATATCTCTTCGATATACCAATTTCCTTTCTTTTGGGTATACACCCAACAGTGGAATTCCTGGATCATATGGTAGCTCAATTTTTAGTTTTTTGAGGAATCTCCAAACTGTTCTCCATAGTGGTTGTACTAATTTACATTCCCACCAACAGTATACAGGGTTCCCTTTTCTCCACCTCCTCGCCAGCATTTATTATTACCTGTCTTTTGGATATAAGCAATTTTAACTGGGGTGAGATGATATCTCATTGCAGTTTTGATTTGCATTTCTCTGATGATCAATGATGTTGAGCAGCTTTTTATATGCCTGTTTGCCACTTGCATGTCTTCTTCTGAGAAATGTCTACTCAGATATTTTGCCCATATTTTGATCAGATTATTGGATTTTTTTTCCTATAGAATTGTCTGAGCTCCCTATATATTCTGGTTATTAATTCCTTATCAGGTAGGCAGTTTGCAAATATTTTCTCCCATTCTCTGGGTTATCTCTTCAATTCGCTTTGTTGATTGTGTCCTTTGCTGTGCAGAAGCTTTTTAACCTGATTTAATGCCACTTGTCCATTTTTGCTTTGGTTGCCTGTGCTTGTGTGGTATTGCTCAAGAAACGTTTGCCCAGATAAATGGCCCGAAGATTTCTGCCCCAGTGTTTTCTTGTAGTAGTTTATGGTTCAAATTTTTAGTTAAGTCTTTAATCCATTTTGATTTGATTGTTTTGTATACAGCAAGAAATAGGGACCTAGTTTCATTCTTCTGCATATGGATATCCAGTTTTTCCAACAATATTTATTGAAGAGACTGTCTTTTCCCCAATGTAAGTTCTTGGCACCTTTGTTGAAAATGAATTCACTGTAGGTGTGTAGATTTGTTTCTCAGTTCTGTATTCTGCTCCATTGGTCTATGTGTCTGTTTTTATGCCAGTACCATGTTGTTTGGGTTATTATAGCTCTGTAGTATAATTTGAAGTCAGATAATGTGATTCCTTCAGTTTTGTTCTTTTTGCTTAGGATATCTTTGGCTATTCTTGATCTTTTCTGGTTCCATATAAATTTTAGTGTTGTTTTTTCTATTTCTGTAACAAATGTCATTGGTATTTTGTTAGGGATTGCATGGAATCTGTAGATTGCTTTGGGTAGTATCAATATTTTAACAACATTGATTTTTCCAATCCATGAATGTGGAACATTTTTCCCTTTTTTTGGTGTCCTCTTCAATTTCTTTCACCAGTGTTTTACAGTTTTCATTGTAAAGATTTTTCACTTCTTTGGATTAGTTAATTCCTAGATATTTAATTTTATTTGTGGCTATTGTAAATGGGACCTTAAAATTTTGTTTTTCAGACGGTTCACTGTTGGAATATAGAAGGCTACTGAATTTTGTATGTTGATTTTGTATCCTGCAACTTTACTGACTTTGTCAGTTCTGATAGTTTTTTAAGAGGAATATTTAGCCTTTCCAAATATAAGATGGTATTATCTGAAAACCAGGATAATTTGACTTCTTCCTTCCCAATTTGGATGCCCTTTATTTCTTTCTCTTGTCTGATTACTCTAGCTGGGACTTCCAGTACTATATTGAATAACAGTGGTGACAGTGGGCATCCTTGTCATGTTCCAGATCTTAGAAGAAAGGCTTTCAGTTTTTCTCAAATTCGGTATGATACTAGCTGTGGGTCTGTCACTTTCTTTTGTGTACAATTTTTATTAAATGTTGGTATCAGGGTTATTAAAGTGATTTGAAACTCTCTCATATATTTTTGCTTCTTAGTGCAGCATATTTTTTCAATATTTCTCATACTTTATAAAGCATATAAATTATTGCTTGGCTACTTCACAGTGACAATCATTAAAATCCTTAAGACCTGCTACATTCCATAGAGGCAACTTGTAATAAACTTTTCAATTTGTTACATGGTTGTTTTTCTTGAGTCAATTTTTATGATGTACATTTTCACAGAAAAGTATTCCTTCTATCCGATCTTCTCATTTTGAAGAGAAGCCAGAAATTTTCATTACAGTAGTACTCCTTTTATTAAAAATAATTTTAGGCTTATGTTAATGTTTACATCTTATGTAACCATAGCAAAATTATCAAAGCCAAAAAAATTAATGTTAATATATTATTAGCTAATTTGAAAACCAATTTTCCTATTAATATCTTTTTTTTCTGAAACAGGATCCTATCAGATCCCATATTGCGTTTACTTGTCTCCTTTGTCCTTATTTTTTAATGTTAACAGATAAGTTATAACACTGCAGGACTAACAGGACCCCAGATCTCTAATTTGCTACTTCTGGAGAAGCAAGACACAGTTAACGCTTATGTCTTGTGTATCATCAGCAACAGCTGTCCTGAAACTAAACACAGGATTGATCAAAATTGATAGAATATAGTAAAGTGAGTGTTCACTAAATCTTCACTTTCTTTAATTTGCCAGAGGGATATTTCCTGAACTTATTGTATCATGTAGAAATCAATTTTTATTTTCTTATTCTGGTATCCTCTACATCTTGTATGGCCTAGCATATAGTATATGTTGAGTATTTGTCAATAAATGAGTAAATTCTGAAGAAAACAAAATGTTGGCGATTTGGGAAAAGTTTCTACTAGCAAGAATGTATGTGTGCTATATTTTTGTGGACATGTGATGTTTTTGTTTGTTCATTATCTATTTTCCTTTCTTTTGGAATAGTAACATTTACCTTTTGGAAACAACTTTTCCCAATACTATGCAGTCTTGCCAAAACCATCAGTCAAGGTGCCAAGAAGTGAGCAAATGACTCAGGTTAGACCAATAAAGTTTTCCTGGAATTTCAAGCTTTGAGCACCTGCTCAATGAATGGCTGGAGTGGATTCATTCCATTGGCAGAACCGTGAATGGACCTAGAATCCTGGAATTTTTCTGATTCCTATCCTTCCCATGGCTTAATTTGTTTAGCTTTTGCTTCTATTTTATAAGCTACTTCCATCCTTCCAATAAATCCTCACTTTCCCCCACCCCCACCTTGGTTTGGCTGTATTTAGTCAGTGTCAGTTTCTATTGCTTATAAAGAAAGAAATCGAAAATATATATGAAAGGGGACGTGAGAAGCCTATTTCTAGATTTTCTTCCCTAAATGAGTAGAAATTAGCAAAATCGAAGTTCTCCCCCTCTTCCATATGTAAGCTAATCACATCCTTTGTAATACAGCTTATTTAACATGCACATATCAATACAGTATAGTATATAGTATAGTATAGAATAGTATCAGCTATGGATATATCTATATTACATATAATATATATCAATATCATTATATAATTATGTTATATATTATATATGTTAACGATTACACATATTAAATTTAACAATATATCTTAATATAAAAGTAATATATAGCAAACAATACAATACTTTTTTCATTAAAAAATTCAAATAGATATTTCATCTTGGAAAACAACAATCAGGCATTTCTCAAGCTACTAGATTAACATTTAATGAATTTAATACCACTTTTTAAATATGTATATAATCATCTGAAAAATACATTATTTGACTTCCAAATCCTTGGTAATAATGATCCACTATTTTCTAAAATATCTTACCCTATAATAGTTTGCACAGTTGAATCATAATAGAAAAAATAATGACACATTTAAACTATTTGCTTATAAGACTCGACATATTTGTGTTATTTTTCTTTATGTGTTTACAATATGGAATTTGAAGACATCACAATACAAAATAATTCTTATTACTGGTTTATAAATATGTGCTTATTAACTTATAATAAAAATACATGCATTTGTATCCAATTTCATTTCTTAACATAAAGATGTGGTAAAAGCATTGACCAGCAAACGTCATCTCTCATATATTGACAGCTTAGAGAAAAGTACATTTGAAATTCAGGAAAAAAATTGTTAAGGCTTCAGCACTCCCTTGTCAAAGTAATCACTGTGACTAACATTCAGCAATAAATGACAAAAACCAGAAATAAATAGCTGTTTTACAGTATTGTCAGTACTTACTACAGACCTAGTCTTTGTGTTTAGTCTCTGATAATCTTAATTCTGAAATGTCATTTTCTTTAAAAACTAAAGAAAAATACAGTGTACATAATGTCCCATGAAATCCAAGTTGTTGTTCTAGATTGGTCTTAGTTTTACAGACAGAAAGAAACAGATCATGAAAGATGTTAAATTGTGTCAATGAAATGTTAATCCTCTTTTAGTGGGGTTTTTGTTTTTTTTTTTTTTTGTATTCTCCCTTGTTATCTAAACCAGAGAATACTTAGTTGTGCTTATTAATAGATGAAAATTTGTAAGAAGTGAAATGCACTTTGGGAGGCCAAAGCCAGAAGATGACTTGTGGCCAAGAGTTTGAGATCATCCTGGGGAACATACATAGCAAGACGTTGTCTCTACAAAAAATGTTTTAAAAATTAGCTGGGTGTGGCCAGGCACAGTGGCTCATGCCTGTAATTCCAACACTTTGAGAGGCCGAGGCTGGCAGATCATAAGGTCAGGAGTTTGAGACCACCCTGGCCAACATGGTGAAACCCTATCTGAACTAAAAATATAAAAAATTAGTTGGGCATAGTGGCATGTACCTGTAATCCTAGCAACTCAGGAGTCTGAGGCAGGAGAATTGCTTGAACCCAGAAAGCAGAGGTTGTGGTGAGCGGAGATCATGCCACTGCACTTCAGCCTGGGGAAACAGAGCAAAACTCCATTTCAAAAAAAAAAAAACAATTAGCTGGGTGTGGTGGTGTATGCCTATAGTGCCAACTACTTGAAAGACTGAGGCAGAAGGATAGCCTGAGTTCACGAGTTCAAGGTTGCAGTGAGCTATGATCACATCACTGCATTCCTGCCTGGGAAACATAGCAAGACTCTATCTCTAAAAATCAATCCATCAATCAATCAATTAATTAATTTAAAAAAATAAGTAAAATGGCAGCAGCATATGTCAAAACAGCTAGCTCATCAGTGTACTTTCTATAAGCCTGTTCTGTTCAGATCACCTGTACCTTCCAGAAAGGAGTAATTCTTTTTCTAATATAAAGAAAAGGCTTGCCATATAGTTACATTTTTTCTTTTTATATGGCATAGAGGAGCTTGCTTCATTTCTCAATAAAAATTTTAATGGCAGTTTCTGAGGCATGATTCTCTAGATTTTACTGGCTTATAAATTTCAGTAGTTTTCAAAAAGAATTTTAATCATTTACTCAACAAATATTTATGAGGTATTATTATGTGAAAAATCCTGTGCTAGGTGTTTTGGAGACAGTGGAGAACAAGACAGACGTAGTCCCTCACCTCCTGGAACTTACAGCCTATTGGCAGGTACAAGCATTAAACAAGTACATAATTTTTGTATAATTAAAATTGTGATAAGTTATATGAAGGAGGTATGCAGGGTGTTATGAAAGTGTAAAACAGGTATTCCAGTAGTCTTTGGGAGGGGAAGGAAGACGTCTTTCAGGAAGTGGCATGAATCAGTGAAAATCTTGTTAACAAAGTCTATGATTCTCTTCAGATCTGAAGCCACATTTATGGTGACTTTTCTGTTTAAGCCAGTCTGAGTTGGGTGTCTGTTTTTCACATGTGAGAATCTTAACTAATATGCCATTTAATGTCAAGTAAGAAGTAAAATTACTTTTGTTCAAGATATTCAGGAAAAATCATTATTATTAGGGTTTAACTTGCTATGTGAAGTTAACTTCTAATTGCAATTCATTTTTCATAGTAATTTTTTAAGCTCATTCCCCCAAAGAAAATGTAATCATTCAATACATTCACACATATGTTTTTGAAACTCAGAAAAATTATACTTTAGGTCAAACTAATTATCCACTAGGACAAAAATATTTCAATTTCAAGTATTTTCAAATAACTTTAAAGAATATCAAACAAGACTATTTTTCAAAGTTATCATCTGCACATACATTTACCAAGTGTGAACTGCATACTTTATAGTAATTTAGTAAACACTTATTGAGTATGTACTAAGAACCAGACTGTAGGATGTAGAGATTAAAGACCAAATTATTGTTCTCAAGGAGCCTGCTTCTGGAATTGTGAGAAAATTTCATAGGGAAAACAATATTCAACAAAACAGTAGTGTTAGCTACTGGAAACACAAAAATGATTAAAATTTACTTTGATCTGGAGGACCAGCCTAGTGGCATAGTTAGCTTGTGCCATTCGCCTTTCTTTCAAAAAATATTTATTGAGCACCTACCAAGTGCTAGGGACTATGCTAGGCTCTGTCTGAGAGAGTAATAGCAAACAAATCAAATATATTCAAATGGGAAAGATGGAAAGTACTCAAGAATTATAAAAATAAAGCATTACTGCACTTTGGGGTCACTATTAGACCTAGAGTTTAATCCTTCCACTTACAGATCACAAAGTCTGATTTTAAAAAATAAATTATAAAAGAATGTTTTAAAAGCTATGATAAGAAGTACGAACAATGTCTTTTTGAAGCATACAAGAAATGCCAGGATCTCCTTAGTGAAATCAGAGATGGCATTGCAGAGTGACTTTGAGCTAAACTGTAAAGGATAAGTGGGAATAAATAGTATAAGGGTGGTATTTTAATTAATAAAAGAAGATAAGACACTTTTCATTGCCTACAATTCTCTTATCACAAGGAAAAGATATGTACTATTTTATTAATTTTGTTTTTGTAGGCGTGGAATGTTAATTATGTTTCTGTTTAATTAAGCTATCTGTTAAAGATATACTGATAAGTTACGCTCCTTGTGTTACATTGAAATATAGGAATAAAATATTTTGTTTCATACTCACAACTTTGTCTTGAGACCAAGTTGATTTTATGTATGAATAAATTCAAGTTTTTAGAGAGGTGCTACTGTTGTGGTAGAGGATGAATTTTTGTTTGGCTCAGGTAAGCTCTAGTATTATTTTTTTCCTCTTTCTCTCCCTTATTCACTATAGTCTTGCCACATTGATTTCTACCTCCTAGAACTTCCAAGTTCCTGCCTCAGGACTCTTGCCCATATTATGCGCATTACCTAAAACATGTTATGTATTTACACAAGTCTTATACATTGCCTGTCTTTCCCACACAGTAAGCATTAATTTTTTTTCTTGAATTAATTATTATTAGGTCAGCCACATTTTTACTTCTGAGGCCCTTTTATTTTTTTGCTTCTATCAAGAATAGACAGAAAGGAAGAGACACACTAATTCAACAAGGAAGACTATTATTGGTTATGTTTTAGAATCCTCATAATTCACAGTTGAAATATTCTCTACAGTGAGAATGCATCAATTATTTTATTTTATTTAAGTTCCGGGATGTGCAGGATGTGCAGGTTTGTTACATAGGTTAACATGTGTCATGGTGTGCCTAGATAATACCTAGGTGCTGGGTTGATAGGTGTATCAAAACAAAAATTAATCCTACACAGCAATAGTAGCATCTCTCTAAGAACTTGAATTTATTCATACGTAAAATCAACCTGGACTTAAAAACACAGTTGTGAGTTATGAAACAAAATATTTTCTTCCTATATCTCAATATAACCCAAAAAGTGTAACTTATCAGTATATCTCTAACAGATAAGTAATTAAACAGGAATACAATTAACCTATCGAGGGGCAGCATTGGGAGAAATACCTAATGTAGTTAATAGGTTGATGGGTGCAGCAAACCACTATGGCACATGTATACCTATGTAACAAACCAGCACGTTCTGCACATGTACTCCAGAACTTAAAGTATAATAATGATAATAAATTAACCTATCAACCCATCACCTAGGTATCATGCCCAGCATACATTAGCTATGTTTTCTGATGCTCTCCCTCTCCCTGCACCCCCTAACAGGCCTTAGTGTATGTTGTTCCCCTCCCTTTGTCTATGTGTTCACATTGTTCAGCTCTCACTTATAAGTAGGAGCATGAGGTGTTTGGTCTTCTGTTCTTGTGTTAGTTTGCTGAGGATAATGCCTTCCAGTTCCATCTATGTACCTGCAAAGGACATGATCTGATTTCTTTTTATGGCTGCATAGTGCTCCATGGTGTATATGTACATTTTCTTTATCCAGTTTATGAATGATGGGCATTTGGGTTGATTCCATGTCTTTGCTATTGTGAAAGTGCTGCAATGAACATATGTGTAGATGTATGTTTATGATAGAATGATTTATAATTCTTTGGGTATATACTCAGTAATGGGATTGCTGGGTCAAATGGTATTTCTGTTTCTAGGTCTTTGAGGAATCGCCACATGGTCTTCCACAATGGTTGAACTAATTTACATTCCTACCAACGGTGTAAAAGCAATCCTATTTCTCCACAGCCTCACCAGCACCTGTTGTTTCTTGACTTTTTAATAATCACCATTCTGGTAGGTGTAATAGGGTATCTCACTGTGGTTTTGATTTGCATTTCTCTAATATTCAGTGTTGTTGAGCTTTTTTTCATGTTTGTTGGCTGCATAAATGTCTTCTTTTGAGAAATGTCTGTTCATGTCTTTTGCCCGCTTTTTAATGAGGTTATTTGTTTTTTTCTTGTAAATTTGTCTAAGTTTCTTGTAGACTCTGGATATAAGACCTTTGTCAGATGGATAGACTGCAAAATTTTCTCCCATTCTGTAAGTTGTCTGTTCACTCTGATGATAGTTTCTTTTGCTGTGCAGAAGCTCTTTAATTAGATCCCATTTGTTAATTTTTTCCTTTGTTGCAATTGCTTTTGACATCTTTGTCAAGAAATCTTTGCCCGTGCCTATGTCCTGAATGGTATTGCCTAGATTTTCTTCCAGGGTTTTCATCGTTTTGGGTTTTAAATTAAGTCTTTAATCCATCTTGAGTTAATTTTTGTATAAGGAAGGGGTCCAGTTTCAATTTTCTGCATGTAGCTAGAAAACAGGCTAGTCTGTTCTCCTAGTGCCATTTATTAGAGAATCCTTTCTCTATTGCTTGTTTTTGTCAGGTTTATCAAAAGAGCATATGGTTATAGATGTGTGGTCTTATTTCTGAGTTCTCTATTCTGTTCCATTGGTCTATGTGTCTGCTTTTGTATCAGTATCATGTTGACTGGGTTGCTGTAGCCTTGTAGTATAGTTTGAAGTCAGGTAGCATAATGCCTCCAGCTTTATTCTTTTTGCTTAGGATTGTCTTGGCTGTATGGGCTCTTTTTTGCTTCCATATGAAATTTAAAGTAGTTTTTCCTAATTCTGTGAAAAATGTCAATGGGGGTTTGATGGGAATAGCAATGAATCCTATAAATTACTTTGGGCAATATGGCCATTTTCACGATATTGATTCTTCCTATCCATGAGCATTAAATGTTTTTCCATTTGTTTGCGTCCTCTCTGGTTTCCTTGAGCAGTGGGTTGTAGTTCTCCCTGAAGAGTTCCTTAACTTCCCTTATTAACTGTATTCCTAGGTATTTTGTTCTCTTTGTAGCAATTGTGAATGGGAGTTTATTCGTAATTTGGCTCTCTGTCCATTGTTGATGTAAACAATGCTTGTGATTTTTGCCTTTGATTTTGTATCCTGAGACTTTGCTGAAGTTGCTAATCAGCTTAAGAAGTTTTTGGGCTGAGACTATGGGGTTTTCTATGTTATCTGCAAATAGAGACACTCTGGCTTCCTCTCTTGCTATTTTTATTTCTTTCTTTTGCCTGATTGCCCTGGCCAGGACTTCCAATACTATGTTGATTAGGAGTGGTGAGAGAGGGTATCCTTGTATTGTGCCAGTTTTCAAGGGGAATGCTTCTAGATTTTGCCCATTCAGTATGATATTGGCTATGGGTTTGTAACATATGGCTCTTATTATTTTGAGATATGTTTCTTCAATATCTAGTTTATTGAGAGGTTTTAACATGAAGGGGTGTTGAATTTTATCAAAGGCCTTTTCCACGAGTTAATCATGTGGTTTTTGTTTTTAGTTATGTTTAGGTGATGAATTACATTTATTGACCTTTGTTTGTTGAAACAGCCTTGCATCCCAGAGATGAAGCCAACTTGATTGTGGTGGATAAACTTTTTGATGTGATGGGGATTCGGTTTGCCAGTATTTTATTGAGGATTTTTGCAGGGATGTTCATCAGGGATATTGGCCTGAAGTTTCCTTTTTTGTTGTATCTCTGCCAGGTTTTGGTATCAGCATGATGCTGGCTTCATACAATGAGTTAAGGAGGAGTCCCTCCTATTCCATTGTTTGGAATAGTTTCAGAAGTAGTACCTGGTCCCCTTTGTACCTCTGGTAGAATTCAGCTGTAAATCCATCTGGTCCTGGGCTTTTTTTGGTTGGTAGGCTATTTATTGCTGCCTCAAGTTCAGAACCTGTTATTGGTCTATTTCAGGGATTCAAATTCTTGGTGATTCAGTCTTGGGAGGGTGTATGTGTCCAGGAATTTATCTATTTCTTCTAGATTTTCTAATGTATTTGCATAGAGTTATTTATAGTATTTGCTGATAGTTGTTTGTACTTCTGTGAGGTCAGTGGTGTTATCCCCTTTATACTGTTTTATTATGTCTATTTGATTATTCTCTCTTTTCTTCTTATTAATCTAGCTAGCAGTCTATCTATTTTATTAATTTTTTTGGAAAAACAGCTCCTGGATTCATTAATTTTTTTAAGGGTTTTTCATGTCTTTATTTCCTTCAGTTCTGCTCTGATCTTGGTTATTTCTTGTCGTCTTGTAGGTTTGGGGTTTGTTTGCTCTTGGTTCTCTTGTTCTTTTAGTTGTGATGTCAGGATGCTGATTTGAGATCTTTCTAGCTTTTTGATGTGGGCATTTAGTGCTGTAAATTTCCCTCTTAACACTGCATTAGCTGTGTCCTAGATTTTCCCTGTTAACACTGTATTAGCTGTGTTGTCTGTTCTCATCAGTTTCAAAGAACTTCTTGATTTCTGCCTTAATTTCATTATTTACTGAGGAGTCCTTCAGGAGCAGGTGGTTCAATTTCCATGCAGTTATGTAGTTTTGAGTGAATTTCTTAATCGTCAGTTTTAGTTTGATTGTACTGTAGTCTGAGAGACTGTTTGTTATGATTTTTACTTCTGGTTTTGTGATTAACTTAGAGTAAGTGTCATGTGGCACCAAGAAGAATGTATATTCTGTTGTTTTGGAGTGGAGAGTTCTGTAGATATCTATCAGGTCCACTTGATCCAGAGCTGAGTTCAATTGGATATCTTTGTTAATTTTCTGAATATCTTTGTTAATTTTCTCTCTTAATGGTCTAATATTTACAGTGAAGTTTGAAAGTCTCCCACTGTTACTATGTGAGAGTCTAAGTCTCCTTGAGGGCTCTAAGAACTTGTTTTATGTATCTGGATGCTCCTGTATTGGGTGCATATATATTTAGAATAGTTAGCTCTTCTTGTTGAATTGATTCCTTTACCACGATGTAATATCCTTCTTTGTCTATTTTGATCTTTGTTGATTTAAAGTCTGTTGTGTCGGAAACTAGGATTGCAACCTCTGCTTTTTCTGCTTTCCATTTGCTTGGTAAATTTTCCTCCAACCCTTTATTTTGAGCCTATGTGTGTCCGTGCACATGAGATGGGCCTTGACTCTTTATCTGGCTTGCCATTCTGTGTCTTTTTAATTGGGGCATCTTGCCCATTTACATTTAAGGTTAATATTATTATGTGAGAAATTTGATCCTGTCATCATGATGCTAGCTGGTTATTTTGCAGACTTGTTTATGTAGTTGCTTCATAGTGTCATTGGCCTGTGTATTTCAGCGTGTTTTTGTAGGGGCTGGTAATGGTTTTTCCTTTACATATTTAGTGCTTCCTTCAGGAGCTCTTGAAAGGCAGGCCTGGTGGTGATATATTCCAAGAGCATTTGCTTATCTGAAAAGGACTTTATTTCTCTTTTGTTTATGAAGCATATTTTGGCTGAATATGAAATCCTGGGTTGGGATTTTCTTTAAGAATGTTGAATATTGGCCCCCAATCTCTTCTGGCTTGTAGTGTTTCCATTGAGAAGTCTGCTGTTAGTCTGATGAGCTTTCCTTGGTAGGTGACCTGGACTTTCTCTCTGGCTGCTCTTAACATTTTTTCCTTCATTTTGACTTTGGGGAATCTGACAATTATGTGTCTTGGGTTGATCTTCTCGTGAAATACAGGGTTCTCTGGATTTCCTGAATTTGAATGTTGGCCTGTCTTGCTAGGTTAGGGGAAGTTCTCCTGGATGATATCCTGAAGTATGTTTTCCAACTTGGTTTCATCCTCCCCATCTCTTTCAGATACTCCAATGAGTCATAGGTTTGGTCTTTTTACATGGTCCCACAGTTTTCAGAGGTTTCATTTGTTCCTTTCCATTCATTTTTCTCTAATCTTGCCTGCTTTTTATATTTTATTTTTCTCTTTAAACTTTTATCTTACATTTGGGGGTACAATGCATATTTGTTACCTGAGTATATTGTGTAATGCTGAGATTTGGTTTTTTTTTTTTCCAATTCTGTGAAAAGTGACATTGGCATTTTGCTAAGAATAGCTTTGAATCTGTAGCTTGTTTTGAGCGGTATGACCAATTTAATGATACTGATTCTTTCAATTCATGAGCATGGAATGCTTTTCAGTTTGTTGGTGTCATCTGTGATTTATTTCAGCAGTGTTTTGTAGTTCTCATTGTAGATTCTTCATCTCCTTGGTTAGATGTATTCCTAGGTATTTAATTTTATGTGTGGCTATTGTAAATGGGATTGCATTAATTTGGATCTCAGGTTGAACATGATTTGTGTATAGAAATGCTATAGACTTTTGTACATTGATTTTGTATCCTGAAACTTTGCTGAAGTTGTTTATCAGTTTCAAGAGCCTTTTGGTGGAGACTTTAGAGTTTCCAAGGTATAGAATCATTTTGCTTATGAAGAGAGATAGTTTGACTTATTTTCCAATTTGGATGTCTTTTATTTCCTTCTTTGCTTAATTGCTCTGGCTAGCACTTCCAGTAGGAGGTTGAATAGGAGTAATGGGCATGAGAACACCTGTCCTATTCCAGTTCTCAAGGGAAATGCTTAGATTTTTCCCTTTTCAGTATGATGTTAGCTGTGGATTTTTTATAGATGGCTATTATTATTATTTTGAGGCATATTCCTCGATGCATAGTTTCCTGAGGTTTTATTTTTTTTATCATGAAGAGATGTTGGATTATAATGAAAGATTTTTCTGTATCTATTTAGATGATCATACAGTTTCTGTTTTCAATTCTGTTTATGTGGTGAATCACATTTATTGATTTGTGTATGTTTAACCTACCTTGCATCCCAGGAATCAAGCCCACTTGATCATGGTGAATAAACTTTTTGATGTGCTGCAGGATTCAGTTTGCTATCATTTTGTTGATGATTTTTGTGTCAATGTTCATCAGGGATCTTGGTCTGTAGTTTTGTTTTTTTGTTGTGTCTTTGCCAGGTTTTGGTATCAGGGTGATACTGGCTTGAAAGAATGAATTAGGGAGGAAATATGCCATAATTGCAAGGTTCCTGAGGCCTCCCCAGCCTTGCTGAACTATGAGTTAATTAAACCTCTTTCCTTTATAAATTACCCAGTATTTGGGCAGTTCTTTATAGCAGTATGAAAATGGACTAATACTGGAGGAGTTCATCCTCCTTCACTTTTCGAAATAGTTTCAGTAGCATTGGTACCAACTCTTCGGTGTATGTCTGGTAGAATTTGCCTGTGAATCCATCTGGTCTGGGGCTTTTTCTTGTTGGTAGGTTTTTTATTATTGATTCAATTGTACAACTTGATATTGGTCTGTTCATGGTATCGATTTCTTCCTGATTCAATCTTAGGAGGTTGTGTGTTTTCAGGAATTTATCCATTTCCTCTAGAACTTTTAATTTGCATGTGTAGAGGTAATCATAATAGTATCTGTGGATCTTTTATATTTCCATAGGCTTGGTCACCTTTGTCATTTCTGATTATGCTTTATTTATATCCTTTCTCTTTTTTTCATTGTTAATCTAGCTAGCAGTTTGTCACTCCTGTTTATTCTTTTAAAAAACAAACTTTTGCTTTTGTTGATTCTTTGTATAAATTTTTGGGTCTCAATTTTATTCACTTCTGCTCTGATTGTAGTTATTTCCTTTTTTATGCTAACTTTGGAACTAGTTTGTTGTTGTTTTTCTAGTTCCTCTGGGTGTCATGTTAGATAATTAATTTTAGATCTTTCTAACTTTTTGAGGTAGGTGTTTAGCATTATAAATTGTCTTTTTAACATGGCTTTTGCTACATCCCAGAAATTTTGGTATGCTGTGTCTCTACTTTCATTTATTTCAAAAAATGTTTTCATTTCTGCCTTGATTTTGTGGTTTATCCAAAATCACTTAGGATCAAGTTGTTTAATTTTCATGTAATTGTGTGGTTTTAAGAGATCTTCTTGGTATCAATTTCTATTTTGTTCCACTGTGGTCTGAGATTATGGTTGGTATAATTTCCAACATTTTCAATATATTGAGATTTGTTTTATGGCTGAATATGTGATTAATCTTAAAGTATGTTTCATGTGCAGAGGAGAAGAATGCATAGTCTGTGGTTGATGGATGGAGTATTCTGTAGATTTCTATTAGGTCCAATTGATCATGTGTCAAGTTTAAGTCCAGAATATCTTTGTGAGTTTTCTGCCTTGATGATCTGCCTAATGCTGTAAGGGGTGTTGAAGTCCCCCCACTATTATTGTGTGGCTGTCAAAGTTGTTTTGTAAGTTTAAAAATATCTACACTGTTTTACAAATCTGAGTGCTCAAATGTTGGATGCATATATATTTAGGATAATTAAATATTCCTCTTGAATATGTAATGCTGGTATTTTTTCCATTTTATGGTTGTTGGCTTAAGTCTGTTTTATCTGATAAAAGAATAGCAACCCCTGCTTTTTTGTTTTTCATTTGCATGGTAGATCTTCCTCCAATCCTTTACTTTGAGCCTATGGATGTCATTGTGTGAGGTGGGTCTCTTGAAGACAGCAGACCGATAGATCATTTTTAAAAATCCAATTTGCCACTCTGTTCTTTTTAAGTGGTGGTGTGTAGACCATTTATATTCAAGGTTAATATTGATATGTAAGGTTTTGATCTTACCATGAAGTTGTTATCTGTTTACTTTATAGTTTCAATTGTTTGATTGCTTTATAGGGTCTAGGGGCTATGTACTTAAATGTATTTTGTGGTAGCAAATATTGTTTTGTTTCCATGTTTGGAACTCCCTTAAGGATCTCTTGTAAGGCTAGTCTAGTGGTAATGAATTCCTTTAGTGCTTGCTTGTCTGGAAAAGATTTCATTTCTCCTTTGCTTATGAAGCTTAGTTTGGCAGGATGTGAAATTCTTGGTTGGAATTTCTTTTCTAAGAATAATTAAAATAGGGCTCCAAGATCCCTGGCTTGTTAAGTTTCTGCTTAGAAGTGCACTGTGAGCCTGATAAGGTTCCCTCTGTATGTGATATGCCCTTTATCTCTAGTGGCCTTTAGGATTTTTTCTTTAGCATTGACCTTGGACTGTCTGGTAATGTTCATTTCATATAATATCTTGCAAGTGTTCTCTAGATTTCTTGTATCTTTATGTCTACCTTTCTAGCAAAATGGGGAAAGATTTCTTGAATGGTTCTCTTAAATATATTTTCCAGATTATTTGCTTTTTCTCCTCTCTCCAGGAATGCCAATAATTCATATGTTTGGTTGCTTTACATAATTCCATGTTTATCAAAGACTGTTCATTTACAAAATTTCTTTTCTCTTTATTTTTATCAGATTAAGTTAGTGCAAGAATGGTCCTCAAGCTTGAAAATTGTTTCTTCTGCTTGGTCCAGTCTATTGATAAAGATTTCAGTTGTATTTTGAAATTCCTTAAGTGAATTTTTTAATTCCAGAAGCTCTGATTAATGTCTTTTTAAGGTATTAGTCTTTTCCTTCATTCCCTCGATTCCTTTACAAGTTTCTCTGTGTTGAATTAATTTTTTTATTTCAATAGTTTTTGGGGAAAAGGTGATTTTTTGTTACATGGATAAGTTCTTTAGTGATGACTTCTGAAATTTTGGTGCACCCATCACCTGAGCAGTGTACTATACCCAATATGTAGTCTTTTATCCCTCACCTCCTGCCCTATCTTCCCCCCAAGTACCCAAAGTTCGTTATATCATTCTTATGACTTTGTGTCCTCATAGCTTAGTTCCCACTTATAAGTGAGAACATACAATGTTTCATTTTCCATTCCTGAATTACTTCACTTAAAATAATGGTCTCACACTCCATCCATGCTGCCATATATGCTATTATTTCATTCCTTTTTATGGCTGAATAGAACTCCATGGCATATACATACCACATTTTCTTTATCCATTTTTTGGTAAATGAACATTTAGGCTGGTTCCATATTTTTGCAATTGAGAATTGTGCTACTGTAAACAGATGTGTGCAACTGTCTTTTTTATATAACAACTTCCTTTCCTCTGGATAAATACCCAGTAGTGGGATTGCTGGATCAAATGCTAGTTCTGCTTTTAGTTCTTTAAGAAATCTGCATACAGTTTTCCATAGTTTCCAATGTACTAGTTTATACTCCTACCATCAGTGTAAAAGTGTTCCCTTTTCACCACATCCATGCCAACATCTATTATTTTTTAATTTTAAATTATGGCCATTATTTCAGAGGTAAGGTGGTATTGTATCATGGTTTTAATTTGCATTTTCCTGATAATTAGTGATGTCAAGCATATTTTCATGTTTTTTGGCCATTTGTATGTCTTCTTTTGGGAATTATCTATTCATTTCCTTAGCTCGCCTTTTGATAAGATTATGTGTTTATTTCTTTCTGACTTGTTTGAGTTCCTTGTAGATTCTGGCAATTAGGACTTTGTTGGATGCATAGTTTGTGAAGATTTTCTCCCACTCTTTGGGCTATTTACTCTGTTAATTATTTCTTTTGCTGTACAGAAGCTTTTAGTTTAATTAAGTCCCATCTATTTATCTTTGTTCTTGTTGTTTACTTTGGGGTTCTTGGTCATGAACTCTTTGCCTAAGTTAATGTCTGGAAGAATTTTTGCAATGTTATCTTCTAGAATTTTTATGGTTTCAGGTCTCAGACTTAAGTCTTTTATCCCTCTTGAGTTGATTTTTGTGTAAGGTGAGAGATGAGGATCTATTTCATTCTTCTACATGTGGGTTGCCAATTATCCCAGCACCATTTGTTGAATAAGGTGCGCTTTCCCCACTTTATGTTTTTGTTTGCTTTGTTGAAGATCATTTGGCTGTAAGTATTTGGCTTTATTTCTGTGTTCTCTATTCTGTTCCATTGGTCTCTGTGCCTATTTTTTTATACCAGTATATGCTGTTTTGGTAACTGTAGCCTTGTTGTATAGTTTGAAGTCAGATAATGTGATGCCCCCAGTTTTGTTCTTGTTGCTTAGTGTTGCTTTGGCTATGCAGACTTTTTTATGATTCTATGTGAATTTTAGGATTTTTTTGTAGTTCTGTGAAGAATGATGATGGTATTTCTTCGGGGATTGCATTACATTTATAGATTGCTTTGGCAATCTATGGTCATTTTCATAGTATTGATTCTACTCATCCATGAGTATGGGATGTGTTTTCATTTGTTTGTGTAATCTATGATTTCTTTCAGTAGTGTTTTGTAGTTTCCCTTGTAAAGATCTTTCACTTCCTTGGTGAGGTATATTACTAAGTATCTATTTTATTTTATTCTGTAGCTGTTACAAAGGGGGTTGAGTTCTTGATTTGATTCTCAGCTTGATTGTTGCTTGTGCTACTAATTTGTATACCTTGATTTTGTATCCTGAAACTTTACTGAATTCATTTATCATATCTAGAAGCTTTTTGGATGAGTCTTTAGGGTTTTCTAGGTATACAACCATATTATTGGTGAACAATAACGGTTTAACTTCATCTTTACCAATTTGGATGCCCTTGATTTCTTTCTTTTGTCTGATTGCTTTGGCTAGGACTTCCCATACTATGATAAATAAAAGTAGTGGAAGTGGCCATCCTTCTCCTGTTTCAGTTCTCAGGGGGAATCCTTTCAACTTTTCCCCATTCAGTATAACATTGTGGGCTCCTCAGAGATGGCTTTTATCACCTCGAGATATGTCCCTTCTATGCCGATTTTGCTGAGGGATTTAATCATAAAGGGATGCTGGATCTTGTCAAATGTTTTTCCTGCATCTATTGAGATGATAATATGATTTTTGTTTTTAATTCTATTTATGTGATGTATCACATTTTTTGACTTGTGTCGTTGAACCATGCCTACATCCCTAGTATGGATACCACTTGATCATGATGGATTATCTATTTGCTGTTGGATTTTATTAGCTAGTATTTTATTAAGGATTTTTGCATCTATGTTCATCAGGGACATTAGTTCATAGTTTTCTTTTATTGCTATGTCCTTTCCTGATTTTGTTATTAGTGTCATGGAATCCTTGGGGTGTTGCTTCACCAGCTGGAAACCTCTGTGACTGGTGGCACTTTCTGCCCAAGTATTGCTCACACCCACTGGCCTCCTTTCACCCACTCAGCCCAGCAAACTGCACTTGGCTCACGCTACTGGCCTGAATCCCACACCTGCCAAGAGCAGGCTAGATGTGAGGCAGTGAGGGGTGTGTGAATGAACAAGCCTGAAGTCCAGCCACTGCACACAGTCAGCCACACTGGCTGCTGCAGTGAGGCAAGCAGCTCCAGGCACCAGCACAGGTGCCAGCTTCATGTGAGGCTGTGGCTGGACCAGATGTACCACCTATGGGAATGTAAACTAATACAAGCACTGTGGAAAACAGTATGGAGATTTCTCAAAAAACTAAAAATACAGCTACCATCTGACACAGCAATCCTATTACTGGATATCTACCCAAAGGAAAAGAAATCAATGTATCAAAAAGATACTGGCACTTGCATGTTTATCACAGCATTATTTACAATAGCAAATATATGGAATCAACCTAAATGTCCATTGCTGGATAAAGAAAATATTGTACACACACACAATGAAATACTATTCAACCATAAAAAAAGAATGAAATAATGTCATTTGCAACAACATGAATGAAACTGGAGGTCATTATATTAAGTGAAATAAGCCAGCCACAAAAAGACAAATATTTTATGTTCTTACTTTTATGTGGAAGCTAAAAAATTTGAACATATGGAGGTAGAGAGTCGAAAAACAGGTACCAGAGGCTAGGAAGGCTAAGCTGGGGAGAGAGGGAAGAACGAAGGGGAGTGAGTTACAGGGTGTAAACATATGGTAAGATGGAGTAAATTCAATGTTTGATAGTAAAGTAGGATGATCATTCTTTAAAAAATGTATTGTACTTGGGTTATGAACACCCTAAATACCCTGATTTGATCACTATGTGTTATATACATGTAAAAATGTCTCATGTACCTCATAAATTTGCACAAATGAAAATTTTTATAAAAAATGAAAAAGAAAAGGAGACACACACTCACATAGGGAAGCTGGTACTTTAGAAAACCACCTTCCAAATAGAGTAATTAAAATTTTGAAATGGAGTATCATATTAAGATCAAATACAAATACACTATTGACTCCATAATGTGTTAAAAATCAAAGTCTCAGCAAATTGTTAGCATCAGAATGCAAAGTGATGTGTCTAGGGAGTAACATCAACAAAATGATGAAGTAGAATAAGATTAAGCTTCAGAAACCAACTCTAATGAAATGAAGTTATATGATTTTCCTGAAAGATAATTCAAAATAACTGTGACAAAGACACTAACTGAAGTCAAGAGAACAATTCATGAACAAAATTATAATTTCAACAAAGTGACAGAATATATTGTAAAGTACCAAACAAATCACAGAGGTGAAGAACATCATAACTGAACTAAACAACTCACTAAAGGGCTCAACAGTAGATTAGGTCAAGCAGAAAAATAAAAGATCTGAGATCTTGAAGACAGACCATTGAAAATAATTCAGTCAGAAGACCAAAAAGGAAAATGTATTAAAAAGTGTGAAGAAAGCTTAAAGGATGAAGGGACACCATCAAACAGACCAATATACTTGTTGTAAAAATTCTAGAGGAGAGAGGGGCAGGGAAAAGAGAGAAAAGAAATAATGACTGAAAACATCCCAAATCTGGGGAAGAAAACAGACATCCAGATTCAAGAAAACCAACAGATTAGACTGGGCATGGTGGCTCACACTTGTAATCCCAGCACTTTGGGAGGCTGAGGTGGGAGGGTCACTTGAGGTAAGAAGTTCAAGACCAGCCTTGCTAACATGGTGAAACCCCATCTCTATGAAAAAAATATAAAAATTAGCTAAGTGTGGTACTGCGTGCCTGCAGCTGCTACTTGGGAGGCTGAGCCTTGAGAATTGCTTGAACCCAGGTGGTGGAGGTTGCAGTGAGCCAAGATTGTGCCACTGCACTCCACCCTGGGTGACAATGTGAAATTCTGTCAGAAAGAAAGAGATAAAGAAAGAAAGAAAAGAAAATCAACAGATTAAAAAGATAACCCCCCCCAAAGTCAACACATTATTATTAAAACACATTATTATTAAATTGTCAAAAGCCAATGATAAAGAGAAAATTTGAAAGCACCAAGAAGTCTATTGTATGCAATGGCTCTCATAAAACCATTAGCGTATTTTTCACAAGAAACTTTGCAGGAAAAGGGGGAATGAGATTCTGTATTTAAAGTGCTGAAGAAAAGACTGCTAAACAACAATATCTGGCAAACTGTTCTTCAAATATGAAAGAGAAATAAAGATTCTTGCAGACAAACATAAGCTGAGGGAGTTTATCACCATTAGACCTACCTTATAAGAAATGCTGAAGGGAGTTCTCAAGTTGTAACTAAAGGACATTAAACAGCAACACGATAGCATAAGAAAATATAAAACTTTCTTATGTATAAAAATCTTATGCTATCTTATACTTTCTTATACTATAAGAAAGTATAAAACTTGTTGATAAAGTGAAATACCGATATAAATACAAAATACTGTATTACTATAATTGAGTGGGTAAATTAATTCTAGAACAAACGTTAAAAGAAAACAGTATTAAAAATAACTTACTAAAAGTGTGTTTGAAGATACTCAGTATAGGAGAGAGATCCAAGATGGCCGATTAGCAGCAGCTCGGGATTGTAGCTCCCAATGAAAGCGCAGAGAGTGAGTGGATGCCACATTTTCAGACGAATTTTTATTGCCCACGGACCAAGAGATTCCTGCCGGAGGAGCCCCACGGGTCGCCAGCGCAACTCTTTTGGCTGGCGCGGCCGTTTTGCAGGCGCCCCGGCGCAGCGCGGCGGTTCTCAGTCCGGAGCATACGGGACTGAGTGCCCTTTTAGTTGGCCTTAGGAGCTCCTGGAAGACAGAGTCTCCCATTCAGCTGATTGAAAAGCGGACTGAAGTGGGGAACCAGACCAGGAGATTCCCGGGCAGAAAAGCGCCACGAATCTTAACAGCGCTGTTTCAGCTGGGTGTATTGGGTCGCCACAGGGGAAGGCTGGTCTCCCCTATGCACACACACACACAAAAAAAAACAGCAATCGGGAACTGCTGAGGATTGAGAGTTTCACAGCAAGTACAGCTGAACCTGGGAGGGTCCAGCTCTGTGGGGGGTGGGGCGTCCACCAAAGGAAAACTAAGAAACAGAAAAAACTTTACCACCAACAAACTGGACGTCCACTCAGAGACCTAATCTGAAAGTCAGCAATTAACACAGACGACAGGTGGATAAATCCACAAAGATGGGAAGAAACCAGTGCAAAAAGGCTGAAAACACCCAAAATCAGAATGCCTTTCCTCCTATAGAGGATTGCAGTTCCTCATCACCAATTGAAAAAGGCCTGATAGAGAATGAATGTGAGGAATCAACAGAATTAGGCTTCAGAAGGTGGATAATGAGAAACTTCTGTGAGCTAAAAGAACATGTTCTAGCCCAATGCAAGGAAACTAAGAACGTTGAAAATAGGTTTGACGAAATGTTAACGAGAATGGACAATTTAGACAGGAATATAAATGAATTAATGGAGCTGAAAAACACAATATGTGAACTTCGCAAAGTATGCACAAGTTTTAACAGTCGAATTGATCAAGCAGAAGAAAGGATTTCAGAGGTCGAAGACCAACTTAACGAAATAAAACCAGAAGACAAGATTAGAGAAAAAAGGGCAAAAAAGGAATGAGCAAAGTCTCCAAGAAATACGGGACTATGTGAAAAGACCTAATCTACATTTGATAGGTGTACCTGAATGTGACGAAGAGAATGAATCCAAGCTGGAAAATATTCTTCAGGATATTATACAGGAAAACTTTCCCCAACCTAGCAAGGCAGGACAATACTCAACTCCAGGTAATACAGAGAACACCACAAAGATATTCCTCAAAAAGAGCAACCCCAAGGCACATAATCATTAGATTCACCAGGGTTGAAATGAAGGGGAAAATACTAAGGGCAGCCAGAGAGAAAGGTCAGGTTACCCACAAGGGGAAGCCTATCAGACTCACAGCTGATCTCTCAGCAGAAACCCTACAAGCCAGAAGAGAGTGGGGGCCAACATTCAACATCCTTAAAGAAAAGAACTTTCAACCCAGAATTTCATATCCAGCCAAACTAAGTTTCATAAGTGAAGGAAAAATAAAATTTTTTACGAACAAGCAAGTACTCAGAGATTTCATTACCACCAGGCCTGCTTTACAAGAGCTTCTGAAAGAAGCACTATATACAGAAAGGAACAACCAGTATCAGCCATTCCAAAAAACCCATCGGTAAGCTGCATCCAGACCCGTCTCATATGCAAGGATATACAGAGACTCAAAACAAAGGGATGGAGGAAGATTTGCCAACCAAATGGAGAGCAAAAAAAAAAAAAAAAAAAAAAAGCAGGAGTTGCGGATCTCGTCTCTAATAAAGTAGACTTTAAAGTAATAGAAACCAAAAGAGATAAGGACATTGTATAATGGTAGAGGGATCAATGTAATGGGAAGAACTAACGATCCTATGTCTATGCGCACCCAATATAGGAGCACCCAGATACATAGGGCAAGTTCTTGGTGACTTACAAAGAGACTTGGACTCCCACACAATAATAGTGGGAGACTTTAACACTACATTGTCAATATTGGACAGATCAATGAGACAGAAGGTTAACAAGGATACCCAGGACTTGAACTTAGACCTCGAACAAGTAAACTTAATAAACATTTACAGAACTCTCTACTCCAAATCCACAAAACATACATTTTCTTCAGTAACACATCACATCTATTCTAAAAGTGACCACATGGTTGGGAGTAAATCACTCCCCCAGCAATTGCATAGCATTTCATAGGTTTAAATGAAATAATGGTTGGCTGTTTGTTTGTTATTTTCCTCCCTTATTCCTTCCTGTCTCCATTGTATAACACAATTATTAGTATAAAAGAGCTTTTCAATACCCATTTTTAGACTGCATTCTAGCCTGGGCAATAGAGCAAGATTCCCATTCTCTCTCCCTCTTTCTCTTCTTCTTTTTCCCTTTCTTTCATTCTCTTTTTTCCTTCTTTCTCTCTTTCTCTTTTTCTTCTCTTTCTTTTTCTTTCTTTAAAAAAAAAAGATACACAGTATAAATAACTGTAAATTGTACTACTAATAAAAAGGTGATGGGAGAGAGAGAAGTTCAAGTGTAGAGTTTTTATGTGCAATTGAATATAAATTGTTACTAGCTTAAAATAGACTATTTGAATGATAAGATATTTTATGTAAGCACCAAAGTAAACACACACAAAAAAACTTTACAAGTTAAACAAAAGAGAAAAGAGAAATGAATCAATGAATATCCACACAAAATATCAATGAAACACAAAGGAAAAGAGACAGAAAGAAAAAGACATACTACAAGATCTACAGAAAACAACAAAATGGCAATAACTAATTTTTATCTACCAATAACTACTTTAAGTGTAAACAGATTGAATTCTCCAATTAAAAGATAAATTAGCAGATAGAATAAAAAATATGATCCACTTATATGTCATCTCCAAGAGACTCATTTCAGATCCAAAGACACAGATTGAAAGTAAAAGGATGAAAAAGATATTCTATACAAATAGTAACAGAAAGAGAACAGAAGTGGCTATACTAATATCAGACAAAATAGACTTTAAATCACAAAACCTTAGAGGAGACAATGGACATTACATTTCAATAAAAGGTTCAATATAACAAGAAGATATTACAATGTACAAACATCTACAAACTCATGACAAACCGTCAGAATATGTGATGCAAAATTGACAGAACTGAAGGAGGAAGTACAGAGTTCTACATAATAAGAGATTTCAATAATTCATTCCCAGTAACAGTTAGAATGAGATAGAAAATAAATAAGGAAACAGGGGGCTTAAACAACACAATAAACAAACTAGATCTAACAGATATATACAGAGCACTCTAATAAAAATAGCATACACATTTTTCTCAAGTTCATATGAGCCATTTTCCAGGATAGACCATGTTAGGCCACAAATTAAGTATCGATAGGATTTTAAAAAGCAGATATTATACAAAATCTCTGACCACAATAGGATAAAATTAGAAATCAGTATCTGGCAAAAATCACAAATTTGTGGAAATTAAATAACACAATGTTAACCAATGGATGAAAAAAACTACAAAGGAAATTAGATATAGACACAAATTAGACAAATTATAATTAAAGACAAATGAAAATGAAAACACAACATACCAAAAGTTATGAGACACAGAGAAAAAAAAATACAAGGGATTTATAGCAATAAATACTTTCATTAAAAAACAAGAAAGATCTCAAGTCAGCAATCTAGCTTTCAACTTGAAGAACTGGAAAAAGAAGAAACCAAACCTGAAGCCAGCAGAAGGAAAGAAATAATAAAAATTAGAGCACAGATCAATGAAATTAAAAAAAGAAAACAATTGAGAAAAATCAATTAAACTAAAAGTTAGTTCCTTGAAAAAAATCAAGAAAGTTGATAAACCTTTAGTTAGATATACTAAGAAACAAGAAAAACTCAGATAAGAAATGAAAGTGGGGGACATTATTGATTCTACAGAAATAAAAAGGATTACAATACCGTATTATGAACAACTGTATGCCAAAAAAATTGTGTGATGTAGATGAAATGAAAAATTTCCTAAAAGAAAGGAAATTTCTACATAAGAAAGCCTACCCAAGACCAAATCATGAAGAAATAAAAAATCTGAATAGACCTATAGCTAGTAGGGCAATTGAATCAGTAGTCAAAAAATCTCCCAACAATAACAGCCCTAGACCTGATGATTTCACTGGTCAATTCTACCAAATATTTAAGGAAGAACTAATGCCAATTCTTTTCAAACTTTCCAAAAATTTGAAGAGGAAGGAACACTCTCTAACTCATTTTATTTTTTATTTTTTATTTTTCATCAACTTTTATTTTAAGTTCTGGGGTACATATGCAGGATGTGTCGGTTTGTTACATAGGTAAACGTGTGCCATGGTGGTTTGCTGTACACATTAGCTATTCTTCCTGATGCTCTCCCTCTCCCCTGACCCCATGACAGGCCCCAGTGTGTGTTGTTCCCCCTGATATGTCCATGTGTTGTTATAATTCAGCTCTCACTTATAAGTGAGAACATGCAGTGTTTGGTTTTCTGTTCCTACATTAGTTTGCTAAGGATAACCAGCTTACAGCTCCATCCATGTCCCCCACAAAGGACATGATCTCATTCCTTTTTATGGCTGCATAGTATTCCATGGTGTACATGTACCACATTTTCTTTATCCAATCTATCATTGATGGGCATTTGGGTTGATTCCATATCTTTGCTATTGTGAATAGTGCTGTGATGAGCATACACATGCATGTATCTTTATAATAGAATGATTTCTATTCCTTTGGGTATATACCCAGTTATGAGATTGCTGGGTCAAATGGTATTTCTGCTCAGAGATCTTTGAGAAATCACCACACTGTCTTCCACAATGGTTGAACTAATTTACATTCCCACAAACACTGTGAAGGTGCCTACCTCATTTTATAAGGCCAGAATTACCCTGATACCAAAGCCAGACAAAACAATACAAGAAAACTACAGACCAGTATCCCTTATGAACATTGATGAAAGTATCAACAAAATACTAGCAAATAGAATTCAGCAGCATATTAAAAGAGTTATACACTATGAACAAGTGGGATTTATTCCTGGAATGCTAGGATAGTTCAACATACAAGAATCAACCAATTGTAACATACCACATTAACAGAAGGAAGCACAAAAAACACATGATCATCTCAAATGATGTAGAGAAAGCATTTGACAAAATTTTACATATTTTTATGATTAAAATAATACTCCACAAAGTAGGAATAAAATGAAAATACCTCAACATAATAAAAGGCACATTTAAAAGGCCCACTAGGATCGTTATACTTAATGGTAAAATACTGAAAGTTTCTCCTCTACAATCAGAAATAAAGGCAAGGATATGTGCTTTTCACCACTTCTATTCTACCGTAGCAATTAAACAAGAAAAAGAAATAAAAGGCATCCAAATTGAAAAGTAAGAAACAATATTATCTCGGTTCACAGATGGTATGATCTTATATGTAGAAAACCCTGAAGATTTTACCAGAAACACTGTTAGGACTAATATATAATTTAGTAAAGGAGCAGGATGCCAAGACAACATGCAAAAATCAGTTGCATTTCTGTATACTACAATGAACAATCCAAAAAAGAAATTAAGAAAACAATTCCATTTGCAGCAAAAAGAATAAAACACTTAGAAATAAACCAAGCCAAGGAAGTTACACTTATTCACTGAAACCTCTAAAACATTGCTGAAAGGAATTGTAGAAGATACAATAAATTGGAAACATCCCACGTTCTTGGAAGACTTACTATTAAGATGTCAGTACTATTCAAAGTGATCTACAGATTCAATGCAATCCTTATTAAAATCTCAATTATTATTTTTTTGGGCAGAAATGGAGAAAGCTATCTTAAAAATAATATAAAATCTCAAGGGACCCCAAATAGTCAAAACAATCTTTAAAAAGGTGAACAAACCTGGATTTCAAAATTTATTACAAAGTTACAATAATCAAGCTACAGCAGACAAGAGATGGAAACAACCCAAGTGTCCATCAGTAATCAAATGGATCAGCAAAATGTGGTATATGCTATAATAGAATATTGTTCATCTCTAAAAATGAATGAGTTCTTGACACATGCTACAATATAGATGAACCTTGAGAACATTATGAGTAAAATAAATCAGGCACAAAAAGATAAATACTGTATGATTCTACTTATATAAGGTACTTAGCATGGTTAAAATCAGAAAGATAGAAAGTAGAATGGTGGTTGCCAGAAGCTGGGAAGAGAAACGAATGGGGAGTTATGGTTTAATGATTATAGAGTTTCAGTATTACAAGATGAAGGGTTAAGAAGATGGATAATGGCGATGGTTGCACAACATCATGAATATATTTAATACCATTAAACTATACACTTAAAATGGCTTAGATGGTAAATTTTATGTGTATTTTAACACAATTTCAAAAATGAGAGAAAAAATTAAAGTTAGTAACAAAAATCTCTTTGAAAGTAAGTTGCAGACATGTATTTTCTGATAAAAACATTATCTTGTTCAACCATAATGCCATTATCACATCTAAAAAATCTAACACTGATACGAGGATATTATCTAGCATATAGTTTATATTCCAAAAAAATATAGAAACAGTAATTTTTACACAGAAAAAAATTAGTTAACATTTTGGCATTTCATTTCAATCTTTTTATATATTTATATTTTGACATAGTTGAATGAATACACATTATATATAACAATGTGTTACTAGCTTTTTAATTTTTTCAACTACCAATGTATTACAAATTCTATGATGGCATTATTTTAAAATGCTTTATGAAAATAAAAAGTGATGTGTCTTGAAGCAGAACTGCTGAGCTGCAAACAACCTGGGTGTGAGTCAGAGGATATTAGGATGAGCCTGTCCACCAGGGATATAGATGTGATTGCATGTGACTTGTGTCAACTTTGGAGATATCAAGAGCAAACATAAAGCAAGGCAAAGGAAATGTTTTTAAATGAGCCATTCAGCCTTGAAGGCAAGTTATAGGGCAGCAATTGAAATTCAAAGGGAAAGCATCAACATGTCAAGTTTACCATCTTTAAATTACACATCGCTTTTTCATTCATTCCTTCAAAATATCAGAAAAACTTTATTTTTAAAATTTTAATATTATGTCAAAATTACTGGCACTATCTGGTAATTTAGCAGTTATGCAAGCTCTAATCAGTCACATCTTTAGGCCCTTGAAATTCTAATAACTACTCAGTTGGAATAAATTTTAAAAAATTAATCTTTATATTTTCCATCCACAAAAAATAATTTATAACCCTGAATCCACAGGGTAGTAGAAAGATCCTGCTTTTCATAATATAGATCTACTTATTCCAATCTGGTCTAGTCAGTAGCATTTACATCTCATTTTCTAACTATGCTTAAGTACATTAAAGCTATCACGTGTAAGTAGAGAGTTATTTCATTCCCTGAGTTTAATTTAATATAAATTACACTGTTAAACATGTAACAGAACTATGAATAAAATAAAGTCAGTTAAATAGTGAATTGCCTTAATACCTAATACTAAGATACCTAATATCTTAATACTGAGTAAAAGTAAACTACAACCAAGTCAAGTGATTTCTGCATAGTGACAGTATGGTTTCAGAACTGTTAATAAAGTAAAATCAACCTAAATTTCAATGTCAAAGGTAAGTATTTCCAGCAAGATGTCAGCATAGGAGTTTCCAATGCTTATCCCCTTGCAGAAGCATCCATTTGAAGAACTATCTACATAAGAAAATAGATTGACAAGAGCTCAGGAATCCAGGTGAGAGATTACAGCACCTAGGTGAAGCACAGAAATGAAAAAAGATGCATTAAAGGAGGTAGAAAGGACAGTTTTACTTTGCCCATGCCACCTCTCTCCCAGACCAAGTTTCACAGCACAGAGAGATCCTTCTGCATGAGAGTAGAGTGTATGAACACCAAACTTTACTGAAAACCCCAGCACCAATTTCACTCCAGTGAACCCCAGTGCCAGGCTGGTCCCTGCAAATCTGGGCTCCTGGCCCACCCCATACTCTGAACAGGTTGTGCAGCTTCTGCTTTGAGAACCATCCTTGCAGATCCAGGCTCTAGGACTGTTCCAGCACTCACAACCCCAGGTTCCAGGCAGACCAGGCCTGCTTCAGCATGGCCATTATCAAAAAGACAAAAGATAATAAATATTGGCAAGGATTCAGAGAAAAAAGGAACTTGTATACATTGTTGATGGGAATGTTACTTGGTACAGTGATTATAAAAAACAGCATGGAGGTTCCTTAAAAAATTACAAGTAGAACTACCATATGAGCTAACAATCCCACTTCTGGATATATGTCCAAAAGAAATAAAACCAGTATGTCAAAGAGATGTCTGCACTCTCACGTTCATTGCAGCATTATTCACAATAGCCAAGATATGGAATCAACCTAGGTGTCCATTAACAGATGATAAATAAAAACAATATGATACATACACACACACAATGGACATTATTCAGCACTTAAAAAGGAGGAAATTGGCCAGGCACAGTGGCTCATGTCTGTAATCCCAGCACTGTGGGAGAACAAGGTGAGAGGATCACTTGAGGCTCTAAATTTGAGACTGGCCTGGGCATCATAGCAAGACCCTGTCTGTACAAAGAAATAAAAAATAAAAATTAGGCAGGCATGGTGGCCCCTACCTGTAGTCCTAGCTACTTGGGAAGCTGAGGTGGGAGGATTACTTGAGCCCAGGTGTTTGAGGTTATAGTGAGCTACAATTGTACCACTACACTCCAGCCTAGGCAACAGAGCAAGACCTTTGTCTCTTTTTTTTTAAAAAAAAGGAGGAATTTCTCTCATTTGTGCATTTTTGACAACATGCATAAACCTGGAGGACACTATATTAATTGAAATAAGCTAGGCACAGAAAGACAAATACTGCATGATCTCACATATATGTGGAATCGAAAAAAGCCATACTCATAGGACAGAATAAATGATGATTGCCAGGGGCTGGGTCCTGGGGAACTGGGAGGTGTTGGTCAAAGGATACAAGGTTTCAGTTAGGCAGGATTAATACATTCTGGAAACCTAATATACAGCATGGTGACTATAGTGAATAATCTTGTACTGTATACTTGAAATGTGCTAAAAGTATAGACCTTAAATATTTTCGCTGTTTAAAAAGGCAAATATGTGAGGTGATGGATATGTTAATTAGCTTGATTGTGGTAATCATTTCACAATGCAGATGTATAGATATCTGCATTTCACATCTGCATTGTGTATCAAAAATATATATAATTTTTGTCAGTTTGGCCTCAATAAAGCTGAAAGATAAAAATTATTTTTAAAAATCTATTTCTTGTTTTATAGAGCTTCTTATTCAGCCCCAGTCCACATTTCTTTAAGTTTTATGTTTATGTTTCCCTTAAAATTTGTATTTAGGTTGGGCACAGTGGCTCAAACCTGTAATTCCAGCACTTTGGGAGGCCAAGACAGACAGATCACCTCAACTCAGGAGTTCAAGACCAGTCTGGCCAACATGGTGAAATCCCGTCTCTACTAAAAGTAAAAAAATTAGCTGGGTATGGTGGCGGGTGCCTGTAATCCCAGCTACTCGGGAGGCTGAGGCAGGAGAATTGCTTGAACCCGGGAAGCAGATGTTGCAGTGAGCTGAGATTGCACCATTGCACTCCAGCCTGGGCGACAAGAGCAAAACTCCTCGAAAAAAAAATTGTATTTAATCTGATTCAACAAATTAATATGTAGAATTATGAGATTAGTTCTTTTGGAAAGAAGGCTAATATTTCCTGACTCTTTCCCAAATATTTTATTCTCTAAATCTAAAAGAAAATTATCTTGTTGAATTGGTAATTCAAGTGTGCTGACTATGTAAGAGAATAATGATTAGAAAGTGGGATGCCAGAAATGGAGCATATATAATTATTCCAGATTTTTTGAATTTTCCAATAATTTTTAAAGGCTATCTTTTAAAAAAATGCAAAAACTGAATAACAAAGAGAGCACACAAGCATAGACTAGTGGCTTTCTCCTCAAACCCAAACCTAAAGACATCACAAAAGCTAGAAAAATTCTGAGATATCCATCAAACTAACATAAATACTATGGGAAACCATTACAGCTGAACAACTCTATTAGTCAGGGTTCTTCAGAGAAATAGAACCAATAGGAAATATAGATGATATAGATATATAAAGAGATTTATTATTAGGAAATGGCTCAGGAGAGATAATGGTACAGATTCAGTTTGAATTCAAAGGCCTAAGAACTAGGAGGGCCAATGGTGTAAGTTCCAGTTCAAGTCCACTCCCGAAGGCAGAAGACCATTGTCCCCTCTTGAAGACAGTCAGGCAGAGAAAGGGAATTCTTTACTCAGTCTTTATGTTCTATGTAGGCCTTCAATTAACTGGATGAGGTCCAATCACATTGGAGAGGTCAATCTATTTTCCTCAGTTGTCTCCCAGTTCAAATGGCAATCTCATTCAGAAACACACGTTTAAAATAGTGAGTACCACAAAGTCCAGTCAAGTTGTCATAAAATTAACTATCACAGCACTGTTTTGGGGAATCAGCATTAAGATAAGTTTTTAGTCATGCCCTTTCAACTTACCCTGGCAGTGGCAGCAACATGTGTTTGGTGTCAAATGGCAGGAAAATATTAGGATCTGGAGAGCAACTGAGAAGTCCGGGAAGGTTAGCCAGCCCCTGAATATATCATCTACCTCAGCTCCCTTATACATCGACTTTTCAAAAACAACTGTTAAAAATGTTTGTACCTACTTGACTTAAAAATATGAACAAAGGGACTTGAATAGATGTTTCTCAAAAGAAGATATACAAATAGCCAAAAAGAATATAAAAAAAATGCTCAACATCCCTATTCATCAGGAAAATGCAAATTAAAACCCAAATGAGAGATCAGCTCTACCTGTTAGAATGGCTATTATCAAAAAGATGAAAGATAAGTGTTTTGGGGGATCTGGAGAAAAGGGAACTGTAGGTAAGAATGTAAATTTGTACAGCCATTATGAAAAACAGTATGAAGATTCCTCAGAAAATTAAAAATATAACTACCATATGATCCAGCAATCACACTACTGGGTATATATCCAAAAGAAATGAAATGAACATGTAGAATAGATATCTCCACTTCCATGTTTATTGCAGCATTATTCGCAAAAGCCAAGATATGGAATCAACCTAACTATTCGTCAAGAGATGAATAAAGAATATGTGGCATATATATATATATATATATATAATATATATTCAGCCTTAGAAAAGAAGAGAATTCTGTCATTTGCAACAAATGGATGAACTTGGAGGATATTCTGTTAAGTGAAATAATTCAGGCACAGAAAGACAAATACTGCATGATTTCACTTATACATGGAATCTGAAAAAGTTTAATTCATAGAAGCAGAGAGTAGACTGGAAGGAAGGGAGTTGGGGGAGATACTAGTAAAAGAATACAAAATTTTAGTTAGGAGAAATAAGTTCACGAGATCTAGTGTATAACATGATAACTATAGTTAATAACAATGTATTTCATATTTGAAAATTGCGAGTAGATTTCAAGTGTTCTAACCACAAAAAGATAGGTGTGTGAGGCAATGCATATGTTAAATAGCTTTTTTAGTGGTTCCACAATATATACATATTTCAAATATCATTTTGTACACTATAAATATATATAACTTTTGTCAATTAAAATTAATTAAAACTGGCTGAAAAATTTATATCTAGTCAAACCTTTTAAAATAGTTTTATTGACATATAATATTTGTACATATTAATATCTTGTTACATGCATACAATATGTAATGATCAAATCCATGTATTTGTGGTATCATCTTGAGTATTTATCATTTCTGTGTGTTAGGAACACATTTCAGGTCCTCTCTTCTAGCTACTTTGAAATATATTACACATTGTTGCTAACTGTAGTCACTCTACTCTGGTATTGATAATTGGGGTTTATTTCTAACTATATATTTATACCCACTAAATTAACTTCCCTTTATCCCCACATCCTAGCTCACAGCCTCTGATATCTATTATTTTATTCTCCATCTCCATGAGATCAAATTTTGGCTCTCATATGTGAGTGAGGACATGCAGTATCTGTCTTTCCAAGCCTGGCTTATTTCATTCAGCATAATGACCTCCTAGCACCATCCATGTTACTGCAATTGACAGGATTTCATTTTTTTGTAGCCAATTTTAGTATTTATTTATTATTAATTTTAGTATTCCAACTATGTCTGTATACCACATTTTCTTTATCCATTTATGGACAATTAGGTTGATTCCATATCTTTGCCATTGTGAACAGTGCTGTGAAAAACATTCCAGTGCAGGTATCCCTTTGATATACAAATTTCTTTTCCTTTGGATAAATACCCAATAGTGGAATTGCTGGATCATGTTGTAGCTTTATTTTCAGTTTTATGAGTAACTTCCACACTGTTTTTCAAAATGACTATACTAATTTACATTCCCACCAACAGTGTATAAGAGTTAACTTTTCTCCACAATCTCACTGTTATTTTCTGTCTTTTTAATAATAATCATTCTAACTGTATTAAGATGACATGTCATTGTGGTTTTGATTTGCATTTCCCTGATGATTAGTTATGTTGAGCATTTTTTCATACACTTGTTGGCCCTTTGTATATCTTCTTTTGAGAAATGTCTATTTGTGTGTGTCCTTAGCTCACTTTTTAATGAGATTAGTTTTTCCTATTGAGTCCCTTGTCAAATGAATAGTTTGCACACATTTTCTCTCATTTGATCGGTTTTCTCTTCACTCTGTTTATCGTTTCCTTTACCATGCAGATACTTTTTAGCTTAATATAGTCTCATTTGTCTATTTTCATTTTGGTTGCTTGTGCTTTTGAGGCCATAGCTAAAAATCTTTGTCTAGACTAATCTTCTGAAGTTTTTCCCATTTTCTTTCAGTAGTTTTACAGTTTTGGGTGTTACTTTAAGTTTTTAATCCATCTTGAGTTGGTTTTTGTAAATGGTGACAAGTAGGGGCTCAGTTTCATTCTTTTGCATTTGGATATACAATTTTCCCAGCATCATTTATTGAAGAGGGTGTCCCTTCCCCAGTGTATGTTCTTAACATCTTGTCAAAAATCGGTTGGCTGTAAATATGTGGATTTATTTCTAGGTACTGTTTCATTGGTCTGTATGTTTGCTTTTATACAAATACCATGTTGTTTTTATTACGATAGCCTTGTAACACATTTTCAATATATTCATGAAGGTAATTGTAAATGAAGGAATGAAACTCTCTCTATTTGTAAGCAACATGATTGCTTACACAGAAAATCCCAAAGATTCTACAAAGCAGCTACTAGACCTCCTGAGTTCAGCATTATCACAGTTGATACATAAAAATCAACTGTATTTCTAGGCTGGGTGTTGTGGCTCACACCTGTAATCTCAGCACTTTGGGAGGCCTCAGCCTCCCAGACAGTAGCCTCGTGATCACTAGAGGTCACCAGTTTGAGACCAGCCTGACCAACGTGGAGAAACCCCATCTCTACAAAAAATACAAAATTAGCCAGGCATGGTGGCACATGGCTGTAATCCCAGCTACTCAGGAGGCTGAGGCAGAAGAATCACTTGAACCCAGGAGGGAGAGGTTGCCGTGAGCCAAGATCGCACCACTGCACACCAGCCTGGGCAACAAGAGCAAAACTCCATCTCAAAAAAAAAAAAAAAAAAAAAGAAAGAAATCAACTGTATTTCTATATACTGGTTATGAATAATTGGCATTTAAAATAAAAATATTGCATGTTTCTATTTATATGACACATTCTGGAAAAGACAAAGCTAAAGGAATAGAAAACAAATCTTTGGTTTCCAGGCTTTGGAAGTATGGGAAGGGATTGACTACAAAGGTCAATGCTAGGGAATTTGGGGTATGATACATGGTGCTATGATGGTAGATACATGACTCTATTTGTCGAAATTCATAGAACTGCACATCACAAAGTATCAGCAAAAAGAATCAAACTCTGTAAAATATTTGAAGGGATTTATTCTGAGCTAAATATGTGATCAATGGCCGGTAACACAGCCCTCAGGAGGTGCCCAAGGTGGTCAGGCCACAACTTGGTTTTATACATTTTAGGGAGACATAAGGCATCAGTCAATAAATGTAAGATGTACATTGCTTTGGTTCAGAAAGGTGAGACAACTGGAAGCAGAGGCTGGGGTTGCTTCCAGGTCATATAGGCAGATTCAAAGATTTTCTGATTGGCAATTGGATAAAAGAGTTATTACTAGTAGAATGTCTGGGTTATGATAAGAGGTTGTGGAGATGAATGTTTTGTCATGCAGACAAAGCCACCAGGTAGCAGGCTTCAGGAAGAATAGATTCTATTTGTCAGACTTAAAGAGTCTGTTCTATCAGTAATTCCAAAAAGGAGGAAGGTATAAAAAGTTACGTCTGGCTCTCACTTCCCATCACGGCCTAAATTAGTTTTTTTCAGGTTAATTTTGGAATGTCCTTGCTGATAAGAAGGATCCTTTCGGATGAGTAGGTGGCTTAGAATTTTATTTTTGGTTAACAGAAAGAATTTTACGTTATACAAAATTTTTTAAAGCCAAGCAGTAATTAAGATGAACCCAAGATGGAATGTAGATGGCTACAAATGAATCTAACTTTGTTATAAATGAATGATGCAATCAAATGTAAAGTGGTATAGAAGATAGGAGCTAACTTAAGTAACTTTGGAAAATACTGCTGTAACTGGATAAACAATACACACAAACACTATACCTTATGTCATAGGCTGAAAATGGCCCCTCAAAAGATTTCCATGACCTAATCTCTGGAATCTGTGTTACCTGTATGGGAAAAAAAAAATGGGTCTTTATGGATGTAATTAAGTCAAATATATTGAAATGGGGGAGATTATCTGAATTATCCATCCAGAAGTACCCTAAATGTAACCAAATGTATGTTTATAAAAGGGAATCAGTGGGAGAGATTTCCACACACTGAGGGAAGGCCATGTGAAGGAAGGTCAAAGAGAAATTTAAAGATGCTGGCTATGGTGGTTAATTTTATGTCAATTTGGATAGGCTATGATACCCAGTTGTTTGGTGAAACACCATTTTAGATGTTGACACAAAATATTTTTTATATATGATGAAGTCAATAGACTTTGGGTAAAGCAGAACTCTCCATAATTCAATTAGTTGAAAGCCTTAGTAGCAAAGACTAAAGTTTTCTAAAGAGTAAATTTGAATTTGAGACTGCAACACAGAAACCCTACTTAAGTTCCCAGCCTCCCTAGTCTGCTTTGTGAATATTGGACTCAACTCAAACATCAACTCTTACCTGAATTTCTAGCCTGCCAGCTCGCCCTACAGATTTCAGACTTGCCAGCTCTACAATCTTAACAACCAATTCCTTAAATTAAATCTAGATGAGTGGGTGGATATAGATAGATAGATAGATACTATAGATAGCTGCTATTGATTCTATTTCTCTGTAGAATCCTGACTGGCCTTGAAAATCGGCTATAAGCCAAGAAATGTAGCTACAAGTCAAGAAATGCCAGCAGCCACCAAAAGCTTAAAGAAGAAAGGAATGAATTCTTTCCTAGAGCATTGAAAGTATGGTCCTGCTGACACCTTGATTTTTGACCTGTAACACCAACTTTGGAGGTCTGGCCTCTGGAACCATGAGAGAATAATTTTCTGTTGTTTCAATCCAAAAAGTCCATGGTAATTTGCTATAGCAGTCACAGAAAACTAGCACGCCCTAGTTGATAAATTTGTTTATCATAGCATTTGGGTTACCAATTTAGAAAGAACTTTACATGGATACAAGGACTGAAAAAGAAAGCAAATAGATTGTCATTAATAACAGCCAGGTTTCTCACTGTCAGAGAAAGCAGTTACAAATAAACAAAAGGGGAATACTAGATGAACCTCCTGTTGCTGATGTTATCAGTCTAAACTCACGTTTTGTTTTCAGTAGATAGATACACAGACAAAAGTGTATATAGATATAGTATACAGAAATATATTTCCTAGCTTGTCTACTGACAGATCCTAGGTCTGTCCACTAAGAAGCAGTTATACTCCAGGAGCCACTGTGTGCTTATACATATACCTCTTATGACAATAAATCAAGAGTCTTAACTGATTTTGGAGCATTACTCTTATATTTTTGGAATATCTTTCTAATCATAGAGAAAAAATTCATCTAACCATATTAAAATAGATTTTTGGACCTAAACAAAATTAGATATGCAGTTTCTATTTTTCTTCTAAATTTAACAGAGAGCTCTGGGACTAGAACCCTTATTTCTGACATCTCATTGAATAGAAGTGGGGGACAAATTCCTATTTTAAAGGTGATAGATGATTTGATTTATCTCTAGGGGAACAATTCTCTTTTAAAAGTTATCTTTATGACTTTTGTAAGGCTATTTGATTACACAGTTATTTTTGTGATTTGTATTAGAAACACTGTATATGCCTTCACTAGTGGGATGGACTATGACTTTCAAAAACAAACAACTCTGGTTCCTTTCTCCTTTTACCTTATACTCAGGTGATGTTCAATCAAATGTACTTCTTTTAAACAAGATATATTTTTCCAGTTTTGGGCATCAGCAGTATGAAACCACAAGACAATCAGTTACCTGGAGTTACTTGAAACATATCATTACACATTTGGACCACTGCAATTGACTCCTCATTGGTTTATCCAACTATAATTTCTTCTAATTCTGATTGTATTGTCAGTTTGATTTGCCTTAGTTATTTCTTTTCTCTTGAAACTCTAACATTAAAATATAAGTTCCATATTGGTCTCGGAAACCAAGTCAAAACACTTCAAGGTCCTCTAAAAATCAGTCCTAACATATCTATTAAACTCAATTTCCTGATATTATTCTTCATTCCAGTTAGGTATATTACTTAATTTCCTCTACACATATTAATAGTAAATATGTGACTGCATTTTTCTTTTGATCATGTTAGTTCCCTTATCTAGAAAGCTCTGTCTCCTTTACCAATTCAGTTAAATTCTATTAACTCGATAATTGTTTAATGCAACCCTACTAAAGACTAGCAACTAGTTAGGTAATTAAAAAATGAAAGGCTAAAAAAAAGCATCAATCTTACACTTGAAAATTTTATAATCTATATACCTGTAAAGTCCTAATTCAGTTCTACCTCTTCAGTGATTCCTTCCCAGGTTTTCTAGTCCATGATGACCTTTTTGCCCTCATTCTTAAAGCACTTGGTCTCTTTATAACAAAATCACATTATAATAACTATATTATATAACTATATATAAGTATATATTATATATATTATATAATAACTATATAGTTATTATAATGTGATTTTGTTATTTCCCAAGTTTTGTCTACTCAACCAAGTTATAAGCTCCTTGAATATAAGACCATGTCTGTGTTCTAGCCTTTTATATGCTGTCAAGATGCCATGTGCACTGTAGATACTTATAAATACTTATTTCATATCATTAATTGATATATGATAAATCTAACCATACTGGTGTGCTAGACATTATTTAAAATAAAATCATGGAATCACTGAGTTATTCAAGGCTAAAACTAGTTTTGAATTTCTCAGCAAATAAACCAATTGTAACATTTTTCTCCTTTCTTATATATAACCAATGTCTTTATTATACCAAACTACTAATTATTTCAATCATAGCATCAATAAGATAAATACCTGTTAAAAAAAGATAAAAACTCCAGATTTTTAACTGAAATTTTCATCTTTCAACCAGTTATTGAAGGTTTGGTGGGTTTTTTCTTTTTTTTACACTGTCTAAAGTTTTCTTAGTCTATCGTTAGTTAGATTGACCTTCTTTTTAAACGTCTTTGAGACAGCTCAATGTAATACAACTGTGATACTTTGCAGATACTCTGAAGAGGCAGTATAGACCCTTACCCAAAATTTGATTTGCATATTGGAACTGATGATGCCACACATCCCAATAGGGAATAAAAAGATTTTTCTAATCATATATTAAGGCCTTCTGGGGAGAGCTGGGCGGGCCTCCTAAGCTGAACTGAAAAATGGCCTGAGAACTAGAGAAAGAAGACTGGCTTTGGGTTTTTATGGTAGTTAGCGGGTGGGGCTGCTGAGGGCTCCCACATGTGGTTTGAACTTCCTAGTGGCACCAAAGGAGGGAGCAACCATACTTTCTGATCAGCTTGGCCAGATACCTGGCAGAAAGGGGAAAGAAGGGGTTAGGTTTAAAAATCCATCAACAGTCACATCAAAATATGAAGTCAAACTCTTTATTACTTGATAACTAGATATAGCTAATTTACAAAGCACAAAATACAATGATATTGAGCAAAATGTTTATAGAATTTCATCAAATGTTAAATATCTTCACTTAAACTATATAACTAATTGACAAATACTGAACATTAAAAATAAAAATGAAATTGTTTTTTATTGAAGGAGACAAAATTTTAAACGTTCTTCAAAAAATGTTTAAGCAAAAAAAATATATTAACAGGATCACCACTAATACAACAATCCAATTTTCAGAAATTACTCTGGCCCTTCACATTTCATTTTGATCCATTGAAGGCATTAGCATAACTCATAATGTTAGCATTTTACCATGAGTCACATTAGAAGAAAATAACACAGATTTTATGTTATTAACATAAATTATTTGAAATTATTATTACAGTACCACTCTGGATACTACACAGTGAAGCAGAAGTGAAACTCAATAAATTTAAAAGAAAGTTTTAGTAGCTAAAGTACACTTCAGCACTAATTCTGCAGTTGCTACTGCAGTTCTTGTTCTTATCAAGTACCTAAAATACTACCAGAAAAGGAGAAGCAGGCTTAATATTTAAAATAAAGATTAATGAAAAAAGCATCAAATTCTACTAATAAAAGTTCTACCTGAAGACAGCTCACAAAGCAAAACCAAAAAATAATGATTAGTTAATAGCACACACAAAAACCAAAATATTCAATACTTCAATATTTCAATAAATATAATCAAACAATGTAACCATTACTGCTTTAATCAACAAAAGAAAATAGTCTTCATGTTTTAAGGAATAATGTAAATGTATGCTCTCATGACTACAGAACAGTAAAATAATTCAAGGAACTAATAACTAGCTCAAAAAAAAGCAAACTGTGTTGTATTTTGTGAGGAAGATGAAAAACCTTTTAAAGAAGAAGAAGGTACTGAATTTTGACTCTGTCCAAATGAAAATGGAAAACTAAAATCATCTTTTCCAGCTCCAAATGTATGAGATGAAGTGTCTGATGGAAAAGAAAATGTAAAGCCATCTCCTCCTTCTGGCTTCTCAAATAAGTTTCCTAAGGAAGATAAACATTACAATATCATGTTCTTATATAAAATTTTTATAACTTACTGAATTATAGCATACTGCATACAATAAATATGGGGTAACACTGAATCATTCGGTCTATTTAGCAGGTATTTAACTGTATTCCTCTTAAGTGCAAGGTATTGTCCTTGGTACTATGAAGGTCAAAACAGACTCAAACTTAAACCCTACTTTCAAATAATTTGAACTCTAGTATATAAAGAACTCTAGTATATAAAAAAGTAAAAAGTGGAATAAAACACTCAAATGAAGAGAATAATACAGAGGCACAGAAACAGACATGCATAGGATGTATTAGAGTAAGAGAAATTTATTCAGCTTAGCAGGAGCAGTGAGAAATAATAAAGATGCATTGAATGGAAATAATTAATGAAGATGAGGTTGGAAAGACTGCTGAATGTCCCACTATGGAACCTGGACTTTATTTAGTAGATAACAAGAATCCATTGAAGATTTTCAAGCAGAGATATGACGTGATTTGAACTGCTTCGTATTACAAAGGAGAGAATAGGTATAAAGGCTGGAACAGGAGAGTCAGAAGTGGGACTAACCAAAATAATAAAAGTCTACTGTCCAGTGAAGAGACACTGAAAGGCTGACCTTATCTACAATCATAGCAATGGTAATGGAGGAAAAAATGCTGAATCTGAGAGATACTGTATAAGTTAAACTTATTCAACTATTATTTATTGAGTCACTACAATATACTGTTCATGGCATTGTTCAAGGAAACTGACAGAACATTAAAAAGAGTTCTATAGTTTTAAAAGGAATTTTTTAAATAAGCTTTAAATGTAGCTCTGGTTGATAAAGCCAGAATTATCATTAAGAAAAAATAGTATTTCATTTATTATATTAATAATAAAATTATAAATAAATATATTTTCAACATTCTAATTCTACTTTAAAATCAATTATCATTAAATAACTTTTAATCTACAGTAATCAAATATGTACTTGAAACAAGTCTTTTACAATATGTTTTTATATAGAATTAATCAAATAGCATATTAAGCAAAATAATTTACTTTGCATCACTTTGAATATTTCATATATTTTTAAACTTTCAGATATTTTAAAAACTTCATTTTTATTTTTAAACATCTCAATTATTTCACCCTAAAAAGAACTGAGCCAACTAGCAGTAAGATGGATGGATGGACAAACGGATGGATGGACAGACTCACTACTAGATACTTGTGTTCTTCCCCCTCTCCCTTTCTCACTTTATTTTTTTGACTATGTGTATTTCTCAGTACACATCCATAAGACTTAATGAAAAATAGGTATAATGTAAACACAGATCCAAAAAGAACTAAAATCTGAAATTTCTCTTTGAATAAATGAATTTGATTTGTTTTTAATTTCACAAGAAGTTCATATGAGGTCTTAACAAAACTTATATGATCACTGTAAATAAAAGAATACATTACTGTGCAAGGCAGCATTATATGTGCTATGGGAATTCAAACATACATTTAAAAATCCCTGCCCTCAAAAAACCTGTGATCTAGAGGAGATTTTATATATAATTATAAATAATGATAGTGGGTAGAATGCTAAAAAGTATAAAAAAGAAGAGATACTCAGAAAAGTGAGGGAGAGATTTTTTTTGAAAAAGAAGGTTGAGGGGGATAAATAAAAGGTTTTATGGCAGGTTATTCTATCTTGAAAGATAGAAAGAGACAGAAGTTGGGGATTGCAAGAGGAAAAAAGCAGGTAAGAAAGTGTGGGCATACTTGAGACACACTGAGTTCCTGAGTCTGACCAAAGCACAGGTTATTCCTATAAGATAAAAGACTTAAAAGGTATGTCAGGGAATGAATAGAGATTGGTTAATGAGTACTAAAGTACAGTTAGATGGGATAAATTCTAGTATGGAATTTAAGAATAAGTTCTAGAGCAGTAGTATAGTTTACAAGGATTTATAGTATATTTTGACATAGCTAGAAGAGAAGATTAGGAGTGTTCCCCACACAAAAAAAGTGATAAATGGCTGACGTGATAGATATTCTAATTGCCCCTGATTTGACCATTACACATTGTATGCAGGTATCAAAATATCACATGGACCCCATAAATATGTGCAACTATCTACCAATAAAAAACAAAACAGGTAGTTGGAACTAAATTAGAAAAGTAGAAGCATAATTTGATAGTCAGTGGGGCACTCACTGAAGGTATCTGATTAGGGCCAGTGACATGGCCAACATTATGGGCACTGAAGATTAATTGAGCTGTGATCTACAGGTAAACTAAAAAACAGAAAACATCAATCAGGATGTTATTGTAACAGCCCAAGTGAACAGTAAGATTCTGAAATATAATGGTTTCAATGAAAATAGAAAATAAAAATAAGTATTTAAGAGAGAGAACTGATAAAACTTGATGACTAGTTGAATGTAGTCTTAGTCACAGAGAAAAGTTAAAATTGTTACTATGTTCCAAACCTTAAGAGCCAGAATAATGGAGATGCCATTTATGGACGTGAGGAGAGTAAGTTTTGAGTTCAGCTACACTGAGTTTTTAATGTCAAAAGAGATTTAAACTATACAATCAGAAATAAAGTCCTAGAATTTAGAATTCAGTGCAGCAAGATATAAATTTGGTCATTATCTGTATGTATTATATTTGGAAACACTGAAGTGAATGAGTGTCAAATGAATGAGGGTGTCAAAAAAGAGGATGTGGGCTGGGTGCAGTGGCTCAGGTGCAGTTTACAGATGCAGTGCCTGTAATCCCAGCACTTTGGGAGGCCGAGGCGGGTGGATTGCCTGAGGTCAGGAGTTTGAGACCAGCCTGGCCAATATAGTAAACCCTGTCTCTACTAAAATACAAAAATTTGGCTTGGTGTGGTGGCATGAGCCTGTAATCCCAGCTACTCAGGAGGCTGAAGCAGGAGAAGCACTTGAACCCCAGAGGCAGAGTTGCAGTGAGCCAAGATCACGCCGTTGCACTCCAGCCTGGCAAACAAGAGCAAAACTCTGTCTCAAAAAAAAAAAAAAAAAAAAGAGGATGTAAATAAATTTAAATTTTTAGATGATAGACATTTTAAAAATGTCTCTAATTGGTAGATTCCTTCTTATCTCATAGCATTAAATACCATTAATAAAAATTCCCAAAATCTGTGTCTCCATGTCATTGAATTCCAAATTCATATGTACAATTTCCTACTTTACTTTCACTTAGGTATCTAATAAATAGGCTTTTCAATTAAAACACTTCCTAAATGAAACTCCTGGCTCCTCAATCTCAAATTACTCTTACAGCCTTCCATATTTCAATAAATGGCAACTCCATTCTAAGTTATTCATGTCAAAACCATGGCACAATCCTTGTTTCTCTTGCTCTCAATCCTTATTTCCAGTCCATAAGCAAATTCTTCCAGCTCTATTTTCAGAAAACTTTGTAACCAGAATCTGACACCTTCTCATCACTTCTACTGCCATCAGTTCTCATTTTGTATCATTTTATAGCTTCCTGATCATTCCCTGCTTTTGTCCTTGTTTCCATACAGGCTGTTCACATAGCAGCCAGAATAATTCTTTTAAAACCTGTCAGGTCATTTCAGTCTTTTACTTAAAACCTTCCAGTGGCTTCCCATCTCACTCAGAAAAAGCCCCCAAGTTCTTAATGATCTATAGGTCCCACATGGTTTGCTTTCCATCCACATCTTGGATTTAATCTCCCACCAGTCTCTCCTTCCTTATTCCATTCAAATCATACCAATTTAACTACTTTTCAATGAACATACTATGTTCCCATTTCAAGACTTTTTTGCCCTTTGCTTGGAACACTTTTCCCAGTAGCTTGTATCTGCACCTCCTTCTGCTCAATGTTGACTTTTGGTGATGCCTTTCCTGACTCCCTTGCAATACAGCAATCACCTTCCTGATCCAAGTATTCCCTATTTCCCTTACTCTACATTACTTTGCTACATAGCGCTTACCACCAACAATAAGTAAAGAATTAACATCAAGCCTGGGCAGATTTGGGCCTACCTGGAAAAATGACCTTGGAGCCTACTTCCCACAGCACTGTTTTCTTAGAAAACACAGAATTAAGGTAAAATGTAGAATGTTGTATCTATCTAGTCTGCTATGTGAGGCTGCACCTGAATTAGAGGAGCTATGAGTTAGCATAAAGGCCTTGGGCTTCATGACTAGAATAATATAAAATATTGGTGTGAAATTGAACTTACAGCTCTCATGTGTCAAGGTGAACTACATGCAACATGCCTTTTGCCCATAGCAGCCTGACATGTTCCTTGGGTTGTGATGGCAAAAGAAAGGGCATTACTTGGTTAGTTGGTGATCCTCTCAACGAAACCAAGGATGCTGTATCTACCATTATCTCTTTTCCTGTATCTTTCTATAGCATAAAGATAATATTAGATTAAACATCATAATATGTGAGTCTGACTATTCCAGGTCATAACAACTGATGTTTAGTGTGCTATCTGATACATTACACATTGATTTACTTGTCTATTTTCAGTTTCTCCCACTAGAACGTAAGCCATATGAGAATTTTTCATTCTTGTCCACTGTTCTACCACCAGAGCCCAAAAGCATACCTGATATAAAATATAATAGATACACACATTTATATTCATATGTTGAATGAATTAGTCAATGAGAGGAAACATGAAGAAAGAATATTCAACAAAAATTATCAAAGAGAGAGAGAGGAAATCCAAAAATTACAGAAAAAAGATGGAAAATAACCAACCATATCAATTGCTGCAAAGAGTCTTAAGATGATAATAAACACAAGATGCCCATAATGTTTGATAATTGAGAGGTCAGAAACCTTGGAGAAAGCAAGTTTTAGCAGAGTACTGAGAAAATCTAATTGCTTTAAAAAAGAAAGAAAAGAAAATCAGTGAGTAGTACAGAAGTAACAGTAATTTCTAATGAATAAATTGAGCACCTAAGAAAATCAGTTAGAGAAACTAATACTGTAGTAACAAGTTAACATGTTTTTAAATGTAGCAAACTTCAAACAACTTACCAATTTCTTGCTGTGATGACAGAGGATTTAGATTTCTTGCAGAATAATGTTCATTAAGCTAGAAGATAATTTCCATTAAATATTACTTGTGAAATCAGTAGGACAGTATACATATTTGAATTTAAAGCCTAGTTATTCTAATACATAGACTTAAAGTAGACATATGGTAACTTTATATAGCACATTCTTACACTTAAAAAAAATCTGTCTTCAAAACCTGTTATTTACTTATATTAAAATAAGGTCTATTGATTTTATTCAGGCAAAATACACTGTAGTAAGGATAGCTCCCACTTTAGAATATTAATATGATCTTTTGCTTTATTCTGAAGGCCCTTAACAAATCAGATTTTTGACATTGCTTTTTTGCCTATAAAAATAACAGGAAGTGGATAGCTTCATGTCAGTTCAGATCAAGTTCTACTGCCAAAAGTCCAGTTTCTCAGTAAAACAGGCTTTTTTAAAAAATGAGATCATGACAGCATAGTTTTCTGTCCACTTTTTTTCCCCTTCACATTGCATGGTGAGCATTTGTCCATGTTATTCTTCTAAAACATGACTCCGTGACTCTATAATATTCCTCCAAATAGACACACAGACAGTTTTAACTATCCTTTTATAATGGACATTTAAGTTGTTCCAACTTTGTTTTTTATATAAAAGTCATACCCAAAGAAACACTGTTATGCACAGATTTATGTTTCTTTGACAATTCAACAGCTATAAGGAAAGCTGTTTTCTCACAGATTTTATAAGCCACTTGAATTTCTTTTTCAGTGAATTGTCTATTTGCCAAATAAACTTTGCTCATTTATCTATTGAGAGAGTAATTATTTCCTTATTGGTACATATAAGCACTTTATACTATAGAGATGTTAATTAATTATTTGCAATTTTATTGCAAATATTTTATAACTTCGTCATTTTGCCTTTAAAATTTTTTAACATATGGAAGTTAAGATTTCATATGTAATCAAACCCAATTATTTTCTTTTGCTTCTCTTCCACTGTTTTCATGCTTAGAGAATCCTTCCTCCTAAGGTCTGGTATTCACCGATATTTCCTCTGAAATATGTTGTGGTTAACATTTTCTCACGTAATTTAATGCATTTGTAACTTCTATTGACGTACAGTGTAAGATGAGTGCCAGATTTACCCCTATTCATGTGTAGTCTATCATTATCACATTATAAAATCTTTGGTTTCAAGACTTTCTAGCCCATACCATTGATCAATCAATCCTTAAAACCATTATCATATCTTTTATTACTCTATCCTAATAGGATGTTTGAATACTTAGAAAGTAAGTTTCCTCTGTTTCATAACATTTAGAATTTATAATTATATCCTCTCTTTCATTCCTAATATAGGGATTTTATCAATTTTGTCAATTATTTTCAAAGAACCAACTTTGACTTTGTTAATTTTCTCTATTGTTTGTTTTTCCATTTCACTGATTTCTCTTATTATCTTATTTCTTCATTCTACTTGCTTCAGGTTTGCTTAGTTCTTCTTTTTCTAGATTCTCAAAATGAAACCTTAAGTCACTGATTTTAGGCCTTTCTTCTTTTTTGTTAATTATGTAATTATTAGTTAAATTATTTAAAGCTATCGTTTTGCTCTGGCTTTGGTGACATCCCACAATTTTTGATAGGCTGGATTTTATAATGTGATAATGCAGTTTAAAATCTTTCCTAAAAGAGAACCCACTGCCTTAAAGGGAAGGACACAGTCCTGGCAGAATTCATCACCCACTGACTAAAGAGCTCTTGGGCCCTGAATAATCAGCAGTAACACCTAGGTAGTATGCTGTGGGCCTTGGGCTCCGAGAGGTGCTGGCTTCAGTTGTGACCCAGCACATTACAAGCTGTGGTGGCTATGGTAAAAGACCCTATATGTTTAAGAAAAGCAGAGGAAAAAAGTAAAGGGCACTTTATCTTGCAAGGAGGATCTTGGGGTCCCTGAGTCCCTAGGCTCTTGGGCAGCATTTCTGGACCTGCCCTGGGCCAGAAAGGAGCCCACTGCCCTGAAGAGTGAGTCCCATGCCTGGCATCATTCACTGAAGAGTCCTTGGGCTTCAAGTGGACATCAGCAGTGGCCTTGCAGACCCCCACCATGAGCTGATGGTGGCAAGGTCCACAGGGAAAGGCTGCTCCGCCTGTGGAAAGGGAAGGAGAAAGCAGGAAGGACTTCGTATTGTGGTTTGAGTGCCAGTTTAGCCAGAGTAGAACAGAACATTGAGCAAATTACTAAGGTTTTTGACTCTAATCCCAAACTCCCAGAGAGCATCTCTGGACCTGCCCAGGGCCAGGAGAACTAGCTACCTTGAAGGGAAGAACACAAACCTGGCTGGCTTCACCACCTGCTGATCACAGAGCCCTAGGGTCTTCAATGAACATAGGTGGTAGCCAGGTAGTGGTTACAGAAGGCCTTAGGCAAGACTCAATGCTGTGCTGGCTGCAAGTATGACCCAGTGCAGTCCTAGTCGAGATGGCCACAGGGATGCTTGCATCACACCTCTCCCTGCTCCAGGCAGCCCAGCACAAAGAGAGAGACTCCATTTGTTTGGGAGAAAGCAAGGGAAAATAACAAGAGATCTCTGCCTGGTAATCCAGAGAATTCTTCCAGATCTTATCTAAGACCACCAAGGCTACACCTCTCTGAGTCTACAAAAACCATAGGGTTATTGGGCTTGGAGCCCAAGTCCCTTTAAATACTTGGAAAGCCCCCTCAAGAAAGACAGGCACAAATAAGCCTAGACTACAAAGACTGCTACAATAAATACCTAATTCTTCAATGCCTGGACACCAACAAACAACTACAAGCGTCAAGATCATCCAAGAAAACATGAACTCGCCAAATGAACTAGAAAAATCACCAGGCACCAATCCTGGAGAAACAGATATGTGACCTTTCAGACAGATAATTCAAAATAGCTGTTTTGAGGAAACTCAAAGAAATTCAAAGTAACAAAACAAGGTATGCAGAATTCTATCAGATAAATTTAACAAAGAGATTTAAATCATTAAAAAGAAAGAAGCAGAAATTCTAGAGTTGAAAAATGCAACTGGCATACTGAAGAATGCATCAAGAGTCTCCTAATAGCAGAATTAAGCAGAAGAAAGAATTAGTGAACTTGAAAACAGGCTATTTGGAAATACACAGAGGAGATAAAAAAAAAGAAGTGTGAAAAAGAATGAAGCATGCCTACAAGAACTAGAAAATAGCCTCAAAAGGGCAACTCTAAGAGCCATTGGCCTTAAAGAGGAGATAAGGAAAGAGACAGGAGTAGAAAATTTATTCAAAGATATAATAACAGAGAACTTCGCAAACCTAGAGAAAGATATCAAGATTCAAGTACAAGAAGGTTATAGAACACCAAGCAGATTTAACCCAAAGAAGACTAGTTCAAGGCATCTACTACTCATATTCCCAAAGGTCAAGGATAAAGAAAACAAATAAATAACATACAATGGAGCTCCAATTTTTCTGGCAGCAGACTTTCAGTGGAAACCATACAGGCCAGGAGAGAGTGGCATGACATATTTAACGTGCTGAAGTAAAAAAACTCTTACTCTAGAATAGTATATCTGAAAAAATATCCTTCAAGTATGAAGGAGAAATAAAGACCTTCCCAAACAAACAGAAGCTGAGGGGTTTCATCAACACCAGAACTGTCCTGTAAGAAATGCTAAAGGGAATTCTTCTATCTAAAAGAAAAAGATGTTAACCAGCAAGAAGAAATCATTGGAAGGTACAAAACTCATTGATAATAGTAAGCACATAGAAAAACAGAATAATACTGTAATCAGTGTGTAAGTTACTCTTATTTTGAGTGGAAAGACCAAATGATGAACCAAGCAAAGATAATAACTACAACAACTTTCCAAGACATAGACAGTATAGTAAAACATAAAGAGAAACAACAAAAAGTTAAAATGCCAGGGGATTAAGTAAAAGTGTAGAGTTTTGATTAGTTTTATTTTTGCGTATTTGTTTATGCAATTTGTTAAGTTGTCATCAGTTTAAAATAATGGGTTACAAGATAGTGTTTGCAAGCCTCATGGTAACTCAATCAAAAAACACACTATGGACACATCAAAAATAAAAAGCAAGAAATTAAATCACACCATCAGAGAAAATCACCTTCCCTATAAGGAAGACAGGAGGAAGGCAAAAAGGAATGAGATCCTGTCATTTGCAACAACATGGGTGGAACTAGAGGGCATGAGGGACTCCTTCCTAACTCATTTTATGAGGCCAGCATCATCCTGATACCAAAACTTGGCAGAGACTCACACACAAAAACAGAATTTAGGCCAGTATCCCTGATGGACATCCATGCAAAAATCCTCAATAAAATACTGGCAAACCAAATCCAGCAGCACATCAAAAAGCTTATCCCTCATGATCAAGTCGGCTTCATCCCTGGAATGCAAGACTGGTTCAACATACATAAATCAATAAATGTAATCCATCACAAAACAGAACCAATGACAAAAACCACATGATTATCTCAATAGATGTATAAAAGGCCTTTGATAAAATTCAACACCCCTTCACACTAAAAACTCTCAATAAACTAGGTATTGATGGAACATATCTCAAAATAATAAAAGCTATTTATGACAATCCCACAGCCAATATACTGAATGGGCAAAAGCTGGAAGCATTCCCTTTGAAAACCAGCACAAGACAAGGATGTCCTCTCTCATCACTCCTCCTCTTCAACATAGTACTGGAAGTTCTGGCCAGGGCAATCAGGCAAGAGAAAGAAAAGATATTCAAATAGGAAGCGAGGAAGTCAAATTGTCTCTGTTTGCAGATGACATGATTATATATTTAGAAAACCCTTTCATCTTAGCCCAAAATCTCCTTAAGCTGATAAGCAACTTCAGCAAAATCTCAGGATACAAAATCAATGTGCAAAAAATCACAAGCATTCCTATACACAAGTAATAGACAAACAGAGTCAAATCATGAGTGAAATTTCATTAACAAGTAATGAAATTTGTAAGTTCTATTCCTATTATATTCTCTCAAGAGAATAAAATACCTCATTTATTTGTAAATAGGTATTTTATATTTAAAATATTTAAAATAAAATACCTATTTTATATTTGTAAGTTGTATTCCTATTGTATTCTCTCAAGAGAATAAAATACCTATTCTCTCGAGAGAATAAAATACCTATTCCTATTGTATTATCTCAAGAGAATAAAATACCTAGGAATACAACTTACAAAGCATGTGAAGGATCTCTTCAAAAAGCACTACAAACCACTGCTCAAGGAATGAAGAGAGGACACAACAAAGCGAAAAACATTCCATGCTAATGGATAGGAAGAATCAATATCGTGAAAATGGCCATACTTCCTGAAGTAATTTATAGATTCAATGCTATCCCCATCAAGCTACCATTGACTTTTTTCACAAAATTAGAAAAAACTCCTTTATGTTCTCACTCATAAGTGGGTGTTGGACAATGAGAACACACAGACAGGGAGGGGAACATCACACTTTGGGGCCTGGGGGAATGGGGGACTAGGGGAGGAATAGCAGGAGGTAGGGGGATTGGGGAGGAATAGCATTAGGAGAAATATCTAATGTGGATGATGGGGTGATGAGTGCAGCAAACCACCACCATGGCACATGCATACCTATGTAACAAACCTGCGCTATCTGCACATGTACCCTAGAACTTAAAATATAATAAATAAATTAAAAAATAATAAAATAAAAAATATTAAGTAGAAAAAAAGAAAAAACTACTTTAAATTTCATATGGAACCAAAAAAGAGCCTGCACAGCCAAGACAATTCTAAGCAAAAAGAATAAAGCTGGAGGCATCATGCTACCTGACTTCAAACTATACTACATGGCTACAGTAACCAAAACAGCATGGTACTGGTACCAAAACAGATATATAGACCAATAGAACAGAACAAATGCCCATCAGTGATAGACAGGATAAAGAAAATGTGGCACATATACACCATAGAATATTATGCAGCCTTAAAAAAGATGAGTTCATGTTCTTTGCAGGGACATGGATGAAGCTAGAAACTATCATTCCCAGCAATAATCATCAGCCTCAGAAATAACACCCCACATCTACAACCACCTGATCTTTGACAAACCTAACAAAAACAAGCAATGAGGAAAAGATTCCTTATTTAATAAATGGTTTTGGGAAAACTTGCTAGCTATATGCAGAAAATTGAAACTAGACCCCTTCCTTACCTCTTATACAAAAATTAACTCAAGATGGATTAAAGACTTAAATGTAAGACCTAAAACCATAAAAACCCCAGAAGAGAACCTAGGCAATATCATTCAGGACATAAGCATGGGCAAAGACTTCATGACTAAAACACAAAAAGCAACAGCAACAAAAGCCAAAATGGACAAATGGGACCTAATTAAACTAAAGAGTTTCTGCACAGCAACAGAAGCTATCATCAGAGTGAACAGGCAACCTATGAAATGGGAGAAAAAATTTTGCAATCTACTGATCTGACAAAGGGCTAACATCCAAAATCTACAAATAACTTAAATTTACAAGAAAAAAATCAAACAAGTCCATCAAAAAGTGGGTAAAAGATATGAACATACACTTCTCAAAAGAAGACATTTATGTGGCCAACAAACATATGAAAAAAAGCTCATCATCACTGGTTATTAGAGAAATGCAAATCAAAACCACAATGAGATTATCATCTCACACCAGTTAGAATGACGATCATTAAAAAGTCAGGAGACAATAGATGCTGGAGAGGATGTGAAGAAATAGGATTGCTTTTGCACTGTTTGTCAGAGAATAAATTAGTTCAACCATTGTGGAAGATAGTGTGATGATTCCTCAAGAATCTGGAACCAGAAATACTACTTAATAAAGCAATCTCATTACTGGATATATACCTGAAGGATTATAAATCATTCTACCATAAAGACACATGCACATGTATGTTTATTCTGGCACCGTTTACAATAGCAAAGACTTGGAACCAACCCAAATGCCCATCAATGATAGACTGGATAAAGAAAATGTGGCACAGATACACCATAGAATATTATGCAGTCATAAAAAAGATGAGTTCATGTTCTTTGCAGGGACATGGATGAAGCTAGAAACCATCATTCTCAGCAAACTAACACAAGAACAGAAAACCAAACACTGTATGTTCTCACTCATAAGCAGGAGTTGAACAATGAGAACATGTGGACTTGGGGGAGGGAAACATCACACACTGGGGCCTGTTGGGGGTTGGGGGACTAGGGGAGAGAGAGCGTTAGGAGAAATACCTAATGTAGATGATGGGTTGATGGGTGCAGCAAATCACCACGGCACCTGTATATCTATATAACAAACCTGCATGTTCTGCACATGTATCTCAGAACTTAAAGTATAATAATTTAAAAAATAAAAAAATAAAGAAGCCAGGCACAGAAAGGCAAACTACATATTCTCACTTATTTGTGGGATCTAAAATTCAAAACCATTGAATTCTCAATCTCAAAACAATTGAGATAAAGAGTAGAAGGATGGTTACCAGAGGCTGGGAAAAGTTGGAGGGTGGGGTATTGGGGAGAGGTGGGGATGGTTAACGGGCACAAGAAACATAGCAAGAATGAATAAGACCTAGTATTTGATAGCACAATAGGGTGACTATAATCAAAATAATTTAATTATACATTTTTTAAAAACTAGAGAGTATAATTGGATTGTTTGTAAGACAAAGAATAAATGTTTGAGGGAATGGATACCCTAATTCTCTATGATATGATTATTTCACATTACATGCCTGTATCAAAATATCTCCTGTACCCCCATAAATATATACATCTACTATATACCCACAAAAATTAAAAATAAATAAATAAAATCTTTTCTGATTTATCTCATGATTTCTTCTTTGATCTATGGCCTACATATTTAGGATTTTCTTAGATATCACATTGGGTTCTAATTTAATTCCACTGTGGTCAGAGAACATACTCTGATTTCAGTCCTTTTAAATTCATTAAGACTAATTTTATGGCCCAGAATATGGTCTATCTTGCTGAAGGTACCATCAGAACTTGAAAAGAATATATATGCCGCAGTTGTTGGATGTGATGTACTATAAAGGTCAATTAGATCAAGGTGACTGATGATGTTATTCAGATCTTATTGAAGATCTTTGCTGATTGTGTTGTCTAATTCTACCAGCTGCTAAAGAGGAGTATTAAAAACCTCCAGCTATGTTTGAGTTTTCGTTTGTTTTTCCCTTTAATTCTGTCACTTTTTGCTTCATGTATTTTGAAGCCATGATTAGGCTTTACACATTTGCAATTGTTATATCTTCCTTATGAATCCACTTTTTTATCTTTATGAAATGTCCCTCTCATGTCTAGTAATATTCTTTAAGACTACTAGAAATGATACTAATATAGCCACCGTGACCTTCTAATACTTACAGTTTTCATGATACATCATTTTCCATCTATTTATTGTCAACCTGTCTTTGCCTTTATGTTTAAAGTATGTTTCTTATAGATAACTTTTATTTGGGTCTTGTTTTTTTTTCCCCATCTTTGCAATCTTTGTCTTTTAATAGAGTGTTTAGCCCATTCACACAATGTAATTATTAAAAAGTACATTATTTGGTGTAAAATTTATTTGTTTTATGATTTACTTTTACTGGGTGTATTTTTTTTTTTTTACTGTTCCTTCTTTTCTGCCTTTTTGGGTTGAAATTTTTTAGAATTTCATTTTATCATCAATCTTATTTTTTAATGTTTTCTTGGTTATTCTTGACCACTTTCCCCCCAGGACACTTATTAATTATTTTGCCAATCTCCTTCCCCAGTCCTACCACCACAAAAATAAAACAAAAAATTAAAGATAATCTCACCAGGATTCCAATTAGATTTCAACTGGACTATATTTATAAATTATATTGGGAAGAAATTTATCTTTACAATATTTTCTTCCTATACAAGTACTGCACGTGTCTATTCATTAACTTTTTTCAGCAGTTTTATAGTTTTCTTTATTTAAAATGTATATTTCCTGTTAAAGTTATATACATGCATTTTGCATTCATGTTTTTATGGTAAATGAGAATTAAGTAGCTGTAGTCTATTTTCACACCCAGTATACCCCTAGGAATTTCTTGTTTTTAAAGTAAGCATTTAAATAAAAAATGAGAAAAAGTTGAAGATGTAAAATACTATAGCATCTATAGTACTATATCATCCATCAATAAATCTGTAATTTCAACAATTTAATGTAATATCAGAGATATACAAATAAAATATTCTAATCCACATAAAATTGGGTAAATGCAATTAATTAAAATGAGCAATAACAATATGACTCTTATATCACATTGATACTTAAGTAGGATTATTAAGTGTCCTTCATAGGGACATGGATGAAGTCCTATGGACATAAAGTACTTTTCTAAGTGCTTTATGTGTATAAACTCTAATATTCACAAACCCTATGATAATAGTTATTATTTCATTTTATAGATAAGGAAACCAAGTCACTTACCCCAAATCCCCACATCTGATCCAAACCTCAGTAGTCTGGCTTCAGAGTCTAGTTTTAACCACTACACTGTATTGTTTCTACTTTTTGAATAAAGCACTTCTGAATTTTCAGCTTTAATTTCTAAATATAGAAATAAGCACTTTATCATGATTCATATCACTGAACAGTGGAAACTATTATTAGGTCTTTTAAAATTAACCAGTGATAATGCTGCTATGTATACACAAATAGTTGAAAAGACCAATTTATAATGTGGAACTTTTTTTTTTTATTGTACTTTAGGTTCTGGGGTACATGTAGATCATGCAGGATTGTTGCATACGTAAACATATGGCAATGTGGTTTGCTGCCTTCATCCCCCCCATTACCTATATCTGGTATTTCTCCCCTTGTTATCTCTCCCCCACCCTCCCCCACCCCCCCCGCTGTCCCTCCCTTAGCCCCCCACAACTGACCCCAGTGTGTGACGCTCCCCTCCCTGTGTCCACGTGTTCTAATTGTTCAACACTTGCTTATGAGTGATAACATGTGTTGTTTGGTTTTCTGTTCTTGTGTCAACTTGCTGAGAATGATGGTTTCCAGATGCATCTATGTCCCTATGAAGGACACAAACTCATCATTTTTTATGGCTGCATAGTATTCCACAGTGTATATGTGCCACATTTTCTTTATCCAGTCTATCGTTGATGGACATTTGGGTTGGTTCCAAGTCTTTGCTATTGTAAACAGTGCTGCAATGAACATACGTGTGCATGTGTCTTTATAATAGAACAATTTATAATTCTTTGGGTAAAACTTCAGGTCAATATCCATGATGAATATCAATGCAAAAATCTTCAATAAAATACTGGCAAACAGAATGCAACAGCAAATCAAAAAGCTTATTTATCATGATTAAGTAGGCTTCATCCTGGGGGATGCAAGGCTGGTTCAACATACGCAAGTCTATAAATATAATCCATCACATAAACAGAACCAAAGACAAAGACCACATGATTATCTCAATAGGTGAAGAGAAGGCCTTCGACAAAATTCAACAGCCCTTTATGCTGAAAACACTCAAGAAATTAGGTATTGATGGAACGTATCACAAAATAATAAAAGCTATTTACGACAAACCCACAGCCAATATCATACTGAATGGGCAAAAACTGGAAGCATTCCCTTTGAAATCTGGCACTAGACAAGGATGCCCTCTCTCACCACTCCTATTCAATATAGTATTGGAAGCTCTAGCCAGAGCAATCAGGCAAGAAAAAAAAATAAAGTGTACTCAATTAGGAAAAGAGGAAGTCAAATTGTCTCTATTTGCAGATGATATGATTGTATATTTAGAAGAGCTCATCATCTCAAAATCTCCTGAAACTGATAAGCAACTTCAGCAAAGTCTCAGGATACAAAATCAATGTGCAGAAATCACAAGCATTTCTATACACTAATAACAGATTAACAGATAGCCAAATCATTAGCAAACTCCCATTCACAATTGCTACAAAGAGAATAAAATACCTAGGAATACAACTAACACAGGATGTAAAGGACCTCTTCAAGGAGAACTACAAGCCACTGCTCAAGGAAATAAGAGAGGACACAAACAGATGGAAAAACATTCCATGCTCATGGTTGGGAAGAATCAATATCATGAAAATGGCTATACTGCCCAAAGTAATTTACTGAGTCAACGCTATCCCAATCAAGCTACCATTGACCTTCACAGAACTGGAAAAAACCACTTCAAACTTCTTATGGAACTAAAAGAGAACCTGCATAGCCAAAACAATCCTAAGCAAAAAGAACAAAGCTGGAGGCATCATGCTGCCTGACTTCAAACTATACTACAAGGCCACAGTAATCAAAACAGCATAGTACTGGTACCAAAACAGAGACATAGATCAATGTGGAACATTTTTTACATTGAGAATTCTAGTTTGTCTTAAAGTTAGACACATCAACTATAAAGTCAAACTCATTTTTTAAACTGCCTTTAACTGCAATTTAAATTATCCCTAGCCTGAGATCCTTTTTAATGAACAGATATCAATATGAGTCATCTGAAATTGAAAACAAAAAGGTAATAGGAAACTTTGTCATACTATCAATACTCAGAATTTTTTAAAAACTGCTTCTGTTGATACTCTGCCCCAAGATAGTTTTGTATTAAAGAATTAAAATTACTCAAAGTTCCAAAGCACGATTTTTATAAATAAAACTTTTAGCTTTGCATATTACCTGATCTGATGAGATTTCTGTATCAAATACAGAAGAATCAAATAAATTCAATCCAGGTGATCTGGAAGTATAACTCATTAGAAAGGAAAGTCCAGGGGATTCCTTTGTGTTTGAACTTCAGGTACTGCATTTCTATTTCTGTTACTGAGAAATAAGAAATCATCAACATGTTAAAAAATCTATTATTAAACACTGAATACTGGTAAGCATCATAAGCAATAGCACAGAGGTGAGAATTAGCATAGTAGGGAAAAGTAGGAAGTAGTTACTGAAGTGACAATCCTATGGAGAAAGGATTATATGAAGTGGAGAATAATGTTAAATAAAGTAGAACAATCAATTTGGGAATAATAACTATGAAACCCTACAGTGAATATACTGTCAGACTCTATTCTAGGTTATTCCATAGGCATAATTTACATATTTCTCACAAGTACCCTATGAAATAGGTGTTATTACTATTATTTCCATTTTACAGTATGGAATATTGAAGCATAGAAAGATAAAATGATTTGCTTAAAAGAATAATTAGTGTCAGAAGTGGCATTTGAATGCAGTAATCTAGATTCAAAGTCCCCAAACCCTTAACTTTGACACTGTGCTGTCAAGATTTTGAATGCCAGTTACAAGATTTTAGTGCTGATGAGAAGCCAGCCATTACAGTGCTATAAAAGGAAATTAAATTATAATATGATTTGGAAAAAATAATTACACAAGACAGCTTATAACAGTGGTTAAAAGCATGGATTCTATAGCCAGAATTGCCTAGGCTTAAATTTCTATTCTAACATTGATTAGTTGTATCACCTGTGATTCTGTTTTCTCTTCTGTAAAATAAAGATAATAATGTACCTACACCTAACAAGGTTGTTGTGGATATTAAATGAGCAGTATTTATAAAACGCCTAGAGCACTGCCTTGCACAGTTTGTTAAGTGTTTGTTAAATTTAATAGAAATCTGATGATACTGCCATAACTATCTGTTACCATGAATGAGTCACTTAACTTTACAGATCATAGTTTTCTCATCCATAGAGAGAGGTTTTAACGTATGAGCTCACATTCTTTTACAGTTCTCAGGTTTGAGGACGAGTTCCATTTTCAATGTGCTGTGCTTGAGTCAACAGCATGATATTCAAATCTATAACTCTTACTAGCAATTTAAAATAAGGAAGTAGAGCACAGGTCTGATGTAAAACATCCCTGATGAAGTGAAATCTGCTTGACCTATGCCTTAGAGAAACCTCAGGGTTCAGTGTTAAGGAAGAGAATGGACTAAACAGAAAGGTTAAATGCAGCACTATTTTCTTGGCTCCAAACTACAAATCTGTGGTTTCCAAAGTTTAATAATCACGTTAGAGACATTTATGCCTAAAGAGCTTGCTTAATAGAAATGGCAAGTCTTGCCTCAAACACTACAACATATGAAGAAATGACTGATGGAACATTAGTTGATGGTAAGACTACAATCTGCCATATGTGACAGTAACTTTTTAGCCTGACATTCTGGGAGGAAATAGAGTCTCACTATGTTGTGCAGGCTGGATTCAAACTCCTGGATTCAAGGGATCCTTGTCACTTAGCCTCCCAAATAGCTAGGACTACAGGCACATACCACTATGCTAGGCTTAGCTTGACATTTTAATTTTTTTTTTATCTTTTGGAAAAAGCTTAAGTCTACATACTACTGCTTTATAAGTACTTGGGACTTAGGCCATCTTCAGCCAAACGTGGCAGGAAAAATGGGGAAGAGGATCTATGAAACAAGAACATTGGAGTGTTAATTGTTAAAACAGGGTGATGGGCAAATGGAGGTGCATTATATTAGTTTTTCTCTTCTTTGTATGTCTGAAATACTACATAATAACTCGTTAAAATTACAGGTACTAGGCATTTTACTATTCCTATCAGTTATTTATAAAATTCAACATACAGATAATTTAACAATAATTATTAATTAAAATCCTACATTTCGAATGGGGGGGGTTTTAGGAAATTGCATTTTCTCCAGAGTTTCAGGTGTTTTCACAGCTTCAGGAGTTCCTAAAAATATAGGAATTTCAGATGTTCGTGGAAAATTCTCAGCTCTCTCTTCTACTTCGTCACTATCATCTTCTATTGGCTTCCCAAAATGTTCAGTATATATAGCCTGCAGATTCAAAGTAACAGAAATCTATAAAAAACAACGCTGCTGCATAAATGACATACATAAAAATGCATGAGGTGAAAAATACCTTATTAATCCATGATGTTAACATTTCACCGGCAAAGTAAGTGAAATAATAATAACTGGGGAAAGTGATACTAAAACATATATCAAAATATAGAAAAATAAATATATATCCTGTTTTTCTTTTCCTTCCAGTTCCATCTTTCACTCCTACCTGAAAAAGTAAATGACAGCCAGAACATATTGGAATTGATGAAAAAATGATTAGGAATGATTTTTCTTTTTAAAATTTATTTTAAAATTTCAATATACTCTTTGGATGAAGAATTATACATGCTACCTCCTTGAAAGTGAAAAGTGATTTACTTTTAAGCAATCTTGCTCTCCTTGATTAACTATATTTTCACACTTTTTTGACTTTATAAATCTGTTATGCTATTTCCTCTACAATAATTAAGATTCTGAATATTAATTTTCCTTTATGTCATTTTGTAGGATAAAGATGTCATTTCTCAAATATACTTGTTATGCCAAATCCCATTACAGAAATAATTTGGATCCATTCATCAAAAAAATTAAAATGTTCTTATTACATGTATTTCTTTACAGCAAAATACTACTTGTTGTTTCTCTTATTTTAACCTTTAATAGTTAGACTGAACTTAATATACATTGTTTACATTTATCATCAGTAAAGTATTCCACTATTTAAATAATGTTTTCAAGATACTTTTATGGCAACCACTGCTCTTGAATTGCTGTGATGAATCATTTAATCTTACCAAACAAAATTATTTTCATTAATCATGATTTAGTTGTGGTCAATATATACTGTTACTTACTAATCATAACTTTTTGTATATGTTTTTAATTTTTAAAAAAATCATTGATGCATAATAGTGTACATAGTTTTGGGATACATGTGATAATTTAACACATTCATGTAATTAATAAATATCAAATCAGTGTACTTGGGATATCCATTACCTTAACACTATCACACTATCCATCACACTATCTTTTCTTTATGCTAGAAACTTTGAATTATTTTCTTCTAGCTATTTTGACAGGTAAAATAGATGGCTGTAAGCTACAGTCACCATACTGATCTATCTAGCACAAGACTTTATTTCTTCTATCAAACTAAATAGTTGTACGCATTAATCAGCTTCTCTACTTTTCTCCTTCCCTGGACTCTGGTAACCACAGTCTGCCCTGTATCATCTTGAGATCTGCTTTTTTAGCTCCCACATATGAGTGAGAAGATGTGATATTTGTCTTTCTGTGCTTTGTTTATTTTGCTTAACATAATGACCACCAGTTCCCTCCACGTTGCTGCAAATAACTGGATTTCACTCTTTTTTTATGGCTGAATAATATATTTTTGTATATTTTCATATAAAATATTTGTGGCTTCATCTTTTAATCTGAAAAATAGAATATGTAACTCTCCAGAAACCTGATCACCAAGCTAACAATATCTCACATAAATCATTGTACTACATCTGAAATTAAAATAGACATAGTATTTTTAATTGGAATTTTTGCTTAGAAATTAGAAATCAAACATCTGACTTACTTGTGAAGTACATTTTGATTCTCTTACTTGTCTTATTGTCCCTTTATCTCCATACTCAGCATCTGTTGTCACATGAGAACAAACTATTTTTTCTTTTTGTAATTTTATTATAAAATAAAATGTTAGTCTAACCATTTGAAATTGCCAATATTTAGCTGTTTTAACCTACAAAAATGCAGTTTCATATGGTTCAACGTAATACAGATAAGAGAATAAAACATAATATGAACAGTTTAACAAACAAAATTATAAAGAGAGCACCCATGTTACCCACCCAAGTAAAGAAATACAACATCATGAACACTCTAAAAGGTTTCCATATTCTCCATGTCTTGCTCCTCAGAGGTAATCACTATCCTGACTTTTGTGACAATCATTTCCTTAGTTTGCTTTATATTGTTTTATCATCTAAATAATATAGCCTGTTTTTCCTGTTTTAAATGTTATATAATAAAATAACGTATGTATGCTCTTATGTTTTGCTTTTTTGTTTTTCACATGCTTGTGAGATGCATCCATATTATCGCACAAAGACACAGTTCTTTTATTTTTACTGATGTAAAGTATTCCATTGCACAAACACAATATATCTATCCATTCTACTGCAAATGAACATTTGAAGTGTTTCTGCTTTCACGCTATTACAACCAATGATATTATAAACATTATTTTACATATATCCTTGTATGTATGTACTTGTATTTCTTTAGGTATATACCCCCAGGATTGGAAATTGGGTAATAAGGTATGTATATCTCTCATTTTGCTAGATGCCAATTTTTTTCCAAATGGTTGTAACAATTTTTTGTGGTAATGTGTCATTCTGAATTACTCCAGGAAATCGTTCAATCTCATGAGGCAAAATGATTAATTCCAATTATAATTTAGGTATGGTCTTGATATGTAGTCATTTATTAATGGAGTTCCCAATAGTTTATGAGAGTTCCTATTGTCCTACATTCTCCTACTTATTATTGTCAGATTTTTTGAATTTTGCTAATCTGGTGTATGTGTAATCATACCTCACTGTAGTTTTATTTTGAGTTCCCTGATTTTCATATGCTTATCTGCCACAAAAGATTCTCTTTTCTAAAATGTATACTTTCATACTTTGGACATATTTCTAATTGGGTTGTCTCCTTTTTTATTCTTCATTTGTAGAAGTTCTTTACACATTTTGGAAACTACTCTTTTGAAAGTTTAATTGTACTTCAAATATATTATTTTGCTATGTAATCTTTTTATGGTATCTTTTGATAAACAGAAATTCTTAATTTTAATATTGCCAAATTTCTTCATCTTTCTTTCATGATTGGACTTTTTAATGCTTGAGACATCCTTTCCTATCTTGAAGTTATGAAGATGTTTTTCTATTTGATCTTCTGAGAGCTTTATAGTTTTTGTCTCCTACATTTAAGTCATAAGTATTATTTTTTACCACATACTAATTTCTTCAAAAGATGGGTTTGAAAATTACCAAAAAAAATCCTTTTAAATTCCAAAATAATTGTATTCATTCTTGGCCTCATTCATTCTATAGCCTCACTATATATGCTCAACAGCAGGTAGGACTGTGTGAAATATATGCATTTCCCCACATTCCTAGAGATTAGCTATTCCTCCTTGTCTAACACTCCGTCAGCTTGGCATATATAAACAGGTAAAACAGATCACCTGCACAGGTAATATATAATTTTTTTTCCCAGGAAGCATGGAGAATATTCATCTGTGTGAAATAAACATATTGTATTAGGTGAATCCTATACTGAATGAGAGAGAAAGACTCATGGTATGTTAAGTGACCATTCTAAATATACATCTATTTCATGCTGTCAGAATAAGGCATTTTTAAAACTTCAAAACAAAAGTCAGTTATCAGACAAAAAGAGATGTAGACTTTTATATACTTAGATAAATAGAGCAATGGTCATGCATTACTGGTCTACCAAAATATATATACATCTGTGTGGTATATATTATGTATACAAACACTCACATGTGAGTATGTTTATATACATATACATACATGTATACACATGTGTGTGTATTATACATAAAGAGAGAGAAAATGAGTTCATATTTTCAAGGGTGTGTCAAAGTTAGAAAAGCTAGATGACTTGGGGATGACAAACTCATATATAAATATGACGAACTCATATATATATTCTGTGACCCTTCAGTAACTTTATTCAAAGAAAATAGTTGAAGGTATTAAAATATTATATAATAGCATTATTTATAATAGTAAAAAAATGGAAATAACAAAATATTCCATGTGAAAGAATGACTAAATAAATTATGGAAAATCCACACAATGGAACATTATACAGTCATTACAAATAAAATCTATTTACTAACATAGAGAAAAAAACCTCAGTAGTATGTCAAGTGGGAAAAAAGAATAACAAATCATGTATATGATTCAAACTTGGGAAAAAAATAAAAAATGCATAAGAAAAAATGTAAACATGAGTATTAATGGTGTTCAATTATGTCTGAGTGGTGATATTTTTGTTTTCTTCTTGTTTTCTTTCTTTCTTTCTTTGTTTCCCAAATATTCTACAATAAAATGTGTTTGTTTTATATTCAGGGAAGATGTATTTTAAAGCCAGGCATGCATGATCAGTTAACCAGAGATGCAAATAATCCAAACAACTTATTTAACTAATATGAAAACCTGATGTAATTTGTTACCCCTACTTCATAGAAAAAAACATAAATGGCAAATACCTTTATCTCCTTTTTCAAACCACTGACTGGAATTTGATTGTTTCTGTGGGTTAACAATCTAAAATGCAATAAATATAATTTGTATATTTTTCTGAGCTGATATTCATAAATTATTTCAGAGATTAAAGCATTTTCTTATTTTTAAAAGTTACCTGACTTGCATAAAATTTTGTGAACTTTTGATAGTTGTAACATGTGAACATTTTGAATGGTTATCCACAGCAGAGTCATTAAATATCTGAAAGAAAGAAATTAAACATCTAACTTGGCTACAAAAACCAATACAAATTTTTTGCTTGTCATAGCAACTTAGAACTCTCATTTCATTAGCATTTCATCCTTATCATCATTACCATCATTATCAACATCAACAACTACACACATGAACTGAAACCACTACATACAAAACATTGTCGAATACTGAGAAACAAAAAGTTTAAGAATTTAATGTTTTTGACAAATATAGTAATGATTTGTAGTAGTATTTCTATATTTAAGACAAACCTTTTAAAATTTATACCACCCACATTCATGACTCATCAGGTAAATCTTACCATTTTCTCAACTGATAATCTGATTTCTGTGTCCCTCCATTCTATAACCTCTCAAATTTAACACAGGAAAGCAAAATAAGAGATTAAAAGATTAAAGGCTGAAACTTTCCTACTTATACACATATAAAAGAGCTTTGTTCCATTTTAACTTTAAATTGTTTAATATCTATCTGGGTGTGGTGACTTATGCCTATAATCCCAATACTTTCAGAGTCTGAGGCAGGAGGCTCACTTGAGCATCAGGAGTTCAAGACCATCCTGTACAACATAGACCCCATCCCTACAAAAAATTTAAAAATTAGCTGAGTTTGATAGCCTGATGTCCTAGCATCAGGGGTGAGGGAGGGGTTGAGGTGTGACAATCCACTGAGTCCAGGATTTCAAGGCAACAGTGAGCCATAATTGAGCCACTGCACTCCAGCCTGGAGGCGACACAGCAAGACTATGTCTCAAAAACAAATTGTTTAATATTAATATCTAAACCTTGTTTTATTAATGTTTGTTTCAAGCATTTGGTTTCATTGAATCGCTCATTATAAAGAGTCCCTGCTTTTTGTTATTTAACTCAAAATGACAATATAGTTTTAACAGAAAAGTTTATCTCATCTATTTTTGTTATATCAGACATTGATCTTAATTCTGTCATCTTACTGTGCTCTTCAGCTATAAGAAAAGTGTCAACTCCTTTAAAGAACAAGTGATTCTACTGTTATGATGTATGCTTTAAACCAAGCTTGCTCAACCCACGGCCAGCAGGTTGCATGTGGTCCAGAATGGCTCTGATTGTGGCCCAACACAAATTTCTAAACTTTCTTAAAACATGAGATTTTTTGAGGTTGTTTGTTTGTTTGTTTTTAGCTCATCAGCTGTCAATAGTGTTAGTGTATTTTATGTGTGGCCCAATACAATTCTTCGTTTTCTAATGTGGGCCAGGTAAGCCAAAAGATTGGACACTCCTGCAAGTATGCATGTCTATATATGTCTTCTCGTGCAAGTACCTGTATAAATATTTCAAATATTTGTTTCGAGTAGATGTCAAGCAGTAGAATTGCTAAGTATATACATTTTTATTTGTAATAAATTAATATTGTGAATCAGCCCTCCGAAGTGGTTGTACCAAATTACACTTCCACTATTCTTGACCTCACTAAATAGTATCAGGCAAATATTTTAAGTCTGCTAATCTGATAGGTAAAACCAGGCATATCTTTTTTTGTATTTGTGCATGTGAAAGCACATTTTTTTTATTTGTTCCAATTTTATTACAAATATTATCACTTTTTTATTATGCTTTAAGTTCTGGGGTACATGTGCAGAATGTAGAGGTTATCTACATAGGTATACATGTGCCATTATGGTTTGCTGCAACCATCAACCCATCATCTACACTAGGTATTTCTCCTAATGCTATTTCTCCCCTAGTCCGCCAACCCCCAACAGGTCCCAGTGTGTGATGTTTCCCCTCTATGAGTCCACGTATTCTCATTGTTCAATTCCTGCTTGTGAGTGAGAACATGTGGGGTTTGGTTTTCTGTTCTTGTGTTAGTTTGTTGAGAATGATGGTTTCTAGCTTCATTCATGTCCCTGCATAGGACATGAACTCATCTTTTTATGGCTGCATGGTATTCCACGCTGCATATGTGCCACAATCTCTTGATCAGGTCTATCACTGATGGGCATTTGTGTTGGTTCCAAGTCTTTGCTATTCTGAATAGTGCTGCAATAAACACACATGTGCATGAGTCTTTATGGTAGAATGATTTATAATCCTATATGTATATACCCAGTAATGGAATTGCTGGGTCAAGTGGTATTTCTGGTTCCAGATTCTTGAGAACTGTCACACTGTCTTCCACAATGGTTGAACTAATTTAAACTCCTACCAACAGTGTAAAAGCATTCCTATTTCTTCACATCCTCTCCAGCATCTGTTGTCTCCTGACTTTTTACACCATTCTAACTGGCATGAGATGGTATCTCATTGTGGTTTTGATTTGCATTTCTCTAATGACAAGTAATTATGAGCTTTTTCCCATGTTTGTGGGCCACATAAATGTCTTCTTTTGAGAAGGGTTTGTTCATATCCTTTGTCCACTTTTTGTTGGGGTTGTTTTTTTCTTGTAAATTTAATTTCTTTGTAGATTCTGGATGTTAGCTGTTTGTCAGATGGATAGATTGCAAAATTTTTTTCCCATTCTGTAGGTTGCCTGTTCACTCTGATGATAGCTTCTGTTGCTGTGCAGAAACTCTTTAGTTTAATTAGGTCCCATTTGTCCATTTTGGCTTTTGTTGCCGTTGCTTTTCGTGTTTTAGTCATGAAGTCTTTGTGCATGCTTATGTCCTGAATGGTATTGCCTAGGTTTAACCTAGGGATTTTATGGATTTAGGTCTTACATTTAAGTCTTTAATCCATCTTGAGTTAATTTTTGTATAAGAGATAAGAAAGGGGTCCAGTTTCAATTTCTGCATATGGCTAGCCAGTTTTCCCAAAACCATTTATTAAATAAGGAATCTTTTGCCCATTGCTTGTTTTTGTCAGGTTTGTCAAAGATCAGGTGGTTGTAGATGTGGGGTGTTATTCCTGAGACCTCTGTTCTGTTCTATTGGTCTATATGTCTGTTTTTGGTACCAGTACCATGCTGTTTTTATTACTGTAGCCTTGTAGTATAGTTTGAAGTCAGGTAGTGTGATGCCTTCAGCTTTGTTCTTTTTGCTCAGAATTGTCTTGACTATGTGGGCTCTTTTTTGATTCCATATGAAATTTATGTTTTTCTAATTCTGTGAAGAAAGTCAATGGTAGCTTGATGGGGACAGCATTGTATGGAATGTTTTTCCATTTGTGTCCTCTCTTAGTTCCTTGAGCAGTGGTTTGTAGTTCTTTTTGAATAGATCCTTCACATCCCTTGTAAATTGTATTCCTAGGTATTTTATTCTCTTGGTAGCAACTGTTAATGAAATTTCACTCACGATTTGGCTCTCTGTCTGTTACTGGCATACAGGAATGCTTGTGATTTTTACACATTCATTTTGTATCCTGAGACTTTGCTGAAGTTGCTTATCAGCTTAAGGAGATTTTGGGCTGAGACGATGGGGTTTTCTAAATATACAATCATGTTATCTGCAAAGAGAAACAATTTGACTTCCTCTCTTCCTATTTGAATATTGCTTATTTCTTTCTCTTCCCTGATTGCCCTGGCCAGAACTTCCAGTACTATATTGAATAGGAGTGGTGAGAGAGGACATCCTTGTCTTGTGCTGGTTTTCAAAGGGAATGCTTCCAGCTTTTGCCCATTCAGTATGATATTGGCTGTGGGTTTGTCAAAAATAGCTCTTACTATTTTGAGATATGTTCTATCAATACCTAGTTTATTGAGAGTTTTTAGCCTGAAGCAGTGTTGAATTTTATCAAAGGCCTTTTCTACATCTATTGAGATAATCACGTGGTTTTTGTCATTGGTTCTGTTTATGTGATAGATTACGTTTATTGATTTGCTTATGTTGAACCAGCCTTGCATCCCAGGGAAGAAGCTGACTTGATCATGGTGGATAATCTTTTGGATGTTCTGCTGGATTCGGTTTGCCAGTATTTTACTGAGGATTTTTGCATGGATGTTCATCAGGGATATTGGCCTGAAATTTTCTTTTTTGTTGTGTCTCTGCCAGGAAACCAAGTATTTTAATGGATTAATTTGCATTTCCCTGTACTTGTGGGGTCTGGCATCTTGTTATGTTTAGTGATTCTTTGGCTTTCCTTTTCCATAAACTGTCTTCTTATCTTTTGTCCATTTTAATTATCTCTTTATAATTTGCAAGAGTTCCTGCATACTTCTTTATATCGTAGACATTCTGGATGCCAATCTTTTGCTCATTCTATCATTGTCTTTTAACTTTGTTAGTGTCTTTTGCCATATATAAGTTTTTTTATTTTGATGTAGTCCATTGATCACTTTGTCCTTCTCTTTAACCACACTGTTATAATTACTATGTTTTGATAATATTTTAAAATGTTTGGGGTGATAGAAACATTGTGGAATTAGAATGATAATGGTTACACAACCTTATGATACACTAAAAACCACTAAATCTACACTTTTAAGTGGTAACTTTCATGGTATATGAATTATACCTCAGTGAAAGAAGAAAAATTATGAACATTTTGACATATAGACATACAGATCCCCTTCTTTATCTTGCTAGTTTTTTTGGGGAGGGCTATCTTTGTGTTTGACTTGTATTTTTTAAATTATGGTAAGTGAAAATAGCAACTTTTTAGAATTCATTGAGATATACTTTTTATTCTAGTAATAGGTCAATTTTGGTGAATATTGCAAATAAAAACTTAATTGTATTCTGTGTACATTGGGCACAAAGTTTACTAATTGTACTATTCAGATTCCCTAAATCCTAAATCCTTACTTACTTTTCACCTATTTGCTTTACCTCTGTGGCAGAAACTACCATTTGCCTATCCTACCCAAAATCTAATTTCTCCTTGTGTTCTACTTCAAAAAACAAAGAAACAAACAAAAACCCGGTTTCTGAACCTTTCCTGCAGATAGAGGTACCCAAGTGACCAAGTTCTGGCCAATGAAATGACATCATAAATTGTTTAAGGAGCTTTCAGGAAAAATCCTTAAAAATGGGGCTGCCTCAGCTAGCCCTTCTCCCCTTTTTCTTTCTTGCCTGGAAGGCAGATATGATGGCAAATTTATATGGTCACCTTCTGACCATGAAGTGTCCTAGAGGTAAAAGCATAGCATGAAAAATAGGAAAAGAAAGCATAGATGAAGCTTGAGAAATAATGACATTGTTGAGATGATGCTATCAGTCCTGAATCTCAGTCACCTACTTTAGAATTTCATGGCAAGTAAGAGAAAAATAAATGTTTATCTTCTTTAAGATGCTATTATTTCATTAGTTTGGTTTTGTATTGTTTCACATGTAGCCAAATTCAACTCCTAAACTCACAATCAGGATTTTTTTGAGAGAGCTATTATAACCTTCTTGCTTTAACTGTGTATTCAACCATTTCTTTGAAAGTCTGCCAAATTCTGCTTTACGTATTTTAAAACTCTGTAATTTGGTGCATCGTGGATTTTATAATTTCTTGGTAAATTGTTCTTTTTAAAAATATGAAATATATTTACCCCATTAATGCTTTTCACCCTGAACTCTCATATAACATTGTTACATCTGCCTTGTTTTTGTCTGCATTTGCCTGATTCTTTCTTTCTTTTTTTTCCAGCCCCAATGTCAAGTTGTTTCTTCTGTTCTGTTTTAATAGCATATACCTGTATTTTGTTTATATATCCCATAGAAGTACTTGTGTCTTTTAATGGGGTTTAATCCAGTCACATTTTTGTTGTTACTAATGTGTTCAGAACTATTTCTGGCATCTTATTTTTCTATTTACAATGCTTTCCAGTTGTTTATTTTTACCCCCATTACTATCTTTTGTTGGACTAACTAATTTTGTTTTATCTTTTTTCTTCTACTGTTTTAAAACTAACACATTCCATTTCTCTTCTGGTGGTTATCCTTAAATGTTTAACATATATGCATAAATTACATTTTCCAACAATGTATAGAGTTGATCAGTGTTCATATCTTCTCCCTACCTCCATCCTTAAATCAAAAATAGAACTCTAGTAAATGTTTATTTTTCCCATTTATCTTTCCACCCTCATCCTATATTGACATCATCTGGAATTTCAGTACTAGATTTGAAAATTTTTATAAGTTAAGTTTCACTAATTACTTTGGTCACCACTACTTGTGGAAGAACAATTATATTTTTCATTGAGGCTTTCCCTCTGGACTATTTTCAAGAAGAATGGGGGAAAGATAAAAAAAGTGTGACACTAGCAGTTAGCTCTTTGCTCCTTGTTCTTCCTGGGCATCAAGAACCACCCAGGGGACCTGCCTATCTCTCTCACCCAAACTTCCATATTCATTCACTGCTTCCATCTGGAGACAGTCATCCCATTGCTGATGCCTGGCCAAATACACAGTGGATATGAGATGAACAGGAAGTTAAGATGAACAGGGGATTAAACTAACCACCACTGAGGTAATGCAACCAATTACCTTACTCATTATCACTGTATCTTGTGGAACAGTATTCTCCTATGCATGTCCTAGGCAATAATTTCCCTCTTCAATCCAATCCTGTTACCTTCCTTCAGGGATTTCTCACAGTGTTAGGTCTACTATGTACAGGGCTTGGTATTTTAAAATATTCTTTTCTATTATTTTTAGGAATAAGAGAACAGGTTACAGTATATATTCAGAATGCCATATTGAAACTCCTTTAAATTTTTTAGACCTTGAGTTTGTACTAATGGCTGATTTAATAGATTTATAACACACACACACACACACACACACACACACACACAAATTCTGTATCTTAAGGGCAGTACATTCATTATTACATTTAATGCAAGCAGGTATTTACTTGATACTATTAAAACAGAAATACCTACCTGTGTATCATCTTCTTTTGTCTGAAATCAATATTGGCAAGCTTTGACTGCTGCACAGAACTTTCTTCTTTTTTATCTAGATTATTAAACAGTACTACTTTAAATCAGTTCTGGAAACAGAATCAAGTATCTTCCCCAACATTTAATCTGAACTTGTAATTTAGAAAATGTATACATAAATATTTAGTTTAAATTAAAATATAAAATTATGAAATTTTTAAAACTCAATTCCTTACTATATAATAGTTTTATAATAACTATGAAGATGAAATGACAAAAGGACCAAGTGACAAAACTATACCTTATAAGGGGTTACCAAAGAAGACATATTAGTTGAGGAGCAAAGAAACCAGCCAATGTAGTTAATCTAACCCATTAGGTTGCCAAAAAAATAATCATGGTTTTTGTCATTACTTTTAATGCCAAAACCATTATATAATGGCAAATGCCATTAAATTTTAATTAAAAGCAATGGCAAAAACCATAATTACTTTTGCACCAAGCTAATAGTTAATTTAATCTGCAGAGCCACTGAATGAAACTTGATTCAAGTATCTCAGTGACCAAGTTACAGATACTATTAGCGTAAGTCTTTTACCTGCCTAAGTCACATATATTGATAATCAACTCCTCAAATGAAAAATACGTAATTTTTCATCATCCTCTAACACCTGTGCAACCAGAGCAGAGCTTGTTTCGAAATTTATTGTGTGAATAATTCCTTTCTCAAAGATAAAAAAGTTAGATATAGAAGACATATTTTGTTTGCTCTCAGAAAGATCCAAAGCAGTCCTTTCTTGAGTTTATAGGTCTCCAGTATTGTTTCCAGTTACACCAAATGATAAATATAAATGCTTCCTTCTATTTATTCTATGTGTTTGCAAAAAAAAATGAAGTTTTTAAAATAACAAAATACCTGCAACTCTTGGCTCTGAAGAATGCATCTTTATTGGTCTTACAAATTTTTGAGATTCATAAGGAAGAAATAATTGACTTCTTTGAGTTTTATTCAATACATGTTCATCTTTTTCAAAAATTCTAAAGAGAAAAGTGAATTACATTAAATATTAGATAAGTCAAAATTAACATTTTAAAACTAGGAGGCATATTTAGATACTATATAGTAAAAATCCCTCATTTTGCAGATAACAAAACTGAGTTCCAGAGAATTTAATAGACCTGCCCAAAATGACAGAATTACTTTGTAGTGGTGTCAGAGCAAAAACACACTTTGATTAAGTCCAATGCTCTTCTCAGTATAGTACACTGTTATTTTTTAAATATAATCATTGAAAAAGACTTTTTACACATGTCAAAAACATTTTAAGTCAAACTTTTTAACCACAAATAGCATGCTTCAGATTTCATGGTACTTCAAACTTTAAAAAGACTTATTCAGAAATAAATCAACCAACGTGAATACAGAAATTGTTAGAACAGTATTATAATCATAAATGGGTCTTCTAAGTTTTTTATTGAAAGAATAGTTTTCACTTAATTTTACTTAAATCAAAGAAATAGAATAAACTCTGTCAAAATATATATTGAGTAAAAAATGACTAAATATTTATAAGTTTCTGTCAATATACAGAATTTTTCTTAAAAGGGGTCAGTAAAGTTAAAATATGTCTATTTACCTATTTTTTCAATTAACTTCATTATAAAATTAAAGACACACTTGCATTGAATGTGGTACATGGGAGTGGAGGAATCAAGAAAATAGTACATCCAAAAAAGTGGGATCAGGGAAATTAACCTGAGAGAAGAATGTGTTGAAAAAATCAGATCAAGGGCCATGAAACTTGAGGAGAGGAGTTTAAGAATGAAAAAGGATATAGGTAGGGGAAAAAAAGTAAAAGTTGATCAGAAGTAGCAATAGTAATACATCAATTTTTCTGTCATACGCTATACAGTAACAGGCAGAGTTCGTCTTTTTTTTTTTTTTTTTTTTTGCCTTTATCACTGATCTCTATTTTATCACCATTAGAACAAAAGACAAGGAAATATGATACCACACATTTAGAAGCACGCTTTGACCCATCTTCACTCTATAGAAAGAGACGAACTGGTCAAAGTGGACAGGGTGATAAAAAAAAAGTAAATACCTTGCCATTCCTACCATTCTTTCTGTTTTACTCCTATTGCTGACCCATCATGGAAAACACAGGATGAATCATACAACTGACAGGTTGCAGAACAGCAGATGTGCTGCTGCTACTCTATTTCTCTTTACATATTATCCTCAGCCTTACCAAACAAGAAGTATATTTTAGTATTAGTTCATAATATTTGTTTATAAATTTTTCATAAGAATTTAATAGAAAATAGCCTGCACAACAAAATTTATAGATACTGTGTAAATATTAGTGGTTTGGGATGGGATATAGAATCAAACTTCTAGATGCAGAATATCTGTTCACATACAATCTAGTTTTAAAGTTTACCTATACTTTTCTTTCAGCTCTTTTCTGTTTTCCGTATTTTTGTTCTTTTCTTCCAGAGTTTCTGAAAGAGCCTTAGTTTCATAACACCTTTCAATCCGCTATAAAGACAAATGGGAAAGCAAAACAAAATAATTACTTGCAAAGCAGTAAAAGATACATGCTTTATTTTATGATTTTTTAAATATAATTATAAGATTTATATTTTTGGTAGTATTTACTATCTTCTATTTATAGTTATTTAAATGAAAACAAAATTAACAATAAATCACACCCCTTTAAATTATCCTTACAACTCTATTGGCAAATGTAGATTTTAACTAACTCTCATATTTTTAAAAACAGATAGTCATAAGCAAAGTAGATATTGATTCCTTACATAAGGACATAGTTACCATATAGTTTAAAGGAATAGCATCTACTTTCTTCCATTTACTAAAATGATATTACTGTTATTTTGTACCTCATACTTAATGAATGGTAAGTATATAACATTTAACAGAATTTTCAAAAATTTAGAATATCAGGTATTATATTCAAATTTTTCTTAAAATTTGGAAGTGACTTTGATGGGTTCTCATACCTTTGTAAATAAAAGCCACAATTTTATGGATGACATTGAAATGTATCCAAGAAAACCTTAAAGGCTAAACTAGTTCTAGCCTAGCTCTCTAAAGATTATAGTCATGTATTTTTCAAGTTTAAATTCTTTGAACTATTTAACTACCTTTTAAAAAAAAAAAAACACTGCCATAGATCTTTTAATGACTTTAAAGTCCTGTTATTATGCTGCATCTTATTCTTTCCTCATCTTCTCTTTTCAGACCTCAAAGAAAGCTAAACTATTCCCCCAAAACCCAGAGTTTAATATATTCAGTACCTAAAATAACTATTGACTCCAAAGGTAACCTGAGGCAAATAAATTATCTTAAGCCTTTCTCCATATTAGGCTCTCTTAAAAATAGCTCTTCTGGCTGGGCGCGGTGGCTCACGCCTGTAATCCTAGCACTTTGGGAGGCCGAGGTGGGTGGATCACCTGAGGTCAGGAGTTCAAGACCAGCCTGGCCATCATGGTGAAACCCCATCTTTAAAAAAAAAAAAAAAAAAAAAAAAAAGCTCTTCTAAAACTGTCAACTAATATATCATTATACTTGTACATTAATACACGTATTAGAAATATATAACAAAATATATACCTGGTTTAAATAATTAATTTCTATTTCCATTTCATCTACTTCTTTCTTCAATTCAGATGAACTTTTGGTAAAATTGCTGGCATGTTTAAGAATATCTTGTGTTTTACATCTCAGATTAACACTTTTTATGTTAAGGAATTATGTCATACAAGTAAATTTTACATTTATAATTTATGTACTGTATCAGAAATGATTAATATTATGTGACATCATTTATATGTATGTTCCATATAAGCCAATAAGCAATGTTAAAAACAGTATCTGAAAACAGAAGGATAATATAAACATTTGGCAAATTAACAAAGACATTTATTATCTATATTATACATTAAACTTAAAAATAACATTTCATCCAAAATATTTGCTAGGATTCTTTCAGCTAAGTATTTTCACAGGGTAGATTTTTTTTGTTTTTTAAATCAAAGTTCATTGTGTCACTTGGAATAACTAATAAAACATAATTCAGGCCCAAATTGAACTTATATGCTTCCATTATTTATTTGTTAAAGCCAATATTAAAAATCTACCCATTTCAGGCCAGAAACAGTATGCTGGAGAAAAACAAAATCCACCAAATTTCCCTTTTCTTGCTCTGTAAGGCTCATCAGTGTACCCTGCAGAACTCAAAAAAGAGAGGTAGATCTTCCTTTTGGACTTTCTGATTGAACTGAATTTATGTCCAATTTCAAGTAAAAAATCCTCAGCTATTAATAGACATTCTACATGGTTATTAGCTAGTACAATGTCCTAAATTACACTTCATTTAGGAGAATTTGAAAATGATAGAATAGTGACAATGAACACGAATTCCAGAGAAAATTAAACAGGTCTTTCCTATTCTGCCTTAAAATATGTATGTTTATATGCTAGAACATAAAATTGCATGTGAATTCTAATTTATAAGTCTATTGTTACCAAGTTTTCATTATAAGGTTAGCTATAGATAATTAAATCCTAATCTTCAAATCCTCCTACCTCCATTTACCTCTTCCTGTTTGTCATGCAACCTTATATTTCATTCCATTCCATATCCAACTCCCTAAACCTTTGCTATACCTTCAGCATCTACGAACTTTTGCCCTTTCCCATTGAGAAGTTAAAGTGCGAACCAGCAGCAAATGAACAACTAAAAACAGAGAGACTAAAACCAAAATGCAGAGAAAGCAAGCGGCAGAAGAGTTAAAAGGATGGTTTAGAATGAAGCAGACAGGAAGCAAGGTAGAATGCTGGGATAAAGAAGACTTAGTACAAACAGTGGAGTTACTATCTGATAGGAAGGCATATGAAGGATTGTGGAGGTTGAAAGAGGATTAAAGTTTCAAGTTCATCATCAGGGAAGATCTCTCTGACAAACAGGTGAGACTTAGACCAATTAAGAATTACTTAGGCATCTATTACAGTGGTAGTGTATTAGAATTGTTTGTTTACATGTCTGTCTTCCCTACTAAACTCTGAGCTTCTTGTAAGAGAGCTCTGTATTATCTTCAGTACTGCCTAGCACAAGGTAGGTTCCCAATGAATTTTGATAGATGAATGAATAAATGTAACTCACCTCCTTTCCACCTACTATTCTAACAAGTAATAATTAAGCAATATTAACTGGAACTTTCTCTTCTATGACATTTTCATTGGTTTGGTTTGGTTCCTAAGATACCTCACTTAAAGCCAAATACATATGCCATTTTATTCTCACCAAAGTTGCTTGCTTCTGACCACATAAATATACATAAAAACGAATCCAAGATTACCTTTAAAATAACTTCTAAAATCTTTTAATTAAATACAAAACAAATCCATGTGATTCTCACAAAGGAAACACAATAAGAATTAAAATACAAAATAATAGTTATCTCATAAAAATTATAAGTAGAAATACTAGTGTGGATACATGTTTAATGTCCATTTAGTAAGTGATGGAAAGGGAGCAGGCACTAAAAAACAAAGTCATAGCATAAGCTGATTGATTATATTCTTTTCATTACAAATATACCATAATTAAAACAATATAACAAAAATATTAATACCTAGAAATTTCATAAAAATGGTTTCATTCATTTTTAATTGTTCAGTACATGCCAACACTCTGCTTTGAATTTCTTCATGTTCTCTTTTCTTTTCATAATATTCATGTGAAAAGGGTGTTTCCAAGTATTTTAGTTGGTACTGCTTCAAAACTTCTTTATACTGACATATAGAATCATGATACATTTCTCTGTTAAAATTAAAAGAAATATCTATATAACAAGAATAGATCTAAAACCCATAAATATCATTTATTAAAGTCTACTAAATTAAGCATAACGCATAAAGCATAACTAAATTAAGGCAAACCAAATGTTTTCTTATTCTTGCTTCCCTCAATATTGTCTGCCCTTCAGACTTTCCTTAACTCTACCACACTTCTCAACTTTACTCTTTTTCTTCATTACCTGAGTTATTCACTTCTTAATTCTATTCCATTTAACTCCTGCTCCCACCGTATTAATGACACTATTCTTTCCAAGGTCACCAATGATCAAATTTTTTCAGCTAAATGATCTTTTTTTAGTACTCATCCTAATTGACATTGCAGAACCTGGTTCTTCTCATTACTTACCACTTATACCCCTTGTTGAACCTCTATCCTCCCTGGCTTCTGAGTCTCTACTCTCCCCAGATCAGCTATTTTATAAACATATATTTTTAATCTTCAATTTGCATTAGCTAAAATTATCACATGAAGACATGTTCTATGTGTTAGAACTCTGTGTTCACAATCATGTATACCCCACAAGAATTGTATGAAGAAAATTTTATGATGGTTTAGAAGAACTTCTCTAGTCCAGCTCCAGTAGTAGTGGGTGGTCATCTATTTAGGCACAAATCTTGAATGAGACAGTTAATTCTTGCAAAAAGACATTAACCTTTTTTTTCTTATTTGACCTGTGCTTGATTCTACAATAATCAAAATTATTATGGCCTATGGGGCAAATCTAATCTGCCACCTATTTTTGTACAGCCCATGAACTATGAATGATTTTTACATGTCTAAATGATTGAAAAAAATCAAAAGAATATTCCATGACACATTAAAATTATATGAAATTTTTGCTTTGTCAGCCAACCAACAAAGAAAAAAAATAAAAATAAATAAAAAAATAAAAAAAGAGAAAAATAAAAATAAAAAATAAAATAAAATTATATGAAATTTAAACTTCAATATCCATAAAGTTTTATTAGATCATAGTTCATTTATTTACATGTGATCTGAAATTCTCTTGTGCCATAATAGCAGAGTTGAGTAGTCATGACAGATTGTATGTCCCACAAAGGTTAAAATATTAATATTTACTATCTGGTCCTTTACCAGAAAAGTTTGCCAACTCTAATCGACAACATTGAAAATGTTAAACTCAGTTCTTTATAGAAAATATATTCTTAAATCTTTTTGCCCAATTCTTATACTTAGTTTCAAAAAATTCATAGAAATTTTTTTGAAAATATATGGTCTTTACATTCCTCAAGATGTTTTCATTTCTTGGATCAAGGTATACTCTATAGGAGAGTTTCTTAAAAGATATTCTAATGATTATCTCACTCAGCAGACTAGGAAAGAGCATGCCTTCAAACACTTCACATATAAGAAGAAAAGTAAGGATAACAGCCCTGTGCTGGTCAGTGGGTCTGAATCTTAAGAAAAGTTTTAATTTCTTAATATTACTAAACTGTCCCCTTTAGCAAGAAAAGCAGTTGAGCCCCAAGCAAGCTCCTATTCCTCTAAATGTATATTTGCTAATTAAGACCCATTTACTATTTTTAATAGCTTGAGATAACAGTCCAGGGAGGAAATATCTATAAGAAAATTAAGACTGGATCACCAGTTCCAGGTGAGATGAACATACTATATTCACCCCATTCATACTGTACATTCATGCTCACTCTTCTAACATATACCATATAGAAACTGTGGCAGAGTCTAGCATATATTATTATCTCATCTGTGCCAGCAATACTATTCTTCATGAATGACTAGAACAGGGTTGGGAGAAAGGAGAAACAAGCAACTGGTGCCTCTACTTCCGCCATTATCCACAAAACCAGCAAATGAGTTATTTTCTATTTATAAATGCCTGGTATTGAATCAATAATTCAGTAAAGCTATGCGGCTGGTTTAAGAAAGAAACAGACAACTGTTTTCACTTGAATACCTTCAGTTAGCTCACAGAAGTCCTCTATAATAAACACTATCAGAGAAGTACATATTTGAACTGGTTTGCTTTAGCCTCTCACAGAATCATTTTTAAGAATTAATGTTTTATACTCACGACTTACATTAATAGATGTTATAAGAAGCAGTTCTATATATTGTGTTTGGGGGCTGGGAGAGGTCACTGAAGATACTACCACATTGCACAATTTCCCCTTTATAGGACTCAGGGGAGAAATTTCAAGCCTCAGAAAAAGCCCCTACTTATCCTAAGCAATTGACCTATTTTTTTTAATGAATATTATGAATCTCAAACTTACTACATTTCCACAATGCCTTGACTACCAGAAATTTGAAAGCTTCATTTGTGCCTATATCTAACAAATGTGCAGGACACATAATATGAATTTCTAACTTCATCAAAGGCTTCAACTTCCTATATTATCCTTACTTCCCTGTAGCCTTGATTAAAAAAAATATATATATATATATATATATATTTTTTTTTTTTTTATTGCACTTTAGGTTCTGGGGTACATGTGCAGAACATACAGGATTATTGCATAGGTACAAACATGGCAATATGGTTTGCTTCCTCCATCCCCCACAACACCTATATCTGGCATTTCTCCCCATGTTATCCCTCCCCCAACCTCCCTACCATGCACTGTCCCTCCCCTATTCCCCCTCAACAGACCCCAGTGTGTGATGCTCCCCTCCTTCTATCCATGTGTTCTCATTGTTCAGTACCCGCCTATGAGTGAGAACATGCTGTGTTTGATTTTCTGTTCGTGTATCAGTTTGCTGAGAATGATGGCTTCCAGATTCATCAATGTCCCTACAAAGGACACAAACTCATTGTTTTTTATGGCTACATAATATTCCACGGTGTATATGTGCCACATTTTCCCTGTCTAGTCTATCACTGATGGGCATTTGGGTTGGTTCCAGGTCTTTGCTATTGTAAACAGTGCTGCAATGAACATACGTGTGCATGTATCTTTATAATAGAACGATTTATAATCCTTTGGATATATACCCAGTAATCGGATTGCTGTGTCAAATGGAATTTCTATTTCTAGGTCCTTGAGGAATCGCCACACTGTCTTCCACAATGGTTGAACTAATTTACACTCGCACCAACAGTGTAAAAGTGATTTGCATTTCTCTAATGACCAGTGATGATGAGCATTTTTTCATGTTTCTTGGCCTTATATATGTCTTCTTTTGAAAAGTCTCTGTTCATGTCCTTTGCCCACTTTTGAATGGGTTTCTTTTTTTCTTGTAAATCTGTTTTAGTTCTTTTAGATTCTGGATATTAGCCCTTTGTCAGATGGGTAGATTGCAAAAATTTTTTCCCATTCTGTTGGTTGCCGGTTCACTCTAATGATTGTTTCTTTTGCTGTACAGAAGCTCTGTAGTTTAATTAGATCTCATTTGTCAGTTTTGGCTTTTGTTGCCAATGCTTTTGGTGTTTTAGTCATGAAGTCCTTGCCTATGCCTATGTCCTGAATGGTTTTGCCTAGATTTTCTTCTAGGGTTTTTAATGGTCTTAGGTTTTATGTTTAAGTCTTTAATCCATCTGGAGTTAATTTTAGTGTAAGGTGTCAGGAAGGGGTCCAGTTTCTGCTTTCTGCACACTGCTAGCCAGATTTTCGAACACCATTTATTAAACAGGGAATCCTTTCCCTATTGCTTGTTTTTCACAGGTTTGTCAAAGATTAGATGATTGTAGATGTGTGGTGTTGCCTCCGAGGCCTCTGTTCTGTTCCATAGGTCTATAGCTCTGTTTTGGTAACCAGTACAATGCTGTTTTGATTACTGTAGCCTTGTAGTATACTTTGAAGTCAGGTAGCATGAGGCCTCCAGCTTTGTTCTTTTTGCTTAGGATTGTTTTGGTTATGTGGGCTCTATTTGGTTCCATATTTAAGGTGTTTTTTTTCCAGTTCTGTGAATAGGGTCATAGGTAGCTTGATGGGGATGGCTTTGAATCTATAAATTACTTTGGGCAGTATAGCCATTTTCACGATATTGATTCTTCCTAATCATGAGCATGAAATGTTTCTGCATCTGTTTATGTCCTCTCTTATTTCCTTGAGCAGTGGTTTGTAGTTCTCCTTGAAGAGGTCATTTACATCCTGTGTTAGTTGTATTCCTAGGTATTTTATTCTCTTTGTAGCAATTGTGAATGGGAGTTTGCTCATGATTTGGCTCTCTGTTAGTCTGTTATCGGTGTATAGGAATGCTTGTGATTTCTGCACATTGATTTTGTATCCTGAGACTTTGCTGAAGTTGCTTATCAGTTTCAGGAGATTTTGAGATAATGGGCTCTTCTAAATATACAGTCATGTCATCTGTAAATAGAGATAATTTGACTTCCTCTTTTCCTAATTGAGTATCCTTTATTTCTTTTTCTTGCCTGATTGCTCTGGCTAGAGCTTCCAATACTATATTGAATAGGAGTGGTGAGAGAGGGCATCCTTGTCTAGTGCCAGATTTCAAAGGGAATCCTTCCAGTTTTTGCCCATTCAGTATGATATTGGCTGTGGGTTTGTCGTAAATAGCTTTTATTGTTTTGAGATACGTTCTGTCGATATCTAGTTTCTTGAGTGTTTTTAGAATAAAGGGCTGTTGAATTTTGTCAAAGGTCTTCTCTTCATCTATTGAGATAATCATGTGGTTTTTGTCTTTGATTCTATTTATGTGGTGAATTACGTTTATAGACTTGGGTATGTTGAACCAGCCTTGTGTCCCCGGGGTTGAAGCCTACTTGATCATGATGGATAAGCTTTTTGATGTGCTATTGCAATCAGTTTGCCAGTATTTTATTGAAGATTTTTGCATCTATGTTCATCATGGATATTGGCCTGAAGTTTTCTTTTTGTTGAGTCTCTGCCGAGTTTTGGAATCAGATGATGTTGGTCTCATAAAATGATTTGGGAAGGATTACCTCTTTTTGGATTGTTTGGAATAGTTTCAGAAGGAGTGGTACCAGCTCCTATTTTTACATCTGGTAGAATTCAGCTGTGAGCCCATCTGGACCTGGACTTTTCTTGGTTGGGAGGCTACTGCTGCCTCAACTTCAGCCCTTGCTATTGGTCTATTCAGGGTTTCAACCTCTTCCTGGTTTAGGCTTATGAGGGTGCAAGTGTCCAGGAATTTATCCATTTCTTCCAGGTTTGCTGGTTTATGTGCATATAGTTGTTTGTAGTAATCTCTGATGGTAGTTTGTATTTCTGTGGAATCAGTGGTGATATCCCCTTTATTGTTTATTATTGCATCTATTTGATTATTCTCTCTTTTCTTTTTTATTAATCTGGCTAGTGGTCTGTCTGTTTTGTTGATCTTTTTGAAAAACCAGCTCCTGGATTTATTGATTTTTTGAAGGTTTTTTTGTGTCTCTATCTCCTTCAGTTCTGCTCTGATCTTAGTTATTTCTTGTCTTCTGCTAGCTTTTGAGTTTTTTGGATCTTTCTCCTCTAGCTCTTTCAATTTTGGTGATAGTGTGTCAATTTTAGACCTTTCCTTGCTTCTCATGTGGGCATTTATTGCTATAAATTTTCCTCTAGACACTGCTTTAAATGTGTCCCAGAGATTCTGGTACATTGTGTCTTTGTTCTCGTTGGTTTCAAAGAACATCTTTATTTCTGCCTTCATTTCATTGTTTATCCAGTCAACATTCAAGAGCCAGTTGTTCAGTTTCCATGAAGTTGTGCAGTTCTGAGTTAGTTTCTTAATCCTGAGTTCTAATTTGATTGCACTGTGGTCTGAGAGACTGTTTGTTATGATTTCCATTCTTTTGCATTTACTGAGGAGTGATTTACTTCCAAGTATGTGGTCAATTTTAGAGCAGGTGTGATGTGGTGCTGAGAAGAATGTATATTCTGTGGATTTGCCGGTGATCTGTCTAATATTGACAGTGGAGTGTTAAAGTCTCCCACTATTACTTTGTGGGAGTCTAAGTCTCTTTGTAGGTCATTAAGAACTTGCTTTATGTATCTAGGTTCTCCTGTTTTGGGTGCATATATATTTAGGATCGTTAGCTCTTCTTGTTGCATTGATCCTTTTACCATTATGTAATGCCCTTCTTTGTCTCTTTTGATCTTTGTTGGTTTAAAGTCTATTTTATCAGAGACTAGGATGGCAATTCCTGTTTTTTTGTTTTTGTTTTTTACTCTCCATTTGCTTGGTAAATCTTCCTCCATCCCTTTATTTTGAGCCTCTGTGTCTTTGCACATGAGATGGGTTTCCTGGATACAGCACACCAATGGGTTTTGACTTTTTATCCAATTTGTCAGTCTGTGTCTTTCGATTGTGACATTTAGCCCATTTATTTTTAAGGTTAATATTGTTATGTGTGAATTTGATCCTGCCATTTTGATGCTAGCTGGTTGTTTTGCCTGTTAGTTGATGCCATTTCTTCATTGTGTCAATGGTCTTTACCATTTGGTCTGTTTTCGGAGTGGCTGGTACTGGTTGTTCCTTTCCATATTTAGTGCTTCTTTCAGGAGCTCTTGTAAGGCAGGCCTGGTGGTGACGAAATCTCTAGCAATTGCTTGTCCATTAGGGATTTTATTTCTCCTTCGCTTATGAAGCCTAGTTTGGCTGGATATGAAATTCTAGGTTGAAAGTTCTTTACTATAAGGATGTTGAATATTGGCCCCCAATCTCTTCTGGCTTGTAGGATTTCTGCAGAGAGATCGGCTGTGAGTCTGATGGGCTTCCCTTTGCGGGTAACCTGACCTTTCTCTCTGGCTGCCCTAGCATTTTCTCCTTCATTTCAACCCTGGTGAATCTGACAACTATGTGCCTTGGGGGTTGCTCTTCTTGAGGAATATCTTTGTGGTGTTCTCTGTATTTCCTGGACTTGAATGGTGGCCTGGCTTACTAGGTTGGGGAAGTTCTCCTGGATAACATCCTGAAGAGTGTTTTCCAGCTTGGATTCATTTTCTCCGTCACATTCAGGTACACCTATCAAATGTAGATTAGGTCTTTTCACATAATCCCATATTTCTTGGAGGCTTTGTTCATTTTTTTTCACTCTTTTTCCTCTGTTCTTGCCTTCTCATTTTATTTCATTGAGTTGATCTTCAATCTCTGATATCCTTTCTTCTGCTTGGTCAATTCAGCTACTGAAATTTGTGTATGCTTTACAAAGTTCTTGTGTTGGGTTTTTCAGCTCCATCAAGTCATTTATATTCTTCTCTAAGCTGTTTAGTCTCATTAGCATTTCATCAAACCTTTTTTCAAGGTTGTTAGCTTCTTTGCATTGGGTTAGAACATGGTCTTTTAGCTCAGAGAAATTTGTTTTTACCCACCTCTGAAGCCTGTTTCTGTCAATTCATCAGACTCATTCTCCATCCAGCTTTGTCCCCTTGCTGGTGAGGAGTTGTGATTCCTTGGAGGAAGAGAGGCATTCTGGTTTTGGGTGTTTTCATCCTTTTTGCACTGTTTCTTCCCATCTTTGTGGATTTATCTACGTGCGGTATTTGTAGTTGGTGACTTTCAGATGGGGTCTCTGAGTGGACATCCTTTTTATTGATGTTGAAGTTATTTCTGTTTCTTAGTTTTCCTTTTAATAGTCAGGCCCTTCTGCTGTAGGACTGCTCCAGACCCTGCTTGCCTGGGGGATCATCTGTGACAGCTGCAGAATAGTAAGTGTTGCTGCCAGTTTCTTCTGTTATCTTCATCCCAGAAGGATACCTGCCAGATGTCAGCCTGAGCTCTCCTTTATGAGGTGTCTTTTTGGATATACAGGTGTTGGGGGAGCTGCTTAAGGAGACAGTCTGTCCCTTATAGCAGCTCAAGTGCTGAGCTGTGAGCTCTGCTGTTCCTTTCAGAGGTGCTGGGCAGGTACATTTAAGTCTGCTGCAGCGGAACTCATAACCACTTTTTTATCCCAGGTGCTCTGTCCTGGGAAGGTGGGGCTTTATTTATAAGTTCCTGACGTGCTGCAGCCTTTTTTCAGAGCTGCCCTGCCCAGCAAGGAGGTAGCCTAGTCACAGTCTGCCAGTAGAGGCATTGCTGAGCTGCCACATGCTCTGCCCAGCTGCTGTGTGAACTTCCTTGCGGTTTTATTTACATAGGTATAGTTAGAACTGCCTCGGTAATGGCAGTCTCTCTCAGTAATGGTGGACTGCCTCAGTAATGGTGGACTGCCTCGGTAATGGCAGATGTCCTTCCCCCCCACGGAGGTGGACCATCCCAAGTCCAGTTGTGCTTGCTGTGAAACTCTCAATCCAGAGCATTTCAGATTGCTGGTCTTTGTGGGGGTGGGACCCACCAAGCCAGATCACCTGGCTCCCTATTTTAGCCCATTTTTTTTCAGTTGAATGGGTAGCTCTGTATCCCAGGCATTCCAGGCACCAGTTGAAATGGCCACCCAGATTTGTGTGAGTTTTTATGCAGAGACCAGCAGGGCTGGATGAAACAGCTGTGCTGGAAACTCACTGTGCTTTCAGCCTGGGAATCTCCTGGTCTGTAGGCTGTAATAACTCATTTGGAAATGCAGTGATCACTCACCCTCTGCATTGTTCTCACTGGGAACTGCACTCCAGAGGTGTTCCTATTCAGCCATCTTCAGCCTTGATTTTTAATCTAGTTTCTTTAAACACTAATCTTTCAAGATGATTATTTAGTCAAATCATCTAAAATCCTTTTTTCTTTTTTTTTTCTTTTTATTTATTGATTTTTTTTTTAGAGAAATGGGGTTTCTCCATGTTGATCAGACTGGTCTCGAACTCCTGACCTCAGGTGATCTGTCCACCTTGGCCTCCCAAAGTGCTGGGATTACAGGTATGAGCCACCACGCCTGGCCGTCTAAAATCCTTTTTTAAATGAAGCAGGATGTATAAATGACAACACAAGTCTCCTTCACTGATCCCACTCTCTGCCTCACCTCTGGATGATGGTGTACTCTAGCTTTCCCCTCTTTTGCTCCACACATTTCCACGAGCAATTTCATGTATTTCCATGATTTCAAACTCCATATCTATAACTTTAGTCCCTACCTTTTCTTAAGATTTGTCCTTGAACATATAGGGTATTGCATTCTAGATTTTTCACTTACATTTTTAGTTACAATATAAAAATAGATACTGCTCTCATGCAATTATATTTAAAAACATTTCAATGTTTTATATTAGGTGAAATTTTAATGCTATATAATGTGTTCAAAGTCTCTTGCCTTCTTTCATTACATTCACTAATTATATTTAATCCCCAAGACAATATGATTATACATATATATAATAAAATTAATTCATGCAATTATTGGTGTTTATTAGAATATAGCCACTCCATTAAATCAGCAGTCTAAGAAACAGAAGTTTTAAATAAAATACCCTTCAAAAATCAATATCCTAAATTTAGTATAAGCTAATTCTATAGGTAACTATTCCCTAGATATCTGCTTATATAGTTCATTCATAAAAACCATTAATTGAAGGACTCTGCTATAATAATTGCTACTGAGAAACAGTTTATATCTAAGGCCATATCTAAATATATCTAGGGTTAGAGAGAGCTTTACAACAAGCAGGTAGACCTTCCACTGCACCAAAGGAGTCCAAAATACTACATTTACTTAAAAACAAAAACTCCTTCAGAGTAAAAAATGTCTACATTTTTCAATTAACATTCTTACAAACCATGTCCTAGTAATACAAACTTATAGAATTGAAAAACTAAATATATATACTATACTTGTCTTTTTCAATAGTTTCTTGATAAACAGTAAATTGGTCCTGCATATAGTCTTCATGTTTATGAAAAACATCACACGTTGGCTTCCAGCTATAGAAAAAATATATTAGTAATTAGCAACTCAGAATGATAGACAAATTGACAGAGATAATAAAAAAATAACATAATCATTTAAAGAGAATTAAATCTTTCTCTTCCTGGAGAAACAAGCTTACATCAAGAAAAGTATTTCCATCTCACATCACTGCAACTACCTCCTTTCATGGACTCTTATGCTGAAATATCAATATTCATTAATTTTTATATCAAACTTGTTTTTGAACCATTACTAGGAAAAGAGCAAATGTGACATTGCTGGATTGTGTATTGCTATTGCATTTCTATTACACACTTTGTAACATTCCAAAATCAGCCTTTCCTTCTCATCACATTTCTAAGATCCTAGCCAAAAAAATTACTTTGGAGTAAGCATTCAAAGAGCTAGAAGAAGGGCTAAAGAGAGGTATTTTTCTCCCTTGACACTTAGAAAACAGGTGTTACATCACCCTGAGTTACAAAAAAAAGAAAGAAACCGGAGCAAATGAATTACAAAATCAGACAATACGAATATAACAAATATTTATCTTACACATTTTATTATGTAACTTGAAAGAATATTACCAATACAAAAAATCTAAAATGAATATATACCATAATAGTTTCCAGTCTAAGTGTTGTTCAAATATTTCCCTTTTTTCTAACATTTTTTTCAGATTCAAAAATTATACATGCCCAATTTGGAAGCTCAGAAAAGTATATGTAAGAAAATATCTATTAATTATTTTCTTGATATTGAAAGATAACTAATATTATTGTTTTAATAAATTGTTTCCAGATGTTACTATAATTATACATTTTAATATCATTGAGATCTTATTATCATATAATAATGTATCCTCCTTTATCACTTAGTAACAGAACCTGTACTTAAGTATTTGTCTGAATTTCTGATCATTTCCTTAGAAAATATTCTCCACAGTGAAATTAAAAGATTCAAAATTATATATACATATATTCTCAATATTTTTAAATGTTATAAATCTCATGGGCATAAAGATAGCAACAGTAGACACTGGAAACTAGCAGAGAGGGGAGAGTTTAAAAACTGTTAAGTACTATGCTCACTACCTGGGTGATGGGATCAGTCGTACTCCAAACCTCAGCATCACACAGTATACCTATCTCATAAACTTGCACATGTGCCCCTGAATCTAAAATAAAAACTGGAATTATTTTAAAATTCCATAAAATATCTATGTTCATTGAGAAGATATTCACTATAAGCCTTTTGATTTACATCCTTCTAGACTTTTTCTAATTATTTATAAATACACATTTACTAAATTGGCTTAACATTATGAATATTGTTTTTTAAACTGCTTTGACTAATTTGTAATTTTAAAAAGGAGTTTGCAGACCTTGCTTTTAAAAAAACTTCCTTTACTGTTAACATCTTTCCATATCAATAAATATACACCTATATCACAATTTTATTGGCTGCCTAGTGTTCATTCATATGGATATACCAAAACTCATTTAACCAGTTCCCTAATGCTGAAAATTAGAGTTGCTCCCAATATGTTCCTATCACTAAAAAAAAAACCAGGCTGAAATAGAACTCAACTCAATAAGAAAAAATAATAAATAACCTGATTTTTTTTTTCCAATGGTCAAAGGATCTGAACAGACATTTCTCAAAGAAGAGATAAAAAAGGCCAACAGATACATGAAAAAGGGCTCAATATTTCTAATCATCAGGGGAATCCAAATTAAAACCAAAATAAGATACTACCCCACACCTGTTAAAATGGCTATTATCAAAAAGAAGAATAAAGCTGGGTGTGGTGGCTCACACCTGTAATCCCATTCCTTTGGGAGGGTGAGACGGTGGATCACCTGAGGTCAGGAGTTCAAGACCAGCCTGCTCAACATGGTGAAACACCATCTCTACTGAAAATACCAAAATTAGCTGGGCATGGTTGTGCATGCCTATAATCCCAGCTATTCAGGAGGCTAAGGTAGGTGAATCCTAACTCTGGAGTTGCAGGGTGGAGGTTGCAGTGATCCAAGATTGTGCCATTGCATGCCAGCCTGGGCAACAAGAGTAAAACTCCATCCCCAAAAAAAGGAGGTGGGGGAGGTGAATAATAACAAGTTTTGATGAGGATATGGAGAAAAGGGGACCCTCAGACACAGTTGGTGGAAGAGTAAGTTAGTACAGCTACTTCAGAAAATAGTCAGGTCCTCAAAAAACTAAAAATAGAATTACCATATGATCCAGCCATCCCACTTTGGAGTATTTGTCCAAAGGAAATGAAATCAGTACATCGAAGAGATAACTGCCCTCCCATGTTCATTTTAGCATTATTCACAATATCAAGATATGGAAACAATCTAAGTGTCCCTCAGGAGATGATGGATAATGAAAGTGTAGCATAGATACACAATGAAATACTATACAGCCTGAAAAAACAGGAAATACTGCCATTCAAGACAACATGAATGGGACCAAAGGATGTTATACTAAGTGAAACAAGCCAGGCAGGTAACGCCAAATATTGTATGATCTCACTTATATATAGAATCTAAGAGTCAATCTCATATAAACAGAGAGTAGAAAGGTGGTTACCAGAGGTGGGATTGAAGTGGAGAAGGAATGGGGAAAGGGAAGATGTTGATCAAAGAACACAAGTTTAAGTTGGAGTAGAGGAATAAATTTTGGTGATCTACTGCACTGTGTGGTGACTACAGTTAAATAATATATATTCCAAAAGTGCTAGAAAAAAAAATTTTATGTTCTCATCACAAAAAAATAAGTTTGTAAGGTGATGTGTATCTTAATTAACTTGAGTCTTTCTACAATGTATACATAGATGAAAACCTCACATTGTTGTACACTATCCTGGTTGTACATTACATCTTTGAAAGAATCTCTATTTCCTTGTGAAAAATTCTCAGAAATGGAATCACTTAATCAAAAATTATGCTTGGGTCGGGCATGGTGGCTCACAAGTATAATCCCAGCACTTTGGGAAGCCAAAGTGGGAGAATCACTTGAGTCCAAGAGTTCGAGATCAGCATGGGCAACACAGTGAGAACCCATTTCTATTTTTTAAAATCATGCTTATTTTTAAAGCTTTTAAAAATATGTACTGGCATGTCATCTAAAAGATTTATACTACCGTACACTCCTACAGCGTATAAGAGTTGATATTCTTATTTCTTGCCAGTGCTGGGTGTTAATTTTTTTTTAATCTCAGCAAAACTCAAAGGCAAAAGTAGTAGCATTTAATTATCACTTTAATTTAAATATTTCTGACTATTAGTAAGATTGAGCATTTCTGCACATGTATTAGACTTATATATGGTTTTCATTTTGGTATTTTCTTGTTTATCTTCTTTGCTCATTTTTCTAATAGGACTTTTGCTTTTTCTTATTAATTTCTATAAGTACTTTATATTTTTAAACAATCCTTATTTGACACTTTTCCTAGCTTGCCCTTTTGTCTTTTACATCATTATAGGGTATTTTTCTTTTTAATTTGTGTGTAGTCATATTTATCCATCATTTCCTATGTGGTTTCTGATTTTGGTGACATATTTAGGAAGACCTTCCTCTCTCAAAGATTACATAGTCACTTATATTTTTCTAGTACTTTCATAGATTCATATTTCACATTTAACTCTCATAACCAGTATGCTGAAATCATGAACTAGAGCTATTCATGAATTTAAGCATATTAAAATCAACAGATCCTAATGACTCTCCTCAGACCCCAGCAGAAATTAAGCTTTTACAAAGTACAGTGTATCTAGGACATGGCAGGTTCTAAGGGGAAACTATTAGTACTTTCCACAACCCAAAGCAGCTAATTGAGGAAACCACTGGTAAAACCTATCACAATAAAACCCAAATCAAAATAAAAGAAAATGGTCAACAACATGTAAGTTTTGGCTGACCAGATTACCAAAATATTTAAACACTGATAATTTCAGTGTTGGCAAGAGTATGAGGAAATAGAAACTCTCCTACACTGTTTTCTAATAATTCATTTTCTATTTATAAAAGTAACATGAAATAGGAACGCTTTTACACTGTTGGTGGGAGTGTAAATTAGTTCAACCATTGTGGAAGACAGTGTGGCGATTCCTCAAGGACCTAGAAATAGAAATTCCATTTGATCCAGCAATCCCATTACTGGGTATATATCCAAAAGACTATAAATCGTTCTACTATAAGGACACATGCACACGAATGTTCATTGCAGCACAGTTTACAATAGCAAAGACCTGGAACCAACCCAAATGCCCATCGATGATAGACTGGACAGGGAAAATATGGCACATATACACCATGGAATATTATGCAGCCATCAAAAACGATGAGTTCGTGTCCTTTGTAGGGACATGGATGAATCTGGAAACCATCATTCTCAGCAAACTGACACAAGAACAGAAAATCAAACGCCACATGTTCTCACTCATAGGCGGGTGTTGAACAATGCGAACACATGGACACAGGGAGGGGGAGTATCACACACTGGGGTCTGTCAGGGGAAAAAGGGGAGGGATAGTGGGGGGTGGGGTGTTGGGGGAGGGATAGCATGGGGAGAAATCCCAGATCTAGGTGATGGGGGAGGAAGGCAGCAAATCACACTGCCATGTGTGTACCTATGCAACAATCTTCCATGTTCTTCACATGTACCCCCAAACCTAAAATGCAATAAAAAAAAAAGTAACATTGATAATAAGTCAATCAATGTGTCACTGTACAAAATGTTGTTCTCATACATTGTTGGTAGGAGAATAAATTGGTATAACCTTGTTGCAGAGCAGTTTGGTATTATCCACCCAATGTTTAAATGTGCATACTCTTTAGCAATTTCACTTCTAGGAGTCCATTCTATAGCAATAGATCTCTGTATGTGGAAGTATATCTGTACATGACCGGAAATAACCTAAATGTCCATTAATAGGGGAATGGCTAAATAACAGGCTACATCACTACCATAAATACCATGGAGCTGTTAAAAAGAATAAAATATATACATGATTACATACATAGTACAATTTACATTACATATTGTTAAATGTTAAAAAGCAAGTTGCAGAATGAAGTGATTCCATTTTTGTAAAAAGAAAAGATAGCTATATAGACAGATGTATGTGTGTGGTATGTGTAATAATGATGTTGACTATGTAAGGTCTAAAAGCATGTGAGTGATTACCTATGCAGAGGATGACAGGGTAGGGGATAGGAACTACAGGCAGGGAAAAACTATTTACATATACATGTGTATATTACTTGAATCTTTGTATTAGGTATATGTTACTTTTATGATTTCTTAAAACCAGTGGGAAAAAACTAAGGGGGGAACACCAGAAAGGCTTATTAAAATTTTGAATAACAAAATATTTCAAAAGAAATATGATCCTAAAGTACAGTGCTTATTACAATGTCCATATAAAACTAAGTACAGAAAATTTATGTTTTTATAAAGTCTTTGTTCTTTTCATGTCTTTGTTTCAAAATGTTTGTCTTACGCTAGAGTTAACAAGTAGAATCCAGAACCTGAAGCCATGCTGAAAGAATTGTTAACATACTAAATATTTTTATTTTGAAAAACTTTAGGCTGCATTCCCTCACACAAAAATAAGATCTTGAAAATTCAAAGATGGGAATAGTTTCAAATTTATCTGACAGGAATTTTATATGCTGAGCTTATTCAAAAGTTTATCGTTAGATTAACTGGATTTGAATTAGTGAGGTCTTATAGCTGTTTAGTTCTAGTTCTGTTTTGATCCTCCTATAATCCCTTTCCATAGTACCATAACAAGGCGCTTTAAGACTTGATTCATTAGCTAATAAAGAATATTACTTTGAAGCAAGTGTCTTCAACTATTAGCTCAAAAACCTTGAATAAAAGAATGTAATAACAATTGATTCTTTCAAATACTCACTCACTACTGTTGCCTTTGATCTCCTCACTATGTTTATAATAATAATCAATTTCCTCATCTGTTGTATTTATAGTTTCATGTATTCTAGAAATAGTTGATTTGTTTTCCTTAATATCTTCATAGCATTCTAGAAAGAGGAAATGTTTATTTTCTTAAGGTAGAAATTATAAATTCAAAATAAACAAATACAGTAGGGAAAAAAATGGGCATGGCAGTTTACCTAAAAGGAAGAGAGCCAGAGAATGGAATGAGGCTTGAGGTGGGTGGGACCCTACACTAAAAGGCAGAGAACCAGGGCCAGGCCTGATCCTAGAGTCAGAAGCTAAGGATTTCAGTTTGGGATTGATGAGAAGTAAGTGTCCCTTGTATCTCATCTTTAACATAAGAGGGCTAGATTCAGTGGTATCTAAGGTCAATCATATCTTAAGATGCTAGAATTTGTGTAAACATTTACTCATTAATGACACTAACATAAGCCTTCTGTTTTTGACAAATGTGAATGTCTACTCATTAATGCTGTCAATTAATTATTAAATGCACCTTCAACTCATTTATTTCTGTTACTAATGATTAAATACAAGCTAGAATAGACATAATTTCTTGAAAAAATTAAAGAATTCTTAATATTTTATATTCTTTTTGGATTACAGAAAAGATAACCAAATTCTACCTTTTGAGAAGGATTAAGAAATTTAGAACTACTTTTTATAGTTGTTTTGTCAGATCTTAAAATACTATACAGTATTTGTGTGATTTGCCTTGCTATTTCTCTGATAACATTATTTTTTAGAATTATTATTCCTGAAAATGTGCCATCTATCAATTTTGATACCTGATTTCTGGTGATTTCTATAAAGATAAAAAAATTTCACTCAACTATTTGAAATAACTTGTCATTAGATAAAAATAACATCTTTTCAACTGTACCTAAGGGGTCATTTCTACATAAGACAAAATTCTTGACAAAATAATTAAATGCTGAATATAGAAATTTATTATAAAAAAACTATAGTTAAATTACAACTATTTTGTCTAAGGTAAATAGTTTGTTGCTAGAGAGAATTGACACAAAAGTTATAATGCCAACAACAAGTTGCCCTAAACAGGGCAATTGTATATTATATGCTGCAACAAATTAAAAGACTAAAATATCTTGATCATGCAAAGCTACTTACTATTAATTCTTTGAATCATCTCTTCTTTAGCACTTATGTCTTGCTCATACTGGAAGACTAAAATAAATAATTCTCTTGTGACTTCATTGTTAAAATGTCAAATGATAGTACAAAAAGTTACCTATTTTTCACTTTATACCTACCAAATTCTAGCAAAAGTCTGTCCAAACTGACAAACAGGCTGTCATTCATCTTGGATACTGTGTTAAATGAAAAAATATATATTTATAAGGAAAGATTTTCTGAAGTCATATGCAAAACAGCATATATTCGGTAACGACCTTTTAAATACAGCATTCTTCACAGGACCTGTGGGTAGAGCCAGAACTGTAAGCAGAGAGGCCCCCTCAGCCCAAGGCGACATTCCCAGCCCCTTCCTGGGCCAAGCCCAACGTGCACTTTAGAAATCTTTGTTGAGTTGGGGCTTGACCGAAACTTCGGGGATGGGGTGGGAGGCGCCCGCATAACCGTTTATGCTTGGGATTACAACAAGCCTCCGGATCTTCCAGGGTTCATGGACACCCAGATTTGTCCACAGGATATGCCCTTTAAAATAAGCCTCTGAATATGTCCCTTGGTGGCGTGTGTACGACCACGTGTAGCAAAATTCTAAGAAAGCTCTTCCCCGACCTAGAGAAACAGTGCGATTTCGCAATTACGAATTTACCACAGAGAATCTAAAAAGTGGAGGTTTTCACAGGACTGTCAACTCGCATTACAACGTGAGCCTGAGGCGGGGTTCGTGTCTCCTGTTCTCCTCAGAGCCCAGAAGCCACAGCCCGCGCGCTTCGCGGTGGGAGTTCCCCAGCCAACTCCCACCCTCACAGCCTCCTTTCCTGGAGGCCCCTCGCCCAAGGCCGCAACACTGTATCCCGTCCCCAACCAGCTCCCCCGGCCGCGCCCACAGCCACGGGCAGCAACAACCAGTGGGATAAGGCGACCGCAATTGTTCTGAGGGGCAGGGCCAGCCAGCACCCGCCCACCCACTCACTTGCTCTCCTTCGGGGCCGCCCGCCCAGAGATAAACCGCCACACACAGCTCCCTTCCCCACGCACCTAAACGGCCCCTCTGGCCCCGGACCCGAACGCCCACACCTTCCCCGCCCTGGGGTACCAAAATCCACTCAGAATCCCCCGGCCGGGGGACGCCCCAGCGGACCCCGACTCCAAACGGCCGGAGTCCTGGCCTGCCCTCGCTCAGCCCCACCCCCCACGCCCCTGGCGCCAGCCCTGAGAGACCCTGCGGAGCACGCCACGGGAGCGGCAGATCGCGCTGAAGAGCAGCGAGATCGCGCTCCGAACGAGACCTGCGCGGGGACAATCGCTCCTTCCTCGCGGATGGAAGCACGGAAGAAGCCCTGTAAAACCACAGAAGTGGGTGCTGGAGTCAGAGAGGGGTCTTCAAAGGGGTGAAGACCTGTCAGGGACCCTCCTGTTTTCTTGAAGACGAGTGTTTTTTAAAGCCTATTTATTCCTCTTGTAACAAGTTTTTAAACATATTTTGGAGTACAGCAATACACTGATATTAACTTTAACCTGACAGTAAATAACATTCGATTCAATAATCAAAATTTAATTCGGAATTCAGCATTTTTCAAAACATCTTGAAAAGCAAGCACAATTCAAATACATGTTGGTCGAATGGACGTTTTGAGACTGATTCGTTTGCTCAGTTTCAAATAAAGCACATTTTCCATCCAAAATGCTATTTTCAGGTAATTTACGCTCTTAGGCTTTGTCTCCCTATCCAAAGTGACATAAAGAGTGAAAACAAAATAATTTAAGCAGTTCAGTCCTCCAAAGTGCCTCAATCCTTTGCATATTTCTGGTAGAAATGTTTTTAACCCTAAATGATCTCAATAACTGTCTTAAGTCACCAAAACTTGTAAAACAGCATATTGAAGTGAAAAAGGTTTCAGAAGTTTTTCTTGCTTAAGTGCCGCCGATCAGATATGCATTACCAATTTCATTATAATGTGCTGTCATGTTGCTCACTAGCTGGTATTAATAGCCATCAAAACTAACATATGTTTTGATAATGTAAGAATTTACATTTATTTATTCTTTTGTGTGTGTGTGAAAAATCTTTTACTTATTTTTTCCAGCTTTATTGAGGTATAATTGGCAAATATAAATTCTATTTACCAAGTATATGATATTTGGACATATGCATACATTGTAAAATGATTACCACAATCAAGTTAATTTGTGTAACACATTCATCACCTCATATAATCATTTTTGAGTGAGTGTGGTGAAAACCTTCAAGATATACTCTCAGCAAATTTCAAGGACACAGTACAATATTGTTAACTATAGTCACTAGTGCTGTACATTAGATCTGCAGAACTTATTCACTCTGCCTAACTAAAACTTTGTACCCTTTGACCAACATGTTCCCTCATTCCCACCTCCTTCCTCCCCCAGCTGCTGGCAACCACCATTCTACTCTGCTTCTATGGGCTCAGCTTTTTCAGATTCCACATACAAGTGAAGTCATATAGTATCTGTCTTTCTGTGCCTGACGTACTTCACTTAGCATAATGTCCCACAGGTTCATCCATCATCCATGTTGTCACAGATGACAGGATTTCCTTTTGTTGAAGCTGAATAGTATTCCGTGTGTGTGTGTGCACGCACACCACATTTTCTTTATCCATTCGTCAATGGACACTTAGGTTGAGTACGTATTTTGGCTATTGTAAATAATGTTGCGGTGAATACGAGAGCACAGACATCTGTTCCACACAGTGATTTTATATTCTTTGGACATATATTCAAAAGTGAGATAGCTGGATCTTATGATAGTTCTATTTTTAAATTTTGAGAAGCCTCTACACTATTTCCATTATGGCGGTACCAATTTGCATTCCCACCAAGAGTGTACAGCTTTTCCTTTTTCCATATCCTTGTCAACACTTGTTGTCTTTTTAATCATAGTGTAAAGTATCCTATTGTGGTTTCGATTTTGCATTTCCCTATGATTATTGATGTTGAGCATTTCTTTACATATCTGTTGGCCATTTGCACATCTTCTTTTGAGCAATGTCTATTCAGGTCCTTTGCCCATTTTTAATCAGATTGTTTGTTTTCTTGCTGAGTTGAGTTCCATATTTTAGATGTTAACCCAAATTTATTCTCATTATGTTTGTTTATAATATATTTATTAACTAATTCTTTTTAGGAAAACATAAGAAAGCAAATATAAAGAGTAAAGCTATTTTGTCTTGCTGGCACTGCATTGCTATAACTGTCAAGAAAATTTAGTAGGTGAAAATTTAGTAGGTGAAAAGTTAATCCACTTCAATTTAACATTAGATTTTCTTATGAAAATTTGTAGAAATCTAGAAACACTATCTTACTGAAATCTGAAAATCAATTTATTTACATTTAAATTCACACCTATACATATCCTAATTACCCTGATAAGAGTACACCTAAGTTCTGCCAACACCACTACTACCTATCTTATTCCTTTCCAAAATTTTCTTCTGGGAAAGCAATGAAGATGCTCCATCTACTGGAGAGTTTTAAATAAATTTTATTTTCCCCTCTTCCTATTCCCTCTCACTCCAATGAATTATAGTGCTCCATTTGAAAAATTAGAGAACTTTGACTTAGGTAAACATTTATCCTAACAAATCATTTTCTGGGAAAGTACTCCCATAAGACAAATTTTTTGTTATCTATTATTTACACCTTTGCCTCTTGATCCATAATCAAGAATCTGAAGAAATACATTACTTAAACCTGCTGCTCATTCTAATTGCACAGTATTCCTTTTCTTCCTTTCGTTGCCTAATTCATCTAATAGGAAGCTTGTGTCTCCTACTTACAATTCCTCTTCACTCATTTCCTAATTGAACTTTTCAATTCAATTACTATCTCCATCACATTTAACTACTTTCTCAGGTAATCAAGACAACATTTCAATTCCAAATCTTATGGTCTTTTCTCAGTCTTATCCTCCTTCCTTCTTTTTTTTCTAATTTTCTTCCATGTTTGCTTCCATTAAAACTCTCTGCAATCCTAACTTCCAAAACACTACTCTCTTCTAGCTCTCCCACCTTTCCTATCTGCCCCTCAGATTTCTTCTTCTACTTCTTTTCCTCTCATCATCACCATGGACTCTTACCAAGATTTTTTTCCCTTAACTCTACGCTTCTCTTTTTGGGGGTCATGCATCCATAATAACTTCAATTATCACACCTGTGCTCATGATTTCCAAATCTATACTTCTAGTCCTATGCTATTATCAAGCAGTTATCCAAATATTTATCTTTATATGCTTTTTCATCTATTTTGATTTAACCTGATCCAAATTCAAAGTCTACTCCCATGAATAATTATTCACAAAGTCTTGCTGATTTTTTTCTTTAATATATTCTTTGTATGCATCCAATCAACTCTATAAACAACCTTTGCAGTCAGGCAGATACGGATTTAACTTCTGGATCTGTCATTTGTTAAGTCAAAACTTTGGGCAAGTTTCTAACCCAAGCTTTCATTTCCTCAAATGTAAAGTGAGAATTGTAATAACTCCAACATCATAGAATAGTTATAACAATTAAAGAAAATGATTACTGTAAAGCCCCTAATATAATGCCCAGCACATAGTATGTAGAAAATATAGAACACATTGGAATGAAACTTCTTCAAATTCCAGCTGCCAAACATATGATCCTACTTACATCTTCATTATTCTATCCTCCTTCTGTTCTGTTACAATAGCGGAGCTATCTCTCCTCTTACCTAAAGCCAATTCCTCCACCTATATTTGAGTACCATCTCCTCCTGCCTCCTCAGAAGTGCTAACATATCAAATATGCCTTTTCTTTCATGTGTATGTAATCTCTTCCATTTAATTGGATCCTTCTCATGAGCTTTAAACAAAGTCAAGTCTCTACCAGAAAATAAAGGAGAGAATCTTCCCTAGACATTAAATGTTTTATGAGTCAACATCATATTTCTCTCACAGCCAATCTGCTTTGTAGATGGTTGTCTAAACTCAGTCTCCCTCCTAACTCATTTCTGACTCCAATCTGCCTTCCAGTGCCATTATGCCATAAAATTTGTTCTAAGATAACAATGATCTCATGACACTAAATCCAGTGAACATGTTTCAGTCCTTACTTGACCTGACCTCTGCAGCATTCAATGGTATTTATCACCTTTTCTTCTTAAAACACCATAGTAGCTACCTGATTTTTCTCCCATCTCTCATAATTCTACCTTCTGTTTCAGCCTTCTCTCCTTCTGTTCAGCCATTAAATGTTGTAAATCTCAGGCTTAGTTCTAGGCCTTTTCTCATCTTCTCCTCTCTGTGCATGGTTTCTAATGCAACCACTCTACGGGTGACTCAGAATGTATATCTCGAGCCCAGACCTCTAGCAGCAATCTAAGTCAGTAGTTGCAAACAACAGAAATCGATTCTGGCTGATTTAAGCAAAGGTAAACTTTGTTAAAAGAATACTGTCACCAGGCATGGTGGCTTATGCCTGTAATCCCAGGACTTTGGGAGGTCATGGTGCAAGGACTGCTTGAGCCCAGGAGTTCAAGACCAGCCTGGGAAACACAAAGAAACCCCATCCCTACAAAAAAAATAAAAATAAAAATTGGTGAATACCTGTACTCCTAACTACTGGGGAGGCCGGGGCAAGAGATCACTTGAGCCCGGGGAATCCAAGGCTGTAGTGAGCTATCATCGCACCACTGCACTCCAGCTTAGGCAACAGAGTAAAACCCTGTCTCTAAAAAATAATAATAAATAAATAATAATAAATGATACTGTGTAACAGAAAACTCCCCAGAATAGATAGAGAACCAGACTCATGTGCTATACAGCAAGAAGCAATAACCAAACTCTCACCACAGATTTGGTAGTCAAGACACCATCACTGCAACCAAGCACTGAGGGCTTCAGCTCACACCACTACCATAAGAACTACCACAACTGCCCTACAAATTCTCTTACTTCATCACATGTTAAGAGAGAGGATTCTTCCAAAGGCATACTTGCTGGTGTCACTTATTCCAATTCAAAAACTTGGGTAGTTATATCTCATTAAAGAAGCCTATGACACATAAATCTCTTCTTCCTCCCAGACTGTTAGGGTAAAATATTCTCCAAACATAAGAACTGGATTTAAATGCTGGGCAGTAAAAAAGAATAGCAAATGTTCATGACACTTATCCTCTGAGTTACAGTACCCCTTCCCCCAGTTATGCTAAATAGTTATCTTTTCCACTTGGTTCAATAAGCTCCAATTGTTCCACCTTGAAATAGGTGACAGTTTTTGGAAACAGTCACTCTAGGTGTACAAAGTTTCTATGTGTAGTTCATCACAAGTGACAAAGCTACTTTCAAGGCCCACCTCTTCCAAAATTAAAAAAAAAAAAAATTCTAGTCTGTATTTGGGTTGGTATAAATTCTTTTTTAATTTTTCCTTTTTTGTTTTTATTTTTTGCAAAGCAGCATAGCAACAATTGTGATCGTAGGGGCTGCCTGAGGTTGCAGACACAACTGTAAACATCATTTACGTATCAGTAAGAAAAAGGAAAACAGGAAATGGAGAGGGTTTCTTAAGAAAATGAAAAAAAAAGAGCACAGATTCTAGAGATTACACCAGCTGCATTCCTCCTTCTACACAGGTTCCCATTGGGCTTAGTTGTCCACAGTCTTGTTTTCTTCCAAGAAGTGAGGGAAACTGGTGTTTAGAAACACTGTCAGTAGCTCCTGGTTTTTCCACATTGGCACTAATACCTGATTGGGAGCTATCCATCTTGGAGACAGTACATCATTCACAACGAAAGAGGGATACTGGAAGGGTGTCAACACTGCTGCTCTAAACCACAGAGATAGCATTGTTCTTTATGGCGAGGCCACCATTGAGCATGCTGATGTACTGGTTCCACACGACAGGGTCCACATTCATTAAAGGGGCCAGAATTTCCTTGGGAAACTTATCTGAGACTCTCTTTCCATTCATATCTAACATCCATGGTAAGCAAGAATAAGAGCATCTCTGATGCTCTTGATAGCCAGGTTCTTTCCATGGCATGTCTAGTTATTGTTTACCTTGTGTGTCATATAGTGGCCTTCAAGTTGCCTTTGGTGGCAAAAGGTAGCCCATATATGTTGCACACAAAAGGTTTCTCTCCAGTGTGAGCTTATTCATTAATCTGAAGGCACTAGCAGACAAGAAATTCTTCCCACATCATGTGCAGCTATGGTGCCTGGCCTGTATGCATGATTGGGCTGCTTAAAAGGTGTCAGTCCAAGAACATGGCCAAGGGTCTGATAAATGTGTCAGAAACTTCAACTCTGACATAGATTGGCTGTGTTTTGTATAAATATTAATGGGAGACTGCTTCAACCTTCCATTGCAGTGCAGCTATTGTCAGAGCTCTCAGCTTTGCCCTGGCATCAGGAGACTCTGATTTGATAGTTTCTGCTTAACTATTGACTGGGTAAAGTGCCTGGAAAGCCATGGTTTCCATGGTATCTGGACTTTGGCTCTCCACTGGACCATTTTTTCAGCTGCTCTACCGCTGCAGGCTAAAATGTGCAGAACCCACATCTAGGGAAGCCATCGGGTAGTTAGAGTAGGTGATGCCAAGTGGATTCTAGGAGGAGGTGCAAGGACCTTCAGGGAGCTACTGGGAGCATCCTGGCAGCTGACTTTATCTACGTCAATGCTTTCTACAACATCATCATGATAGATGGCACTTATATTGCCATTCTCACTGGCCATCACTGGCCATCACTGGCTCAAGACCAGTAAAATCACAAAGATTCTCCGGCGTGTGAATATGCTGGTACAACATGACCACACTGGTAAATTTCTTTTGACTGATAAGGTACAACTTTATAGATGTGTTGGATTGCTGAACCCCAAAGTGTGTCTTCAAGTTGCCTTTGGTAGAAAAGCTTGGCCATAGATCTTACACTGGAACAGTCTCTCCCCAATGTAGGCATGGTAACGCATTTTGAGGGAGATATAGCAGCTTAAGGTTCAGTGGCAAATGAGACATTCTTTGGGGTTGGTAGTGGACTTGTCAATGTTCTCCACCAATCGCTGCAATTTCTGGGTCTCTGACCCTGGTTCATGGGTTCCACTCCCTTGGAGGCTGCCAACTCTTGGGGGAATTATAGTTTGGTCCTACCCATGTTGTGTGAGTCTAACCTTACATTCCAAAGAAGATCTGAGTGACAGGTCATCAAGCAACAGTTAACTAATGAGGTCCTTGAGCTTAGTCTCCAAAGGGAGATTTTGAGGTTCACCTATGGAAGGCATCCCTGTTACAAAGACAAGTTTGTTGCCTAAAGAGAGACTCTGGTGGCATAGGCACCAGAGGGAATGTCCTGGTCTGCGGGTTGCGAAGACCGTGGGAAAAGCATAATATCTTGCAGGGACATGGATGAAGTTGAAAACCATCATTCTCAGCAAACTAACACGAGAACAGAAAACCAAACACCGCGTGTACTCACTCACAAGTGGGAGTTTAACAATGAGACCACACCGCGCACAGCTCATGCCTGTAATCCCAGCACTTTGGGAGGCCGAGGCAGGTGTATCATGAGGTCAAGAGTTTGAGACCAGCCTGGCCAACATGGTGAAACCCTGTCTCTACTAAAAATACAAAAATTAGCTGGGCTTGGTGGTACATGCCTGCAATCCCAGTTACTCGGAAGGCCGAGGCAGGAGAATCGCTTGAACCTGGGAGACGGAGGTTGCAGTGAGCCAAGATCGCACCACTGCCCTCCAGCCTGGCAACAGAGCAAGGCTCCATCTCAAAAAAAAAAAAACAAAAAAAACAATGAGAACACATTGACACAGGGAAGGGAACATCACACACCGGGGCCTTGGAGTTACGGGAGGGACAGCATTAGGAGAAATACCTAATGTCGATGATGGGTTGATGGGTACACCTAATGTAGATGGCACATGTATACCTATGTAACAAACCTGCACGTTCTGCACATGTATCCCAGAACTTAAAGTATAATTTAAAGAGAGAGAGAGAGACTCAATTCATCTATGGGGACAGGTACAGAGAGTGCATGGGAATGCCGTTGCCTGCTCCCATTTCGTCCTGGAATTATCTACAAAAGTGATTTTGGGTTACCCTTGGTGGTGAACCCATGACCACATACAGAGAACATGAAGGGTCTCTCTCCAACAGTGGAGCAGACATTCATCTACAAGGAGCTATGAGTCCCCAAAATCTTGCTACAATACTTAATGGCTTTGCCTTTGGCTTTGACATTCACCTCGAGATGTTCCATGGCTTCCTTTTCCCTTTCTTGAGGGAGTTATAGCAGCTTAGGATTCAGTGGCAAATGAGACATTCACTGGGGTTGGTGGTGGTTGATGGTAGCACTGTAGTGTAGAATATGGAAAGAACTCTGGAAGAGCACAGAGTCCAGGATGTGAGGTAGCAAAGTACTGGGAGGCAAGACATGACATTCAGGAGCACAAGTGTCTATCCCATTTTAGGGTGAAGGGTATCAGTCCTGGGGAAAAAGAGCTAGTTGTGGAAGGGATGTTGGCATAAGGTAGCTTGACTTGTTCAAGACATCCCAGAGACAGACCTTGGCTTCCAGCTTTCTGGCTGAGCAAAGCCACAGCTTCAGAAACCTGTTGGAACATGTGGCTGCCCAAGGTGTACAGGGTATCACACCCCTGCCCCCATGTGAGTGCAGGAGACCCATATGTTCACCTGAATTCAGATCTGCTGGGTGAGCTGGATCTGCTACAGCTGCTGCAGACACAGGATCTGCTCAAGGACCCACTAGATACTGTTGGTGCTAGTCACAGAAGCTGGTTCGTCATACCTTTTTGCCGTATAGTGACTGAAGAGTCACATTAGTGTTGGCCACTTTGCCTTTGGGTAAATAGCTTATGTTCTGGGGTGCAAGTGGCAGGGTAGTGTCTGTCTTTAAGTACATGACAGATTCTGCACCCAGATTCTCCTTTATGTCTCCTTAGCTGCACCATTCTCCCTGTGACCATTCTTACTGCTTGGACTGGGTGGCCAGTGGCCCAGTATAGCTCCAAAGAAGTCTTCTTAAGGCACTGGCCCCTCACTGTCATACATGATGAAGACAGGTGGATTTTTAGTACAATTTTTCTTATGTTCCAAGAATTGAGAGAGGCTAAAGAACTTTGCACAGCATCTCTCAGTTGTTAGTCCCCTCCCAATGAAGCTGCTTTACCGCTGCTTCATTCTCATTCAATTTATCGCCATTTCCTAGATTGGTCATTGGAGTACCTGGCTGTCCTGCCACTAGTGCCACGAGGTTGAATCTGCAAACTCTGTGTCAGCTCTGCAACTACTGCTCACCCCTGGTCCTTCTCCAAGATGATGTGCTGGGGTTTCACCTGCTTATTCATCAACATGATGCAAACACTGGGTGCTGGGGAGAGCTGCAGTTATTTGGCCTACAGCACAAGTTACTGGAGTTGGGAAATTTAGCCCCCTTCAGCTGGAAAGCACAGGTCCTAGTCAAGGACAAAATTCTTATCATGGCCTACAGGGACCTTTATGGTCCTGTCCCTACCTACCTCCTGCATCTTCATACTATACTAACTCTGCCTTCCTCTGCAATTCATCCTTATGAACTCCTTTCAGTTCTTAACATGCTCTTTCCATCACAGGGATATTGTACTTGCTGGCTCCTCAGCCTGGAATGCTCTATCCTTCTTTATTTAATAACCTCCCACTCATTCTTCAAGTTTAAACTCAAGTATCACAGTCTCAACGATGTCTGTTATAAACACTCATAGTTCATGCACTTATCCTTCATAGCAATTAACACAGTTTTAATTCTCTATTATTTGTGTAATTATAGTACAAATATCTATCTCACCCACTATACTGTAGCCTCCATGAGTACAGGCCCAACTCCACCACCCCCCTGCTCCCCACTACACACCCCTGGCACTCAAAACAAACAGGTTATAGCAACTGTTTGTTATAATGGCTATAATCTCAATTCAATTCATACACACTTTTGAGAGAATAAAGTCTAAGAACTGTCCTTATAAGGAAAACAGTCACAGATAAGGAAGAATCCACTCCCTCTGGACTTTCAGTCTCTGCAAATCAAAAAATTCCCTTTGGGTGGGACACAGTGGCTCACACCTGTAATCCTAGCACTTTGGAAGGTCGAGGTGGGCAGGCAGATCACTTGAGGTCAGGAGTTCAAAACCAGCCTCGCCAACATGATGAAACCCCCTCTCTACTAAAAATATTTTTAAAAATTAGCCAGGTGTGGTGGCAGGTGCCTGTAATCCCAGCTACTCAGGAGGCTGAGGCAGCAGAATCACTTGAGCCTAGGAAGTTGAGGTTGCAGTGAGGCAAGATCGCACCACTGCACTCCAGCCTGGGCAACAAAAGCAAAACTCCTTCTCAAAAAAAAAAAAAAAAAAAAAAAAAAAGGAAAAAATTCCCTTTGTACTTAAGACAGTCTAAGTTGGGTTTCTCATCACCTGCACCTACACGTGTCCTGGTAAATGCAGAGAAGTAGAAATGATGAAATTTTGTGTCACTGTACATACCACTTTAAAACTTCCTTGTACCACATTTCTAAGTATCAAAGTCAATTAAATTTTCTTTGTTTAGTCTCCATGAGTTTATTATAATCAAGCATGTTTTAGCATTTTTCATATTTCATTTACAACTTCTTATACAGATTTTGTTTCCCCTGGAGTTTCTAATTGCACCTCTATATTTCTATACACAAAATAATCCTACATATTCTTTACTATGTAATTAAAACTCTTTGGCTCCTTACTAATTGTTGAATGAGCTAACATAATTTCTAAACTCCAATTAAGCACAAACATTTCTCATTGAGAGGTCTATACCTTTCCAGGCTAATCACTCAATTTCATTAAAGACTATTTCTGAAGCTTCAGACTGGTGCATTCACAGGATTAGGGAGATATAGGAAAGGACAGTTGTCACAGCCCTGCTCCCGACAGTTCTCAAACTCTAGCCTCATTTTCTGCTCCTCTTCACCTCCAATTATCTGTATCTACAACACAGGGAATTCAATGGAAAAACTTTTTCATTTATTTTAAACAATACTAAATGTTAATTGTTGGGCTACTCTGTAATACAATGATGCCTTTGTAATCTATGGACTTCTATAGAACTTAAGGCCTTTATAGTAATAACATCAAACCATCGTGCATTTTCAAATCTCATGTCTGCTTTTCCTACATGAGGAAACTATAAAATTTTACTGAAGGACATTTAAAAAAACAATAGAATAAATGACAGTCATTTCATGTATTTGAACTGGAATATTCAACATTGCAAAGATGTAATTTATCACAAATTAGTCTATTTATATAATACAATTCCACGAAAACCCCCACTGGACTCTAAGACAGTGGAAAGAAAATTGACAAACTGATCTTAAGGTTCATCTGGAAGAAAATATTCACAGAACAGCCAAAAAATTTTCTTAAAAAATTACTGAAGGACCAGGCACAGTGGCTCACACTTGTAATCCTGGCACTTTGGGAGGCCAAGGCAGGTGGATCACCTAAAGTCAGGAGTTCAAAGCAGCCTGGCCAACATAACGAAACTCCATCTCTACTAAAAATATAAAAAATAGCCATGCGTGGTGGCAGGTACCTGTAATCCCAGCTACTTGGGAGGCAGAGGCAGGAGAATTGCTTGAACCCAGGAGGCAGAGGTTGCAGTGAGCTGAGATTACGCCGTTGCACTCCAGCCTGGCCGACAAAAGCAAAACTCCAACTAAAAAACAAAAAACAAACAAAAAAAAAAACTGGTAAATAACTTGCCTTACCAGATATTAAAATGTACTTCAATTGCAGTTGTGAAACAATAGGAATAAATACACATATCAATGAAATAGAATAGAAGATCCAGAAGAATTTCTATGTATATAAATTTAGTATGTAATAAAGGTGGCATTTCAAATCTGTGGAAAAAGAATAGATCAATCAATAAATAACGGTGGTGAAATCAGAAAATGATTTGAAGAAGACAAAAAAAATGCTGTTAGATTTCAAATGTACAAGAGACCACAAAATAAATCCAGAAGTATTAAACAGTTTTTAAATGTTTTTAATCTAGGAATAGTAGTAGAAGAAAATATGAATTATTTTTATAGCTGGAAAGGTTAGCAATACTAAGCATGGTCCCCAGGGCAGAACCAGATTTGATAGATTTGACTTTGTAAAAACTATAGGTGATCAACACCATAAAGTTAAAAGGCAAGTGAAAAACTGTGAAGAAATATTTGCAATACATGACAAGAAAAAATATATATTCTTAATGTTTGGAGTGCTCTTACATATGATTTTGAAAGAACAAACATCCAAAACGAGGGATATAATTGGAAACTTCTCCAAAGAATAAATATAAGTGACTCATAAATATACGAAAATGTGTAACCTCATTAATAAAGCAATGCCCATTTTAAAAAATGAGAAACTATTTTTCATCTATCAGGTTGGCAAAGATTTATAAGAAGATTAATGACCAGAGTGTGAGGAGGGAATGGTACTCTTTTTAAAAAAATTGTTTTAAATTTTTTTTTTGAGGTAGAGTTTCACTCTTGTTGCCCAGGTTGGAGTGCAATGGCACAATCTTGGCTCACCGCAACCTCTGCCTCCCAGGGTCAAGTGATTCTCCTGCCTCAGCCACTCAAGTGGCTGGGATTACAGGCACGCACCACCACACGTGGATAATTTTGTATTTTTAGTAGAATGGGATTTCACCATGTCGGTCAGGCTGGTCTCGAACACCTGACCTCAGGTGACCAACTCACCTCAGCCTCCCAAAGTGCTGGGATTATAGGTGTGAGCCACTGCACCCAGCTGGGAATGACACTCTTATACAGAGTGGGTAGAAGTAAAACTTGGTAAAAATCTTTTTGGATGGCAATTTGGAAGTATGTATCAATGTTTTTTATATTTTTTCTTTAAAATAACCAGCTTAGAGTAGGTATCAATTTTTTTTAATGTGTATACCTTTTGACCCATTCATTTAACATCCAATAATTTGAAGGAAAAAACTGGGCAATGCATAAAGATATTCATTGCTTCACTGTTATAATGGTGAAAAAATGAAACTAACTTAAACATCGATGGGGGAATGGTTAAATAAGTTGTAGTATTTATGCTGCAGAATACAATGTAACCATTCAAAATGATAACATATTTATGATCAAGAAAAATATTCACAAAATGTTATCAGGAAAAAGTTATAAAACAGTATGGATAATACGATGGTAGTTCCATCAATGGGAAAAACGTGTGTGTCTCTGTGCATAGAGAAAAACAACCATAAGGTTATGCACCTACCACTAATAGTAGTTATCTCCAACAGTGGCACTACAAGCAACTCATTTTTGACTCCATATAACCATAGTGCTTGGATTTTTATTTCAATGACCATGTATTGCGTTTATAAGAAGGAAAACAAACAAACGAAAAAGGTGTTTCCAGTAGGAAAGAAACCTAGCACTTCAGATGAGAGCAATACATGAGAAAGAGCATAAATAGCAACAGATGAACTAGAGCAGAGGGAAGAATGGAGAGGAATGTGTGTGTGTGTGTGTGTGTGTGTGTGGGTGTGTGCATGTGCGTGTGTGTGAGTGTGTGTAATAAGAATAGACTGTCCAGGGCCAGGCGAAGGAGGATCACTTGAGATCAGGAGTCTGAGACTAGCCTAGGCAACATAGAGGGACCCTGTCTCTACAAAAAAAAAAAAAAATTATTAATTAGCCAGACGTGATGGCATGGACCTGTAGTCCTCACTACTCAGAAGGCTGAGGTGTGAGGGTGGCTTGAGCCAGGAGTTCAAGGTTGCAGTGAGCTATGATTGTGCCACTGCACTCCATCCTGGACAACAGAGTGGGACACTGTCTTTAAAAAAAAAAAAAAAAAGCAATCACATGATTCCTTATAAAATACAGGCAGAAAGAGTTTTCACATCCACACATCCATCCACATAGGGATGAAACTAATGCGAAGAAGGAGGCAGAGATTGGAGAGATGCAGCCACAAACCAAGAAATGCCAGCAGCCACCAGAAGCTGGAAGGGGACATAAAAAGGCTCCTCTAGAGCCTCTGCAGAGGATATCGCCCTGTGAACAGCTCGATTCAAACTTATTGCCTCCAGAACTGTGAGAAAATAAATTTCTGTTGTTTTAAGCCACCCAGTTTGTGACAATTTCTTATGGCACTCACAGGAAACAAATACAGTGGCCATTTGGTGAATTTCATGTAAGCTATCTATTGACTTCTTTAGACTAATTTATTGCAACACAGTGGTCCACAGAATAAGAAGTCCTATTTCAAAATAACCTATTGCTTGGAAAGTTTCGGGAAACCTAAGGCGGGCACCAAAAGATTATGAGACCCAGGACAAGATAGAAAGTGATACAACACTAAGACAATATAAAAGTATAAAAGGCCTAATTGATATTTTAAGTGGATGGTTGCCCACAAGAGGGGGAACTAACACTTGTTGAGAATTTAACTATGTGTCAGGCACTGTGCAAGGAATAGTCATTCATAATCTCATTTAATCCTTTATTCCATAGGATAAGAATTATGCTATCAGATAAGGAAACTGGAGCCCGAAATCATGTAGCAATTGAAATGATTTAAACCTAAAATATCAGAAGTCCTTGCTCTTTCTACTGCTTTATTTGCTTCTATAAAGTTTAGTTTGAGAAGCATCACTGCCCTAAAATATCATTATAGTGACACTATTCCTCTCTTCTATGAAAACCACTCCCCATCCTCCTATCTACCTTTAGGAGTGAGTATTTCATCTTTTCTACCTCACATTTTTTTTCCCCCAACAATATGTTTCTCCATGAAGGCCTAAAGAGATTACTTTTTTTTTTTTTTTGAGACGCAGTCTAGCTCTTGTCACCCACGCTGGAGTGCAATGTCACGATCTCAGCTCACTGCAACCTCCACCTCCTGGATTCAAGCCATTCTCCTGCCTCAGCCTCCCGAGTAGCTGAGATTACAGGCACCTGCCACCATGCCTGGCTAATTTTTTTTGTATTTTTGGTAGAGACGGGGTTTTACCATGTTGGTCAGGCCGTCCTGGAACTCCTGACCTCAACTGATGAGCCCGCCTGGGCCTCCCAAAGTGCTAGGATTACAGGGGTGAGCCACCGGGCCCTACTTCACAGTTTTAACAAGGCTTAGTCTAGTGAGGAGGTCCTCAGCAATGGAGAATCATGGAGACAGAAGAAACACAAAAGAAAAAAGGGAACATAAATATAAATTATTACAACACAGAGAAATACAATCATTGGGAAATAATAAATCTTTCAGAGACCACAAAAAGGATAAAAAAGTAAACAAGCAGAAAGGAGATGAGAGAGATAGAAAGAAAACAACTAAATGAAAGACAAAAATTAAATACTAAAATTTATAAAATCAGTTTAGCCCCCAATTTTAATAGCTCTAATGGCATATTATCTTATTAATTTCACCAAAACCAAGGCATAACAGAGAAAGTAACAACACATAAAATACTAAAAACAGAAAAAAGATTAAAATTTCATAGTTTGAAAGATCTGAGAACAAATATTTGCTGTTAAAGGAAACATGCACTTGTTTCTCTGTCCCTTAATTTTTTCTAAATCTACCTCCCACTGTCTGCCCATATAATTCCCTGCCAGAGCTTTGCAGCTAGTCCCCCACTGGGGCTTAAGCAGCCTCCTCTCTGTGTTTCCATTTAAAAATCTTTATTTCAATAGGTGGGCCTAGAGCAGCAAAATTACCACACGACTGATCCAAAATGATTGAAACAAAATTGGTTTCAAAAATTGCCCTTAGGCTGAAAAGAAGATGAAGGCTAACATTTCAGACCTAAAGAAACATTTATCACAATTCTGTGGTCTGTAATAGACTTCTGTAGTTGTAATAGAAATGTTGACAGCTTGTTAATTATAGAAATGCTTGTGAGCATCACTGTTATTCTTTTGGAAAATCCGACAACAGAGTTCAGAGTGTTTTTTACTTAAACTAAGCTTTACAACACCTCAAGTCCAATCTCTTTTTCCTCAGAGGCTGCATTCAGTTCCATTTTTCCTGCTAGTATACAGTGTGCTGACTCAGGAAACGTTCTTCAATAACCCCAGACTCCACCAGTTCACACCCCTCCTCAAAAGACAACAAAAGTCCCAGAGACACATTTTTGATCCAAGGGTTTTTTAGGGCTTGCAAAGGTTATACCACCTGACAAGACCCAGAAGAGTTTAAGTCTCTCTGGGATCTTTGAACTAGAGTGCACCAAATTCTGAAAGGCACAACAGCATGAAACAGTACAGGACCTTACATACAGCAGGCATTAATAAATATTTATGTGTCATACAGAACTGCCCTCAAACTCAACTGGAATGGAATTATTTTCTTTGGTAAGAAAAGTAATGTATATAATGGATAGAAGTTTGAATCTATGTTTAAACCCATCTGTGCCATTAACTAGTTGTGCAATACGGGTAATCATTTAACCTCTGTGGTCCTCATATTTTATTCATTTGTAAAATGAAGAGACACTGAACTATAACTTTCAACCATTGTTCTCTGTCCCACCAATTATTCAAAGAACACAGATCCTAACAAGAGAAAAACAACCCTACCATTCCCACAGATATTTACAAGCTTTATAGTTATCAGTTATCCTAAGTATCACTTACAGTAAATTTGAATAAAAAACAAAATTATTGTAAGCTCTTAGGAACATATTTTAGTAGCATGGCCTAGACCCAAGATGAAATTGAAAGTGCCCTGAGTCCTTTGTAAATGCTTCAACTCTGGAATAAACCAAATTTTAGCAGGTTTTTTATGTCTGTGCCTTGTTGATTTTTTTGAGATCCTTTGGGGCAAGGTTTCTTAACAGCAGTGTTATTGACTTTGTTATTGTGGGGTCTGGTGGGCAGGGGTGGTGGAGGGGTGCTGTTCTGTTAATTGTAAGATGTTTAGCAGCACCTCTGGCTTGCACCCACTAGATGCCAATTGAGACTACTAAAACTGTCTCCAGATATTGACAAATGTCCCCTGGAAATGGAGAAGCAGGGGAAAGAAAATTTCCCTCTGTTGAGAATTGCTGCTTTGAAGGATAAGATGTTATTTAAATGTATTTTTTTATAATGCAATGTTTAATAAGTACTTTCTGCTAACTAGCTGGATCAACTCAGAGAATTTAAGTATTTGTTGAAGGCTAATGCCTCTATTTGACTTTATAGTACTTAGAAGGAACTTATGATTTACTACACATATAATACAAACAGTTGATACAATGTATGATACATATAGTTTAATGTGAATAATATTTGGTGTATCCCAGAGAACATTAAGCAAACTTATAGTCTTCCATTTCATTGAATTTTAAGGTTTCTATTTGTATTTTAAAAGGATATTTTGATCTTGGATTTGAAAATGGTCAAAAATAACCTGCTGCTGGGAAAAAAGTAATGTCCAATAGAGAACCATGAATTAATCATTCTTTCAGTCATTCAATAAATGTTTCATTACTGATAATAAAGTGGTTTTTAACTGACAAGCTAGGTACGTTTTTGGCACTAATCTTTCAGACAAGAACCCACTGATATGTAGCTCAAAGCAAGTAATGCAGTAGTGAGGTTAACCCTGTAAACATTTTGGCTTATTCTAAAGAAGTAGACAAGAGAAAAATGAATTTAAGACCACAGTTTATATTACAAGCAGTATAATTTGTAACATACTCTTTGGCTTAGATACAAATTTTTATCCAAGTGTCTAGGATCAACCACAAGCTAGAAGTCAAAACACAATTGAACAGGAAGCCTAACATTTTTTAAGAAAACATTACTGCTAATTAATCATCTCTTTGAAGTAGTGCATTGTCCCAAATTTAAGCTTATATAATTTCCTCCACTTAACAATATAAACAATTTGCATCACTTTAAAATGTCATTTTAAAATAGCCGATGAAGAATAATAACAAAATATGCTAATCTCTTAAAATTCGGTTAATATTTTAATTGTAATACTTTTTTGCCAGTTAATTTAACGACACTAGGAAATCTACAAACGTTGCTCAAATGGTGTTTGTTCTCAGAAATATACAATAAAGAGCCTTCTCTGTTCTTTGTTACAAGATGCACAATGGCAGAGGAGGAATGTGTGAAATAGAGCAATCTACCTTGGCAGTTTAATGGGATAGTCAGTACTTTAAAAATACAATATTGAATTCATTCCATAATTTGAAGGTCTGTACTATCAAATACATAAACAAACACACATCTTTATTTATACATATGATATCATCTGAAAATCAGAATGCTAAAGAAATAAATGTTTGAAAGTATAAATTTTAATACTGTAATTTCAAAATCTGAAATTTTCTAGATTATTTTTATATTTTTTTAAAGTAGAGTTATAAAAATAAAAGCCAGTTGTCAATAGCAATACTTGGCGTTGAGACACAGGAAAGGGAAACCAAGATCTCTTCCAAAGTCCAAATCACACAAAAGACTGGGGACTTCATTATCTTCCAGTCTGTGACTCTCAGATGCAGCACAAATGTCTTCATCAAGGAATTTAGATGGATTCAATCACTACAGTCTTAAAATCTCTGATTATGTGAAATTGTGTGAGAAAGAAAACAAAAACACATCATTTTAAAAAGGCATCCAACTTAGGAAAAGTCAAAGAAAAGGTAAGATAAGATTGGAACCCCGAGGTAAGAAAGTATTGACTTCTAAGCACTGCGCTTCTCTGGCAAATGTGAGCTACCGGTCAGCAGGGTGTAACTAAGATTCCACCTGTCCTCTACTCTAGAGAGGAAAATCAGTAGGGGCAGAGCAAGGAGTGAGAACCCCATATGTGCAGAAGTCCCACACCGAACTCCGGATATTTCTGACATGAGCCTCAGAATTCCCTGGGGGCACTTTGCTTAAATCCAGCACGGAACAGTTAGATACCGAACCTGTCCTTGGACATCATCTTCTACATTTTTTTTTCCTCCGTATTTGCCCCGTAAAATACAACTCTAGAGAAAGCTGAATAGACGCTTCTACGGATTCCCAGCAAGAACCGAGCGTTTGTCCGAGACCTCATATCCCAGTCTACCAGCTGCAAACCACAAGTAGAAAGTTGCAAAACCACCCAGACAGGCCCAAGGCCAAGGTCTGCGACTATACTTTCTCAATTTCCTGGTAAAACGCAAAAGAAACATGAAATATGGGATAAGAAGTGAGGGGTTGCCTGGAGGGTTGGCACAAAACTTCAAAACTGGTAAAGAAAAAAAATTATACCTTTCCGTAACATTAAGAAAAGCCAACCCGAAGAAAATACAGCTTTCGTCTGGCAAATCTGGGAGAAATACACCTTAAGGGTGGGGTGAGGGTCACCGCCTTCCCCAAAATAGGGTTATTTCTAAGGAACCCTGTGAAGCTCCCTCCTTTCCCAGGGGGGCTCAGCTCACACACTTCTTCCTATTTGTCCCTTCCCCTTGTAAAGCCGGTGAACAAATAAGTGATTCCAAGGTGCCCTGGCGCAGTCTATTTCCTTTGGGTTAATAAAATTAAGTCAAATCCCTTGCGATGGCGAAGATGGATCTCCTGGTAGTAGACCCCGACCTCCAGGCGCTTCTCAGTCCCTTCTTGCCGAGCGACCAGACGCCTGGGACTCTGCCGCACGCAGCCCGCACCCTTCTCTGGCAGCTCCCGTGCGGCCAACTCAGACTCTCAGTTCCAGTAGCCTGCGAGCTTCAGACACGCAAAAGCCAAAGTGTTCATCTAATTATTTGCAGAACTATTACCCAAGAAATGGGCCATATGATAAATATTCCCATTTCCTGGATGGGGCTCCTAGACTGTCAACTTGCTCACAAAGATTAAGGGTAAGAAACCAGCTCTCCCCCGAATGTGCCGCTTTCAAACTGTCCAGCGAGAAAGCGAGGGGGGATGTGTGGGTCTCCTGGGGCATGGACAATCTCTCCCACCTCAGCATCTAGGCGCTGGGATTGGGGTTGACTCTCGGCTCGCTCGCGGGCTGTAGAGTCTCCCGCGGACCCCACCGCCTCTTCTGAGCGCTAAGGATGGGCGCGAAGCAATTGCGAGAGCGATGGCCGACAGAGGAACCATCCCGAGAGGGAAAATAAACCTCTGCAAAGTGGAGCAAGGGGATTTTTTCCTTCCCTGGCCAGAAGCTCCGGAATCGCAGCCCTCCCGGGTCTGGCTTCATCCCTGCCTGGCCCCGAGGCCCTCATTTTCTGCACCGCGGATTCTCCTCCGCCTGAGTGTTCGGGGCCCTTGTATGCGATGTTTATTTCTAAGAAGTTGTCCTTCCGGCTGATTTGGAAGTCGCTCCAAGGGAAAGAAGGTTTATGCTTTGTCATTATCTTCATCGCCCTCTTTATTTTGCCCCTGCCCTGTCGTATTTCAAGAAAATAAGCTCTTAGAAAAGAAAGCCTCTCCGTTGAGGCGGTTGGCAACCTCACAGCAATGATGTAAATGGTTTCAGGGCTTTTTTTCTTCCCCTCTGCTATTTTTTTCGAGTGAACTGTGAAGATCTGTGAAAATAATATCAGGGTTTTCCGTCAGAACGAGCTTTGCCCTGCACTCAGGCGTGGCGTGATCTGACCCGACACCTCCAACCATCTGTGCTATCTATCTGCCTTCTGATTTACCAGATCTGTACAAGCCGCATACAAATTGTACTTGATACTAAAGAAAAGACAGTCGGGCCCAGTCCAGTTCGGCGGTGAACATTCTCATCTGATTTCTGTCTAGGGATGGACCTCCCAAAAACAGTTTTCTTGGTGTTTTTGTTATACAGCCCCCTGCCAGTTATTTTCTTCAAACTAAACAAACTCCTACCACAGGCCCAGATGAGATCATGGTTTCTTTGACCCAGGCCTCAGAAAATGTATGATGTGGACAGTTAATTGGGAATCAATAAAAGTTGCCAATTCAAGCTACTAGCCCAAAGTCAGAGCTACCAAGCCACTCCTTTCTCTCTGCAGGAGGGGTCAGTGCCCAGCGGCTTAAGACGTGCTTTCTAGGCCCCTACATTGTCGTGGATGCCTTCTGTATTGTATTTTTACTGAATTTCTTTTGTGCTAAAATGCCAAGGTTAGAGTTGTTGTCCCCAACTCAAGAGTTACATGTTTTAACACAGAGTAGGGGCAAAATAAGCCTGCAAGGAAAGGAGTTAAGACGATATTTTAAAAAAGACCTCAGAAATAAGCTTTTAAGTTGCTGTCCTGACCTACCAATGACTTTCTCAATCTAGATGTGGCTATACTGCACTTTTGTTCAAGTCTATAAACTGAGGGAGAGGGAGAAGGTATTTCCCCACCCCCCTTTATTTGAGAAGTCCCTACAGCCCACCTCTCTTTTCTCAAAGTGTTTGACTTCGTGGTCTGCATCTGAATTATCAGATGTGAGCATGTCCTTGTTTGCATTTAAAATTATTTTAGTGGGTTTTGAAGGGAGCCAGGCTAGAGTTCAAACTGACCTCTTCTACAGATCCCTGGTCCTGTTCCTGCTGCTCCAGATTTGCTTCCCCACTCAGCTGCTTTGGCAACTGGAAAGGGGAAGAGGGAGGCATGCAGAGATGGATACTTTGGAAAAAAATGAGAAGATGTTCTTCCCTCCACCTGCTTCATGCTCCCCCCCCACCGCAAGGTTTGCTGTTTCGTTACAACTAAACTTGCAATTTATCGGAGCATTTCAATCTGGCCCAGTCCTCTTTGTCCTCTGGAGACCTCTCGACCGAGACAACGCATCGCCCCAAAGTGAATTCCTGAATTCCTGTAGCATCACTGACTCTTCGGTGGGAAAAAGGGAGGGAAGGGTCGTGCGGGGTGGGGAGAGGAGGAGGAGTGAACGCTGCCGCACTCTCCTCTCTTTCTCCCAGCCACTCGCACGTCTTTTCAACCTCCAGGTTCTGCAAAACACTGAGGAAAAGTGCAGGGGCTAACGGCGGGCGCTGTCGAGCGCTGGGAGGTGCTGAAATGGTCCCGGCGTGCAGGTCGAAGCTTTGATTGGCAGAGCCAGCCGGTGAGTGACAGGGGGTCTCCATGGCGCCCGCGCCGCCAATCCGCCCACCCCAATAGCGGAGCCCGCTCGTCTGCCTGCGTGCCTGAGCCGAGCGGAGCCGAAACCCTGAGCCGCCGAGCCAGCACCTCCTCCAGTCGGTGTCGCTCGCTCCCGGCCGTTGCCCCACCGCCGCCACCGGGTCGCGCGTCCCCCGCTGCCCCAATCCGCCTCATCAAAAAAGAGCCTGGCGCACTCAGCCAGGCCCGCGGGCATCTGCTGCGTGTCCCTCTCCGGGCTCAGTGCCCCGCCGCCACCGGCGCTGCCTCGATGTTCCAGCTGCCCATCTTGAATTTCAGCCCCCAGCAAGTGGCGGGGGTATGCGAGACCCTGGAGGAGAGCGGAGATGTGGAGCGCCTGGGTCGCTTCCTCTGGTCGCTGCCTGTGGCCCCTGCGGCCTGCGAGGCCCTCAACAAGAATGAGTCGGTGCTGCGCGCGCGAGCCATCGTGGCCTTTCACGGTGGCAACTACCGCGAGCTCTACCATATCCTGGAAAACCACAAGTTTACTAAGGAGTCGCACGCCAAGCTGCAGGCGCTGTGGCTTGAAGCACACTACCAGGAGGCTGAGAAGCTGCGCGGAAGGCCCCTGGGGCCGGTGGACAAGTACCGAGTAAGGAAGAAGTTCCCGCTGCCGCGCACCATTTGGGACGGCGAACAGAAGACACACTGCTTCAAGGAGCGCACGCGGCATCTGCTACGCGAGTGGTACCTGCAGGATCCATACCCTAACCCCAGCAAAAAGCGTGAGCTTGCCCAGGCAACTGGACTGACCCCCACGCAGGTGGGCAACTGGTTCAAAAACCGCCGACAAAGGGACCGAGCAGCTGCAGCCAAGAACAGGTCGGTACTAGAGGCCTCCGCGCTTTGCGCTCACCGGGGACAAGGCGGGTGAGGCACCTCTGGCGCCCTTACCCAGTGCCTGGCGACTCCAGTTCAGCAGGAGTTGGGAGCGCGGTCTGTCTTGGGTTATGAGCCCACTGCGTTCTAGGCTCCTGGTCAGGAGTTCCTTTTCCCGGCTCTGCTTCCCCACCCTCTCTCGTTCTCCGCGCCGCAGGGGCTGCAGCAGCTGGTCCCAGTCACCAAACCAAGGCTTCGTTGGGACGGAGAAGGGAAGACAAATAAAAATTAAAATCCCACTAACAATTAGGGACCCCAAGACCCAAAGCTAATTCTTGTCAGCCTGGGTACAGGCTCCTACTATTAAGCGAAGCCTGGCTTATTAGCAATGTGTCGGTTTCATGTTAACTATTATTTTCAAAGCCCAGGTGTATCCCTCCCTAATGCTTTGAAAACAGTTTACAATGGACCGTTCGGAAATGGGAAGTCGAGTTTTCCTCTTCCCATGCGCTGCCACCCTTGTCTCAAAACAGCAAAGTAATCGGTGGGCCAAGGCTTTTGATTCCCCGGAGTGTGGATCTCGATTAGCCAAACATTTTGGCCAACAGCCCGGCCTCATCCCCCCAGGCACAAATGTTCCTTACAATCCTTTTTGCCTTTATGTCTGGCCGACCCTATCAAATGCGATCGCGGGAGCACTGACTCAGGCTTGTGCCCCAGGCAGACGCACCATTAGAAAGGGTATCCCATGTCCCCGGGACCTATCTGTCCTTGTCACCCACGCTTCGTTTATTTCTTGAGAGTCCTGTAAATCTCCCAAAGGTGTACAACAAACGGGAAGGACTCTGCGAGCCCAGTATACCAAGGACCTGGGTGCTGGGGCACTGAGAAAGGGCGCGAATGATTGTGGGCCGCAACAGTAGGGACCCTCGGAGAGGCGGCCGCAGACTCTTGCCCGACCTCTGCCGCCTTGCCGGGAAATCCTCGCCTTAACTGCTCGGGTCTGAGGAAGAACCTCTGGCCACTGGGCTGGAGGGATGCAGGTGGTGGTGGGGGCAGGCGACGGGCGGCTGTGTTACGAGCTGTGACCCGTGTTCCCTTTCTTCCCTGTAGACTCCAGCAGCAGGTCCTGTCACAGGGTTCCGGGCGGGCACTACGGGCGGAGGGCGAGGGCACGCCAGAGGTGCTGGGCGTCGCCGCCAGCCCGGCTGCCAGTCTGTCCAGCAAGGCGGCCACTTCAGCCATCTCCATCACGTCCAGCGACAGCGAGTGCGACATCTGAGCTGCCCATCCAGGATGCTCAGAAACAGATTCCAGTGTAAAAACAAGAAAAACAAGATGAAAGAGAGAGAAAGGATGAGAGACCTGCAAATCAAGCGCCAGAGAAGCCAGGTGACCAGAGACCCGCGGGCTCGGGTTGCCATTTCCCGCCCCCAACTTCCCCCGCAGCCGGCCTCGCTCCACTGGTGCCCTTCGGCCGCGACCACAGGAGCCCGCGCGGTGAGGCCTGATCCAGCACCACGTTCTCCTCGCTTTGCTTTTTCCTAAGGATTTTGCTGCAAAGACGCCTTTGGAACCCGAACTGCAAGCTGAGCGCCTGCCCAGAGTCTCCCATGGGTATTTCACGTCGAAAGGACGCTGTTATATGTTTATAACTTTTGCTTTAAAGTTTTTTAACAAAACATATATATGCTGTTTATTTACTTATTTAAGAGACTGCCATGGTAGGTTTCTCTGTAGCTTGGGGAACTTGCTGTTTCTAAACATGCAGGCTGGTGCTGACAGGTTCTGTGTGGAGAAGCCAAACAATAAAACAACCTAGTGGGCAACCTTCTTAATTAAGGCAACTGCTCTCAGATTCCTTTTATTATTATTATTAAGATCATTCCCTTCACCTTCACCATGCATGCAGGGACTCTTGAGTAAATGGTCTCTGGAAGGTCTTATCTATATATCTTTTGCCTTCTTTGGTGCTTCCTGGTATATGTTGTAAACAACCTATGGTAGGTCCATAACCACCACCCACATCAAATTACATGTATGTGTATGTATGTATGCACCTATACAAACATACATGTATACATGCATACACATGCTATATTTAAGTCTAGAAATTGACAACATGTGAGCGTCCTCTGTAAGGCAACTCCCCCCATCCCCCAGCACAGGTAATTATGGCTTGTTCACTTGACACTCGTTTATATGAAGTATCAACAGCTTTCAGGAACAATTTAGGAAGCCAAACTCTGGGACTCAAGTGAGTCCTATTTTCTAAAAATGCAAAACTATCCTGACTCAGGCTCTGCAACAAAAAAGGCTTTCTATCTCCTTCCGGGTCCCCTCCCATACAAAAGCAGCAGGCACTCATGATCATGCTAGAGTGAGCATATATTGCATTTAGTATTGAGCTTTTATTAAAATAAGACAAAAGATGATAGGAGAGGTTGTAAATAATTAGACTAACATCTTCTTGCTGCGGAATTGGGTTTTAACCAAATGAATGGTTTTTAACAAGAGGGATACTGAGATGGGGGAAAGGATGTATAATGTCACATACTGAGGGTAAAAAAAGCTGTAGAAATAACTGGCATTAAACCTAATCTCCAAATTAAGCATGGAACAAGTCATTAAGGGCTTCATTGTCCCGGTAATGGCCTCAATTAAAATATAAAATATTTTTGGCATTTAATTATTCCTTGTACACATGCATGCATGCACCTACATATGAACAAATGCATGCATATCTAACACAAAAACATCTACCATCTTTGCACTAAGAAAATAAATGCTAGCCAAAGTCTCTAATTTTGTTTCTAGTGAAACAGATTGCATATTATAAAATTTGACATTGATCTTTAAATCACTTGAGCTGACTTCCCCTCTTTAGTGTCCCCATCCCCCCAATTAGCATCTTTTCCATTTGCCTCTCTGTCCTTAGAAGATGTTCTTTGGATCAGAAGCCTGCTAACTTCTTTAAGCAGAAGTACCAAAGTGCAAACCAAACAAAAATAAGTGTAGTCATGGAAGACAAAAAGCAGCCAAATGGCAAGATAAACAATGGAAGCCCAGGACACGAGTAAGGGTTGATTTTTGGTTTCTAAATCGCTTAAGTAGATTTAGCTCATTTGGACTTTATAAATGTTGTCATTGTGTATGGTGGCCCTTATCCAGAGAATTCTTGAAAATCAAAACTCTCTTGCACAAGAGCTTTAGATGGAAGGAGTGGGTAACTCTTCGTGATAAAACTGGTGTCTCTTTCCAAAAGCAAGCAAAAGCTCTCCTGTGGGTCCTGAAAGGCTCTGATGGTAAAGCTTCCTCAATACTTTTGTTTCCTAGAGCCCCGGGGTAGTTCCTAGAATGCCAACAAGGGGCTGGGCAGGAGTAGAGTGAGGCCAGGAAGCCACTCACTGTCAAGGTTATGCAAGTGCAGCAAGTGCAAGGCACCTGAGATTGAGTCCCTCCTTAAATTTTGCACTCTTGCCTCCCTTGCCTCACCCTAGTCCTTAATCTGCCGAGGAGTAAGTAGCAACTGATATCCAGTCTTGTTTCCCCAGCCTCACCCCACCCTAGCTATGGAGCTGTCCAGAACCCGAGTTTGGAGAAGTTTGCTGGTAAATTTTCTCTAACTTTATGCTTCCAGGTCCGAGAGGGATGGGAAGGAACTAATTAATGAAATGATGTAAAAGAATCTGAAGTTCTAAAAATCCCACTCCACCCACCAGTTCAAATGATACCTAAAAGCAGAAGAAAATGTTCATTCTGCAGTGTCAAGAAAATAGGGTAACTAAGGAACTAAGCTTTCTCTTTACAAAATAATTTTTAAATGATAGTTTATTGCTTGGAGAAAGAGACGACCAAACAATGATGGAGGATTTTTTCTTCCTGCTTTGGCAAAAGCCTTTGAACTACATCTACCATTTACTTAAATTAACAAGCTGCCTACATTTTAAAATAGCTACTCTGTTTCAACAATCTGGAGATTTATTTATCTAATTTCACTTTAGAATCTTAAGGGAGTGACACATTATTGTAACATTTTTTAAAAAATGTTTATCTGTAACCTGATGGCACCTAATTGCCTCTGTGAATAACCAATTCTTTGGTGACCACATGTTGAAAATTAGTCCAGATCTTCACAGAGATTTATTTTATTTTAGTCGCTCCAATCTTCCTAAGGGCATTTAAAGGGTTTCTTTTTAAGTCTTTTTTCCATATCGGCTTCATCCTGGTCTTTAGGGTTTGGGAGGGGCGGGGAAGGGAATCCAGGTAGCAGCAAAGGCTGAAGGTTTCTGAATTCGGCAAAATCTCTATATGATGGGTTTCTTTCCTTTATTTTCTTGCAATTCTTCTGTCACAATTTCCCAAAAGCAGTTACTCTAGCAGAGTGGAAAGCAGCATTTTTATATTAACTATTTCAAAGGACTTGACCAATGGGAAAATTTTACCCCAAGCCTCAGGTCAGGCTCTTTTCCAGCTTATAAACATTTCAACCACACTCCAGTTTCACCAAAAAAGCGACGACCCCTGCTCCCCAAATGCCAGTCTCTTGCCTCCACTTTAATGACCCACTCCGCTTCCACCCGTCGCCCCCCTTTCCCTTTGCCAGTTTGTTTATAAAAAATCTGGAAGGGAGGGGGAGGAGGGGATGGGGGGTAGGGAGGGCTTGCTCTTTGTTTACATTAAACAAATGACAGGCAAAGAGCTCAAGCAAAGTCTTCCTTGACCTCGTCTCCCTCTCCCTAATTTTGACAAAAAAGGAAAAAAATATTGTATCCCAAGAGAATGTGAATGGGGCGGGAGGAGAGGAGAAGCAGCTTTTCGCTCTATTCAGAGGGGGACGCGGGAGCGCGGATGATTTCCGCTCCTTTTGTGAGGCGGGGCCCGGGGGCGGCGGTGAATGGGGGGGTCTGTGGAGCGGCCCGCGGGGCTGTCAGGCGGCTCTGCGTAATCAGGGCTAATGACGGCGGCCTGGCGCTCGGCGGGACAATGCGCGGGGCCGCGGGGTTTTGTCGGCCTGAATGGCTAATAGGTTTGCCTGTGAGCTGTGAGGGGGCGGTGTCGGGGAGGAGGCGGCGGCGAGGGGAGAAGGGGTCATTGTCCGCGCGCTGGCCAGGGCGCCGAGGCGGGTCCCTGCTTGCGCCGCGCGGCCACTCCCGGGCCCGGCGCTGCCGACACGAAGGCAGCGGCGGGGGGACCCCTGGAGGCCTACTGGGAAATGGCGGCTGGAACGGCGGGCGCGGGTCCCCTCGGGGAGGCGCCCCGAGCCACTGTCTGCTCCCAAGAGAAGCCCAGACTGGGCCTTCAGTACCCGGGAAGGTGAGCTCCTTCGGGGACCCAGATGGCGACTCAAGATCTGGGTCCCCGAGGAAGGAGAGGCCCCTCTCTTTACGCACCCACCTTTTCCATCCAGCGCCCCGCGAACTAGCGGACGTGTAGGCCTCGAGCCCCCTCCTACTGTTGGACTGCCTGACTCAGCAGCTTGAGGAGAGAAACCTCTCAAAACGGGGGGGGACCTAGACGGGGTTCAATTCAAACCTAGGTGGGAGAATGAGCCCACAAGCGCGCGCCACGGCAGCTGCGGAGGCGCGCACCCGCCCGCCCTCGGGCCCCTGAGGTCGCGGCTGTTCCAGAGCCTCAAGCCCTGGGATGCGGCGCGCGCCGGGGTCTGGGCCTGCGCGAGAGGCTGCGGCGCGCGTCGGGCCTGGGCCTACGCGGGCCGGTGCGCGCAACGGCAGTTCTCGCTACCGCCCCTAGGCGGCGCCGAGCGAGTCGCGGAGAGGAGCGGTAAGAGGGGAGAGGCACGAGACCCACGCAGCGGGAGCTAAAGGGGAGTTTCCGCGCCCGACAGGTCCGCTGGGGTCATCCGTCGAGGCGAGAAGAAGGAGCGGGGCACCTGGAGGACCGCGTGTTCGCGACAGCACCTTTAAGCCCTGGCAGGCCACCTGGGCCCCCTCCTTCGGAAACCTTGCGGGGTTTCCGCGCAAGGTGTACGATGGGAAACCTTATTTCCCATTGTCAGCTCTTTAAAATCTCCTCCTGCCAGATCCTTGCAGCTCTCTTTGCTAGGATTTATATTCCCAAACTTCTTCAGACGTGCCCTACCGTGAGGGAACGAACTGGTTTTCTTCCAGTTTTCACCTCCTCGTCTGGAGACAAAGGGTTGTGAGGGCGATCCCAGAGCTGAATAAGCAGTTGCTGTTTCCGTTTGCCCTGTGGTTTGCTCTGCCTGGAACGCCGCCCCCTACCTCATCTGCTACCCTGTCAATCCACAAAGCCTATCCCATCTCCACTAAGTTTTCCTTGAGCCAGTGAGCTCCACACAGATAATGTGCCAGACTTTTCAATGCTCCCACAGCACCTTATCTAAACGTCTGTTTTAGCGCTTGTAACACTTTTGCTTATTTGTCCGTTTGACTTCCCCCCTTCAGCCTCCTCTAGAATGTAAGCTCTTTATTTAAGGACAAGGACGGACTCTTATCCATCTTTGTATTCCCAGCACCTAGCCCAAGTAGTAGGTGCTCAATAAAATATTTTAAAGCTGAATGAATTCATGCATCTTCCTTGAAATCTGTCTGCTCTTACATTAGTGGGGGACCTCTGCTAGCTCGGGAATCATTTCAACAGAAAAGATGACTTATATTGGCTGGACCCAAAGTTCACTGCAATCCTCCCAGCTCAGTAAGTTACTGGCTGTTACCTGCTTGTCGTGCTCTCTGGGAGGATTCCATAGAGTGGCCTCTCCCTCTAGGCATGGTTTTTTAGAATCCTGTGGCTTTGGGCTCATACCATGAAAATTATCTTCTTACACAATACATTTTCCCAAAAAGGTAAGAGTGATTACCTTAGATTTTGAAAATTCTAGGTATTACAGTCTCTGAACCCTACAACATAGAATTCCTTTTATTTTTGTCTGTTACAGAATGATAGAGGTTTCTGCTTCCAAAATAACTGCTATGGTTTAATGTTCGTATCCCTCCAAAATTCATGTTGAAACTTAATCCCCAATGCAGTAGTATTGAGAAGTGGGATCTTTAAGAGGTGATTCACTGCCCTCATGAATGGAATTAGTGCCTTTATAAAAGGGCTTGAGGGAGTCTGATTCCCTTTTGCCTCTGTCATTGTGCCACGTGAGGATGAAGGAAAAATGCACCATCTTAGAATCAGAGAGAACCAGCCTTTACCAGACACAGAAGCCAACAGGGCTTTGATCTTGCACTTCCCAGCCTCCAGAACGGTGAGAAATTTATAAATTACCCAGTCCAAAGTATTTCTGTTACAGTAGCAGGAATAGACTAAGGCAATAACCCTTTCCTTTCTCCTCCCTCCCACCTTCTCTCTCCTCGGCTTCCCCACCTCACTCCAGTCCTGACCTACAAATGATAAACGAAAAAAATCACAAACCCAGACAAGGTGTCCAGTTCTAAGATAGTAGATTGGCATCCCACCGCTATGCTTAGGCTCTCCTTGGGGAGAAAACAGTTTTTATTAAAATCTTAAATCACAAGGGCTCTGTAAAACTTACTGGATAACAAACTCATCTCAATTTTAAAATTTAATGGGCAGAAGCAAGTGAACTGTGTATAATTTTGAATTCTGATAAAATATATATAAGGCTGCCTCTTGGAAAGTCATTCTAGCCTGGCACTGCCAATCTGCAACCTGAGAATACTGAATTAGTGTTTGTTTTTCTTACTGAAAAGATTACTCTTGAATTTTCTAACATGAAATCAAATGTTTAAGTTGAGAGACCACATTTATTTGGGACATGAAGTCTGGTGGACAGTAAATTATTATGCATTTCAAACATTTTCAGATACTTAAGATTTCCGTGAAAGATTTGCCCATTTAAATTAAGCACCATTTAAAACATATTCTATGGCATTGAGTATACTCCTATTTTTTTAAAAAATTATAATATCCAAGAATATTGTGAATGTTACTGAGTTAATGCATGTAAAGCACCTAGCACAGACCCTCACATATAATAGGGGTTGAGTGAATGGAACTTCCCTTTCCCCATTTTTCCTGGTTAAATGCTAAGGCAAAGAAATAACCTGTACAACTCCCCTTAAAAATTGTTTTTAATAGATGTAAGTACATATTTGTAATATTGAATTTAAATGCTAAATGCTTTCCTTAATACTAGAAGCAGCCCACTCATTACCCCCCAGTAGATAGGGTCCAACATGTTGGTTTTCGAGCAATGGCAATGGAGGAGCTTGCACTCACATACCATCATCCTTCCCTTGCTTCTTTACTCTACCTAAGGCTGCTTGTCATCTACCTGAAGCTCTCCAAAGGGATCCTGGCCCATCACGCAAGTAAGGATAACCCCAAATATAAAGTATGATCACTGAAAAGGTAATATAACCTTTTGGGGAAAATGCAAGGTTCATTTATTTGAGTAGTGATCTCACTTCAATTACACTCGCTTGGCTCTTTTTATAGCTAATAATAAAATCTTTCACTTGCACTATCTCACTTCCTCACAAGAACCCTGTGAGGAGGTAAATCAGCAGATAGGGTGATTCCCATCTTTCTGATGAGGAAACTGGGGCTCACGTTACTTGCTCAAAGTCACAGGACCAGGAAAGAATCCAGATTTTGTAGGGTTTGAAGCTTATACTATTTGGAGAGAGAGGGCACTCTTTAAGATTAAAGATATAAAATTATGAGTACAAAATTGGGTATGAGAAAATAAATCACAACAATTGTAACTTTTTTAACCTGGCAAATACAACAAACCACAAAATCCAGGCAAGTAATAAAATCACTTCACTAACTGTCTTACATACCTCTAGAATTGTTTTTTCCCTACTGTTTTTCTGTATGTTCTTTGATTGGTCCTTTGTGTGACCACAATTTTATTATACCACCTCAAATAGAAAGATAATTCAGTCTTTACTATGGGTCGGTTTAAATATTTTTATTACTGGTATAACTTATTAAAGTTTCTCTCAGTTTCATAGCTCGTTATTGGTGATGCCACATATTATTTTTAGGATTGGCATCAAATATGGGAAAGCTTCAATAAAATTTCTTCCATATATAGGCAGTAAAATTTTAGGATGCTACAAATTTCCTTGAAAATAACCCATTAAATAATCTTTGCATTGACAACATTCGTTAACTAATTTGTGATCAAGGGTCTTATACTTACAAAGAAGTAACAGCAGATTATAAAAATACAACACTAAACTCTAACTGTATATCCAACTCAAGTTTCCTTTAACTGCCAGATCCCAATAATGACTGTGGTTACTCCATTGCCACCCAGCATGAAGGGAAATGGACAGAGGGAAACTAGGAGTGGAAAGAGACAATGATCTATTGTTGTTAAATTGCCTTATTTTATACATTTTCCAAAAATGCATGATAATGTGAACATATTGCTAGAACCACTTCCAGGAACCTGGAAGAGACCTGTGCAAGTAATGAATCTTGAAGCTCAAGCATCATTTGCTTCAAGGGAATTCTGCCTGTGCACAGGCCCAGTGAGTGTTTGATGAGAACAGGTTTTCTGACTCCAAGTCCATTACACTTTTCTATTACCTGAGGCATAACGTATTTTCTCAGAAAGTTTTGTTAAGTTTCTGCTGAAATGCTGTTTTTAAAAATGACTCATAAATGGAGGGAGAGAGAGCTTAAGATTGCACCTGGAACGATGGCCCTGAGTAGAACTGTGAGGTACACAGGTTTACCCCTTTGAACATGGTTACCTTTCTGTTTCCTTTTGGAGGTCCTTCACCTTGCCTGCTTACAGGTGCCCCATCCCAAACTGTCAGAAGTCCTTCAATGTTCTTCACCCTCCATTTATCAAAATCTATTCTCAGTTGTCACAAAAATCAGATAAACCAATTCACATCAACGTACAAACAGAGCTGCTAAAAGCTTGATGAATTACCTACAGATGGGGCCTGAGAGAGTACTTACTAACTGCTAGGAGATAATCCTTTAATTCAATAACTCCAAATCACTAATGGTAGCAATTCAGACACCACTAGCAGACTAATAGAAAATTATTTTTCCCTGGAAAAGAGCCAAGTACCCTTCAAATCATTCCATTGTAAGTAGATGACTGCTCTGGGAGTCAGATATCACCAATATTAAAAATAAAATAAAGTAAAAAACATTTTCAGGCCCCTCAAGCTTTCCCCTCAAGAAGCAATTCCTTCTCTTCACCACCCAACTTCATGAAAGAGTAGCCTACATTCTTGGCCTCAGTTTCTTCTCTAGGTATTTACTCCTTAACCTTGTGCAATCTGTCTTTTACTTATGTCATTACATTAAAACGGTTGCCTCAAAGGTCACTTTACTTACTTGGTCCTCAAGCTACTCAATCTGTTGACCTTCAACTTTGTGAAGCATCACTTCTAAACAGGGCCAGGATTAAGTTGAGGCAAGCAAGGTGACTGAGGTACAACATTTAAGGAGGCACTCACTCTCAAGGTCCTGCAAGTTCAGGATTGGCATCTAAGAATTATACCCCCTTAAATTTTGCACCATAGATGCCTTGCTTGCCTCACCCCCTGTACCTGCCTTCTTCTGAAACATAACTGAACTTCTTACCATATTCAGAGCATGTAGTACATTTTGCTCCTTTCATAAGTTTACTCATGATGCAGGTGTAAATAGACCTCCATGCGTGGTGCATGCCTGCATCCCTTCCTGCCTTATTCTGTGGCACACTTGGGGAACTGCTCTTTCCCAATCCGTGTGATTTGGCTGAGGCCACCAAACAGTACCTCCCACTCCCATAACCCACAATGAGGTATAACCACCAAGTTGGGCCAGTCCTTTCCAGAAATTTATGAATTAGAAGTAGAGGAGCAGTTTTCTCTGTACTCTTGGATTGAGAGCAGTGAGAATATGATGCTACAGCCATATCACCTATTATGGGAAGGAGGCTCAAGGAAAAAGAAACAGGATTGAGGAAGGAGAGACGGAAAAGTCTAAGACTGGTAAAATATTTGTATGCTATTGACACTGAAGTTGGGTTCAGTTTTGTCTTGTGTTTTGGATGCAGGAGTTAGCATATATCCTTCTCCCTTTGCACTATTTCTTTAAACTACTTTGAGTTTCTATCACTTGCAAATAAGCATGCTAAGTTATAAAATAGAATGTTCTTTATTTTCCCTTATCCCATCTACACAGGTACATAGACCCAACTATCAGTGCTCACCTCTAAGGTCATTTCATCCCAGAGACACTTTTGATCCATACAGTTTAACTAATCTCTCCTTTCTCTGAACTGCTGTGATATTTTATGCATCTCTAATAGTATTTAGATTCATATCTTATATCTTCCACTATAGTTACTATATTTTCTTCAAGGATAAGGTCTATAATCTTTGCAATATTCCAAGAACTGAGTATATAAGATTTTTGCCACCACAGAAAGTCAGTAGATCTTTGCTGAATTATTGAATTAAATGAATGAGTGGACATAACTAAAGAATAGCCAGAATCCTTATGTTTTATTTCAGGAAAGTTTAGTCTGAATGAGCTGAAGTAATTTACAAATTTTTTAAAAAGGATTTTTTTTCAAAGAAAAATAAAAGAAGGTATGGCCAACTGATTACTAGACAAAGATAGTGAGTATAAAAGGATGCCAGAGTCTTTTTTTTTAAGTGGGGAATTAAGATCTTACATTTATATTTATTCATTTCTAAATAAATAAACTCTGGAAAGACACACAAGAAGCTATAAACAGTGGTTTGAAGTTCAGGGGACCAACTGAGCAAATGGGAGATATGGGTGGGGAGGGGAGACTTTTTACTGTATAACTTTGCATACTTTAAATTTTTTAAATCATGTGAATTGATGCCTATTACTAAGTTTACTACTTAAGATGTTCTAAATCAAATACCAGGCTGCTCCCTTTAGCTAATGGGAATGCTATTTTAGCTAATAGATATTATAAAATAATAAAGTAGTTTTTTTGGTAGAGATTATTTGCCTACAAAAGGAAAGGAAAAACCTAGATGCCGAATGTAATATGCAGGCAGTGATAGCACCATGGTCAGGTTTTAAAAGTGCTGTGGCTCAAATAACTTAGAAATAAAGATGATATGCTGAATTCTGTTAGAGGTCTCTACGAATGGCACAAACAGTGACGATAATCATAATGATAAGGACACTGATTTTGAAGCTAAACGTGAAGGGTTCAAATAAAATTGCTTCCTATTAAAAGCAGTATAATAAAAATCCAAAACTGTTCATAGTCTTCATCTATTAACTAGTGTTTCTCTTTCCAGTGGCAGGGGAGATATGTCCTTTCATCAGATCTTTTTGAAATACACACTTTCTGATGAGTAAATTTTGTTGTATATAAATTATACCACAATAAAGCTGATTTTTAAAACATATATACTATTAGATTAAAGGGGACCTTAGATATTTTGTCCAGTTATCCCCAATCTTTTCATCCAAGTATTCCTTTTATTGTGTTTCCAATTATGGACCACATATCTTTAAAGATTTGTCACCTAAATGAAATCATATAAACCACTGTGATGGATAATACTTATAAGCAATAAAATTAAGTATGTTTACAGACAAGAAAATCTTAACCTCATTCTGCTAGTTTAAAAGTTGAGAGTCAGGTCTTTTCACATAATCTACTTAGATTCTAATTTATAATTAGCTACAATACCATTCCTATTAGCTAAAGGAAGCAGCTTGGTATTCGATTTATAACATGTTAAGTAGTAAACTTATAATAGCTTGCATAAATCAGAAATCTCATTTTTCTAGTAAAGAAATACTTTCACCAGCAATACCCTAATTGTATCACTAACACTAGATAGGCACTCAAACTGGCCAGAAACTCATTGACTTATTCAATCATTCTATAATCATCCGTCCATTCACCATATATTGGGCACCTATCTTGTGCAAGGTGTTTTCAGCTTTCTATCCACACTAAAATTATCTTCATATTTTAACAGTTTACTTTTCAATAAATGGGTGTCCAACAGGTAGGGATTAGAAAGGAACAATTAGCCATCTTAAAAAAAGTCCAGATATCCAAACCCTGATGAATTACATTCTGAGACACGGAAGGAACTTGCCAATATTGTCTCTGAGTCACTACCAGAAAAGTCAGAGAATCTATGGACAATGGGAGGAGCACCAGAATTCTGGAATGGGAAGATGATCTCCTAAGCTCAAAAAGAGGAAAAAGGGTAGATCATAGAAACCATAGATTTAGCCATATTTCTCTAATTGCAGAGAAGATCACAGTACAGTGCCACAAGTAACTCTCCTAAATTTACATTTTTATTCTTGACTTAATTAAAGAGTTTTTAAAATCATGTTTTTAAAATGAACTGAATTATAACCAAAAAGAAAAATTAATATGATAGATGATCAGAACAAAATTAAAGGTGATCTTGCTAGACTGGGATGTTAGGCTAAAACAAGCAAGATAATTTTTAATAGGTCTATCCCAAATTTCCAGGCTTTAACAACCTGTAACTACAAAATAAGATCACAGGTCACACTTCTCCTACCTATGAAAATTACAGTGATTAATCTTGTCATATTGATTGAAGGAAACTACCTGACAGTTCCCTTCCCCAGATTGTGTTTCAGGTGTGCTTACGTTTTTCTGCTATGAGCACCTTGTCATGATACCACACGCCTACTACAGCATGAGCCTGCTACATTGCCAGGCACAGCTGTCTTCACTTATAATTCTCCCACTGCAACTCCTCTCTAGCCTCAAAAATGGAGATGCTGTTCTACCCTTTGCATTTCCATCCATGTGAGATAGACCCTCCACTAAAATCCCTGAAGCACAGCTAATATGAAGCCAAAACTTACGAATAAAACTTTACTCATGGTTAAAGGATAACAGAGGGAAAGTATAAAACAAGTAATACAGTTGCTAGTAGGAGTGACTATTTTCCAAGTTCACAAACAAGACCCTTGCTTAGGGTCCTTTGGAGGATTCTTGGCCTGGATCTACCTCCTGGGATTAATCACTGGTCTGTCAGATGCTCTGGTATCTCTACCTGCAAGAGTTCAAGCCAAATTCTCTCCAAGCCTCAGAGACAGAAACAAGTTCACCCTGCTCTATCTGGGTCTACTCAGCACTGCTAAAGTTAAGAGGAAACTATTCCTCAATAGTACTCAATTATGCCACCTAGTAAGATCTGGACTGGGCAGAGACTGAGTTGGAGACATCAGGGTCAGTAAGTACAGTAGAAGAGTAGACTCCAATATTGGAATCCAAGTGTCCCAGGCCAGATAAGACAGTAGCAAAAGGGCACTGGTAGACACCAAGAGCCAAAGGGGGGAAAATCCATAGTTCAGGGGGAGCTTCACAACGAAGGCACCAGGAGCGCTTTATCAGCTATTGCTTAGGAAAATTAGTGAGTGGAGATTGACCTTCCAAAGCCAAAGTCAGAGAAAGAGTATAGGAGGACATCACACCGAAAAGGCCTGCCCACCCAGCAGAGATCAGGGCAGGACTTCAAGGCAAAGCCAAGGCTGAGACAAGATGAGCTGAATAAACTTGTGGTACAAGAAAAAAGGACAGTCTCAAAAAAAAGTTTGGAGACAAATCAAAAGGATATAGGAACAAACCCAAAGGAGTCCCACAATGGCTCCTTTATTGGGACAATTTAGCCACTAAATTACATGATGCTAGTATTGGATTATAACTCATACAGTAAAATAAATATCCATGACTCCATATTTACATAAATGAATAAATAAATGATAAATAAAGGGCAGTGTTTCCTTATAGAAAACTTCTAATTAATAATATAAAATGTAAAGGGAATACAGAGGAAATAAGAATAAAGTCAACATTAGGCAAATACTGCAATAATAATTGTTGCAGACAAGATTTTATGGATGCAACAAATAATGGGCAAAAGTCTGAGGAAAATCAGGACATTAGCATGCTCTCCAAGTACCCCAAAATAGGTACCAATTACAAAGAAGAAAAGAGTAGCTTTACATGGTAGAAACCCAGCACGACCAACTTAACCAAGTGATCAAGGTTAACATCATCAGTAATAAGACACGTTGACATCATGTATTGCTCTTATGATGTTCTGAGGACACAAGATGACTTCCATCGTATTCTTGACAAAAATGCATAACTCATCATGAGGAAACACTAGACAAACTCAAATTGAGGAACATTCTGCAAACTAACCAGTATTCTTCAGAAATGTCAAGGCAATGAAAGACAAGGAAAGACCAAAGAATGTCTTTGGAGGATACTAAACAACAACTAAATACAATGTGGGGTCTTGAAAAGAAAAAAAGACATTGAGATAAACTGGTAAAATTTCAATAAAGTCTATAATTTAGATTCTAAAATGTATCAATGTTAATTTCCTGATTTTTATAATGTACAGTGATTGTATAAATAGTTAACATGAGGGGAAACTGGGCAAAACATGTATATATGTAATCTTTGTATGATTTTTGCAAATTTATAAATTTAAATTATTATAAAATAAAAAGTTAAAAACATATTATTACCTATTCTGAAATCAAATACTGGAAGGCATTGTAATATTTGTGTTTCCAGGTGGGAGGGATAGAGCGTCCACCAAATAAGCATGTGCTTATTCATTTGTTAAAATGCAAAAACCAAGAAAGGTGATTTTGCATAATTTTAATTCACCTAAATGGAAAACATTAAATTGATTTCCCCTCTCCCTCCTCCACCTTTCCCTCAGAAAAGACTGAGGAGGACAACAAAGAACATCCTGTCTTAGGCACCTTAGTTGAGTCACCATGAATCACTGGGAATATTGCTTTTTAATTTGTATCTACTTCTTAATGTGGCATTCTTGATCAATGTTTTTTAGAATCCTTTTAAATGTACTGTTACTTAATCTTGAATCCCAGATACAAAACATAGCATGTTGTTGGCTCTGAATTACTTCTCTAACTTGTATGACCACTATTGCCTTCTGCATAGATTCTTTTGCTCTCCTCCTTCCACAACAGGGGTTTAGCAGTTATCCCAAGGAAATAAAAGACCCATGACTATTTTATATCTCAACTAAACTACGGCAATTAAGACTATTCCTACTTCTCTTTCTTCATTTGCTCTGTAGAGTCAGAATTTGATGAAGGCCTTAGGGATCTTCCCAGTCTCAGAGCAAGTTCAAAACTCTTCCAAAAGGAACCTACTTCTACACTCAGCACTGACTGAAGAGTAGGCATGAATAAGGTGCAGAGTGAAAGCAATGGCAGATATGTGGAAGGTGGAATTAAAGAGATAGATACCCCTTTGATGTTTAAAGCTCTCATGCTTTCCTATATGTTGTTAGAGAATTTCCTTGCTCTACACATTTTTGGTATAGAAAAATCTAAATTTTCATAACAAATCTATTACATATCTAGTTATTTGTATTGTACTCTGAGTAAACAAGAAATCAGATTTCTTCTTTTGAACCCAAATCTTAGTCTTTTAAGAAATATACTCAAATAAATAAAAACTAGCAGGATCTTGGGTAATTATACAAACTTTGGTTATAAATCTGTTTATCTACCTACTATCAATTATTACCACTCTGGTAGAAAGAACACATTTCTTTCTCAACTGGTGAATTAATCAACAGTAACTGACTCAGTAATTGTAAAATCTCAGCAAAAACCTGCCCATAAAAGCCATAGAACTTTCTTCCACCTCTTAATAACTTACCTGATTTCCTACCCATACTTGGAGCCTCTTGATCCAGACCCATATCCTCATTCCCTCCACTCTCTCAGTCTCTTAGATTTATACTCCCTCCATCATGGAACTGAACAGCTCTAGTTCAGCACCAGGGGAATGGACATCAAGCCAGCCTTAATGTTAGGCCTGTTTATTGTCTCCTACTCCATCTCAGGCACCTAGAGTTCGACTACTGCGCTTCTAAATCTAAGCCCTTGCCTTGTATCCTAGTTCTAGCATGTATCTTAAATACTTTTGTAATATGCTCAATCTCCCAGGTTCCATACCTTTGCCTTGCTCATGCCAGTTTCTATGCTCATTCTCCATCCCCCACCCACATCACTTGACTACTGTCATGAAATCCACTCCCAGGGCTAGAGCCACCTACTCTCTCTGATGCTGAAAACCTAGAAGCCATGCTCTGCCCACCTGGACTTCTTTCCATAGTTCACAGCAAGATGTGCTCTTCAGCCTCAGCTCTGTTCTGTGAGTTCTTCAATCCATCACAGACCAGAGTCCCAATCCTAGCCTTTTTCTCACAAGATATTCCATCTGAAGGAGAATAATATATTCTGGTTATGCCCTACTTTAGTATATCTCAAAAAGATATTACAGAAAGTGGGCTAATCATTGCTATTTTTCTAGTCAAGAGTACTTAACAGATCACAAAACATTATGGCCCAAAAGAACATCAAAATTTGTATAATAATGCCCCAGATGAAGAATAAGTGAAATAATTGAATCTAAAACCCTCAGAACTCAACCTCACATAGATAGCCATCTTCAGTTCTCTGCTGGTGAGTTGCTATAAAATTATTCCCAATTTACAAGTGTCTTCTAGAATATTGCTACTCAAGGGTGGTGCCTGGAGCTTGCTAAAAGTATAGACTCTCAGGCCCTGACTCCAGACCTACTGAATTGGAAACTGTAACAAAATTTTCAAATTTGAAAAGCAGTTTTCTAGAACTCCTTGAACCCTTATTTATGTTTTCTCTAATAGCTTTGGAAAAGACACAACTATTTTCATCTTTATACTACTAATATTTCAATTTGAGTTGCCACCTCTCTACCATTCTATGTGGACCTGGTTGAGCTGATGAGTGTCTTATCTCTCCTCCCAACTCCCACTAAGGTATAAGCCTGGGAGCTACACTGAGCTGATTACAAGATGACAGCTTGCTATGGTTTGGCTGTGTCTCCACTCAAATCTCATCTTGAATTGTAGTTTCCACAATCCCCATGTGTCATGGGAGGGACCAGGTAGAAGGTAATTGAATCATGGGGGCAGTTACTTTCATGCTGTTCTTGTGATAGTGAGTGAGTTCTCATGAGATCTGATGGTTTTATAAGGGGCTTATCCCCCAACTTCACTCTGCGCTTCTCCTTGCTGCAGCTGTGTGAAAAGCATGTGTTTGCTTCCCCTTTCCCCATGACTGTAAGTTTCCTGAAGCCTCCCTAGCCATGCTGCCCTGTGAGTCAATTAAACGTCTTTCCTTTATAAATTACCCAGTCTCAGGTATGTCTTCATTGTCCGCATGAGAACGGTCTAATACAGAGCCCCCTGGAAACAGTGTCTGGTTTGAGGAGCCAGATTGGCAAATAATCCAACCAAGAACAATCAATAATTTATGACATTTTTCAAATTGGAGGCTAAGAGATGGCTTTCTCTCTCCTTTTGGAGCTGAAGTTTTAGGCTAATGATGCCTGTGTTACCAAAGGGCACATTTCTGCCATGGGAAGAAATGCCTCATGCAGTACAAAAGAATGAAACCAAGCCAAAAGGAGCAGAAATGAGAGACAGATAAGGAAAGCATTGTTTGAGATGCTGGATCCAGGCATGCCCAAGTCCATAAGTTCTCAGATTTGCCAGTTATGTGAACAAATAAAAGTCTCTCTTCTTCACTTAAGCTAGTTTGAATTGGCTTTCTATACTTGCAGCTAGGCTTCTTGACTAATACACAGTTCATACATTTGAAGATGGCTATACTTCCATTTTTTTTTAACTAATCAGCTTATTTTTTTTAAATCCCTTTTCCTATAGATTTTCTAAACTGAAAACCATTTGGGGGATATGGAGGGCTACTACGAGATCTCCAAACCCCTACCTGTTTTTCCTAATAGTCTATTTATTCCACCACCCCTTGGAACCCCACTGAAGCTCCTAAGAATCCTCTTCAGAGTGTCTTTGTTATCAAAGCTGATGTATGTGGGGGAGTTTGCCTCCCTGATTGGTGATGTTTCTGAATATTTTTCAAGTCTTATATATGAACACTCACTCCATTGAGAGGGCAATACATTGGCCTATTTATGAGTGGATTCTGAGAACACTTAATGGAAGCTCCATGCATTAATCCTACAAGAAGAGCCACTGTACGCTAATAATGATGAAGGATCTAAATGGTTACAATGCTTTGCTTTCGAAAACATTGAGTGCATTGTGGCCATTTTAAAAGATTGCTTCAGTTTAGATCATTTGGTAAAGCTAAAGCAAAGGAGTAAAAACATTTGCTTTAGAGAGCCAATTCTAACTACTGCAGGGCAAATGCAAACCATCACATTTATCCACTTATCCTTGGAATCTAGAGACAGCAAATGTGTATATAGTGATACAGAAAGGAGTAACCTAAAATCATTTTTTTTAATCTTGAAGGGACGTGGCCATTATAACTTGCCAAAGCTCTTTTTTACTTTGTTTAAAAATAACCACTTCTCTGTAATACTGGAGTTAGACTAATGTTAGAGAAAAGACCCCTTCAGAAACACTTCCAAACTATACCCATATAGTAAGGTCAGGAGAGGGCAGACCATTCAACTATGTTCAACATAATGGATTTATGTAAACCAGTGAGCATCACCGTATTTTACAGTCATGAAATTCCATTATTTATGTTTCACAATTGTGTCTTACTGTTAAAAAACAAACAAACTACGCTAGTGTAGGTCAGATCAGATCAATGATCCATCTGCTTCAGTAGTTCTTTTTCTTTCTTTTTTTTTCTAACTATAACTTACTTACTTGGAGAAAAGGCCAGGCAATCTTTCTCCACTACATGTTCCTGCTTTCGAGGGAAAAAAGAGATTGATAATAAAATGGCAACCACACATAAAATCACAAGAAAAATAACAGCTATTCTAGTATTTTCATGAATACACCAATAGGAGCAATTTAAAATCACAACCAAGTGAAGATAGCACTAGTGGTATACTGTGATATTAAAATAGCCTACTGAAAAATTTGGAGCAATTCCCAACTATATGTACGTACATAGAGTAGGAGCTTTGTGGCATCTTCTCCAGACTTGTTATCAAGCTATATGCTCATATATATACTTGCTGTCCAGTATAGCAACCAGTAGCTACATGTGGCTATTGAGCACTTAAAACGTAATATGAATTTTGCTTGAGATGTGCAGTAAGTTTAAAGAGCATACTAGCTTTTGTAGACTTTGTATTAAATAAATAATTAAGCTGGGCATGGTGGCTCATGCTTGTAATCCCAGCACTTTGTGAGGCTGAGGTGGGAGGATCACCTGAGGTCAGGAGTTCAAGACCAGCCTGGCCAACATGGTGAAACCCTGTCTCTACTAAAATTACAAAAATTAGTTGGGCGTGATGGTGAGTGCCTGTAATCCCAGCTACTAAGGAGGCTGAGGCAGGAAAATTGCTTGAACCTGAGAGGCAGAGGTCACAGTGAGCTGAGATGATGCCACTGCACTCCAGGCTGGGCCACAGAGCAAGATTTCATCTCAAATAATAATAATAATAACAATAATGTTTATATTGAACACACATTGAAATGATATTTTGAAAATATTGAGCTAAGTGAAATGTATTTTTAAAATTAATTTTTACCTGTTTTCCATAATGTTCTGTATATGGCTGATAGAAAATTTTAAATTACATATGAGGTTTATATTATATTTTTACTGAGCAGCACTATTGTAGTATATTCACTATTATATTATGTTCACTATTGTATTATGGTTAGGAGCATAGTCTAGAGTCAGACTGCCTGATTTTGAAACCCAGTTCCATGACATTGGACAAATTACTCATTTGGTGGGGAGTGGTTCTCAGTTTCATCATATGTAAAATGGGGTTAATAATAGCATAATTATGCATAATTGTGAAGATTACAGGGGTATTTGTAGGTGAAGTACATAGAACAATGCCTGATACATACTGAGCAGTCAATATATGTTAGCTTTATATTTATATATTAGTGTATTGGTATATTAATATATATATAAGTATATATATATATTAGTATATATATATATATATCCCTGGTAATATACTAATTTTCACTTATGGACTCCAAATTTTACTATTTCACTAAATTTTAGTGATTCATTTAGTGAGTGTATTAGTCAGCTCTTGTTGCCATAACACAGACTGGATGGCTTAAACAACAAAAACTGGTTTCCTCACCAGTCTGGAGGCTGAAAGTGCAAGATCAAGGGCCAACAGGGTTTGTTTCTGGTTAGGCATCTCTCCTTGGCTGGCAGATGGAAACTTCTTGCTGTGTCCTGACATGGCCTTTTCTTTGTGCAGAGCTCAGAAAGAGCTCTGATGTTTCTTTCTCCTCGTTTTTTTTTAGATGTTGTTAACTGAAGTCTGTGTTCTTCCAAAATTCGTATGTTGAAGCCTTAATTCCAGTGTAAAGATATTTGGAGGTGGGGCCTTCAGGTAAGTAATTAGATTTAGATGAGGTCATGATGGTGGGGCCTCCATCATGGGATTAATGTCCTTACAGGAAGAGGAAGAGAGACCAGAGCACTCGCTCTCTCTTGCTCTCTCTCTCTTGCTCTCTTTCTCTCTCTCTCTCTGCCATGTGAGGACCCAATGAGAAGGCAACCAGCCAGGAAGAGGGCCCTCACTAGGAACTGAATCTGCTGGCGCTTTGATCTTTGACTCCCATCCTCCAGAAATAAATGTCTGTTATTAAAGCCACCCAGTCTATGGTACTTTGTTATAGCAGCCCAAGCAAACTAACACATGAGAACATCAGCTTATTGAATCAGGGCCCTGACTTTATGACCTCATTTAATCTTAATTGCCTTCTTAAAGGCCTTATCTCCAAATAAAGTCACACTAGGGGTTAGGGCTTCAAAATATGAACTTGGGGTTGGGGAGTAACACAATTCAGCCCATATAGTCCCTTAGATACATATAAAACTGAAAGCCAATGGACTCAAAATTTTGGATCCATTCACAACCCACAAAGAGGACCAGGTGGCTATAGATGACTAAGAGATACTCATCTTAATAAACAGTCTAACCATGGCATAAAAGGTATTTGACAGATAGGCAGGATAGTTCCCTATGACATCAACCTCAAAACCTTTCTGTGTATTTCTAAACCAGTCCAAGTTTAATAGCTTAGTATAAATTGAGTATCCCTGATTTTTAAAAATTTTTCTTTATTTTTTTTAATTTTTATTTTAGGTTCAAGGGTACTTGTAGAGGTTTGTTATATAGGTAAACTTGTCATGAAGGTTTGTTGTACAGATTATTTCATCACCCAGGTACTAAGTCTAGTACCCAATTGTTATTTTTTCTGATCTTCTCCCTCCTCTAGCCCTTTACCCTCAAGTAGGCTCAAGTGTCTCTGTGTTTCCCTCTTTGTATCCATGAGTTCTCGTCATTTAGCTCCCACTTGTAAGTGAGAACATGTGGTGTTGGATTTTCTGTTCCTGCATTAGTTTGTTAAGGATAATGGCCTCCAGCTCCATCCATGTTCCCTCAAAAGACATGATCTTGATCTTTTTCATAGCTGCATAGTATTCCAAGGTGTATATGTACCACATTTTCGTTATCCAATTTGTCATTGATGAGCATTTAGGTTGATTCTATGTCTTTGTTACTGTGAATAGTGCTGCAGTGAAAAATCACATGCGTGTATCTTTATGGTAGAATGATTTATATTCCTTTGGGTATGCACCCAATAATGGGATTGCTGGGTTGAATGATAGTTCTATTTTTAGCTCTTTAAGGAATCATCACACTGCTTTCCACAGTGGTTGAACTAATTTAGACTTTCACCAATAGTGTATAAGTATTCACTTTTCTCTGCAACCTCTCTAGCATTTGTTATTTTTTGACTTTGTAATAACAGCCATTCTGACTGGTGTGAGATGATATCTCATGTGGTTTTGATTTACATTTCTCTAGTGATCAGTGATGTTGATTTTTTTTCATATGCTTGTTGGCTGCATGTATGTCTTCTTTTGCAAAGTGTTCATGTCCTTTTGCCCGCTTTTTAATGAGGTGGTTTTTTTCTTGTAAATGTGTTTAAGTTCCTTATGGATGCTGGATATTAGACTTTTGTTAGATATACAGTTTACAAACATTTTCTCCCATTCTGTAGGTTGTCTGTTTACTCTGTTGATGGTGTCCTTGGCTGTGCAGAAGCCCTTAAGTTTAATTACGTCCCATTTGTCAATTTTTGCTTTTGTTGCTGCTGCTTTTGGCAGCTTTGCCATGAAATCTCTGCCCATTCCTATGTCCAGAATGGTATTGTCTAGGTTGTCTTCCTTTGGGTTTTATATTTAAGTCTTTAATCCATCTTTGATTTTTGTATATGGTATAAGACAGGACCCCTGTTTCAATCTTCAACATATGGCTAGCCAGTTATGCTAGCACCATTTATTGAATAGAGAGTCCTTTCTCCATTGCTTGTTTTTGTCAGTTTTGTCAAAGATCAGATGGTTGTAGGTGTGCAGCCTTATTTATGGGCTCTCTACTCTGTTCCATTGGTCTGTGTGTCTGTTTTTGTGCCAGTGCCATGTTGTTTTGGTTACTATCACCCTTAGTGTCGTTTGAAATCAGGTAACATGATGCCTACAGCTTTCCTGTTTTTGTTTAGGATTGCCTTGGCTATTCAGGCTCTTTTTTTGATTCTATATGAATTTTGAAACAGTTTTTTTCTAGTTCCATGAATAATGTCATTGGCAATTTATTAGGAATAGCATTGAATCTGTAAATTGCTTTATACAATATGGCCATTTTAATAATATTGATTTTTCCTATCCATGAACATGGAATATTTTTCCATTTGTTTGTGTCATCTCTGATTTCTTTAAGCAGGGTTTTGTAATTCTCATTGTAGAGATCATTCACCTCCCTGATTAGCTGTATTCCTAGATATTTTATTCTTTTTGCAATAGCCTTGAATTAATTACAATTCTTAGTCTATATCACCTTTCAGAGTATTGAGTTTAGTAGCTGCCTATTAAAGCACATTGTTTCTTCTTATTTGTTCTTTTTTTCTGTAATTTTTTTTTCATTGCATTTTAGGTTTTGGGGTACATGTGAAGAACATGCAAAATTGTTGCATAGGTACACACATGGCAGTGTGATTTGCTGCCTTCCTCCCCATCACCTATATCTGGCATTTCTCCCCCATGCTATCTCTCCCCAATCTTCTTATTTGTTCTAAAATTGATTTGTCAAATACTAAACTGTGCCCCCAAATTTTTGTATTTTGAAATTAGATAGAAGTAGTCTTTTTCAACAAATGATCCTTTTAAAATCTGATTATATTTTCTTTCAGATTTTGCATTTCTATATCTATGATCTGCATTGTCAATATATCCTCACTCAGCAATTCTTTTATTCTCTTAATCGTCTTACAGCTTTCCAGCCTTTTCTAGATCTTTACTCGAGATTCAGCAATCAAGATTACAACAGATAGGAATTTGCACAAAGGTAGGGTAACATTCTCTACTTTGTTTCCAGTTTTTAGTATGAGCATGTTACTATTTTTCACTTCTGTATTTATGGTTTTATTTGTTTTTGTTTTTGTCTGTTTTTTTTGGCTGAGGTAACATACTAGGTCAAAATCTTCTGGATATAATCCATATGGGCTCCTAAATCTGTCCCTATGTTGGAAATCATAGCTTGGAATTCATTAGCCATATGCATCATTCCCAAATTGCAAGTCTTATACTTGACCCATCTGCCCACAGCCTCATTATACCTTCCTGCAGCTTATCACCATCAGTGTGGTATTGCACTATCCAGTGAGCCTAGGTGCCATGTATGAATGGTACATTTTTTCTATGTACTTCCTTTAGTATATAATTTTGAAATGTTAAATTCTAGCACAGATTGTTCCCATTTCTCTATCCAAAGAAATGGCAAGAAATTTAATTGGATAAATGTTCACTGTATACCAATATATGCAAGATATTAAATGGGGGATAAAAATTAATGTAGTCTCTACTTTTCCTTCCAGTCAAGAGAGGAGACATCCATGTAAACAATTAACCTCAACAAGCGAAATAAAATAGTACCAACTAGATTTAAGTTTGGGACATGGCTTCTAACTGGGTTGAGTGCATAAGCCTCAAATGTAAGAGACATTTGATCTGAGCCTGGAAGAATGAGCAGGCTTTTGATTGATACAATCACCTGAGAACAAAGCACATACAGAGTTGGGAAGAACAGAGTCTCAGAGAAATGGAGCTAAAGCCCTGATCACATCATGCCTAGAAACCACCCTATCTATGTATTCCCTATTAAGTGAGATTTTATATTTCCTTACTATTTAGACCACTTTGAGTTAATTTTTCTATTACTTGCACTTGAATTGATATAATATATCTAACACTCAACCTCTATTTGTAACTGTCAGCTAGGCATCTCCAAATGGATATCTCAATAACACTTTGTGTTAGTATGAGTTGTCTGAAAAGTACACAGGATTAAACCTACAAGAGACGAATTAGAGGTATCACTGGTGAGGGAAAATGAGGTGGAAGCCCATGAGGCAGGGAAAGCCGTCAAACTGGTGGATGTGTGAATTTAATAGAATTCACATAAGAGGGCCGGTCGGGGTGGCTCATGCCTGTAATCCCAGCACTTTGGGAGGCTGAAGCAGGCAGATCACTTGAAGTTAGGAGTTCAAGACCCTGGCCAACATGGTGAAACCCTGTCTCTACTAAAAATGCAGGTGTGGTGGCATGTGCCTATAGTCTCAGATACTCAGGAGGCTGAGGTGGGAGAATCGCTTGAACCCGGGAGGCAGAGGCTGCAGTAAGCCAAGATTGCACCACTGCATTCCAGTCTGGGCTACAGAATGAGACTCTGTCTCAAAAAAAAAATAAATAAATAAATAAATAGAAAAAAAGAATTCACATAAGAGAAGGAAGAAGAGAAGTTTGGGTGAAAGAGCTTTAGACTGCTATGCAGTTCTAAGAAACTTCAGCAAAGTTGATGGAGAGTCCTCAAGCCAACGTTGCTGACTAAAGGAAGAGCTTCGGAAATGTATCTGTACAGCTTGATCATTATACCTACCACATCCAGTCACTAGCTAGGAGCAGCCCATGGAAGGTGTGGCATGGGCCTGATTGACATACTGGATGTCAGAGAGCAATAGCACCTGGGGTTTTTGGTCAATCAAACTACCCTACGCGATTTGAGAGATGCATCCTCCTGACCTCCACACACCTTAACTGCAAAACAACCAAAGTGAATTCATTTTTCATTGCTCCCAATCTTCCCTCTCTGCCTATTTTCCCTACCTTCCTAGTCATCTAAAACAGAAATTACACAGTAATCCTTGGTTTCTTCCTCTTCTTTTCCCCTCATACCCAACAATACTATTTGAATGATTGTTCCTCTATCATGCCTTTGCCCCCACCCCTGCTTCCAGGCCTGCTGCCACCTGCCTAAGCCAGGCATCTCTTGACTGTGCTGTTGCAGTAGCCCAAGCAGAACTCACTTCTGATCCCCCAATCCAGTGTTCTTTTCAGCATATCAAAGTAGCTTCATCATGTCTATAGTTGGAAAGACCATCTAATTTATTTTTTTCAGCCCTTTTTCCACCCTAGCACACCTGAGAGATTTGCATATCCTAGTCTCTTCCCCAAATGACAATTGCTGACAATTTTCAAAAACCTTTGTAGAGAGTTAAAGGAATCATCCTTTGATCAGGGTACACCATAATCATTGATCTATGCAAGGTCATTTCTGGTTTTAATTCTCTAGACCTTTTTATCTTCCATTTCCTTTCCCAATAGGTAATCATTCTAATGTGTTTGATGTGTATCTTTTAATTCACATGTGAATTTTTTTTTCAAGAATTGAAGAGGGATCAGTTATTAAACATAAAACATTTAAAAACTTTTTTGTTATCTAAGTGCTGAATTAAGGATAATAAATATATGCAAACTTACAAAATCAATTATTAAAGCAAAATGTATGTCTAAAGTATTTCTTAGTGAAAACAAATTCTAAATGGGGAAGAGAGAATTTTAGCTGCCATAATAAAAGTAGCACAAACCTCATGTTTGTTTGCAGATGCTCTGGTTCCAAAAGCCCACATCAATCACTGGAAAGTGGCAGAAAGGCCTTTAAGGATTTGATAATCTCATATCATCTCTTCATCTTCTTATCTTATAGTTAGAATCTTGAGGACTTTCTTACTCCTTTATTTTACTTTTAGAGGCAGGGTCTTGCTGCATTGCCCAGGCTGGCCTTGAACTCCTGGGCTCAAACAATCCCACCTCAGCCTCCCAAGTTGCTAGGATTACTGGAATGCATTACTACACCCATCTATCTTTATATCTTTGTATACTTCAGTGGATACAATTCAGGTCCCCAGCTTTTATTCTCAACCACCTGACTTTAGCCAACAGCTTGGCCCTCCACTCTAAAGATGTCTCCCAGGCACTGAGAGTTTTCCCTCAAAGGTTTTGAATACAAAATTATCTACCTTTATAGAGTGGGCAAAGTCCTGTCTTTGGGCACCACCTCCCTCTTTAGTGTCTTCCAGGTTGTCACTGTCAACCCTAGGACCTCCACGTAGAAAGAGTTTTAATAAAAGCTCCCAAATACAATGGCTTCTCCATTTCCCTTCCATGTGCTGTATCTACATACGCATTTTTCATTTTGGGTTTTTTTTCTATTAAAAAAAATTAATAGTTTTATTTCTAGAGCCATTTTAGGTTTATAGAAAAAATAGGACATAAATTACAAAGAGTTGCTATATTCTCTTTCTCTGCACCCCTACATGACCCCGACTTTCAGTTCCCCTATTAGTAAGATATTGTACTGATGTAATACATTTGCATAATCTATATTACAATTGTTGAATCTATAATGATACGTTATTATTAACTAAAGCCCATATTTTATATTTGGGTTTTACTCTTTGTGTCATACATTCTATGAATTTTGACAAATGCTTTATGACATATTTTACAATATCATTCAGAATAGAATTACTACCCGAAACATCCCTGTGCTCCATCTATTCATCTCTGACTCCCCACCTTCAAATCCCTGGCAACCACTGCTCATTTTACTGTCTCCATAGTTTTGTCTTTTTCAGAATATCATAGTTGGTATCACATAGTTTCTTTCACTTAGCAATAAATACTTAAGGCTCCTCTATGTCTTTTCATAATGTGAGAGTTCATTTCTTATCACTCAATAATATTCCATTGTGTTCATGTACCACAGTTTGTTTACCCATTCACCTATTGAAGGGCATCTTGGTTGCATCCAAGTTTTGGCAATTATGAATAAAGCTACTATAAACATCCATGTACAGATTTTTTTGTATGAATATAAACTTTTAAATTATCTGGGTAAATATCTAGGAGCAGAATTGCTGGACTGTATGGCAAGACTATGTTTGACTTTTTTAGGAAACTGCCTCCCAAAGGGCTATACCATTTTCTATTACCACCAACAATGAATATTGCTCCGCATTCTCATCACCATTTGATGTCATCAGTGTTTTGCACTGAAGCCATTCTAATAGGTTTGTAGTGGTCTTTCATTTTAATTTGCAATTCCCTAATGGCAGATGATGATGACATCTTTTCATATGTTTATTTGCCATCTGTGTATCTTTGGTGAGGCACCTGTTCAGATCTTTTGATAACTTTTTAATGGGAATTTTAAATTGTTGACTTATACGAATTCTTTGTATATATTTCATTTCATTTTTCAGTTAATGAAGAATCATTGTATATATTACTGGGATACATAGTGATATGATACCTATAATATCTGCCGATTAGATCAGAGTAATTAGTATATCTAACACCCAAACATCATTTCTTTGTGTAAGGAACATTCAATATCCTTCTTCTAGCTATTTGAAAATATAAAATATGTTTACTATATTCATCCTGTAGTGGTATAGAACACTAGAACTTATTCCTTCTATTCAGCTGTAATTTCGTATCAGTTAACTAATCTCTTCCAATCTCTTTCTTTCCCCACCCCTTTCCAGCCTTTAGTGTTCTCTATCTACTTTTTACTTGAAAGAGATCCACATTTTTTAGTTTCCACATATGCATGAGAACATGCAGTGTTTAACATTTGGATTCTGGCTTATTTCATTTGACATAATGGTCCTCCAGTTTTATCAATGTTGCTACACATGACAGGATTTTATTCTTATGACTCCAATATAATTATTTCTTTCCTTTGGACAAATTCCCAGTAGTGGGGTTACTAGATCATATGGTATTTTTATTTGTAGATTTTCCTGGTTGTTTTTTGGCTTGTTAAGTGAAGTGTTGTAAGTAGAGAGAGAACAAAGAAATCTGTAACTGGTTGTGATCAATTCATTGTATCTATTTATAGTGTTTTAGAGTCCTCCATACTATCCCCCATGTGGTTGTACTAGTTTGCATGTTTACCAACAGTGTATAAGAATTGCCTTTTCACCCTCGCAGCATTTGTTATTTTTTGTCTTTTTTATAATAGCCATCCTAACTGGGGTGAGATGATACCTCATTGTGATTTTGGTTTGCATTTCCCCGATGATTAGTGATGTTGAGCATTTTTTCATATATTTGTTGGCCATTTGTATGTCTTCTTTTAAGAAATGTCTGTTCACATCACTTACCCATTTTTAATTGGACTGTTTGATGTTTTTGCTGTTGAGATGTTCTAGCTCCTTGTACATTCTAGATTTTAATCCTCTGCCAGAGGAGTAGTTCACAAATATTTTCTCCCCTTCAACAGGTTGCCTCCTCATTTTGTTGATTGTTTCTTTTGCTACGCAGAACATTTTAGTTTGACATAATCCCATTGGTTTACTTTTGCTTTTGTTCCTTGTGCTTTTGAAGTCTTATTCATAAAGCCTTTTCCCAGGCCAATGTCCTAAACCATTTCCCTTATGTTTTCTTCTAGTAGTTTTTGTCATTTGGGATCTTACACTTAGGTCTGTGATTAATTTTGATTTTTCATATAGAGTAAGAGGTGGGGGTCTATTTTATTCTACATATGGATATCCAGTTCTCCCAGCATTATTTATTGAAGAGATTGTCCTTTCCTCAATCAGTGTTGTTGGCACATTTTTCACAAGTCAGTTACTGTAGACAGATGGATTTATTTCTGTGTTCTGGGTTCCATTTAGTTGCTCAAAATGTCTGTTTTTATGCCACACCATGCTGTTTTGATTACTACAGCTTTGTAGCATATTTTGAGATCTGGTAGTGTGATACCACCAGCTTTGTTCTTTTAGGATAGGATTGCTTTGGCTATTTGGGGTCTTTTGTGGTTCCGTATAAATTTTAGGATTTTATCCTATTTCTGTGAAAAATGTCATTGCTAGAAACTGCACTGAATCATTTGATTTCTTTGGGCAATATGGTCATTTTAACAATATTAATTCTTCCAATCCATGAGTATGAATGTCTTTCCATTTGTTTATATCCTCTTCAATTTCTTCCATCCATATTTTGTAGTTTTCCTTGTAGAGATCTTTTACCTTTTTTGGCTAAATTTATTCCTAAGTATTTTATTATTTTCTGTAGCTATTGCAAATAGGATTGCCTTATTGATTTCTTTTTCAACTAGCTTGTTGTTCATGTGTAGAAATGCTTCTGAATTTTGTGTCCTGATACTTTACTAAATTCATTTATCAGTTCTAGTAGTTTTTTGATAGAGTTTTTAGGTTTTTTTTATATATAAGATCATGTCATCTGCAAACAGGGACAATTTGGCATCCTCCTTTTCAGTGTGGATGCCCTCTATTTCTTTCTCTTGCCTAATTGCTCTGGCTAGGACTTCCAGTGTAATGTTGAATGAGTGTGGTGAGAGTTGGCATCCTTGTTCTGTTCCAGTTGTTAGAGAAAAAGCTACCATCTTTTCTCTATTCAGTAAGATGTTAGCTATGGGTTTGTCATATATAGCATTGATTATACATAATTTATTAAGATATCTTATCATAAAAGAATGCTAAATTTTATGAAAAGCTTTTTCTGCATTCATTTAGATAGTTTTTGCCTTTCACTCTATTGATGTGATGTATGACATTTATTGAGTTGCATTTGAACCATCCTTGCATTCCTGGGATGTATCCCACTTGATCATGATGTATTATCTTTTTGATGGATTCAGTTTGCTAGTATTTTTGTTAAAGATTTTTGCAGCTATGTTCCTCAGGTATACTGGCGTGTGTGTGTGTGGTCCTCTTCTGGTTGTTGGTCTCATGAAATGAGGTAGAAGAATTCCTTCTTTCCATTTCTAGGAATGATTTGAGAATAATTAGTATTAATTCTTATTTATAGGCTTGGTAAAATTCAGTGGAGTAGCCATCTAGTTCTCAACTTTTTATTGGAAAGACTTTTTATTACTGATTTAATCTGATTACTTGTCAGTGGTTGGTTCAGGTTTTCTATTTCTTCTTGGTTCAATTTTGGTAGCTTAAATGTGTTCAGGAATTTGTCCGTTTTCTCTAGGTTTTCAAATTTATTGGCTTTTGGTTGTTTATAGTAGTCTCTAATGAGACTTTGTATTTGTTTTGTATCTGTGTAATATCTCCTGTTTTGTTTTCAGTATTATTTACTTACGTCTTCTCTCTTCACACTCTAGTTAATGACTTGTTGATTCAGTTTATCTTTCAAAAAAACCAACTTTTTGTTTCATTAATCTTTTGCATTTTTTGGTCTCTATTTTATTATTTCTATTCAGATCTTTATTATTATTTTCTTCTATTATTTGGGGGTTGTTTTGTTCTTGCTTTTCTACTTCTTTATGGTGCATTGTTAGGTTGTTATTTGAAATTACTTGTATGTTACACCTTTTATAATTTTCCTACAGTTGTTGGATATTTTGTTCCATATTTTTTCATTCTTTTTTATCTTTGCATTTCAGTTTTAGAAATTTCTCTTGATATTTCCTCAAGCTCATTTATTTTTTCCCCTGGCCATGTCCCATCTACTGATGAGCCCATCAAGAACATTCTTCATTTCTGTTAATTTTTCATTCTAACATTTCCTTTTGATTCTTTCCTACAGTTTCCATCTTTGTATATGCAACCATTTTTGCATATTGTCCCTTTTTCCATTAGAGCTCTTAGCATATTAATTATAGTTATTTAAAACTCCCTGTCTTATAATTCAAAAATTCCTGCCATATCTGAGTCTGATTTGGATGTTTGCTTTCTATTTATTTTATTATTTATTTATTTATTTTTTTGCTCCATTAGCATGTTTTATCATTTTTTGTTGAAAGCAGGACAGGATATAGTAGGCTAAAAAGAACTGAGATAGATAGGCCTTTAGTGTGAGGTTTTATGTTTATTTGGCTAGGAGGTAGGCTGTGTTTACTGTAGCTGTGATGTCAGAGGTTAGTCTTCCTTGTTGTCTTTAAGTTGTCCTAGAGACTCCTTAAATAGAATCTGAGGCTTTAATTCTTTTAGCTGCAATCACTTATTATTACACAGGATCCCTATTAAGGTATCAGAGGAGAGGAAGTGGTCTATTGACCTATGATTAGGTCTCAGCCTTTTAGTGAATCTGAGTTTGGTATTTTCCTTCACCCAGATCAGTTAGGCTTTGGTAAATCCCAGTTGGTTCGGTTCTGACAAAATAGTTTTCCTTGAAGGCAGGCCTTGTTAGGGAGAATAGGGATCTCTGAGAATATTTCAGAGTGGTTACCTTCCCTCTCCCTCTGCCAGTAGCACCAGGAGATTTTTCTCTAATCTATCCTCTGAGAACCTGGTAGGGCTTCTGGAGGTAAAACCATGGAAGTATGGGTTCCCCCTCTAAGACTGAGATCTCTCAAAGTTTTTAACTCTCAGGCTAGTCTACACTGAGTGTCCAGCAAATTATCAATTGAAGTTTAATGTGTTCCTACTGATACTGGTTTCAGCTGTGGGCTTCTGCTCCCATTAACCTCTGATTCTCTGTGTCTATCTGCCTCTGCAGTTTTGAGGCAGTTACCTCGATTTATCTGATGGATTTAAGAAGAATTGTTGATTTTCTGTTTGTTTAGCTTTTTTCTTGTTGTGGGGATGGGAGTGACAACCTCCAATCTCTTTATATGACACACTGGAAACCAGAAGCGTCTTCATATGTGTTTATAAACTTGTATTGTTTAGTGTACTTTTAAAAATTTTCTTAAGTAGTATTCTGCTACAAACCATGCTATTTCTTACTTTTTCATTCGGCACCATGTTTATGTCTTTACACATTGCTGTGTGAATATCTAATTCATTATTTCTTAACTGTTTTACAGTATTCCAAGTATTCCACAGTGTGTATTGACCACATTTTCTTCATTTCTTCTCCCTTAGTGATGGATATGTAATTTACTACCAATTTCTCAGTGCACAAACAACTCAGGGTTTAATATCCACAAACATGTTTTCTTATAGATCTGTGGAAGGATTACCCTAGAATATGTAGTAAGAGAAAACTGGTGGCTCATAAGTACACTTAATTTGATCATGTATTAGGTTGGTGCAAAAGTAATTTCAGTTTTTGCTGTTAAAATTAAATAAATAATATCACCAGATTGCTCTCTAAAAAGATTACCAAGCAGAGTATGAAAGTTCATCTATCCTCACTCCCTAATAGTACTTGGCACCACCTGACTGGCTAATTGTTTTCTATCTGATACATGATGACAATGCTTGTTATTTTCATGCTCACATCTCTAACTACTAATGAGTATGAATATCTCTTCTTATGTTTGTTAACCTCATATGTTTCTTCTACTGTGGATTTCTTATTCATAACCCTTGCCCATTTTTTCTGTTGGATTTTCTGTGCTTTTCTTGTTGATTTGTAGAAGTGCCTTATATATTCTCTGTATTAGGTACTTACTAGTATTTTCTCCCAATCTGTCACATCTGTTATCTTTGCCTTTACTATTATTTGATTGAAACAATTATTGATAGAATCAAGATCATGTTTCTCCTTATGATTTTTGCTTCCCTACCCTAGGCTGTAAAGATACATTTTCTATATTATTTCTATTAACTTTATGGTTTTACCTTTCCCATATAGATTAGGTCTTAATCCATCTGTAGCCCATCTCGTAAACAGGATTAGATAAATATCAGGCAAGGTTTACTAAGCAAATGGCAATTAAACTTCCATACAAAGAGAAAATGGAATTAGTCCAGTTAAAAATCAGGAGATCAGTGCTCCATTTACAACAGCAAGGAAGTGAGAGGCGATGGAAGAGTAAATAGAAGAAGTTGAGTAGGGCTGAAGTTGAGCAGGGCTGGAGTCCAGCAGGAAGAGAAATGGCATAAACTTGAAGAGAAAGCCAGTGGAGAAATAATGGAAGATATTATAAATCAAGTGCAGTGACAATTAGATAACAATCTAGATAAGCAGGCCTGAAACCCCAATTCCACAGGCTAGAACTTACCAAAGCCTAACTGATCTGGGTAAAGAAAAATACTAAACTCAGGCTCACTACACAGCTGAGACCTAACGATAGGATAATAGATCATTCCACAGGAGCCCAAAGCCTTTCCCAGAATTTTGGCCAATTTCTAGTAGGTTTCTATTACTGACTCTGAATTCCTGCTTAATTCAGTTACTGACCATCACTCCAAAAAATTAGTCCTGGTCCTATTCCTGCACAATGTTGACCAAGACATGGGAGCAGTCCTTTGTTTACTTTTATACACACACCCACACACAGACGCACTCTATCACATATGCAAAGACACAGTCACCCACACACCCAGGTAATTTGTGTGAGTAGCAGATTTTACAGAAGGTATAAGAAGGTTGTATCATTGCAATACACAAATTAAAGTGCATACTAAAATTCCAATTCTCCAAAGTCCTCAACCACTTCACCATCAGGACTTTCATTAAGTTCATACTTCTATTTATTATAATTGGCATTTATTTTGTTACTTTGGCTTCTGGCGTCTCTTGCAATCAGAGCGTCTTGCACCCCAGTAATTTGTTGAATTATTTTTCTTAACAAAGACCATTTTCTCTCTAATAAGAAAAATTATATTTCCAGTTGTTATGATAATAAATATTCCACCCTGATACACAGGCTTAGAAGTTTGGGTTTTGTCTAAGGACAACAGAAGGCCATGAGAGGGTTTTCAATACAGGTGTTCCTCTATTTAAGACGTATTTGAGTGATAGATCAGATGTGTTTTAGTGATAGATCGCTCTGAGTATAGTGTAGAGAATAGATTGGAGGGGAGTAAGAGTTGAAGTGAGAAGATCATCTAGGAGATAGTGGTAGTATGCAGGAAATGATGGGACTCTGAAGGAGGATGTCGGTAACAGAGTGGCAGTATGGATGGAGACATAGATGGATACTGGAGATATGCAGTAGATAGAAGCAACAGGACTCGGCAATTTGATTGGATATAAAAGATTCCTCAGTTTCCAACTTGGAAAACTCAGTGAATTATGGTGACTTTTATTGAAACACAAAACACTGGAGAAGGAAAAGGCAGGGGAAAAGATCCTGAGATCAGTTTTGATTGCATGAAGTTTGAAGTCAAGTGCTTATAGCATCCCCCACAGAAAAATGGGTATAAGGTTTGGACCTCAGGAGAAATTTCACAGCAGGAGATACAGAGTTAGGAGTCACCAGCCTATAGGCAGGAATGGATGAGACTGCCCAAGAAAAGAGTGTAAAGTAATAAGGGAAGAGGGTGGAGGTTCAAGCTCTAAGAATTCCAATATTTAAGAGACAAGCCAAGAAGGGACTATAGAAAGGAGAGAATAAACAACAAGAGGAAAAGGAGAAAAATCTGAAAGGTATGGTATCACACAAGCCAAGTGGAGAGAATATTTCAGAATGAAGGGAGTGTCTGAAGCTCACCTTCACAGGTAAAGAAACTGAGACTAAGAAAGCTTAAGTAAATTACTCAAAAGCCTCACACATAAGTAGGGATTCAAACCCAGATCTCCAACTGTGTTCATAACAACTCCATCTTTATGGGCCTGTTTCTTCACCTGTTACAGACTAGAAAGCAGAACAGGAAGACAGAGATTAGACTGGATAACTTCTATGATCTCCTTCAAGTTCTATAGGTGTACACCTAGGGGAAAAAGTATCGGATAAAGTATATGAGTAATCATTGGTGTGCCCTGTAGTTTTTTGTTTCTTTATTCCTACTAGCATGACAGAGCAGACATGCAATAAACATTTGCTGACTTGAATATGGGTGCACATGATTATTGTCAAAGCAAATTCATAGGACACCATTAAATATCCATTAATGTAGAAGGCATTAGAGGCACAACTAGAATCTATTAGTAAATAATCATTAATTGTCCAACATCCACCCTGCCAAATGCTGTTTTTATTTTTTATTTTTTCTCACTGGTTCTTACTTGGCCTCACCACACATAGAAAGAAGCCCAGCAGCAGCTGTATCTATTAGCACTATTATGATATGAAAACATGGCAACTAGTTTTAAAATGTGATTATACAATATGTGTGGTTGCAGGGTGATTCTGTATATCTGTAATTTGCACAATAAAATCATCAGAGATTCAAACTTGCTCTTTCCAGAGCCTGGAAAGAATGTTTGTATTTAGTTTTATTGAGAAAGATAACCCTACCAGTGCATACTCTCAGAAGAACCTCCTTTTGTTCAAACATCCAGGGCAAGAACCAGACAGAAATGGCTGGCCACTTGTTGGTAAAGGACTCACAGTGAGGCAAGGAAGATCTCTTCTTCGTCATGTTCCCCTTCACTGACTTCCATGCTCCCTTAACTCTATGCCTGATCAGAACCCACAAACCAAGGAGACACACCTGGTCCTATTGGTCCATTTGCTATTCTGTAGTTGGATTTTACCTCAGTATTCTATATAGGAGATTTGTGCTTTTAAAATCACATGCCTTAATGTAAATTCATGCATTCAAGACAGTAGAGTGATTCCCAAAAAAGTAAATACAGAATTACCAAACATATAACAATTCCAATTCTGGGTATATACCCAAAATAATCAAAAGCAAGGACTTTAACAGATCTTTGAACACCAGTGTTCACAGCAACATTATTCACAGCAGCTAAAAGGCAGAAACAACCCAAGTGTCCATCAATAGATGAACAGACAAATAAAACATGGTATAGAGAATATGGAGAAAAGGGAACCCCTGTACACATTGGTGGGAATGTAAATTAGTACAACCACTAATGAAGAACAGTTTGGAGGTTCCTCAAAAAACTAAACATGGAGCTATCATATGATTCAGCAATCCCACTGCTGAGTATATACCCAAAAGAAAAGAAAACAGTATATCAAAGAGATATCTGCACTCCCATGTTTGTTGCAGCACTGTTTACAATGGCTAAGAATTGGAATCAACCTAAGTGTCTATCAGCAGATAAATGGATAAAGAAAATGTGATGTTTATACACAATAGAGTACTATTAAGCCATAAAAATGAACGAGAGCCTATCATTTGCAACAACATGGATGGAATTGGAGGTCATTATGTTAAGTGAAAAAAGCCAGGCACAGAAAAACAAACATTGTCTGTTCTCACTTATTTGTGGGAGCTTAAGATCAAAACAATTGAATTCATGGACATAGAGAGTAGAGGACGGTTAACAAAGACTGGGAAGGGGAGTGGAAGGTTGGTGGGGGGGAGGTGAGGATGATTAATGGGTACAAAAAATAGAAAGAATGAATAAGACTTACTATTTCATAGCACAACAAGGTGACTATAGTCAATAATAATTGTACATTATAAAATAACTAAAAGAGTGTAATTGGATTATTTGTAGCACAAAGAATAAATGCCTAAGTGGATGGATACTCATTCTCCATCATGTGATTATTTCACGTTGCATGCCTGTATCAAGACATCTCACATATCCCATAAATATATATACCTACTATGTACCCATAAAAACTAAAATTAAAAAAAATTTAAGTATGGTATACACATACAATGGAATACTATTCAGTCTTAGAAAGAGATGAAATTCTCATATGTGCTACAACATGGATGAACCTTGAAGACATTATGGTAAGTGAAATAAGCCTGACAAAAAAGGACAAATACTATATTCTTTCACTTATATGAGGCATCTAGAACAGTCAAATTCGTGGAGACAAAAAAGTAGGATAGAAGTTACCAGAAACTGGGAAGAAAGGGAAATGGGGAGTTACTGTTTAACAGATACAGTTTCCACTTGAGACAAATAAAACATTCTTGAGATAAATAATGGTAACAGCTCCACAATAATGTAAGTACACTTAATACTTAAAATGGTAAGTTTTGCATTATGTGTATTTTATCACATTAAAGAAATACTATGCCTACAACTTCTAGTATAACAGAGAGAGGCCAAGTTTGAAGATAAGAGGTAGTTGAGAGTCCTAGTTCTGGTACTTGCAGGCTGTGTAACCTGGGGAAAGTCATTTAGCCTCTCAAAGGTTCAGTTTTCTCATGTCTAAAACGGGACAGTAGGGATGCCGAAAAAATAAATTCTAAGAGGGAAGTTTATAGCAATAAACACCAACATCAAAAAAAAGAAGACCTTAAATAACATAGTATTACATTTCAATAAATTAGAAAAAGACCAAACTAAGCCCAAAGTTAGTAGAAAGAAGGAAATAAGAAAGATCAAAGCAGAAATAAATGGCATAGACACTAGAAAAACAGTAGGAAAAAAAAAAAAAGAAAACTAAGGTGGCTTTTTAAAAAGATAAACAAAAGTTTAAAAAGAGAATACTCAAATAAATCAGAAATGAAATAGGAGACATCACAACTGATACCACAAAATACAAAGGATTGTAAAAGATGACTGTGAACAATTGTACACCAACAAATTGGATAACCTTGAAGAAATGGATAAGTTCCTAGACACAGAGCCTACCAAGACTGAATCACCAAAAAATAGAAAATCTGAACAGACCAATAATGAGTAAGGGCTTTAAATCAGGAATAAAAAGTATCCTATCAAAGAAAAGCCCAGAATCTGATGGCTTCACTACTGAATTCTACCCAGCAATTAAAGGATTAAACCAATTCTCAAACTCTTCTAAAAACTTGAAGAAGAAAGAATAAAATGAGACAATAATCACTAGTTTGCATGGTTGTTCTGAGGTTTAGAGATAATATGTGTAAACACCTAACATAATATCTGGTCTCCAGTGAGTGCTTATCAAATGGTATTCTCATGAACCTAAAAAAAGTGCATATTTCAGCTTGGCATGGTGGCTCATGTCCATAATCCCAACATTTTGGGAGGTCAAGGTGGGTGGATCGCTTGAGCCCGGGAGTTCAAGACCTGCCTGGGCAATATGACGAAACCCTATCTCTACAAACAATACAAAACTTAGCCAGGTCTGGTTGCACACACCCGTGGTCCTAGGTACTTGAGAGGTTGAGGTAGGAGGATCACTTGAGCCTGGAAGGTTGAGGCCGCAGTGAGCTGTGTTCAGGGCACTGCACTCCAGCCTGAGCAACAGAGTGAGACTCTATCTCAAAAAAAAAAAAGAAAGAAAGAAAAGAAAAAAACAGTTTCAATTCAAAGAATAATATATGTAAAGAACAAATTCACTTTTCAAAATTTGAAATTATATACATAAATTATGTAGGTCACTCTTACCAATAACTCTGCTGAAGAGAAATTGTTTAATACCAAAATACCTTATTCTAAACTTTGTTTTCACCATCAATTCTAACTTGGTCATAAATCACAGCAATAAAGGCTGCCTCCACGTGAGTCTGAATCTCTAAGCTCCAAGAGTCAGTGGATAATTTTGTCTTTCATCTCCCTTTGGGTTCCAGCTTACAAATATTTTCATTAAACATTTAATTACTTTGCAATGAAGTTACTATTTCTCTGTTCAATGCCCAATTTAAGGCTAAACAAGTGGAAAGATAAAATGTAATTTTTGTCTCATAAAATATCTAGGGTTGGAATTAATCCCTAAATTACCTGTATATATACATAACTTTAGGAAGACACACTAAGTAAAAAGCAATTCCTTTTGTGCTGTTTTGTAAGGTTGAAGGCAGAAAAACAGCTTCTGTTCAGAGCAGGCCCCCAGTGAATTAAGGTTAAAAGGATTTGCCCTTGCAGGACCCCAGGTCTCTAATTGGGGCCTTCAATTCCTGTAATCCAGAAGGATTGAGACCAGACGCTTCTAGATTATTGCCAAAGCCCACAGGTGACTCAAAAGGAAAAAACAATTAGTGCCCCAAAACCCTTCAGCTAGAAAAGAGATATTTAATGAAACCTGAAGCAGGCCCAGCCAGGGCAAGCTTCTTAGTGAATATTAGCAAAAGAGAAAAAAAATCTATGTATTTCCCTGTTTGGTTTTAATTTCCCTAAATATCTGAGGTTTTTTTTTCTTGGGTATATTAATTTGCTACTTTAAAGAGACTATAGGGTGATTAGAACCATATTTAAGAAAGATAGTTTTCTTTGCAATGCCATAATCTTTAATAAAAATAAAAATAAAACATATCACATAAAGAATTCATATTCCATATACTTTTATTCTTGTAACACATAAGCCTGTGTGAAGAATCTAAAATCTTACAAACTCATTAAACTGCAAGAACAATTCAAGCAGGAAAGATTTAGTGTGGAAGGAAGATTCTAGAAGCTAGGCTCCAAATGTACCATGGTTCTCAATCTGGGCTGCACACTGGAATCACATGAGGAATTTTTAAAAATACCAATGCCCAGTACCCACCCCTGAGGATTGTGATGTAAGTGGTCTGGGGGCAGCCAGGACATTAAGAGTTTTAAAAACTTCCCAGGTGATTCTAAAGTGCAACTAAGGCTGAGAACGACTTCTCTAAAGAAAAGTCAACAGGAGGATCGAAGACAATCATGTATTCCACTCAGGACCAGTTGCATGATTTTCAAGGCCCAGTGCAAAATGAAAACATGGGTCCCCTTGTTTCAAAATTACTAAGACTTTGAGATGAAAAGAGGCAAGCATTAAAATAAGCATGAGGTTCCTCTAAGCACAGGGCCCTGTCTGACTGCACAAGTCACAGGCCCTTGAAACCACCCTTGACTCCATTCTTAACCAAACCAAACTTTTATTTTTCAGGAACTAGTTTCTTTGGAATGGCGAGGAAATATGTCATCTTCTTAATGTGGTATTCACCGTATCTCTAGGATCTCACAAGTAACTAATCTCTGAGCAATATCAATGTCTATTTAAACAGCCTGATTTGCTTCGAAAGGTCCCTCACTCTGTTAAGATGAATAAAAGGAAGAACTATAGAATGATTTTTAGAGACATTTGGGAATTTCACTTCATAACCTCCTCTACAATGAAAAAAACTTACCTATGAAATATTAACTCTGAACGAAGGTTTCTTGGTTTAGAAAATAAAACACAGTGGCTGGACACAGCAGCTCATGCCTGTGATTCCAACACTGGGAGGCCGAGGTGGGTGGATCGCCTGGGCAATACAGTAAGACCCCTGTCACTACAAAAAAATGCAAAAATTAGCAGATGTGGTGAAGCATGCTTGTAGTCCTAGCTAATCAGGAGGCTGAGGTGGGAGGATCACATTATCCAGTCACTGCACTCCAGCCTGGGTAACAGAGTAAACCTTGTCTCAAAAATAAATAAATAAACACAACACACAAAAATCATTGAGTATGGCATAGTCTCTTTTAAAAACTTACTAATTCTCACATCTCTGTCCCATGCATCTGGCAATTATCACACTACAAATTTTATTAGCCAACATCTATAGTAAAGATTCAAACTTTCAAGCCTCCATTTAATTGTTTAATCTATTTACAAAGAGATATAGTATCTGTTTACCAGTATGTATAGTCCTTATCTATTACCAATATTTATAGTATATTAAATATTATTATGATTTCAGGGAAAATCTGATAATCAAATAGTGTAGAAACTCCCTAATTGCAAATTTTGTCATCTAGTCTTTTCAGGTTAAAGGATCACTTTTTCCTCTCTTCCACATTATACAATGTTAGGAGAGCCCCCTGGTGGCCAAAGTAAAATTCTAATTTCAGAAAATTTAAATAAATGGAGCACCATGCCCTCCCCTCTCCTCACCCAGTTTATCCTCTTAGTATCACTGTTCTTGGAACTACTAGGGGAAGATTTGAGATTATATTAGAGAGAATTAGAAAAAAAGCTGTGAAAAACAGACTTCAACTTGAGAGGAAAAAAGAGTCAGACTCCTAGATAGATCTCAGATGCCCAATCACCCCACACACACACACACACACACACACACACACCCTCAGCCTCTACCCAATGCTTCTAATCCTTCGCTTCTCATTTTCGTTTTGCAATGCTCCACTGTCTGAGATCCATTAGGTTGAAATGAAACAGAAATTCAGGGGACGAGAGCCCAGCAATCTGTGTTTTCATAAGCCCACCACGGGATTCTGATGCATGCCAAAGTTTGAGAAATACTGATTTCCAACATTAGCTCTTCTAATAAAATGAGAGATTTCATTTCAGAGGCACACAATCTAAATGTACATAAGTGACTCAAGGAGTTTGTTCCAAATCCAGATAGATTGCAGGCCCCACCTCACCCTCAGATATTTTGATTTGGCAGGTCTAGAGTAGGATCCAGAAATCTGTATTTAACAAGCACCACTGGTGATTCCGATGCAAGCCGTTGGAAGGACCATACTTCCTAACTCACTGATATAATCAGTGGGGCATGTAATTTTAGAGCGTGAAGCACATTAGGAATATGTTAGACTTGAATGGGAAACCACAAGGTGGGAAGCATTTAAGATAGCATGAGAGTCCTGCATCCTCAGAGAATGGTGCAGAAAAGGAAGTGACCACTGGCCAAATATAAATTGTTCTTGCTTTAAAATGTTTTGCCTTGGTTTGGTTCTGCCTCATAAAAGCAAAAGACCCTACTTCCTTCTCATCTCTATTACTGCATGGCTCCTTCTCCAAGCCCCAGAAATCAGACTACAGTTATTATGAAAGTCATTATGGTTTAATTGAGCTTTTGTTGACTAGTCAGAAAAACTAACCATCATACATGATCATTTTTATGGGAATGTGTTCCTATAAAACAAATATTTAAAAGAAACTTTTGGAACATAACCCATTTGTAAGCTGGGGTTTGGCTGATTTTATTTAATTTTTCATAATTTTGTCTTGAACTTATGCATATGCCAAATAGTGATTAGGAAAGAGTTTTACAGAGAGTGGCCACCAAATTAAAGTTTAATTGGATTTAAACTTTAGAATATGTAATTACTAATCTTTATAACCCTAAGCGTTACTGAATACATGGTAGTCTTTTTATGTATTAATGCTTGCCTCTTTTCATCTCAAAGTCTTTTTATGTTGCTGTCCCACAGCATACAATAAAAGGTAGCTGCATGCATTAATGTATAGAGTATGCATTATATACCTATATCAATATTGCATATATCACTCATGCACAATGTATTATATAATTGTCTCATGCATATATTACAGGTACTTTAATATAGAATGCATGTGTATAACCAATTTAGGAACAAGCAGTATCATGAGATGTTACGTGGCAGTACATTCTGTTTTTATGAACTTGGCACTGAAGAGATAAAAATATATGAACATTGAGTCCGACTATTCACCCAACTATTTAAAACAGTATTTGGGGGATAAACATATGTTCAAAACCTCCCCCTAAAGAATATTACAAAACTTTAATGCTAAGTGAAACCATGATCAAATGCTAGATTCTGAACAGCAAATATGGTCTGTGGATTCTAAAGTAGATCAGATAAGAGTGGACCAAGCTAAAGCCACTCATTCACCTGCCCTGCAAAAAATAATTTAAGGCAACCTTATCCCTAAAGGGGGAGAAAATCATACTATTCTAAAACAGCAACCCAAAATGATTAGCCTGAAATACTTCGTCTATGTGCCCCATGTAGAACTCTAATTTTTTACCTCCTCTTATAAACCTGCTTCCCACAATACTTCCGAGGAAGCAGATAAGAAGAGATCCTTCCACTAACTAGCCTGGCCTTTCTCTGTTTAGGGAGAAGGTGGGTGTGGCTCAATAGGAAGAAACCCTATATTCCTGATCTACCTGGCCAACCCAACCCATCCACCCCTGGGGAGGTTTCTGGCAACCGCTTTTCTTTTGGACTGAATCCAGCTAACACCCCATGTGAGAAAAAACTGCTGCTTTACGCTGATCACACCCCTTAGCATTCCCAGCTTAGGTTCTGTTCTGAGTGTTAAGGGTCCCCAGGTGGATATTTTATCATGGAATCTGCACTTTTTCCCTTGGTCTTTTGAGACATCCATAAACACCTAATAACTTTTCTTACCAGAAATACTACAGCAATTGTTTAAAAAAAGAAAAACCCAACAACCTCTAATGCAATTTAGTGCTTTGGGACCTCCCTCTCCTGCCTCCATTGCACCCTTCCAAAAAAGCCCTTCAACAGCCGAGACTATACCAAAAGTTTGTCAGGCCAACCAAACAAAACAAAAACTCAGGGCGTTTAGGTAGCAAATACCATATTTCTCAAGAACACTTTCAGGAAAGCCATGATAACTTTCAGCAAAAGCAAAAGCACTCTAAAAGCAGATGTACCCGGGAATTAAAAGCCCTCTAAGGCCAAGGAGGGTAAAGCCCAAGAACTCAGCTTTTCAGCATAAGCCAAAAGATAACAATCTCCACTGCCTCCGAGTGGCGGCTAGTTCTTGCTGCAGAGCAGCAGCACCACCTCGTGTGCAAAAGTGTTTTGTTTTGTTTCCTCAAGAATCAACTAGAAGCCTACACTGTCTGCGTTCTGAATTACAGAGTCTTTACCAGATTTTCAGAGAGGGTGCAGGCAGAGAAAGACCTAAAACACTGTTCCTGCCTTCTGGCCAGAGGGCAAAATCTTGGAAATTTTCTGTAAGCACTATGTCCAGTACAGTCTTCAGCACGTTGTAACGATTTGTTTACTCACTTGACAGCGCGTTGACCCTGAACTCCCAGAAAGAAGAGACTTTCTTCCATCTTTTTTCCCCAGAATATCCCAGCCTTTGGCACAGAGTTGGCACATGGTAGAGATTTAACAAATATCTGATACATGAAAAGAACTCAGTAGAATTTTTAGATGGGAAAATAAATTAGATCTAACATCAATACTAAATGTTTTTCTGCAAACAGCTCTGCAGGTTATGTTATAAAATTTACCTTTAGAATTTGACCAATGACAACAAATGAAACCAAGTTTGAAACACAAAAGTACATTGATGTGTCTGGAAACTTCAATGAAAAATTGTTTCTAATTGACTTGCCTGAAGGATGAATTATGAAAGCGAGCATTTCTGGAAATAGGTAATAAAGACCTAATAAACAAACTTGCCGGAATTATCCTACACCTAAATACATGTCACATATCAGTACACCTTTAGGAATAATTTGGGCAATCTTACAGTGATAAAACAATCTAAGAGCACTTATAACGACTCAGCTTCTTTCTAGGAGCCCTATGTAATGCTCTAACATTCAGAAAATAAATAAAACTGAATTATTAAAAGCTACTCAATGTGGAGTTTTGCCTGATACAACAAAAAAATTATAGCCAATTCACACACACCCTTCATCTGTCAAGAACCACAGCAGTGAATTCAGCAAGCCAAGAAAACTTTAACAAAATTACACAGGCCTCAGCGTCCAAGAGCAGTCTCTCCATCCAAACCTCTTACAAATTCCAAGGCCAGGGAACAGTGTGACTAATTCTAATAAAAATAAAAACCAGCTGCCTGAAGCACTATAAGAAGTATATATAAAAATTTGAGAACAATGTGATTTAGGTAGGGATAGAACAAGGTACAGAACATAGTGGTAGTATGGAGTGGTCAGTTTGGGAATAACCCCAGCCTGCTTCTGACTCTCAAAATTCTGCTTTAACAACAGTTCTAAAAAACTACTCTCTGATGTACTGATTTCTGACCAAAAAATCTTCAAAGGTGACAATCATTCTTATTTGGATTCAATAATAAAAATCATGTAGATGGCATCATTAACAAAGCCCTGATTACTGAAACAGCTACACCAAAGTCCTGGGGGAAAAGTGTATATATTTCATCTTGGATGAAAATCACAGTTTTCATCTGTTTAACACACTCTTAGTCCGTAAAGTATATGAGATTTATATGGTGGTCCTCTGTGCTTCTAACATAATTATGATTTTCCTTTTTAAAGGTGCCAGTTAAATCTTAGAAAATGTCATTTTAAATTTCAAGAGGAAGAAAATGAAAAGGAAATATTAAGTCTTAGAAAACAGTTGTGTCTGAAAATTTAATTTTTTGTAATGGGCATTTATACATTCACAATGAGGTATGACAGTGAAAAGAGGCAGTGCTAAGATACTTGGTAACACCAGCAATACCAACCTAAAATAAATACTCAGAGCTCCAACAACAGCTGTGGGGAAACTTTGTGTCTATTTTCTTTTAATATTTGCAAATTGAGAGCACAGTAGAATTGCTAAGGTGCTATTTGGACATTTGTGTTTGTTAATTGTCAGAGCAGCCTCAGGAAGCACATTGAAATAGCTAACCCCCTCCTTTCTCAGATGAGGCTGTCAAGACATAGGGAATTTAGAAACCCTCATCAGGATCACACCAGGCACGAGCGAAACTGGCAGGGGTAGAGCCCATGTTTCAGTCAATTTGAGGGTCTTTCGTGTATCTGGCGCTCTACTAGGCACTGTGATATGAAAATACCACAATCCCTGCCCACAACCTCCAGAATTTAATCGGGAAGAAAAGATACGCTTATTAAACATGTATGAGCAAGAGGGCATGATACACACTTACAAAGTACTTCCAATCTCTATGTCTCTGTAGGTACAGCTGCACTTTGTCACCATCATCAGAATGAAATGGGACTGATTGTCCAGAGCGAAACAGCCGAACTGAAAGCTGAGGCATTTACATGGCTCCTGATTAAATCTGCTTAAGAGCAAAAAAATTCCTTCAGCTCTCATATGGTTTCAGGGAACAAGGATATTCTCTAGCTCCATGGTTCCTGAATGTGTGTACATAAGGAACCGTAAGGGTTCTATTAATGTCTATTAAGAGATTGCTGTAGGCTAGGCTGTGTTAAGCTCAATATATATATATATAAAACCTCATTTAATCCTCATTACAGACAAGAAACTGAGAGTTAACTTGCCCGAGTCACTGCTAGGAAGTGGTTACATCAGGACTAGAAGACAGGCATTAGACCCCAGAGCCCATGTTCACCGTGCAGTGGGTCTCTGCCCTGGCTGTATATTGTATATTTGTATCACCTTGGGAGCTTTAAAAAAAACTTGGCTGGGCATGGTGGCTCATGCCTGTAATCCCAACAGTTTAGGAGGCCAAGGCAGGAGGATCACTTGAGCCAGGAGTTCAAGATCAACCCAGGAAACAAAGTAACACTCCCCCAACCTCCATCTATACAAAAAAAAAAAAAAAATAGAAAAAATTAGCTGAGTATGGTGGCATACGCCTGTAGTCCCAGCTATTCAGGAGGCTGAGTGGAAAGATTGCTTGAGTCCGGGAGGTTGAGGCTGCAGTGAGCCATGATAATGTCACTGCAATCCAGCCTGGGCGACTCAACAAGACTCTGTGTCAAAAAAAAAAAAAAAAAAAAATTGTGCCAGTTTCTCCACCAAACCCAAAGAATCAGAATCTCTGAGAATAAAGTCAGAGTACTGGTTATTGTTTTTAAGTCCTGCCCAGCTACTTCCAATGTGCAGCCAGCTGTGAAACCACAGCTATTTCATGCACTCAGAGACTCTGGAATAGGGTCTGGAACCATTAAACAATCAGCCCAGGTGATTCTAATACATGGGATCCATAGTCAGAGTTTGAGGAAAAACTCGTCTAGAGCAGTGGCTCACAAACTCTAGCATGCATCAAAATTACCTGGAAGGCTTACTGAACTGGTGTGCTGGGCCAACCTTCCAAATTGCTGATTCAGGAAGAAAAGGGTGGGACCTAAAATATGCATTTCTAATAAATCCCCAGGTGATGTTGATGATGCTGGTACTGGAGACCACACTTTGAGAATTATTTTGGTTTTCTGAAAAATCACAGAGTGAAAGACAGGTAGATAAATGATCATTTGAGTCTCTATGTATGTATCTTTATTATACATTTATAGGAACTTGTTTATTCTTTCTTTTTTGAGACAAAGTTTCACTCTAGTCACCCAGGCTTGAGTAAAATGGCTCAATCTTGGCTCACTGAAACCTTCCCTCCCAGGTTCAAGTGATTCTTCTGCCTTAGCCTCCGGAGTAGTGGGGAATATAGGTATGCACCACCACGCCGAACTAATTTTTGTATTTTTAGTAGAGATGGGGTTTCATCATGTTGGCCAGTCTAATCTCTAACTCCTGACCTCAGGTAATCCACTTGCCTTGGCCTCCCAAAGTGTTGGGATTACAGGCGTGAGCCACTGCACCCCGCCTATTATTTTCTTTGGTAAACATGTGTAAGCTTTCCCAGTGTATCAACCACTATACAAAACTCTGGGATTTGAATATGTATCCTGTTCTCAAGGAGCTTATAGCCAAGAATCATAATTACATTTTGTAACTAAAGAAAATAAGAGTCCATGAGAACCCAAAGATGGGAATGTCTGGCTGTGGGGGGCAATGGCTCATCCCTGTAATCCCAGCACTTTGGGAGGCTGAGGTAGGGGGGAAATCACTTGAGTCCAGAAGTTCAAGACCAGCCTTGGAAGCATAGTGAGACCCTGTCTCTACAAAAAATAAAAATGAAATTAGCTGTGGGTAGTGGTAATTGTAGTCCTAGCTACTCAGAATGCTGAGGCAGGGGAATCACTTGGGCCCAGGGGTTTGAGGCTACAGTGAGCTATGATTGTACTGCTGCACTCCAGCCTGGGTGACTAAGTGAGACACTGCCTCTAAAAAAAAAGCAGGTGGGAGTACTCAACTATGCACAAAAATAGGGAGGATTAAATAAAGACTTACTTCATAGTGGCAGAGATGCTTGAGTTGAATGTTAAAAGTGAAGTAGAATTTGCCTGGGTTGATAGGATAAGGAAGGACATCTCAGGTTGCCTTGGAAATGTCAAGCCATAAAACAGCAGGTTCATGGGATCCAAGGTAGGGTAAAGTAAAATTTAAGGCTGAGCAAAGAAGTGACCATGCAGGATGGTGAAAGAAGTTCAGGTTTTATCCTGCAGATAATGAGGAGTCCTTAAATGGTTTTAAGGTGGAGAGTAACATAATCAGATTTTCACTTTAGACTACCCACTCAAGTAGTAGTATGGAAAACAGAAAAATAAGGACAATAGCTGAGTCAGGGTGACAAGTTAGGAAAGAGTTCAGGTAAGAGAAGACTAGGTGTGAGCTAAGGCAGTATCAGTGAATATAAAGGAAAAACAGACATGTTAGATTTCATGGAGGTAAAATCAACAACAAATAGGATGTAAGCCTTAGAATGACTCCCAGGTTTCTGGCTTGGGTGACCAGTAGACCATGCAGCTTTCACAAAGATAGAAAAAACAGGAGGAAGAGTAAGTTTGAGAAGTAACAGTGGTAAACACTTATGGGGCAATATGCATTAGGCACTGCTATGCCAAATGTCTTACTTGCATGAGCTCTTTTTTTTTCCTTAGATGGAGTCTTGCTCTGTCACCCAGACTGGAATGCAGTGGCGTGATATCGGCTCACTGCAACCTCCCCCATCCCAGGTTCAATCAATTCTCCTGCCTCAGTCTCCCGAGTAGTTGGGACTACAGGTGTGTACCACCATAGCTAAGTTTTTTTATTTTTAGTAGAGACGGGGTTTCACTGTGTTAGCTAGGATGGTCTCAATTTCTTGACCTCGTGCTTTGTCCACCTTGGCCTCTCAAAGTGCTGGGATTACAGGCATGAGCCACCACACCTGGCCAATCTCTTTTAATCTACAAAAGACTTTCAGCAGTTAATATAATTATTCTCATTTTACAGATGAGGAAACCAAAATTACAGATGAGGAGTAATTTGTGCAGGTTACACAGAGAGTAAGTGGCAGAGTCAAGATTTCGAGCTAGGTCCATTTGGCTGCACCAGGGGTCAGCAAACTTTTTCTGTAAAGGACAGCATAGTAAATATTTTAGGCTTTGCAGACCACACAATCTCTATTTCAACTACTTCTCTCTGCCATTGTAAGAAAGCTATAACCAAACATAAACAATAACAAAAGCAGAGTGGGACTGTGTTATAATGAAACTTTCCTAATAAATGATGAATTTGAATTTCATGTAATTTTCATGTATCATGAAATATTATCATTCTTTTGATTTTTCCAGCCATTTAAAAATGTGGAAACCATTTTTAGTTCGCAAACCTTACACAAAACAGGCAGAATGCCAGATTTGACCTATGGGCCTCAGTTTGGTAACCTCTGAACTATGCGATACTACTGAGAAAGACTACTTTCCGTTTTGGACTGTTGTGTTCAGAATACTTATGGACTGTCCAGGTGGAAATGTCCAGTTGACAACTGCATCAATGAATCAGGAGTTTGGAGGAGAGATTTGGCTTAGAGACCTGAACTTAGGAATCATTCACATGAAAATGGCAAAATACAACGCAAGGCAAAGAGAGCATGAAAAGAACAGAACAAAACTATGGATGACACCAAAATTAAGAGGATAGGAGAGATGTAAAAACAAGAAGGGGGAGGCTAAGAAGGATCAGAGAGATAAGAGAAGAACTAGAAGACAATATTGTCATGGGAGCCAAAGAAAGAGTCACAAAGAGAGTAGAAGTGGCCAGCAAGGATAAATGCACCTGAGAGATCAAGAAAGACCTGAGAACCATGAAGATTACAATGGATTTGGCAATTAGGAGGTCAATGGTTGCCTTCGTCAGAGCAATTTCAGGAAAGTGGTAGAACTAATGTTTTATTGTAGTGGATTCTAAAGCAAAAGTGAGATAGGAAAGGGAGAAAACAGGTACAATTTATTTTTTGAGCAGCTTGGTAGTGAATGAAAGAAATAAATGAGGTAACTAGACAGACACTTAGCTAATCTGGATCCCAGAAAAAGGCATCCTGAAGGCAACTCCTTGTTCTTTCCCACAAGCTATCTGCCTCTCTTGAGTCATGGGACTGCTAGGACCTTCAGGCAACTGGGTATAGATGAGGCTACAGCTACACAGGGTCACAGTAGAATGACATGATGTGGTGTTTCCTTCCCAGTAAACTGAACTTGTTAAAGGAACATGTTCCCCAATGGCCTCAATTATGTGTGTAGGCTGATAGAGGTGAATACCGGAGAGAGCTTGGCATTTGGCAGTGAATACTGGAGAGAGCTTGGCGTTCGGCAAACTATGGCTCCTGGTGATGATCAACCTTGACTCCATGTGTGAGTACGCTGGTCTCCCTGTTCCACAAAAACCAGGAGAGAGCCAATGGTAGGCCTATGTCTTCCCTGACTTCTAAGCTAGCAGGGTACAGGAATGGCAGAGAGCAGAAGGCCTCCTCCAGCATCTCTACTCTACAGGCCTCTACAGCATCAACTACCAGGTCAAAGACCCCCTTGCCTTGCATCTCTGCCATTTAAGACACACCATTTGAGACACACCAGGCCAGGTGCGGCAGTGTGTGCCAGTAATCCCAATACTTTGGGTGGCTAAATTGGGAGGATCACTTAAGCTCAGGAGTTTGAGACCAGCCTGGGCAACATGGCAAAATCCTGTATCTATAAATACAAAAAATTAGCTGGGCATGGCGGCCTATGCCTGTAGTACCAGGTACTTGGGAGGCTGAGGTGGGAGGAATGCCTGAACCCAGGAGGTCAAGGCTGCAGTGAGCCAAGATTGTGCCACGGCACTCCAGCCTAGGCAACAAAATGAGAGCCTGCCTAAAGAAAAAAAAAAAAAAAACAGCAAGAAGGTCTGAGCTCTAAATGAGCCCAAGAGAAAAACAATATCTTACCTAAGGTTGTCCAGCAACCAGAAAGTGGTAGAACAGGTAGAATGATTAGAATGCAAGCCCAGCTAGGTGCAGTGGCTCACGCCTGTAATCTCAGCACTTTGGGAGGCCAAGGCAGGTGGGTCACCTGAGTTTGGGAGTTCGAGACCAACATGGAGAAATCCTATCTCTACCAAAAATACAAAATTATCTGGGCATGGTGGCACATGTCTGTAATCCCAGGCTGAGGCAGGAGAATCACTTGAACCCAAGAGGCAGAAGTTGCCATGAGCCAAGATCGTGCCACTGCACTCCAGCCTAGGCAACAAGAGTGAAACTCCATCTCAAAAAAAAAAAAAAAAAAAAAAAAAAAATGAAGCTAAATTAAATGGAACAGAAAATAACTGTGAATCACATTTAGCAACTTTTGTCTCAGTTAAATACACACACACACACACACACACACACACAGACACACATATGTTATATATTAAGTTGTAATGTAAAAAGGTAATTTTTCCTATGGGATATGTTTAAAAAGTTTGAAAGTCCCTTGTCTAGGCCATATGGACAAGGAAGTTGTGTTGTCAGAGTTTCTGGCAAATATTCTGGTTTCCCTTTTCCAGGTACATGGTAGAATTGTACTTCTTTGTTTTCCTTGAAGTTAGGCATGGCCAGGTAACCTGCTTTGACCAGTGAAAAGTGAGCAGAAGAGACATGGGTCTAGCTTCGAGAGCTAGTGCACTGTCCTCTGTTAGCCACATCTCTTTTGCTTTGTCACTCATTAGGCAATGTTCCAGATGTCACTGCTCCATCAGCCTTAGTCCCAAAACAAGGAGACATGAAACACAGCCTTCAGCCAATCCACAATAAATATGTAATATAGGTAACAAATAAACCTTTATTACCATAAACCATTATGATTTGGGGTTTACCTATTACTGCAACATAACTTAGCCTATCCAGCCTGATAGAGAAGTCAAGTCTAGAAGGACATGATTCAAGAGAAAATGGAAGGATCAAAGAACATTTTACACATAGGTACTCAATATGCCCTGATAGTCTATTAAAAAATAGATGGCAGGTAATTGAGTGCTAACTATACAACACAATGAAAAAATAGAGAGACAGGAAATAGAATTGTTGGTAGAAGCCCTGAATTGGAATTCAAGCTGCTCCTTTGGAAGATGAATTGAAAGCTGTGCAGAGGAAAGAAGGCTCATTCAGTGAATTGAAAACAGGATGAGCCAAGGATGGGCACAGAAATGAGACTCAGTCCCTCCAGAACAGATTGTTCACGTTAGAATAGAAGGAAATAAAACTGAAAAAGGTGGGTAAGATCCAATTTTATTTTTTTATTTTTTAAACCAGAACATTTATTGGGTGACTAGTCATTTAAATTCTTTTTTTTTTTTTTTTTAATTGAGACGGAGTCTCGCACTGTCACCCAGGCTGGAGTGCAGTGGCGCCATCTCAGCTCACTGCAACCTCTGCCTCCTGGGTTCAAGAGATTCTCCTGCCTCAAGCCTCCCAAGTAGCTAGGATTAAAGGCGCCCACCACCACACCCAGTTAATTTTTTGTATTTTTAGTAGAGACGGGGGTTCACCATTTGGCCAGGCTGGTCTCGAACTCCTGACCTTGTAATTTGCCCGCCTCGGCCTCCCAAAGTGCTGGAATTACCGACATGAGCCACCAAGCCCAGCCAAATCATTGAAATTCTTAAGATGAACTGCATGCTGCAACAGTTGCCCTCTTTGGTTTAGGTGTTTTTCCTTCACAGAATCAATGCTTGAATCTGCAGTATACAATTTTTAGATGCCTCATTCGACCAGTCCCGGTGCTATTTTGTCTTTTAGCCTTGGCACCTCAGTTACACTTCTTCTTGTGCTTGGCAGGGTAGCCACGTTTGCCACAGGTTGACTTCTGAAGGTGGTAGGCCTTGAAGCTGCAGCAGTGGCACAACATGTGCATCTTATTGCGACGCTTTCCAAACAATGACATTCCCTTCATCATGTCGCTTCTGTGGTCGACACCAAAGAGATGGGAAGAGCAGATCCAATTTTAATGGAATCTTCAAAATTATGCAGAAATGTTTATAGTTAAAATATGTAAAGCCCTTAGTGCAATGTCTACTCATAATTGAAGGCTCGGCTAATATTAGTTGCTGTTGTGTTGCTGTTGCTGTTGTTGTTGTACAATGAAGAGCCATAGGAGATGTCTAGGAGTTGTGCCACAAAAGCAGTGCTCTGTAAACTAATTTGGCTGTTGGGCACAGGATGGACTGAAGAGGGAATAACTGAAAATGAGAAAACTACTGAGGCAGTGGTCTAGGAGTGAGGCAATGAGGGAAGAAGAATGAATAAATTCTACTGCAACTAGTTGTTTTTTGTCTGTCAGCCATTTCTCCACATGACACCAAGTGGACACTCATAAAAGCAAAATCTTCCCACATTAAGAACCAATAATGCAGGGCCAGTGGCATGCAACTGTAGTCCCAGCTACTCAGGAGGCTGAAGTGCGAGGATTGCTTGAACCCAGGAGTTCGAGGCCAGCCTAGACAACTTAAAGGAACACCATCTCTTAAATAAGAAAGAGAAAAAAAGAACAACAGAAAGAACCTGTAAAAATATAGTTCAATAATCCTATAAGGCATTTAGGGATTACTACAGCAGTCTCCAGGGTGATTTCTACCTCTTGTGCTTTTGTGAAAAGTGAAATTAGGCAGCATAGGTACCATTTATCCAACCCTTAGCCTGCTCCCTTAGACCCTGGAACCCCCAGTGGTATTCACAGTAATACCTTGGAGGGCATCTCCATTCTTCAGAAACACTACCGTTATGAACTCCACCTAATGCTACAGAATCTACCCAGATGCCAGGTGGGAATGAAGCCTGTAGCTTCTGAAAAGAAGACAGAGCCAGTCAGTCTCATGGTAACTTTCCCTCCCTCACTTAGATGAAATTGCCTCCACTTCTGCATAGAAGACAAGCATTTCGACATGTCTGAGAACTTTAGCCAGTGGCACCAAGACTGATTGGCCTTCTTTCAAAAATGTCTTAGTTAATTGACTTCTACCAAGTAACTATATAATGCTGCAGGTTAGAGCGAAAAACTTACAAACAATCCTTGTGGTTCTTAATGGCAGTGTTCATGAGGGTAATCTTGGGCAGCTTCTAAAGTGCTTTATGTCTCAGTTTCTTGCTCTATGTAGCAGGAAAACAATCATAATCACTCACCGGGAAGATATAAGTCTTAACTAATGTTTGCAAAACACCTTGACATCCTCTAATGAAAGTGCCACATCTAGATGACATATAATTAGAGACAGGCTTGTACCTACGATCTTTGAGAGAAGAAACAAAGAAAGAAGAAATAATTTGCACACCTATAATTATTGCTCATTTCATGATTAAATTCTTAACAAATACATATCACCATTCTAACTTTCTGGTTAGGAAAGCAAGTCCTTAATAGTTAAAGATAAAGCTTTAATTTAATTTAAGCCGTTCAAATTACCACATCACCTTCTACTTCTACAGCCAAGGACATATCTTCCTCTTTTACCAGACCAGAAAATCTGGGATCCAATCCAACTTATTTAAACACAGCAGGGAGAAAAAAAAATCCCAGATCCAAAAAGGTAAATGACTTGACCAAGGTCAATCTAAATTTGGTCCCAGAAACTTTTATTACAATTCGACAGCTTTAATTTTTTCTTTCTCAAAATAGTCTGAATTGACAAGTCACCAAAAAAGAATTTAAAAGGCAGAAGCGATTTTTTTTTTTGGTTGGGATATCAGGCTGATGTGAAATAGAAGTTATTCTCTATGCCAACCAGGGTAAGGACTCTTGAAACATCCTAATTAAGTGGATATGAGCCAACTATTTCTCTTCCAAAATATTTTAGTTTTGCAAGTAATGTCGCTTCCGTGTCTGGAAAAGGGTATTTCTAAATGCATAGCAGATTTCTCATATTTTCTCTGGAAGCCTTCCCCCAAGCTATTTCATAATAAGTGGCTTGCTACTAAAACCCATGAAGGTCCCACAAGGCAAAACTATCACAAGACATTCCACTTCTTGGCCCCCAGAGTCTGCCACATATGGACAGGTCTAGTACCAAGGAATCCTCTTGAAAACTCCCACATTCTTACATTTAAATGCCCGATTTATACATTCTTACGTCAAAGAGATTTGTGAGAGGTGAAGCTATTTTCTTTAATCTCATTTGCTAATCAAAAAATGTGAAAGAGCTGTGATTTTGCTCCAAAAATACCATGATTTATAAGCAGTAGCTACTTAGATACTGACGATCTTTTTCCTCCAAGGTAAATGTCCTAGCCATCTGTACAATAGCACATTTTACAATATCCTGATAAGAATATTCCTAAGATGAGAATTAAGTTATAAGAATATTTACTTCATTTCAGTAGTTTTTAGTTAATTGCAATGTATGAAACTTAAAGATACTAAAGTTAGTTATGTATGGTAATGTGGGTAATATCCTCCTGTTTAGTTATTTTGTTTTTATTTAGTTTATGGTATAGAAATATATTTGAATTGACTAATTCCCATTTTTTTCTAACAGAAAATTATAGTGATTTTTTTTTGTTTGTTTGGGGAAGGGAGACTCTGGATGAAAAATTGCTCATTCCTAAAGAAAAATTAAGATATTCCTCCCTTGATAATTCACACAATGTGTTTTTACTCAGTGAAATGAAAATAGCATTTAATTATAAATACATTTACAGACTCCATTACTCAATACAATTTTTTAAAATCCTGATTAAATGGTATAATAACCCTGAAATATACAATTGGCTTTTTATTGTTTAATCCTGAGGTTGGCAGCACCAACCACAAAGCACAGTCACAGGCCAGGCACTGTAACTTCATGCTCACTGTGAGAAGCATATGTGGAAAGCAAATCTGGTAATGAAAACCAGGCTCGGAATGCACGTGGTTCCTGATGGTGCTTTTCAAGAAAGGGTTGTATCATAATAGTAACATTTCTAAGGAGAGAAAATGGAGGAGAAAAGGAACAAAGAAACACCTTTGCACAAAGAAAAGCCGGGCGCGGTGGCCAGCGCCTGTAATCCCAGCACTTTGGGAGGCCAAGGCGGGTGGATCACCTGAGGTCAGGAGTTCAAGACCAGCCTGACCAACATGGTGAAACCTCATGTCTACTAAAAATGCAAAAATTAGCCAGGCATGGTGGCATATGCCTATAATCCCAGCTACTCAGGAGCCTGAAGCAGAAGAATCACTTGAATCCAGGAGGCAGAGGTTCAGATCAGGTCACTGCACTCCAGCCTAGACGACAGAGTAAGACTCCATCTCAAAAAAATAATAATAACAATAATAAAAGTACAAAAAGAATGCTATGCTACGTAGGAGTCTGGGGAATCAAGACTCTGTATAATAGATGGCATAGATGTGCAGCTTTCCTCTCGGGAACCTCATAGACCTCTGCCTCTCCCCAGTGACTACTATATGGGTATTACACACTTATGCCTGGGTACAAACTCCTATGCCACACCCACATGCTTTGTGACCTTGCTAAGCTATGTCGCTGCTCTCTACCTCAGTGTTCTCATGTGTACAGTGGGGTTATAATGACTTACCTCCTAGTGTTAATGTAATGATTAAATAAAGTCATACATGCAAAACATTTATAGAGTACTACCCAACAATGTTAATAAGGATTTTATGTTTTAGCCATGTGTATTATTACTAACATTTCTACTTAAAAGCTAAACCAAGTTCAACTAAAGTATCTTTATAGATGAAGAGAAACTAGTTGTTGGCATGCCAAATATAATTATTGATATCATTTCTATGCATATATGACATTTAACCTCCTCATCACTTCAACTACATTCTCAACTCTTAGGGGATCACTTAGAGAACACAGACATGTCAAACACAGACATAAATAGAACACAAGGCATCTGTGATCAGTACCTGACTGAGAGTCAGTCACACAGAGTGCTGGGGATGCAGAAAAGAGAGCAATTCTGTCTGATTGGAAGGAGTCAGGGAACACTTAACAGAGGAAGTGACATGTGAACTCAATCTTAAAGCCACACAGTATTTGAAGCAGAGAAAGGTTGCAAGGCAAGAGTCTACTGCAGGACATGGGAACCACTAGCCTGCTGTGAAAGGAGCAAGAGGAGGGAAGGGAAATGAGAAGAAATGAGCCTAGAAAGCTGGCCCATATGATAAAGAACTGTGCAAGAGAGGCAAATGTGATGAGGTATGATGGTTCATTTTACTTGCTAATTTGACTCCTCCACAGGCGCCCAGACATTTGGTCAAACTGATTCTAGGTGTGTGTCTGTGAGGGTGTTTCTGGATGAGATTAACATTTGAATCAGTAAACTGAGTAAAGCAGACTACCCTTCCCAACAGGAGTGGGTCTCATCTAATCCACTGAAGGCCTGAATAGAACAAAAAGGCTGACCCTGAAGTGAATAGGGGGGGAATTCCTCCTCCCTAACTGCCTGCAAGGTGAGACATAATTTTATTCCTGCCATCAGACTTAAACTGAAACATCGACTCTTCTTGGGTCCTGAGCATGCTGGCATTTGCACTGGAACAACAAAATCAGCTCTCCTGGGCCTCCAGTGTACTGACTACAGATCTCAGGACATCTTAGCCTTTATAATTACTTGAGCCAATTCCTCATAATCAATCTCTTTATGTGAATATATATGAATATATGTGTATATTCATATATATTCACTATAAGATAAATAGATAGATAGATGACAGATAGATAGATAGATAGATAGATCTCCTATTTGGTCTGCTTCTCTAGAAAACCCCAATGCATTGGGCGGGGGTGGGGGGGGGATTGGGGGGGGGAATATTCAAGTGTCCCTATCCGTGGCTGTCTCCCTCAGTTGCCTTTTGAGGACAATTCTGTGACTGCACATGGATGATTTTATGTGTTGCCAGGGCTAATAGGTAAAGGTCCAAAATTAAGGAAGAGAAAAGGGAGCAGAATGATTTACCAAAGTGGCAGCATGAAGCTTCTCTTAAAGAAAAGACTCCACTAAGAGGCAGAAGAAAGAGGATGAAAGAGAGGTAGGCAGAGTTTTGAGGAGCAGTTAAGTAAAAGAGATGAGGAGGAAAATGTAGCTTAGTGTGTGACTCAGGAGAGAAAGCTGTGCAGAAGGATTTGGGGGGAAGTTTTGCTGGGAGCTATGGGGGGAAAAATTTGCCGAGGAATTCACTCTGTGCCCAGAAGACTCCAATGAACCCCAATACTGATGTTTGAAGTTAGATTTATGTTTATTTGAGGTGAATTATCATGTTCAGGGAGGCCTTTGGGGAGGAGTTGAAAGACATAGTTTTATATAACTTCTTCAAATAACACCCTTGAATTGTTCAAAATAAGCCCTTCAGGGAAGGTAAAAATATTATATTTAGAAAAGCCTGGTCTTCACCAAAAACTACTAGAACTGATAAACAAATTCAGGAAAGTTACAGGATATAAAATCAATGTACAAAAATTAGTAGCATTTCTATATGCCAACAGTGAACAATCTGAGAAAGAAACCAAGAAAGTAATTCCATTTACAATAGATACAAATAAAATACCTAGAAATAAACTTAGCCAAAGTAAAAGATCTCTACAACCAAAAGTATTAAACATGGATGAAGGAAATTGAACAGTGACCGGGCATGATGGCTCATGCCTGTAACCCTAGCACTTTTGGAGGCCAAATCACTTGAGGTCAGGAGTTAGAGACAAACCTGACCAACATGGAGAAACCCTGTCTCTACTAAAAATACAAAATTAGCTAGGAATGGTGGTGCATGCCTGTAATCCCAACTACTGGGGAGGCTGAAGCAAGAGAATTGCTTGAACCCAGGAGGTGGAGGTTGTGGTGAGCCAAGATCACATCAATGCACTCCAGCCTGGGCAACAAGAGCAAAACTCCATCTAAAAAAAAAAAGAAAAGAAATTGAAGAGGACACAAGAATGGAAATTCTATATTCAATTATTTGAAGAATCTATATTGTTAAAATGTCCATACTATCCAAAGCAATCTACAGATTCAATGCAATCTCTAGCAAAATAATAATGACATTCTTCAAAGAAATAGAAGAAATAATCCTAAAAGTTATATGGAGCCACAAAGTATGGCTCCAGATTTGGAGCCAGAATAGCCAAAGCAATTCTGAGCAAAAAGAACAAAGCTGGAGGCATCACATTACCTGATTTCAAATTATAATACAAACCTGTAGTAACAAAAACAGCCTGATACTAGCATAAAAACAGATACATAGACCAATGGAACAGAATAGAGAACCCAGAAATAAATCCATGCATTTATTATTGCAATGAATTTGTACTTATTTGCACCATTTTCTCTAATCCTGAGTCAAAATCAAAAGGCATATTGATGACTACCAGCTATATTCTGTGAATAAAGAGATATGTGCCATTTCATTTACAACTCTTTTATTTGCCTATCAGTGCTCTTCCTTGCTGGTCACATAGGACTACTCCATCAATACTTACCCCAAAACAAATTTTCCTGTATTTGTGTTCTACTGCTATGTGACAAATTACCACAAATTTAGTGGCTTAATAAACCACATACATTCACTAGTCTTGTAAAACAATAAAAAACAAACAAACAAACAAAAAACCCACTTATTATCTTGTAGTTTCCATGGGTTTAGGCACAGCTTGTGTGAATCCTCTGCTCAGGGTCTCACAATGCTACATTCTCATCTGGAGGTTCGACTGGAAGATGAATCCAAGCTCTTCCAGTTGTTGATAGACTTCATTTTCTTGTGACTGTATGATTGAGGGCCCTGACTTTTTGCGGGCAATTGACTGGGGTAATTGACTCCTTCAGGTCTTAGAGGCTGCCTAAAGGTCTTTGATACATGAACTTTCTCAGTATGGCTGTTTATTCATCCAGCAAGGAGAATCTCTAGCTCCAGTCTACTAAGATGGAGTCTGATATAATGTAACATAATTACAGGATGATGTTCCATCATCTTTATAACATAACATAACCTAATCACTGGAGTAACATTCCATAATCTTTTTACATTTTGTTGGAAGGAAGCCATAAGTCTTGCTTACCCTTAAGGGGGAGGGGATTACACAAGAGTGTGAAAACTAGGAGATGGGAATCATTGGGGGTCACCTTGGCATCTATCTGACACAATCCATATTATACCATACAAATTGTCAACTAAATGAAAACTTTTCTATAGCAAGGGTTCATATAAAAGGCCTTAAACATTTCTCATTTGTATAGGTACATATCTAGATAGACAGATAGAGAAATACATAGGCACACACACACACACATGCCATACACGTACTATCACAGAGCTTAAGAGAAAGTGTATGAAGTTAGACACCTGGTGTCTCAAATATCTATGATAACTACTTAAAGGCTTAGCTTCTTAAAACAATCATAATCTTATCTTGCTCATGAGTCTGTGAGTCAGTATTTGGACAGGCCACAGCAAAGCAGGCTACCTTATCTCTTCCCTATCAGATGTCTATGGGGTCAGGATGCCCAAGAAGGTGTTATTACTCACATGTCTGCAGCCTCAGCTAGGACAGCTCAAATGGCTGGGGACTTGCTGGAACAGCCAACTGAGGTCATGCTTGTGGGGCCTTGGTTCTTATTGGCTGAAGTTCTCAGTTCCTACAATTTCTGTCCATGTGGCCTCTCCACATAATTTCACTATGGGGTCTCTCCAGCAAGGGAGCAGGACATTTTCCATGGGGGCTGAACATCTAGAGGCAGAAAATAGAAGTAGACAGTTTTCTTGAGGCCTGGGCTTGGAAGTCCCAGAAAGTGAGTTCTACCACATTCTGTTGGTCAAAGACAATCTTAAAGCTTCCATTGTCTCTTTCATGTCTTCTTATACTCTCTACGTAAAAAGAAAATACAATGTAGAATACAAGTGGTATTGATGTGCATACTTGTCTCATTTCTGATTTTAAAGGACCTATACATGTTTCCCTATTTAACATGACATTTGCACTAGGTATTTAATGAATATTTTTATCAGCATAAAGAAGTTCTTTTCCATTTCTATTTTCTAAGTGTTTATTTTTAATGATGAAAGCTTTTTCTTCAAGCTTTGATATGAGCAAATGGATTTTTCTCATTTAATGTATAAATGTAGATTTTGTTTATAGATTTTCTAATATTAAACCATCCTTGCATACATAAGATAAATCCAACTTTATTACTATGTACTATTTTTGATACAATGTTGGATTCATTTTGCTAATATTTATTTAACATTATTATATTCGTATTCACCAGAAAATGGGACTATAATTTTTCTTTCTCATAATGTGTTCCCAGTTTTGTTTTGAAAGTCATGCTACCTTTGTAGAACAAATTGGGCAGTATTCTTTCTTTTTCTATTATATGAAATAACTTGAATATTTTATTTGTCCTTTAAAAAACTCATAGAAATTTTCTACATAACTATCTATATTTTCTCTGTGGAAAGATGTTTTTAATTGACAAATAAAAATTGTAAAACATGATGTTTTGATTATGTATACATTATGGAATGGCTAAAACAAGCTAATTAACATATCCATTACATTCCTCACATACTGCTATGATTTGAATGTATGTGTCCCTCCAAAAGTACATATGTAGGAACTTAAACTCAAAGGTGATGGTATTAAGAGATGGGACCTCTGAAAAAGTGATTAAGTCATGAGTACTCCACTCCCATGAATAGGATAATAAAAGAGGTTTCAGAGAGCTGCCTGACCCTTCCATTTTTTTCTGCTATGTGAGAACAAAGCGTTCAACCCTGGTGATTAGCGATGTTGAGCTTTTTTTTTTTTCTTGAGACAGAGTCTAGCTCTGTTGCCCAGCCTGGAATGCAATGTCATGATCTCGGCTCACTGCAATCTCAGCCTCCCAGGTTCAAGCAATTCTCCTGCCTCAGCCTCCCAGGTAGCTGGGATTACAGGCACATGCCACCACGCCCAGCTAATTTTTATATTTTTATTAGAGACGGGGTTTCATCATGTTGGCCAGGCTGGTCTTGAACTCCTGACCTCAGGTGATCCACCCGTGGATCAGCCTCCCAAAGTGCTGGGATTACAGAAGCATTTTTTTTTCATATATCTGCTCACCATTTCTATGTCTTCTTTGGAGAAATGTCTATGCAGATCCTTTGCCTATATTTTTAGTTGTGTTATTTATTTCTGTGAGAAGATTTTAACCACTGTTTTAATTACTTCAATTACTGCAATAGTTTAAGACTCTTCAGGTCTTTCATTTCTTCTAGCAAATTATATTTTTTCTAGGGTTTTATCCTTTTAAACTAAATTTGCAAAACCATTGGCATAGAGCTGTTGATAGTATCGTTATTTTTGAATTCCTACTTTATCTACGTTCCTCTTTTTATTCATAAAATTGGTTATAGCTTCTTCCTTCTCTTGATAAATCTTGTCAGCAATTCATATTGTTAGTTGTTTTGAAAAGTTAACTTTTGTCTTTATTGGCCTCTATTTAATCTTTGCTTTATATGTCACTTTTATTGTATTTTTCCTTCTATTTTCTGTAGGTGTATTGTTTTTTTCTTTCACCAATACCTTAAAATGGGCATTAATGTGATTAATTTCAAGTCTTTGTAAATTTCCTAGAATCACAAATTTTTCTTGCATCCCACAGGCTTCTACATAATAATTATTATTCACTTCTAGGGTTTTTTAATTTATGCTTTTTAAGAAACTATGAGTTATTCAGCAAATTGTGTTTTACAGATTTTGAAATATGCAGTCAGTCTTCAATTTTTTACATTTTTGTAACTAAATTCCAATCTAGTTGCACTGTGGCCAGAGATTATCAGTGGTACATTAATAATTTTTGAAGATATTTCAAAAGTGCTTGATAATTGTTGGATACAGAACTCTATATTCATGCATTAGATTAAGCTTATTAATTGTGCTGTCCAGTTTTTTGGTTTGTTTGTTTTTTTGTTTTGTTTTGTTTTCTTTTGTTTTTGAGACCAAGTCTAGCTCTGTCACCTAGGCTGGAGTGCAGTGGAGTGATCTCCCAGGAGGAGCACAGTGGTGCAATATTGGCTCACTGCAACCTCCACTTCCCACATTTAAGCAATCCCCATGCCTCGGCCTCTCAGGCAACTGGGACTACAGGTGCACACCGCCACACCTGGCTAATTTTTTGTATTTTTAATAGAGATAAGGTTCACCATGTTGACCAGGATGGTCTTGAGCTGCTAGCCTCAAGTGATCCACCCACCTCAGCCTCCCAAAGTGCTGGGATTATAGGCATGAGTCATCACACCTGGCCCAGTTTTTCTAAGTTCGCTACTTTTTGTCTGCTTGGTCTAACAATAATTAAGAGTAATTACTTGAAATCTCCCATAGTAACACCATAATCATGGATTTTAGATTATATATCTATTTCTTTCTATAGAATTGCTTAATATGTTTTGAGGCTGTTTTATTCAGTGCAAACATATATTAAATCATTATATATTCACTATACTATGACCCTCTGCATCCCTAATAATGCTTTTTATCTTCAAGTACATTTTATTTGATAGTAATATAGGTCAATAGTTTTCTTTTGGCTTTACCCAATTTGTCTCTATTCACCTTTTTGCTTTCAAATTTTGAGTTGTTATTTTAAGATGTGTCCCTTATACGTCTGGATTTGTCAAAATGCAACTGTCTTTGTCTTTTAACTATAAACTTAGTCCTTTTTTAGTTATTGTTATGATTATTGATATATTTTCACCTGTTTTTACCACTTGAATTTGTAAGTTTAGATTGTTCCTTTCTTTTTTATTTTTTCTTAAAAAAAAAAAAAACTGGCCAGGTGTGATGGCTCACACCTGTAATCCCAGCAATTTGGGAGGCCAAGGTGGGAGCATCATTTGAGGTCAAGAGTTCAAGACCAGCCTGGCCAACATGGTGAAACCCTGTCTCTACTTAAAAAAAAAAAAAAAAAAAATTAGCGTGGCATGGTGGCGGGTGCCTGTAATCCCAGCTCCTTGGGAGTTTGAGGCATGACAATTGCTTGAACCCAGGAGGAGGAGTTTTCAGTGAGCTGAAATCATGCTACTGTACTCCAGCCTGCTTGACAGGGAGACTCTGTCTCAAAAAAAAAAAAAAAGAAAAACAAAAGCAAAAATTACACTGCCCACCTATCCCCCTTCATAAAAAAGAAATTTAGGCTGGGCGTGGTGGCTCATGTCTGTAGTCCCAGTACTTTGAGAGTTCAGGATGGGCAGATCACTTGAGCCTAGGAGTTCAAGACCAGCCTGGACAACATGGTGAAACCCCATCTCCACAAAAAATACAAAATTTAGCCTAGTCCACTGGTAGTATTTGCCTGTAGTCCCAGCTACCCAGGAGGCTGAGGTGGGAAGATACCTGAGGCTGGGGGAGGTCAAGACTGCAGTGAGCCATAACTGTGCCACTAAATTCCAATGTGAATGACAAAGAGAGACATTGTCTAAAAAAAAAAAAAATTAGCATACTTTCACACCTCTAAGCCTTTACTTCCTTTAATCCAACCCCCATCACATGGATATTATGTGGACTTAATTCTGGTCTACAGAATTAGTTCTTTACTTAATTTGGACTTATATTTTAAAGATAACAACAAACTTTACTAAAATAGTTGATCACTTTAGTACATATAGTAGTGCAACATCTCCTGCATTTGTTTTCATTATGGTTTTGTGTTTGGAAAACTTTCAGAGGCCTGTATGAATGAGAATACGTTTATTATGTCCTTGAGTTTGAGGGACAGTTTGACATGATCTGAAGCTCTAAGTTCTCCATTACTTTTCAAATGTTTCTATTTTTACATTCCTCCTTTAAAAATTTTTGTCTTGCTTAATGAAATATTTTCTCACCTTAGATAATAAAAATGTTCTTTTATATTCTCTCCTATATGTTTTAGAGTTTTTATTTGTATAGCTCTTTAATTAATCTCAAAGCTATTTTTCTGAGTGAGATGATGATTAGGGATACGATTTGAATTTTCCACATGGATAGTCAGTTGGCTCCAAACTGTTATTAAGTAGTTCATCCCTTCTTCAACCATTATGCAATGCTCCATTGTCATATATCAAATATTCATAGTTATTTGGTTCTGTTTCTAGGCTCTGTATTAAATTCATTTGTCTTTGTTCACTTTGCCACATTATCATACAGTCTTGATTATTATGGCTTCATGATTAAGCTTTGATAATCTGGGATAAATTTTCTTCTTTCTTTTCTTTTCTTTTTTTTTTTTTAAAGACATGGTCTTAATCTGTCACCCAGACTGCATACAATTGCAGGATAACAGCTCACTGCAACCTTAACACCCTGGGCTCAAGTGATACTCCCACCTCATCCCCTCAAGTAGCTGGGACTACAGGGGCACACCACCATGCCTGACCTTTTTTTTTTTTTTTTTTTTTGGTAGAAATAGGGCCTCACCATATTACCGAGGCTAGTCTCAAACTCCTGGACTCAAGTAATCCTCCTGCCTTAGTCTTCCAAAGTGCTGGGATTACAGGTGTGAGCTACCACTCCAGGCCCCTATTTTTTTTCTTCAAAATTATTTTGGCTATTCTTGGCCCTTTGTTCTTTCTTAATAATTTGAGAATAAGTCATCACATTCTCCATTCTCTTTCCACACTGCTCCTTGCGTCCACCAAAAATAAATAAAAACTCTACCAGGGTTTTAACTAAAATTGCTCTGAATTTTTACATTAATTTGAGGGGAGAATTATCAGCTTTGTATTCTGAGTCTGTCCATTCAAGAACACGTTATATGTTTCCATTTATTTAGACGCTTATTAATGCCCTTCAGTAATGCTTCATAGTCTTTTTTTTTTTTGGAGACAGAGTTTTGCTCTTTATGCCCAGGCTGGAGTGCAATGGCATGATCTCGGCTCACTGCAACCTCCACCTCCTGGGTTCAAGTGATTCTCCTGCCTCGGTCTCCCAAGTAGCTGGGATTACAGGTGCATGCCACCAAGCCCAGCTAATTTTGTATTTTTAGTAGAGACTGAGTTCCACCATATTAGCCAGGCTGGTCTCAAACTCCTCACCTCAAGTGAACTGCCTGCCTTGGCCTCCCAAAGTGCTGGGATTATAGGGGTGAGCCACCACATCTGGCCTGTTTCATAAACTTTTACATAAAATTCATATATATCTTTGGTTAAATTTATTCCTACATATCTTATGCTTGTGTTGCTCTTGTAAGTGGTATCATTTTTTAATTATACATTGTCCAGCCATTTTTTTAGGTTTAGAATTGATATTTGTACGTTAATCTATATCTCATACCAGCAATCTTGCTGAACTATAAAATCAATTATAATTTTATGATTGTCTTTCTATAAATTTTCTTAGGCTATTTGGACAGTCATATTGTATACAAATGTTGACGATATTTCTTTCCTTTCTAGTTCTTTCTCTTATCCAACTGCATTATGTAGGATCTCCAGTGTAATGTTAAATAGATGTAATAAGACCAAGTATACTTATTTCATTCTTACTTTAAAGTGAATAGTACTATTAGGTTGGTGCAAAAGTAAAAGTAATGGCAAAAACAGCAATTGCTTTTGCACCAACATAAATCACATTTACCGTTAGGTATTATTTTGCTTTAGGTTTTTGGTAGTTACTTTTTTCCCGGTTAAGAAAGTTTTCTTTTATTTCTAATTTATTTGAAGTTTTTATTATGAATGGGAATTAAGTATAATCAAGTGTTTTTTCTATATCCATTGAAAAACTCATCATATTAATTTTCTCATTTAATATTTCTAAAAGGTCAATTATATTACTTATACAGATTTCAACTATCTTTTTCTTTCTGAAATTAACCCAACTTATGACATCTATGATAATCTAAGTCAACTACCTATTATCATCTTTTTTCACAATGTTCATCCCTCAATGTTCTTCTCTGGTTAAACTAGGTAGGGAACAGTTCTTTTTAAAATGTTGTTTGAAGAGTTTCTGTAGGTTTGGAATTATCTGTTCCATGAATGCTTGGTAAAATCCTCTGAAAAGTGACTAGGTCTCATGTTGTATCTATGTGGGTAGAGGAAGGACAGAAAGAATAAATTGTTAATCACTGATTCAATTTGTTTAACATTATTTCTTCGGTACTCTTCCGTCTTTCTATTTCTTCTTAATTTATATTGGCAAGTTATATGTTTCTAGGAAATTGTCTATTTCATCTGCATTTTCAAGTTTATTGTTATAAAGTCCTTTGTAGTTTTCACTTATCTTTAATTTCTGCTGAATGTGCACAATATCTTTTTTCATTTCTAACACTATTTATTTATTTATTTTCTCTTTTGTCTTATCAGTTTGCCAGAGTTTTGTCTATTTTATTAGTCTTTCCAAAGAACTTTATTTTATCTTATTTTTTCTGTCATTAATGTCTACTTTTATGTTTATTTCCTTCCTCCTATTTTCTTTGGGTTTACCCTGCTGATCATTTGCTATCTTAAGTTGGATGCTTAGCTTTGTTTCAACTTTCCCTTTTTTCTGATGTAAACATTCAAAAATAGAAATTTTCCTCTGCTTTTGCTATATTTCATGAATTTCCATTTAGTATTTTTATAGGTAGTTCTAAGCATTACAAATTTTAATTTTGCCTATATTCTTATTCATAAATTATTTAACAAAATGCTTTTAAATTTCCAAATATATGAGCATTACATTAGTTTTTTAAGTTTTAATTGAAGAATAATATACATACACAAAAAAAAATCATAAACTCACAGCTCAGTGAATTTTCACAAATGAAATAAAACTATGTCATCAACACCAAGATCAAGAAGGAGAACTTTGCCAAAACTCCAGAAGCCACTCATATGCTTTCTTGTAATCACTATCCCTTCCCAAGAGTGAACACTACCCTGACTTCCAATAGCATAGATCTGCCTGCTCTTGTATTTCATATGAATGGAATCATACAATATGTAGGCTTTCTTGTCTGGCATCTTTTGCTCAACCTTAAATTTTGGGATTCATACATAGTGCTGCATGTAACTATAGTTTGTTAATTGTCATTGCTGCAGAGTAGTTCATTTTATGAATGCACCTCAATTTCTTTATCCATTCTACTGTTAATAGACATCTGGGTAGTTTCCAGTTCAAGGTATTCAAAATAGTGTTGCTGTTAAAATTATAGTACATATTTTTTGTTGAACATATGCATGCCATTTCCACTAGTGTAAATGAATTATTGGGTCATAGGTTACATGTATATTCAGCTTTAGATGATATGGTCAAGCATTTTTTACAAAGTGATTGGATCAATTTATACTCCCACCAACAGGGTCAGTTATTATTTGTAGTTGACTTCTAAATTAACTGCATTACACTCTGCAAATGTGATCAATATATTACCAATTCTTTGAAATTTATTGAGACTTGCTTGATGTTCAGTTTTTGGCAATCTTCCATGTGTGCTGGAGAATTCCTTTCCCACCAACCTCTTTAATTTCTGGTTTATCCTTTCCATATTTATTTTGCACAAATGAGCAGATTCACATATATTTTCTTACATTTCTTTTTCTTACATGAATGTCTACCACCATATGTTTCAAGAATTTTCAAGATGTTCTATTTTTATAAGCTGCTTTTTTCATTACTTTTACTGTCTGATTTTGGATTAACTAGAGACTTTCCCCTTTCACTGTGATGAGAAAAGTGTAACCTCTATCTCTGTATTTTTAATAATTATCCTTCTATTTTTAACTCTTGTACTTGGGTTGATGTGTAAAGGTATTCATATGTCAACTTTTCTCTAAACAATTCCAGGACCTTTACAATCACACACACACACACACACACACACACACACACACACAAATGCTTATTGGTTGCCTGCTATTTGTTAGGGACTGTCCTATGCACTTTACTTATAAGAAGTCATTTAAGGCCTCAGAAGTTAAGTAATTTGCCAAGGTTACAAAGAAAGCAATTCATGAGACTGAGATTCAAATCCAGGAAGTCTAGTTCGATATTCTGTTTTCTTGAAAACTAGATTTAACCTGGCATGTGAGTTAGGATCCCTTTCTTATCATGTTGCATATTATTCCTGTCTAGTATTTTTATTCGGTTTTTTTCTTTGCCCACAATTTCTTGTCACATCTCATGCTTTTCTTTTGAGAAAACAGTTTTCTTGTTCCTGAAGTACATCCTTTTAGAAGTACCTTTAGTAAGGATCTGTAAGTAAGCTGAAGGTAAAAAATTCTCAGTATTTATTAGTCAGGAAGTGTATTTATTTTATGATAGCTGTGCTGAGATTAACAGTTATGTTCTCTCACAACTTTGAATATATCATTCCATGGTCTTTTATTTTCTATATCACTGATGAGAATTCTCTCACTGTAATTATCATACCGTTTGTAAGTAAATTGGCTTTTCTTTTTTCTTGCTTTTGTAAACTTCTTTTTGTCTTTGGTGTTATATAGCATTGCTTGGAATTTATTGTATCTCCTGAATCTGAAGATTTATGTCTTCATTAATTCTGAAAAATCATTACACAGATTTCTTTGAATAATGTCTTTCCCATACTCTCTATTCTTCCCTTTTGGAATTCCGATTAAATGGATGTTAGACCTTCTTATCCTATTCTTATTAATGGATATTTGTGATGGTTCATTTCATGTGTCAGCTTTACTGAGTTATGAGGTGACCAAATACTTGATTAAACACTATTGATCTTCTGCCCTTGGACTGGGATTTACACTCCTGGTTGTCAGCCCTTCAGAGTTAGACCAGAACTTACATCATGTATTCTCTCAGGCCTTTGGACTTGGACCGGAAACATCTCACCAGTTTTCTGGGTCTCCAGCTTGCAGATGGCAGATTATAGGACTTCTCAGCCTCTATAATCATGTGAGCAAGTTCTTATAATAATCTCTTTACATATATATATGAATATATATGGTTTTGTTTCTCTATGGTTCTTTTTCTCTGGAGAACCCTGAGCAATACAGATTAGGCACAAAATTAGGCTTTATTATTGTTTTATTTAGTCAATGTTAGTTTCAGTGAAATAATGTTTCATTTACGCTTATTTTAAAAATTCATTGTATTTACTTTCCTCTGATATGCATGCATACAAATATGGTCTATTGATTGTTGATACTTCCTGTATTAATTTTAAGGACTTTTATATACTAAAAATATTAGCCAGCTGAGTGCAGTGGCTCACATCTGTAATCCCAGCACTTTGGTATGCCAAGGCAGACAGATTGCTTGAGCTCAGGATTTCAAGGCCAGCCTGGGCAACATAGTGAAACCTCATCTCTACAAAATATACAAAAATTAGCTGGGCATGGTAGCATGTGCCTGTAGTCACAGCTACTTGGAAAGCTGAGGAAGTAGGATCAATTAAGTCCAAGAGGGTGAGGTTGCAGTGATCTGATCCAAGATTGGACCATAACACACTCCAGCTTGTGTGACAGAATAAAAGCAAGCAAGCAAGCAAGCAAGCAAGAGAGAGAGAAAGGAAGGAAGGAAGGAAGGAAGGAAGCCATCATCAGTCTTTTAGTCTATTTTCCCCCCAACAGACTCATTTTTCTTTTGACTTTGTTTATGATATATTTTACAGTGCAGATATTTTAAATTAATATGTAGTTAAACCAATCTAACATTTTTTTACATTATGGGTATTAAATTTGAGATATTGCTTTAAAAGGCCTTCTCCATTCCAACTTGTAAAAAAATATTTCCATACTTTTGTCCTGTACTTTTATGACTTAATTTTTAAGCAGTGGATCCATTTAGAATTTCTTTTGTTATAAAGTGAAATTCATATCCAGAGTTATTTTTTCCAAATAACCAGCCAGTTGCCTTAAAGCTATTCAGTCATTCATTCATCAAATAAACCATCTTTCCTACTATTTATTTTGAAGCTTCACTTTTCATACACTAATTACATATTTGGACCAATTTCTGGATACTCTACTTAGCTCCACTGATAAGTTCCTTCATTACTATCAGTGGTGTTAATTAGCATAGATATGTTTTAAATATCTGTTAGAGCAAGTTTCCCCCAACTCTGTTACCTATTAGTGCTATTTTTCACAGCTTAGCTAGACTCATGCATTATATTTTAACTAGTAACTTTAGAATCAGCCTATTTTTTTAAATAATTTATTTATTTTACTTTAGGTGCATACTATATCTGGTATCTCTCCCCATGTTATCCCCTCCCCACTATCCCCTCCCTCCTCCCCCATTGTCTCTCCCCTACCCCCACCAACTGTCCCCTGTGTGTGATGCTCCTCTCCCTGAGTCCATGTGTTCTCATTGTTCAACACCCACCTATGAGTGAGAACATAGGGTGCTTGGCTTTCTGTTATTGGGTCATTTTGCTGAGAATGATGGTTTCCAGATTCATGCAAGTCCCTGCAAATTACACGAACTCATCGTTTTTTTACGGCTGCATAGTATTCCATGGTGTATATGTACCACATTTTCTTTGTCCAGTCTATCATTGATGGGCATTTGGGTTGGTTCCAGGTCTTTGCTATTGTACACAGGGCTGCAATGAACAAACGTGTGCATGTATCTTTATAGTAGAATGATTTATAGTTCTTTGGGTATATACCCAATAGTGGGATTGCTGGGTCAAATGGAATTTCTATTTCTAGATCCTGGAGAAATCACCACACTGTCTCCCACAAGGGTTGAACTAATTTACACTCCCACCAACTGTGTAAGAGTGTTCCTATTTCTCCACATCCTCTCCAGCATCTGTTGTCTCCAGATTTTTTAATGATCGCCATTCTAACTGGCATGAGATGATATCTCAGTGTGGTTTTGATATGCATTTCTCTAATGACCAGTGATGATGAGCATTTTTTCATGTTTTTTGGCCTCATATATGTCCTCTTTTGAAAAGTGTCTGTTCATATCCTTTGCCCACTTTTGAATGGGGTTGTTTGTTTTTCTCTTGTATATCTGTTTTAGTTCTTTGTAGATTCTGGATATTAGCCCTTTGTCAGATGGGTAGATTGCAAAATTTTTTTGCCAGTCTGTGTCTTTTGATTGGGGTATTTAGACCATTTACATTCAATGTTAATATTGTTAAGTGTGAATTTGATCCTGCCATTTTGTTACTGGCTGGTTTTCTTTCTCATTACTTGACTCATTTTCTTCATTGCATTTTTGGTCTTTGCCAACTGGTTTGCTTTTGTAGTGACTGGTACTTGTTCCTTTCCATGCTTAGTGTTTCTTTCAGGAGCTCTTGTAGGGCAGGTCTGGTGGTGACAAAATCTCTCAATAATTGCTTGTCCGTAAAGGATTTTATTTGTCCTTCACTTATGAAGCTTACTTTGGCTGGATATGAGATTCTGGGTTGAAAGTTCTTTTCTTTAAGGATGTTGAATATTGGCCCCCACTCTCTCTGGCTTGTAGAGTTTCTACAGAGAGATCTGCTGTGAGTCTGATTGGCTTCCCTCTGTGGGTGACCTGACCTTTCTCTCTAGCTGCCCTTAGCATTTTTTCCTTCATTTCAACCCTGGTGAATCTGACAATTATGTGCCTTGGGGTTGCTCTTCTTGAGGAATATCTTTGTGGAGTTCTCTGTATTTCTTGAATTTGAAATTTGCGCTGCCTTGCTAGACTTGGGGAAGTTCTCCTGGATAATATCCTGGAGTGTGTTTTCCAGCTTGGATTCATTCTCCCTGTCATATTCAGGTACACTCGATCAAGCGTAGATTAGGTTTTTTCACATAATCCCATATTTCTTGGAGGCTTTGTTCATTTCTGTTCACTCTTTTGTCTCTTGTATTGCCTTCTCTTTTTACTTCATTGAGTTGATCTTCAATCTCTGATATCCTTTCTTCTGCTTGATTGATTCGGCTATTAAAACTTGTGTTTGCTTCACGTAGATCTCGTGCTGTGTTCTTCAACTCCATCAAGTCGTTTATGTTCTTCTCTAAGCTGGTTATTCTAGTTAGCATTTTGTCTAATCATTTCTTCAAGGTTTTTGGTTTCTTTGCATTGAGTTAGAACGTGTTCCTTTAGCTCTGAGAAGTTTGTTATTATCCACCTTCTGAATGCTGTTTCCGTCAATTCTTCACACTCCTTCTCAGTCAAGTTGTGATCCTGTGTTGTTGAGGAGTTGTGATCCCTTGAAGGAGAAGAGGTGTTCTGGTCTTTGGTGGTTTCACCTTTTTTGTGCTGTTTTTTTTCCCATCTTTGTGGATTTACCTGGCTGTGGTGTCAGAGAGCTGCTTGATGAGGTCGCTTGTCTGCCTGTGTGGGCACTACTGGGTTTCTAGGGACTCCTTCAGGTTACTAGGGAAGCTTCCTGTGTCTTTTTTGTTTCTGCTGGGCGATTAGGCCCACCTCTTCCGCTGACCTGTAGGCGCTGCTGGGTTATTGAGAACGCCATCCTGTTGCTACCTAGGCTTCCTGTGTTTTTTGTTAAAACATGTAGCCCAGTCCCACCCCTCTAGTGGTGGGTTGTGCCCTTCCTCCACTGAGCTGGGTCATTCAGGGTTCCTCTCAGACTGTGGCACTGGCTATGCAACCCACTCGAGTCAGAGCTTCAGCCCTCTGGGGTTTGTGTGGGAGGTTAGGGATCCACCCAGCCACACCCAGCAGTCTCCCCCTTTCAGCTTTCTCTCTCTCTGGTCATGGGTAGGGGCCACCCAGCTACTCCCGCTTATAGCTTCCTCTCTTCCGTGCGGGGGTAGGGGGGTGATAGCTCAGTCTGCAGACTCTTATTCAACTCTGCACTTGTAATTCCTGGCGCTTGGCTGGCAAAGATCCCCTGTTCTGTGTATTGATGAGGCCTTGGGGAAGCGCTGTATCTGGACCGGAGCGCCAGAGGTGGAGCCTCGGACTCACCGGTCAGATGCACTTTCTGGGTGAAGCAGCACCCCTCCCCGCCTTGGTCTGCCCTGAGTGGGCTTTGCTCACTCTTGGACCAGACCCCTTGAAATGTACCTGGTACCTCGGTTGGAACTAGGAGATCTCTGGGTTTCTGTGTCTCTTTCACTGGGTGTTGTGCGCTGGAGTTGTGTCTAATCCGCCATCTTGCATCCATTGTCAGAATCAGCCTATTTTTTAAAAATAAGTATTTAGCTGGGTGTGGTGGTGTACACCTGTAGTCCAGGCTACTTGAGAGGCTGAGGCAGGAAGATCACTTGAGCCCAGGAGTTTAAGGCTGACCTGGGCAACATAGTGAGACTTCATCTCTAAAATACACACACACGCACACACACACACACACATGTACACACACACGCACACACACACACATTATTCTATCCAACAGACATTTGATAAATATTAGAAACAGAGTTTTTTAGGTTATATTCCCTGACAAGTACATGTTTCCTTTATACATGTGCTTATATAAACTGGGGACCCTAAGGAGTTATCAATTTTGAATAAAATGTATCCCAATTATTTATCACATTTGTACATTTTCTGAACATGTATTATATAAAGTGCACTTTGCCAAATATTACTTACATACATTATCTCATTTAATAATTGTGAAAGATATAGTTTCCATTTCATAGATGAAAAACAAATTGCTATAGACTAGATATTTCTGTCTCTCCCAAAATCCGTATGTTGAAATCTAATCCCCAATGTGATGGTATTTGGAGGTGAGGCCTTTGAGAGATGGTTAGGTCATGAGGGTGAACTCCATGAATGTAATTGGTGGCCTTATCAAAGAGGTCCTAGAGCACTCTCTCACCCCTTCTGCTATGTGAGGCACAATAAGAAGATGGCCATCTATGAACCAGGAAGTGGGCCCTCATTAGACACTGAATTTACAGGCATCTTGACCTTAGACTTCCTAGTTTCTAAAACTATGAGAAATAGGCTGGGGTGGCTCATGCCTGTAATCCCAGCACTTTGGGAGGCTGAGGTGGGAGCATCACCTGAGGTCAGGAGTTCAAGACCAGTCTGGCCAACACGGTGAAATCCCCTCTCTATAAAAATACAAAAATTAGCTGGGCATGATGGTGGGTGCCTGTAATCCCAGCTACTCAGGAGGCTGAGGTGGGAGAATCACTTGAACCCAGAAGGCAGAGGTTGCATTGAGCTGAGATGGTGCCATTGCACTCCAGCCTGGGTGACACAGTGAAACTCTGTTTCACACACACACACACATACACACACACACAAAACTGTGAGAAATAAATTTCTGTTGTCTATAAACCACCTAGTTTTATGATATTTTGTTACAGCAGCCCAAATGGACTAAGAAATGAAGGTTCTGGCTCTTCCCTTTCTTGCCATCACCAAAGTGGGAGCAGCCAAAATGAAGTTCAATCTGTTTGTGACCTCTGACCAAATGAAGAACAATAAAAGGCATTTCAATGCACCTTCCAACATTTGCAGGAAGATTATGTCTTCCCCCTCTTTCCAAAGAGCTGAGACAGAAGTACAACATGCAATCCATGCCCATCCGAAAGGCTGATGAAGTTCAGGTTGTATGAGGACACTATAAAGGTCAGCAGATTGGCAAAGTAGTCCAGGTTTACAGGAAGAAGTATGTAATCTACGTTGAACGGGTGCAGTGGGAAAAGGCTAATGGCACAACTGTCTGTGTAAGCATTCACCCCAGCAAGGTGGTTATCACTAGGCTAAAACTGGACAAAGACCGCAAAAAGATCTTCTAACAGAAGCCAAAGCTGGCAAAGTAGGAAAGGAAAAGGGTAAATACAAGGAAGAAACAATTAAGAAGATGCAGGAATAAAATAATCTTATATACAAGCTTTGATTAAAACTTGAAACAAAAAGAAAGAAAGAAATGAAGGTTCTGGCTGGGTGAAGTGGCTCATAACCATAATCCCAGCAGTTTGGGAGGCCAAGGCAGGGGAACCCCTGAGGCCAGGATTTCAAGGCAAGCATTGGCAACATAGCAAGATCCCCATCTCAAAAGAAAGAAAGAAAGAAAGAAAGAAGAAGGAAGGAAAGAAGAGAGAGAGAGAGAAGGAAGGAAGGAAGGAAGGAAGGAAGGAGAAAGAAAGAAAGAAAGAAGGAAGGAAAGAAAGAGAGAGAGAGAGAGAAGGAAGGAAGGAAGGAGAAAGAAAAGAAAAGAAGGGAAGATGCTGATGTCTTCTACACATAACCACAGAGTTACTCAGTAATAAAATCTGGCTATTTTATTTGCTAAAACCAGAGATCTGTGTCATCTCAAAGACCATGTTATTTGCCCTATTGTAAATTCATTACGCTTCTTTAAAAATATCAAACATCTGATATGGCTCTTAGACATTTAGATGGTGCTATCATTTGAATGTTTGTTCCTCCTAAAGTTATGCTGAAATTAAATCTAAATGTAACAGTAGTAAGAGGTAGAGCTTTTAAGAGGTGATTGCATCATCAGGCCTCTGCCCTTATGAATAGATTAATTAATTCATTAATTAATGGATTAATGGATCATCATGGGAATTGATCTGTTATAAGAGGCAGTTGAGCTCTCACCCTGTAATGCCTTCTGCCATGTTCTGACATAGCACAAAGCCCTCATCAGAAGCTGGCTAGATGTCAGTTTGGAATTGGGCTTCCAAGCCTCCAGAACTGTAAGAAATAACTTTCTTTTCTTTATAAATTACCCAGTCTCAGGTATTCAGTTACAGCAACAGAAAACAAACTAAGATAAATGATGTTGTACTTGTAACTTTGATTTTCAAATTTGTTACTTTAATCAATTAATGAATCAAAAGTCAAAACTAAATTGCCACTTCAATTCAGGGAGGAAAAGGTTGTTTGTGTGTTTTTTTAGTAAAATGCTGCTGCATCCAGCTGGGTGCAGTTGCTCATACCTATAATCTCAACACTTTCGGAGGCTGAGGCAGATGGATCGCTTGAGCCCAGGAATTTGAGGCCAGTCTGGGCAACATGAGGAAACCTTGTTGCTACAAAAACATTAAAAATTAGCCAGGAGTGGCAGCACACACCTTTAGTCCCAGCTACTTGGGAGGCCGAGGTGGGAGGATCGCTTGAACCCAGAAAGTTGATGCTGCAGTGAGTCGTGATCACACCGCTGCACTCCAGCCTGGGTGACAGGGCAAGACTCTGTCTCAAAAAATAAAAAATAAAATGCTACATCAGTTAGATATTGTGGAGAAATGGCCACTCCAGGGTAATCAGGTGACCTTGTATGTATTTATCTAAGCCATGCAGGAAAAGAACTAAACCATAGCCAGTCTGTGTCTTGGCTTGTCAAGGAAGAACACTTTGTGACCCTCCCAGAGTATAAGAGCATGGGAGGCTTGTGAGGGTCTGCTCCAATTCATCTTCCAATTACTTCCCTGTCTCCCCTGAGAAGCTGTTGTCAGACAGTTTCTCATTGCCTCCTGGATTCTGATGATGTTCAAGTCTTTCTGCTTCACCCTTTCACCTCAGATAGAGCTGCAGAATGTAAAACCACTTATCTGCAGTATACAATTGGCTTCTTTTACAGTGAGATATCCCACAAATCTCTGGTCTCTTTTGTTTTGTTGTCCCCCTCCTTTTTTTTTTTTTTTTTTTGGTGTGTGGGACAAGGACCATGGAAGAGTTTTCACCCTTTCACTGTCTATGTAAGTAATAAACAGTCTGAATATAGAAGTAGTACCTTGTATCCTTATGACCAAATCATTCCGCTCTTGGCCTTGCTTTCTCTTGTATATGCTTCACATATATTCATAGGGAAAAAGCTAAAGTTGATCCCTGTCTCACACCATACAATGAGTCAATTTGTGATGGATTATAAACCTAAACAACAAAGATAAAATAATAGAGTTTCTAATTTTTTAAGACTTCTTTGACCCATGCATTATTTAGCATTGTTTAATATTTTGGATTTTTTTGTTATTGATTTCTGATTTAATTCCATTGTGGTCTGAGAACATACTAACATACTTTGTATCATTTCTATTCTTTTAAGTTTATTCAAGTATGTTTTAAGGTCCAGAATATGGTTTGTCTTGGCAAATATCTCATGTTAGCTTGAGAAGCATGTGTATTTTGCTGTTGTTAGATGAAGTATTGTATAAATGTCAATATTAGATCAAGTTGATTGATGACACTATTCAGCTCAACTACATCCTTAATGATTTTTTGCCTGTGTGAATTATCAATTACTGAAGGAGAGGTATTGAGGTCTCCAACCAGAAGAGTGGTGAGGAAGTGCTCTAGAGCCCTGTGATTAAGTCCTTCAAGGAGCCTGTTCCTGGGCTGTAATCTCTTTTTCCCCTTAGGTGATGCTCAAAGAGTAGAGGAGGCTGGAGATGGGGAATTCCCTTTCCCTCATGTCAGATAAGGCTCTGGTAGTCTTTTCTGTTCCTGAATATGCCTCTGTTATGGAGAATACTCTGGGTGTATTTCACCATGGTTGCTTTTCCCCTCTGCCTTCCAGAAACATGAAGACTTTGCTTAGCTTTTTACTGTGAGAATCTGGCAGAATTTCTGGAGGTAAAACTCATAAAAGGAGACTTCCTAAGACTCCAATGCTCAGAAGTTTCTCACTTCCAAGCTAGTTCAAACTCAGTCTACAACAATTAATCAAAGTTACTGCTTATGCATTCTTATCAGTTTATGACTCCAGCAGTTTCTTATCCCAGCAAGCTGATCCCAGCTATGATATTCTGTATTAAGCTGTCACTCCAGATTTTGGGGTGCTGGTTTGTCCTGTGACTTCAATGCTCTTACAGAATATTAAGAAAAGTAATTGATTTTCATCCTTGTTGTACAGACAGAAATAATGACTTCCAAGCTCCTTACATGTTGGAGCTGAAACAAGAAATTTTAACAATTGAGCTTCTAGATCAAGAAAATAACATTGCACAGAAATATCATGTCCATGGATAGGCAAAGATTTCTTAAACTGGACAAAAATCACTAACCATAAAGGAAAATATTGATGAATCCGATTTTGTTAAAATTTAAAACTTCTGTTTATCAAAAGAACCATGAAGAGTGAAAAGTCACAAGTCACAGAATGGAAACGTACACAGTCATGCACCACATAATGACGTTTTGGTTAACAACAGGCCACGTATACAACTGTAGTTCCATTAGATGAGTTGATAAGACCATATTTTCACTGTACTTTTTCTATGCTGCTATGTTTAGGTACATAAATACTTGCCATTGTGTTACAATTACCTGAAGTATTCAGTAGTGTAACATGCTGTACAGGATTGTAGCCTAGGAGAATAGGCTATACCATATAGCCTAGGTGTGTAGTAGGTCACACCATCCAGGTTGATGTATATATATACACTCAGTGACGTTCACACAACAATGAAATTTCCTAACAGACGCATTTCTCAGAACGTATCCCCATTGTTAGGCAACGCACAACTATATTTACAATACATATATCTGACAAAGAACTCATAGCCACTCCCATAAATAAGAACAAGACAAATCAAAAACATAGCCAAAAGATTTGTACAAGCACTTCAAAAAGAGGCTACACAAATGACCAATAAGCATATAAAGCCCAGGCATGGTGATTCACACCTATAATCCCAAAACTTTGAGAAGCCAGGGAGAAAGAATAGTTTGAGCCCAGGAGTTTTGAGACCAGCCTGGGCAATATAGGAGACCCCCATCTCTACAAAAGAAAAAAAAAATTTTTTTTTTTGAGAAAGAGTCTCACTGTCGCCCAGACTGGAGTGCAGTGGTGCAATCTTGGCTCACTGCAACCTCTGTCTCCAGGGTTCAAGCAATTCTGCTTCAGCCTCCTGAGTGACTGGGATTACAGGCATGTGCCACCACACCCAGATAAGTTTTGTATTTTTAGTAGAGATGGGGCTTCATCATATTGGCCAGGCTGATCTCGAACTCCTGACCTCAGGTGATCTGCCCGCCTCAGCCTTCTAAAGTGCTGGGATTACAGGTGTGAGCTACTGCACCAACCAAAACAAATTGTTTTAATTAACCAGGCATGGTGGCATGTGCCTGTAGTCTTAGCTACTCAGGAGGCTGAGGCTGGAGGATCCCTTGAGCCTGGGAGCTTGAAGCTGCAGTAAGCTATGATGACACCACTGCACTCTAGCCTGGGTGACATGAGACTCTGTCTCTAAAAATTAAAATAAAATAAGCACTTAAAAAAGTACTTAATATCATTACTCATCAGAGAAATGTGAAATAAAACCTCTATGAGATACCACTGCACACTCACTAGAATGGTTGGTTTTTTTGAAAAAAACTAACAATACCAAATACTGGAGAAGATATGGAGCAACACAAAAACTTTTGCATATTACTAGTAGGAGTGTAAATAGGTACAACCATTTTGGAAAACTGTTTGGCAGTATCTACTAAAGCAGAGCATTCAAATACACTATTTTCCATCAATTTAACTCTTGCAATTCATAGATATGTGTGCACCAAAAGACATGTACAAGGAAGTTAATAGCAGCATTACTCACAATAGCCAAAAACTGGAAATAACTTAAATGTTCTTCAATAGTAGAAAGGATAAATAAATTGCAGTGCATTCAATGGACTAGTAAAATATAGTAAACAAGAGGGACAAACTACAGCTACACATGCAAAGAAACTTGATGAATTTCACAGACAGAGGATGAGTACAATAGAGTGCATACTGTATGACTGCATTGCTATAAAGAACAAAACTATCAAAAGTTACCCTATGGTGACAGAGGTCAAAATAGTGTCTGCCCTTTGTAAGGATGAGTAATGACTGGAAGGAAACAAAAAGGCGGCTTGTAGGGTGCTGATAACGTATTAATTATATTTTGGTCTAGGTAGTCGTTAGTGGGATATGTTCACTTTGTAAAAATTTATCAAGCTGTCTCATTATTGGTGCAATTCTCTGTGTATGTTATTCTTCAGTAAAAAATGTTTACTCTACTCCCACCCCCCACTCTCATCCCCAAAAGCATTTTTTAGGACTTCATAATTCAAAACTAGGTACTAACTGTATTTGTGGAGAGAAATGTTCACAGAATCTGGTAATTTATGGTCTTTTATGAGGTCTCCTTTTCACCCCTGCACCTCAACTCTGAAAGCCTTAACAAAGAGGCAAGTCTTACTAAAACAATTCCCATGTTCTTCATATTCCTAAGGCTCCTCTGACTTGAGTCCAAAAATCCAAATCACAGCTGGAGGTTTTCTCATAAGCCCTATATAGCACCTTTTGTCTTAAGTGTGCTTTTTCTGTATGTGCAATTTAGCATTTTCCTACAGGAGCCATTCTGGCTGCTCTTCCCTTACTGTTGCTTCATCTTTGTGTCATTTCAAACTGGTCCTATCCCTTTTTTAAAACTTGTGAAATATCAAGAAAATAAATGTGATCTCAAAGTCGTGGAGAGACAGGCTCAGAATCACAGTGTCCTGAGGCAAATAACAGCCATGAGGGTCAAGTGGTTTTTGGTTTGGTTTCCCAACTCAAAAGGAAATGTTAAAATTCACCATTTTGTTTTTATTGTGCTAAACCCAGAGTCAGATGGCCCTAACAAACCAAGACTGACATTGTACAGAGCATCTACCTTACCCTTGAGGTCCCCAGGGTGCTAGCTGCATGCCCTCTAGGGTAATTCAGTCCTATCTAGGCCTAGTGTCATCTGATTTTCAGTTCAGCAAATGTCTTAGATTAGAAAGTTAAATTTTTAAGTTATGGCCAATCCACATTTTAAAGCAATCATAACCATAAATAATCCATATAAGTGTTTATGCAGTCGTTCTCCCACTTCCTTCTTCCTAAGTGTTTTTTATTTATAGGAGTACCTTCAATTCTGCATTTTTATTCATATATATAATTTCAGACTTCTTTCAAACCTACTGCTATTAATAAGTGAGTTCTGCCTCCACTTATTGATTTATGGTCTTCATTTTAAGAATGTTTTATTTTCTTAAAATCCTCTAAAACACAACATCTTGACCAGAAGAAAAATGAAAAATGTTGTACAATGGCTAAAAATACATACAGCAGATTCTAAGTACTCCAGTGACATTTATTTTTATTTCTCATCTTTAACAAAGGTCTGCTTATTGTTCTTAAAACAAACCAAAAACAACATCTTTATTTGTATCATGTAGAAATCTCAGAGGAAAACATTTGAATTGATTCCTCAGAAATTATATTTAGAATTGTTTAATAGAAACATTGTAAATGGGTCAAGATTCTATGAGGAAAGGACATTGAATGCACTTATGTTCTCACTTTTTGAAAAATTAGATGATTTTTAAGTTACAAAATAATTCTTTACTTTAAAAAATGTGTCTTTAAGATTCTTTTCAATAATTTTTTTTTTTTTTTTTTTGACATGGAGTCTCGCACTGTCACCCAGGCTGGAGGTGGCATGATACTGGCTCACTGCAACCTCTACCTCCCAGGTTCAAGCAATTTTCATGCCTCAGCCTCCCAAGTAGCTGGGATTACAGGCACCCACCACCACGCCCAGCTAATTTTTGTATTTTTAGTAGAGATGAGGTTTCACCATGTTGGTCAGGCTGGTCTTGCACTCCTGACCCCAGGTGATCCACCCTTCTCGGCCTCCCAAAGTGCTGGGATTACAGGCATGAGCCACTGCTCCTTGCCTCTTTTCAATAATTTTTAAAAGGTGTCCAGTTTAACAAAAATTGATTTGTATACTTTTTAAAGGGATAGAATTGATTTCAATAAGTTTCCTGAAGAACATAATTCCTAGATGCCTCTTTTTTAATATCTTCTTTTATTTCTTTTTGAAGTAGAAGAAATTTTAATGGTTTCAATTTGATCTACAATTTCTAACGTTAACAAAATCATGTCTTGAAATTTAAAAGTTAAAACCAAAGCCAAGGCTAAACTCAATAAATTTGTTTTTGCACTTATAGTCAAAATTCTTCTTTCAAAAAGGATATTTACACAAATTGGGCAGTTGCTTTCTTTTTAATAAAATCAGAATTTAAAAATTAACAGTCAGAAATTTTAAAAAATATTTTTTAGAATTATATGGTGAGTTTTACTTATATAGTTCTGAGTACTGATATGATCAGATATTATGATATAATACAGTAGACTACAGTAGAGATTCTAACAAAGCTGACATAAGCTATTTTGGAGAAGATCAAAATTCAAAGTTTGTGTCTTATTCTGCTGAGGCTGCCATAACAAAATACCATAAATGTAGTGGCTTACATAACAGAAATTAATTTCTTACAGCTTTGCTTGCTGGGAAGTCCAAAATCAAGGGGCCAGCAAGGTAGGCTTCATTCTGAGGCCTTTTCTCTTGGCTTATGGGCAATCACCATATTGGCTGTATGTTCACATAACCTCTTCTTTGTGTGTATGTAGGGAGAGTAAGGTTTGGTCTCTCTTCCTATAAGGACACTAATCCCATGATGGGAGCTCTATCACCCTGACCTCATCTACACCTAACTATCTCTCAAAAGCCCCATCTTCTAAAATCATCACATTGTGGGGACAGCGGGCTGGGGGGATGGACACAATTCAGTCCATAGCAATCTACTTCATTTGAAGATATTTGTACTAATGTATTAAAATAAACCTTCATACAGATAATTTTTTAAAATAAAGTACAGATGCACTAAATGTAAGCCTAATAGAAACAAGTTATCATTTATAAAATATTTAATTCTTCAATGAAATATTTATGTTCAATAAATATTATAGTGTTGTTTAATTTGGAGCTGGAAAGGTTCTTAAATATTATTAAGTCCACTTTGTCAAATAAGGACATATACTTCCAAGAACTCAAATGACTTGCTCAGGGTCACATAGATATCAAAGCTTTGGTAGAATCAAGGTTAGACCTCAGAACATCTGTCCCTAAACCAGGGCTCTTTCCCTGAAGCCACACTGCATAACACATGCTGTTTTTTCATGTTTTTTTCAAAGTTAAATACTTGTATGACTTAAAGAATCATATAGTTTTACAAAGTATTTTTCAGCAAACAGGAGCCCTCTTTCCCACTTCCATTTTTAATTCGCTACGAATTCGTCTTAACACTTTTCTCCAATTTTTGTGGAATTTACCTCCATATTACTAAATATCATGCTTATGTTGCTATTGTGATTATTCTTTTGTAGGTATAATGTAGAAGCTCTCCTTTTGCAGTGCTCTATTATACACATACACAGAGAGAGATTTCTTCTCCCACCATCTTCCTAATAAACATACACTATAATTTTGCAGTGATCAATATTCCATATTTTATGACTATGGAAAGACTATTGAGCACTAAGCCATGTGGTATACTCTTCCTCCATAACTTTGTGTTCTGCCTGGAGTTAATGTGTCTCGCTTTTTGTTTGCCTGAATTTTTAGGTATGCATCACAAATTCACCTAGAAACTCCTCTCTTATGTAAACCTTCTCTCCATGCATTTAAATGTGTAATCTATTTTACTAATATTTTTCTCTTTGAAGTAACCTTCCCAAGAGCCTCTGAACTGGGCTGATTGTTTTCTGGGCCTGCTATACATCTCAGGACCTCTCATCACCTTCACTTTGGGGTTCCCTTCCCTCTCACTCATGTTGGATCCTCTGATTCCCAGATCCCATGTCTTTGTCTTTCTTGCTTTACACCTCCCCTTTTGGGGACACAATCTACAGTAGATTCTTGAGAAAGGTAAATATATATATTGTTTTGCTGAACCACTTCAGTATAAGTTTGTCACTTCTCTAAATATTTCAGCAAGTATCTTCTAAAACAAGGACAATCTTCTACACAAAACCATAATATAAATATAAAACCCAAGACATCAGTGTTATTGAATGTACAAACCATAATCACATTTCCCCAGTTGCCCAAATAGTGCCCTTTTTAGCTGTTTCTTTTTTAATCTGGGCCCCATCAAAGATCACGTATTGCATTTAGTTATTAGGCCTTGTTCATCTCTTTCCCTTTAATCTAGACTGTTTTCCACCCTTTTTTATGTACATAACAATGACATTTTTTAAGAGTTTAAGCCTGTGATGAGTATGCTCTAAATTTGCCTGGTGGTGGTTGCACGTATGGAGAACATACCAAAAACCAATTATGCAATTTAAATGGCTGAACTGTATGATATGTGAATCATATCTCAGCAAAGCTGTTTTGTAAAAAAGAGTTCCAGAATGTTGTTTTGCAAAACGTCTCTAAATTTGTATTTGTCTGATTGTTTTCTTATGGTCAGAATTAGGATCTGATTCTTAAACAAATTTTCAACCAGTCCTTCTGTTTTCAAGCCTCATCTTTACCTGCTCTCTCAGAGAAAATGATCTCTCATTCTGGAGTCTTTTGGGAACTTTCAGGTATAAATCATGGTCCTTTTTGCTTTTTCTCACTGCTGGGTCAGGATTCTGCTTTCTACAATTTATCCAAGTCAGTCTCTATCCCAAGTTAGTCCATCTGATTTTGTTGCTGTTAGTACCTCTCTTGTCTGGAAGAGCTCATGTCTTTTATTAAAGCTTTTATTATTGTTTTATTGGAATTCTAGGAGGGAGCAAATGTAAAATGTACGTGTTCAGCCATATTCAATTGGAAGTCCTATTCATTTACTTTTGAAATAAAAAGTTTATATCCTCACTATAAATTTAATACATGCTTTTTAGAGAACATTTAGAAAAAAATAATAAAGTTGGAAAGGGAAGGGCTCATTCATAGTCCCACTTCCTCATACAATCACTATTCATATTTTATTTTTTTACATCTTCTACTTCTTTTTTTTCTTGTGCTACAAGCCATTGCATTTTCCCATCAGTGTGGAGATATATATATATATATATATATATATATATATATACACACACACACACACACACACACACATACATATAATATACTTTGTATTTTATATATATAATAGATGCTACACATATTCTTTGATGAAGTATCTATTTGGGTTTTTTGCCTCTTTTTTTCTCTTTTTTTTTTGAGACTGGGTCTCATTCTGTCACCCAGATGGTAATGCAGTGGTACGAGCTCGACTCACTGAAACCTCTACCTCCCGATTCAAGTGATTCTCCTGCCTCAACCTCCCAAGTAGCTGGGATTACAGGTGCCCACCACCAGGTCCAGCTAATTTTTGCATCTTTAGTAGAGACAGGGTTTCATCATGTTGGCCAGGCTGGTCTCCAACTCCTGACCTCAGGTGATCTGCCCGCCTGGACCTCCCAAAGTGCTGGCATTACAGGCGTGACCACTGCTCCCGGCCATCTTTTGCCTATTTTCTAATCAAGTTGTTTCTTATTTTTGAGTTGTAAAAGTTCTTTGTACATTTGAGATAACATTATTATCCAATAGGTTTTTTGCATGTATTTTTTCCAGTCTGTGACTTATCTTCTCATTCTCTTGACAGCGTCTTTCACAGAGCATGTATGCTGCTGCTTTTTAAAACTAAAATCATACGATATACAGCAAACGTTACTCATGCTATCACAAAGATATTGTGATAAAATACAAATAACATTTTATCTTTTTTAAAGTGTAAAATTCAGTGACATTAAGTACATTCACTTTGTTGTGCAACCATCACCCTTAACCATGTCCAGAAATTTTTCATCATCCCAAACTAAAACTCTCTACCAATTAAATAATAACTCACCATTACTGGCTCCCCCAGTGCCTGGCAACCACCATTCTATTTTCTTTCTGTGTATATTTCATTACTCTAGGTACCTCAGATAGATATTTGACCTTCTGTGAAAGCCTTTGCAATTTAACATTACAATATTACTCAGCGATATACTAAATAGACCATAGTTTATTTACCCATTTCTCACTGTTGAATATGTTAATTGTGGTTCCAATTTTTTGTTATGATATTTTAACATATTTACGCATTATATGTTTTAAGTAACAATATGCCATTATAAGAGATTCATAGAGGTGGAATTACTGAAAATAGGTTAAGAGTACTTTTAAGAATCTTGAGGCTGGGCGCAGTGGCTCACACTTTGGGAGGCTGAGGAAGGCGGATCACCTGAGGTCGAGAGTTCGAGACCAGCCTGACTAACATGGAGAAACCACGTCTCTACTAAAAATACAAAATTCTCTGGGCGTGGTGGCGCATGCCTGTAATCTCAGCTACTTGGGAGGCTGAGGCAGGAGAATCGCTTGAACCTGAGAGGCAGAAGTTGCAGTGAGCCGAGATCACCCCACTGCACTCCAGTCTGGGTGACAAGAGCAAAACTCCATCCCCCCCCCAAAAAAAAAGAAAGAATCTTCATAGAGTTTTCCAACTTATCTTGCAAAAGAATCTTAAGAACGTATGCATCCACAAGTGACATAGAACAAGTCCCTATTTCACCATATTCTCAACAGTATTATAATCTCAAGTCTGTACTAACTTGATCAGCAAAAAAAAAAAACAAAAAATACCTGTTAGTTATAATATGCCTATGACACTTGTGAGACTGACCTGTTTTCTTGTTTTATTAGTTGATCTCTCTCTTTTTGTGAAATTTTGTGTATATCCTTACTCCATTTATCTAATGTATTCTTAATGGTTTTCTTATAACTTTATGTAAAGCTCTTTATATAACAAAAGTAGCCATCTTGACCCCATCGTCTCAGCCCAAAATCTCCTGAAACTGATAAGCAACTTCAGCAAAGTCTCAGGATATAAAATCAATGTGCAAAAATCACAAGCATTCCTATACACCAATAACAGACTTAAAGACAGCCAAATCAAGAACCAACTGCCATTCACAATCGCTACAAAGAGAATAAAATACCTAGGAATACAACTAACAAAGAACGTAAAGGACCTCTTCAAGGAGAACTACAAACCACTGCTCAATGAAATAAGAGAGGACACAAACAGATGGAGAAATATTCCATGTTCATGGCTAGGAAGAATCAATATTGTCAAAATGGCCATACTGCCCAAAGTAATTTACAGATTCAATGCTATCCCTATCAAGCTACCAATGACCTTCTCCACAGAACTGGAAAAAACCACCTTAAACTTCATATGGAACCAAAAGAGAGCCTGCATAGCCAAGTCAATTCTAAGCAAAAAGAACAAAGCTGGAGGCATCACACTCCCAGCCTTCAAACTATACTACAAAGCTACAGTAATCAAAACAGCATGGTACTGGTACCAAAACAGAGATATAGACCAATGGAACAGAACAGAGACCTCCGACGCAACACAACACATCTACAACCACCTGATCTTTGACAAACCTGACAAAAACAAACAATGTGGAAGCGAGTCCCTGTTTAATAAATGGTGTTGGGAAAACTGGCTAGTCATGTGCAGAAAGCAGAAGCTGGACCCCTTCCTGACACCTTACACTAAAATTAACTCCAGATGGATTAAAGACTTAAACATAAGACCTAACACCATAAAAACCCTAGAAGAAAATCTAGGCAAAACCATTCAGGACATAGGCGTAGGCAAGGACTTCATGACCAAAACACCAAAAGCAGTGGCAACAAAAGCCAAAATAGACAAATTGGACCTAATCAAACTCCACAGCTTCTGCACAGCAAAAGAAACAGTCATTAGAGTGAATCGGCAACCAACAGAATGGGAAAAAATTTTGCAGTCTACCCATCTGACAAAGGGCTGATAACCAGAATCTACAAAGAACTGAAACAGATTTACAAGAAAAAAACAAACAAGCCCATTCAAAAGTGGGCGAAGGATATGAACAGACACTTTACAAAAGAAGACATACATGAAGCCAACAAACATATGAAAAAATGCTCATCATCACTGGTCATTAGAGAAATGCAAATCAAAACTACATTGAGATACCATCTCACGCCAGTTAGAATGGCGATCATTAAAAAATCTGGAGACAACAGATGCTGGAGAGGATGTGGAGAAATAGGAACGCTTTTACACTGTTGGTGGGAGTGTAAATTAGTTCAACCATTGTGGAAGACGGTGTGGCGATTCCTCAAGGACCTAGAAATAGAAATTCCATTTGATCCAGCAATCCCATTACTGGGTATATATCCAAAAGACTATAAATCATTCTACTATAAGGACACATGCACACGAATGTTCATTGCAGCACAGTTTACAATAGCAAAGACCTGGAACCAACCCAAATGCCCATCGATGATAGACTGGACAGGGAAAATGTGGCACATATACACCATGGAATATTATGCAGCCATCAAAAACGATGAGTTCGTGTCCTTTGTAGGGACATGGATGAACCTGGAAACCACCATTCTCAGCAAACTGACACAAGAACAGAAAATCAAACACCGCATGTTCTCACTCATAGGCGGGTGTTGAACAATGCGAACACATGGACACAGGGAGGGGGGAGTATCACACACTGGGGTCTGTCGGGGGAAAAGGGGAGGGATAGTGGGGGGTTGGGGAGTTGGGGGAGGGATAGCATGGGGAGAAATGCCAGATATAGGTGATGGGGAGGAAGGCAGCAAATCACACTGCCATGTGTGTACCTATGCAACAATCTTCCATGTTCTTCACATGTACCCCCAAAACTAAAATGCAATAAAAAAAAAAAATCCTTTATAAATACAAAAAAAAAAAAAAAAAAAGTAGCCATCTTTTGTCTATCATGGTGTCTGTAAATACTTTCTCAGCATGTTTGCTTTTAAATCTTTGTTTCTTTTTTAACATAGAGTTGTTTCCAGGAATTTTAGAAATAGAATACACTTAGGAGAAAAAAGGATGGTCATGGTGAACTTAAGAATTCTCTTTCAGGCATGTGATTTCATAGGACATTAATTATTCATCTCTGAGAGAGTCAAATTCCCCAAGATGAAGTTTTCTACAGCTAAGCCAATACTTTTGCATAACATTTAAAAGCAAATTGACAATTAACCTTGGACAATAGAGCAATGATGTAAGATGACCCTTGCAATAAACACTGTTTAGAAGTCAGGTTGCTCCATTCAGCACCAGCTGGAACTACTCTGTAGTATAAAATGTGCATTACTCTCTGCTGTTTTCAATGCCAAGTACAACTAAGGTCATTACTAATTTGTAGCACAGATTTCAGAGCAACTAACAGACCACAACTAAGGTGTACAATTCCTATATTACGAACAAAGCCCAAACAGGTTGAGTTGTCACTGATTTCCACATATGAAGCTTTACCTTTTCTGTACCTATATTTTGAAAATAAGCATCTTTCCTAGGTAGGCCACATAACAGGACTTAGGAGAAAAATAAAGAGACTGGCCGGGCATGGTGGCTCATGCCTGTAATCCCAGCACTTTGGGAGGCTGAGGCAGGGAGATCACCTGAGGTCAGGGGTTCAAGACCAGCCTGGCCCACATGGAGAAACCCCATCTCTACTAAAAATATAAAATGAGTCAGGTGTGGTGGCGCATGCCTGTAATCCCAGCTACTCTGGAGGCTGAGGCAGGAGAATCGCTTGAACCCAGGAGGCAGAGGTTGCGGTGAGCCAAGATTGCACCATTGCACTCCAGCCTGGGCAACAAGAGCCAAAGTTCATCTCAAAAAACAAAACAAAAACAAAAGAAGAAAAAAGAAAAGAAACCTTAAAATAAAAAATAGAAAAATTATTGAAACCTTGAGCAAGCTACAGAGAGTCCTAGAACATTTGCTTATGCACCTGGGCATTTATGAAAACTAGAGGAAAAGAAAAGGTGCATTTGTTGTGACAGTAAGACTCTGCTTTGCTTTGCAAGAGGAGAGAGTCCTACCACGGTTTCTTTGCCCACCGCTGACATTCAAGGGCATTTTGCAAAGGAAATCAGTGAGGATGAAAATCTAAGTCACTTGATGGCTGCGTGATTCAAAGGCAAAACTAGTCTTGTCTTCCTCTTATACCCAAATTGAAGAAAAGTTGTAACTGTGAGTTTACAGAAGACAAGACGAATGGATTGTCACAATCATAGCCCCCAAAGTTTCTGAGATCTAAGACAGTGAACCAAGTCCAAGCCAGATTTAGTACATTCCCACATGCCCAGGGCTTGTAAAGGTGCAAACTTGAAAGGATTTTACTTCTATGCCAAATAAGCCATAGGAAAAGGTTCATTGATTTTGTTTTTGTAACAATAGTAGAATTTTTGCTTGCACTTCATAATTTATAAAGCAACCTTCACATAAACACATTATCTTATTAATTCATTTAAACCTTGCCACCACTCTGGGAACTGGGTACCTCTGCCTGTATGCCCCACATATCCAAAGGTGCCTCAAATAGTGTAAGTATTCAATAAATGCTTTTTTAATAGATGTGTATTTAGGCAAACTTCCTCTTCAAATCGACCACATGAATGGGTGAGCCATCATACCTCAAATGTAAGGAAGTAGCAATGATTTATTATTTGACAATTCACGCACACATACACACACACACACACACACACACACACACACACACACACACAAAGTAGAATGATGCGTTAGATGGAGAGGATTAATTATATTTTATTAAACAAGTCACATTAGTTACTATGCCTTTTCTTCCCTCAAATCCAACCAATTCTACTTTTTAATCCATAACAAGATCTTCTGAAATATGTATTTTTTAAGTAGGCAAATATAAGAGTGCCTGGCCCATTAGTTATTCCTTGATTGGTTAGGTTATTTTGTGGAAAGCTGACAGTTTTGGAAGTCCATCAGTACAACATAGTGCATCATCAAGGCTTGCCATATGATACAAGTAGAGTCCACGGGGTAGGAGTAGACAATCTCCTGTAGTCCTACCCTGCTCTACAACCCATAATTCTGAGAGCATGAAATTGAAAACTTGGAAGTTTAAAATGACTTCACTGGCAAAATGTGGCTAAGAGAGGATCTCAAAGATTCCTTTGAGAAAAATCAAGAAATCTTATACCAAAAATGTGGGCAAAATAGTATTAAGAGACAATGGTGCCTGGATACAAAAGAATAACATCAGATAATACATGGTATCCACTACAAGACAAACAAATGAGAAGATATTAGACATTTGGAATTAAGAAAGTAAGACCATTGGCCAAAATGATTTGATGTTATAATTCATTTTGCTCACTGTTTTTCCAATGGCACTTCTTTAATTCTTCCATTATACTACAATATTATCTTTGGGTCCATTGAGGCATTTTTCTTATAAGCATGTATTACATCCCTAGAAAAGGAATCCCAGAATTTTCCCTCCTCTGTGTTTTTGTCTTGCTTCTTCATGGTCCATGATGCCAGCTAATGTTGTCAACACATTAAAGCCAAACTGATGGGACAGGGGCATATTATTCTGCCATCTTTCTAGGTCTTTGGGTTGCACATCAAATCTGGGGCTGATCACTCCACACTTGTTTAACCTGCCTATGAGGTTCACAATAATTTTCCCAGCTCTGTGATCGTCAATGATTTCAAATTTGCCAATGGAATCATGTTTCATCACAGTTAGAAACTGGATGATGACTCTGGAGCACAGCCTAATAAGAACCTGGTGTTTGTCTCTCTTTTCCACATTGTTGATGCTCTTGAGAGCATTAGCCAGGACATTCATGTGCGCAATTATGGCAGCATGGAAAGAAAGTGTGTATACTGGAATAATTATGGGATTACCTCTCCCACTAGAATTTTGGCTCCTGGCATGTAACCATTCATCATTCATCATGTATTCTCAGGAATGGGAACATTGAAGATGGTATCTTTCTTAGTTTCTTGAAGGAATAAGTAAACAAACTCGCTGTACTTTTTCTTTGCTGCTTTCTCCTACACACTTCTTTATCCTTTATCTGTCTTTCTTCCTTTTTCCCATGTTAGTATAGAAATCAAAACACCTTGTATAGAGGGGAACAACCAGTATCAGCCACTTCAAAGGACCCATCAGTAAGCTGCATCCAGATCCATCTTACATGCAAGGATATACAGAGACTCAAAACAAAGGGATGGAGGAAGATTTGCCAACCAAATGGAGAGCAAAAAAAAAAAGGCAGTAGTTGCAATTCTCATCTCTGATAAAATAGACTTTAAAGTAATAGAAACCGAAAGAGATAAGAAGGACATTGTATAATGGTAGAGGGATCAATGTAACGGGAAGAGCTAACGACCCTAAGTCTATGCACACCCAATATAGGCGCACCCAGATACATAGGGCAACTTCTTGGTGACTTACAAAGAGACTTGGACTCCCACACAATAATAGTGGGAGACTTTAATATTACATTGTTAATATTGGACAAATTAATGAGACAGAAGGTTAAGAAGGATACCCGGGACTTGAACTTAAACCTCAAACAAGTAAACTTAATAAACATTTACAGAACTCTCTACTCCAAATCCACAAAATATACATTTTTTTTTCAGTAACACATCACATTTATTCTAAAAGTGACCACATGGTTGGGAGTAAATCACTCCCTAGCAATTGCATAGCATTTCATAGGTTTAAATGAAATATTGGTTGGCTGTTTGTTTGTTATTTTCCTCCCTTATTCCTTCCTGTCTCCATTGTATAACACAATTATTAGTATAAAAAAGCTTTTAATATCCATTTGTAGACTGCATTCTAGCCAGGGCAATAGAGCAAGATTCCCGTTCTCTCTCCCCCTTTTTTTTTTCTTCTTTTTCTCTTTATTTCATTCTTTTTTTTCTTTCCTTCTTTCTTTTTCTCTTTTTCTAAAACAAAACAAAACAAAAAAAAAAGTACAACACCAAAAGCAGAATTCATGAAAGAAGGAATGTACGTTAGACTTTATGAAAATTAGAGGCTTCTATTCCACAAAGACGCTTTTGAGAGAAGGAAGACAAGCCATGAACCGGGATAAAATCTTCATAAAACACATATAGAGAACTGGTGTCCAAAATATACAAGAACCTTTCAAACTTGACAATAAAGAAACAATTACCTGATTTAAAAATTAGCAAAAGATCAGAACAGACACCTCACCAAAAAATATGTGCAGATAGCAAATAAACACATGAAAAGATGCTCAACATTATATGTCATCAGGGAATTGCAAATTAAAACAATAAATGAGATATCACTATGCACCTACTAGTATGGCTTACATCCAAAACGCTGACAACAGCAACTGACTAAGGCATTCAGAGTACCCAGTACTTTCTGCTACTTAGGATTTATCAGCACTTAGCATAATCATAGTTCACTAGTGTAATGTGTTATGGGACTTTAAGATTCTAGAGTCCCTGTGTACTCAATTGTGGCACAGAGGCAGAGAGCTGGAAAAAAAAAAAATGACCATACCAAGACAATCAAAGTGAAATTGATAACATGAATGGCCCTATAACCATTGAAGAAATTAAATTTAAAATTACAATGCTCCTATAAAAGGAATTTCCAGGCCCAGATGGCACCACTTGATAATTCTGCTAAACATTTAAAGAGGCATTAACATAAATTTTACACAATCTCTCCCAGAAATAGAAGAGGACTAAACATTTCCCAACTCATTTTACGAGGCTAGTATTTTGCTGATACTAAAATTAGACAATTGGGTAAAGATAGTTTTTAGAAAGTACTAAAGAAAAAAAATGAAAGATGGCTACAGATGAACATCTCTCATGAATTTAGATTATCAACTAAATATTAGCAAATTAAATTTGGCAATATATAAAAATAATTATACACAAAGACCAAGTGGGATTCATTCTAGGTATGCAAAGCTGATTCAACATTAAAAAATCAATTAATCTAATCCACCATATGAACAGGCTAAAGGAAAAAATCGTAAATCATATAATCATGTCAACTGATGCAGAAAAAGCATTTGACAAAATCCAGCACTCATTCATGATAAAAAGCTCTCAGAAAACTAGAAATAGAGGGAAACATTTTTAAGTGGAAAAAAAGCCCTATACAAAAACCCTGCAGTGAACATCATACTTAGTGGCGAAGCTGAATGTTTTTTCTCTAAGATTAGGTAGAAGGCTGAATGCCTGCTCTCATCATTTTTATTCAAAGTATTGGAAGTTATAGACAGCACAATAAGAAAAAAAAGAGAAAAGAAAAGAAAAAGGCATCCATATTGAAAGGGAGGAAAGAAAACTGTTGTTATTTTCAGATGACATGACTGTCTATGTAGGAAATCCCAAGGAATCTACAAAACACCTGTTAGAACAAATGAGTTCACCAAAAGCAAAGGATAGAAGATCACAAAAAAAAAAAAGAAAAAAAAAGAAAAATCAAAACACCTGTGTTTTAGCCCTGGTTCTGATATTTACTAACTCTGTGGGTCAGTCTTGTTCTTATGAAAAAAATGAGAATAATAGCACCTGTCATTCACTAACTCTATGACAGAAATATCATATAAATTCTGGTGAAATTGTACATGAGAAATCATGCCAAAGGCTTCAGGAGGTACAATTAGATAAATTGAAGGTAGTGCTTTGATAATTTGTATTGACTGTCATATACTGGTCTGCAAAACTAGTAAAACGTTTGGAAAACCTAGAAGTGAATAGGTAGGCGTAACAAGAGAACAGTGGTTAACTCTCAAAGTGTCATCAAAGGAGCAATTAATGCACCATCAAATTATTTTTCCCGGTTAAAAATAATATTAAAATGGTTCTCTGGGAGGCTAAGCAAAACTAAGCCAAAATTGGACAATTAACCACAGGATATTCTGAGTTTCTGAAAGACTCTGAAGCAGTTATACCCCATTATGAGACCAAGTCATTTTCATAAGCAACATTTTACAGACTTTCTTAAAAATGGGATGAAACGTTACATCCTCATTACCACCACCACTCCCTACCTCCCACTCCAGCTTACCTCATTCTGCTTTATACCTAAAACAACTTGGGATCTGACTCTTAGATAATTTAACAATTCTTTTAGTGGCCTTCTCTAACGAGGTGGAGGTGACATTTCTGGTTAGAATTGCTAGATTGCAATTCAGAGCAATCTCCTTCAGTGAGAAGTCTATCTAATTAGTAACTGGCAGATTCACATCATAAAAAATAAACTGTAATGATAGGAGAAAATAAAAGCAGACTTGGCTCAAAAAGGTCTCAGCTACTGCCAGAATTCCTCCACATCTGCAATAAAAGATAAAAAGCAGGAGAAAAGTAACTGCTTTCCTATAAAAATGAAACTGCTCATTTGTGAAACGAATAAAACACAGCTTGATATTGCTTTATATGAGTCCTTGCTTCTCATAGGTATTACAGCTGTGAAATGCTTGCATGTGCTGTAGCAGCAACACAATTACATGGAAACATCTCAAGGTAAACTGCCTTTTTCTACTAAACTAGTAGTGGGCTTAAACTGTTCTCTCATCTGTGCTCCAGACTTTGAAATGAACTACATTGTTGACATCATTTCTTGTATGTCTCAAAGACACCTTAAACTTAAACTCAACGTGCCCCAAAACAAATCACCATGTCTTTCCCTCCTCAAGACTTAGTCCTCTCCCAGGAATCCCTGAGCGAATTCATCTACCATCCATTCAGTTCTATCAGTCAGAAACCTATTCTGTTTTAACATCACTTTCTCACTGTACCATGTTTGATACTATCACTAAGTCCTGACCATTTTACCTCTTCAGTATCTCTCAAATCAGCTACTCCTCACCACCTCCACCCCTACTACCTACCACCCTAATCCACTGTCTCTCACATGAACCACGACATGGCCCTCCAAACAGAGCTCAGTGTACCCACTCTGGCCCCTTCCAATTTGTTCTTCATATTCATTCCAGAACACAGAACCAATTGTGTCACACATATATCCTGTTTAAAACCCTGGAATGACTCACCTTTGCTTTTGGGATCAGGACAAAACTCCTTAGGATCATCTACAGTGTGCTGCACAATCCAGTTCCTTCCCACCTCTATACATCCTTAATTCAAACCATACTCCCCCTAGCCAGGGAGGCAGAAAAGATAGCACACATGCCTCCAGGGCATAATCTACAAAAGTGACCGCTTTTCAAAAATTCAACAATTTTTCAACAAATTCAACAGTCTTCTTCTAAGATAATTTGTTGACAAGATAGTCTTTACTAGCATTACCAAAAGTGAGACATCTGGACATTTTATGCCTTGAAATGTGATGTATTCACACTTTACCACCTGAATCTACTTGAAGTCTCTGGCTACAACCATATCTTTACAGGAAACAAAGGGATAGAAAAACAAGTAACTTCAAAACCACACTACAAGGAAACATCAGCCAAATCCAGAAATTCTATGGGATGAATGACCTAATGTCTTAGGTAGAGTTCTCTAACAGACTCTGAGACAAAGAGCCACGTGCAGGAGATTTATTGGAAAGTGACCTCAGGGAATATACCTAAAAGAAAAGAGGCAAACAGGATTGGGCAAAGGGAGAAGTTAAACTGCAACACAGTTGCAGTGGAGAACTTGGCCAATCCCACAGGGTGCTCTAGCCATTCCAAGATATCCTACACACAGGCCAGAAGCCAGGCCATTGTACTCTCATGATGACCTTGCTTATACTTACCAATTAAAAAATAGGACCGGGCACAGAGTCTGACTACCTGCTCTTGCAGCTTATCTGTGCCCCCTTACCCATGCAAGTCCCATCCCAGATGCACTACTTCCAATTTACAATGAATTCCTTATGGGCTCACAAAATCTTATGACTTGGTGGTTCTGACAAAATCCAGCTCTGACCACAAGATCATTAGATACTCCAGCGGTAGCAGGGACCAGTAGCTTAAGGGAGCTGTGATTGTGATTGGTGTGTAGTTCTCTCTGGCAAAGGGCATGACCTTGAACCAGACCCCTTGGCATCTATGTGTGATTTTTCTACTGGAGCTTGTCATACACACCTTTACCCACTGTAGATACTTTCAGTACCACAATCTGCAGGTCACATGGCCCAAGTGGCAGGGCTGATTTTGCCATAGCCTGGACCTGCTACAGACCCCTTTCCATCTCCAGGACCCTACCAAATCTGGAAATATTCCATGGCATTTAGCAAATGATCAAAGCAGTATTCCTAAGTGTAGAATATACTGTCCCTAAGAACCCAAAGTGACTTATCAAGTGTTTTGCCTCCTTTTTAGTAGCAGGAGGTGGAAGATACTATCATTTGTTCTTTACTTTGGAAAAAATGTCCTGGTGTGCCCAGACTACTGAGATCCTTAAAATTTCACAGATGTGGTGGACCCTTGAATGTTTATAGGGATTGTCTCCCACCTTCTGGGGTGCAGATGTCTTTAACAAGGTCTCTGTATTAGCCTGTTCTTATACTGCTAATAAAAACATACCTGAGACTGGGCAATTTATAAAGGAAAGAGGTTTAATTGACTCACAGTTCAGTATGGGTGGGGGAGGCCTCAGGAAACTTACAATCATGGCAGAAGGGGGAAGCAAACACATCCTTCTTCACATGATGGCAGCAAGGAGAAGTGCTGAACAAAAGGGGGAAAAGCTGCTTATACAACCATCAGATCTTGTGAGAACTCACTCACTAGCATGAGAACAGCAACTGGGGATAACCACTCCCATGATTAAATTACCTCCCACCAGGTCCCTCCCATGACACATGGGGATTATGGGAACTATAATTCAAGATGAGATTTGGGTGGGGACACAACCAAACCATATCATTCTGCCCCTGGCCCCTCCCAAGTTGCATGTCCTCACATTTCAAAACACAATTATGCCCTTCTCAACAGTTCCCCAAAGCCTTAACTAATTATGGCATTAACCCAAAAGTCCAAGTCCATAGTCTTATCTGAGACAAGGCTAGTCCTTTCCATCTATGCACCTATAAAAGCAAAAGTAAGTTAGTTACTTCCTAGATACAACGGAGGTACAGGTATTGGATAAATACACCCATTCCAAATGGGGGAAATTGGTCACAACAAAGGTGCAACAGCCCCCATGCAAATCTGAAATCTAACAGGGCAGTCATTAAATCTTAAAGTTCCAAAATAATCTCTTTTGACTCCGTGTCTCACATCCAGGGCATGCTGATGCAAGAGGTAGGCTCCCACAGCATTGGGAAGCTCTGTCCCTGTGGCTTTTCAGGGAACAGCTTCCCCCTAAGCCCTTCCAGCTGCTTTCACAGGCTGGTGTTGAGTGTCTGTGGCTTTTCCAGGAACACAGTGCAAGCTGTTGGTGGATCTACCATTCTGGGGTCTGGAAGATGGTGGCCCTTTTCTCATAGCTCCACCAGGCAGTGCCCCAGTGGAGACTCTGTGTGGGGCCTCTAATCTCACATTTCCTTTCCACACTGCCCCAACAGAAGTTTTCCATGAGGGCTCTGCCCCTGCAGCAAACTTCTACCAGGACATCCAGGCATTTCTATACATCCTCTGAAATCTAGACAGAGGTTCCCAAACCTCAGTTCTTGACTTCTGTGCACCCACAGGTTCAACACCACATATAAGCCTCCAAGGCTCAGGTCTTGCATCCTCTGAGGCAATGGCCTGAGCAGTATATGTAGCCTGAGCTGTACATTGGTCCCTAATAGCCACAGCTGGAGCTGAAGCAGTTGGGTCACAGGGCACCATGTCTTGAGACTGCATAGAGCAGGGAGGGCCTGGGCCAGCCCACAGAACCATTTTTCCCTCCTAGGCCACCAGGCCTGTGATGGGAGAGGCGGCTATGAAGGTCTCTGACATGCCCCGGAGAAATATTTTCCTGATTGTTTTGGTGATTAACATTTGGCTTCTCATTGCTTATGCAAATTTCTGCAGCCAGCTTGAATTTCTCTCCAGAAAAATGGGTTTTTCTTTCCTATTGCATCATCAGGCTGCAGATTTTTCAAACTTTTAATGCTCTGCTTCCTCTTGAACCCTTTGACGTTTAGAAATGCCTTCCACCAAATACCTTAAATCATCTCTGTCAAGTTCAAAGTTCCACAGATCTCTGGAGCAGGGGCAAAATGTCGCTAGTCTCTTTGCATTGCAAGAGTGACTTTTATTCCAGTTCCCAAAAAGTTTCTCATTTCCATCTGAGACCACCTCAGCCTGGACTTCATTGTCCATATCTCTATCAGCATTTTGGTCAAGTCATTCACAAGTCTCTAAGAAGTTCCAAACTTTCCCACATCTTCCTGCCTTCTTCTGAGACCTCCAGTTCTCTAGGAAGTTCCAAACTTTCTCACATTTTTCTGTCTTCTTCTGAGCCCTCCAAACTGCTTCAACCTCTGCCTGTTACCCGGTTCCAAAGTCGCTTCCACATATTTTTGTATCTTTACAGCAGCACCCCACTAGCCAGTACGAATTTACTGTTTTAGTCTGTTCTCATGCTGCTAATAAAAACATCCCGAGACTGGATAATTTATAAAAAAAGAAGTTTAATTGACTCTCACTTCAGCATGACTAGAGAGGCCTCAAGAAACTTATAATCATGGCAGAAAGGGAAGCAAACATGTCCTTCTTCACATGGTGGCAGCAAGGAGAAGTGCTGAGCAAAAGGGGCAAAAGCCCCTTATAAAACCATCAGATCTCATGAGAACTCATTCACTATCATGAGAACAGCATAAGAGTAACTGCCCCAATTACATTACCTCCCACCAGGTCCCTCCCATGACATATGGGGATTTTGGGAACTATAATTCAAGATGAGATTTGGGTGGGGACACAGCCAATCTATATCAGTCTCTAAGGACTTACTGTTCATTGTCATTAAATAGTGTGCCAGTCCCATGTTCTGAAGAATTCCTAGTTGATTCAAGTCCCTTCAGACTATACTATGTGTTGTGTTATAAGGCAGAGACCTCTGCTTCTTTTCAAGCAAGAGGAGAGTTAGCTTTACAGAGAAAAGTTAATCATTTCTACTAGCCCAGAGGGTTCAGGGAAATCTGGTGATTCAATGTTTTCAAATGCATTGATCCAGATGTTCCTGCCCCAGTCTTAGGACCTCACTTCTTTCCAACTGGGGCCTGACCTTGGCATAGCACATTTGCCAGACTTAAAAATTCAATCTTCTCTAGAGGTATGTTACCCTTATAAAGTCCCAGATCTGATCATCTGTTGCTTCTTCCCTCTGGCTACAAGAGAAACAAATTCCTTTATAGGCTGCTGAGGAAGCCCTCTGGTGATTAATCACCCTCATGCTTTCACTGTCTTTGTCCAGTGTATCAGTAGGCCCTATAAACAGCCATCCAAGCTTCCACAGTCTTTATGCTTGCTACTTCCCCTCCAACCTATCAAATGTCTGTGATACCACCCTTGGCAGTTCTTTCCCTTCCATGGTGTCCCATCCTAGTTCACCACCAGTGAATTTTTTAAATTGCACCTCTACACCACACCAGAGCTATGGGTACTCCACCAGCTACCACTAATGATGTTTTGTATTGCCAGCTGGCAAGCAGGTGATTCAGCTCCAATATCCCATGTTAGATTCTGCTTGCTAGAATCACTCCTGGTGTTAACTGTTTAGGTCAGGTTTCCTAGAAAATAGACCTTGACAAGGACACTGTGTTCAGAAATTTTAATGGGAGTAGCCTCAAGAACATACCTAAAAGGGAGTGAGGAAAATAGGGTTGAGAAGAGGAAGAAATTGAACTGGTGCAGTCACAACACAGGTCTCAGGCAATCTCACAGTGAGCTCTCGAGTTGGAATGGTCCTTCAGAGTTCTCCCAAATTGGGGCAAGAAATCCAGGCATTTTTACCCCAAAAACAACCAGATGCATGCTGTGGGCCTTCAGCCACCCACACTACTGACAGCTATAACATGAATGCTCTGGTCATACAGAAGGGATCTGGGCAGCATACCCACTACACCAAATTTCTACAGAAATCAATGGTGTGGGAGAAAAAAATGGAAGGGGGATTACAATTACAAAACGAGAGATTAAAAGGCAGAATGACCAATAGTAATATGTGTGCTTTGCTTTGAACCCAATCCACACAGACCAACTATAAAAAGGCACCTTTGAGGCCAGGCACGGTGACTCACACCTGTAATCCTAGCACTTTGGGAGGCTAACGCAGGTGGATTGTCTGAGCTCAGGAGCTCGAGACCAGCCTGGACAACATGGCAAAACCCTGTCTCTACCAAAAATTAGCCAGGCATGGTGACATGCACCTGTAGTCCCCGCTTCTTGGGAGGCTGAGGCAGGAGAATTGCTTGAACCCAGGAGGCAGAGGTTGCAGTGAGCTGAGATTGCACCACTGCACTTCAGCCTGGGCAACAGAGCAAGACTCCATCTCCAGAAGATAAAAAATAAAGATAAATTTTAAAAAAAAAACAAGGCATCTTTGAGATAACTGGGGAACTGTTCATGTGGACTGAGTACTAGATGACATCACAAAATTACTATAGGCTGGATGCAGTATCTCACGTCTGCAATCCCAGCACTTTGGGAGGCTAAGTTAAGTGGATGACCTGAGGCCAAGAGTTCGAGACCAGACTGGCCAACATGGTGGAACCCCATCTCTACTAAAAATACAAAAATTAGCTGACAGTGGTAGCATGCTTCTGTAATCCCACCTACTCAGGAAGCTGAGGCAGGAGAATCGCTTGAACCCAGGAGGCAGAGGTTGCAGTGAGCCAAGATCGTGTCACTGCACTCCAGCCTGAAAGACAAGAGCAAGACTCTGTCTCAAAAAAAAATTTTTTTTACTATTGATTTTGTTACATGTAATAATGGCATGGTAATTATGTTTAAAAAAAAAAAAGTTCTTCCCTACTTGAGAAGTATGCTGAAATAAAGAGGAAATGACATGGTGTCTGGAATTTTCACTAAAATATTCCAAGAAAATACTGGAGGAGAGGAGAAAAATAGCAAGATTGACAAAATATTAATAATTGAAGCTGAGTCATGGGTGATAACACTTATTCTGGCATTAACACTACTTTTGCTTAAATTTTTCTTGATAAAAATATTAGGGACATGTGACAGATAATTGTGATGTGCCACCAACCATTGCCCACAAGCACCACAAGATCCATTGTTGCCACTCAAGTCTCAGATTTCCTTCCATGATGTCTCAAGACAGAAAGGTAGTCCCAGATTTAAAATCATAGATACGAATTGCAGGGAGATTCTGTTTAGAGCACAGTTGGAACCATTAAAAGTGATTTAAGGCAGAGCTTTTCTTATATTGTTCATCAAGTTATACCCCAGAGTCTAGCTCATTACTTGACCCAGAATAGATGAATAAATGTTTTTGGAAATTAAAATGCAAGATACCACTCCCTGGCATCTCCCTCCTGAAACATCCACCACTTGCTTAGTTTGTTTCTGTCCTTTGGATTCTCTGGGCTACATTCAGAATCTGTCCCAATTAATCAGGGTTATGAGGTCCTGCTGTCCTGCTTTTGGCTTTGTGTGAGCACTGGTGCATCATAGGCAACTATTACTGCCATTATCAGTAATGACCTCCCGCTCTTAAGAAACAACCCCCTTCCAAGTGGGTGTTCCACATAAGTGAAACGGTAAAGAAGACCAGTAATAGGTAAAACATGTTTCAGAGAAAGCAAGGCAACAGGAAGTTGGGGAGGGGAAAACTGAGCTCCACTAAAACTGGGCAGAGAAACAGGGAGGTGGGGGAAGGAAAGTGAAATCGGGGTGGATTCAAAAACCCTGAGGACCTGTGGGAAAAACAGTCAGACTTCTGGCCAGGAACTGAAATGTATGTCTGCAAAATATGTATAGCCAAGCAACTAACCACTTCAACTTCCCAATATCCTTTCTCTAGGCCCCTTAAGAGCTGTCTTCCCACACCTTCCACTCCCTTTCTCCAACAAAGTCCAAAATCAGCAATCAGTGTTGACATCAATGTGCAAAGGGCTCAGAGCCCCAGGTAAAACAAAAGACGCCTGCAAAAAGGCAAATGAGAAAGGAACTCAAGGAAAGTTCATGATGGAAAAATAAACACAGGCAAAACAAACATCCACAGAGAGGAAAAGAGAGAAACCAAAGAGACAAGATCAGCCAGAAAAAATAAGAACAAAAACAATGAGAAAAGCCAAGAACAAGGGGAAAAAAAGGACAGACTAAAATAAAATACAGGCATAATTCTCCAAAGAAAAGTAGAGGAAAAGTCAGGGAGAGAATCAGCATTTGGGGCACAGGACTAAGAACTTTGGTATAGATTTGCTGACTTAATCTTCCTATCATTCTGAAAAGTGGATATCACTATCTCCATTTTGCAGCGGTGAGAATACAGGCTTACAGGCTTAAGTTATTAGTCTAAGTCTATATAGATAGAAAATAGTAGAGCAGAATTTGAACACGACTCTGCTAATTTCAAAACTCACTCTTTTGCAGGCTACTCTGGGTTTTAAAATGTGACAAATGTGACTTCTAAATTTGGTTGATTACATTCATTAATACTAATAACCATATTTTAATTATTCCTTTATTTTGGATAATTCCTTAAAATAAGTCAAATGCTTTTATTTCTTCCAAAACGTTATACTTCTCACCCCACTCATCCTCCTGCTTATAGACCTAGGAATCTCTCCCACATAGATGAACCATCTAACCGCTCACGAGCAGCTATGGCAGAAGAGTTGACACTACTCACTTGTTCAGGTGACTCTAAAGCTGTCACATACACAAGAAAAATACTCTTCTGGGACCAATCTGGGAAGGACTAAAATTACAGGAGGGAGAGTCAGGGTCAATAGGTGACTGAGACTGACTCTAATACGAAAACATCTTTGAAACTGATAATGAAACTGTGGGGGGCAATGAGTGTGTGGATCTGGCGTGTGTTGAGGGGGCCTAAATGGAGTATATCTTATTTCCCTCTTAGGTCATAAGCGCCAACAGGGCACATTTATCTTGTCCAAACACTACAATGCCTTAAATCTCAAAGGCACTCAAGGATTAGTCAATAACTGAATGAATACAGAGTTGTGAGTTACATTACAGAGTTACATTACAGCCTTGTGAATTTGGGGACTAAAGATTCTCATTTTATTTTAAAAATGTAAAGTTACTCTTAAATTTTTAAAGATAGAAGAAAGAAATCAGGATGGCATAACTAAGTTTCAGAACTGAACTAGTTCCTTTTTCAGCATAAGGAAAGTAGTCAAGAGCTAGGCATTAGGGAGACATCAGAAAGAAGTGCTAATCTGACTGCAGTCAGAGAATACTGGTTTTCCTTTAACCGTTAAGTTTTTCCCTACTAACTTTTCAGCATGTTCTCACCCATTTAAGTTTTTTTTTTTTTTTGAGAGGAGTTTCTCTCTTGTTGCCCAGGCTGGAGTGCAATGGAACGATCCCAGCTCACCACAACCTCCACCTCCCGGGTTCAAGCAACTCTCCTGCCTCAGCCTCCCAAGTAGCTAGGATTACAGGCATGTGCCACTATACCCAGCTAATTTTGTATTTTTAGTAGAGGGTTTCTCCATGTTGGTCAGGCTGGTCTCAAATCCCACCCTCAGGTGATCCGCCTGCCTTGGCCTCCCAAAGTTCTGAGATTACAGACAGATATGAGCCACCGTGCCTGGCCTGAAGTTCTTATATTCCACATTTAGTAGTATCAGAGTATCAGATACACGAACAGGCTACAGAGTCTGTGCAGATAAAACGACTACCAAGCCTGATCTTCTACTGGGAATTCTTGAGCCCATGGAAGTTTGAATTCTTCCACAAAGAACCCCTTCTCCAACATGACTTTACAGGCCCCTCGGATTTACTGGCTGGGCTCTGACTACCGTGTTGATTTTCCTGGTTCACAAAGCCAAGCAGAGTCTCCTGCTGCCAGACAGGTGTATTTGTTTTTGAATGATAAGGACACTCACTTGCTCTCAGTTTAGACTAATAATAAACACTTCAGACATCCTTCTAAGTCTGAAAGAGGAAAGAATAAAAAACTCTCCAGCAACAAAATCTGTTAATGGAGTCCTATTCCTTAAAAAACATATGGCCTTGTACGAGAGCTGGGTGCTTGCTGCTGATTTTTCTGGTCAAGCAGATCCTCTGAATATTGCCTTTGAAAGCCCTTTCCCATCAATGGAGGCCTCAGGTTAGGTTCATCTAACTGTCAGAAAGGGAGACTTTGAAAGTCAGGAGATATCAAATAATTACAAGAGTATATTGGCCCCAGAGAAATATCAGAGGGAGTCATAGGCAATGAGGAAATCTTTTTTTTTTTCCTTTTGAGACTGAGTCTCCCTCTGTCACCCAGGCTAGAGTGCAGTGGCTTGATCTCTGCTCACTGCAGCCTCAACCTCCTGGGCTCAAGCAATCCTCCCACGTCAGCCTCCTGAGTAGCTGGGACTACAGGCACTCACCACCATACCCAGCTAATTTTTGTATTTTTTGTAGAGATAGGGATCTTGCCATGTTGCCCAGGCTGGTCTCAAACCCCCGGGCTCAAGCCATTGCCCACCTCAGCCTCCCAAAGTGCAGGGATTACAAGCATGAACCACCATGCCAGGCCTGTTGTTGGTTTTTTTTACCACCACAAATCACTTGAAAGCAGCTTGCCTTAGCGGGAATCTGACAGGCCTGAGCACTATGGCTGCAGGTTGTCTCCCTTGCAGTTCTCGATGTTCCTGCTAATGGAAGAGGAAGGAACAGCTCAGTCTGAGATAGAGTGATGAGGGCATGGCAGATCCATTGTCTCCAGGGCTGTCTGGGATCAGCACTGGCAGCAATGAGGATGAGCTTCTTTGCTCAACTATGCTTCTGAAACTTTCAAACCAATGGCAGAAAAAAATGGCAACTCCTTCCATGAAATAGGCATGAAAGAGTGCTTGTGACAAATTTATCTTGCTTTGTCTTACTCTCTTCATGTGACTTCATCCTGGGGACTTTAAGTCTCTACAAACCAAACTAACCCTTCCCTTTCTCCAATTGCTCTACATTGTTTTGGTTCCCAAAACAACCCTTCTCTAGAGTGTTTTACTTACCCCATTATTTCTTTACCTCCTATGTGGTAAAACCAAGATGAAACCACAAGCTTCACTGTTGGCCAGACCAGCACTGGAAGAATGATTGATTTCAATGTTAGCCAGTCAGGAGTTGGTTGAAGAGGTGTGTTGTTCTCTCTCTCTCTCTCTCAATCTTTTTTTTTTTTTGAAATGGAGTCTTGCTCTGTCACCCAGGCTGGAGTACAGTGGCTGGATCTCAGCTCACTGCAGCCTCCTGGGTTTAAGCAATTCTCCTGCCTCAGCCTCCCGAGTAGCTGGGATTACAGGCATGTGCCATACCAGCCCAGCTAATTTTTGTATTTTTAGTAGAGATGGGATTTCACCATGTTGCCCAGGCTGGCCTCGAACTCCTGACCTCAAGTGATCTGCCCGCCTCAGCCTCCCAAAGTGCTGGGATTACAGGTGTGAGCCACCAGACCAGCCTGTTGTTGTCTCTTGAAAATGGAAAATTACTTCCAAATTTTCATTTTAATTCTAAGGGTCAAATACATGGGTATTTGTTATTTTAATAACCTTCTTCTGACTTGAAGATGTTTCATAACAAAGGAAAGAAAGGGTAATAGAAGAACTTGCACATGGTTTTCTCTTCCTTGAAGTTAGGATACAATTAGAAAATTTACTATTTAGAAAATGAAATAGGCTGGGTGCGGTGGCTCACGCATGTAATCCCAGCATTTTGGGAGGCCAAGGCGGGTGGATCACCTGAGGTCGGGGGGTTCGAGACCAGCCTGACCAGCATGAAGAAACCCCATTGCTACTCAAAATACAAAATTAGCCAGGCGTGGTGGCACATGCCTGTAATCCCAGATACTCGGGAGGCTGAGGCAGGAGAATCTCTTGAACCTGGCAGGCAGAAGTTGCAGTAAGCCGAGATTGCACCATTGCACTCCAGCCTGGGCAAAATGAGTGAAACTCTGTCTCAAAAAAAAAAAAAAAAAAAAAAGAAAGGAAAGGAGAGGGGAGGGGAGGGGGGAGGGGAGGGGAGGGGAGGGGAGGGGAGGGGAGGGGAAGGGAAAGGTTCGGAGATATGCCTTTCCCAGATGTTTTGTATACAGTGAGCATGACATGCTCTGAAGGATCACTAAGGAAGAAACTATGCAGTCACTCCCTGTTCTGTGCATATTTGCCTAATGGATTCTTCTTGTCTCACTTTTTTATCTTTATATTTCTTTTTTTCAATTTTTTTACCACAGAGTTATGCTATAATTACACATCCAATAGAAATGTCTTCTTAAGAGAAATATGCTCTGGTATGTAGGGGTGAAGAGTCTGAAGTCTACTTCATTAGTTCATAGATAGATAAATCGATGGATACACAGATACTTAGATAGATATATGCATAGGTAAAAAATAATTTATTAAAATAAAATGGAAAGTATGTGTGTATTCTTTCATTTTTTCTGTATGCTGACATTTTTATGATTAAAACTTAGAAGAATGAGAGGAAAGAAGAGATAGAATGAAAGAAAGAACAAGAAAGAAAAAGAGAGAGAAGAAAGGAAGAAATAAATGCTTCCTTAAGACAGACCCCCTAGAAGCTGTAGTGTTCAGCTGGTTTGTTCATTCTGAGAGCTTCTATGGTCAATAATAGTTTACAATATTACTTTCTAATCACCTCATGTCTAATTAATATAAATTACACAATCATTTTTTGAAATCTGATACCAGCTCCACTAGACTTCTCAGTGAACCTTCACGGAGCAACTTCTCTTTGAGAATCCTCTAAAGTTTAGCTGCAATCCTCTTCTGGCCATTCTGCGGGTCTGATTTATAGGTAAGGTGTGCCTCAGCATGAATACCTCACCTCTACTCTTTTGAGCAGTTCCAGGAATCTTTGCATTGTTGACCACCTGTCTTGATCTAGGCATTGTTGGCTGGATGACCCCACCAGTAGTCACAATCTAGCCTCCTAGCCCCAGTCACCTCTACCTGAGATGGCCTATGTCACAGTTCTAGCCCATAACATATGTGAAAATCCGGTGGGTGAGTTTTGAATAAATTATTGTTTTCCTTGTGAAATGGGCCTTTTCACCAGTTTACCCTTAAGCCTTTGCCCTTTAGCCTTTAATTCCTTTTCCTTCTTCCTGCCTACAATGTAAACATGAGGTCTGGAACTCTAGTAACCATCCTGAGATCCTGAGGTTACCAAGAGAAGGATGACAGTGATATAGAAAGAAGAAAAATATGTAAGTTTCTGATATCGCTGATAAGCCACCTTGCCAGCCTTGAAATAATTTTTGAGAAAAATAAACAATGCCCTCTTAGATTGAAACCTTATAGAAGGATTTTTTTATAATTTGCAGCTGAAAGGAGGTCTAACCGACTTGTTGAATTCTGCCACCTCCTAGAAGATTTAGTCCTGGTGTAACAAGAGTCACTTCCCAGACTCACACTGTCCACTCATGACACTCTAATCAGAGCTTGGGCTGCCCACAAGTTACCAAGGGAGTGAGTCTTTCACATGCCACGTTTTTACACTCTTCAGAGAGACTGGTCTTAGGTTCTGAGCATGACTGTTTCTTTTATTTTCTTCAAATCCGTATTCTGAAAGAGCAACGTGATTTTTTTCAGACCTTTGGACTAGGTCCAATTCTTTCAGACAAGGCAATTTTGCTACTTTTACCCCTGGAGAGTTACCCAAATATTGAGCCAAAGAAACTGAATGTAGTCTATGAGTCACTAATCATACCCATGAAATTTTTCAAGAAATAAATCTTCTTCTGGCCTATAGATATGTCTGGAGACTCTGGGAGAAGAAACCTGGTCTTCCCATTGGGTGGAGAGACAGAAAGAAAACATATTATTTGTTCTCATAAACTTCCAAAGAACAATTTAAGTAAATAAGGTTCGACTAATAACTCTGGAGAAAAAATCCTCTACCTTGGCATTGCTGAAGTGCAAGCCAAGACAGAACGAATTTTCCCTACTCCTAGTCCCCAGACCTTAGCTTTGTACTGGGCCCCCAAAATGATTTCTGTTTTGGAAACCTCAAACCACGCAAAACTCGGTAGGTCTGGAGTTTGAACATAGGAATAAAACAAGCCAAGTTTCCTCCTGACCTTGGCTAACCTTGAAATCAATCGTTCTTCTAGTGCTGGTGTGGCCAACAGTGAAGCTTGTGGTTTCATCTTGGTTTTACCACAAAACGTTGTGATGAAACATTAAGAACCCACTGAGATTTGCGCTTCCATTCCTGTCTTGTTTCAAGTTATTTTTGCAAAACCTGGTGAATTCTATAGCATATGAGTATATCACCCTAATATTTATCTTCTGCTCTACATGGGCTCATAACCAATTTCTGCCCAGAAGTAGTTTTTGAGAGCCCAATGATGAAAAGGCAGAAAATATCACTAAAGTCCAGTCAGTGTAAAATCAAGAAGATTCTACAGATCTGATAGAAATCTACGTGACACAACACTATTGCACCAACTAAAGCAACAATTCAAATAATTTGAAACACAAAGTAAAGAAAACACTTGCTGGGGGGTTGGGTATTACAGGGTTGTTAGAGTATGATAAGGAGCTGGAGGAAAGAAACCCAAGAATTGACAAATGTTGCCCCAGAATAAAAAGTACAAGAAACACAGAACTGGCATAATGCCGTGAGAAACCCAAGAAGCAAATAATAAGTTGGGATTTACCACCAATATAGAGTAGCTCCATGGTTTCTAGCCCACAAATCTGGGTTAAATCAAGAAACACATGTAGAGAAAACTCAAATATCTGAATGTGCAGTCATTAGCAAGGACAGAGCACTTTAATCTCATGAGCTGATTGTGCCATTGTAGTTGTAAAAAGTGACATCTTCATTCTGTACTCTATCTTCAAATTGGTGTTGACAAAAACCGCTGTGCCAAGTGTGAAGTGATCTTATCCAATACAGATTGTCGTCACTAGAAATCTTTGGGAAAATATCATCAGCACCCATCATTTTCTCATAAAATAGTGAATTCTAACCCCCCCTAGGTTATGAGGTACCGGTACCGGAGCTGGATGTAGCCAAAAATAAAAACAGAAAGCTCTATATGCCTTGAGCCCCTTCCAAATCTGAATCCTATTTTGTAAGTTTAGATATTTAGCCACAAAAACTCATTAACCAATCTTGTAACAAGGAATTTTTGCTTCATCTCAACAAACTTTTGTGAATTTCGAATGATGTTTCTGTGATAGTAAAAGGGAAACCAAGGTAGGAGAGATACATGCCACCAACTACTATGAAATCATGAAAGCAGAAAACCAGTCTCCTTATGTCAAGAACATACTAAAGACAATCCTTGGGTCACTGATAATATAGAGATCAACTCCTGGAACTTTAAGATTTTCTGCAAAAGCAATCAAGAATGACCCAAGAAGATTAGATAGATGACTGTCACTTCCCCAGGGCCCCTCTATCTCCACCTCTCCCAGGTAGCTAGCATGCAAAGTGTGCTATGCAATTTTCATGTCTTTCTCAAGGGCCAGGCTGATAGAAACTTCATGAAGTTCTAATAGATTGAGGCCGGGCGCAGTGGTTCATGCCTATAATCCTAGCCCTTTGGGAGGCCAAGGCAGGAGGATCACTTGAAGCCAGGAGTTCAAGACCAGCCTGGGGAACATAACAAGACCCTGTTTACACACACACACACACATACACACACACAAAAGGCCAGGCATGGTGGCTCACACCTGTAATCCCAGCATTTTGGGAGGCCGAGGCATGTGGATCACTTGAGGGGGAGTAGCTCAAGACTTGCCTGGCCAACATGGTGAAACCCAGGTCTCTACTAAAAATTCAATAATTAACCAGGTGTGGTGATGCATGCCTGTAATTCCAGCTACTCAAGAGGCTGAGGCACAAGAATCGTTTGAACCTGGGAGGTGGAGGTTGCAGTGGGCTGAGATCACGCCACCGCACTCCAGCCTGGGTAACAGAGCCAGACTCTATCTCAAACAGAGGAAGAAGAAGAAGAAGAAGAAGAAGTTGTTGTAATAGGCGAAGACATGTAACTATTCCTCCTAAAGAGCTGTTTCTACCTTCCTGCCCTCAATGGAAATCACAAGTTGCCCCAATGCTGCTGTGAGTTCCAAACTACTGAATTTCCCCATAGGTCACAGGTCACAGTAAAGTGATGCAAAGGGGGCACTTCTCCCCTAAATACCAACTGGGTTGTGGCTCCAAAACTAAAATTCGAGGACAAGATTACATTATTTGCATCAAAGCCGTCACAGCCAAGGGGCCCCTAATTTCCTACCCTTCTGCAAGATATAAGTATAGGCTCCCTATGGTAAAAACCACCCACCAACTGCCTACGTCACCAATGTATAAAACTCAGTGAGCTCATAATATAAACAGAGGGATATTTACTATACTCTTGGCACTGGCAAACTTATAAACAATAGCTCAGTGGAATATTTTTGCATTGAGTTTGTTTCCTGAGTATGTTTTTCTTATAAATCTGCATGGTTATCCAAAGACCACATAACTCATTAGGCATTACAGCTGTCCTTGTGGCCTAAAATCAAAGGGCTGTTACTCGGGCTCTTTGCCGTTTAGTAAAAACTGTAAATGATTTACCATTCTTGGGTTAAAATTCAGGGAAGAGTTTGTGTACACTGGCCAGCAGGTGGCACTCACATCCAAGGCTATGAGAAGTTTTCCTGTCGTCAAGGAAATCTTTGTTCACAAAAAAAAAAAAAAAAAAAAAAAAAAGGTTCGTTACAGTTCAGTAAATACTAGGCAGATAACTTTTTAGTAAAAGATTATGAATATCACTCCTGGTGTCTTCTTTTTAAAAAAATTTATTTATTTATTTATTATTTTTTATTTTTTATATATTTTTTTAATTGCATTTTAGGTTTGGGGTACATGTGAAGAACATGCAAGATTGTTGCATAGGTACACACGTGGCAGTGTGTTTTGCTGCCTTCCTCCCCCATCACCTATATCTGGCATCTCTCCCCCATGCTATCCTTCCCCAATTCGCCACCCCCCAACTATCCCTCCCCTTTTCCCCCCAACAGACCCCAGTGTGTGATGCTCCCCCTCCCTGTGTCCATGTTCCTGGTGTCTTCTTAAATGAAGTGTTGACATTGGATATAAGCAGCCACTTTATGTCATTTTTTTTCATGAAGTAACTGGAATGCAGAAATTTCATACTGAAAATATGTCTTTGTGAGCAACAGTATTTGGCCCAAGGTACTTCTGTCATCCCTTTCCTTGGCAATATTTGGAATGGGATTAAGGACTCACATACTAATTTGAATGTTTAAAAGCAAGCCAAAACCATTTTTGAATAAGAATGAATTAAGCAGAAATAAATTAAGACAGTCCTTGCTAAAGAGTCTCTTAATATGACAAATAGTGGCTATACTTGCCAAGTCATAGTTCATGAAGGCCTAGGAATTGTTTTGTAAAAGGGGTAGAAATATCATTATCCATAGACTATGCTTAGAATGTATTTACCATTGAGTTGCATGTTCCTTTTTTTTTTTTTTTTGAAACAGGGTCCTGCTCTATCACACAGGCAGGCCAGAGTGCCATGGCACAATTACGGCTCACTATAGCCTTAGACTCCTGGGCTCAAGTGATCCTCGTGCCTCAGCCTCCCAAGTAGTTAGGACTACAGGTGTACATCACCATGCCAGCCTAATCTTTTTGTAGAGACAAGGGTCTTGCTATGTTGCCCAGGCTGGTCTTGAACTCTTCTTAACTCATCCTCCTGCCTTGGCCTCTCAAAGTGCTGGGAATACAAGTGTGAGACTCCTCTCCTGGCTATACTAAGTACTATTAATAATCCATATAATCTCCACCTTGAACAAGCAAAATCAATCACCCTATTTATTTTAGTAAATATAAATACAGTAAAGCCTTATTGGCTATATAAGATGAAGTATACCACTAGCTAGCACTGCCACTTGCTGAACACTTATTACATGTCATACACTGTCAAAAACCTGCAACATACAGCAATTTAATCTTCACAGCAACCTTATGAGGAAGGTAACACAATTATCTTCACTTTGCATAAAAGGAAAGTAAAGGTCAGAGGCAAGTTACATAATCTATGTAAGCCTCATCACATTTTTAAAGTGTGAATAACAACATAGACATGCCTTATAGTTATGAGAATTAAATACAAGCAAAGCACTTAACATGGTAAGTGTAACTCTTGAGTATGTGATAACTGTTACTACAACTACCTCAAGGATTACTGCATCTTATTTATTTATTTATTTAGAGACAGAGTCTAACTCCATCACAGGTTGGAGTGCAACAGCATGATCTCGGCTCACTGCAGCCTCCGCCTCCCAGGCTCAAGCGATTTTCATGCCTCAGTCTCCCAAGTAGCTAGAATTACAGGTGCACGTCAGCACACCCAGCTAATTTTTGAATTTTTAGTAGAGATGAGGTTTCACCATGATGGCCAGGCTGGTCTTGAACTCCTGACCTCAGGTGATCTGCCAGCCTCAGCCTCTCAAAGTGCTGGTATTACAGATGTGAGCCACTCACCCAGCCAACTGCTACTATGTATTAGTAGTAGTAGTAAAGAGGTTATTTGCTCAGGGTCATTCAGACAGTATGTGACAGAGTTGGAATTTGAACTCAATTCTATCTGACTCCAAAACTTGGGTGCTTAGCCAGTAGGAGTTGATGCCTCTAAATGACTAAACCAGGGTAATTCTGAGAATAAAATAACACTTCTAGAAATATGGAAGCGTTATTTCATATTAACACTTTTATGGAGGGAACATACAAGAATGGTCATCCAGAAATAGGAAACCAACTCTTTAAAATTTCTCCTTCCAGATCCAAACACACATACAAAGCAAATGCCTCCTCCCACTCTATCTTGCAGGTCAAGATGACCTTTTATCTATCTGACCAAAATATGATATCTTAATGGTCATAAAACTATATCTTTCTTAAGGGAAGAGAGTAAGGAACTAGAAGTTAATGAGGAAACGTGACTGGTGCAAACCAGAAACACCCAGCATTGAGCCAAGGTGACTACACCATAGAATGCAGAGCCAAGTCTTTATCCTGGCCTATGCAATACCAGCAATGAGACTTCTAGTGAGCTATGTAGTTTAGGCATATAAATCACAGTGAATGGTGATGCTGAACCATGGCATTAAGGGACAAGTTCTCTGAATAGTGGCCTTAATAAGATTGGTGTGATTTTTGAAATATTTCTTGATATGGTTCTAGTTCACCCACCAAGTTAACTTCACACATTTGCCATTCTTCTAACTGCCTTGGAATTCATATGTGAAATTGCTTTGGATCAGTGTATTAAAATATTTCCCTAAAACCTCATTCCTTATTCATCAGGATAAAGTAAATTGATTTAAATTACATTGTTTTCTATTTCTGACCCCCAAGATTTCTGTGTATGTCTGTGTTTTAAGCTATCATTTCTAAAACACCTACTATGTGCTAGGCACTAGGCTTACCCTTTAAATACATTAATAGGAGAAATATTCCTATCACTCTCTGTCCCTTAGACTCCTGAACATCATTCTTTTATCCATTCCAAAAGCATCAATGAAGCACCATCTAGGTAGATGGCACTGAGCTGGTCACTGGTCATACCAAGATAAATAAAATGCACCCTCTCATATGATAGATGTCCATCTTCTTCCTCTATTTATCTTCCCTCAGATGCCATCTATGCCTTAAGACTTAGACAGCATCATGGATGAGAAAATAAAGAACACAAAGGGAAATTGGGTTTGGTAGTAAACAGGAGTAGGGGGATGTCCAAGAACAAAAGTTTGGGAAAATATAAAACTGATCATACTCTCTTCAGGTGCTCCATGTGGATTGAGCCTTATTAGGAATCTCTTACCTGAAAACTTTAAACAAAGAACAGTCAGCCTCAAACATCAAGATGACATCTGGCAATCTGAGAACACTCCAGAGAGATTTATTGAATATTCAGAAAAGAAAACTACATGTCTAGGTTCTTTATAAACCATCAGAGCCAAGGTTTTCTTCTTGAGGGGAAGAGAAAGAAAAAGGACATATAATGCTATCTTCTGAAGTTGTCCAAGACAAAGTCCTCAGATCATCACAAGTTGATCCTATCTAAAGTATGGACAATTTGAAAATCCATGAGATATTTTCCAGATTTTAGCCCAAGTCCTAGACCCCTTGAGGTTTAACTAATGTGCGAAACTCAAAATGATACTTGCCCCTCTAAACCCTTTCTGAACAAGACTAGAGGGGTTTGTTCCGAGTATAATTCCTGCTTCTAGAAATAACACCAGAAAATATTTTATAAAGGATAAATACTGAGGTGTTTTGAGTGGGCATCAAAGTTGGCAATGAACTTCTGCCAAGAACCTTAAAAGACAATCACAGTTCGGGGCTGGGTGCAATGGCTCACGCCTGTAATCCCAGCACTTTGGGAGGCTGAGGCAGGCAGATCAAGAGGTCAACAGTTTGAGACCAGCCTGGCCAAACATGGTGAAACCCTGTCTCTACTTAAAAAAAAAAAAAAAAAATTAACTTGGTGCAGTGGCTCATGCCTATAGTCCCAGCTACTTGAAAGGTTGAGGCAGGAGAATCTCTTGAACCCAGGAGGCAGAGATTGCAGTGAGCCAAGATGGCGCCACTGTACTCCAGCCTGGGCACCAGAGCAAGACTCTGTCTCAAAAAAAAAAACAAAAAAAAAAAACAGTAGGGCATGGTGGCACTCGCCTGTAATCCTAGCTACTCAGGAAGCTGAGGCAGCAGAATCACTTGAACCCAGGAGGCAGAGGTTGCAGTGAGCCAAGATTGTGCCACTGCACTCCGGCCTGGGCAACAGAGCAAGACTCCGTCTCAAAAAAAAAAAGAAGACAATCACAATTCAGTAGTTACCTCAGCCTGTTCTGATGGGTTATCTAGAACCTCCAATGTTTTTTCTGAACTCTTAACAAGAAGATGAAAAACAACACGTTAGACAACTGCAATAAAGGAAATTATTTATTATGTACAAGTTACACCCTTAATAAATTATCTTTGCCAACATGCTGAATACAGTAAGGCTTTCAGGCTGCTGGCGTACTCTTTAGTCGATCTGTAAGGTATGATTCTATTAAAAATATAGAAATAAATCTTAAAATATAAAAATATAGAAATAGAACCCTGATGGCCTGAAAGATTTTGTGTACCTTAACAGACCTATAATTTACTGAAGGGTGATGGAAAAGGTTGACTGAAAAGGCATGCCTAATCTAGATTTACAAACTGTTTATAAAATTGGAGCAGTCAGTCCAATAAACATTATGCTTTCTGTACTGCAAATGGCAAGTTTCACTGTGTTTGAAGTAGTTGTTATTTTATGGAATTGCGATGCCAGTTTTCAATAGGCACAGCCTTAGACATTTGGAAGAATCTAGTTTAAAAATGTAACCATAGTGTTTATACACATGCTTATACTTGTTAACCAATACAACTACAATTATTCTAAAAAAACAGCACTGTTTATATTAGATTTGTTTTTCCTGGTTTAATACGGAGTTAACACCAATAAATTCACTCAATTTAGTTAGATAAAAATCTTGCTCTCATTACCTTATTAACATTTACTATAGTTAACACCTTCCTGAGGTAATCTGGCAGCATTTTTGTTTGTATTATTTTTTTAAATTTGTTTAATTAAAAAAAAATGCCTAGCAAATGTAAAGAGTCACAGTATAAACATCATTTTTTCTAAATTTTTTATAATAAAAATGTTTATCTCCCCCAAACATGAATGATATATACTATATACAACTCAATGAAACCAGCCTGCACTTTTGTTATAAAATATGTGATGTTACCACGATGCTTTTCTATGTGATTGTACTTCCCATTCCTCAGGGGCAATTTGTCTCCAAGGCTACCTGAACAGTTTTCAGTTTCCACAATCTTATCAAGAGAGATCAGGCAGGGAGATAAGGCTATCCCATATACAGTTGTATCTGGAGGCCATGGCCAAATCTCCACTGTTAGTGCTACATTTGACCCAAGAACCATTTTGTGGATTACTCATGAATAACATTTTTAACCATAATTCTCTACTCATTGTTAGAAGAGGAGAGCTTGCTTTATGTTTAACTGGTCAACTCTTTAAAATAAATGTGACCTCAACTCTATGAATTAACTAGTGGCCATGAGCAGATTCTTTCTGAGACAGCCACTTTAAATCATTCTGTCAGGAGGGCAGAGGCCTTTCATGATGGTGGTTTTCTAACTACTGCCAAATTCTCAAGGTAGAAAGTGTTCCTATAAGAGTTAAAGGTATACTACACTACCCCTTTTCCATGCATTCACAAACAAAGACAATACTGAGTTGGAATTCTCATGAGGTGCTTACTGTTTTCAACCTTACTTTTATTATCATTGTTTGTACATACATCGCCAGCAATTTCACTTTTCCAGAGATTTCATTCTAGGCAACATTTCTAATTTAATTGTAACACTCAGAGCATATCTAAATATTTGGATTCATTTCTGATGAAAACAAAGGGGCCAGAAGTTTAAAAGAGATTTCTGTGCTGACATGTCTGCTTTCTAGATACAAAGCAATTGGTTCAACCAGGCAGCACAAGTTCTCTCAATTATCTAATCCCTTCTAGCATTACATTTTTCCTTTTTCAAATATTTGGCTAATTATAAGCACAACTGTATTAGCAAAAGAGAGAAAACATTTTCTCTTACCCCTTTTAATCCAACTTCATTCCCAACTCTAATGTCATCTCCCACTAACCTTAATTAAGTACCCACTATGGATGAATGAACCTATTATTCAATAAAGATAGTGTTTATTTCCGTTAGTAAAGACAATTGCATAGAATCTACCTGCATGGTTATGAGAATGTGTGAAACAGGAAGATATATGGAAAAGAAAGATCCAGGATTTTTTTTTTTTTTTTTTTGAGATGGAGTCTTGCTCTGTCCTCCAGGCTGGAGTGCAGTGGCACCATCTCGGCTGACTGCAACCTTCGCCTCCTGGGTTCAAGAGAGACCCTCCTGCCTCAGCCTCCTGAATAGCTGGGATTACAGGCACACGCCACCATGCCCAGCTAATTTTTGTATTTTTTTGTAGAGACAGGTTTTACTATATTGGTGAGGCTGGTCTCGAACTCCTGACCTGATGGTCCACCCACCTAGGCCTCCCAACGTGCTGGGATTATAGGCATGAGCCACCACGTCCAGCCTTGGATGCAGGCTTTTGAGAGATTGCTAGATAGGTCAAATTGCTGAGAAAATAAATAAGTAATTTCTCACTTCACATACATTACCAAAAACTATGGTCCTTAGGAATTCACTACTGGTCTTGTTTACTGTCTCCAAATAGCTGATCCAAGATAAGAACTTTTTTTTTTGACATTAAGCTGATTCATGAATGCACATTGTCTAAGATGGTACTTCATCTTAATAACACATGGATTGCTACAAGACTCAATAATAGATTTTTTCTTACTGAAAAAATTTACCAATCTTGTAAAGAGATACAGTATACATATAGCCATTGGTATAATAGTCTCAATAATTGACCTAAAATTTAGCAAGTTTATATTTTTCTTTCATAAAAAGTATTTATAAACATTATAATTTTTTGTTCAGTCTTAAGAGGTTAAATCAATTAAAATATGTCTCAATAGAAAGTCTTCAAAACTTCCTCAGCCATCAGCTTAACAGCCATTCACACACACAAAAAAAGATGCCACACTAAAGTCTAGAACAGGAAGTAAAGAATAAATGCCACTTCCAGTTATGACTGAAACGAAAAGGAGCATAGGCCAGGTTTTACACCTTTATTCCAGCCGGGATGCCAGGATCGTTGATACTACTTCCAAGAGAACTAACAAATAGTAAGGTGAATTGTGTGTCAGGACTTGAGGTTTTATTTCTCAGCTCTTAAGAATATGGCAACTTAGAACTCCCTTCTCGTAATGGATAAAATACCATAATTTCAACTTTTGACCAGTTGATGTACTGGGTCAGAAAGGGCTAATGCTGGACTTAATAGTCTGGATCAAATTAGTCTTCACAATACAGACTGGCTTGTGGACCAAGGAGCTCCAGACCAGGATCCCGGACCTGCTGCCTCTTATCCACTCTACCCAGGGAGGTGTGCAAGCACCAGAAGAATTTCCCGTAGGAAACCACAAACCCCAATACGTCTGGTACCACCTGCATGTCCTCCTGTACAAGGGTTGGCCCACCCCCAATTCTGTTTAATTCTCAGAGCCAACGGGTATACAACTGCACCAAACCACTGAATTTCACAATGTAACTTGAGACAAACTGAATCTGAAAGGCTATTTTATGGGTATTTTGCCTCCACTCCCGCAGGTAACACAATCCACAGTACACCCACTGGCTAGCCGTATTTGACTCTCCTAATCCTCATTACCATACTTCCTTTGGTACACTTCTCAAGGGAAGTATGCCTGAGAGCACTAGCAAATAAAACAGGCATTTCTTAATCACTTGTGTTGTTTAAAAGCATAATGAAGATTAAGATCAATCTTAAATCTTGTTTGTGAGTTTTGTTTATATCTCCACAAAAATTATATATTTTTGTTTTACTAGGTTTATTACCTATTTTAGGTGGTTATTCAAATCAAAATCTTCATTGTCCCAAAGTTATACATGATCTAGTAACAAAAAGGGGGAAGAGACCACAAATTATAATATTTCTCATGAGTATGTTTCAACAGCAAACTTGCTACCATAAAATGCTGAAAAGTTGAACTTTGAGAAATAAAGCTGATATTTTATTACATTCTCTGTTTAGCACAGTTAACCAATGTTGAAATTTTTACCTTTTTTTTTTTTTTTTTTTTTTTTTTTGAGACTGAGTTTCACTCTTGTTGCCCAGGCTGGTATACAATGGCATGATCTCAGCTCACTGCAACCTCCACCTCCAGGGTTCAAGCAATTCTCCTGCCTCAGCCTCTCAAGTAGCTGGGATTACAGGCACCCACCACCAAACCTGGCTAATTTTTGTATTTTTAGTAGAGACGGGGTTTCACCATGTTGGTCAGGCTAATCTCGAACTCCTAACCTCAGGTGATCTGCCTGCCTCGGCCTCCCAAAGTGCTGGGATTACAGGCGTGAGCCACCACGCCCAGCAGATATTTTTGCATTTTATATGAAGTTAATTTTCCATTGTTTTGAGCTTTAATCAAAAGGGAAAAAATAATTTTAACAATTAACAAACCAGTCTAGTATGTTATCTTCTAAGCACTCTATGAGGGCTAATTCATTTTACCTATAATTAATTTCTGATACAAAGAGAGTTACCATACTTCTGAGCATACTGACAAGTCTTTCAGTTTCATGAAGGCTAAGTGATTGAACAGGAACTACTGTCTCAGCAGTTATATATATAAATCCTTTGAAGAAATTCTACAACTGAAAGGCCTGGATTTCCACACTTATTTTATTTCACTATGATACATCTGCTGAGTAGAAATAAGACTCCCCCTCTTTATCCAGCCTTCAACTTCAGTCATATATTTCTTTATTTGAAATGAACTAAAGCTGATTTAGAGCGGACATGCCTTTCGGAATGCCCTTTGGTCTTTCATTTCTTGAATGATATCCTAAGGTTTGGAATCTACCCCAAACCTCCTTGAAGAACCCTCTGCAAAGTTTAATTTAATTTAATTTAAATTTACTTATTCCTCAGCATAAAATGTTCTTTCTTATTTCTCTTTTTTTGAGTGAGCACATGGACATATTTTTGTGTTTCTAAACATTTGGATGCTAGAACAACATAGAAAGAAAAATACTACATATTTTATTCAGTCATGTTAAAAGTTGTGGCAGAAAAATATAATTCTGAGAACTCCTGGCCCTGGCACTATACAAATCATTTTACAATATGCAAATGATTAAGCTGCAATGTAGTCACAGTTCCTACCAAATGTTTCTCTGATTATTAGACACATTATTAAAAGTGATGGGCCTGAAGTCTCACTTTATCTTCTATCCATTTCTGTGTACTGCTTACATTCAAATCTTTACTTTGCAAATAAAAGTAATATTAGAACACGTATTTGCCAAAAATATGTGTGTGGACAAGTGCAATTCTATAGGCATAATGCAGAGAATAGATACATAACAAGTCTTTTAGGTAACTTTCTAAACATGCATCTGCTGCTTCCAGCTCTACTTCAAGGAATTTGTGAGTGTGATACAGAATTTTTTTTTGAGACAGAGTTTCACTCTTGTTGCCCAGGCTGGAGTGCAATGGCACTATCTCAGCTCACTGCAACTTCCTCCTCCCATGTTCAAGTGATTCTCCTACCTTGACCTCCCAAGTAGCTGAGATTACAGGCTGAGGTGGGTGGATCACCTGAGATGAGGAGCTCGAGACCAGAATTTTTAAAACAAACAAAAAAAAGTGTTCATCTCTTCCTGAGCCTATATGGTGATTGACTAAAAATTGATTAATTCTATATTTAAAATTTAAACATGCACAGTTTTTAGTTGTCAGGATACTTTTGAAGAAAATAAAGATGATGGAAGAACATGTAGTGTTAAACAGCTAAATAAAACATGCTTTTCCAGGCCAGGCTCGGTGGCTCATGCCATTATTCCAGGACTTTGGGAGCCTGAGACAGAGGACTGCTTGATTCCAAGAGTTCAAGACCAGACTGGACAACATAGTAAGACCTCATCTCTACAAAAATAAAAAACAAAATTAGTCACACTTGGTGGTGCATGCCCGTAGTCCTAGCTACTGAGGAGGCTGAGGTGGGTGGACCACTTGAGCCCATGAGGTCAAGGCTGCAGGAAGCCATGATCATGCCACTGCACTCTAGCCTAAGCAACAGAGTGAGACCCTGTCGGAAGGGAAAAAAAAACTTTCCGGTAGTAATAACAATGAAATAATTGCAAACAGAATGCAGTGCACGAGGGTCTATCCTTAAAGACACCTACCACAGGCATACTCCACCTACTCTCTAGATTTCATATATACTTGTGCTGGGGTTGTTCCTCCTACTAATAGTTCTCTCGTTCTACCACTGAGTCATTCTAGGGAGAAACAGTCCCAACATAATCCCAGAATCCTGCTCCTCTCTCCCCTCCCACTTTTACCCAAGAAAATTTCAGCTATGCATTTTGCTTTCAATAATACCTGAATGAGAAAGTCCTTGAAATAAGAGAAGGATGTGTTATATGTCAAAATGAGCTATTCATTCCTGGTGATCATTAGAGTGTCACAAGAGAAGAAATGTACCCAGGAGGGTCTTGCAAAATTCCAACTCTGGGAATTGTGTTCTATCTAAAGACTCTCCATCATTTCAGCAGCCCATTCATTTACTCAAAAATATTTATCAGGTGCCATTATATCCAGCACTGTGTTAACATCAGCAAGACATTAAATCTTCAAAGTAGTTTCTTACTCTACACTTATGTTGACACATTTAGGTGGGGCTTTAAATTCTCTACTCAGCTGAATGCTTTAGTTCCCCTTCTAAGTAATTTGTCATTTTCTGTCACATTTAAGTGGGTTTTATTTTTTATCAATGGAATTCTACCATATATAATGGCATTTACATAAGAGTTCAAATCATGAGGAATAGCAATAGCAAAATTCAAGCATTACAGATTTAAATATTATTTCAGAATTAGATTACTGGAGTTAAACTTCTAGATTCTAGACTCCAAGCTTCAAGAAATAAATTTCAGCTTTGACTACCCGCAAAGGCTAATGAAGCTCTAAGTCTCCATAGAATAATTTGCATTTCTTTTCGTGATCCAGACAAAAGGAGGAAATGGCCATAATCTGCCCTCACTGGAAACTCTAGCATCACGGGAATTTTCCCAGGCGGCTTTGTGGCAGTCTAAGGAGGCTCTAAGCATGTTATAACTACCATTCATTAAGACTCTATTGTGCTAAACACATTACCTTCAACACTTTAGCTCATTTTAAGCTTCCCTTGCAGTGTAAATATTGCAGTTCCTATTTTCCAAATGAGAAAATCAAGGCTCAGAGAGGTTTGTTAACTTTGCTCAAACTAACGCAATTTGTGCCAGCGACGCATCTCTGACATCGCCCCATCAATTCTCTCTACAATGTGTTTCTATGTTTAAGAAAGAAAAACAATCATCCGTGAAGGTTGAGGAGAGAGATGGGGTTGATAATGTTGTCTGAGAAAGATTTCTGAACACAAGAGGAAATTAAAAAGAAAATTCTGTAGCAAAACAAACCAGTCGCAGCTGTTTGGGTTAAGGAGAAAAACTCGCCCGAGGGTCCCTGAGTCTACTTCCTCTACCTACGGCTAGGCTGTGCCTGCACCCGGCGTGGTGATTGGCAGGCGCCTACGGTCTACGCAGGGATGGCCGCGTGGGAGTCGGAGCTCCAGTTTCTCAGCTCCCCTACTCCCCGTGACCCTCACCCCCACCCCATCTTCAGCCACCCGCTGGGAGCTCCCCCCATCCCCACCCCCCAGTGCCGGCAAGGCCCCCAGGGAGAGGGGAGCTGCTGACTGATGGGGGCGGCCGAGCGCGAGAGCGCTGAGTGAGGCCGATGCGCCCAAGCCAGTTGGCCTCAGGACCCCGGCAGCTGTGGACGCCCGAGCTGGGCGCAGTCATCCTGAGCTAGCCCGCGGGGCCCGATCGGAAGGGATGCCTCGGCCTAAGAGCTGGCCCCGGGTCCTGGCGCCTTCACGCGAGTAAGCGGGGGGCGGCAAAGCCTGTGTTGGGCCTCCGCGGCGGCACTTGGGGAGCTCTGGGCCCTCACTGCCTCGAGGCCGTGCGGCCCAAGCCCTTAGAGCAGAGACCGCGCTAGTCTGCAGAGGTCGGCGCAGGGCTGGAGGCAGCGGGTTCTCCTTTCCACTCCAGGTTGACCCTCAAGAAATGATTTAACCGTGGCGATGGCAGCTGCCCACGCTGTCTGGAGGAGCAGGGCGCCGGGGGACGCGGCAGCGAAGCTGGCCCCAAGGGGCGCCCGGGCCTCACGCGCGCGGCTCTCTCCCCGCTCTCTTCCTCCTCCTTCCCGGCCTCAGAAAGCCTGCCAGCCGCGGCCCCAGCCCTCCCCCAGCCTCCCGCAGGGCTCCGCTTTCCCTCCATCAACTCCAGGCCGCATTCAATCCGAGAAGGCTCCTTTGAGCTTTTGTGTTTGCTGGGGGAGATGTGGGCGCAGGAGGGATCGCGTTACAACTTTCATTTCCTGAAATGTTTGAGGGAACATCCAGGGTTTTTATCCCCACATCAGGCCGGGCGATGGGCTCGAGTTTCAGGCCTTGTCACTCAGCTGTCACCAAACAAACGAAGCTCTCAGAGCCCAGGAGAGGGGAGAGCTACCTGCTATTCATGACCCCTGGAGCAGGTGATCGCTCATGGGAAAAACAGGTAGAATTAATCATAGGGCTGTTCTCTGTTTCCTCTCCTTTTTGGCAGACCTGCCCACAGTGCGAAACCTATCAGCAAACAAATTAACTCTTTCTTGTCACCCAGGGGAACTAAAAATACGTTTTTAGAAAACTCAACACACAGTTTCACACCAAATGACGAAATGAGAGTTGAAAGGAACATCTTACATCCCGCTCCACCTTGCAATTTCTTAGTTTGTGGGTTCTCATTTCGGTAGACTTAGAACTTGGGGAAACTGGTAGAGAATGAGGCATCCTCATGTTACCTAGTCCTATCTACTGGATGGAGCCCCAGGTGTGGTCCCTGAACTCAGGGCAGATTTCAACATCTCCTTCTTGGCTGGGTGTCAATGCAGTTGGGATTGATCCTACTAAAACAGAAAATCTCTACTCCAACAGGAGTTTCTAAGAAATTTCTGTAAATTAGTGTTTTGCTTCCCCAGACTCTTCCCTAAGTCAATCAGGTTGAGCATCCATGTTGCCTTCTGTATTGAAAAATCCAAATGCGTTTGAAAATCTCCCCATTCATTTCAATTCTAACTTAATTCCAACAAAATCCTAACACTTTTTTAAAAAATTACTTCTTGCCTTAGTTGAACTAAGACAGAAAGTTCAGCATACTGGTGTTCTTTGTTTTTGTAGATACTGTTTAATGGCTACTTATTAAACATTACAATACAAATTTCAAATTCTATCTTTATTTTCTATTTAGTTCTACTTTCCCGTTTTTCACTCTCTTTCCCTTCCCTGGAAGATAAAACTAAAGAAAGAAAAGAGGAAATGCATCTGGACTTGCCTCTAAGATGTATGGATGCTGGAAAAGTTAGGCAAGACAGCTTGGGAATCTTCAACCAGACTGATTTTTTTGAAGTAGAAATTGGGTAAGGGGCCAGTATTGTCATTCTGCCTTTTAGTTCTTCCATAAAAGTTGTGAGTGAGAGTGTGTGTGTGTGTGTGTGTGTGTGTGTGTGTGTGATGAGAGAGAGAGAGAGAGAGAGAGGAAATCAGGAGATATACTGTATGTAAAATAATCTTCCTGGACTTCTTTATGACTGTTTTGTCTGTTTATTTTGAAAATAGCCATTGGTTCCAGATTCCCAGGACTGATTTTCTTAGATTAGCTATTTGTACTCAGAGGTAGAGCCCTGAGCAATATTATTCTTCAATTAAAATCAAGAATTTGACTTTAGGAGGAAGCATGTTATGTTTATATAACATCAGCAATGCATAGAAAATATTCACCACACATATCTGAAGAAAGACAAAGCTTCAATTGTTTAAATGTTCTTTTCACTTTATAGATCCTAAGGCATGTTGATCTTCTATCAAGCTTAATTTTTTAAAAACCTCGTTACCTACTTTCATCTCCATGGTATTTTAAATAAATACAGAGCTAATGCTGTCTTCCTTGTAACTACCTCCTTGATTTAAAGGTAAAATTATCTTTTGTAACGTATTATAGACTGCCATCTCACCCTCATAAATGTGCATTTTCTCTACAAGAATTCCACCAAGTTCCCACCACTACCAGTCCCCACCACTACCACAGGCAAAAATGCTGCAAAGGTTAAGGGGAATATGACTACTTACAGATACTTATAGTTTAATATAATATCTGTGTGAGGGCCAGCACAAAATGTCACAGTTATGTGGGTTTGGTTTAGTTTGTTGGCTTTTTGGGAGGGGTGGAGGGGGAGGAGGTAAGGAGGTATTCACAATCCCATTGTCTTTTCCTGGTATTTAGACCATTTGGAAAACTGGCAAGTCAAATTAAAACAAGTATTGCAAAGCAGCTAAAGTTTTTCATTGAGAGAAAAAAAAGGAGAGTAGTTAAGTTTGTAAAACGACTTAGTAACATGAAAAGATCTAGAAAGTTGATTTTACTGGCATCCTGGCTGGACTCTGCAGATTTTCTATCAAGGATGCACTATGAAATGTTCTTTAACATTTCAATATTCTTTAAGAATCCTGACACTTAATTTAATGGTTTATGTCAGTAAAAATATGTCATCTAGACTGTTTTTCTCTTTAATATCCCACATGCATATCAGCTCAGGTCTTAAACCACCACCAACCCCTCACTGCTCCCCTCCCCTGCCACCAAAGAATTACATTTCTACTGTAAATAAGCCATGGCATTTTAAAACCTATAATCAATTTTAAATCACAAATTAAAATAAATTATATGGCAAATTAAAATAAATTTGTCTTGTGTTAATCCATGAGTGTTTCTACTCGGGTCTACCTATGTCAGTCTCAGAAAATACTGATCTTATAGCGTGGGAAGGACAGGGGACCAGATAAAGGGAGGTGGTATACATTTTCATGCCTATTATCATAACTAGTTTCCATGCCTTATTATAGTAAGCCAAGAGCCAGAGTCTCTCTACTTATTTATCTTTTTAATGGCAACCACTAATGGCATTAAAGAAGGGAGAGTACCCAATATCACCTAATCATGTTTTAATAACAGTTGGGTAGCCACTTCAGGTAAGCTTAAATATGCACTAAATCTGAGGTAACCATTTTCTCTCTCCAAGATAAGATTGTTTGAGTTTTGGGTTTTAGGTTTTTGCTTGTTTCTGTATTTTCTATTTGGTCACAAAAAAAAGAAATGTTATTTCAAGAATATTTAACATATGGCAAAGGAAAACAGTTAGTGAGCACTTTCCCAAAAGGAGAGAGGAGGGAAGATTCTAGGTAGCAAAGGAGGGAGCAAACTTTAAGGTGGTGGGTTGCACTCTACTGCTGAGAACTGGGGTCTCAGCTGTCCATTAACAAGTTAAAAGGCCAGAAACTTAAGCTCCATTGGAGAAGAAACAGGCGTCCATGCGCCTCAAGCAGTCTCTTTCTCTTTGTTTTTAAATGCTACTGCAGTGTTGTTTCTCGCTGTCTGAAAGGACCACAGCGTCTAAAACCCTGATTGTCATCCTCAGTGGGAGAACAGGTTTCCAGTTTCATCAGCTGGACGGAAGTTATGTGTGTGAGTAGTTGGTTTAAAATATTAGAGAAAATGCAGCCTTTCCAGGGCAGCGCTTTTTCTGGGTAGACCAATAGCCAACAATTCGCCTATGATTTTCATTATTTTTGAACCTGGCTGGCTCACACGATTCGTATCTAACTCATCTCCTTTAGACACTCTTCCAGGTGGAATAGTTGGATTCGGTCAGAATGGGGGAGGGGCCACTATGCCCTTAAGCGTCTCAGAAGTGCCCACCTGGCTTAGGTCGCAGAACACGGGTGTAGGAGATGGGACTGAGCCTTAGGGTCCCTCAGTGTAAATTGTCAGTGGAAGCGAGCTGGGCACACACACTAGTGCGTTGGCTTCGGGCAGCTGAAAGGGGTAGTCTCTGAGAGTTTTTAGAGTCTCCTCCAAGGGAAAGCTCGGGGAAAAAAGAGAAATGGAACGGAGAGAGCACAGGGAGCACCAGCGACCTCCCTCACCTTAACCCTAACCCACCTGTCCCTGTCAACGCCGTGGGCCCTAACAAATCGGGGGAAGAATGTGAGCCGCAACAGCCTGACCCGAAGGGCGCTGCAGGGCTAGGCTGGTGCCTTCCACTTGGGGCCCGGGCTGTGCGTGGAGGAAAAAGCCGCTGCTCGCCCTAGGGCCGCCGGCGAAGGGGGGATAACCAACCTGGCCCAACCAAGAAAGCGGAGCTCTCCCCACCCCTCACCCCGCATTAGAAGCGAGGGCCCCTCTCTCTGCCGCGGGGAAGTTCTAGGGACAAGCCCAGAAAGCGACGCCCTCTCTTACCTGGCACCCCTCCTCAGAGCGCGCGGGTGAAGAGTTGGGTCCGAAAACCAAAGCCAAGATCCCAGGAATCGAAGAAGGAGACAGGAGGTGTCTGAAGCAAAAAGGCCACTGGGAAATGGGCAGCAGGGCCTAGGCCGCCTCCGAACCGGGCTCCAAGGCCTGTGCCATCTGCCCTGTGCGGGAAGTGCGGGGCCTGGGAACCAGGGAGCGCTCACACTTGCGGTAGTGCTGGGGACGCAGCTCTCTGCCAGGGCGGCTTTATCCTGCCGCCAAAGGGCGAGAACAAGCCCGGCAGTAGAGCGTCCAGCGCCGCTCACGTGCCTCGCCTGGAGCTTAGCTCTCAGACTCCGAAGAAGGCGACTGGGACTTGGGCCTGGAACCTGGCTTCGGCGTACCCAAGGCGACGACAGCTGAGTTGTACCACGAAGCTCAGGCCGAGGCCTCCTCCCTTGTCTGGCCTTCGCCTCCATACTGGCAGCCTCTGCTCTCAGGAACGCCGTGGACCGGGCCACGAGGCCCCCTGCGCCTGGAGCTGCGCAATGATCCGGGTCTTGAGATGGGCGCGATTCTCTCTGAACCGGTGGAGAGGAGGCTCTGTGTCGCAGAGGAGGCTCTGCGTCGCAGAGGACAGCGAGCCGCGCCCGAACTTCCCGCGCCTCCCGAGGGCCCAATGGCAAGAACGGCCTCAGGCCTCCGGAGTGCGCGTGTGGGAGGAAAAGATTCCCGGTTCTGCTTCCAGAGAAGCGCGGGATACAAGCCTCTCGATCAGCCTGGAGTCCTGCCTTCAAAATTTGCCAAAGACTTGCAGGCGGTGGCAAGGCAGTAGGAAGTGAAGCCCCCTCCAGCCTCACCCGCCGCCGTGTTTGCTACAGCAGCAGCAATGCAGCTGACACAGAGCAGAGGAAGAGCCGCTCCGCGCGGGTTCGGTGCCAGGTGTCCCGCTGGCCCTCAGCGGACGGGGGAGAGCGGCTAACAAGGGTCGATGCTCAGCAAACTCAGAGCTAGTCCATAAGTGCCAACGCCACTGCCTCTTCCTGGAAGCTTCCACTCCCCAACTGGGGTCAAGCCCATGCTGTCCTAGCCCAGAAAACAGGTTCAAGAACGGTGGTGCCCGGCCCCAGCGGCGTCCTTCTCCTTCCCCTTAGCTCGCTGGGCTCTTGAGCCCCTACCTACAAAGCCAAAAATTCGGGAACCGGGGGGCCAAACCCCTTGGCCTCTGAGAATTTAGGAAGCTTCGTTCTCAGCCAAGAGGTCAAAGTGAGCAGGCAGCGGGGACTCGAACAATTTTTAAACCATTAAAAAATAAAAATCACCCTAGTGTTTGTTTTTCTCATTTCACTTGGCACAATGGTTTGGCTGTATGGTTTCGTCCTAAAAACACTTTATTTATAAGCCGGTGTTCATTACTTTCGGCTATCGTTCTGACATCTGTAGAGGAGAAACGAAAAGTGGCATTAGATTCAGTTAAACTGCGACGCCCAGAAGGTAAATTGGAGGTCCCTTAACAGCTGGTTCCCGAAGATCTCCTCGAGGGAAGAAAAAAAATATGGTTAGTTTCCCCTAATAATTTCTCTGAAATGATTGCCAAAAAAACTCAAAGCAATATTCAGTTTTCTCGCCTCCTCCTGCTTGTCCCTCTTTAGCCAGACTGAGCCGAGGATGGTGCAAGGAGGCACATTGTGCAATTTCTTATTAAACACATCTGGAATATGCGCGCTCTGGATTTAGTGCCAGGGGTTTTACAAAGAGTTTATGACTGTGACGGAAAATTGTCCTTTTAACGAGTTTACAAGCAGTAATCACGCGGGCTTTTACAGGACCAGCCCTCTTGCTCCTCGCCGGATCTGCAGACATGTCCAAGATTCACCAACTAAGGGAGCAGGAAGTGGACCGGGGCACCCTGCGAAACACAACTTCCACGAGCCTAAAATTATCGCAAGCGGAGCTGGGAGAGTGGGGGAGTAGTCACCGGAGTAGGAAGAGAGGGCATGCAAGAAATTAAAGTAATTGGCCCTTCCTATTTTCCAGAGAGATTTCCGCAGCGTCCTTTGAAGCCTGTCAGGGTCATTGAAAGCTATCTTTGTGTAGGGTGTTTGTTTTGGGGAGTGAATGTGAAGAATGTGCGGAGATTCCCTGTGAGAGCCCCTCCTGCAGAGGGTGGCATTTCTCCGTGGCCCAAGACAGGGAGAATAAACACCCTAGTGACTTAAATAAACACTGACTTAATGATCCAAAACACTAACAAGGGAGATTGGGACCCTAAGCTCCCAAACCAAATGATGGTCTCTGAGCGGCTGTGTGCACATCTGTCCATCACTGAGGGGGAAAAACGACTTTATAAGTAAAAGTGTCTACAGTTAAGTACAGTGACCATTTCTCCCTGGAACTCAATGCTATTTGACAGTTTTAAAAAATAAGAAGAAGGCCTTGATTTCCCCCACATACCTCAGTTTTCTAGACCAGAGCAAAGAATAGGAAAGAGTAAAAAAGAAATAATATATTAATGGTGACACAGATAGGGAAAAATCAAAATTATGCACCTGTCATGTCAGAAAATACTTTCCCTAGGGAACAATATTTTACAAAGCACAAGCGAGCCAATCCTGTTATCCTGAGAATTTTAATAAATAATGCCATTTGTTTCACTACTTTTAAAAGCTAAATACAGAAGATACATCATTTTGCCCCAGGCAAAAATAATATGGAGCCTAAATGATTACTGGGATTTTTCTGGACACTATCTGGCACTACTGCAAAAGAGCTCCTGTCTTGCTGGTCTGTTTTCTATTTGTACAAATTAATTCACAATGTTTCTATTATTGTTCTCCTTCCCTTTTTTTTCTTCAAGCAGATAAATTATTTTTACTTTCACAGTCTTGTCATAAACTTGTTAACACAAACGAGCTTAGTTAACATATGAATGCTGTGAAAAGACAGTGGTAAACAAAATTGCATATCTAAATAATAAAAGTAAATAAATACCCCAAAGCTAAATTCACTCTCTTTCTGTCATATAATTAATCTAGTTACTACTCTTGGTTCAGGTGATGGCCTTCAAAGTACCCTGCAATTCACAGCCACCATTAAGTAAGAAAAAAAACTAATTTTTTAAAAAAATAGGGCCCAATGACAGCAATATACCACTCACCTTTTAGAAACAGAATCATACTCCTGGTGTTCTACTAAGTTTTAATTTAGACTGCTTTAGGTACAATAGAAAAGAAACCTGAAAACACATGCTGTTTTAGTAACAAATACCAGGTTGCCAAGATTCGTTGGCATACCTTTGCAAACTAGAAACTAGAAACAGGAGAAATCCTTAACAGGAGTAGGCTACAGATAGGAAAGCTTTGAGGGTATGAGTAATGGCATTCAGGAAAGTGTTTTTTCACATTGGTACAATTTAAGAGTTTGTCATTAAAAAAAAAAAAAAAACCCAAGAAAACAAACAACAACCAAAAAATCCCACTAAATTTGACAAAAATAGTTGCATTACTAATGGTCACATCTATTTCTAACTTTCTCACATAGAGAGCATTAAGACATTTAGGCACTTGTTTTTTCCTCCTAATACTGTTCTTTTATTTTAATCTACATTAAATTGTTTAACACTAAATATGAAAAATGTAAACTCAATTTTTCCTTACCAAAGAAAGTTACAGATTGTATTTTTCCTATTTCACCTTAAGAATGTAATCAGTTCCTCCAAGCCTGGAGGCTCTTATTTTCACTGTTTTTATCTCCCTTTCTCTTTCTGTTTCTCTTTCTTCATTTCCTTTTCCTCTTCACAACACATTTCTCCATAAATAAATTAAAAGGAAATAATAATAATCCAGTTGATTTGTAATTCCCGTTCGTTGAAAAAAGAAAGACTGCTGAAGCAAGCATATCAGTTGCGCAGAACTGAGACTGGGTGCCTGGGTGCTTTTGTTTGTTTGGGTTTTTTTTTCCCCTGATCTCTGCATTGGGAGGGAAAATGCAAAAGTGGAAAGAGTTGGAGAGAAGAGGGAGACTAAGCTTGAGACCGCTGTTGGTTTTGATTTTTAAAAAGATATTTGTGAAAGTCCACCATTCCTTTATGCGCAAAGAACTCCAGAAACAAGCTGCAAAAATGTTCCTGATTTCTATTTACAAGTGTCCCTAGTTGCTGCAGTGGTTGCTGCTCCAGGCATCCCTTCAAGGCCCCAGTCCCTCCCCACTTAGGACCCCAAGTCCACCAGACTGGAGGTGAGGGGGCCAAGCAGAGAGTCTTGGAGCTGATGCTGGTGGGCCTGCAGGCCGTGACTGGGCTGCGAGGCTGTTAAGCCGGGGAGAGAATAGTTCGAGCTCCTGGCGTGGCCCATATTGCCCTGCAGCAGAAGGACCGAGTTCTGGTCTGGACTTTGGGGAGGTGAGAATTCCTCTTCTGAGCTGGACATGAGCGGCTTGCCCCCTTCCAGAGGAGAAAGTTGGTTCTGCTTGTTGGAGGAGGAGTTATTGTTTTCAGTGTTCTCCCTAAGAAATAGAGGACAACACCATATGGTTAAAAAAAAAAAAAAAAGGTTAAAAAAAGTGTGAGATAGAGGGAGGGGAGCTGGAAGGAGGAAAGGGCCATTGTGCAATCTGTCACCAACCCAAATGGAAGAGCTCTACCCTTCCACCCATCCCCCAAGGGTAATGGGGGAGGTGAGAAGTCAGAGGAGCCTGGAGAAACGGAGAGCTACGGACAGAGCCTCCTATTAGGAGCCAGGTCCTTTTCTCTTCCAGATTTCAGGAAGTGATAGATTAGCAGGATTTACTTGAAACATACATAATATACGTTTTAAATTTTGTTCAAGCAGTTACATTTAAATACATATCAACTAACACCATGTTTAAATGTAACTAAGTTTGAAAATCTTTCAATAAATGGATGTTGGTGATAAAGAAATGATAAAGGACAGAGTCCAATGCACAAATGTTTGGGGTGAATCAAGCCCATTGTCTTGTTCCCACATGAGACAATTAAACATCCAGTTTCCTGCCCCAGCCCAGAGTTGGTGGTTTTGCAGACACAGGACAGGTCATGGGAAGTGGTGCCCAGAGCGGCCCAGTGACCTGAGTAAACCCAAGGAGCGCAGCCAGTCTCTCTGATTTCATCTGGAGTCGGCTTAGGGCCTGGCTTATAGGACGGCCGTTTTGTAACTAAAGGCTAACTGCAACTATATAATCTCTGTTTCTGTGTTACTTGCTAACTCTTCAGCCCCTTGTGGCCCCCTCTCAAACTTTTTATCAACATCCAAAGCAACCCATCCTTTCTGGGCAGGGGAAACTTCGCCGCCCGGCACAGGCTGCCAGCGGGCGAGGTCCGGGCACTCGGTCCCGGTTAACTTCAGGATTTCGCTGCTCTTGCAGCTTTCGCCTTCCGAGTACTCGCTGGGTAATCCCGACTCCTAGCGCCTGTCTGTCTCCTCCTTTCTTTTCCTTTATCCTCACAGTCTCTGTCTCCCGGCGAGCCCATTTCAGCTGAATTTATCCTGGCTCTGTGGTTTTCCACCCAGAGAGGAAAGGAAGCAAGACCTTCGGCCCCCAGGCTTGGAAGCAAACAAAGGAACCTAACCGGCCCCTGCGCTCAGGTTTCCCCCAAACTCTTCGGCTTCGCGGAGCGCTCTCCCCGCCACAGCCACCTCCCCCACCGTTCTTCTGAATCTCTGTCGGAAACTCTACAGAGAACGGAAGGAGCCTGGCCAGGTGACGAAGGTGTTGCCCCCGAGGTGGGGGAAGTTAGAGACCAATTTTTTAAATATTGCTTTCTGAGCTCCAGTGCGGGGAGAAGGCTGCGACAGAAGACCCCTTCCTCGTCTGGGCAGGCGGCGCGGACAGCCAGACCGACAAGCTGCAGCGCCGGGCCACGAGCAAGCGAGCACGGCGAGGATCGACCCTTTCTGAATTTGGGGCTCCGGGAAGTAAATGCAGCGCCAACTCTCCCCAAAGCTCTCTTTTCAGTGTATTTGTAAAAGACTCCTCCCTTTGTCCAGCTAGTGAGAAATGAAGCAGGCGACTTCTGATTCAAATGACTATCAAGAGAGACCCGTGTAAAACCGGGCGTGAGTGAGGGCAGGGTCGATGTCTCAGGCCAGCTACACCCCTCTGGGGAGGAAGAGGAGAGAAGTTCGCGAACCTTAGCTCCCACCGAACCTCTTTCCTTACGACACCAATCAACGCTTCCCTGACCATTGATTTAGAAACTCACTCTCCACCCACCACTCCCCGCCGCGGCCAGCCAGGGAGGCATGAAAAACAAACCTAGCGCCAGTATTTCCCGACACTCACATCCCAGAGAAACCCACTCGCGGGTGCTCAAAGCAAATGAGGCCCCATCCTTAGCAAGGAACCTCAGAGTTCATGAACTTTCGCAGCAGCGCGGCGGATGCCTGCGCGCCGCCGGGTGGACGGGCTCCGGCCAGCTGGGCGGACTTGGTGGCGGGTGCCTGCGGGGGCGGGAGGGGGTGGAGGGGAAAGGAAGGTTTCCTAGGGTCGCCCGACTCAGCAGGAAGCACGCCGCGTACCTTTCCTTGGCCTCCGCTGCCCGGTCTCTTTGCCTCCGGTTCTTAAACCAGTTGCTGACCTGGGTAGTGGTGAGGCCGGTGGCCTCGGCCAACTCCCGCTTCTCACGCGGAGAGGGGGTAGGGATTGTGCGCGTACCACTCCCGCAGCACGCCCCGCGACTTCTCCTTGAAGCAGTAGCTGGTCTCCTCGCCGTCCCAGATGGTGCGCGGCAGTGGGAATTTTCGGCGCACCCGATATTTGCCCACGGCGCCCAGGGGTCGGCCGCGCAGCTTCTCGGCCTCCACGTAATGCGCCTTCAGCCACAGTTGCTGCAGTTTGGGGTGGTTGTGAGGCGAGAACTGGTGGCTCTCCAGGATCTTGTAGAGCTCACGGAAGTTGCCGCGGTGGAAGGCGACCACTGCCTTGGCCTTGAGCACGCTCTCGTTCTTGTGCAGGTGGTCGCAGGCAGGCAGTGACCACAGAAACCTGCCCAGGCGCTCCAGGTTTCCGCCTTGCTGCAGAACCTCGCACACACATGCCACTTGCTCCTGAGTAAAGCCAAACGACGGCAGCATCGACATGGCTGGGGCCTGCCGGGGCGCACGGCCCAGGCGCACGCGGCTGGGAGCAGAGCCGAGAAGCAGGGGGCGGCGGCCGCAGGGGATGGGAGCGCGGCTGTTCCTAACCTCCTCTCTAGGCTTTGCAAAGGCGAAAATCCGAGTTGGAACTTGGAGGTGGACGGCCAAGGAAGAGGAGGCAGAAGAGTAGGGGACGCGCTGAACAAGGAGCCGCCGGCGCACTCAGTAGCTTTTAGGGCCTTGCTGCCTCGGACCTCCCGCCCGGTGGATGCTGCTAGTTGCCGGGGAACTTGGTTTCTGTTCTCCGGGCAGCTGCCTTAAAGCGCGCAGCGTCCCCGGCACGCTGATTGGCTGCGGGAGGCGCCTATCCGGGGCTGGCCAGCCAGCGCACCGCCCGGCCGGGCAGCGAGGCCGCACCGCCCAGCTCGGAGAGGGCGAGGCTGAGGAGCTAGGAGTTGTGGTGGGGGGGAGGGGGCGTTGCGAGGGCTGCGGGGGTAGGGAGTGGTGGGAGGTGAAGGAAGAGGAAAGGTGGGAAGCCAGTTGGGGTCTGAGCTGCGCTGTGGAGGTCGCGGGAGGTAGGGAGTGGGTGAGTGCGTCAGGACCCTGCAAGGTGGGACCCGTTGCCGGTATTACCTACCCGGAGTCGCGCACAACTCCGCACAAATCAGTGACTTCAAACCTTCGTTTCTCCCCCTCTCCCCTCCGTACTCTTGTCCTCATCCCTTGTAGACTCGCCCTTTCCCTGTGAGCTCATATTTAATTACTTTAATGTTGGAATGAATAAATAATGGGTTGATGAATAGCTATGGAACGCAATAAATAATTCAAGAACAGACCAGGGTCCCTGCTTGCAGTCTCTGGAAGAGTGGCTTCTTTTGGGTTGGCTGCAGCTCGAGGAGCCGAACCCAGTTTCCTCCTCCCTCCCCCCATTGCCCCACACCAAAGGGCACAAGTACTCCCAGTTGGACAGCGTTTCCCTCGTTCACAAAGGGCCTCCATGATTTGAGACCAGGCGAAGAGCTGTTTAAAGCATTCTTGCTGAGCACATAGAGTCTCCGAGCGTTCATTTGTAATTTGTCATCTTAATGTTCTGCAGTGGAAACCAGCAGGTTCCTGAAGCTTTTCTGGACTCAATTTCCCCATCTGTGTGGTTGCGATTTCCAGTGCCACCTTTGCTACTGAGGAATGCCGAGAAGCTTTACTTGCTATTAGCAAAAATGCTTTGGGAACCTCGTAGGCAAGGCGCTGGATGTGGTGTAAATTAAATAAAACTATGCCAGGCTCCAATAACCGTCCGGTTGTAACATAATCCTTGCCCTGCTCTGAGAGGGACACTGCCCTCAAAGCGAGGACGACAGCAGCTCCAAGAAGATGAAATAAAGAGGGGTGTGTGTGTGTGTGTGTGTGTGTGTGTGTGTGTGTGTGTTGCAATGCTGGCCTATTTTGCTGCCAGGGAGTGAGAGACGTACTGCAATTTAAGTCCCATCATCTGCTGTTTTGTTTATGTGTGGAAAATGCTTAGTAAAACTGCACAAACAAATGAAGTTGTAATTATCTTAAGCCTCATTTGCACACCTAGTTCCAAAGCAATTATTAAAAAGATTTTAAAAACAATTAGCCTCTCTAAACAAAGATAATCTATTGTCAGTAGCTGAGACTAGCGGGAGATAAGAACAATGCATGGAGATAAGGGAAGCCAAATGGTGGAAGAAGAGTGACTTTATAACTATACTTATCTCTGATTAGATAAGTTCAAAACAGAATTCTAAGTACACTTCAAAAATGCTTTTGATTTCAATGCACCCTCTTAGAGTGGTGAAGAACAAACTGTAGGCTCCTTAAACTAGCTTGTCTTCTTTAAATATGTTTTGATTCCTTCAGCCAAAGAGCTCAGCACTACAAAACCTTTTGCATATTCAGATGCAAGTGGGAGAAGGAGAAGCAGTGTCTGGGTTTCCCCCTTTTATTATTAATATGGTTTTAAAGTGATGTACCCAGTCCAGTGCACCCTGCAACATATATTCTAATCTCATAAAGGGTTCCCACCTCAGGGCTGCCACATGGGAGATTCCAAGTAGACAGGAAGCTGCTTCTGTACGGAACATAATGCTTTCTGCATCCTTGAAACTCTTGCGTATTCTATGCAATTAGATCTTGGAAGCAGATGCTGATATTTCATCACCTTAGGTTATTTTTTTTTTTTAATGCATTTAATGGGTGTGCATTCTTTCAAAAGAGCCTCTGCCATATAGCATGCCCAGTGACTTTCTAAACTGGAAGCCTGGCACTGCTAAGCCCAGAGCCATGTGTCTGGTAATTTTCCCTCACTGTCTTATTTTAGTGCTTATGATGTTTCACATGAGGTCTTAAGGAGCTGCAGTGTCCTCCCAGAAGGAATGTCTCTGCTTGGAACAGTCCTTATTGACATGGCAGCTGTGTGAGGACCGGAACGGAGGCTTAAACCCGGCTCTAAAAATCAGTTAATACAGTTGATACCCTAAAGTCTGGAGCAAGTGCGCACAATTACAATGGGGGGAGGGTCTTTAAGTACAATCACGTCTCTTAAAAGACAAACAGTATGTTGAGTATAGGGTGTGCTTTGTAATTAACAATTTTGTATAAGGAAATGAGGCATAGCCTGGACAAATAAGGGCAGGTATAAATTTACAGAGGATGACAGAGAGCAGAGAGGTGGCAATTAGACACCAATAGGACCACCTTCCCCCACCCCCCGGTTTCCTCCAGACCTCCCTGCCCACTTCTTTTTATCTGTCTTCAAAAGGAACTAGACATCGGCATCAACTGGGAAGACCACGTGTACAAGCTGTGACTGCGGGAACCCGGGTAGACGAGAAGAGGTACTCTTCCTCGGAGGCCGTGACTGGGCCCGCCGACATTTTTTCCTCCCGCTTAATCCAATAGATCGCGTAACTGGAAAGGTAAAGTGCTATGCACTTTATACCAAGAAGCCTACCTGCTGTTTCGATTCCTTGGTTAGGGGAACCAGTTGTTAAAAATGTTAATTATTGGCTCGGATATATAAGGTTTCCCAAAATGGAACCTCCCACTGAAAACCACTAAAAGAGGTAAAATGACATGAATTCACAAACCACCTAAACCAAATGATCCATTTTAAATCGCATACAGAAAGGTTTGAGTTGTTCTGGTAACATAAAACCTTTGCTGTCAATGTAAATCGCAGGAAAAGCAGAGATGCGTTGGAAATTTAAAGGAAACAAGCAACTCTAGCCAGCCGGCTGCTACCCTCGCTCAGCTCGGGAGGGAACATCGCTGGCAAGGAGCGCCCGATGCTGGATTTTGGCTCTTCAGTGCCTCCTCTGCGCAGGTAATGGCCGGGTGCGCATAATTAGTCGGTGAAAAAGCATTCAATGGGATAGCATTAGCACTTGCTAGGGTTTCTAGGCTGGGTTGACATAGGCCTTGATGCAAACACCCCTAGCTGGGACCCTGTTGTTTCCCTTCTGGCTTGGAGCAAGATACTTTGGGGCTACCTTGCCGCTTTCTTGGAATTCTTTCACCATCCAAAACGACGGTGAGGATCCTATTCTACCTACAAATATTTGGAAGAGGAGGGCATAGAGAGGTATTTCTTCAATAAATTAGTGTCATCGCTCTGGGGCAGTGGGGAGACTCCCCAAGTCCGGGCTGAAGTGCCAAAATTCTCGACCCTTGGGAACTCCGGCTCCGAAGACCGGCGTGGCGCCGGAGCAGCAGCCCACCTGCTCCTGGGGAACGCCGCTCCCCGCGAGGTCTGAATAGGCCTGGGGCTCAGGCAGAGAGATTTGCGGACTCAGAGAAGAAGAAACCCAAAACCAGTCCATTAGTAAATGAGTTTTGTGTTGTCAAGGTTCTTTCCCCATCCACTTGCTGTTCTGAAAAATAGATCACGTTTCGTTATCTTTAGTGGGAATCTGCAACGTGACACCGGATCCGCGCGCCCCCGCCTCCCTCCCTGCCTCGCTCTGCCTAGCTGAGGGGAGCAGGCAGGCCTCCTCAGCTTATTTCTGAACAATGAGGAGTTGTCTGTTCCCCCAAGTGCATTTCTGTACGTATGGAGGAAGGACGTTTTTTCCTGGAAGCGGGAAGCTCGACAGCAGAGCCTCCCACTTCCTTGGTGGGAAAACGTTACGCTGGCCCAAGATTCTGGGCGACCGCGGGCCCGCCCCCCCCACCCACACCTGGATAAACAGAGACAGCTGCGAGCCAGGCTCGCCGCTGAAAACCCTGCCGCCCCGCGCAGCTCCTGAAAATACCATCTCTGTATTGTCTCGAGGTCCAGGAAGGGAGAAAGAGATAGATGTACATACCGACTGACGGACAGACTGAGTGTCAAGCGCTGGGTGGGAGTTCACATTGGAGGGGAACAGAACTGTCTTTGGAGGAGTTATCCTCTCTCTCGCTCTACATGTGCCCCGTGGTGGGTCTCTCCTAGAGTGTGTCTCTAACTCTTGTCTCCATCTGAAAGAGAACGCTCGCTCATTCTGTCTGTATGTGAACCTGTTTCTCATTCTTTCATTCTCTCTCTTTACCTCTCTATTCCTCTCTTTCTCCTCCTTCTCATTGCTTTTCCTCTTCCTCTTTCTTCTTCCTTCCCCTCCCTTTCCCCTTCCCCCGCCCCCCTCCCGCCCCCTTGGCACTCATTTCTTTCTCTCCAGGGCTGGGCACTGTGAGGTTCCACAGAGTGTGCTGATGTCACCCACTGAGGCAGCGCGGGTAGGTTCTCTTGAGAGTAGACCCTCAAGTCTGGGTGCTGTAGTCTGGCAGGGCGAGGACCTTTTACAGGGAGTGGAGGGCGAACAATAGATGGTGTGGCCCTCAGGGAGGGCCGGCAAAGGTGTATTGGCCACCTGAGAAAAGGGCTGACCAGCTGCATTCTGAGAAAGCTCTGACCAATCGCCAGATTTGAGCTAAAAGACCCTACTCAACATCATATGCCATCTACCTCTCTGGAAATTGGAGCCAGGGTGTCACAAGAATGAATTCTTAAGAAGTTAAGGGACTCAGCCCCGTCCCCCAATTCCGTGTTTTTAAAAATATCTCCTTAGGGCAGGTTTATGAAATGAAACTCTCCAAAACCGCTTATCTTCCATTGAATTTTCAATCAACTTTTTTTTCTCAACTTATGTACATCCTGAAAACCACATCTGTCTAAGCTAAAAAGAATTTCCTTTTGGGAGGTGAAAGCCTGCAGCTCCTCCTGTTCAGAGGAAAGTGCTAGTGACGGTAATGCAGGGTGACACTAAATAAACAGTTAGGGTGGACTGGAAAGATGGAGTTAATTATCCAGTGAGCTGCATTTCAGCCCGGACCATCAGGGGCTGATTTGTTTTGGCTCATAGTTGGAGGAAGGAGACAAACCACTCTCTTCTGCACATCTCCTTGGGATCCTGATCATTTACGTCTTCAACAAAACAAAAAACAAAAACCACTACCGAGGTATCACTGCTTTACTTAAATTTTGGTTTGTTCCTCCTCTGGAGGCTCTGAAAAAAAAATGTCCACTCCATTGCCCCATATCCCTGGAGGGAAGACGAAAGCGACTCAAAAATGCACTCCCACGAGCGAAAAAATCAAGCTATTTGAAGTCCAAATGGTAAGGAGGCCCAGTGATAAGGAAAGCAGATATTTAGCGCCCCTCCCTATCTCTTCACTTGGATTCTTACAATAAACTTATAAAACTACGTGTTTATAAAAACTAAGATATTGGCTTGGTTTTCATGATGGTTTTACTCCACTCTCCAAAAAATCAGGCTTCGTGAACTTTGAAATGCAATTAGATTTATCGTTAGCGTGATTCACTATCTGGTTTCCTCAGGTAAACCTGGACTTACATATAAATCCTAGTAATTTGAAACTTCTCCCTCCCCATTTAGCCCCCCCCTTCTGATATTAATAATCCCCGGCTGCCCCTCTTTCCGGGTCATTACGGTACTGCTGGTCTCTAATCAATCCTAATGCGATGGCAATTGGAGTCCCTGATGACTGCGGCTCGGGTTTCTTGTAATGGCTCTACCACATTTTCCTGGACCTCCTTCTTTAACCTGAGATGCCAGGGGACGAGTCTCTTCTCGGCTGCTGATTACTTCAAGATGTGGGGGCTGGTTTGAGCTGAAGGATAAAGACACTTGCGCACAGCGTGGCTGCCACAGCAGGCTGGGCGGCTAGGGAGAGCAGACGTCTGCACGCAGGGCGCCGCCACCCGAAAATCTCTCGTTACTCTCTTTTCTTTCTCCCCATTTTCCAGGCCCAAACTCACCCTGGTAGACCGAGATGAAAATTCTTAGAGCAGACTTTTTTTTAACCTTGTGCGGAAAGGCCTGGTGGTCTCTGGGACTCTCTTCATTTATCGAGCGTTCCCGCCCTACAGCGTCCACCCAGGCGCAGGCCTGCCCCTGGTTCAGGAGTAAACGCCTTCTCCCATTGTAAAGAGCCAGCTTCTCTTTCCTTCGGGTGGTTTTCTCCCCCGTGTCTTCCTCTTCCCCAATTGTGGAGTGGGTGTCCTAGGAGAGACAGGAATCTCCGTCCTGCCTCCCCTCCCCCATCTCATTCACTAACCCTGACCTTTCTCCCGTTCCTTATCCCAGCAGTGCCTGAAGTTCTCCAACCTGTTCCTGACCCAAAACCCAGACCCTGAGACCAGAAGCTTGGCCTGGTCAGGTTGGGGATATGATCTCTTCTCCCTCGACTTTTGGGGATTCCTCTCTGGGAATCCTTAGCCTTTAGAGATAAAGGGCCAACACTCCTTTCTCGTTGGCGCCGCTCAGAGACGACCACGAGTGGGAACTTGCGCCTGCCTCCCTTCTCCCCGGCCGAAAGCTCTAGTTCGCCTCCCCTACCCCCGGTCCAGGCTCGGCAGCGAGGAAATCTGCACGTTGGCGGCATTTTGTATTCTTCCATTTCTCAGCCTAAGCCATTTAGTGTAACCCGAGCTCAGTATAATTGCCACGTCTCTGCCGTGATACTTTTTAAAACAAGATAATGCTTCTGAATTGCGGAAGAAAGTGCTGCGGACAAATTGGGCGCTGAGCTGCTGAGATGGATCGCTTTGTTCCTGGCGACCAGTGGTTTGTGACTCAATTAGTGCATTTCTGGGAGCCGCCTGCGTTGTGCAGTAGGGTCAGATGCAAGCGAACTACCCCCTGTGGCTCCCAGGAGCGGGTAGGAGTTCGGGGGGTGGGAGCACTTCAGGCCTGTACCTCTGTCGGTGCATATCCACGCCGTGGGATCTGTTTTTGCATTCTCACACGAGCATATTGTTTGGAATCTAAAGGATCCAGATTTTCGCGGACAGAAGCTCCACCGCCTCTGTTCCCAAACGGGCTGCGCGGCATTTGTCTGAATCACCAGTCCTCTGAGCAGTGGGAAAAGGGATACAGGGTAGCGGGTGCTGGAAAGGTGCCCATTCACCCATGCCCCTCCGCGCGTCTCGACCACTCGCCTAGGCTTGGACTTTGCGACAAGGTTTCCAACACCGCTGCAGTGCTTGGCAAAGCCCTCCTGGAAGCCAGCAGGGTGAGGCTGCCAGCAAGCAGGGGGAGCTGCGAGGGACGCTTTTAGGACTTGGAAGAAGGCCGTAAGCTCTTTCCTTACCTCTACTAAAGTTCACCCGCCACCCTTACCCATCACCCCGCGTGTAGGACCGGGTCCACATTTCGCGGGCTGATCCTGGGCCTCAGTATAAGCCGCTGTGCCAGGTGCGCGCGCGCAGTCAAGTAACCGCGCGCGGGCGCCGGGGAGGCTTCGCCGCGGCGCGGGGTCTCTGAGAGCTGGGCCTCACCCCTCGCCCCGCCGCCTGCGCCAGAAACTCCCTCCCCCGGGCTGCGCGGGAGCTCTCGGGCGCCGCGTCTGCGCCGGGGCCGGCTCTGCCCAGGCTTGTAGCCAAAGGTCGCGCTATCTCGCCGGGCGGGCCTGAGGGCTGGGACGCGAGCCGGCTTCGACCCCTGCCCGCTGTTCTCTTGGGTTGTTTTCTCGGGCATTGCGTGGGGCCCATAGGCGTCAGGGCGTGAGGAAAGAGGGGCCGGGGCCTGGAGGGCGGGGACCACCAGGAGGCGCGGAGAGGTCAGTGGAGCAGACAGCCGGCGCAGGCCCGCGGCGTCGCGGCCGTAGGAGAAAGAGGGCGCTGTCTTCCTGGCAAAGGAGTTCTCGCCAGGCCGGCAAGAACCGAAACGAAAAAAACAAACAAAAAGGAAAATCTGCCCGGCCCAGCCCCCGGGGTGAAGAGCGCGCGGCGGGGAGGGGCTAGGGTAGCGGAGCGGATTCTCGGCCCAAAGCCCGGGGACCGCTCGGCCCACCTTGGCCTCACCAGCGCCACGTAGCCCCGGACGGGACTCGCTGGGAGGGAGTTTTCTCTGGCTTCTTTAGCTGTCCCCCATAGTCGCCTTCTTTCAGGGCCATCCCTCTCTCACTTTTTCCCTCCAAAAACTGGAGACGTTGGAATAAGGACGGCGACGCTTCGCTGGCGAATGAGGTACCCCAATTTGCCCAAGGCGAGCGGGGGGAATCGGGATCTTCTTTCCTTAAGCGGAGCCGGCTTCTCGGTTTCGTGGAACCTGCGGCGGGAAGCCGCGACCTCAGCCAGTCTTTCGCGTCGAAGCGCTGCAAGTGGACTTAGTTTGGCCGAGCATTGCCCAGGAACAGCGAAGAGATGGAGGACCCTCTCATTTACTATCACCAGCTGGCCGGGGAGCACACGCAGAGACCAATGAGGTCCCAAAGACAACTATCAACCATTCTCCACCCCAATCCACACATCAAAATAAATAAATAAATAAATAAATACCTGAACTTGTATTAATTCGGGTGAAACAGCTATCCCCTCCATTCCAAAAGTACATACTTCTCTGTCACCTACCCAGGATAATGTGTTCTTGCCTTTCCATGAGCGTAGTAAACCAGGCAAAGCAAAGCAAAAGGATCCCAGACTCACTTATCTTCTGCCTTGAAAGGTCGCTCTGGATTCGGGCCGTAGTTAAAGGCCCTCCTGGCTTGTACATAGATAGTAGAACCGATCATCTCTTTGCACGTCTGCCGCCAGAGCGCCTCAAACTCCAGTCTCTATTTGAATTTCCCTGGAAGTCTTGACTCTTCTGTAGCCCCTCCAGCAGAATCCAGGTGGCCTTGTAGTTCCGCCTTTGGCAGGAGAACTATTTCCTAGGAGTAACTGGGTGGGCTGCAGTCCGCCTGCCTCTTCACGTTGAGAGACGCTTCTCTTGTGGGAACGTCTGTTTCTATTCAGTCGATTTTCTAATTTCTTTGATCAGCCTAAATATTTTCTTGGCAAACGGAAATTGACCATGCCATGAATATGATAACAACCTGCTTGGAAAAAAAGCTATTTTGTTTCCAAGCAGCAGAAAAAGGTTGTGGGGGGGACGGTAGAGGAGGGTGGCTGTTAGGAATGCCTGTAACAGATTCCAGCGCATACATCTTTTTGCAGTCTCTGAAGCAGCTTTGTGAAAACTGTCTTTTCTCTCTCATGTAGCTTCTTCCCTTTCTTTCCTTCCCTCAGTTAAACACACACCTGGTGTCCTAAAAGTCTTTGATACTCCTTATTAAACAATAGAACTTCAATGGATGCCTCTGGAGACTTTCCCTTTAAAACATAGATGAAAGGCAAAGTTAATACAATGTTCTCTTAATCCCTTTGCCTTCTGAGTCAAAATAAATATTTTCTTCTGCATGTGATTGTACATCCTGCCATTTGGCTATGGCTATAAGCAAATTGACGGTAATAAAAGTGTTTTGAGGCTGTGTATTAAATGCAGTTCTCTTGAAACCAAGAGAGAGGAGGGAGGAGCCTTACTTCACAGGCAAGAATTGGTGGATTTCTGAAAAAGCTGCAAGAAAAGGACCTTTCACCTCTCATTAGTGATGCCATCAGTGCTCAGGCAGAGTGGAGCTGAGGTCATGTTACATATGGCACACAGTCTGCTCAGCACTTGAAACGTCAGCTTTGAAATTTTAGAGAGGGGGAAAGGTCATCTTTAATAAGTTAAAGTCTGGGACTCCCATTGCCCTCATTGCTAACTGGGTGGGTGTCCATATGCTTCAAACCCTCTGCACAAGATTTTTTCTTTTCTTTTCTTTTCTTTTTAATTTGCAGTTTTAAGCTGATTTTTGTTTCTTCATTGAAATCTTAATGTTTTCAGCTGTTAATACTCCAAAAGGCCTTTCATTTTTATAGCAACTTTGTCGTCTTTCCTTTTCTTTTCATGCAATCATAAAACTGTCTGTTCTGAGTGATAGCTTTTTAGAGCTCAACTTCCCAGGAGAAATGAAGTGTATCTGTCCATCTGCATACATGAATCCAGACATGTGGGCTATAGGGTTACCCTTCTGAATGAGTAATTTAGACTTCACTCGTGTATACTCATAATTTACCGAACCTCAAAACATTGAAACTTCCATATGATATGAAAGCACTAGTTTCTGAAAACTTCCTGAGTACTACTAAAATTCTTCATGCCAGTTACTGAAATTTCACATTTTATTTTTACCATGTGGGAGAAACTCTCAAATCAGAATATACTGCTTTTTCTAGAAGACTTGAAATTAAGACTACCCAACAGATGCTATAATGATAGATACAGTACTGAAAAAAAAAGTGCTAACATCTCACTTTTTTGTTCAGAAAATATGAGAAACATTTGTGATTGTTTCATCCTAAAATTTGTTCAAGAAGTGAAGTCAACCAAACCAAAACAACTGGCTGGACACAGTAGCTCACGCCTGCAATCCCAGCACTTTGAGAGGCCAACATGGGCAGATCACCTGAGGTCAGGAGTTCAAGACCTGCCTGATCAATATAGTGAAACCCCATTTCTACTAAAAATACAGAAATTAGCCTGGCATGGTGGCTCGCACTTGTAATTCCAGCTACTCAGGAGGCTGAGGCAGGAGAATCGCTTGAACCCAGGCAGCGGAGGTTGCAGTGAGCCTAAATCACACCACTTCACTCAAGCCTGGATAACAGAGCAAGACTCTGTCTCAAAACAAAACAAAAAACCAAAGCAACTGAACTATCCCCAGATCTCTTTGCAGCCACTGTAAAGATGGATATAAATACTTTTATGTAACCCTATAAGGGACTTCTCAATAGTGATTCATTACTCAGTTCCAGAACATTTTTTTTTCATATGGACCCACAGTCCAAAGGAGTAGCCTCAGCACACCATTACATGCATTCCTCCCTTTTTTTTTTTTTTTGTATCTGTCAATTTATTTATTTATTTTCCTTTTTTAGAGATGGGGTCTTGCTACACTTCCCAGGCTGGACTCAAACTCCTGGGCTCAAGCAACCCTCTCACCATAGCCTCCCGAGTAGCTGGGACTACAAGCATGTGCCACCATGCTCACCAACCTGTCAATCCATTTTTTTTTTTTTTTTTTTTTTTGAGACAGTCTCACTCTGTCACCCAGGCTGGAGTGCAGTGGTGCAGTCTTGGCTCACTGCAACCTCCACCTCTTGAGTTCAAGCGATTCTCCTGCCTCAGCCTCCTGAGTAGCTAGGATTATAGGCGCCTGCCACCATGCCAGGCTAATTTTTGTATTTTTAGTACAGACAAGGTTTCACCATGTTGGTCAGGCTGGTCTCGAACTCCTGACTTCAGGTGATCCACCCACCTCAGCCTCCCAAAGTGCTGGGATTACAGGTGTGAGCCACCACGCCCCGTCCTTGTCAATCCATTTTATCCGTTTATCTGTATATATCAGATTCTGATTCTTTTTCCAATTTCTTCTTCTTTTTCCATAAAAGTTATATATTTTGTGCTTTTAAAATTAACTTTTAAAATAACACAACAATGTATGCTAATCAACTTTAAACAAGTAGACTCAATGATAATTTAAAATTCTTTCTCCCACTCTGCAAATTGAAAATATTGGAACAATCTTAAACATTCTCTGGAGCCAACTAGAGTTTCCTCATTACTAAAGAATTTAATGAAGGCGATATGCAGATAGGTGTTGGTTTTGCTTTGTGTCTAATCGGATTCTCAAAAATCCTTAATTTTGAATGAGTAAAATTTTAAAAGAACAGTTTTGCATAATAGCAACTGAAACTATAGATGGGCAGGATGATTTTACAACCAAATGACATCAAGTAAATAATTTATTTCTAATCACTTTGCTACATTAGGGTTTACTGCTAATGAGCTAGTGGACTTTGTGATACTTTAGCTAACCCAAAGCACTTGAGGCTTTGATGACCCCAATGGTTTAGTATGTTCAATCAATCTAGTCAATAGAAAATGGAGATAAAGATGCACATTGTGGTCTTAGGGAGTGCATGTGCATGCATATGTGTGTGTGCATGTGTGTCTGGGAGGGAGATCATGTTGCTTTTTCATTTTGACTAAATGTTAAAGCTCCCCAAATAATCCAGGAAAATCTATGAGCAGATTGTGTCACTCCAGAAAGCCTGAAAAAACAAGAAGTGAAATATTTCAAGAGGCAGATTCATCAATGATAGGTTAATAACTCATTAAAGGCCTATAAAAGGAGTACTAATAATTTTCATTTCTTTTTATTTGTTTGTTTATGTGTTTGTTTTGAGATAGAGTCTCATTCTGTCACCCAGGCTGGAGTACAATGGTGCGATCTCAGCTCACTACAACCTCCACCTTCCAGGTTCAAGTGATTCTCCTCCCTCAGTCTCCCAAGTAGCTGGGATTACAGACATCCACCACCATGTGCAGCTAATTTCGGTATTTTTAGTAGAGATGGGGTTTCACCACATTGGTCAGGCTGGTCTCGATCCACCCACCTTGGCCTCCCAAAATGCTGGGATGACAGGCGTGAGCCACCACACCCACCCCATTTTCATTTCTTTTAGCATCCCTCATTCAAGAACATGTAACATTTTACAAGCCTGATCTCATCCATCTCAAAATTTTGGGGAGTATCATCCTCACTATAAACAGGTATTATCTCTATTACAAAAACTTAGCAAAAGCCGGGCACAGTGGCTCGAGCCTGTAATCTCAACACTTTAGGAGGCTGAGATGGGAAAATCACTTGAGCCCAGGAGCTCAAGACCAGCCTGGGAAACATAGTGAAACCCTGTCTCTACAAAAAAATTTTAAAAGCAGGGAGTGGTGGTGCATGCCTCTGGTCCCAGCTGCTGGGGAGGCTGAGGTCAGAGTATTACTTGAACTCAGGAGTTTGAGGCTGTAGTGAGCTATGATTGTACCACTGCACTCCAGCCTGGGCAACAGAGCAAGACCCTATTCCAAAAAAAAAAACCCAAAACACTGTGGCACAGAGGTTGCATAATTTGCTTAAGGTAATGTAATTCAAAGGCAGTTTTGGGGCAAGGGTTATAAATTCCAGATTCTTCCCAATTTATGTAAAAAGCAGTTTTTCTTAAAGAGGTCAGTGATTCAAATGACTTGAATTTAATGAGATTTTGTAAAATATTTTTTTCCTTAAGTTATACTCTATAATTCAGGGTGAAGATTTGTGAGAAATTTTATAAATGTCTTTAAATTGCCAAGAAAAATAATGTAACATGAAGTGGCATCGGCCCACCTAGATCTGGTAGTTCTTCCATTCTGTCTGGAAATAAGCCATAGTCTTAGTTGGTACAAATGTCATGTAGGAGGAGACATACAGATTACAGAACCATGAGGTAATTACTACAGCTTAACTGTCCCACACAGAAGCTATTAAGTGATCATAAACAGTGTTACAATAGAATACACCTTCTATGACAAGATTTGACCTGTACTTTCAATGCTTACAATTCTTTCTTTCACTTATTGAGGAGAAAAAATATAAGGTGTACTAGAAGTTAAGAATTTGGTTGATCTTTAGGGCAGTGCTTCACAAACTGTACTGTATGTGCAAATGACCTGAGGCATTTGTAAAATACACTTTACTGGACCCTGCGCCTAGAGTTTTGGATTCCCTCGGTTTAAAGTGGGACCATGAAATCTGCATTTTAACAAGCGAAGAAGCACCCCAGATATATATATTTTTTAAAGACGGGGTTTCACTATGTTGATCAGGCTGGTCTTGAACTCCCGACCTCAGATGATCTGCCCACCTTGGCCTCCAAAGTGCTTGGATTACAGAATAATTTTTTTTTTTTTTCAGAATAATTTTTTTTAAGACAGAATTTTGCTCTTGTCACCCAGGCTGGAGTAAAATGGCATGATCTTGGCTCACTGCAACCTCTGCCTCCTGGGTTCAAGCGATACTCCAGCCTCAGTCTCCGGAGTAGCTGGGATTACAGGTGTTCACCACCATGCCCAGCTAATTTTTGTATTTTTAGTAGAGACAGGTTTTCACCATGTTGGCCAGGCTGGTCTCAAACTTCTGACCTCAGGTGATCTGCCCACCTCAGCCTCCGAAAGTGCTGGGATTACAGGTGTGAGCTGCCATGCCCATCTGCACCTCAGATAGTTTTAATGCAGCTAGTCGATGGACTATCCTTTGAGAGTAAACATCCACTCTGCCTAAGAGAGAAGCATGACAAATCAACAGGAATAAAGTCTAAACTTCAAATTTTTCCTTAATCAAAATTTACTTTTCTTTGTACCATTTTAAAGAGGACTGGTAGATTAGATTTTTGGCAGGATAGAAGGAGAATCTTTGGGTTTCTGAAAATTTTTGTAGGAATTAAAATGTTTCTACCTAGTAATTAGATATGAAATTATTTGTCCCTTTTTAAGTGATTGCTTTTGCTAAATGAGATAATAGGAAATGACACCAGATCAGGAGTGACAAGAAAAAACAACCTCTGAAGAAAGTCCAAGCACCAGTTGCAAAAATTAAGCAAATCTCATTCTCCAAAGAACAATGCAGAGTAGCCAGTATTGCCAGCTAAATGCCAGCTTAAAAGGCTAAAATATCTTAAACATCTCATCATTGTACATGACCCCTGCGGAATAGTGTGACTCAATTAGACCTCCCCTCCCTCAAGATTTGCAAGAAAAGGAGATGCTTTGGAGAGTTGTCACAATATGATAAAAGGAGTAGAAAATAGGCCCTATGAAGAAGTTAAAAGTGGTTGTCCAGGCTGGGTGCAGTGGCTCATGCCTGTAATCCCGCACTTTGCGAGGCCAAGGCAGGCAGATCACCTGAGGTCTGAAGTTCAAGACCAGCCTGGCCAAAATGGCAAAACTCCGTCTCTACTAAAAGTACAAAAATTAGCCAGGTGTGGTGGTGAGCACCTGTAGTCCCAGCAACTTGGGAGGCTGAGGCAGGAGAATCACTTGAACCCGGAGGCGGAGGTTGCTGTGAGCAGAGATCTTGCTACTGCACTCCAGCCTGGGCGACAGAGGCAGACTTCGTCTCAAAAAAAAAAAGAAAAAAAAAAACAGTGGTTGTCTACATTGCAAATAGAGGTCATTTGTTGCTTAAAGGTATGTAAAGACTTTTTATAATAAAGAACACATAAATCACAACTTCTCATTTATAAAAGAGAGTTTAAATACTGGGAAAGTTAATAATAATTTATAATTTTTTCCCTGTAAAGATAACTTGAAAATGAGATAATTGAAACATAGACACCAGACTCTTTGCTGTTGGAAGAGGCTGAGAAATCAACTGGCAGTTGAACAGTTGAACCTGCCAATCGTAGTAGAATCCTTTAGAAAACATTCTTGATGGGACAACCCTCAGCTCTGCTTAAACACTTGAATATTGGAGAACTCATTATTTCACATCTGTCTTGCATGTTTCAAGACACATCAAAACAAGAAAGATGTGCATGGTGATATAAAGTCTCATGGAATCTATGATCCTGTACAAACTAGATAAAATGTGAGTAACATGGAAGGGTTCTTCTATTTACTTGTTGGTCAAGTAGAAACAGTAAACTGTACTAGCTAAACTGCTTTCTCAAGTTTCCATTTTAGGTATTTCTACTGTTTGCCTGCTGTCTAGTAGGCTGCTGGAGTTCACTATAGGAAAAGTAAATATTGTCATTTCAAATAAAGCACTGTTTATTATATAACAGAACAGAGGCTGCTTTCTATTTTTGAGACTCTGCTAAATTAATTGCGGACAGTAGCCAAAGCAGCTGCCCAGGAGATGGTGTTTTCCAACAGCTACGATTCTTAAAGCTAAACTGGGTTTCATGTTTGTCTATAAAGTGGCAATCACATTGTTCTTTTCATCGAATGTTCTTTGGCTGCTATTAGGATCACGTAAATGGGGGTACCGTTTGTACTACCTTACCAGCTCATTTGACTCCTGCATTGAGGACAAATGATAAGCCAAGACAGATGAAAGCCAAACTTGAAGGCCTCCATGAATAAGAGTCAGCCCAGATTCTTTTAAATGAAAGAGGAAAGATGGCCTTAACGCCCATTTCCATCTAAAACAGGGTTTCCAAAACTTTGGTAGTTTGAGATTGGGCTCAGTAGTTTTGATAATGTTTCCACATCCATTTTGATCTAATGCCCATACTTTGCTACCTACATTTTGAGAAACACTGGTCTAAATCACTGATAGGGGAAATAAATCTGGACTGAGTGGTGATTTAAGAGAAACAAAGCTTTAGTTAAAAAGAGAATGTTATTTCAAGAATAACACTATGCACTTCCATAACACTTTCTGTCTTTCAAAGGGCTTCTTACACTTGATCCTCACTTGTGAGCTGGATTAGAAAGAACAATATTGTTAACTTTATTTTACAAATAAAGAAACTGAGACAGAGTAGCTAAGTGACTGGCTGTGGGGGCTGGAAACCTGAGCTTTCCCATCTTTGTTTACACAGTTCACAGTCTCATTTTTAGTAGACCAAAACATATAGATAAACCTCAAGCTCTTTAATGGCTATAACACATTTCATGGATATTATTTTAATTATTTAACTTTTCTTTCTTCCTTTCTTTTTCTTTCTTTCTCTTTCTCTCTTCTTTCTCTCTCTCTCTCTCTCTCCTTTCTTTCTTTCTTTCCTTCTTTTCTTTTTTTGACAGAGTTTCACTCTTGTCGCCTAGGCTGGAGTGCAATGGCACAATCTCTGCTCACTGCAACCTCCACCTCCTAGCTTCAGGCGATTCTCAAGCCTCTGCCTCCCAAATAGCTGGGATTGCAGTCATGCACCACCATGCCTGGCTGGTTTTTTTTTTTTTTTTTTTTCAGTAGAGATGGGTTTTCACCATGTTAGCCAGGCTGGTCTTGAACTCCTGATCTCACATGATCCACTCACCTTGGCCTCCCAAAGTGCTCAGATTACAGGTGTGAGCCATCGCACCCAGCCTTATCTAACTGTTTTCATATTGATGAACATGCCTTCTTTCCCAGAGATTTTATTGTATAACTAATGTTTTATTACTATCTTTCCACACATGTCTTTGAGTACTTGTATGAATATTTTATTAGGGTAAATTGCTAAAAGTTAAACTGCTGAGTCAAAGGATATATATATATTTACATATATGTGTGTACATTTGGATATATATATATACACACAGACACATATATACATACACACATATATATTTTATATATATGTGTGTATATATATATATATATATTTTTTTTTTTTTGAGACAGCATCTCACTTTGTTGCCCAGACTAGAGTTCAGTGGCAAAATCACAGCTCACTGCAGCTTCCACCTCCTGGGTTCAAGCAATCTTCCCTACTCAGCCTATCGAGTAGCTGGGACTGCAGGTGTACACCACCATGCCCAGCTAATTTTTTTATTTTTTGTAGAGACTGGGTCTCACTATGTTGCCCAGGCCAGTCTTGAACTCCCGGACTCAAGCAGTCCTCCACCTCAGCCTCCCAAAGTGCTGGGACTACAGGTGTGAGCCACCATGCTTGACCCAGATAGATGTATTAATATTTTGTTGAATATCGTTAGATTGGCCTTCAAAAATGTGTATCATTTTGTACTACCCTTGACAATATACAAAAAACTATCTTTCTCTAAATGCCTGTTTAGTCTTTGCCCATCGAATTTGGAAAATGCGGCAAGTTTAAAATTTTTCATTTTTATTATTAATACAGTTAGCATCTTTCAAAAGAATGTCTAAGTAAATTTGAGATAAGAAAGTGTACAAATCTAAAGTATACAGGTCGATGGCTTTTTGATATATGTATTATCTGCGTAGTCATCATCCAGATATATAACACATTTCTACTATTAATACCTCAGAAAGTTATCTCTTACCTACCTACCCAGTGATAATCAGGCCAAAATGAATTATTATTAGAAGTTAGAAGACTTCTAATATTAAATGCTGACTTGTAATATTAATTCATTTTGCCTGTTCTTGAATTTAATATCAGTGAAAGCAAACAGTTTTACAGTGTCTATGCTCAACATATTATCTGTGAAGGCTGGACGTGGTGGCTCACACCTGTAATCCCAGCACTCTGGGAGGCCGAGGTGGGCGGATCAGTTGAGGTCTGGTGGGTGGATCACTTGAGGTCAGGAGTTCAAGACCAGCCTGGCCAACATGACAAAACCCCATGTCTACTAAAAATATAAAAATTAGCTGGGCATGGTGGCGTGCACCTATAATCCCAGCTACTCAGGGGGCTAAAGCAGGGCAATCGCTTGAATCCAGGAGCTGGAGGTAGCAGTGAGCCGAGATCATGACACTGCACTCCAGTCTGGGCGACAGGAGCAAAATTCCATCTCAAAAAAAAGAAAAATATCTGTGGACTCATGCTGTTGTGTATATCAGCCATTCATTCATTTTTATTATTGTGTTATATTCCATCATATAACTACAAGTTAGATTAGTTGTCCACTCTGCTGCTGATGGACGTTTGAGTTGATTCCAGTTTTTTACTGGAATGAATAAAGCTGCTGTGAACATACTTGTATATGTCTTCTATTGGGCCTAAATACTCATTTATCTTGATCATATACCTGAAGTTGAATTGCTAAGTCAAAGAAGACATGCAAATGACCAACAGATGTATGAAAAAATGCTCAGCATCACTAATCACCAGGAAAATGCAAATTAAAGCCACAGTGAGATGTTGCCTCATATCTGTTTAGAATGGCTATTATCAGAAGGATAAAAGATAAGTGTTTGCAAGGACACAGAGAAAAGGGAACCCTTGTACACTGTTGGTGGGAATGTGAATCAGTGCAGACATTAGGGAAAACAGGATGGAGCCTCCTCAGAAAGTTAAAAATATAACTATCATATGATATAGCAATCCCACTTCTGGGTATATATCCAGTGGAAATGAAATTATTATGTCAAAGAGATATCTGCACTCCCAGATTTATTGCAGCATTCTTCACAATAGCCAAGATATGTAATCAGCCAGGTGCGGTTCATGCCTGTAATCCCAGCACTTTGGGAGGCCAAGTCGGGTGGATCACGAGGTCAGGAGTTCGAGACCAGCTTAGCCAATATGGTGAAACCCCATCTCTACTAAAAATATGGGGAAAAAATTAGCTGGACGTGGTGGCTGTCGCCTGTAATCCTAGCTACTCGGGAGGCTGAGGCAGTAGAGTCAGTCGAACCTAAGAGGCAGAGGTTGCAGTGAGCCAAGATTGCACCACTGCACACCAGCCAGGCAACAGAGTATAACTCCATGTCAAATAAATAAATAAATAAATAAATAAATAAATAAATAAATAAAAAGACATGTAATCAACCAAAGTGTCCATCAACGAATGAATAGATAAAGAAAATGTGTATACTACCCAGCTTTAAAAAAGAAAGAAATCTTGTCATTTGCAACAACATGGATGAACCTGGAGCACATTATGCTAAGTGAAATAAAGCAGGCACAGAAAGACAAATACTGCACAATCTCACTAAAATCTATGAAATCTAAAAAAGTCAAACTCATAGAAACAGAGTAGAATGGTGGTTGCCAGAGGCTGGGAGGGAGAGGCGGGATTTTGGATGAAGGGTACAAAATTTCCATTAAAGAGGATGAATAAGTTTTGGAGCTCTATTGTACAACATGGTGACTATGGTTAATTATAATATATACACAAAAAATGATAAGAGAGTAGATCTCAAAATGTTCTTACCACACACAAAAAAGATAACTATGTGAAATGATGGGTATGTTAATTAGCTTGATTATAGTATGATTGTAGTATAAATGATTATAGTCATTTCACAATGTATACATATATTAAAATATATTGTACACTGTAAATATATACAATTATTATTTGCCAATTATACCTCAATAAAGCTGGCCAAAAAATTGCCGAGTCATAGAGTAGGTGTGTGTTTAGCTTTAATAGACACTGCCAGTTTTCCAAAGTTACACTCGCACCGTATGAGAGTTTCAGTTGCTCCACATTCTTCCCAATACTCAGTATTCAGTCTTTTAAGTTTTTAGACTTTCTGGTAAATGTGTAATGGTGTCATGTAGTTTAAATTTGCACTTTCCTGAAGAATAATGATGTTGTCCATCTTTTCATACACATACTGGTCATTTGGATATTCTCTTTTGTATGGTACTTGTTCAAGCATTTTGCTCATTCTTTATAAAAATATTTTTATCTTATTTGATTTGTATAAGTTCTTTATAGATTCTGAATAGACCTCTTTGTCAGAAGGATAGATAATGATAATATTATCCTTGCTTGTGATTTGCCTGTTCGCTCTTTTATTGATATTTTTTAGTAAACAAAAAATGTATTTCCATGCAGTCCAATTGTTTTTATTCTTTTATGGTTATTGTCTTTTTATCCTGTTTAAGAAATCTTTGCCTACCCTAAAGTCATGAAGATTCTCTCCTATGTTTTATTCTAGAAGTTTGATTTTTTAAATTTGATATTTATATTTATGAGCAATCTTGAATAATTTTCAGATATGGTGTAAGGTAGAGGTCAAGTGCCTTAATTCATTTGCACACTGCTGTTAAAGACATACCTGAAACTGAGAACAAAAAGAAGTTTAATTGGACTTACAGTTCCACATGGGTAGGGAGACCTCAGAATCATGATGGGAGGGGAAAGGCACTTTTTACATGGTGGTGGTAAGAGAAAAATGAGGAAGAAACAAAAGTGGAAACCCCTGATAAACCCATCACATCTCCTGAGACTTATTCACTATCACAAGAATAGTATGGGAAACACTAGCCCCATGATTCAATTACCTCCCCCTGGGTCTCTCCCACAACATGTGGGAATTCTGGGAGATAAACTTCAAGTTGAGATTTGGGTGCGGACACAGCCAAACCATATCATCAAGTTATTTTTCTCCATATGTATATCCAAGAGTTCTAGCCTCATATGTTGAAAAAAAAACTGTACTTTCTACCACAAAATTGCAGTGGAAACTTAGAGGGAAAGCATTTAATGTTTCACCATTAAATATGTCAGCTGTTGTTTCTGGGCTTTTTGTAGATAGTTTTTGTCGGATTAAAAAAGTTCCCTTCTGACTGGGCACAGTGGCTCATGCCTGTAATCCCAGCACTTTGGGAGGCCGAGGCAGCCAGATCACGAGGTCAAGAGATCAAGACCATCCTGGCCAACATGGTGAAATTCCGTCTCTACTAAAAATACAAAAATTAACTGGGCATGATGGTGTGTGCCTGTAGTCCCAGCTACTCACTAGGCTGAGGCAGGTGAATTTCTTGAACCTCGGAAGGGGAGGGTGCAGTGAGCCAAGATCGCGCCACTGCACTCCAGCCTGGTGACAGAGTGAGACTCCATCTCAAAAAAAAAAAAAGTTCCCTTCTATTCTTAATTTGCTGAGCATTTTTTTCCTGAGGGGGTGTTATATTTTATCAAGTGCTTTTTCTGTATTGATTAAGATAAATATATGGTTTTCTTTGATAAACCATAGTTGGTAATATGTTATTTTTTTATATCTCTGTATTCAACTTGCTAATGTTGTAATATATTTATAATTTTATAATAAAATATAATTTTATGATATATAATGTATTATTTATATTTTTCTAAAAATTATATTGATAATCCTTTCCATATGCAGAAAATATTTTTGTTTTGACATCAGATTTATGTTAGCCATAATAAAATATGTTTGCTACAAAAAAAGTGTTCTCTTTTTCTCTAATCTCTGAAAACGTTTGAGAAAGATTGTCATTATTTCTTCTTAAATATTTGGAAGAAGTCACCTTTGAGGACATCTGGGCCTGGATTATCTTTGTGGGGATTAAAAACCATAAATTTCCTTCTAAGCACTGTTTTGCTGTATTCCACAAATTTTGATGTTTTATTTTCATTATACTTTAATTCAAAATATTTTGTTTTCTGTGTGATTTATTTTTTGGCCTACAGTTCATTTAGAAGTATGTTCCTTAATTTTTACACATTTTGGAATTTTCTGCTTATCTTTCTGTGTTGATTTCCGGTGGTCAGTGAATATACTGTATATAATTTCAGTCCTTCAAAATTTTTTAAGACTTGCTTTATGCCCCAGCGTATGGTCCATCTTTGGTATGTGTTTGAAAAGAATGTGCATTCTGCAGTTGCTGGGTATAGTGTTCTATAAATATCAATCAGGTCAAGTTGCTTAATAGTGTTGTTTAAATATATCTGTATTGACTTTTTGGTCTTCCCGTTTTTAATAGTTACTAACAGATGTGTGAAAACCAATTAAGGCCAGGCGCGATGGTTCACGTCTGTAATCCCAGCACTTTGGGAGGCTAAGGTGGGAGGATCACTTGAAGTCAAGAGTTCAAGACCAGCCTGCCCAACATGGAGAAACCCCATCTCTATTAAAAATAATAATGATAATATTAATAATACAAAAGTTAGCCACGCGTGGTGACAGGTGCCTGTAATCCCAGCTACTTGGGAGGCTGAAGGAGGAGAATTGCTTGAACCCAGGAGTGTAAGGTTGCAGTGAACTGAGATCACATCACTGCACTCCAGCCAGGGCAACAGAGTGAAACTATGTCTAAAAAAAAAAAAGAAAAAGAAAACCTCCAATTATGATTGTGAATTTGTCTATTTCTCCTTTTAGTTCAGCTGATATGTTTTAAAGTTATGTTATTATGTCCATACAAATTCAGAATTGTTGGGTCTTCCTATTGAAGCAAGGAATGAAATATTCTTCCTTATCTCTAGTAATGCTTTTGCCTGAAAGTATACTTTGTCTCATAAATATGGTCATACCAACTCTTTCTTTCTTTCTTTCCCTTCCTTCCTTGCTTCCTTGCTTCCTTCCTTCCTTCCTTCCTTCCTCCCCTCCCTCCCTCCCTCTTTCTCTCTCTCTCTTTCTTTCTTTAGACAGGGTCTCACTCTGTCACCCAGGCTGCAGTGCATGATCTGAGCTCACTGCAACCTCTGCCTCCTGGGTTCAAGCAATTCTTCCGCCTCAGCCTCCCGAGTAGCTGGGATTACAGTCGCATGCCACCACATTCAGCTAATTTCTGTATTTTTAGTAGAGGTGGGGTTTTCACCATGTTGGCCAGGCTGGTCTCAAACTCCTTACCTCAAGTGATCCACCCACCTGGGCCTCCCAAACTGCTGGGATTACAGGTGCATGCCACTGCACCCGGCCTCCAGCTTTCTTTTAATTAATATTTTCATGCTGTCCTTTTCCCATCCTTTTGCTGTCATCTGTGTCTTTATGTTGAAAGCGTATTTCTAATGAACAACATATCATTTAGTGTTTTATAAAGAAAACTGACATCCAGTTACACTTAACGAACTTATTGAGATGATCTGGTGTAACTCTACCATCTATTTGTTTTCTGTTGGTTTCATCTTGTCTATATTCCTCCTTTCTGACTTGTTTTCTAGTAATTAAGTGGTTTGGGTTTTGTTTTGTTTTGTTTTGTTTTAAATAGAGTCTCACTCTGTCACCATGCTGGAGTGCAGTGGTGCGATCTTGGCTCACTGCAACCTCCACCCCCTGGGTGCAAGCCATTCTCATGCCTCAGCCTCCCGAGTAGCTGGGATTACAGGTATGCACCACCATGCCCAGCTAATTTTTAAATATTTTTAGTAGAGACGGGGTTTCCACTATGTTGGCCAGGATGGTCTCTATCTCTTGATTTCATAATCTACCTGCCTCAGCCTCTCAAAGTGCTGGGATTACAAGTGTGAGCCACCACGCGCAACCTGGTTTGGTTTTTTTTAAGAGACAGGATCTCACTCTGTTGCCAGGTTGGAGTACAGTGGTGTTACCATAGCTCACTATAACTTCGAACTCCTGGGTGACAGAATGAGACCCCATCTCAAAAACAATTTATATATATATATAGCTAGCCGTGGCTCATGCCTGCAATCCCAGCACTTTGGGAGGCTGAGATAGGAGGATTGCTTGAGTCCATGAGGTGGAGACCAGCTTGGGAAACATAGTAAGAGCCCATTTCTACAAAAAAAATTAAACCACCAGGTGCAGTGGCTCACGCCTGTAATCCCAGCACTATGGGAGGCTGAGGCGGGTGGATCACAAGGTAAAGACTTCGAGACCAGCCTGACCAACATGGTGAAACCCCGTCTCTATTAGAAGTACAAAAATTAGTCGGGCATGGTGGTGTGCACCTGTAATCCCAGCTACTCAGGAGGCTGAGGCAGGAGAATCGCTTGAACCCAGGAGGCGAAGGTTGCAGTGAACTTAGACAGCACCACTGCACTCCAGCCTGGGAGATACAGCAAGACTCTGTCTCAAAATAAATAAATAAATAAACCTAGCTGGGTGTGGTGGCACACATCTGTAGTCCCAGATACTCTGAGATGGGAAGATCGCTCCAGTGTGGGAGGTTGAGACTGCAGTGAGCTATGATTGTGCCACTGTACTGCAGCCTGTGTAATGTAGCAAGACCCTTTCTCAAAAAATAATATATATATATGTATAAGAGTAAGGTAAGGATTGAAATGAGATTATACAGGACTATGGTGGTCCCTAAATTCATGAGAGTATCCTTATAAGAGACAGAAAAGGACACACAGAGGTACAGGGAAGGCAATGTGAAAATAGAGGTAGAGATTGGAGTAATGTGTCTTTAAGCCAAGAGACACCAAGAATTGCCAAAACCTCTAGCAGCATGAGCAGTACCTCCCTCACAGCCTCCAAAACCAACTCTGCTGACACTTTCATTTAAGACTGCTAGCCTCCTGAACTATGAGAGAATACATTTCTATTGGTTTCAGCCACCAAATTTATGGTGCTATGTTATGGCAGCCCTAGGAAAGGAATCCAACCCTCAGGAAAGTTTCAGGATTTATTAATATAAAGCTTGCAAAAGTCTTGTTAAATTTATTCCTAGGCATTTCATAGCTTTTATTGCTATGATAAATTAAAATTTTGGGTTTTCTTTGTTTTGTTTTGTTTAGTTTTGTGTTTGAGACGGAGTCTCACTCTGTCACCAGTCTGGAGTGCAGTGGCACAATCTTGGCTCACTGCAACCTCCTGGGTTCAAGTGATTCTCCTGCCTCAGCCTCCCAAGTAGCTGGGACTTCAGGTGCACACCACTATGCCCAGCTAATTTTTTATTTTTAGTAGAGTCGGGGTTTCACCATGTTGGCCAGGATGGTCTCCATCTCCCAACCTCGTGATCCACCCGCCTCAGCCTCCCAAAGCGCTGGGATTACAGGCATGAGCCACCCCACCCAATCCTTGAATAAAATATTTTTAAAGACCTTTTATTTTATTACTGCTGGGGATCTAGGGAGGCTATGATCTTTTATCTGGCCTTCTTATTGAGTATAACTGTTTATTATTATTCCTATTGATTTTCTAGGATGACCTAAAAAAAACCTGAAGAAAATAAAATTTTATATTCCCACCATCTAGAGATTACCATGGTAAACCTAAGCAAATTTCTTTGTGTTGACTATCTCAAATTCCTTTTGTAAAATATCCTAGGTCATGATATAATGGTTTTCAATACACTACCAGATTAATTCCGTTAATATTTTATTTCTACTATATCTATTCTGACTGGTGAAACTGCTTTATTGTCATGGTTTTGTTGTTGTTGTTTTGAGAAAAGGTCTTACTCTGTCACCCAGGCTGGAGTGCAGCAGTGAGTTCATGGCTCACTACAGCTTTTACCTCTGGGACTCAAGGGATTCTCCCATCTCAGCCTCCAGAGTAGCTGGGACAACATGTATGCATCACCACATCTTGCTAATTTTTAAAATTTTTTGTGGAGGTGGCGTTTTGCTATATTGCCCAGGCTGGTCTTGAACTCCTGGACTCAAGCAGTCCTCCCAGTTGGCCTCCCAAAGTGCTGAGATTAAAGGCATGAGCCACTGCACACGGCCTTCACTATCTTCTAAATTAATTGAAGCTTATGTATGCTAAAAACAGTTGATTAAGCAAACTTGATTATAATGCAGCAGTGATAATTTAGGCCAAAATTTATGCCAAATTAAAGCAGTGTTGTTGATTCTACCTATAAATTTAAGTACGTATGTATGTATCTAGCTAGCTATTTATCTATCTATCTGGTTTATTGGGCCTGGACTTGAATAATTGGATGACCTATAGAGAGGGTTTTGATGATTGTCTCTCCCAGGCAGTGTGAAGAAACAGGATCAGAGTTGCTACTGAAGTTTAACTGGTTAAAAAAAAAATTCCTCCCCTTAACTAAACAAAAGACTCATTTTCTTCAGGAACTACTGCTCAAATAGTGCCATTTCCAAGTTCCTTATATACCTGATTGAAAACTGGAAGTACATTTTTTAAACTTTGTAATTCCTTTTCTGTTGTCAGTTTGAAATAATCTTTACATTTATTGCAACTCTACTTACATTTCCTATGCTTTACTTATGAGTTCATTACAAGCTGCTCCGTTCTCTACTCCATTGCTTTCTTGCATCCCATGTGACAACGGAATCTCTGCAATTATTTGTAGTAACCTGTCCCCCACTTCCCCACCAGGCCAAAGTGTTCTGAAACACTTTTTCCATGGTGTTCTGAAATTTCAGAATGTGTCTAGATACAGATATGTAACTTTTTTTTTTTTTTTTTTTTGAGACAAAGCCTCTCTCTATTGCCTAGGCTGGCGTGCAGTGGTGTGATCTCAGCTCAGTACCTCTGCCTGCCAGGTTCAAGTAATTCTCCTGCCTCAGCCTCCTGAGTAGCTGGGATTACAGGCACGCACCACCATGTCCGGCTGACTTTTGTATTTTTTAGGTAGAGATGGGGGTCTCACCATGTTGGCCAGGATGATCTGGAACTCCTGACCTCGTGATCTGCCCACCTTGGCCTTCCAAAGTGCTGGGATTACAGGTGTGAGCCACCTCGCCTGGCCTTATTTTTTTTTTTTAGGTAGGGTCTTGTTGTCATCCAGTCTGGAGAGCATTGGTGCGATCTCTGCTCACTGCAACCTCCACCTCCTGGGCTCACCTGATCCTCCCACCTCAGCCTCCCAAAGTAGCTGGGACTACAGGCCTGCACCACCACACCCTGCTGATTTTTGTAGTTTTTATAGAGACAGGGTTTCACCATGTTGTCCAGGTTGGTCCTGAACTCCAGCGCTCAAGCAACCCACCCGCCTCAGCCTCCCAAAATGCTAGGATTATAGGCTTGAGCCAGCACACCCAACCGTCTTCTTTTTTTTTAATTCATCCTGTTCTGTTCTTAATTGGTTCTTTCAATCTAAAATTTTACATATTAGCTCTGAGGGATATCCTGTTATTTTTATCATTTTTTTCCTTTCTGTTCTCTCTTCCTAGAATTACTGTTGGACAAACATTTATTTATTTATTTATTTATTTATTTATTTATTTACTTAGAGACAGTCTCACTCTGTCCCCCAGGCTGGAGTGCAGTGGCACAATCTTGGCTCACTGCAACCTCTGCCTTCTGGGCTCAAGCAGTTCTCCTTCCTCAGCCTCCTGAGTAGCTGGGATTACAAGCACCCACCACCACTCCCAGCTAATTTTCGTATTTTTAGTAGAGATGAGGGTTCACCATATCTGCCAGGCTGGTCTTGAACTCCTGACCTCAGGTGACCCTCCCCGCCTCAGCCTCCCAAAGTGCTGAGATTACAGGCATGAGCCACCACGGCTGGCCAAAATATTTATTTTTTCAGTTGTTCTGCCTCTTTGACATTTGTTTCCCCAAATGTAGAAAGGCTGGGAGGAGAGGGAGGCTCTGCAACCCACCAGCATCACAGCAAAGATGCAGTAGCCTTGGTTCTATACCACTCTCTGGTTTCTCATCCACTGAAAATCTTTTCCTTAAAATGAGCATAGCATAATCATAGGAGGAAAAGAATGTGGCTGTGGAAAAGACATTTGGAGTTTTGCAAAATGTTTAAGGCCTATTCATTCCATGTGTATTTCTCCCGTCATTTGTAGAGTTCCTATCCACTTCAAAGGCTTTTCTGGGTGCTGACAAGGAAGAAAGTTCTGCCAAATTGGAAACTTTTAAAATAGATCAAGATTTTCAACATATCACAAGTATGGTTAGATTAGATGCAGATAAATCTCAACCACATCACAATGTTGATGGGATCATTCATTTCCTTTCTTTTTAGCAGCAGAATAACTGTCATTCCCAAACACACATCAGGCATTTAACCCTAACAAATGTTGTAGTAATCAAAAAGAGGGTGAATAGCTTATCCAGTTTCCCATCTGTGCTTCAGCTGGCATGTTTAATTTTCATTTCCTCCTTTCAGTTGACATCCTAACCTAGTCAGGGAGGTCTGATAGCCCTTTCCAGGGGATGTTGTTACTTCCCTATTCTTACATAAGAGCCAGAATTCCATTTGGAAAGAGAAATTACATTGGGCTTGATCAATAACCTCAAAGTACTAAGAGGAAAAAATTACCTGTTATCAGACTTTAATATGTATTTGATATCCATGATTTGTGTTATTTTGTTAATTGTAGGGTCACTAGCAATTAGATTCGCTATTGTTAACATATAAAATTGATTTAAATGCAAAAAGAATCAATACTTGAGCTAAATGTTTAAATATCAGGGCACTAACAAGAGACTGAGTCTTCTTAATTGAATTATTCTCTGCTTTCTGCGTATTAGAAGACTGGGCCTATTTAAGGGAGATGAAAGTAATAGATGTCTATATTGTAAACAACAATGTAAATACTTGCCATGGTTATAGAAATGAATGCAGTGGCACAGATGGGAGTCATGGTAAGCATAGTTTGTGAAACTAATCTATTTAGTTGGGTGTGGTGGCTCACACCTATAATTCCAATACTCTGGGAGGCCGAGGCAGACAGATCCCTTGAGCTCAGGTGTTTGAGACCAGCCTGGGCAACATTATGAGACCTCCATCTCTACAAAAAATTAGCCAGACATGGTAGGGCGGGCTGTGATTGTGCCGCTGCACTCCACTCTGGGTGACAGAGTGAGAACCTGTCTGGAAAAAAATAATATATCAAATTTCACAAACAATTATAGTAATTACAATGGCTGATATTTTTGAGCACTTATTGGATTTTTAACACTCTTATTTTATTTTTCTCATTTAATCTGCACAACAATCACATAAAGTAGGTACTAAACGAGTCAAGGAGGATCTGCCTCCCGCCAAGTCACAGGTGGGAAGTCGGGGTGTTGGGTTGAAGCCTAGGTCTGCTGACTTCAGATCTAGGACCCATAACTAGTGTGCTATATTTTACCAGTTGCTATTTTAAATATTCTTTTTTTTTTTTTTGAGACAAAGTTTTGCTCTTGTTGCCCAGGCTAGAGTGCAATGGTGTGATCTCGGCTCACCGAAACCTCTGCCTCCTGAGTTCAAGCGATTCTCCTGCCTCCTGCCTCTACCTCCCAAGTAACTGGGACTACAGGTATGTGCCACCACGCCAGGCTAATTTTTTGTATTTTTAGTAGAGACGGGGTTTCTCCATGTTGATCAGGCTGGTCTGGAACTTGAGATCTCAGGTGATCCACCCGCCTCGGCCTCCCAAAGTGCTGGGATTACAGGCACGAGCTACCGTGCCTGGCCTAAAATTAAATATGCATTTTTTTTTCGATTTTAAATATTCTAAACAGAGTCTTGACAGAGCTTAAAGTGTGGAAAGTCAAAAAGACTGATATATTCAAATATATTTTGGCGTTTACAAATGACTTGCCCTTACAGCTCATCAGTTTCACTCTCTTGTTAATTCTGATACCACCAAAACCCTAAATATTGTTTATTGGAATCTACGTTTATAAGGGAAACTTACAAAGTTTTTTTAAACAAATTCAAGCCTTCTTTACATTCTCCAAATTCTCTAATTGAGAACTATTAGAGTGTATACAATCACAGACCATAGAAACATTCATGAATCTGAACTGAGAGAAAGCTAACCTAGGTCAATGTGTGTGTGTGTGTGTGTGTGTGTGTGTGTTTGTGTGTCCGTGTGTGCACACACATAAGCGTAGGCCAGGCCGGCTTGTCAGTGGAAAAGTTTCCTGGTTAAACTTCTGCCAAATCAATTGCTTTTAAACGTTGTCTCTGTTTTAAAAACAGCAAGACTCCTTGGAGCAGATTATCCTTGTTCTTTTTTGTTCTGAAGAACCACTTGAGAAGCAGATCTTAGTTATTCAAATTATGTCAAGTAGGCCCCTGGGCCCTGGGAAAAGTGTATAACAGGTTCTTTTGTGGCTTGACAAAGGCTGCTCTTAATAATAGCCTTTGGTTTGCAAGGCTGGACATTGGGAAAGGAGGGGAGTAAACTGAGTAAATTTGCAGAAATGCCTGAAGAAAGTTTTCTTTTCTGTGGTTCAGTATTATAGCTGAACCACAATATTGTCTCTGAAGGACTGAGATAATTTGACCAAGGCCAAATGATAGGAAAAGATGCCAACAGCCTTCAAATGGAAATTACCCCAAGCCAAGGAAAGTCTGAAATGGTAGCCTGGTTCAGCAAGAGCACACAGAGAGTATGAGTGGTCTTGGCATAGCATGTTAGTGAGGCTAGATGTCCCTCCTCTGACATTGTTGCCTTAGCATAGTAGACATGCTTTAGACGCAAATGATTGAGCATGTGAGGGTAAAGCTTGTACTCTAAGCCTGCAGTGTTCTGGGCCCATCCTTTCTTGGTTCAGCAATTTTAAAACATCACTAGTTATTTGAACCCCAAGCTACTGGAGTGTAAATAGCAACAATATTTTAACACACACTCCAACTCTCCCAGTTCTTTTTCTTTTTTTCTTTTTTTTTTTTTTTTTGAGAACTCTTTCACCCAGGCTGGAGTGCAATGGTGTGATCTCAGCTCACTGCAACCTCCATCTCCCAAGTTCAAGTGATTCTCCTGCCTCAGTCTTCCAAGTAGCTGGGATTAGAGGCACCGGCCACCACACCCAGATAACGTTTGTATTTTTAGTAGACACGGGTTTTTGCCATTTTGGCCAGGCTGGTCTCGAACTCCTGACCTCAAGTGATCCACCCACCTCGGCCTCCCAAAGTGCTAGGATTACAGGTGTGAGCCACTGCGCCTGACCTCAACTTTCCCAGCTCTTATATTCAACTTAAATATCCATCTTTGACTACAATGACAATATATTTAGAGTAAAATTTTCACTTTTGATGAATATACTTTATTTGTGAATATCTTTTTTAAATGTTTTTTAGTTTTTAATTTTTATCTTAGTTTTTCTTTTTATTTTGAGATGGAGTGTCACTCTGTCACCTGGGCTGGAGTGCAGTGATCTTGGCTCACTGCAACCTCCGCCTCCTGAGTTCAAACAATTCTCCCGCCTCAGCCTCGAAGGAGCTGGGACTACAGGTGGGTGCCACCACATCTGGCTAATTTTTTTGTATTTTAATAGAAACGGGGGGATCACCATGTTGGCCAGGCTAGTCTCGAACTCCTGACCTTGTGATCCACCTGTCTCGGCCTCCCAAAGTGCTGGGATTACAGGCGTGACCAGGTGCAGTGGTTTATGTCTGTAATTCCAGTACTTTGGGAGGCTGAGACTGGTGGATCGCTTGAGCCCAGAAGTTCAAGATCAGCATGGGCAACACAGTGAGACCTTGTCTCTACAAAAATATATAAAAATTAGCTGGGCATGGTGGCACATGGCTGTAGACCTGGCTACTCAGCAGCTGAGGCAGGAAGATTGCTCGAGCCCGGGAAGCAGAGGATACAGTGAACCAGGGTGGTGCCACTGCATGAGACCCCATTTCACACACACACATACACACACACACACACACACACACACACACACACACTTAAAACTAGAATTACCATATGATTCCACAATTGTATTTCTGAGTATATGACCAAAGAACTATTTAATTCTCTTGGACCCTTTTGAGACTCTCTGTCTCAAAAAGATGTATGTTTATTTAAAATGGCTGGCTCCCAGTTCCCTCATTCTTCAGCAATTATTCACAATAGCCCAAATGTGGGGAGCAATACAAGTGTCCATCAACAGATGAATGTTGTACGTGTATATTTAGCTGTAAGAAGGAATAAGGCCAGGCACGGTGGCTCAAGTCTGTAATCCCAGCACTTTGGGAGGCCGAGGCAGGTAGATCACTTGAGGTCAGGAGTTCAAGACCAGCTTGGCCAACACAGTGAAACCCCATCTCAACTAAAAACACAAAATTAGCAGCTGGGTGTAGTGGCTCATACCTATAATCCCAGCACTTTGGAAGGCCAAGGCAGGAAGGTCATGAGGTCAGGAGTTCAAGACCAGTCTGACCAACATGGTGAAACCCTGTCTCTACTAAAAATACAAAAATTAGCCGGGCATGGTGGTGCACACCTGTAATCCCAGTTACTCAGGAGGCTGAGGCAGGAGAATTGCTGAACTTGGGAGGCAGAGGTTGCAGTGAGCTGAGATCGAGCCACTGCACTCCAGTCTGGGTGACAGAGCAAGACTCCATCTCAACAAACAAACAAACCTCCCCCCAAAATTAGCTGGGTGTGGTGGGGCATGCTTGTAATCCCAGCTACTTAGGAGGATAAGGCAGGAGAATCACCTGAACCTGGGAGGCAGAGGTTGCAGTGAGCTGAGATCACGCCACTGTACTCCAGCCTGGTTGACAGAGCGAAACTCCTTCTCAAAAAAAAAAAAAAAAAGAATAGAGTCCAACAATAAAAAAGTTAATTAAGTTAATTTAAAAAAAAAAGAAGGAACAAAATTCTGATTATTTGCTACAACATGGATGAAACTTAAAGACATTATGCTGAGTGAAATAGGCCAACCACAAAAGGACAAATATTGTATGATTCCACTTATATGAGGTACCTAGAGTAGTTAAATACAAAGTGTCCGAAAGTAAAAGGGTGATTGTCAGAGGCTGGAGGGAGGAAAAAATGGAAATTTGTTTAATGCGTATAGAGTTTCATTTTTGTAGGATGAAAAGCGTTCTGGAGATGGGTTGCACAACAAAGTGAACGTATGTAACACTGCTAAACTACAATTTAAAATGGTTACAGGCCAGGCACGGTGGCTCATGCCTGTAATCCCAGCACTTCGGGAGGCTGAGGTGGGCAGATCACCTGAGGTCAGGAGTTCAAGACCAGCCTGACCAACATGGAGAAACCCCGTCTCTACTAAAAATACAAAAAATTAGCCGGGCATGGTGGCACATGCCTATATAATCCCAGCTACTCGACGGGCTGAGGTAGGAGAATCGCTTGAACCCGAGAGGAGCAGGTTGAGGAGATTGTGGTGAGCCGAGATCACACCTTTGCACTCCAGCCTGGGCAACAAGAGTGAAACTCCACCTCAAAAAAAAAGATTAGCTGGGCCTGGTGGCGCACGCCTGTAATCCCAGCTACTCCAGAGGATAAGACAGAAGAATAGCTTGAACACGGGAGGAGGAGGTTGCAGAGAGCCAAGATGACACCACTGCACTCCAGGCTGGGCAACAGAGCGACACTCTGTGACACACACAAAAAAAGGTTACAATAGTAAATTTATGTTATATGTATTTTACTGCAATTGAAAAATAGAATGGATGAGTCTCATCTTCAGCTTTTTATAATTCTATGTAATTTTTATCCTATATCTAGCATAATAGTGGTTACTTCTATTGTACTTAGAAATAAATACGTAAGGGGTATATTCCATTATGAGTTGGTCTTAGTTTCATAATTTTACAGAAAGTAACAAATTGTCATAATAAAGTAGAGCACATTGTATAGTCTTTTTCCACAAAACATTGAAATAATGAGTCATTAATAAAGGTGTCTAGTGATGTATACAGAAAGTTACTAAAATACACAACAGAATTAGCAAATCAAACAGTGAAAGGCAAACTCAGACATGACTCCTTGCCCATCAGGACAGGCCAAAGCAAACAAGGGTATTTTGCATTGTGCTGTGAAGGTCAACAAACACAGACTTGGCTAGTTCAGGAGAGGCAGAAAAATGTAGCAACCACGGCCTTTGGAATTGAGCCTCACCTAAAATTCAAACCATAGGGTAGAACTCAGATGCAGTGTTTCTGTTGACTGGAAGGTGACTTGGGGAAAAAAAAAAAGCACACACACACAACTAACTAGGTTCTGGGTTTCACAAAACTATTTTACTAGGCCATTTAGGGGTAAGCAAGTTTGATTCCAAGTTCTAATCAAAAAGTGAATATTATTGTTTTCACAAGTGAGTAGAAAGTCTGTAAGAAAGTGTTTCAGGGACACTACTGAGCCCCAGGGCAAGAAGAAAAAAGAAGGAAGTGGTGCTCTTTTTTTACTTTAAATTTTTCTTCCTGATTATCTGCATAAAACATGCTCATTGAAAAGTGCAATATACATTGTTATTCTGAGAGCATAATAGCTTTCCTCCTTTCTAGATACCATGGTACTCTTCATTCCCTTGCACTAGCCATCTGGTCAGTGGATACTGCTGTCTCCTTTAACAAATGTATCTTCCCAGCCACAGTAATTGTTCTAAGAGTAGACACCTGATCCAAGTTGGCCCATAATACTCTCTCGTTACTGCCACCTGAGCCACTGTGATTGGGTAATGGTTGGACATGTGATCTAACATGGCCAATGAGAATTTTTCATTGGAATTGTTTTAGATGCACCTCTCCAACCCCACTCAGATAATGAGGGGACAGTCTTTGATTTTCCTTGTCAAAACTAGAAAATGTGAATCCAGGAGCTACTGGCAACAGGGTTCTAAGGCTTGTGGAGAAGGCAGATCTACCCTAGGAGACATTGACCCCAATGTACAGAGAGGAGCAGAAAGGAAACTGGAGATTTCCTGGTTGCAGTCAGTTTTAGCAAATGGTTTCATGAGCCAATGTGTATCAGTGCCCTGACTGGTTCAGTGAACCAATAAATAGCCATTTTACTAAGCTAGTTTGATTTAGATTTCTGATGCTTACAACCAGAAGAGCCCTAACTGATATCATCAAACAGAAAAGTATAAAGAAACCGAATAGGCCGGGTGCAGTGGCTCACGCCTGTAATCCCAGCACTTTGGGAGGCCGAGGCGGGCGGATCACAAGGTCAAGAGATCGAGACCATCCTGGCCAACATGGTGAAATCCCATCTCTACTAAAAAAATATTTTTAAAAAATTAGCTGGGCGTGGTGGCGCGCGCCCGTAGTCCCAGCTACTCTGGAGGCTGAGGCAGGAAAATTGCTTGAACCCAGGAGGCGGAGATTGCAGTGAGCCGAGATTGCACCACTGCACTCCAGTCTGGCGCCTGGCGACGGAGCAAGATTCTGTCTCAAAAAAAAAAAGAAGAAGAAGAAAGAAAAAAAGAAAAGAAACCGAATAAATACTCATCCATAGTGCTACTCTCTAGTGGCAACAGCTGGTAATGAGATAGGAGAATAGGGTCTGAAGGCAGGGAACCTAAGGCCATTTCAAGCTGACTTCCTAGAACTAAACTGAAAGGAAACCCCTAACTTTCCACACCTAAGTTACCAAAGGACCAGAGGCTACACTTGTAAATCCCCACCTTTTCTGCAAGGCAGATGGGAAATTTAAAGTACCTCTGCAAAAAGCAACCAATCAGACATTTGCATAGGAGTGTAGCTTTGTAACTTCACTTCAGCCTCTAATTAGTTGCTGTCCTCAACCAATCAGACTGATTGCGAGCCAAGTCTTTATTTGCATAGAAGTGCAACTTTGTAAAATCACTTTAGCTTCTAATTGGTTGCTTTCCACAATCAATCAGATGTTTGCATAGGAGTCTAACCTTTGTAACTTCACTTCAGCCTCTGATTGGTTGCTTTCCAAAACCAATTAGCAGGCACTGTATTTACATGAGATGAACAACAAGTGGCCAATGAGAAACCCCTAGGGAGTATTTCCACCGGAGAAGATTCTATATCTGGGGCCCTTGAGCCACTGCTCTGGCCACTCCCACACTGTAGAGGGTATTTTTCATTGTCAAGAAATGTCTGTCTTCGTTCCTTTGTTGCTTCATTCTTTCCTTGGTTTGCTGTGAATTTTGTCCAATTCTTTATTCAAAACGCCAAGAACCTGGACAGCTTGCAGTCAAGTCCCTCTACCAGCAACAGTAACATTCTGGTATATGTACTTGTGGCCTTTTAACTAAGCTTTTCTTTTCTTTTCTTTTTTCCATTTCTTTTCTCATCAAATTGAAGGTATAATATATAACCTTTTGGGGTCCTTTTATTTTTCTGTCACGTTGTATCATTCTCTAGTATCATTGAAAATGTTATCAAATAATTATAATTTTTTTTGGCCGAGCGCAGTGGCTCACGCCTGTAATCCCAGCACTTTGGGAGGCTGAGGCAGGCAGATCACCTGAGGTCAGGAGTTCTAGATCAGCCTGACCAACATGGTGAAACCCCTCTCTACTAAAAATACAAAAATTAGCCATGTGTGGTTGCAGTGAGCCGAGATCATGCCACTGCACCCCAGCTTGAGTGACGGAGCAAGATTCTGCCGCAAACAATAAATTATAATTTTTACCAGTGTTTACATAATATTGGACATTAGGTTATTTTCAAGTTTTTGATCCATATTTGGAATACATTTTTGTCTCAAATTATCTCGGGGAATATGTTGCTAAGAAGAAAATTATTGAGTCAAAGATTATGAATAGTGCCTTTGAAAGTTTTACACTTTTGCTGTAAAAGTGATATATGATAAAAAAGTATTAAACAGTTTAAAAGTATATAAAAGTGAAGGTCATCTTTTCATCTCTGACCTTCAGTCTTATTTCTTCTCCCTAGACTATATGTATGTGTGTGTGTGTGAGTGTGTGTGTGTGTGTGTGTGTGTGTGTATTCCCCCTGCAACTTTTGAAGAAACCCACCAAATTATGGTATTGTAGGAATACTGTTGTGTATTTTGATTTTCATAGTTTTAATAACATGTCTTTTTAATTGCTGTGTGGCATTTAATTACCCCTTCCAACGATGGACATCTAGGCCTTTTCCAGGCTGTTACCATTAAGAAGTCTACAATGTGCACCCTTAATATATAGGATTATCGCAAATGTGTAAAATATGTCTTCAAAACAAATCTCTACAGGAGAAATGACTAAGTCAGAGTATATGGATTTTTATTTTGATAGGCAATTTCAAGTATCTCTACAATGGTAATTCCAAATAGACTCCCATCGGTACTGTGTAAAAGAGCATGCTTCCTGTTACCCTCATCGAGATAATATACTAACAAATTTTTATATCTTTGCTCATATGATCAGCAAAAACTTGTTTGCTTTGTAGTTGTAATTTTAAAACTACCTTTGAGAAAAGTTGTACCAATTTATATTTCCATCTGTAATGTGTGAAATTGTCTGCCTTATTGCATCTTCATCAGTATTAAGCATCATCATTATTTTGCATCTTTACTAATTCAATAGAAGATAATAGTATCTAATTTTAAAATATTGCTTCTTATTCATTCATGAAATATTTATTTCCCAAGCACCTATAGTGTGAGACATTGTTCTGACAACAATGGTAAGACTATCCTTATGGAGCTTATAATTACCTGACTACTAGTAAGTCTAAATTTGTTTTTTACATGAGCAGTTTTGAAGCCAGGCACAATGATGCACTCCAGTAGTGCCAGCTACTCGGGAGGCTAAGGAGGCATCCCTTGAGCATAGGAGTTCGTGGCCGTGGTGTGCTATGGTCAGGCCTGTGACCACTGCACTCCAGTCTGGGCAGTATAGTGAGTTCTATCTCTTAAAAAAAAAAAAAAACCGTTTTGAGTTGCGTTTTAAACTAGGAATTGTGCATTGCCTCAAACTTTTCAAGGAGATACAAGATGATGATAATTTAAAGATGATGTTTATCATCCTGATTTGAAGTAGGATCTATAGAGCTCTCTAATGAAAAATTGGCATTTCCTCCTTCATTTATATGACTACTTCCATTTATCCAGAAGCGAGAGCTCCATAAGCTTTAAGGAAGTAGGCCAAATACAGTGGCAGGTTACTCACTGATCATCACCCCTGACCCCAGTGTTTATGGTCCCAGGCAGATTACTCATTGACCCAGTGTCTATGGTCCCTTCTTCCTTTTTGGAATAGAATTTCCCCCACCTTTTAGTAGGGCATAGCGCTACTCAGCTAGAAACTACAATTCCCTTAGAGCTAGGTGCAGACATGGGACTAGCCAATGATACGTAAGAAGTGATTTAGGCAATATCTCCGTTGTATCTTAAAGAGGTAGCTTCTGCTAGGCATGGTGGCTCATGCCCATAATGACAGCACTTTGGGAGGCCAAGGTGGGTGGACCGCCTAAGCTCAGGAGTTCATGACAAGCCAGGCAATGTGATGAAACCCCGTCTCTACAAAAAATACAAATATTAGTGTGTGTGGTGGCACCTGCCTGCAGTCCCAGCTACTTGGGAGGCTGAGATGGGAGAATCTCTTGAGCCTGGAAGGTGGAGGCTGCAAAGCTGAGAACATGCCACTGCACTCCAGCCTAGGCAACAGAGTGAGACTCCTCTCAAAAATAAATAAATAAAGATATAATTTCTACTCTAGAAATGATGGAGATTGGAAATCAATGTTGAGGATCACAGAGACCAAATGCCTGCCTGGGATCCTGGATGGCCTGATAGGGCAGAGGTATCTTGTCAATCTAGACTACTCACCTTTGGACAGTTACTTGAGATAAATAAAGCTCTATCTTATTGAAATCCCTGTAATTTTGGGCCTCTATAACAGCAGATAGGCGTGTATACTAATTGATATGCTCACATAATATGATATGATATGAAAGGTGCCACAGAAGTCCAAAATATCTGTTCTACTGACCTATATAATGCCTGAAGTGTCCTCGTTAGAGAGTCCTCCCTCTGAGTTAAGGGAGTGTTTCACAAAATATGTCCTGCTGAACACCAGCTTATCAGATAATAACAGATACTGAGATATGCTAGAATAAAAGGGCTAGTGTCCAATTACATTTCAGACATGCAGAGTCATATGACATTTTTTGGCATGTCTTTTATTTTATTTCATTTTTAAATTGGCAAATAATAATTGCACATATTCATGGGGTACATAGTGATGTTTCGATACGTGTAATGTATAGTGATCAAATCAAGGTAACTAGCATATCCATCATCTCAAACATTTCTCATTTCTTTGTGTTGGGAACATTTAATATCCTCCTACCTAGTTGAAACTATATATTACTGTTAACTATAGTCATCCTATGGTGGCATAGAACACTGAAACTTACTCCTTTTATCTAGCTATAATTTTGTATCGTTTAACAAAAAATTATTTCAATCCCTTTCTTCCCTCTCCTCTTCCCAGCCTCTAGTATTCTCTGTTCTACTTTTTGCTTCTGTGAGATCATTGTTTTAAAGCTTCTAGGTATGAGTGGATAACGTGATGCTTAACATTCGGATACTGGCTTACTTCGTGTAATATAATACCTTTTTGTAACATCCATGTTGCTGTGACTGATAGAATTTCATCCTTACTTATGATTGAATGGTATTTCATGATACATATATACCAAATTTTCTTTCTCCATTCACCTGTTATTGGATGCCTAGGTTGATTCCATATCTTGGCTATTGTGAATAGTGCTACAATAAACATGGGGGTGTAGATGTATCTCTGATATCATTATTTCCTTCTTTTTGGATAAATTCCCAGTAGTAGGATTGTAGGGTCATATGTTAGTTCTATTTGTAGTTTTTTGAGAGACCTTCATACTGTTTTAAATAGTAGCTATACCAGTCTGCATTCCCACCAACAGTGAATAAGAGTTCCCTTTTCTCTGCATTCTCACCAACATTAGTTATTTTTTGTCTTTTTGATGATAGCCACCCTAAAGTGGGTGAGATGATACCTCATTGTGGTTTTGATTTGCATTTCCCTAATGTTGTTGTGCATTTTTCCATATAATTTGTTGGCCATTTGTATGTCTTCTTTTCAGAGATACCTGTTTAGATCATCTGCCCATTTTTAAATTGGATTGTTTGTTTTTTGCTGTGAGATGTTTGAGTTGCTTGTGTATTCTGGATATTAATCTCCTGTCGGAGTAGTCTGCAAATATTTTCTCCCATTCTGTAGGTTGTCTTTTCATTCTGTTGATTGTTTCCTTTGCTGGCAGAAGGCTTTTAGTTAGATATAATCCCATTTGTTTTTGCTTTTGTTGCTTGTGCTTTTGAGGTCTTATTAATAAAATCTTTTCTCAAACCAATATTCTGAATCATTTCCCCCTGTTTCCTTCTAGTAGTTTTATCATTTTGAGTCTTACATTTAGATATTTGATTTTTTTTTTTTTTTTTTTTTGAGACAGAGTCTCATTCTGTCACCCAGGCTGGAGTGCAATGGCATGATCTCTGCTCACTGCAACCTCCGCCTACCAAGTTCAGGCAATTCTCCTGCCTGAGCCTCCCAAGTAGCTATAATTATACAGGCCCCTGCCACTGCACCCAGCTAATTTTTATATTTTTAGTAGATACAGGGTTTCACAATGTTGGCCAGGCTGGTCTCAAACTCCTGACCCAGGTGATCTGCCTGCCTTGGACTCACAAAGTGCTGGGATTACAGGTGGGAGCCACCACACCCGGCCTGATCTATTTTGAATTGAGTTTTGTATAGAGTGAGAGGTGTGGAGGTCTAGTTTCATTCTTCTGCATGTGGATATGCAGTTTTTCCAGCACCATTTATTGAAAAGACTGTCCTTTCTCTAATGAGTGTTCTTGGCACCTTTGTCAAAAGTCAGTTGGCTGTAAATATGTAAATTAATTTCTAGGTTTTCTATTCTGTTCCATTGGTCTATGTGTCTGTTTTTATGCTAATATAATGCTGTTTTGGTTATTACAGTTTGCAGTATATTTTGAGGTCTGGTAGTGTGACACCTCCAGCTTTGTTCTTTTTACACAGGATTGCTTAGCTAATTGGTTTTTTTTTTTTCTGGTTTCATACGATTTTAGGATTTTTTTCCCCCCATTTTTGTGAAAAATGTTATTGATGTATTGATAAGGATTGTGTTGAATCTATAGATTGCTTTGAATAGCATTGTCATTTTAACAAGATTAATTCTTCTAATCCAAAATCATGGGATGTCTTTTCATTTGTTTGTATCCTCTTCACCTTCTTTCACCAGTGTTTTGTAAATTCTCCATGTAAAGGTCTTTCACTTTTTTTGGTTAAATTTATTCCGAGGGGTATGTGTGTATGTGTATGTGTGTAGCTATTGTAAAAGAGATTGTCTTCTTGATTTTTTCAGCTAGTTCATTGTTTGTGTATGCAAATACTGATATTTGCATATTAATTTTGTATCCTGCAACTCTACTAAATTTGTTTATCGGGTCTAAGAGTTTTTTTGATAAGGTCTTTAGGTTTTACTGTATGTAAGATCATGTCATCTGAAAACAGGAACAATTTGTCTTCCTCATTTCCCAATGTGGATGTCCCTTATTTCTTTATTTTGCCTAACTGCTCTGGCTAGGAATTACAGTACTATGTTGAATAAGAGTGGTGAGAGTGGGCATGATTCTCATACTTGTCTTGTTCCAGTTCTTAGAGGAAAAGCTTTCACCTTTTCCACATTCAGTGAGATAGCTGTAGATTTGTCATATGTGGTCTTTATTATTTTGAGGAACTTTCCTTCTATACCTAAATCATTATGAGTTTTTATCATGAAGCAATGTTGAATTCTATCATAATTTTTTCTGCATCTATTGAGATGATCATATAGTTTTTATCCTTTATTCTATTGATGTGATGTGTGATATTTATTGATTTGTATTATGTTGAACCATCCATACATTTCAGGGAGAAATGCCACTGGCTCATGGTATATTGTCTTTTTGATGTATTGTGTGATTTGGTTTGCTAGTATTTTGTAAAGGATTTTTGCATCTATGTTCATCAGGGGTATTGGCCTGTAGTGTTCTTTCTTTGTGGTATCCTTGTCTGCTATCAGGGTTGTGCTGGCTGAGTAGAATGATTTAGGAAGAATTCCCTCTGCTTCAAGTTTCTAAAATAGTTTGAGAAAAAATTGATATTAATTATTTTAAACTTTGCTAGAATTGAGCCGTGCTTGATGGCTCATGCCTGTAATCCCAGTACTTTGGGAGGCTGAGGCAGGCCAATCACCTGAGGTTGGGAGTTCGAGACCAGACTGACCAACATGGAGAAACCCTGTCTTTACTAAAAATACAAAATTAGCTGGGTGTGGTGGCAGCTACTTGGGAGGCTGAGGCAGGAGAATCGTTTGAACCTGGGAGGCAGATGTTGCGGTGAGCCGAGATCTCACCATTGCACTCCAACCTTGGCAACAAGAGCGAAATTCCATCTCAAAAAAAAAAAATGTTTGAATTCAATGATGAAGAATTCAATGGAGAAGCCATTTGGTCCTGGACTTTTCTTTGTTGGAAGACTTTTTATTACTGATTCAATCTTATTATTTGTTATTGGTCTGTTCAGGCGTTTTATTTCTTCTTGGTTTAATTTTGGTAGGTTGTATGTGTTCACACCAATAAACTCAAAAGCCTAGAGGAAATAGACAAATTCCTAGACTGCAGGAAAAGAAGTCACTAAGAAGTTATCCAAGCAGTGTATCTCATACCCAATAGATAGTTTTTCATCTCTTATTCCCCTCTCACTCTCCCCTGTTCTGATTCTCCAGGGTCCATTATACCACTCTGTACACCTTTGCATACCTGTAGCTTAGCTCCTACTTATGAATGAGAACATGTGGTATTTCGTTTTTGATTCCTGAGTCACTTTACTTAGAATAATGGCCTCAAGTCCCATCCAAGTGGCTGCAAAAGACATTATTTAGTTCTTTTAGTAGTATTCCATGGTGTGTGTATTCCATGGTATATATGTATGTGTATATATATATATATATATATATATATATATATATGTATATCACATTTTCTTTATCCACTCATCAGTTGATGGGCACTTAGGTTGATGCCATATCTTTGCAATTGTGAACTGCACTGCAATAAACATACACATGCATGTGTCTTTTTGATATACTGACTTCTTTTCCTTTGGATAGATACCCAGTAGTGGGTTTGCTGGGTCAAATGGTAGATCCACTTTCAGTTCTTTGAGAAATCTCCATTCAGTTTTCTATAGAGGTTGTACTAATTTACATTTCCATCAGCGTTTCTTTTTCACATCCACGTGAATATCTGTTGTTTCTTGACTTTCTAATAATGGCCATTCTGTGGGGGAGTAAGGTCTGATTTCATTGTGTTTTTTTTTTTTTTTTTTTCCCTGAAACGGAGTCTCGCTCTGTCGCCCAGGCTGGAGCACAGTGGTGCAATCTCAGCTCACTGCAATGTCTGCCTTTCGGGTTCAAGCGATTCTTCTGCCTCAGCCTCCTGAGTGGCTGGGTCTACAGATGCATGCCACCATACCCGGCTAATTTCTGTATTTTTGGTAGTGAGGGGGTTTCACCATATTGGCCAGGCTGGTCTCAAACTCCTGACCTTGTGATTGCCCACCTTGGCCTCCGAAAATGCTGGGATTACAGCCATGAGCCACTGCGCCCGGCCCATTGTGGTTTTTATTTGCATTTCCCTGATATTTAGTGATGTTGAACATTTTTTTCATATTTTTTTGGCCATTTGTAAATCTTCTTCTCAGAAATGTCTATTCCTATCCTTTGCTGACTTTTTGATGGAATCATTTGTTGTTTTCTTGCTGATTTGTTTGAGTTCATTATAGATTCTGGATATTTGTCCTTTGCTGAATGTTGCAAAAATTTGTATCCCATTCTGTAGGTTGTCTGTTTACTCTGATGATTACTTCTTTTGCTGTGCAGAAGCTTTTTAGTTTAATTAGGTCCCATTTACTTGTTTATTTATTGTATTTACTTTTTGTTGTTCTTGGTTTTTTTGTTTGTTTGTTTGTTTGTTTTGAGATGGAGTCTTGCTCTGTCACCCAGGCTGGAGTGCAATGGCATGATCTTGGCTCACCACAACCTCTGCCTCCCGGGTTCAAGTAATTCTTCTGCCTCAGCTTCCAGAGTAGCTGGGATTACAGGTGCCTGCCACCACACCTGGCTGATGTTTGTATTTTTAGTAGAGACGGGGTTTCACTATCTTGGCCAGGCTGGTCTTGAGCTCTTGACTTCGTGATGCACCCGCCTCGGCCTCCCAAAGTGCTGGGATTACAGGTGTGAGCCACCATGCCCAGCCTTGTTGCATTTGCTTTTGAGGTCTTAGTCATAAATTCTTCACTGAGGCCAATGTCCAGAAGAGTTTTTCCTAGGTTTTCTTCTAGAATTTTTAAGGTTTCAGGTCTTAGATTTAAGTCTTTAATCCATCTTGAGTTAATTTGTGTATGTGGTGAGAGAGAGTGATCCAGTTTCATTCTTGTACATGTGGCTATCCAGTTTTCCCAGCACCATTTATTGAATAAGTTGTCCTTTCCTCAATTTATGTTTTTATACACTTTGTCAAAAACCAGTTGGTTGGGTTGTAAGTATTTGGCTTTCTTTCTGGGTTCTCTGTTCTGTTCCATTCCTTTATGTATCTACTTTTATACCAGTACCATACTGTTTTGGGTACTATACCCTTGTAGTATCATTTGACATTGGGTAATGCCGTGCCTCTGGATTTGTTCATTATGCTTAAGATTGCTTTGGCTAGTCAGGCTCTTTCTGTTCCATGTGAATTTTAGGATTGGTTTTACTAATTCTGTGAAAAATGGTGTTGGTATTTTCTTTTCTTTCTTTCTGTTTTTTGAGACAGAGTTTCTCTCTTGTAGCCTAGGCTCAAGCAATTCTCCTGCCTCAGCCTCCTGAGTGGCTGGGATTACAGTCATGCATCACCATGCCCGGCTAATTTCATATTTTTAATAGAAACGGGGTTTCTCCATGTTGATCAGGCTGGTCTCGAACTCCTGACCTCAGGTGACAGGCCTGCCTTGGCCTCCCAAAGTGCTGAGAATATAGGTGTGAGCCACTGTGCCTCGCCGATGTTGGTATTTTCATAGGAATTTATTTGAAACTGTAGATTGCTTTGGGCTATATGGTCATTCTCACAATATTGATTATTTCAATCCGTGAACATGAAATATATTTCCATTTTTTTGTGTCATCTATGATTCCTTTCAACAGTGTTTATAGTTCTCCCCATAGAGATCTTTCACTTTCTTGGTTAAATATATTTCTAGGTATTTTATTTGCTTTGTAGATACTGTAAAAGGAATGAATTCTTTATTTGATTCTCAGCTCAGTCATTTTTGATGTATAGCAGTGCTGCTGATGTGTGTACATTGATTTTATAACCTGGGAGTTTACTGAATTCATTTATCAGATGCAGCAATCTTTTGGAGGAGTTTTTAGGGTTTTCTAGGTATAATACTGTATCACTGGCAAACAGAGATAGTTTGACTTCCTCTTTTCCAGTTCGATTGCTGTTTCTTTTTCTTGTCTGATTACTCTGGCTAATATTTTCTTTAAAAACTTGAATTAGAAAGAGGGTCTCACTATGTTGTTCAGGCTATTTTCAAACTCCTGGCCTCAAATGATACTCCTACCTCAGCTTCTGAAAGTGTAGGGATTACAGGTATGAGCCACCGTACCTGTCCTAAATGTCATTCTTAATTTCTTCCTTCACGCATTTGTCACTCAGGAGCATATTGTTTAATTTCCATGTATTTGCATGGTTTCTAATGTTGCTCTTGTTATTGATGTCTAATTTTATTCCATTGTCATCAAATAAGGTACTTGATATGCTTTCAGTGTTTAAGCATTTTATAAGGCCAGGTGCAGCGGCTTACTCACACCTGTAATCCCAGCACTTTGGGAGGCCAAGATGGGCAGGTTGCTTGAGCTCAGGAGTTTGAGACCAGCCTGGGCAACATGGTGAAACCCCGTCTCTACAAAAAATACAAAAACTAGCCAGGCATGATGGCACATGCCTGTAGTCCCAGCTACCCAGGAGGCTGAGGCAGAGGATTGCTTGAGCCTAGGAGGCGGAGGTTGCAGGGAGCCAAGATCATGCCACTGCACTCCAGCCTGGGTGAAAGAGCAAGACCCTGTCTCCAAAAAAAATAAGTTTATTTTTGGAGACCTGTTTTATTTCCTAACATAAGTCAATCTATGAGACTGTTCCATGGCTGAAGAAAAGAATGCATATTGTGTAACCATTGGGTGAAACGTTCTGTAAATGTCTGCTAGGTATCTGATCTATGGTGCAGCTTATTTTTTTAATTTTATTTTCAATTCATTTTTCTATTTGAGAAATGGTCTCACTCTGTCACCCTGGTCTCATTGTGTCACTGGCTGGAGGGCAGTGACACAGTTGTGGCTCACTGCATCCTCAACTTCCTGGGCTTAAGTGGTTTTCCTGCCCCAGTCTCCTGAGTAGTTGCTGCTACTACAGGTGTGCTTCACCACACCCAGCTAATTTTCTTTTTTTTATGTGGAGATGGAGTCTCACAATGTGACTCAGTCTGGTCTCAAACTCCTGAGCTTGGGTGATTCTCCTGCCTCAGCATCCCAAAGTGCTGGCATTACAGGCCTGATCCTAGGTAAGAGCCATTGCACCTGGCTTATGGTGCAGTTTAAATTCAATGTTTCTTTGTTGACAATCTGTGTAGATGATCTGTCCAGTGCTGAGAGGGAGTATTGAAGTCCCCAACTACTATTGTATTGGGGTCTATCTCTACTTTTAGATCTAATAATATTCACTTTATATATCTGGGGTGCTTCAGTGTTGGGTGCATATATATTTACAATTGTTATATTCTCTTACTGCATGATTCCCATTATTATTATATAATGTGCTTGTCTTTTTCTTTTTTTTTTTTTTTTTTACAGTTTTCAACTTGAAATCTCTTTTGTCTGACATAAGGATAGCTACTCTGCTCACTTTTGGTTTCTGTGTGTATGGAATATCCTTTTCCCATTCCTTCATTTTCAGTCTATGTGTGTCTTTATAGGTAAGTTAAGTTTCTGGTAAGGAGCATATAGTTGAGTGTTGTCTTTTCATCTATTTTGCCAGTCTATGTATTTTAAATGGGAAATTTAATCCATTTACATTCAGAGTTATTATTGATAGGTGAGGACTTATTCCTGTCATTTGATGGATTTTTTCTGATTGTTTTATATGTTATTTACTTCTTTCTTTATCTGTTATTATTTATTTTTTCAGTTGGGTGGTTTTCTGTAATGATACATTTATTTTTCTCTTTTTTCTCCTTTGTGTATCAGCTCTATAAGTGACTTTTTTGTTTGTTTGTTTGTTTGAGACAGAGTGTTGCTCTGTCACCCAGGCTAGAGTGCAGTGGCATGATCTCAGCTCACTGCAACCTCCACCTCCTGGGTTCAAACAATTCTTTTGCCTCAGCCTCCCAAGTAGCTGGGACCATAGGCGTGTGTCACTGCACCCAGCAAATTTTTTTTTTCTTTTTGTATTTTTAGTAGAGATGGGGTTTCAGCATTTTGGCCAGGCTGGTCTTGAACTTCTGACTTTGGGTGATCCACCTGCTTCAACCTCCCAAAGTGCTGGGATTACAGGCATGCACCACCGTGCCCGGCCTATAAGTGAGTTTTACAATTTTGCATGTTTTCATGATGGTGATTTTCATCTTTTCATTTCCAGATATAAGGTTCCCTTGATCATTTATTTTAAGGGCAGTCTACTGGTGATGAGTTCCCTCAGTTTTTCTTTGTCTGTGCAAGATTTTATTTCTCCTTCATTGCTGAAGGATAGCTTTGCTTGGTATACTATTCTTGATTGGTAGGTTTTTTATCATTCCACTCTCTTGGCCTGTAGGAGTTCTGGCTAGGCGCAGTGGCTCACACCTGTAATTCCAGCACTTTGAGAGGCCAAGGCAGGCGGATCGCTTGAGGTGAGAAGTTGGAGACCAGCCTGGCCAAGATGGTGAACCCCGTCTCTACTAAAGATACAAAACATAGCAAGGTATGGTGGCGGGAGCATATTATCTCAGCTACTTGGGAGGCTGAAGTGAGAGAATCACTTGAACCCAGGAGGTAGAGGTTGCAATGAGCCAAGATCACACCATTGCACTCCAGCCTGGGTGACAGAATGAGGAATGAGACTCCATCTCAACAAAAACAAAAAAGAAAATAAACACATTTCTGCTGAGAAATTCATTGTTAGTCTAATGGACTTTCCCTTATATGTGACTTAATACTTTTGCCTTGCTGCTTTTAAAATTCTTTTGTTGCCTTTTACTTTTGACAATTTGATAATTTGCCTCAGAGAGAATCTGTTTGAGTTGAATCTATTTGGGGTTCTTTGCACTTCCTTAACCTGGATATTCATCTCTTTCCCTAGATTTGGGAGATTTTCTGCTATTATTTCATTAAATATATCTTCCTCACCTTTCCCTTCTCTTCTCCTTCTGGAATGTCCATAAGATGAATATTTGTTTGCTTAATGGTGTCCCATAAATCCAGTAGGCTTTCTTCATTAGTCCTTCCTTCCTTCCTTCCTTGTTCTTCCTTCTTTCCTTCCTTCCTTTCCTTTTTTCTTCCCCTCCTGTCTTTATTTCCAAAGAGCTGTCTTCAAGTCCAGAAATTCTTTCTTCTGCTTGTTCTACTCTGATGTTGAAGCCCTTGGCTGTATTTTTATTTCATTAATGAATTCATTAGGCCTAAGATTTCTGTCTATTTGTTTGCTTGTTTTAAATATCTGTCTCATTTTAAATTTCTTGCTCAAATAATAAATTGTTTTTCCTGATTTCATTGAATAACTCTCTGTATCCCCTTGTATCTCACTGAGTTTCCTTATGATTATTATTTTGAATTCTTTTCTGGCATTTTCATATATTTTCTTAGGATTGGGGTCTGTTACTGGTGAAATATGATTTTCCTTTGGAGGTGACATATTTCCTTGCTTTTTCATGTTTGATGTGTCCCTACATTGATTTCTACATATCCAGTGGAAAAGTTGCCTCTTCCATTTATATGGAGTTTGTTTCACAGGGGGAATACTTATTTGTATGAATGTGTCCTGGGGTGTTGGTTTGGTGAGATGTGTTAGCTTTGGTTCTAGGTGGACACAGTAGTGTAGACTTTGTGTAGTTTCTTCCTCTATAATCCATACCTATGACATTTTCATGTTTCTCAGTGGCCAAGGCTTATTTTGTGGTGATGGTGGTATGGCTTTGCAAGCAGTGGCCTCACCAGACTATTTCTCAAGTCCAGGATACTTGTGTGCACATGGTGAGTTGGCCAAGTTGGAGGTCTGGTTCACTGAGGTTGAAACCACAGGGCTGTTACTCTGGTTGGGAGGATGGGCAGATAGTTGCATGGCTGGCCTGGGGGCATGCCTGCCAAGAACAGCCTGAAGTGCTGTTTCTCTGGTTCAGGATGTAGGTGCAAAGCTGCTTGGCTGGCCTGGAGGCATTTCTGCTGGGAGTTACCCACAGGTCTGTTTCTTAGGCCCAGGACATGCTCTCATGGCTTCTCAGCTGGCTTATGGGCATATTTGCCAGTGGTGGCCCAGGGGGCTCCTTCTCAGGCGTGGGATGAAGGAGTGACTCTACTCAGCTGGCCCATATCACATTTTTTTTTTAACTGCAGGATTTCTCATAGAATTTAATTCACTTAGGGTGGGCACAGTGGCTCACGCTTGTAATTCCAGCACTTTGGGAGGCCAACGTGGGCAGATCACTTGATGTCAGGAGTTCAAGACCAGCCTGGCCAACATGGTGAAACCCCATCTCTACCAAAAATATAAAAAATTAGCCAGGCATGGTGGCATACACCTGTAATTCCAGCTACTTGGGAGGCTGAGGCAGGAGCATCTCTTGAACCCAGGAGGCGGAGGTTGCAGCAAGCCAAGATTGTGCCACTGCACTCCAGCCTGGGCAACAGAGTGAGACTCCATCTCAAAAAAAAAAAAAAAAAAAAAAGAATTTTATGCACTTGTGTACACTGTGAACATTCAAGAATGACATACAATACATTTTTTAAAAAAACAAAAACTTTTTCAATATAAGTGGCTGAAATTTAATCCATTTTTATGGAGCATTTCAATGGAGTAATGTTCTTTGAAACACATCATGGAAAAACCTAATTAAGATTTCTGACACCAAGAACCCTATGTAAAGGTTTTTGAGGAGGGACTAAAGAATTAATACAGATTTTGGTCATGAACATTTTCTCCAATAAATTTTGAAAGCCATTGATTTTGGCATTACCCTAAAAGTAGAGACAGCACATCTGTGGAGTCAGTGTTTTGAGGGGAGGGGCATGGAGAATGGAGGATAACAAGCTTGAAACTTTGGGATTACTCTAGGCAGATTAGAAGGTCACTGGATTATGTCCAACAAATCTGATTATCTCATTTCTGTGTATATTAGTTATTGCTGCAATATTGCTACATAACAAATAATCATAAATATTTTAATGCCTTACATAAACATTTTTTTTTCTCACCTCTGGATGTAAGAGACAGCTGGGTTGGCTGTGCTTTGAGCTGTGAGTTGGGTTCAGGTCTGCCGCACGTGTCTCACATCCTGCAGCTAAGAGGTACCCAGGGTTGTGTTAAAGTACAAGAAAATGGAATCTCTAAGGCAGCAAGTTAAATGAAACTACAGAAGCAAATCTGAAGCCTTTGATTAGATGTTATATCGGCTCACATTTCATTATCCAAGACAAGTCACGCAACTAAGCCCAATCAGAGGCCTGGTTTTTTGTTTATGTACAAATGCATTGGCATTGACAAGATTTGGGCTTCATCGGGTAGCACTTGAGAGCTCAAGTATCCACTGAATGTTGCCAAATTCTTTACATCAGTGAAAATGTTTGGGAAATATATGTGACTTATGTTTACTCAGACCTCTGGGAAGCATGCATATAAGGTAATATGATCATCAGGTATTTAAGGTCAGATTTAGGACAGTGTATCAAAGATTGCACTTAACTATTTCCTTTTCCTCATAATAATTACTTTGATTTACAGATGAATCTAACAGTTTTCATGGAGAAATCCAACTAAGAAAGACTGAAAAGAGGTCTATCAGTATGAATTAAGTAAACATTTTGAATTACAGAAATAAATTAAAAGGCAGTTTTATCTGGGCATGGTGATTCTTGCCTGTAATCCCAGGACTTTAGGAGACTGAGGCAGGATGATTGCTTGAGGCCAGAAGTTCATCACCAGTGTGGACAACATAGTGAGACCCCATGTCTTAAAAAAAAAAAATTAGGCAGATGTGGTGGCACACACCTGTGGGGATTGCTACAGTGATCTGTGATTATGCCAGTGCACTGAAGCCTACACGACAGGGTGGGGCTCTGTCTTTAAAAAAAAAAAAAAAGGCACTTTCATTCATAGGGCATATAATAACTCAGAAAATATTTTCATGGGCCAGGTGTGGTGGCTCATGCCTGTAATCCCAGCACTTTGGGACGCTGAGGCGGGCCAATCACCTGAGGTGGGGATTTAACCAACCTGACCAACCTGGAGAAACCCTGTCTCTACTAAAAATACAAAATTAGCCGGGCATTGTGGTGCATGCCTGTATTCCCAGCTACTTGGGAGGCTGAGGCAGGAGATTTGCTCGAACCTGGGAGGCAGAGATTGCAGTGAGCCAAGATGGCACTATTGCACTCCAGCCTGGGCAACAAGAGTGAAATACTATCTCAAAAAAAACCAGAAAATATTTTCATAGGTCTGCATGATAAACAGAGAGAAATACTTTATATTTAGCAATCAATGGCCTCTGTATTTGAGAGGGTTTCCAAGGGATTTAAGATGTTTGATAAAGTGTTCCCACTTTAAATACTTTACATATGGACCAACATGGCAGGGTTCGCCATGTTGGTCAGGCTGGTCTTGAACGATATTGTCTATACATTTAATTTATATTATTAATATGTACCATTTCAAATAAAATAGTTAAAGGTAAATTTTAGCCTAATTCATTTCTCCTTAAAATAACACAAATTCTGTACCAACATAGTTTCACTATAATACTGGGAATTCAGTATTACAATACTGCCAGTTTGCTACCTTATATAAAAATTTGTGCTCATTCTCAGAAAGTCAGATATGTTTGTTAAGATATCAGAGAATGACTATAATGAAAATAGAAGTAAGGACTCTTATTAGGTGAGATTGCATGTATTCTTAAATCTAGTGCGTGTTTGTTGAAGAGATTTAGGAAAATCTGATTAGTGTAATTGGGATAAAACATTCCAACATCTTTTTTTTTTTTTTTTCCTTTTTTTGAGACAGAGTGTCACTCTGTCACCCACGCTGGAATGCAGTGGCACAATCTCAGCTCACTGCAACCTCTGCCTCTCGGGTTCAAGCAATTCTCCTGCCTCAGCCTCCTGAGTAGCTGGGATTACAGGTGTCCACACCACACCCAATTAAGTTTTTTTATTTTTTTTGAAATGGAGTTTCCTTCTTGTTGCCCAGGCTGGAGTGCAATGGCACGATTTCAGCTCATAGCAACCTCCGCCTCCCACGTTCAAGCAATTCTCCTGTCTCAGCCTCCCGAGTAGCTGGGACTACAGGTGCGCGCCACCATGCCCAGCTAATTTTTGTATTTTTAGTAGAGACGGGGTTTCACCATGTTGACCAGGATGGTCTTGATCTCCTGACCTCGTGATCTGCCCGCCTCGGCCTCCCAAAGTGCTAGGATTACAGGCATGAGCCACTGCACCTGGCCCTCCAACATCTTTTAAGATTAAGACCCCTGATGATTATTCATGCAGGGACAGGATTGAATTCATCCTCATCCCTATTTAGTGTTAATAAAATCAATTTGCTGAGTAATGAGTAATGCACTCATACCAAGCTAAGGTTGTTTATTTGATAAAGAACACAAGCAAGAATATACTTTTTAAATAAACAAAGTGAATACAAAATTCATTATGTTCCCTAATTTTCAACAAAATGTATTTTTGGTTTTCCTTTGGCACTTCTCCTAAGTAATTCACATCTTAAACAACAAACACCAAAAAACCAGCAATCAAACAATCCTTGTCTTTCTATGACTAGTGGCTAGTTTTTATGGTTTCATTATAGCTAATAACTTATCTTTTCAACACAGAAATCATCTGGAAGGGAATTTTGTCAGGCTGTGGATAAGATAGGTGTTGGGGAAACTACACTGTTAATTGCTTTCTGAGGCTCCAACAGCTTAGATTTTACTGCCTAGGCCTTGATACCCAGTAGGGAAGCGGAGCACACAAAAAAGGAAATGGATAAAGGGTAACAGTCTCTCTTCCTTTCCCCTTATCCATCCTTCTCTCCCAATCCCCTAAGTACACACACACACACACACACACACACACACACACACACACACACACACCCTGCTGCACTTAGAAATAGGGAAAAACCCTCAGTGGGAATAATGGGCTTTTATTTACATTTTAAAGTGTAAATCATAGTACTCCTTGCTCAATTTTACTAATCCACAATTTATCAGCCATTATTACAGCTTGGTTCCTCTTGTATGTGTCTTTAAAAGCCTTCCTTAAAAATGTAAATTACAGCCAGATACGGTGGCTCAAGCTGTAATCCTAGCATTTTGGGAGGCTGAGACAGGTGGATTCACCTGAGGTCAGGAGTTCAAGACCAGCCTGGCCAACATGGCAAAACCCTGTCTCTAGTAAAAATACAAAACTTAGCCAGGCATGGTGGTGGGTGCCTGTCATCCCAACTATTCGGGAGGCTGAGGCAGGAGAATTGCTTGAACCTGGGGGGCGGAGGTTGCCGTGAGCTGAGATCATGCCACCTCACTCCAGCTTAAGCAAAAGAGTGAGACTCCATCTAAAAAAAAAAAAAAAAAAAAGTAAATTACTCTGGGGTGGAGGATTGGGATAATCATATCTTAAACTGTTAACCATCAACATCAGTGTTATCACTTAAGGCACTTAGGGAGGTAGGCCAATGCTTGAGGAAATGACAGACCCATTAGGGGGCAAAGTGGATGCAGATGAAGGAGGTGGACAAGTATAGACCCAGACCTGCCTCACCTAGCTGTACACCTCTAAATAATCCTGGTGAGTCACAGGTTGCCGACTCCATCCCAATTATTTAATCTTTCATTTACATCTCTTAGCAGATCACCATGTACTTTCCCTGTGTAATTGATTTGAACTTAACTCTGTAGGGGTAAATGACTTTTATTAGACTCTTTTTTCTCATATCTTATAATAATATCTAACATACCCATTTCACAGAAAAAATACAGGGTCCAGTGAGGTGAACCGATAGTTCCTAAGTCTCAAGGCTAATTAGAATCTAGGTTTCTTGGTGCCTACCTCTATATTTCATTTACTATTCCTCATCGACTCTTTAGATATCTGCTTAGTTCAAATGCAAATAATGTGGATATATCCACAGAGAAATATGTTTAGAAAGTTTATCGATACATAAGTATAAATAGCTTTTCTGTACATCACTGGTATTTTGAAACATTGGTCTAAAAATGCTCAAAAAAAAAAAAAAAGCTCAGTAAGTACATTTTGTTAATGTCCCATTTGTCTGACAATCTTTAGCCAACCTCTGTCATGTGGAACACAGCTTTAAACTTGATGTTAAGTGGAAAAACCTTGGAGTACTAATGAAAATAATTACCATAAAGACTACTCACTAATATTAAAATATTTGAGGAACCACTCTCAGGTCCACTCCAAAATGTACCGATTTATTTTTGTGCTCTACATAGGGATAATACTTTACCCAGTTTAGCAGTATAGTTCCCTAATCCATAGCAATGAAATGATTTAAAGGAATAGATGACTGTTACCATCACTATTCATTCAACAAGTAATTTTTAAGTGTCTACTATGCATAATAAGAAATGCTGGAGAAACTAAGATAAACATGTAAAGAGGCAAACATGAACTTACAGTGGTATGATTAGTGCCACACTAAAGGAAGCTATAAATCCCTGTCTAATTACAGAATGGGCTATGCACAATTCTACTTGTGAGAATAAGACAAGGCTTCCTGAAGATGTGACATTGAGTGAGCCTTGGGGATTGGGTTGTTATGAAAGAATCTGATTCTTTTGGGGGAACTGTTCCATGTGGCTAGAGATGTGACAAGACGAGGCAGAGAGGCGGGACTGGGATCAAGGAGACTTTGTATGGTGAAGGGTTTAAACAGTATTTCATAGGCAATGAAGAGTCATGCAAGGTTTTAAAGTGGAAAACGAGGCTGGGTTAAGTCTTAAATTCTGAAAGTTCCGTTTGGATACAGTTGTTATGTGGCCAAAATGAGGACCAGACACTGGGATACTGAATTATTTGCAATAATTCAGTAGAGAAATGATAAGTGCCTAAAGTATAGGAGTAAACTTAGTAATGGAGAATAAGAAACTGAGTCGAGAGAGCAGAAAAAGAGCAGATTTGGATAGACTTGTGATCTGATAAAGATGGGGAGAAGAAAGGGAGGGGAGACTCCAGAGTGAATCCCAGATGTTTTGTCTGGCCATCTGGGTGAATAAATGTTGCTAAAATGAGCAACACAGAGTGGGGCAGGCTTAGGGAGATGAGAGTTTAATTTTCCACATGTAGAATCTTAGGTAGACTGGGACATTTTGAAAATATCTATTAGGGAGCTAGATCTACCACCCTGGAGCCCAGGAGACAGGTTCAGGCTGTGACAATCATCCTCAGTAGCAGTAAGTGGTTTTGGCTAACAGCAGGCAGCAGAATAGACATAAGTCTTGCAGAGCACAAAATTCTGGAGACAGCTGGAGGGCAAACTGCCCTACATGCAGTTCAAGAGCTCCTGAAGTATTTCCTGTCTGACAGCTCAGGACAACATCGCAATAGTTTCCTGTTCTGCCTCTCCTACCTCCTGCAACTCAATTCTCCAGATTAGCCATGGCAGCATTTTAAAGTGTAAATCATGTTATAGTACTCCTTGCTTACAAGCCATGAGTGGCTTCTCAGACTCAAACTCAAACTATTTGAGACCAATAAAGCTCTACCTGTGATCTGCCCTTGCCTACCTCTCTAACAAGATTTATCACATGACCCCTAGAGTTAACGCTGTAATCCAGACCCTCTGTCCCTCCCTCAGGGCCTTTGCACCTGCTGTTCTCTATGTCTGGAATGCCCTTTTCTAGGTCTTACTGGCTGCTTCCTCTCCTGATTCAGTTACCTCTGCTGAAATGTTACTTCCTCAGAGAACCTCCTTGACCAATCTAATGTATGTCTCCCACCCTACCATTTCATTCTCAATCTCATTACTTCTTGTTATATAACACTGACTGACCATTATCTGAATGTGTCTTGTTTATTTACTGTCTACTGTATTGAAAATGGTGATATGCAATGGTAAATTTTCATTTACTGTTTCTTTTTTTTCTTTTTTGTTACAGGATTTTGCTGTCAGCCAGGTTGGAGTGCAGTTGCACCACCCTAGCTCACTGCAGCCTCCTGGGCTCAAGTGATCCTCCACCTCCTGCCTCTTCCTCCCAAAGTGCTGAGATTACAGGCCTAAGTCATTGTACTTGGCCCATTTATTGTTTCTTAAGGGCAAGTGAACAAGTGAGATATAGCTGAAGGCCTTGAATTCCCATTGAGGGTTTTTGTTTAATTTGCTAGTTTCTGAGGAACCACAGTGTTTTAAATACAGCAATAATCTTGTCAAATGTTTAAAAAACATTGTTTGGTTAATGTTCTAAAATGTAACCACTCCGTGACTGGGACTCTAAACTCATTGACTGAAACATTGTTCATGTTAACTGGTAAGGTTTACTTACATATAAAATTGCTAAATAAATGAGCGGAATGACAAGAATATAAGTCTAGAGATAACATCTGAAACTGATGGCTTTAACTAGTTTCGCAGAATTGTACAGTTGGCTTCCAATCTAGTGTATTAGCCTCCCATTCCTTTCAGTGTAAGAAGCATAGGAAATCAGATGTCATGTAATTTTAAAATTAGGACCAAACTGTGTCAAGGCCAAATTTTCTGCATAGTCAGCAGCAATACCTTTCTACTTGTTACTTTCAGTGAAACTATTGCTGGACCCAACCGTGGTGGTACCAGACTTTGGCTAATGGCAGTGCCCTAGGGATGGGTGATATTGAGCTCTTTCAATAAGGTTGAAAATAGAAGGTCTTTGGATCCTTCAATTTAATTCCATTAAACCCTATAGAGTAACTGCTGTGTGCCAAACATCACATTTATCTCTTGGGACAAAAAAGAAGGCGGAGAAGGAGAAGGTACACTTCTTCCTTTTATGGAGGATGCAGTCTAATAATTTACCTCTGAGTATGCAGTACAGTTAATTGCATAATTCTGCACAAAGACCGACAAAGATTATTTTTCCAAAATCATGCCAATTGGCCACATAACTATTTGTCAGCCTTGGAAATGTTTGTTTTTTCCCTTCCTCTTCTTCGCTTTTCTAGGGATAAATAAAACAAGTATTATTTCATTGTTTCTTTTCTAGTAAGATGGGGTTACTCTTACTTAAAAAACACACACGCACAATATTCCCCAAATAATTTTCAGTGCAAGATATGTATAAATATAAAGTTTATTTAGCATAGTGTTTAGAAAAATAAGTTCACATCATTTCAGAAAACAAATAAAACACTTAATTGTCCAGGCATTAAACCCCCATTACAGTACAACATACATACTTTAGATCTCTTTGGTTGGGTAATTAAGCACAGAAATGTTCTGGGACATGCTCTGTGTGCCATCACCTAACAGTGCAGTAAAGACTCTGTTACCCCACCCCATGATATACATTCTGTATAGAGTTTCTCTTTGTGTAAGGCACAGTAAAACCATATTGAGTATATAACTGGTTGCTTCTAAACATACAGTACATGCAACAAAAGAATAAATTTTTTTGAGAACCCTGAAAGCCAAAAGAGTCACATGCTATATAATTTTGATTAATAAAATGTATGGTGGTAAATTAACATGAAATGTATCAATTAGATACAAAGTAACTGTTAAGCTCTATTATCTAAGTTTTACTAAGAGTTTAAAACATCTTTTATGAAATGTAATTCTTTTCCCCATAGTTTCCTTGAATTATTTTTATTATGAGATGATCTGTTAAAACATTTTAGAGAATGAAGAACTTGTGGCTATATACTAATGCACACTTGTCTAGCATGTAGCAGGGCAGGCTGCCACACATGCCCAATGATCCAACTTTTAACATGCAAGATACAAGGGCATATACGGAGAGATTTAAGGTCAGTGTGCAATTTAACTATGGATTCTTACCTATGGTGATAATATCTACCTGCCTTTCGTAACACTGGAAAGGCACTCAAACATGTGTACAATTCAAGAAGTCTTTTCATTACTATAAATATACATGAGATATAAAGCAGTACAACACAGGTGCTCTTGCTTGACTGAGGAACAATTGCACCTTCTCTTTAAACAATAGACTGTCTTTCACTAGATTTAACTAAGAGCTAAATGCCAAATTCTGGCTGATAGAGTGCATAGATAGGCTTACACCAAAAATCCCACAGCCAGCAGCATGGGTTGGGTTTTCCAGGGAGTTATTTACCCCCTATTTTGATCTTCAGGGATCATTAGAGGGTCATTTGCAGCATCTTCAAGCATTGGTTTATGTAAGAGGGAAATTCTGCCACATGAACTCCAAGGGTTCTGTGTCTGGCCCTTGGTATGGCAAAAGACATTTGCAATTCTGTGCAAGGAGATCAGGGGGTTTATCTTACTCCATTCACATATACATGGGCTACATACCAACTGGCCCTTATTTGATTGAAAGAATAGAAAAGAACAGTAAGTTCTTTATGATATGCATTGATTCTTACCTGGTATATTGTATAGCTACCTGAAGTAATTGTAGGGTTATAATTACATCATGGTGGGAGTATGAATAGGTTTCCTAGGTAAGTCTTAAGTTTTGTGCTATCTTTTGTTTTTCGTAAGGGAGAAAAAAGGAAGAACGCTGAACAAAGAGAGGCTTATTATATTTTGGGAAAACATATAAAACATTTCTAGTTATATATATGTAGCATATATAACTTTAAAAACCTTCCCATTTCTCTTATTGAATGGGTATTTGAAAATAATTAACAAACTCTTGATATCTGCAGCAATCAAGTGGAAAACATCATTTTCATGTAAACTACACTACAGAGCCATGTAATTAATCTCAGTAACAGGATCAGCATACACCCAAAGAAAAAACAAGCTGTATAAGTAGTAGTAGAGTGGAAAAGAACTCTAAAACACCTGACTTGTAAAACAAAACAAAAAACATGTAGTGTCAGCAGTTTAGGAACATTCACCAATTCTATAAAAAAATGATGCAGTTCTTTATCAAAATGGTGGGAGAGGAATTCTTCATAGGGTTCTTTATATATACCTGCAAATTCAATTTGTAATAACAAAAGTTAAATCCCCGATGTCCCTTATTCAACATGCTTGGTCGATTGACCTGTAGAGAACTAGAGTGGGCTCTTTGTTCTAATCATTAAAAAAAGCAAGATGTGCTAACATCTTTATGTTCAGCAACTTGTTATCGCTGAAGAAATTATTTTCTCAGTTTTCTTGCTTTTCAGAGACTAGACAACTTTACTCACTACATAAATGTATTTGCATTGTTACATCCGTGTTCAGAGTCCCGATAAAACTATAGCCACAGCTTACAACATTATTAAACAAGCTTCTTACAGAAACCCAAAATATTTACTTTTAAAGAAGACATGACAATATAGTGCAAACAACAGTCATGTGTCAGAGTGTAACAATTGATTCAAAACATTTAGAACTAAGTTTCAACAGGAAAGAATTTTGCTTAATAGAATTTACGTATTTTCTTTACTTTGAAATGGTTTTCATAGCCTGTATAATCGATTTTACATGGTATCTATAACTTTATTATTTTCCTTATAATGAAAAGCATCCACAATGATTAGTTATTTATCCATTCGTGTAATAAATGTCATATATAATATTTAGTGAAACTTAAGTTCTTCAGATTTAAAGCAATTTTGTGGTGAAATTAACCCCTGTTAGAGAGTAGAAAAGAACCATCAGTGCTTCTGTTGACACTTCTGTACCTTACTACTAATAAAGGCCACAAGGTAAAAAGGCACATAGAATTCCATAGAAAACATATTTAAATGAATCGGAGAGTTGCTAAATAAAGAACAAGGATGTGAAAAAAAGTACCAAAATTCCAATATTGGGAGTTAGATTTCCTGTTTCAGTGTTATTAATATTGACCTTAATAGATTCCTGGTAAAAATCATTATTTTTAAAATCCTACAAAAGTAAAACTTTGTTGGAAACAACTATGTTCACTTCCTGTTCAAACAATAAAAATAAATTAAACAGTAAGAAAACATTTCTTTTTCAGTTCATAGCGCCTGAAGAGAAACATATACAGTATAAATAAAATTCACTGTAATTACTCAAATCCTGCTTACAGAACTGATATATTTACATTCATACTGAAGTTTCAGAGTTTTTAGTGGAGTTCCAAACTTTCTCAGCCACACTGAGCTGTTAGAAATCACATTTGGAAATGTGTTGAGCCTTAACACAAGACTTTCTTAAAAAATGCTGAAAACGAGAGGTGTGTGTACATATGTATATATTGTATGCTACTACCTAACTTTAAAAATATTTACCATTTATGTTTCTTAACCTTTTCAATGCCCGTGAAGTAAAAGTAAACAAAAACAATTGTATTATTTCTAATGGTCTGCAGCTATCTTTAATTTTCTATGTTAGGTGTATACATTTTTAATTTTAAAAACTATCAAGTTCCATTTTGACCTTAGAGTTATATTGAGTCAACTAAATGATTCACTTTGACGTGATACATTTCACCTTGTTCCTTTGTCTCCATCTATTTAAAAGAGAACATTATAAGTGAACAAAAAGGCTGCAATAATGCAGTTCTCCTCCTGTATACTTAAGTGTGATCTTCATGCAGATCAATCTAAAGTCTCTCGTATGCATATACTTGCAAAACTAGAGAGTTTTCCTTTAAATGGGAAAATGTGTTGTGTCCTTGAGGCTTCATGAAAAGATTTGCCGCTGATGCCAAAAAGAGGTGATGAGGAAATAAAGATTATAAGTCTTGCATATCTTCATCCAACTGGACAGTCTGGAGCTTGGCAAGCTCTTTTTGTCTGTTTCCAGGTCTTCACAGACAGTATCAACCATGCCATCTAGGACATACTTGGATTTAGAGTCCAGCATCATTAAGCTACTTGTTGCTTTGCTCTCAGAATTTGGTAAGAAATTCTCTTTCAAGTTAGCTACTGATTGCAGAACCAAACGATGCTCTCGGACAAAATCCTGATGTACTGCTGGGGAGGGGTGACCTACCTGTTCTTCAGCTGTAGGAACTATTTCCCCAAGGGCAGCCTGAGTCATAGGGACTGACAATAGGTCTTGACCAGTAATAAGGGAGCAGTTCTGAAGAGTTGCATAGTTAGTGTTGCTGACAGATGTCACAGTAGATTTGCTTGCCACCGGTGCAGACATTGGCTGGCTATCAGCAATGTCAGGGTTTAGCTCAGTGGGATTTAGTAGTGTAGGGGGACTGAGGGAAAAATTGTGAGTTGGAGATACATTAACTAACGAGGAGGCCAGTGGATGGAGGCCACTCCCCCGAGATGTTTTCAGAAGATAGGTTTGCATTTACTTGTGCATTCTGATTGACAGGCATCAACTGAGAAAATACCAGGCTCCTCTCCAAGCCTTCCTGTTTCACAGATCCTATAGTCTGGCCTGAATTAGGAACCGTGTATACCACTGCACTGGGAGCAAGAGAGCTCAAGAAAACCTTTCCTTGTTGGATTGTGGCCGACTCACTTGTAAATGTGCTCCCATCTGAAGTGCTTGAACTTACTGAAATATTACCTAGAAAAAATAAAGTACTGATTATCATTGGTGAAAGTGATAGGGAAAAGGAAAAAAGTTATACACACATGGTTTTTTTTCTCAGGTACAGATCTATAAAAAAGCAACACTTCCATACAATAATTTAGCCCAATTCTGGTTCAGTATTACCTTGAACACTTAAAACTATAGATTCCCAGGCTCTACTTCTTGAAAGAGTGACTTAGTACATCTTAGAACAGTTGTTTTTACCTCCCTAAGTAAATACATATATATATTTTTTGTATAGAGACATCTTTTATTTTATGTTTAACCACAACATCACAGCCAAAAAAACTAATTGCATTCCTGAGTCACAGGTGTGCCTCTGTTCCCCATGTTTCATCAGCTTCTTAGGAAACACAGTGACTTCCAAACCATTACTTTTTATGTTTCATGACCTCCAATGGTCTTGAGGCTAGAACACGTCAAAGTTTCTGTTGCCTATTATTTCTTTCTTTAAAAAAAATTAGATTCAGGGGGCATGTGTGCATGTTTGTTACACGGGAATATTGAGTAATGGTGGGAACTGGGTTCCTAGAGTACCCACCTTCCCAAGTAATTCTGATGACAAAGAGGGATTGAGAACTACTAGTTAGAAGCCAACTGTGAAAAAAAAAATCTTTTCTAAGTTCTGATTCAGTCAAGTTTCTGTTTCATCATTAACAACTTGACATCTCTTAATTAGTTGAAAGTTATTGCTAGCCCTGACAGTTATAACCAGAAGATACAAATCCAAAATGAAATGCCTTCGTTCAGGACTGACTGCTCAGTAACTGACATAAAATATAAATAAATGGCAACGTAGAAAATACCACATAAAATGAGTTACCCTGGAGGTTAAAACTTAACCATATAAACCTGTACAGACAAGTTGCAAACTTTCACCAAACTAGCCATAAAGTAATGTCAAGTCAACAAAACATTCAAATGCTTTTGTTTTCTTTTGTTGTGCCAGTTCTGAATTTTCAGTGTTGTAGTTATAGGAACAATTAATGGTAATATGAAATGTGCTTTTTAAAATACAGATTTACATAAAGGATCAGAGCTAATGCTTCTCTAAAAGGTTTGTATCTTTTGAAGCTCTCAGAATAATGGTCTACAGAGACCAGAAGTAGAAAAAGAAATGTTAAGTAGAAAGCTGAGATGTTCAAATCAGATCACTCAGACAATGTAGATAAACTGGACTTCCCATTACCATCAAATAAAACCCTTTTTTTCCTGAGTCTTTACATAGGCATGAGATGATGGCAATTAGATAATCTAGGACCTCAAATACGGTCTTCGGGGGGGGACTCTTGTAATAGGTGGGCTATTTATCCTGATCTTAAATTAGATATTTACTAAACTCTTTTTTTTTTGGGGAGACAGAGTCTTGCTCTGTCGCCCAGGCTGGAGTGCAGTGGCACGATTTCTGCTCACTGCAACCTCCCCCCTGCCAGGTTCAAGAGATTATCCTGCTTCAACCTCTGAGAAGCTGGGCTTACAAATGCATGTCACCATGCCTGGCTAATTTTTGTATTTTTGGTAAAGATGGGGTTTCACCATGTTGGCCAGGCTGTTCTCAAACTCCTGAGCTCAAGTGATCCACCAGCCTTGGCCTCCTAAAGTACTGGGATTACGCCAATGTGGCTCATGCAGCCTTGATCTCCTGGGTCCAAGCAATCTCTCCCACCTCAGCCTCCCAAGGAGCTGGGACTACAGGTACGCACCACCATGCCCAGCTGATTTTTAAATTTTTTGTAGAAATGGGGTCTCACTATGTTGCCCAGGCTGGTTGGTCTGGAACTCCTGGGCTCACCTCCTGCCTCGGCCTTTCAAAGTGTTGGGATTATAGGCGTGTGACACCACATCTGGCCTCAGTAAATTACTTTTTTTGAGAGAGCAGCCCAATGTTAAAAGGTAATTAATTCACCTAAAACATTTTCTTTCCTGAATTATTAGAATATTGTGATTATATTATCACCTCTATTGATAAATAAGTGTCACAGGGCTGTTTATGTCTTCCAAATATTTTTAAGAACCCTAAATGCAAAGGAATGTCTTTAAGTAAAAAGAAGACACTACATGTGAACACCTTTAAAACATTTAACTACAAAGTTTAATCACAGAAATACTGGCATTAAGAAAAACATTTCTAGGTATGCTTCAGTTATTCCCTAACATAAACTTTTGTTTCAAGCCACACATATGAAAAAACTGCCTTTATTTGAAAACACTGACTTCAACTTAAGTATGCTTTATAATTCTTTTTATTTTTTTTTGAGACGGAGTTTCGCTTTTGTTGCTCAGGCTGTTGATCATGTAATGGCATGATCTTGGCTCACTGCAACCTCCGCCTGGTGGGTTCAAGTGATTCTCCTGCCTCATCCTCTCAAGTAGTTGGGATTACAGGCATGTGCCACCACACCCGGCTAATTTTTTTTTTCTTTTTTTTTTTTTTTGAGGCAGAGTCTCACTTTGTCACCTAGGCTGGGATGCAGTGGCAGGATCTCGGCTCACTGCAACCTCTGCCTCTTGGGTTAAAGCAGTTCTCTGCCCCAGCCTCCCAAGTAGCTGGGATTACAGGTGCCCAAGACCACACCCAGCTAATTTTTGTATTTTTAGTAGAGATGGGGTTTCACCATGTTGACCAGTCTGGTCTTGAACTCCTGACCTTGTGATCCACTCACCTCAGCCTCCCAAAGTGCTGGGCTTACAGGAATGAGCCATCGTGCCCAGCTTCTTTAAAATTCTTGTAGGCAGCTGATTTGTGGCAAAAAAAAAAAAAATCTCAAATAGATGTTTATGTTGTTGCATGTATATTTATGAAATTGTTTGCCAATATATGCATGAACAAGATGATTAGTTATCTTTTTATACAGCCATAAATAGCATAATACATGCAACATTGTCCCCAACTGCTACTAAATGAATATAACTGTTTCTGAATTTGTAGAAATTTACATAAATAAAATAAAAGGGAGAAAAGAATATTTGATCTAAAATTTGATTTTTGAGCATAACTACAATTGAATTAAAAATTGAACAATAAGATAAAAAGCCCAACCGAAAAACCATATAGAACTTTGTAATGATGATATGAAAAAAATCAAGCCGGTTGCCGTGTCTCACTCCTATAATCCCAGCACTTTGGGAGGCTGAGGTGGGTGAATCACCTGAGGTTGGGAGTTCAAGACCAACCTGGCCAACATGGTGAAAACCCCGTCTCTATTAAAAATACAAAAATTAGCCAAGTGTGGTGATGCATGCCTGTAGTCCCAGCTACTTGGGAGGCTGAGGCAAAAGAATCACTAGAACTTGGGAGGTGGAGGTTGGAGTGAGCTGAGATCGCACCGCTTTACTCCAGACTGGGTGAGAAAGTGAGTCTCTGCCTAAAAAAACAAACAAACAAACAAAATTAATTGCTCAGACTGTAAAGTGAGTAAAAGATGTAGGTAGATATTCTAGTTTTCCACATCAAATCCCAACTACAGAAAGGTAAGTCTATCTTGTCTAGACATTTTAAAGAATGGCTCAGTATCTGTTTGTGAGAAAAAACTGAATACCTAAAATGCCTTATTGACAACTGCAATACCCAACTACCATAAGGAGATGTTGCTTACTGAATTAAACTTAACCATCTGGTTAAACTTATCCTTCAACTCACCCAGACAGTTTAAGGATTGACAGCCTTATCATTTGATCTTAGTTATTTTAACTGAAAATGCTATTCTTATTCCTATTAAATGTCTCATTTAAAAACTTAGCTATTAGTTCATAATAATTTTCTACAGCAGTACTCTTCTAGATTACAAAATTAAATGTATTTCTGCTTTTCTCCTCCCTCAATATACATAACTCATTCTTTCTGCTCAAATTTGTTGCCTCTGAAATATGACCTACTGTTTGGAAATTTTCCTAATGAGATAAAAGAAATTAGATCCACATTAAATTATTTTCCAACCAAGCCCTTTGGCTTTCCCTGTGGTTTTCATATTTTTGCCCTATGTTGGAAAGTAAATTAGTTTAACACTTTCCATAAATTGGAACAATGATGAACTGAATAATATGCTAAAGGACTGTCTTGTTTTACTTCCATTTTGCCTAAAGAAAAGCAAATGTACAGAATGAAATTTAGAACAATTTTTCCATTAATTCCTTCAATAAGCTGACGTAGACTACAGTTGTGGTAACAAGAGAGTTGTGCATAAATTGATTTTTTTTTTTTTTTGGTAAAACCATCTTATAGGAAGCAGACTTTTAAGGTCAACAATTACTTATTTTGCTTTTGTAAAAATCTGGGGCCGGGTGGGGTGGCTCATGCCTGTAATCCCAGCACTTGAGGAGGCCGAGGCGGGTGGATCAGGAGGTCAGGAGTTCGAGACCAGCCTGACCAACATGGTGAAACCCTGTCTCTACTAATTAGCTGGGCATGGTGGCGCACACCTGTAATCCCGGCTACTCAGAAGGCTGAGGTAGGAGAATGGCTTGAACCCTGGAGGTGGAGGTTGTAGTGAGCGGAGATCGTGCCATTGCACTCCAGTATGGAGCCAGACTCTGTCTCCAAAAAAAAAAAAAAAAAATCTGGATTTTCAGACTTGCCTACAAGAAGGCAAACATGCATTAACATCTACCACTCCTGAATTCAAGGGATTATGCAAACTCCACTGCCAAATTCTAACCATTCCTATTTCTTTAAAGAGAAAATGACATAGAGGATGTAGGCTTGCTTAAAGTCAGTGCAGAACTGATATATCCGCCTCAGGTTTCCTGAATTTCATTTAAGTGCTTTCTCTGGAAGATTGCTGTTAGTAAAGCCACAAACATATAAAATAAGGCTTACTTTTGTCTTCATAAATGAACTCACACATTTAGGGGGTGAGTATATGTGCTGAGGAATAGAAACCCAATTGCATATTCCTCTGATTTTCTTTTAGATCTGTCAGTCTTAATTATAGGAGGAACAGGATTCAAACATAATTGATCCAGTCTTTTTAGCTTGTTCTTCTAAAGCAGTTTTCATCAAATAAATAATGCTTAGGTAAAGTATATGCATTCTTACCAACTGCTAGACTAATTTTGTGTTCTTAGCAATTTTATTAATTTTTAATCTTAAAATGTCAAGCAGTGAGTTATTTTGTAAGCACTGATTGACTTATTATATTTCTGTAATTGTAGAACTGGCAGGACTTCCTATGAACTGTATTTTTCCGTTCAGTTGTTAGTAAAATAAAAGCCCATCCTCATGATGCAAGGGAATAAAGCAAGCTGGATATGACATGGGTATTGTGAAAGAGGAGAATCACATCAAGGCTATTCTACAGCTAATAAGGTACCCGAACCATAACATCAATCTATAGCTATCACCAAATGCGTCACTTACAGCAGCTGATGAACACATTTGCTGGTGCGTTAAGGTACCAAATGAGATTTTTACCTTGTGAAGCTGCCACTGACACAGGGGGCAGCTGCAGTGAAGAGAATCCAATGCTCCCATTAAGGAACTGGCTGTTTGCTCCAGAATTGGGGATCTGGACAATCCCATACTGGTTAATTTGCACTGGTGTAGTAAAAGTCACTACAGAGCCCCCATCCTGGGAAGCCACTGTTTGAATGCCTTCTCTTTTCACCTCAGTGCTGGGTATCAGCCCTGGGAATGAGACAGGGACACTGGGGCTGTAGGATGTGGTGGCTGCTGAGTTAGCAGCAGAACTCTGGAGGACTTTGAATTCCTTCACATCCTGGGAGGTAGACCCCAGTATGTCAGTCATGGATATACCATTGCTTACAATGTTTGATGACATTTTTGGTGGGTTCAGTGCCACTGCCTGTGTATTTCCCCACATTTAATCCATTAAGGATAACTCCACTGGGTCCCTGAATAAAAGAATTTCCATTAAGGAAGACAGGTGAAGTACTTGCAGGTACCAAGCTTCCATTCAGCAGAACTCCAGAAGAGCTTAATGATATCTTAGCATTTCCAATTTGTTGCATATATACTGGCTCCATATGACCGGAAAGGCTGAGGTTGGTGACGCCATCAGATGAACTGGAGAGTGGGTGAGGAGATAAATCCTCATGTCCCTTGCTGGATTCATCTTCAGTGCTGGGGTTGCCATCTGACTCACTGGATGGAGGGGGAAATCAAGACGATCAGAAGGTCAGGGGGACGACATTCTACATAGTGCCACTTGTTTGGAAAACCAGCTTCTAAATCCATTAAAAGCGGTATTTAAGGGAAGCACAGCAGGGTGTCTGCTAGTCCTATTTAAACTAAGAGGCCTTTCAGCAGATTCCGACCAGCCAGAGAATCTGGAAAGATAAACTCTCAGATCCCAATCATTTAAAATAACAATAAATTCAGGGAAAGTCCAGAGATCTGGAAGATGTAAATTCAGCATTACAGGAGAAAAGTATATTTGATTTTATAGTGTAGAAGTGCTAGTCCTTACTGTTACATATGCTGCTACTGACACCATAAAAAAAACACCTTAGATGAGGTGGTCAGTCTTTCCTGTTTAGGAACTCCTTCCCCTTCTCTCAAACCAATTCAGATTAGTGTTATTTTGGAGGTAAATGAAACTGCCAAAGGAGCAGGAGGTGGGAAGTGTTCAGCTTTTCTTTTTTGGTCAGTTAGTTAACAAGAGATCATTTTCTCACCTGCTCCCAAACTTCTACTCCACCAGACTGACAACTCTCTCATTCAACAAAGTGGCTGTCCTTGTAAGAAAAGGCACTTACAACCCAGGAACAGTTACGTGCAGTCGCCTTTGAATCCAAAGGAAGCCAAAGGGGCCTATTTAACAAACACCATCCAGTGCCCTGGTGAGGTGGGAGGGAAAGGGTGTGGGTCACTCAGAGGCCTTTCAACTATTAGACCCCTTCCCCCAACGTCCTTGGTCCCTCTGTTCCAGCCAGGACTCTGTTTCTCAGCTCTCTGACTTGGGAGAAATAGCAAACCGGGGTTGGGGGGTGGGTAGTGGTGGGGGTTTCCCATTTGGTCTGAGGCTGGGAGGGACAGCAAAGGAGAGTAGAACAGAGGCGTTTTGGAAGCGCGGCGGGACTTGGCCCAGCATAGGATCCGACATCCCCCGCAGTGCCCCGCGGTCGGTTCGCTTTCATGCCGAGGGGAGAGGATTACTCGGGCTTTGGGCTGCGGGGCCAAGAGCGCAGAAAGCGCTTTGATTTACGAGCTGAGGCTGAGCCGCCGTCGCCGTCTGCAAGGGTGACTCACCGGGGGTGCGGGTGGGAGGTAGATCCGGAGAGGGGCCTAAACGAGGCAACTGGGCCGGGGGCGGGGTGTGGAGTTTATGGGGGGGGTGGGGACAGAGAAGCCAGCAGTGGGGCGTGAGGGAGTCCTAGGGAGCGTGCCCGGCTCGCGAGAGGAGGCCGTGGGGTAGCTGGCCTGTTCGCGGTGCCCGCTCCCCACCCTCTACTCTGGCCCTGCGGATTCCGTTGGTCCCCCAGCGCGGGATCCGCGGCCTCTAGTGGGCGCGGGGCAGGTGGCTCCCAGTAACCAAAGCGCCTTCTCTGGACATCTCCGCATATCTGCGGAAGGCGCACGCACATCTCGGTGCACGTTTTGTTTTGGTTACCGGGTAGGGCCAGGTAGGACACCGAGTCTTCCTCCCAGCCGTGGGCGAGGAACGCCAGGGCCCGAGCCGTCGGAACCCCCCACAGGGGCCCAGAAGCGGCAAAGGCGGGCTGAGGCCGGCTCTGTAATGCGCTGGGAGATCACCTTCACCTAGGCCAGGCGGGCAGGATTCCCGGGTCCCAGATTCCTTCTCTGAGCAGCACCCTAGAGCTGCTTTTGGATTCTTTCTCGCCTATCCCCGCGGGGCTGGAGACACCAGGTCTTTAGGCGACCTTCTCCTTACTTTGTTTCGTCCAACAAAACACACAGACGCACACACCAAGTGTGTGACTCGGGAAGACGCACAAAAAAGGTGGAAAATCCGGTATTTTCTACCAGAGGGGGGAAAACAGCCTGTCAGTCAAAAAGTTCAAACCCAGTGGGGTGGGCGCGCAAGGAGGTGCGTTGATAGCGCCCCTACTGCTTTGCTGCCGTCCGCCGTAAGCCAGCCTGCCCCCCACCCATAACTACCAAACCAGGAGGGAGCCAAGCACCCTTCGGGGGCCAAGGGAGGAAGAAGCCCTTCAGCCCTGCTACCCCGGCTGCGCTGAAACCCGATCCTAAGGAGTTCAGAATCAGGTTTCAAAACACCAAGAGTCGGGCCGCACCAGCACCCCACGTTGCCGCGGCCGCGAAGGGAACCACAGGGGCAGGGTGAATGATTAACTCTGTCATATGAAACCTCGACTTTCCGAGACCCCTTCTGCGCCGCCAGCCCCACAACACTCTCTTCCCTACAGAGCAGCCACCGCGACCTCCAGCGCTGGCCCGGGTGGCGGCTGAACCCTGGGGATCCGGGAGCGTGCGCGCGCGCAAGGCCGGGTGTGACCCCGCGGAGGTGCAGACCCCGGCCGGCGCCCTCAGCCTCTGCGGGCCTCGGGCGGCAGGGAGAGCTGCGGTGCCGGCGTCCACACTGGCTTCCTTAGCTCCGCCAGAAGCGGGGAGAGGGTGGCAACTTCAAAGCCAGCGGGAGGGGGGGTGGGAAGCCGGGCAGCAGTGACCAGCCGAGGTGGGGGCGGGGACTGAGACCTAGGCGGGCGACCAGAAACTTCTGGGGGGAGAAGGGGAGGGTAAGGAGGGAGGTCCCCCCGCCCCCTGCCCCTCGCCTCCACCGCCCCCCCACCGCCGCTGGCCGGGGAGCGAGGTGGGGGGGCGGGGGAGAGGTGGGCAGCCGGACCAGGCTGGTGGGGAAGGTAAGCGCCATGTTTGCGAGCACTTGGAGGAAAAGAAAGCTGGGAAGGGGGGTGGGGGAGAGGAAGGGGGAGGAGGAGGAAAGTTGGCGCTCACCTTTTGGACTGGGTCTCGGAGGGGTTCCGGTCGCGCTGCCGGCGGTTCTTGAACCAGTTGCTGACCTGGGTGAGGGAGAGGCCGGTGATCTTGGCCAGGTGCCGCTTCTCTGCGGGCGAAGGGTAGCGATTCTGCTTGTAGAGCTCCTTGAGCGCGTTGCGCGACTTCTCCTTGAAACAATACACCGTCTCCTCGCCGTCCCAGATGGTGCGGGGCAGGGGGGAATTTCCTGCGCAGCCGGTACTTGTCCACAGCTCCTAGCGGCCGGCCGCGGGCTCTCTCGGCCTCGGTGTAGCGCGCCTTGTACCAGAGCTGCTGCAGCAGCGGGTGGTTGGCCGACTCGAAGCTGTGGCTCTCGAGGATGCTGTAGAGCTCGGGGTAGATGCCCTGGTGGAAGGCCACGAGCGCCCGCGCCTTCAGCAGGCTCTCGTTGCCACGTAGCAGGTCGCTCTGGGGCAGGGACCACAGGAACCGGGCCAGGCGGTCCAGGTTGCCCCCCTGCTGCAGTGCCTCGCACACGCAGGCGACGTGGTCGGGCGAGAAGGCCAGCGGGGTCTGCGCGGCGGCGGCGGCGGCGGCGTGGTGGTGCCTGCCCAGAAGTTCCGAGTGGAGTTGTACCTGATCCGCCGCCGCCGCTCCAGCCGCCGCCGCCGCCACTGCCCCTTCCTCGCCACTCACCCTGGCAGCAGCGGTCGCGGCGTCCCCCGGCTCCAGGGGAAAGGGGCTGGAGTCGGGGGGCTCAGCCCCACCGCCGCGCCCCCCGCCACTTCTCGGTGCGCCTCCTGCCCTTCCGAGGCGCTTTCCATCCCATTCTCCTGCTTGATGTCCGCCGCACTTGCAATCTGCCCGGTGGGGGGAGGAAGAGGACATTTTTTGTTGTTTATTTTCCTCCCTCCCTCACTCCCTCGCACTCTTTTCCTCTTTCTTTCCCCCTCTCTTACTCCTCCTTCTTCGTCTCCCTCCCTCCTCCCCCCCCTCCGGAAAGCCCACTCCCTCCCTCCCGGTTTCGGCTGGATCTGGCCGATCAGGTTTCCCCCGGCCACGCAGTCACCATTAAGATAGCTGCTAGAGCAAAGTAGTGTAAACGGATAGCTGCTTTCTGCCGTTCCCCCAACGTGACTCCTCCGGTTGCTGCATACTATATGGCACTGGCGGCCGGGCCGGCCCGGCCGAGCCACCTCATTGGCTATTTCGCATTCAGAGGGAGGAGGAAACACCATTTCTATCCCTGTCGATCACCCGCCTCCCACTCCACCCCTAGCCTTTCCCCTCTCCCCCCTGACCCCCCAGGCACCTATACCTGAAGGAAAACACCGACATTCTTTCCAAGCCACGTTCTTGGGCGGGAAATTACCTAATGCGGCCTAAAAACTGGACAACTCTTTCAAAGAGCGGCCCTACGATTCCAGAGGGAATATTCGTTGTATGACCTTAAGTTCTGGATGATTAAATTTTTAACAAAGAGACCACCCTCAGCATCTAGATGACAGAATTTCAGAGGACAATTCAGAAACCCCCGCAGTATCTCCCCTGTTCCCCTTCCCTCTCTTTTTGGATGTCTTTATCAAGGATTTTCTATTCAAAAGGGTCAAAAATAAAATGACACTAGGAAATGTTCTAAGGGGCCAACATTTACAGTAAATTAAAATTCCAAAGGTGGAAAAATGCTCGAAAACCTTAAATTAGCAGCATAAATAGCCCACTGAAAAGACAAAAACAAGAAGCCTTCAAAAATGTACTTAACCTTAAGCTACACGAAGGGGGGCAACCCAACTGAGTTGAACATGATATAATTAAGCATGTAGAATATTAAACCATATGTTTACCCTGGATGAGTTGTGTGGAAGAGATCTAAGCTTTAAATTATATTAATAATATGGAAATTTAAGTTTTCTACATGAACATTTTTAATGTTAATTTATGAATAGTTCTTTAAAGATGATAGGCTAGAAACGCTGTATGTGCAGGTGTCAGCCAGATCAGTGCAGCATCAGAAACAGTTTTCCACAGCACAGATGGAAGATTGCCCTCTGTTTTGATGCTGAAGTGGCAGTAGAGTGGGGTAGGGGGTGGAGTCCTTTGTTGTTTGCAGTTGTATCTCTTTCCTTTGTAATTGAGATCTTAATTCCAAAAGGAATAATCCATTTCTGCTTCTTTGATTACTATAGGTCAGTTGTGTTTGCCTGCTGCTGCTCTTTCTCAAAATTCAACATTTTAATGACATCATCCTAACCTTTTCTTCAGGGTGGCCTTGTATTGTGTCTGCTTCCCAGCTACTCATATATGCCTACTTCAGCATATTACAAAGCAGCTGTCTAGGTCACCTGCTGTCATGATAAACTTGGCGAGATTTTCTTTTTTGTAGACAGCCTGCATTTTATTGCTGGTCAACCAAGATGTCATTTGATGTAGGATTTAACTTGGTTTTGCACTACCCTAATGTCTTGACATCTCTGGTAGATTTAAAATTTATAGTAACAGAAAAAAAAAACAAACACGTGTTTCTACTCCACTGGAAACATCCAGTTGGGTATCAAGCTTCAGGACAGTATCTGAGATCCAAAACTTCCTTGAATTTTTGTTTGCCTGTTTGTTTTCGTTTGAGACAGGGTCTCTCTCTGACGCCAAGGCTGGAGTGCAGTGGTGTGATGTCAGCTCACTGCAACCTCCGCCTCCTGGGTTCAAGTGATTCTCCTGCATCAGCCTCCTGAGTAGCTGGGATTACAGGCACCTGCCACCACATCCAGCTAATTTTTGAATTTTTAGTAGAGATGGGATTTCACCATTTTGGCCAGGCTGGTCTCGAACTCCTGACCTCAAGTGGTCTGCCCACCTCAGCCTCCCAGAGTGTTGGGATTACAGGCATGAGCCACCGTACCTGACCAAATTTTAAAAAAATATATACATTTTATTTTGGAATGCTTTTGATTTACAGAAAAGTCACCAAAATTGTAGAGTTTCCACTTACCTTTTACCTAGTTGCCTCTAATTTTAACATCTTACATTATAATGGTATATTTATCTAAATAAATTAACATTGGTGCATTTCTATTAACTAACCTCTAGACTTTATTTGGATTTCACAAGTTTTTTTTCATTAATGTCGATTTTTTGTCCTATGATCCAATCCAGGAGAACATGTTGCATTTAATTCCTTGAATTTTTAAAGCACAAAATTCTACATTTGTTCTACATTTGTCAGAACAAAGTAGACAGGATATGGTGTGGTTTAGTGGAAAGGATGTGGATTTGAGGATCAGATAGCTAGACATAGGTTTAATCCTAGCTCTGCCATTTATTGGCTACTTGACTGTAAAAAGTAGACTAAGTTGTTGTGAGGATTAAATGAGATAAGATGTGCCAGAAAGCACCTGGTGAATAACTAATCCTTGGTAAATGTTTGTTATCTTCTTCCTGATAGTGCAAAGTAGGAGTCTTTTTAGTTGTATATACCTAATGAAAATTCCTTTAGGTATGTTGGGGCCATCCAAAACCAGGAGTCTGCTTCAGAATTATTATCAATCAAATATAGTGCATTGACTTGGAAAAACCACTTACTGGGCTTCTGCATGTCTTCTGTATATTTGCCTCTAGAGCATCTAGTTCAACAGATAATATAAAAGCAACAGTGCCTTTTTATGACATCTGTAGCCTGTAGCTAGCTATGTTGGTATTCCATACCTCCAGCAGGACCAGCTGTGAAATACACACCAAGATCCAGGTTCCTGTAGCCAGTTGAGACTTAGAGCTCATTCTGCCAGCAATTCAAAGTAGACTGAAACATGGTCAGCTACACTGAAATGGAATACTAGACTTGAGGATGTGTAGAGTTTATCCCAGAGCACTGGTTTTGCCAAATGGGTTGTAAAATTGATGAATACTTGCCTCTGTTTTCTACATGTGCCATGCTGTGAACATTGAGTCTGTTGTACTGATAGGCTGTCTAAAACTGTTTTGCTCATGGAATACTACACAGCTATAAAAAAGAGCGAAATCATGTCCTTTGTAGCAACATGGTTGCAGCTGGAAGCTGTTATTTTGAATGAATTACTCCAGAAACAGAAAACCAAATACCACATGTTATTTGTAAGTGGGAGCTAGGCCAGGTGCAGTGGCTCATGCCTGTAGTCCCAGTGCTTTGGTAGGCCCACCTGGGAGGATAGCTTGAGGCTGAGAGTTTGAGAACAGCCTGGGTAACATAATGAGACCATGTCTCTCCAAAAAAAAAAAAAAATTAGCTGGCCATGTGGTGAGCTCCTGTAGTCGAAGCTCCCTGGGAGGCTGAAGTAGAAGGATTGCTTGAGTCCAGGAACTTGAGGCTGCAGCCTGGATGACAGAAAAAAAGGTAGGAGCTAAATATTGGGTATACAGGGACATAAAAATGGGAACAACAGACACTGGGAATTACAAAAGGGGTGGGAGGGACCAAGCGGGGGTGGGGGGGGGCATCAAGGTTGAAAAACTACCTATTGGATACTATGTTCACTATTTGGTTACATGTACCCCCCTGAATCTAAAATAAAAATAAATCTGTGTTGTGATTTGGGAAAACAGGACTGAGGCTGGGATTGTGTGAAAGTGAAGAGTAGAAAACCAAGCTGCTTGTTTTTGTATATTTTCTTTCCAGCCTAAAGATAGTGATGAGTGTATGTGAAAATCTTTGGCCATTTTAGTATATCGAAGAAAATCTGGTTCAGCACAAAATCTTACACTTTGCTTGAATATATTTGATGGTTTTGCCACCAAGAATGGAGATTTCTTCTTTCAGTAGTGACTTAGGGCTGGGTGTGGTGGCTCACACCTATAATCCCAGCATTTTGGGAGGCCCAGGTGGATGGATAGCTAGAGCCTGGGAGTTTGAGACCAGCGTGGGTAACATGGTGAAACCCCATCTCTACAAAAAATACAAAAATTAGCTGGATGTGGTGGCACTCGCTTGTAGTCCTAGCTACTTGTGAGGCTGAGGTGGGAGGATCACCTGAGCCAGGGCTGCAGTGAGCCTTGATCATGTCACTGAGTTCTAGCCTGGACACAGAGTGAGATCTTGTCCCAGAAAAAAAAAAAAAAAAAAAAAGAAAGCATGTGTACTGGTACTATTAATGTATTAAAGAAATTAGGTTCTAAAGTTGTCTCCCATCCATTATTATTTAGTGATGGTTGATGATATGTAGTGAATAGTTCTGAAGGATCATTTATTTGCCAAACATTTCTTGAGCCCTAAGTTCAAGGCACTGCGTTTGGTACCAAAGGATGGAAAGATGAATATATTGGGGTCTCTGTTCCTGAGGAGCTTAAAATCTTGTGGGGGAGATAAGACATTTATACGTAACAATTCAGGATATGGGATTGGTGAGGATAAAGAGTCTAATTTTGAGAGGAGGAGGGCAATTGGGATTGAATTTTTAGCTGGGTCTTTAAGAACAATAATTTTGAGAGGACAAGGATAAATGTTAGTGAGAAGCAGAGGAAACAGAATGAGAAAAGCATGGACCCATGAAGCTGTGTGGTATATTTCTGAAACAGAGAGTAATCTAGTGTGTCTGGAGTGTGGGTTGTATGTAAGTGTGGGATATTAGCTTAAAAGGCATGTTGGGGGATAAATTATGAAGGACTTTGAATGAGATGCTGTTTGCTGTGGGGTATACAGTGGTGATGTCTGTATGTCAATATCATGGCCACCATTGATGACCCAGGATGGAAACTTGCCCCAGACCAAAACACTTAGAATCCTTTTCTGGGGTTTTCAAACTTGTACTGGAAGAATTAAGAAAGATTGGTGGAGGGAATCTTAGATGTAATGCTTGGGAATTCTCAGTGACCAAGGTATCTGCATGTTTAGGACACTGATAAGCAGTAGGTGAGATGGAGGGTGACCTAGTGAGTCACATGGGCCACAGTCGAGAGAAGACATCCTGGCAGAGACTGAGTGCCAGATTCTAGTCATCTCCCAAGTATAGCAGCACTCTTATCTTTTTGTGGTGATATGAATTTCCCCAGGAACCAGAGACCCCACTTGAACTGGCCTAGGGAGGAATTGTTCAAATTGTCAGTAAAGGAAAAGCAGCAGAGCCTCTTTGATGAAGCTGTAAAATGTGAGCTGGGAGCTACTGGGAGCCATGTTTCCAAGCTTTTGGAGAAGGCTCCTTTGCAAACTAACCTGATGACAAAGGCAGAGGAAAGTGAAATGGGATAGCAGGTCTTCAAGTCCAGCCAGCTGCACTCCTGCTCTTTACATTGTTTGGTATTGTGATCTAATAAAATCAACTTTTTGCCTAGACCAGTTCAAGTGGAGTTTCTGGTTCCTGAGGAAGTTCACGGTCAATAAAGGTAGCATGCCAACTCGTGCACCAGGGGGCAAGCATCGTGATCAACAGACCTAGTAGAACCACATGCAGGTGGAGTAAGAGACTATTTTCCAAACAAAGTGGGGTGGAGGTGCTACCCTTAGTAAAGGGAGAAAACAATAAATAATCCTCTTCAGGTGAGGAAAGCTCAACCTGGGTCCATAGCCTTAGGGCTGGAAAAAAGGTCTGCATTTGAGAAACACTGTCCCATGGGAGATAGAATCTACGGTTAACTGAGGTAGGAGTGCTAGAGGATGAGCAGACTTGGGAAGAGAAATAATAGCCTCAATCAGTTCATTTTGGGATTCAACTGTCTTCAGAAACGCAGAAAACTTGAGTTTGGTGGTTTTCTACATAGACTGAGGTTCCATTTGAATTAGGAATCTGGTGCTGTCAGTGCTTTCCTCCTCAAAGTTCTCTGACCATTCCATGTTATTGAGCCCCAACAGTGATAATGATGTACATTTCAGAGTTTGTTATGTATGAGGCATTATAGTAGGGCCTTTCTATAGGTCTATGGCATGTAACTTAATCATTACAGCAATCCTGTGAAGTGTATTATACTCAGGAAGGAAACCAAGGTCAGGGAGGATCAGAAATTTACTTCAAACACAGGTCTGACTGATGTAAAAGAAGGTTGGGCTCTTATTGTTACATTATCCTGCCTCTTTTAGATAATACTACTGCCCCTATACTAATACTACTATTAATAATGGTCAGCAGTTACTAAGCTCTTACTCTATTCTAGGTACTTTAAACGAAGTATCTTTTATTCTTTACAAGTACTATCCTGAACTTAGAATTGGGAAAACTGAGGCTTGAGGTCATATAAATCATGTGATGAAGCCAGCACTTGAATTCAGCTCTCTTGGTACTAGAGACTAGAGACAAGCACTATTTTCTACTGTCTTTAGGTCCATAAGTAAAGCTTATCTCACAGATTTCCAAGTCGTCTGTTGCTACCATGCTTTCAAGTTAGTAGTTTCCCACCTGGGAAAAGGATAAAGTTTATAGCAGTGCTACTTCTCACAATCTTTAGTGCTTTCTTTGCCTTAATCTTAAGGTTTGGGAGAAAGGAGAAGCAATTCACTTCACAACATGGTTGGGGACTCATCTTCAAAGACAAAATTAAAACTATCCTGGATAGCTGGGCATGGTAGCACATGCCTGTAATCCCACCACTTTGGGACCCTAAGGTGGCAGGACTGCTTGAGCCCAGGAGTTCAAGACCAGCCTGGGAAACATAATGAGACCCAATTCCTTAAAAAAAAAAAATTATCTAGAACTGGTGGTTAGCGCCTGTAGTCCCAGCTACTTAGAAGGCTGAGGTGGGAGGATGGCTTGAGCCCAGGAGTTCAAGGCTGCATTGGATTATGATTAGGCTACTGCACTTCAGCCTGGGCAACAGAAGGAGACCCTGTTTCAAAACAAACAAACAAACAAACCAAAACTGTCCTAGTGGCAATAAACTATCATGTCATCTGAGTGGATGACCTCAATGTAGTATTGGCTAAAAATTTTATTTGCACATATAACATATTCATTCTATCACTAGAAGTTTCCTGTTCTGTTAAAATATAAAGTTCCTAGAGTTGCCTTTTTTCTTGAGGAGCTTCACTCTGAATCATGTAACTAGTTTGGATGTCGTCTTTCAATAAGACAATAGTAGGAGCATAATAAGCCTCCAGGTCAGCATAGTAGCATAGTATTTGGTGTTACCTATTTTAGTAAATTTATGTTTGGTCAATTCCTGTTGAGGAACGACACTATGATCAAAGAGATGATATGGTTTATTTATTAGATGAATCCCTGATGTCTTCATACTAATGTAAAGCTCTGTCACAGCCTGCTTTGGTCTGCTGGTTCCCGGGTGTGATATCCAGCTGTTTGTCAGCTTCCCCCTCCATAATCCATGGAAATCCCAACTGTATTTTCGGGTTTTGGGTTGCCTACTAGGTTCACTGTTTAAAATGTGAGTTGGAATGTTCCTTTTATGTTTTTATTGAAAATAATCAAAAGAACCCAAGTTCTATGATGAGTTAAAATTACTATAAATGTTTATAGTTCATATTCATTGTATCAGATTATTTGAAAAATTTTGTCTGCATGTTCCCTTCTGATGGAGTTTGGGTCAGATGAATGTGGTTACAAAAAATGTTTGACACTAAAAATGTTCATGTTACACTATTGTTTGATAGTCATTCACTAATTCTTCATTTAGTCTATTTATTCATTAAGTATCAAGAAATCTTTATTTTGGAGATCAATAAGATATGTCCTTTACTGTGGGAAATTTCATTATTTAATAGAGCTGTTTACAGACTTCAATTGGCCTTCTTGATAAATGCGATGAACATGGTTTACAGTTTACAAAGATATTCAGGCTATCAGATCTTGGAATTGCTGAACTAAATTTTTATGTATGTATTCTTATATTATTTTTTCCTAGGTATTTGGGGAAAGAAATACTGTCTAATGGGGGAGTAGCTAGGTTTTTCAAATTTTGTGTCTGCGAATGCATACTATTAGCTGAGCTTACATGACTATGCAATTATAAAGAAGTATAAGGCACAGGCTATCAAATGGGCCAAAAGAAAATACTCACTTATCAAGTATGTACACCGCTTATAAATCTTTGAAATCATGGGAATGTTTCCAGGCAGAACAAGATGGAATTTATCTTCTTAATTGTTACACAGTACCTTGAAAAATGCAAATGGGTGCGTGGAGATAAGGTTTGGTGTATAATCTGTCATTTTAAAAGTTTCCCTGTCAAGTTCAAGGTATTAAGCTTCTTTACGGAACGCTAAGACCAAGCCCTAGGTGCAAGACCGGGGAACTGACTGCCGGAACGTTTGTGTTGCAGCGCTTCGCCCCTTGCCGGTGCTCTTTCGCGAAGGGACCGTCTCTGCCAAGCGCCTGTTGGTAGGAACTTGCTTGGTCGAGCCTGTGGGGGCTTGTAGGTGGCTGTGGCTGAAGCAGACGCCGAGGAGAGTCGGTAGCAGGGAAAACGCCATGGACGATCAGGGCTGCCCTCGGTGTAAGACCACCAAATATCGGAACCCCCTCCTTGAAGCTGATGGTGAATGTGTGCGGACACACTCTGTGAGTTGGGCGGCAGTGGATTCCCTGGGGGGGAAGACGCGTAGGATAGAAGGAGAGGGCCTGGAGATGCTAGGCCTCGTCTGGGTGGGAGCAAAGGGAGTTGTTAGTTTCAACACTGTGGAAGAAAATGGGAAAAGGAGGGTATGTGACTTGAAATGGACTGTAGCCTCTATCACCGAGCGGCTCTGGCCTGCTTTGAACTGAGGGTTCTCAGTGTGGCACCCAGCAGTTTGTCAGGTTCTCCCTCCATAGCCAGTGAGTATCCCGACTGTATTTCCAGGCTTTGTGTTGTCTGCTGGGCTCCAAACATCGCTGATTAAAAGCATGGGGGGATTGGAGTGTTTATTTCATGTGAAATGTTTTTATTGAAAAAGTGCGAAAGTGCCATGAAAACTTAAAATTTGCTTGAGTATATACTGCTGCTATTTATTGCATGAGTTAATTAAAAAATCCTGTATGCATACTCACTTGTCCTGATGGAGTTCGGTTAGACTCTCATCACTAAAATGGAGAAAACCTGGTCTCCAGGCAGTTAATTTTGAAGATATAATAATGGCTGGCATTTGAGTGCACATTTTGTGCGGGGCAATGTTCTAAGCGCCTTACCATGCATTATCTCACTTCACTCCTACAACAATCCCATGAAGTAGGTACTGGTATTTCCATTTCACAGGGAAGGAAATGGAGACTGCTCAAGGTCCCTTGTTAAGTGGGCCTTAAGAGAATTGGAACGCAGGAAGTCTGACTTTAGAAGGTCCCTTGTTAAGTGGGCCTTAAGAGAATTGGAACGCAGGAAGTCTGACTTCCCCCCCCATTTTCAGGGGAAGGGGGCAGAAGGAGGGAGGTTGAGTTTGTGTGTTTTGAAATAGGGATTGCTCAAAGTGTTTCTTGCCAGATTTCTTGTCAAATGGGGTTTAGTGAAGGTGGTTGTAGAAAGCACTTTGGGATAAAAGGTGCCATATAGTGGTGAGCACATATTCCTGTAGTTTCTCTGAGGTTTATTGGAAGTAAGAAATAATGGATAATCTACAGTGTGGTAGACAAGGTCTTCCCCCAAACCCCAAGTGCTGACAAAAATGTAGAGCAATGACAGGGTCTTTAGGTAAGCATAAATTGCATGATTAGCTGTAGCTATAATTATTATGTGGGATTTATTAGCTTACTTAATTGATCCCCTTTTCTAACGGATCTTTATTTTCCTTGCTTTACTATGCAAAGGAAGTATAGCAGAACTGTGATTGAATGGTTTAAGATTAGAAGTAAGGTAAAAGTAATCCGGAATGCATGGAAAAGGGAATTCTACATGGAAAACACTGTAGATAGACTGTTTTTAAGAGAAATTTCATTCAGTTTCTCTCCATTTTTCTTTATCAGGTTTGTTACAGTGGAACAGGAAAGGGAGTTCGTTTTTTTGGGAAGGATACTAAATGTAATTTACCAGAAGGATGCTAAATGTAATGTTCTGGCCTAGCAGAAATTAGCCATTCAGGGAAGAGTATATGATTTCAGTAACATAAATGGCATTTTAATTAGGCAATTATAAAATATTTATTTTAATTGGAATTGCTTTTGTTGTATCCTCAGCCCTTTTTGTTAAGGTCTAAGAGTTAAAACTTTTATTTTATTCATTCTGGTGTTGGATTTAATCTGGTTAATTTGCTAACCTGTGAGATACAGGCCACATTTTACAGTCCTTTTTTGACTTGAAATGTGAACAAAATGAGTAAAAGGCTGTAGCGTATTGGCTAAGAGAACAAACTTTGGAATCAGTCTGTCTGATTTCACATTCTTCTCTCTTACTGGCTCTGTGGCCTTAGGCAAATGACTAACTCTTTTTTGGTCATTCTTCTTGTCTGTACAGTAGAGAAAATAGTGCTGCTTGTATCACGGTCCTTAGATATTAAGTCATATATGTAAAATATTTAGAAATATTTAGTAGAGTTTCTGTCACATATTTGTTTACTGTATATTGGCTATTTTATTATTAATATTATTTGTGTGTGGCATGGGTGATAGCAGAAATAAAATTAAAACAGGATTTATTTGGCCTGCTATGAAAGACTTGCACAATAATGATTAAATGATTTCAGTACACAATAAAATGTGAAAATATAGCTTTAATTATGACTCTGTTGTAATTTTCTTAATATGAACTCGTTAGCATGTTCTCTTATTAATCATCCATTTAAAAAAGTACCTTAATCTAGGCTAACACACTGCTGTTTCTGAATAGAGGAGAGAACTCACTGATTTTTTTGGCAGTCATTTAAAAACTATAAAATTATATAAGTAATTAAGAAAAGCAGCATAAGTTATTAAGTGAAAGGTAAAAATTTTTGTGGTTCACTTTTCCAGAGGTGACAACTTTCAGGTTGTTTGTGTATATTTTCAAATGTTTTCTATGCATATACAAACATGGATGTGTTTGGGTAGAAGACTTTTTCTTCCCTTAGCATAAACAGGAATATAGCATAAACATATATATATATATTTCCTTGCTTTTTTTTTCATTATGTATATCTTGGATAATCTCTCTAGATCAATATGCATAGGTTTTCCTTTTTTAACAATTTGATAGTAGCCCATTGTTCAAATATATAATTGGTTTACCCAAATTTTTAAAATTAATATTTATTTAATTTTCCAGTTTTTCTTTGGAGTAACCATAAATATGCATATATATGTACATATATATCTTTGAGCACTTAGGCCAAAATATAACAGGTAAAAATCATAGCGTAGTGTCCAGTAATGCAACTGTTGGGTCAGAGTTTGCAGTTTTAAAAATTTGATACATATGGCCCAGTTGTTCTCAAAAAACATTGTGTCAAGCCAGGCCTGGTGGTGCCTACCTGTAGTCCTAGCTACTTGGGAGGCTGAGGAGGAAGGATTGCTTGAGCCCGGGAGTTCGAGACCAACTTGGGCAACATAGGGAAACCCCATCTTAAAAATGATTGTGTCAATTATGTTGCCAACAAGTGTATTGAGATTCCAGTTGCCACACATCTTTGCCTATATTGGCTACTATTATTTTTTAAAATTTTGCCTTTTAAAATATGTTTAAAAGCATCCTATCAGATGCTTTTCTGCTAAGAAAAACATCTTAGATCTTAATGAAATTTTTTTTGATAGTTTGTTGGGTTTTTATGGCATGTATTTCATGGGATTGAATATAGGCATTTTTATAATATGCTTGTTAGTCTGAGAGGAGCAGGGATTATTTTGCCGAATTATTCTGGCTCAGAGTCTTAAGAAGTTGCAGTCAAGTTGTTGGCTAGGACTGCAGTCTAGACTTGACTGGGCCTGGAGTATCTGTTTCCAAGGTCACTCATGTAGCTCTTGTCAGGAGGCTTCAGTTCCTCTCCCTGGACTCCTCCATAGGGCTGCTTATGACATGACTTCTCCCAGAACTAGTGATATGAGCAGCGGTGAGGGAGACTGGGGAGATGGAGGCGGGAAGAGAAAAAGCGAGGAAGGAAGGCTGGAAGCTGCAAGCCTTTTAAAACCAAATGATAGAAGTGATATACCATCACTTCTGGTGTATTTTTGTGTTACGACGTGGGAGAGTACACACAAAAGTGTGAATACCAAGAGTGTGAATATAATTGGACCATCTTGAAGGCTGGCTTCTGTAGGATTTTATTAACTTTTTTTTTTTTTCATGTCCTCAAGTAGCAAAGACTTTTTGGAGGCAAGTGATAAAGTGAGTAGGAGTAGTGCTTCATAAAAGATAGGAAGTTTAGGGTTATGGAAAAATTGATTAGGAGTTTTACTTATGGGAGAAAATACAGGAGCAGAGAGGAGAGAAGAGAAAATAAAGAGGTGAAACATTATTAAATACCTTTCTCTCTTAGCTACTAGCAATTGAAGAAGCATGTTTCCCTGCTTATCAATTCAATACAGCAAATGAACAGATAAATTCATTGTATGGATATAGAAGATTGAATTTCATGTTTTTTTTTTCTTTTTTGCTGTTCAAGGATGAACATTGTCTCAATTACAGAAAATGATAATTTTTTTTCTTTATCAGGCTACCTGTTTCAAGAAATGAGCCTTCCATTTTGAAGGAATATAGAATTAGATGGAGGCAGTAATATCTAATTCTCATTTAACTATAGTCTTTAATAATTTAATTTCTGGCTGGGCGCAGTGGCTACCTGTTATCCCAGCACTTTGGGAGGCCGAGGCTGGTGAATCACCTGAGGTCAAGAGTTCGAGACCAGCCTGGCCAACACAGTGAATCTCCATCTCTAATAAAAATACAAAAATTAGCCAGGTGTGGTGGCACGTGCCTGTAATACTGGCTACTTGGGAGGCTGAGGCAGGAGAATCGTTTGAACCTAGGAGATGAAGGTTGCAGTGAGCTGAGATTGTGCCACTGCACTCCAACCTAGACTATAAAGCAAGACTCCATCTTTAAAAAAAAAAATTAATTTCTATCCAACCATTCGTGGCAAAACTTGTTTCTGAAAACTTAACATGCTAAATCTACTTTTTTCATTTTAAACACACACGACACAAAGTACAGGATAAGCAAAATCACGTACCTACCATCCTGATATATAAAGGCAACATTTTGCCATAGTTACTTAAGATCTTTCTCTTTGTTTTTTCCCCCTTTTTTTCTGTTCTCCTATTTCTCTCTTTACCGATTTTACTGGATAATTTATCTTGAAGAGTCTGAATTTTAATTATTGCATCTCTATGATATTGTTAAATATGTTCTTTTGTTCTCAGTATTGTCTCTAAATTGTTAGTTATATTTAAAAGTTTTATCAGATTAAGGTTGAATTTTTTTGTTGATAAGAATAATAAGTGGTATTACTCATTTAATATACTGATCTTATTCAGTACCTTTGTGCAAATTGGGACACAGAACCCCCCTCTGGGTAGAAAATTAGGAAAAGGCACTTATTCTAGGTGGAAAATTTAGAAAAGGGAGACTCTAAGTATATTAATTTATAATTTTATTCTGTTGTGATAAGAGGACATACTCTATAAAATTTCAGACTTTTGAAATTTTCTGAAAACTTATGGTCCAGCATATGGCCTGTCTTTGTGAACAATCATTGTACCTTTGAAAAGAATATGTATTCTGTGGTCGTTGGGTGTAGTGTAGTATAAGTTACAAATGTGGTATATACTACCATACCCATCTTGGTTGATAGCATTACACAGATCTTCTGTATCATTATTATCTACCCATTTTATGAATTACTCCACTGTGATTGTAGATTTGTCAGTTTTTCTCGTAAGTTTTGTTGTACTTTATGCATTTTGGAACTCTCCTGTTAGGTATGTATTTGGGATTGTTATGCCTTCCTAATACATTTCTCCTTTTATCATTATGAAATGCCCCTCTTTGTCTCTTGTAATACGGCTTTGTCCTGAAGATTCTGTCTGATATTAATTTGGCACTGTTAGCTTTCTTTTCTTTTCTTTTTTTTTTTTTTAAGATGGAGTCTCACTCTGTTCCCCATGCTGGTGTGCCGTGATGCGATCTCGGCTCACTGCAACCCCCACCTCCTGGATTCAAGTGATTCTCCTGCCTTAGCCTCCCTGGTAGCTGGGACTACAGGCATGCGCCACCACACCCAGCTAATTTTTGTATTTTTAGTAAAGGCGGGGTTTCACCATGTTGTCCAGGCTGGTCTTGAACACCTGATCTTAGGTCATCTGTCCGCCTCAGTGGACAGGATCTCACTCTGTCACCTATGCTGGAGTGTGGTGGCTTGATCACTGGTCACTGCAGCCTTGAACTCATGAGTTCAAGTGATCCTCCTGCTTCAGCCTCCCCAGAATTTGGGACTACAGGTGTGCACTGCCACACTCAGCTAAGTTTTTTTTTTTTTTGAGACAGAGTTTCACTCTGTCGCCAGGCGCCAGGCTGGAGTGCATGGTGGGATCGTGGCTCACTGCAACCTCCACCTCCTGGGTTCAAGCAATTCTCCTGCCTCAGCCTCCCAAGTAGCTGGGACTACAGGCAAGCGCCACCACGCCCAGCTAATTTTTTTTGTAGTTTTAGTAGAGATGGGGTTTCACCATGTTGGCCAGGATGGTCTTGATCTCTTGACCTCATGATCCGCCTGCCTTGGCCGCTAAGTTTTATTTATTTATGTTTTTTGTAGAGCTATGTTCTTACTGTTTTGCCAGGCTGGTCTCAAACTCCTGGCTTCAAAGTGAGCCACCTATCTCAGCCTCCCAAACTGCTGGGATTACAACCACCTTTCATGTCCAGCAATTAACTCCTTATTGTTGTTATTGCTATTATTTTTCGTGCTTTCTCTCAGTATATCTATTTATATTTGTGATTTGTTGTTATTTTTGCTTTAAACAGTCAGTTGTCTTTAAGGAAAGGTAAGTTTTTGAAAAAAACAACTTCACTGAATATAATTCATATACCATAAAATTCACTCAAAGTGTACATTTCAATGGCTTTTAGTATATTCTCAGAGATGTACATATTTGTTACCCCACAAACAAACCTTTCACCACTTAGCTGTCACACTCCTTAACTCTCCCATCCCCCAGCACTAGGCAAACCAGTAATCTGCTTTCTGACTATGTAGATTTTCCTATTCTGGACCTTTCATATAAGTGGAATCATACAGTATGTGGTTCTTTAGTCTGGCTTCTTTTACATAGTATAATATTTTCTAGGTTCATCCATTTCGTAGCATGTATGAGAACTACATTTCTTTTTATTGCTGAATATTCCATGGTATGGCTATACTACATTTTATCCATACATGAGTTGAATAACTTTTGAGTCATTTCCACTTTTTGGCTATTATGAATAATGCTGCTGTGAACATTCATGTACAGGTTTTCATATGGACAAATGTTTTTGTTTCTCTCATGTATATATTTAGGAGTAGAATTGTTGGATCATATGGTCACTCTATGTTTAGCCATTTGAGGTACTGTCCGTTTGTTTTCCAATGTGGCTGTACCATCGTACATCACCCCTCAGCAGTGGATGAGGGATCTAGTCTCTGTACGTAGTTGCCAACGCTTGTTTTTGTCTTTTGATTATAGCCATTCTAATGGGTATGAAGTGGTGAAATATAGTCTCTTATTTTCACCTACTTATTTACTATCTTTGGTATTGTCCTTCTTCCTTCCTTTGGATCTGATTTTATAGTTGTATTGATTTCCTTCTGCCTGAAGATCATTCTTCAGTATTTCTTATAGTGTAGGTCTGTTGGTGAAGAATACACTCTGATTTTGTTTATAAGAAAGTGTTTTTATTTCACCCTAGTGTTTGAAGGATGTTTTTGCTGAATATAGAATTATGAGTTGGCTTTTCTTTGACCATACAAAATATATCATTTCATTGTTCTCTAGTGTTTCTGCTGAAAAGTTAACTTTACTCATATCTTTTTCTCCCTGTTATTTAGGTTATATACTTTCCATTGATCTATCTTCAAGTTCACTGTTGACTGTCTGCTGTTTCTAATCTCATTCAACTATGTTAAGCCTTTTGCATTCAATAGATTTTTCATTTCTTACTGTATTCATTTTTTTCTTTTTTATAGTTTTCATTTCTCTGATATTTTCTATCTATACACTCATCAATATATTTTTCTTTAGTTCTTTGAATGCATTTTCCTTTAATTCTTTGAACGTATTTTCCATTAATTCCTCCACAATATTTATAATAGCTGATTTTAAGATTTTTGTTTGTAAGAGCTAATTCCTTGGTTTCTTTTTGGTTTGAGTTTTTGAGAGGGAGCCTCTCTTGGTTGCTCATGCTGGAGTGCAATGGCAAAGTCTTGGCTCACTGCAACTTCCACCTCTTAGGTTCAAGTGATTTTCCTGCCTCAGCCTCCCAAGTAGCTGGGATTCCAGGTGCCTGCTACCATGCCTGGCTAATTTTTGTATTTTTAGTAGAGATACGGTTTCGCCATGTTGGCCAGGCTGGTCTCAAACTCCTGATCCCACGTGATCTGCCCACCTCGGTTTCTCTAAATGTGGGGATTACAGGTGTGAACCATCAGGCCTAGCCATCTCAGGGTTAGTTTCTATTGACTGCTTTTATTTGACTGTAGGTTATGTTTTTCTGTTTGTTTTTTGCGTGTTTACTACTTTTTAATTGTGGGTGTTACATTATAGAGATTCTGGATTTTATCTTTTTGTGAAAAGTGTTGATTTTTAAAACCAGGTAGTTCAGTTACTGGCAGATCACTTTGAACTTGTGTAGGCTTGGTTTTACTCTTCGCTAGAATGATCTGTGGAGAACCCACTGTTTCCTTACTTTAGTGTAAATCAATCTCACATTTTTAATCCCTTCAAAAACTTGTTGGGGCTTGATTTTAGTCTTTGTTAGGGTGCACCTAGAATATATCTTATTCTAGGATATGGTTCTTATTCTTAGTTGAGACATTTTTGATATCTCAGCTGGATATCTGAGATGTTAATAAGGTATTAACGTGGTTTCTCTGCTCTGGCTAGTGGGAACTCTAAGTATACCCAGTACTTCTTAACTCTACTGTATTTTCCTCTCTTAACTACTCTCTTTTAAGCCTTGATTGGTTTTGCCTTACACATGTGCAGCCTATTTCTTGGCCAAGGATTTATGGGGGAATCCTGCATGTCTTCTAGCCTCTCTGCCTTGTGGATTTCAGCCACATCAACTGCCCAGCATTCTGATCTCTGCCTGTTTGGCTTAGCACAATTACTATTCCCTTCTTAAACTCCTGCTTGCTGGGCCATGGTCATGGCAGTTGTAGGACTCACCTTGTGAGTTTCCCATCTCTCAGGGATGTCCTGTCCTGCCTGTTGTCTAACGCCTGTAAACAGTTGTATTATGCACTTTATTTTGTGGTTGCTCATGGTGGGAAGGCTAGTCTGGCATCAATTATTCCATCATATTTGTTAGCAAAAGCTGGCCTTACTATTGTTAAGCCGTTTACTTCCTCCTGTAGTCTTGCACATTTTCAAAGTTCTATGTGTACCTCATGCTTTTCTTTTTGTTTGAGACAGAGTCTCGCTCTGTTGCCCAGGCTGGAGTGCAGTGGTGCAATCTCAGCACACTGCAACTTTTGCCTCCTGGGTTCTAGCAATTCTCATCCTTCAACCTCCTGAGTAGCTAGAATTACAGGTGTGTGCAACCACGTCTGCCTAATTTTTGTATTTTCAGTAGAGACGGGGTTTGGCCGTGTTGCCCAGGCTGGTCTCAAACTCCTGGACTCAAGTGATCCACCCACTTCCGCCTCCCACCTTGGCCTCCTGAAGTGCTGGGATTGTAGGTGTAAGCCACTGTGCCAGGCCCCTGTTGATTTTCTTTACCTTGAAATTGGCAATGCTCTGTTAACATTTTCTTTTTTGTTGTATAGTTCAGATTACTTTTTTGTTTTTACTACCTCAGCTACCTTCCCTAATACTTTAGTAAGCAATCTTTTTTAGACAGAGTCTTGCTCTGTCATCCAGGCTGGAGTGCAGTGGTGTGATCTCAGCTCACTACAACCTCCACCTCTTGCCTCAGCCTTCTGAGTAGCTGGGATTACAGGAGCATGCCACCACGCCCTGCTGATTTTTGTTTTTTTGGTAGAGACCGTGTTTCATCATGTTGGTCAGGCTGGTCTCGAACCCCTGACCTCGTATATGCCCACCTTGGCCTCCCAAAGTACTGGAATTACAGGCATGAGCCACCACACCTGGCCTGCATTATTTTTTTTAATGGAGTGTTTTGAAGTCGATTAGCAGTATAACACTGCAGAACAGCTCTAGAGAATATGCCTCCTGTCTTCTGACTGGTGATTACAGTGACTATCTCAAGATTCTTCTGAGGGAGAGGTAGTTTGTGCCTTCATACATATGTAAGAGTTGGTGTTGCATGTATCTTAATTATCCAGAGACAGGTTGAGGAGTAGAAAGAACACCAAATCTCAAATTAGAAAATCTAGACTCTAGTTTCATCATAGACTAGCGAGTTGTAGGCCAGCCATTTAATTTTGATTTGTTCACTTGTTTATAATAGATAACATCTAGCCCTCTGAAGCTCTTAAAATTTGGGTAATTTAATAGTTAGAAAATCACTGTAGTCAGTAGTTTGTCTTTTCTTTGACCTTACAACATTAATAAAACTCTTTCATAAAATAAAGTTTTAGTTATTTTTACTAGCTGTAATTGTTTTTTCCCAGTATGGTGCTGATCATTCCGCAGAATATGAATACTTCATTATGGATTGCTTATTATAAAATTCTAATATATATTTTTTGTTTGATCAAAAATGACTGTTAGTGTACTTCCGTCTTTAAGATGCAGCATGCAATATGCTTAGTTCCTTTTCTTATTGGGTGTAACTTATAGTTCTTTAAAACTATGTTTATAAGATATTTAGTAATCATATTGTTTGTAATATTTCTACTCTCTTTCTCTAATTCTCTTCTACACTGGGAATCCTTTTTGAAGATTCATTTTATATATATATATATATAACACACACACACACACACACACACACATACATACACACACACACAAAATTATGTATTAATGATGGGTATACATTCTGAGACACTAATCATTAGGCAGTTTTACTGTATGAACATCATACAGTGTACTTATGGTATAGTCTATCGTATACCTAAGCTATATGGTGTAGCTTATTGCTCCTAGGCTACAGGTCTGTATAGCATATTATTGTACTGAATATTGTAGGCAGTTGTAACACAATGGTGAGTTTCTGTGTATCTAAACATAGAAAATGTACAGTAAAAATATAAAGGATAAAAGTTGTACACCTATATAGGGCAGTTACCATGAAAGGAGTTTGCTGGACTGGAAGTTGCTCAGGATGAGTAAGTGGTGAGTGAATGTGAAGGCCTAGGATATTACTTTACACTACTGTAGATATTATAAGCACTGTACACTTAGGATACACTAAATTTATTTAAAAATTTTTCTTTCTTCAATAATAAATTAACCCTAGCTTATGGTTAACAATTTTACTTTATAAATTTTTATTTTTTTAACTTTTGACTGTTTTGTAATGACATCTAGCTTAAAACACAAATTATGTAGCTGTTTTAGTAGAGATGAGGTATAACTCTGTTGCCCAGGCTGGTCTTGAATTCCTGGGCTCAAGTGATCCTCTTGCCTTGGCCTCCCAAAGTGTTGGGATTGCAGGTGTGAGCTACTACACATAGCCCTATTTTTGTTTTTACTTTTTAAGCTTTTTCATTAAAAACTAAGACACAAACATACACATTAGCACACACAGTAGCCTAGGCCTACACAGGGTCAGGATGATCAATATCACTGTCTTGCATCTCTACATTTTTCCCACTGGAAAGTCTTTGAGGGCAATAACATGCACGGAGTTGTCATCTCCTATGATAACAATGCGTTCTTTTTTTTTTTCTTTTTTTTTTTGAGACAGAGTCTCACTCCGTCACCAGGCCCCAGGCTGGCAATGCCTTCTTTTAGAATAACACCTGAATGATCTGCTGAGACTGTTTCACAGTTAATTTTTCTTTTTTTTTTTTTTTTGAGATGGAGTCTCACTCTGTCGTCCAGGCTGGAGTGCAGTGGCGTGATCTCAGCTCACTGCACCCTCCACCTCCCTGGTTCTAGTGATTCTCCTGCCTCAGCCTTCCAAGTAGCTGGAATTACAGGCACACGCCACCACGCCTGGCTAATTTTTGTAATTTTAGTAGAGACGGAGTTTCACCATGTTGGTCAGGCTGGTCTCGAACTCCTGACCTTGTGATCTGCCAGCCTCGGCCTCCCAAAGTGCTGGGATTACAGGCATGAGCCACCGCACCCAGCCAAATTTTTTTTTGTTGTTAGTAGAAGGAGTACACTATAAAATAACGATTAAGAAGTAATAGTATAGTAAATACATAAACCAGTATTATAGTCATTTATTATCATGATTAACTATTATGCACTGTGCATAATTGCATCTGCTATATTTTTATATGACTGGTGGTACGGTAGGTTTGTTTACCCTAGTATCACCATAAACACGTGAGTAATGTGTTGTGCTAAGATGTTAGGATGGCTACGAAGTCATTAAGGGATAGGAATTTTTCAGCTGTATTATAATCTTAAGGAATAACTATCGTTGTATATGTGGTCTTTGACCGAAATGTCCTTGTGTAGTGCATGAGTATATATACTTTTGAATTTTGGAGGAAATCTGTTATCTTTTCTGCCTGCAGGTATCAGAAAGTTTCATAGCATCCTTGGCTTCATGAACGTTCTCTTTCCATAGAAGTTATGTTCTCAAACTTGTATTCCTAGAATCATACAGGTAACATGAAGCTATCTATTAGACATTCAAACTTACTTGTTAAAATGCAAATTATTTTATTCTGTAAGGATGTAAAATAGTAGTTCATTAGTTTCCTTTAGGGATACAAATATAAATAAAAATGGAATTAATTTTTTCTATTGCTTTTTTTCTGCTGTGGGCTTTAAAATATTATGTCTAACAAATATGTAATGATAATATGATTGCCTGGGTTGGAATCCTAGGTTTGCTACTTATTATTAGCTATGTGATTTAGGGAAAATTAGTGATTCTTGCTAAAACGTTTTCTCATCTGTACAATGAGTTCACTAGTAGTGATATCTTATGGTTACTGTGAAGATTAGATGAGGCACAGTTCAAGGCAATTTAAGAATTCAAGTAAATCTATGAATTCAGGTAAATTTATAATCAACTATACAGTTATTTTCAGTATTCTATGTGCAAAAAAAATATAGTTTTTTAGTTTAAGTTTCAGGAATCTTTTGGCAATATACTTTCAGTTTACTTAGCAACTTGTCCCTGAGACAGCAAATAGAATGAGAATAATTGAGTGAAAATTAAATGAGATTTTAATGGCTTTCTTCAGATTTCAAATGTGTTAAGCCTATTTTCTCTTCTTTTTTCTTTTTTTGAGATGGAGTTTCACTCTTGTTACCCAGGCTCGAGTGCAATGGCACGATCTCAGCTCACTGCAGCCTCTGCCTCCTGGGTTCAAGCAATTCTCCTGCCTCAGCCTCCCGAGTAGCTGGGACTACAGGCGTGTGCCAGCATGCCCAGCTAATTTTTGTATTTTTAGTAGAGACGGGGTTTCACCGTGTTGACCAGGATGATCTCAATCTCTTGACCTCGTGATCCACCTGCCTCGGCCTCCCAAAGTGCTGGGATTATAGGCGTGAGCCACTGCGCCCGGCCCTAAGTCTATTTTCAAAGGGAAAAGACAACAGTAATTTACTAGTTATTGGTGTTTACTAATGTATTTGCAATCTTTCTCACACACTCAATAAATTTTTCAGGCCAGTGATTCCAAACTTTACCTCATCCTAAGAACCATCTGGTGTGCTTCTTTAAAATACAGATTTCTGGTCCCTTCCATAGTCTCTTGAGGTGGGGACCAGTATTTTACACTAGATATCTAGGTAAATTTTGTGGTCTAAGAGTTGAAAACACAGTTCTGGGGAAACAACAGAATGTGGCAGACATGGTTTCTGCCTCCATTACTTTTATAGTGTCTTAGTTCTTCTTTTGAGTCATTATAAGGAAGTTAGTTTTTTTTTCTTTTTTTTTAACAAGAAAAAAAGGAAAGTTTAGAGTTATAAAAATAGTATTTGTAGTTAAGATGTGAAAGTGGGCTTCATTTGTTAAATAAGCTATATGTTTAAAAAAATTACTATTTGCTACAGAAACGTAAACCTGAAATCTTGCAGCCTAATTTTAGCTGTTCTGCTGATTCAGGAAAAGGTCCTTTGGGGAAGCAAATCATTTTGGTTTGTTGGGTACATCTTAAAACGATAAAGGTTTTGCAAAGTTAGCATCAAGGGAACAAAAATGTTTGGGTGATACCAAACATACAAATGTTGTATGTGGTTCCAAATACGGAATTGGTTTTGTCTAAAGCAGTCACTGAAGAGAAATAATCTAAATATTAGCCCCTTTAAGAAAGTGGAATGTGATGTCCGATTTGGCTCTCAGGCTTAATATGAAAGCTTGTGCAAAAGTACAGCTTACAAAATGCTATTTGTTTTATTAAAAGGATTGATAGGAAGTTGACAGACTTAGTTAATTTAAATTTGGAAGGAGCTTAGCAAACATCTTTTTAGTTGTGTTTTATGTCTCCCTCCAACTCCTTTTTTTTTTTTTTTTTTTATCAAATGGGGAAACTGAAGCCTAAGAAAGGATATATGGTTGGATAGTCCACCTGGACAGCTCCAGTCTCTCTTTTTTTTAAAATGTAAATCCCAGTCAGATTAAATTTCAAAATTAATTTTCAATTAAACTTTGATTACACATTTGCTAAATAATTTTGTTTTTACTGTAATGCAACTTGGTTGTAACTCAAACTCATGCATAAGATGAAAAAACTACAGTATTATCAAAATCATTTTGATGTACTTAGAACAATTTTCTCTTTATATTTTATGTTTCAGGGTGTTAGCTTATGATAAAAAGCATCTTTAAATATTCTATCATGATATTTTCCCCCGATACTGTATTTGCCACATATTTTTTATTGATGATATATAAGCAATGACATAGTATTTGGTTTTTGAGGTATGATCAGATGCCAACTAGGAAGCCTAAATGAATTGTATTGTTGACGCAATGAAATTATTTGTAGGATAACTTATTTTATAGTATTTTTATTTTTCATATTTATTTTTAAAGACATTTATGTCATTTACATGTATGAACAGTTATATATATTCTCTACAAAAAGATAAGAAAATGTAAAATTTAACGGACTATCAGAAATGTTTGGAGTGTTAGGTTTTCTTTTCATTTACTAAGTTGGAATATGTAAAAAAAAAAAAGAATTTTGAGATGATGACAAATGATTGTATACCTCACTTAGTTTTTTTAGAACACAAATATGATAGTGGTTATGTCATTGAAAATTAATGAAGTTTTCATCAATATGGTGCAGTGCCTCTGCACCACTGATTTATATATATTTAATGAACTTGCTATTCTGATTTCAGATAACTGAAGCAAACTGCATCCAGCACTGTTTTACTTACAAACAATTTATTTCATTAAAATATAAATACCTTGAAATTTACCAATATTAAATATAATTTCTTTATAAATAGTGTATAGTGTTTACTTTCCGGTGGTAACTAACTTGTTTCTAAACAAATCATTGTATTTTGGTACTGTTTCAGGTAATGTTACCAAAATATGTTGTTTTATTTCATCTTATTTCTTGCTATTGATTAGAATGGATTTGGAATAGAAGATATGGGACAAAAAAAGCTTTAAAAAGTGGTAGGATTTATGAAATATGAAATATGCCAGATACTATATTTTGAGATCTTTTGGAGCATATATGAGGACCAGTTAAGGATCTGTTTCTATATTCTTTGGGATTGGGACTATAATTTTAATATTTGCATTTTATTTTAAAATTCATTTTAAAATATATTTATTTTAAAGATGTCTGTTATGTTTTATTGAAAACATGCCACAATATTAAAAAATATTTTTGACCAAAGAAAACAAATTGTACCTAATACTTTCACAGAGGAGTTATTTTAATTTTTAACTTCTTCTTTGTGTGTGTGTGCTCTGTAGTCCTAGCTGGTTTGGAGGCTGGGGTAGGAGGATTGCTTGAGCCCAGGAGGTCAAGGTTGCAGTGAGCTGGCTATGATTGTTCCACTATACTCTAGCTTGGGTGACAGAGTGAGGCTCTGTCTCAAAACAAACAGAGAAACAAAAAACACTTTGGAGAATGCTGTTTTCATTTTTGACTCAGTAACTTATTTTCTAAGAAATCATATTACTCTACCATTGCACTAGTTATTTATTGCTGTCTAACAAATTATCCTAAAACTAAATGGCTTAAAATAACTAACATTTATTTTCTCACGGTTCTTGTGGGTCAGGAATTTGGACATGGCTGAGCTGGGTAGTTCCGGCTCAGGGTGTCTCATGAGATTGCAATCAAGATTCAGTTGGTGCTCTATTCATTTGAAGGTTTGACTTAGTTGACCCTTAACATGAATTTGAAGTGTATGTGTCCACTTATATGTGGATTTCAAAAAAAGCAAAACAAATGGAGATCAAAAACACAGTATTCACAGTATGCAAAACCCCTTGCATATGGAGGGCTGACCGTATTACGCTCACTCATGTGTTTTTTTGTGGGAGTCCTCAGTTTTTTACCATTTTTTTTGACTAGAGGTATCAGTTCTTTGTCACATGGGCCTCTCCTAAGGGTTTCTTTAGTGTTCTCACAACGTAGTAGCTTTCTTCTTGAGTGGATGATTTAAGAGAAAGACCAACAGAAGCCACAATGTCTTCTATGAACTAGCTTTGGAAGTCAGATACCATCATTTCTGCTGCATTCTATTTATTTAGAGTCCTAAATACAGCTCACATTCAGGGGAAGGGGAATTGGGCTTCACCTTTTGATGAAAGAAGAATAATTTGTGGCCATATATAAAACCATACCAACCACATATGTGTATTTATCACTGGAATACCCTGAATCCAAGTGGGTTCCCAATGATTCTTGTCTCCTTTTTATGTCCTTGCTTAGTTTCTCCCTGGTTGTATCAGGGTTGCTTGTATAACCAATCAAATATGGTAGAAGTTTGTCATTTCCAATGCTAGATCTTTAACAAAGACTTTGTGGCTTTCCATGTGGTTATTCTCTATGTTCTTGGGCAACTTGCTGTCATGAAAGACAATTTATGTGTCGTCAGCAGCCTTACGAAGTTCCATGTGGTTAAGAACTGAGACATTCTCTAACAGCCAAGTGAGTGGGCCATCTTAGTGTTCAGTCCCAGTCCTGTCTTCACATGACTACAACCCCAGCTGACATCTTGACAAATAAGCTGCTCCTGGATTCCTGACACTGAGAAACTGTGTGAGATAATAAATTGTTTATTGTTTTAAGCTGCCAAGCTTGGTGGTGTTTTGTTATGCGGCAATAGATAACTAATAGAATCCCTTCATCTTTATTAAAACAAAAGTCACATTGCCAAAACCTGTAAACATATTAGAGATTTTTTTTAATAAGGGAGAAATTTCTAAGGGCCTCATGTTCAACAAGCCATTGTCATTAGAGAGATAAGTGGTTTTTGTTCAGAGGCACATAAACTACTTTTATTCAGATGTAATCTAGGGGGAATCTGGTAGTATTGTAAAGGTAAACATTGTAATATCATGTAAGATGTGATAATTTATTGTTTTTAGTGAGAATCCTGTAAGCTTCCTATCATTGACTAAGGTATGGATTACATTCTATAATGCATGAAATAGCAATTTGAGAAACTAATTCTTTATAAAAATACTTTTATGTTGTTAATAGATTTGTTTCTGTAAGTAACAAATACAGTGGAGTTGCATCTTATGTGGAATTTGTGTATACATATATTTTTTTCCAGAGACAAAATCTCATTCTGTTGCCTAGGCTGAAGTGCAGTGGCATGATCATGGCTCACTGTAACTTCAAACCTCTAGGCTCAAGGAACCTTCCTACCTCAGTCTCCCAAGCAGCCAAGACTGCAGGTGTGTACCACTATGCCCAGCTAATTTTTGTTTTAGACAGAGTTTCACTCTTGTCGCCTAGGCTGGAGTACAGTGGCGCGATCTTGGCTCACTGCAACCTCCGCCTCCTGGGTTCAAGCGAGTCTCCTGCCTCAGCCTCCAGAGTAGCTGGGACTATAGGCATGTGCTACCACACCCGGCTAATTTTTGTATTTTTAGTAGAGACGGGGTTTCACCATGTTGGCCAGGATGTTCTCTATCTCCTAACCTTGTGATCCGCCCACCTTGGCTTCCCAAAGTGCTGGGATTACAGGTGTGAGCCACTGTGCCCAGCCTAATTTTTTAATTTTTGTAGAGAGAGGGTCAGGCTTTGGTGCCTACACTGTCTTGAACTCCTAGGCTCAAGCTATCCTCCTACCTTGTCCTCCCAAAGTGTTGGGATTATAATCTAGTCACTGCACTCAACCTGGAATTTGTATTCTTAAGTTGTGTAAGGCAGAAAATATAGTGAAGGTTACCCTTAATATTAAAGATCAGAAATTGTCCATATGGGTAAATAATTTTTCATTAAACCTAGTGCAGCCAGTTTTCCCTACAGCATAGTAGTAAATCATTATTCTTCACCTGAATACCAGAGGAAATAATAGGCTCTTGTTTTGGCATTATATTGAAAAGACTTACCTTTAAACACTGTCATATATATAGTCCAGTAAGATGCTTGTCCTAGGAGAGGCATTGAAACTGAGCACAACAGCGGGAACAGCAGAATGACATCTCTCATTTTATGATTACTCTGGGATATACAGATAGCTATTTAGAAGAGAGGCTGGGGAAATGGGGACTGCTCTCTAAAAATGTGTCTCTCTTTTTGTATAAATAAATATGCATATGATGTGATGCCATTGTGTAATAATGCTTCTGAAACATAAACACCTGTCTTTTTTGGGAAAAGTAGACTTTGTATTTCTTTCATTATGATGCTTAGATTATTTGATAGCCTATTTAATGGACTATGGCATTAAAAAGGTTGAGTTTTGTTGGTTTACATATAGCGCAATGTGGTAACCTCTGTTCATAATAAGGTGTCTATGTCATTAAGAAGAGTTTCAGGGATATTCAGGCAGTACAAAACAACCATACACATTTGTTGAAGACATGCATTAAAGACAGAGGTATATCAGAGAAAGTTTAAAATAGAACTTCTGCATTTTGGAGTATGCTACACTTGTCTGGAAAAGTTACTGTCGGATAATGTTTTGTTGCTCTTGGAACATGCGTTATTGTACATGAAATTCTGAACTATAATAGAATATGAGCTAAAAAGTGCTTTTCCCATTACTAAAGAGGGTGAATATTCAGGGGTGATCATGGAAGAATTTTAAAAAATAGTATATTTTTATACTTCACAGTGTCTTACGGATTGCTTACAATTTAACATTTAAGCTAGAGGATAGAAAAATCTTGATGTCAGTGGTAGGAACTTCTGCCAAATGAAAATAAAGCAAGTATAAAGTTTTAGCATCACTGGGAAGATATCACTTGACTCACAAAGATGTCATTCATGTGCACTTTCTGGCTGTATACCTTTGGCCTAAAGCTGTAGTCTTTTGGGGATTTAATTATTAATACGATAGAGCCGTCCATGTCTGTTTTGATGCCATATAGTTTCCTTTTAAAATGTATAAATGCCTTTGCATATTTTTGAGCAAAATCAATTGTGCTGTCTTGTATTTGGAGGTAAATGACAATAGGATATTCACTTCCAGTTTAAGTAGTAGCCTACAGTTTCTCTTGAATTTAGGTTTTGGCTTGCTTAAACCATTAGTGTATTTGACCTGGACTAGAACTTGATTTTAAGATGTTGTCAGCTGTGAGTTTCCAAGTGACTGCCTCTCACATTTCACTAACAGAGAACAGGCTATTTGACTTGTTAGTCTTAAGAAATCATATGCAACTTTCTGGTATTGCAGAAATTGTTCAGAAACAAAACATAGAGTTCTAAGAAGCTGAAAATTTCTTGTTTAAAACTAATGGTGTAGGAAGTAATTTATTTTGTTATATATGGAGGGATTGGTGTTTGAGATAGAAATACATACTGATCTGATAATTTCCTCTCATTTACCTCTTTCTCAGTTTTTGGAGATAATTCCAAGTTATATCAGTATATAGACTATATTCAGACCACTATGAAAATTTTATCTAAATGCAGTTCCAGATTTTGCAATATTTTAGTGTATTTTTTCTTTATTGTCCACACACACACACACACACACAGAGGCAGGCTAGAATGTTTGACATTTTCTGGTCATCAATTGAGAAATTGAAATGTCTTGTTTAATAAAGTTATACTATATTTTGTTTCAAAAATATTTTTAATAGACTGTTCCTAGCATTTGAATCAAACAGCAGCTATGAGCTTGGGGCTTTAGGGCAAGATTTTCTAGAATATCATTCATGTTACTTCTAGTTTACATCAGAAGAATATAGGAGACGAACTACAATTTAGTTTCAGTTAAAACTTCCCAAATTTTTACCACTGTGGTATTTATCTAAGAAATGCTGATGAGTCACAGAGATTCCCTTTCTGTCCTCAACTAGAACATATGTAGAATATGAAATAGAAGAAACTATTCATGCATTTCCTTGCTTTTAGGTTTTTCCTGCTCTTGGCAGTCTATTGATTCTGATGCTTTAGTTATTTTGTAATTTTTCTTATACCACTTTCTATGTACTAGGAGTTGATGATGCAAAGTTGAATAAGAGGTAATTTTTGCCCTGAGGTCTCATAGCTAGATATGGAAGATAACAAAGTGTTATAATACACTACAATAATTATTATGATAAGTGTTGTTGGAACCATCTAAGGAGCATAATTTAGATGGTAGAGGGTTATGGGACCAATAAGTATACTAGATACTCAAATCAGAAATCTGGGAATCATACTATATGTACTAGGCTTATTTCTAAGCACTACAAAGTCGTGCCCATACTGTCTCCTTAATAACTTCCCAGTTACAGATCTTATCCTATTCCCCTTGTAGTCTGTGTCCTCCTCATCTCTACTTGGACTTTTTTGTTTTCTATTTGAGGCAAGGTCTTGCTCTGTTGCCCAGGTGAGCGTGCATTGGCAAGATCATGGCTTTCTGCAGCCTTGACTTACTTGATTGCTCAAGCAGTACTTTCACATCAGCCTCCCTGAGTAGCTGGGACTACAGGTGTGTGATCTCGAATTCCTGGGCTCCAGTGATCCTCCCACTTCTGCCTCCCAAAGTGCTGGGATTATAGGTGTGAGCCACCTCGCCTGGTCCACTTGGACTCTTTCAGTTGTCTCCTGGCTGAGGACTGCTTCAAACTTAATTAACATGGGATACTACTTACTACTGCCCACTCCTCCCAACCCTCAAAACAAACAAACAAACAAAAAACCAAAATTCAGAAAACAAAACAAAAAATGGTCTTCCCCTTTTAACCATGATACTTCCTGCTTAAACTTCTTTGGTGGTTTCTTGTGTCTTCCACCAGTGTTTCTCACATTTTTTAAAATAACATTAACAGTGGAGGAAAACAAATTTGTATCACTAGTTTGTCTGGAGGTGCAACTAGAAGTGTCACTTTGAAAGCCACTTTGAAGTTTTCGTTGACCTTAAAAATGCATGTAAAATTTTAATTTCTTAATATTTTCTGTGATAGTATTAAAACAAAAAGTATATGCCTTCCTAATTTTCTATCTCGTACCTCTAACCTTTGCATAAGATCGATCTTTTTAGGAAGACACACCATGTTTTCTTCTGGCTTTATGTAATCTCTGACACACAGACCCCACGTCATCCTGTAGTTCAGTGATTTTCAAACTATGTTGCCTGAGAAATTTCAAACTATGAAACTCTTGAGAGATTGTTTGAAGCAGCTGCTCTTGTCACCCCTTAAACTAGAGCAGTCTCCATTTATCTGTTTACTTATTAGGTTTCTGGGTAACATTTAGTATGAAGAAAGAGTTCTGTTATTAAAGAAATATAAGCCTGAAAAATGCTACTGTAATATATGCTAAAAATCCAAATTCCTTAGCTTATCGTGTAAAGGTTTTTCTGGTCTGGCCTCTGCCCACTTTACTTTTCTTTCTTCTCTCTCTCTCCTCAGCTTCCAGCACATTTTCTAGAGATCGAAACTTGAAACCTGAGGGTGAAATTAATTTTGTTTGGCCCTGGAGTGCTGGCTTGCATAGCATTTAAATTAAAACAAAACAAAAAATGAATTAGTTGTCAACATGTAAAAATGAGGAGATATCATGTAAAAATTTAGGTCTCTTGCTTTTGTTGAAAAACTGTTAGATCTGGTAACATTCTCATCAGCGTGGAGTTGATCAGTAGCTGTTATTAACATGTGATGCATTCTTAGTTGGCCAGTTTGATGAATGTTGGAAATTGTTGATGCTTTGAGTAGAAGGTATACCAATAACCTTCTCAAAAGGAGACTTTTCTTGTTTTTATCTTGTTTAAAAAGTAAGTTTCTACTATGCTATACTATTTATTGCAGGTATACGGTACTTAATCTTTGCTTTGTATGTGTTAGTAAGTTTGGCCTAAGTTAAAGAAATTAGACTTACAAGTAAAACTGCTTTATGCATAATATTTCTTTAATGGATGATTAGTTAATAAAATCATATCTAGCCTTAGGTCAAATATTTATAATCATTCTATTATTTAAAATGAATTTTTAAATTATAAGAGCAATTCTTACTTATTTAGAGTTCTGTTCTGCCCAGAGAGGATAGTGTAATATGGAAATAAGTCTTCTGATTAGATTTTATTTAAGTAGTAGAAAATTCAAGCCAGCTTGGGTAGGGAGAAGATGAAGTGAGAGAAACTGAAATGTGAAAGATAAAAGTTGCAAACAGTTTTGATGCAATTAAATAATATATCCTAAGTGGACAATATAAATTTATGCATTAATGAAATGATGTGGTCATATTATTTTGATATTTGCACAAATGGAATCATACTACACCTTTACCTTTTTTTTTCAGTTAGTGGTAGATTTTGAGTATCAGCATACACTTTACCTGCTTTTTAGCAGGTCATATTTCTTTATATGGATAATTCTTCTATTGATGGAAATTCAGAAATATAAAATTTTGATAGCTCTTTCTAAATTTTTTTTTTAAGTGCGCTAGTTAATTCCCTGCAACAGTATATAAAAATGCCTTTCCCCCCCCAACACTTACATAACATCCAGGATTTCATAAAGACTCTATTAGTTTTAACTCACTGGGATTACAGTTCTACCTCACTGCCTTTCATATTTGTATTTAGCAGCATGTCTCCAATATGACTGTAAGAATACAGACATAAAGCATTTTTTTCCTTAATGTTTGTGCTTTAAGCAAACACACAGGTTAAAGTTTTCTTTTAAAATTATTTAACTTTCTGAGTAATAAAAGTCTGAAAGAACATTTAGAAATACAATTGTATGAAATAGCTATTGTTTGTAAGCACTTTATCCACCTCTTATTTCTGTAAAGAGTCGTATTACAATTACTATGAGGTCTATTCTTTGGGCAGCTGGAAAGCAGGACAAGGAAAAATCGTTCTCCTCTTGTCTGGTAGAAAGTACATTGTGCCCTCTAGTACCAGACTTGGGCTTTTTCAAAGGAATGGATTCCACACAGGTGAGTCAGTGTTTTGTGTTCTTACCAGGTGCATTATTGATTTTCATGGTGGTAGTCTAGGTGTTCTCATTCAACAACAGCTTTAGCAAAGTCTCCAAAATATCACAAAGAAAACCAGAGATTTTCACATTTTGGGTGCAAGAAAATGGATTTTTCTCAACTGTTTTGGCCATTGTACTTTTTTTCTTGCTAGACGCTTATGAATAACTCCTTTGGAAAATGTATTAATATGTAATGTGTGTATTTTCTTTTTGTGCATGGATTGTGTGTCATGATCTATTTATTTAATTTAGAATGTGAAGCAAAGTGTACTGGCTTATAGTACTTTTTTTGCCCGTAAACTGAGTTAAGTTAGTGTTGGATTCCCTGTTGCAGAAAGTTATCCACATACCAGATTCTAGGAATAATCAAGTTCAGATAGCCATCTGGGTCACCAGTCATTTGATATTCACTTGGCCCTTAAATCACGGTACCACAATATATTTGAGTTTTAGCTAAGAAACATTTCAGGGTAACCTTAAAGTAAGAACTCTTTGAACAGTGTTCTCTAAGAAAAACTATAATTTACCTAAGAGCCCTTACTAATTGAGGAAAAGAAAGTAACTTTTACTTTAAAGTTTGGGATGATCTAATTTTCAGGTTTGCAAATTGTTTATTTTTTAATCCTTACCACTAAGGTAGTGCTTAAACTATCCTAGCACTGAAAAATTTATGTTGATGCTTATTAAATTAGATATTTTCAAAAAGTTGCAATGCAGCTCACTTTGTGTGGTTATATTGATTGCATGTTTCTTTTTAAGGTTATGTTTTCCTTTTATAGTCTTCACTGCTGCTTTTATTCATCAAATGTTGGGTAAGACTATGTGCCAAACATATTAATAGTTGCAGAATGATTTTATCTTTTGTCCTGGTTATTAGGCTTCTTTGCTTAACAAGTGTAACCCTAATTAAATGTGTTATGAGCTGCTTTCCCTTTCTTATATCTTGTTTTATAAATAATAGTTTTGTTTAAATGTGTTATTTAATTATTTAGCCCATTTTGTATGATTTGACAGTTTTTAGCATACATAAATTAGTGTCCTGCCTATTAGTGGGATCAAACTATCTAGATCTGTGAACCGATAAATTCTAATTCTAGTACTTTTACATTGCAACATTAAAAAAAATCAGATATTCGTATTTTTTTCCCATATTTTACCAATTCTATTTTTCTTCAAGTTTCTTCCTTCTTTTCCAATTACATCAATCATCTGCTCTCTTAACATACAGCAAATTGCTGCTTTGATTTGAGTCAGTGACTTGAAGTTTTGGACACCATAATCATCTCTCTTTGTTTAGACATCTCATCCCAAATTCTTAGGAGAAAAAACCCTATAGAATTTTTGATGTATTTATTGTTTTCTGGGCAAGACTCAGCTTCATGAAAAAATTTTCAGTGAATTCTTTTCTGTAATATCTTATGAGTGATTGTAGGTAGTTTCAAATAGATTATCAGGAGAGTGAATGATGGGAAGTATGTAAAGACATTGTGGCCAGGCACAGTGGCTCACACCTGTAATCCTAGCACTTTGGTAGGTGGAGGCGGGTGGATCACCTGTGGTTAGGAGTTCGAGACCAGGCTGGCCAACATGGTGAAACCTCGTCGCTACTAAAAATACAAAAATTGGCTGGGTGTGGTGGTGGACCCCTGTAATCCCAGCTACCCAGGAGACCGAGACAGGAGAATCACTTGAACTTGTGAGACAGAGGCTACAGTGAGCCGAGATTGCACCGCTGCACTCCAGTCTCACTCTCATTAACAGAGTGAGACGCAGTCTTAAAATAATAAAAAAAAAGACATTGTGTGGTAAAATGATTATGATACTCTTTTTTCTTCCCTTACATTATGATATTTTGTCAGTAATTTTTCTATGATTTTTCTGTATGCTAAACCAAAAACTAAATTGTGACTATCACTTGGCCAGAAATTTTTACTGAGCTCAGTGGTAAATTTACATAAACAAAATAAAGAAAGAAAACATATTTCTTGTAGCTCAGTTTGCAGTTTCGTTTATCAGTTGTTGTATAGAATAGCTTATTATGATGTGTGGACTTTAAAGCCAAAAGAAACCTTGTAAATCATCTAGTACAACCTCTTGATTTTAATGGATAAAAGAATAGATTTTTTTTTTTTAAGCTGTTTCAGCATTGAAATGCTGCAGATTCATATCTGGCTTTTTCCCTAGTTAAACTAAATTAGGGAAGTTAAGAAAAAATTAATATCTAAGGAATTAATTTACACAATTTTCATTAGTGGTAATGGAAATTTCTTACCAAGGTTCAAAATGATCATACTCATCTTTATCACTTATCTTTAATTATGGGTGAAATGGCCATTGCTACATTGCTGGTTAGTTTTTTTAGTTTTTTTTTTTTTTTTTTGAGATGGAGTTTCGCTGTTGTCGCCCAGACTGGAGTGCAATGGCACGATCTCGGCTCACCACAACCTCCGCTCACCACAACCTCCGCTCACCACAACTCTCCGCTCACCACAACCTCTGCTCACCACAACCTCCGCCTCCCAGGTTCAAGCAATTCTCCTGCCTCAGCCTCCCTAGTAGCTGGGAATACAGGCATGTGCCACTATGCCCAGCTAATTTTGTATTTTTAGTAGAGCCTGGGTTTCTCCATTGTTAGTCAGGCTGGTCTCAAACTCCCGACCTCAGGCAATCTGCCCGCCTCGGCCTCCCAAAGTGTTGAGATTACAAGTGTGAGCCATCGCACCCGGCTGGTTAGTACTTTTTAATAAATGCAACAACTACAACCTGTATCATTTTAAATGAATAATTAAAGTGGAATGGCTTGTTATTTTCCAGCATGTATATGTATAATAATTCCTTTGAATCATATGCCCTTTATGCTGGAAGAGATGAGAATATCTAGTCCATATTCTTATTTTATAGATGAATAAAACAGGGTACAGAGTGATTAAGTGACTTGTCTAATTTTCTATGCCTAAGGCATTTTTTTATACTGGACTCTATTGTAATTTAGTAAGATGAGAGACTTTAATGCTCTTTCACTTCAGTTTTCATGTGGTTAAATCCCACTTTATGAATGTGTTGTGTGTATCATCTGCCTTCCTACTCTAGTGTAAGTCATCAAGCAGTGAAAACTCAGAATTTATGGTGAGAAGTAATTGAGCAGAATTATTTCTCTAAACCTGTCATTGTCTTTAATTTGGCGCTACAATGACCAGGAAGCAGTGTTAGTATAAGCATAATTTAATAAATCCATATTAATCCACCTGGCAGAGTGTAACATTTTAACATATTTTTTAGATCCACAGTGATGGGAAGATGATTAAATTACTGTCAGAACAAAGTGCTGCTTTAGATATGGTTATTTAATAAACTGCTTTGCTTCATGTGAACTAGTTTTGCTTAAGCTTCAGAGATATTGTCACATGGATTTATCTTTCAGTTTCAATTGTTTACTGTCTGGGTGTTTAATGCAGGTATTGGTGACAGTTTGTAATTCTTGAGTCATTGCCTAGCGTGGAAAATAATTGTTTTTGCTAGCTATACAGGGTACAATCTCTTAATGATCACTTTTTAATGCAGTTAAGCCTGACTTAATTTTCCTCTTTTTAGAGTGTTATGTAATGGTTGTTAACGGTATATCTGTTAAACTACTTACATATGTAAAGTGAAAAGTTTATGTGTACATGTTATTTTCTGCAATAATGTTGAAGGTCAAAAATAAAAAATAAGGGTTATGTACTTATGTACTTAAAATACACAATACTGGTGTAGCCCTCTTTCTCTGGAAGATTGATGCCATTTGTCTTCAGTACATTCTTCCATTTTGCTTGTTTATGATTTTATGTCTGCAGTAACAGTGACTGTTTGCTAAGGAAATGTCTATCAGATAGTGAGGCTAATTGTCTTAAAGCTTATCACAAACAGCTAGAAGTTAACGGGCCTTTTGGGTTTGGAACCCATGCTTTTGGCACTTTGTTTTACCTTAAGTGTGAAGAAGACATTAACTAAGACATTAGAGTTGAATTGAAGAAAGTAGGGAAGATTTGAGACAGATTTAGATGGTAAATTGGGAGGATTTGGTGATTCTGTGGCTGTGAGGCTAAGAAGAAGCTGTCTAAGATAATTCTCACATTCTGGATTTTGATGCCTAAGTGAAGAATGGAATTTTCAAGATTCAGTGCAATCTTTTCTAAAACAAGGCAAGGAATGTATATATGTAAACAAATAGGCAAATAAATAAATTAGCAAATGGTAGTAGCTGAAATGGTAGGTCTTTGGAGTCTTGCCTGATTATAAAGGAAGTGTAAGTAGAAGTAAGCTGTAATTAGGAGAAAAAGGAAGTATAAAGGATTGGAGATCTGGAAGAGATCAAAGGGGCAGTGTATATAATGAAGGACTGAGAGCTCGTAGTTCAGAAGGTCGTGGCCAGAATTTGGAATATAGGCCAGGCACGGTGGCTCATGCCTGTAATCCTAGCACTTTGGGAGGCTGAGGCGGGCGGATTACCTGAGGTCAAGAGTTTGAGACCAGCCTGGCCAACATGGTGAAACCTTGTCTCTATGAAAAAAATAAAAATTAACTGGGCTTAGTGGTGCATGCCTGTATTCCCATCTACCTGGGAGGCTGAGACACAAGAATTGCTTGAACCTGAGGTCAGGAATTCGAGACCAGCCTGGCCAACATGGTGAAACCTCATCTCTACTAAAAATATAAAAATTAGCTGGGCTTGGTGGTGCATGCCTGTATTCCCAGCTACTTAGTAGGCTGAGACATAAGAATTGCTTGAACGTGGGAGGCAGAGGTTGCAGTGAGCCAAGACTGTGTCACTGCACTCCAGCCTAGGCAACAGAGTGAGACCCTATCTCAAAAACAAGCAAACAAAAAAAGTTTAGAATATAACTAAACAGTCTGATGCTATGTCCAGTGCTGGAGAAGCTAGTGGCAAGAAAGCTATATAACACACACACACACACACACACACACACAAATGTTTGAAAGATTAAAAAAAATAGAGCTTTCATAAGATTAAAATAATAATTGGAAAACAGAGGCATAACCAGAATAGATTATTGATGATGGCTTCTGTTTATGGTTAGACTGAATATAAAAGTCTTATGCCTCTAGGCAAATTAAGACATACTGTACTGTGTTAAAAATTTTGAGCTTTAAACACACAAAAAAGGCTGTGAAAATGGCCTTGGAGCATTATATTTAGTTACTTGAAGCGTTTCTAGTTTTTTAAAAATACAGTTTATGTTAAAATAATTTTTATTGGAGAAAACAATATCTGTGAGAAACAGACTTTCTTTTGGGTATTCTTTTTGTGGTCATTATGAGTGATTGCTTTTTTCTTTTCTTAGTTTCACATTCTTCCTTTGTTCTAAAACTTAGACTGACATGTAGCTTTCATAATCATTGTATGTTTTAATTTCCGGAGCGGTGAGTAACTTATAATGCTGTTTAGTTTACTATTGGTGTGTTGGTGAATTTTTAAACTGTGTGCTAACTGCAATAAATTATATGAACTGAGAAAAAAATTTTTGAGCTTTTATTTGTAATATGGTTGTGATTCTAGCAGAGGTTGGTTATATTCTTAATTAAAGTATAGAATCCTTAAAGTCTGCCTCTAAATTTAAAACCTATCATCTTAGAAATATATAAAATCTTGACTTATACAAGTAAATATATAACTTAAAAATGATTAATTTTTTTAAATTGAAAATTTTAACTAATTTTTCTTTTTAGTAATATTTTAAGAAGATGATTTAGGTAATGTAAAAGGATTGCAAGTGTTAAATAACAAACTGGGCCAGGCGCAGTGGCTCATACCTGTAATCTCAGCACTTTGGGAGGCCGAGGTGGGTGGATCATGAGGTCATGAGTTCAAGGCTAGCCTGGCCAAGGTGGTGAAAACCCTGTCTCTACTAAAAACACAAAAATTAGCTGGGCATGGTGGCGGGCACTTGTAATCCCAGCTACTTGGGAGGCTGAGGCAGAGCATTGCTTGAACCTGGGAGGCAGAGGTTGAAGTGAACCGAGATCGCGCCACTGCATTCTAGCCTGAGCGACAGAGCAAGACTTCCATCTCGAAAAAACAACAACAACAACAAACTCAAGGCAGGTGGATCACCTGAGGTTAGGAGTTCAAGACCAGCCTGGCCAACATGGTAAAACCCCGTCTCTGCTAAAAATACAAAAATTAGCCAGGTGTGGTGGCGCATGCCTGTAATCCCAGCTACTTGGTAGGCTGAGGCAGGTGAATCGCTTGAACTCAGGAGATGGAAGTTGCTGTGAGCTGAGATTGTGCTACTGCACTCCAGCATGGGTGACAGAGGGAGACTCTGTCTCAAAAAAAAAAAAAAAAAAAAAAAAAAAAAGAAAATCATAATACAAACTATTCTCTCTTTCTCCTTTTTTGGGTACTCATCTTGTTTTAAAAATCTTTTTGTGGCTGGGTGTGGTGGCTCATGCCTGTAATCCCAGCACTTTGGGAGGCCGAGATGGGTGGATCACCTGAGGTCAAGAGATTGAGACCATCCTGGCCAACATGGTGAAATTCCATCTCTACTAAAAAAACAAAAATTATCTGGGTGTGGTGGCACATGCCTGTAATCCCAGCTACTTGTGAGGCTGAGGCATGAGAATCGCTTGAATCCAGGACGTAGAGGTTGCAGTGAGCCGAGATCGAGCCACTGCACTCCAGCCTGGTGACAGAGTGAGACTGTTTCAAAAAAAAAATCTTTTTGAGAAACTTTTAGATATGGGACATTTAAAAAGATTTCATTTTGGGAGGCTTATTAATATAATTTAATAATAATTTTGAACAAGATGATGAATTGGGTAGGTGTTTGTTAGAACTTCTAATACATTATAGTTGAAAATTTGAAATAGTAACACAAATGCAAAAATAAATACTCTTTAAGAAATAGGAAATGGTTTTAGATAATATGGAGAAAATGTAGGGAAACAATTCAATAATACAAACTAATGTTTGTAAGCAAATCAAGTTTGAGAGTTTCTGCTTTAATAAGTTGTTAAGGTTTGGATTCAGAGATCTATTTCTCTTATAGTAAACATTTTTAATATAGGAACAGATCAGGGAAATGGTTTCCATATGCTTCTTGAGATGTTAACAATGCACTGTTGGATTGGAAATGCAATGTAAACCTAAACTACATTCTGGAAGGTGAAGTGGAGGAGCATTTCAGTGGTAATATGTACAAGAAACCCTTGTGCTTTGCAGATTTGTGACTTATGGTTTTGTGAGTTTCTGGAACATTCACATTACTCTCTGCAAACCTGGAGTCAAACATACGTTGCTCTGTCTGGCCAGCTTACTGCCTTAGTCTGGCTCACTATTTCTTTTTACTACAATTCGTCCATCTGGGATCTTTCTTGGATACTCTACACTTGTGGGGAGAATTGAGGCCAGTTTTCGGGCCTATTTTAAGGGACTTAAGATACATAAAACAAAGAGGATGGCTGGGGTAAGTAAATAAAATCCAAGTGGTAATTACATCTGTATGACTTTCCTGGGTTTTCTAAGTGATCTTGGAGGCAAGAACAATTCAGTTTTTTTTAAATTTAAATTTGATTTATTTATTTTTTGAGACGGAGTTTCGCTCTGTCGCCCAAGCTAGAGTACAGTGGTGTGAACTTGGCTCGCTGCAACATCTGACTCCTGGGTTCAAGTGATTCTTCTACCTCAGCATTCTGAGTAACTGGGATTACAGGTGCATGCCACCATGGCTGGCTATTTTTCATATTTTTAATAGAGATGGGGTTTTGCCATGTTGGTCAGGATGGTCTTGAACTCCTGACCTCAGGTAATCCACCTGCTTCAGCCTCCCAAAGTGCTGGAATTATAGGTGTGAGCCACCGCACCTGGCCCAGTTTAGTTTTTTGAATTATGGCTAACTTCGTTTCTGCTTGAGGTTGAGTGTATAATATTATTGTATTACCCATTTATTAAGAGCTCCAGAATGTAGCTGCTCATAAATAGAATGGCTGTCTTTAATGGTATTTGTAATTTTGAAGAGTTCCATGTTTAGTAACTTTCTCCTTGGTTGACTTTTAAAGGTCTTGGTTGACTTTTTAAAGTTTTGTTTTGGTCTTTGTAAATGAAAGGACAAATTATAAAGGATTTTAGAATTATATCTCTGAATAGGATTTTTCTAGCCTTTCTTTCAGGTACTAGCAAAATCTTTCAAATGGAGGTTGACAAGAGGGAGATGAGAATAAAGTAGGAAGGTTTTAAAAAGTACTACTGCTACTACAGAAATATTTACTGTGTCCTAGGCATAATACCGAATGTTCTTTATTCATTATCTCATTTAATCTTTATAATATCTCTAATTGGTAGGTATTGTAAGTATCCACTTTTTATGGATGAGGGAATTGAGGCTTGGAGATTCTAAGTAACTTGCCTAAGGAAACAAAACTAGTAAATGGCTCAGCCTGGATTCAACTAGGTCTAATTGATGACAGATCTCTGCTTCTGAATCACCATGCCATAATATACTTTGTATAAACCCTTTTTGTTTTTCTCCTTTATGTCAGAATGTGGATGATGGCAACACTATGTGCATTTTCAAAAAGTTACCCTACTCCTAAGATTACAATATTGAGTTTACATTTTTAAGTTCCTTTTTTGCATACAAAAGCTATGTATATGTATAGTTTAATGAATAATGAAAACAAATCAAACACTTGTGCACTAACCCCCTAGATTAAGAAATAGGGTATTACTGATAAGTTTGAACCGTCTATCTTTTTTCTATGATAGTTCCTTCTCCTCCCATAACAACTTCTCTAAATTTTGTCATTCTTTTTTTTTTTCTTCAGAGATTGGCCAGATACTGTCGGATCTCTTTTTGTCTTTTTTTTTTTTTTTTTGGCCCTTCTGTCTTGATTTTTGTTGGTTTAAACAGATACTTTTGGATCTCTAAGCAGTATACTATTTAGTTTTGGATTCTATATAAGTGTATGCATTATATATGTGTGTTCTTTTTGAAGATAGAGTTTTAAAAATTTGAGATAGGATCTCGCTCTGTCACCCAGGCTAGAGTGCAGTGGGACAAACATAACTCACTGCAGCCTTGATCTACTGGGCTCAAGCAATCTTTCTGCCTCAACTTTCCATGTAGTTGGGACCACAGACACATACCACCATGCCTGGCCAATTTTTTTTTTTTTTTTTTTTTTTTTTTTGAGATAGCGGGTGTCTAACTTTGTTACCCAGGCTGGTGTTGAATTTCTGGGCTCAAGTGATCTTCCTGTTTTGGCCTCCCAAAGTGCTGGGATTACAGGTGTGAGCCACTGCACCTGACTAAAAAATTTTTTTTTTCACTCTGGTAAAAAACACATAACATTAAATTTACCGTTTTAACTGCTTTAAAAATTAAAAAAAATTTTTTTTTAGAGACAGGGCCTTACTTGTTGCCGTGGCTGAAGTGCAGTGGCACCATCAAGGCTCACTGCAACCTTGAATTCCTGGGCTCAAGTTATCCTCCTGTCTCAGCCTTCTGAATAGCTAGGACTGCAGGCACATGCATGGCTAGTTTTTAAAATAATTTTTTGTAGCGACAGAATCTTGCTATGTTGCCCAGGCTAGTCTTGAACTCCTGAGCTCAAGCAATCCTCCTTCCTTGGCCTCCCAAAGCGCTGGGGTTACAGGAATGAGGCACCACTCCTGGCCACCATCTTAACCTTTATTTTTGAGTGTATAGTTCAGTAGTTCATTTACATTGTTGTGCAATGAACCTCTAGAAATTTTTTGTCTTGCCAAACTGAAATTCTGTACCCATTAAACTAATTATCCCTTCATTTCTGCCCTTTGCCTTTGACAACAACTTTTTAACTTTCTGTGATTTTGGCTAGATACTTCATACAAGTAGAATTATATAGTATTTGTCTTTTTGTGACTGGCTTATTCACTTTGTGTAATATTCTTGAGGTTCATTCATGTTGTAGCATATGACAGGATTTCCTTTTTTAACAGGCTGCCTAATATTTCATTATATGTATATAGCATACTTTCCTTATCTATTCATTCATCAGTGGATATTTGGGTTGCTTCTACCTCTTGGCTATTGTGTTAATACTGCAGTGAACATGAGTATGTAAATACCTCTTTGAGATCCTGCTTTGAATTCTTTGGAATATTTACCCAGAGGTGGGATTGCTGGATCATATGGTAGTTTTGTTTTTAATTTTTTTAGGAATCTTCATACTGTTTTCCATAATGATTGCACCATTTTATATTCCTACCAAAAGGCACAAGGGTTCTTAATTTATGCATTTGTTCTTTTCATATATTCTGTTCTTTTCAAACGTTCTTTTCAGCTAGATTCTGTTCTGCTCAAATATTTTTTGGAATATTTACCCAGAAGTGGGATTGTGGGACCATATGGTAGTTTAATTCTAAGTTTTTTTTTTGGAGATAGAATTTTACTCTGTCACCCAGGCTAGAGTGCAGTGGTGCAGTCTCGGCTCACTGCAACCTCTGCCTCCTGGGTTCAAGCGATTCTCCTGTGGCAGCCTCCCGAGTAGCTGCGATTACAGGCATGCACCACCACATCCAGCTGAGTTTCGTATTTTTAGTAGAGACTGGGTTTCGCCATGTTGAGCTCCTGACCTCAGGTGATCTGCCCACCTTGGCCTCCCAAAGTGCTGGGATTATAGGTGTGAGCCACCACACCCGGCCTTATTTTAAATTTTCTTTGGAATCTTCATACTGTTTTCCAAAATGGTTATGCTATTTTATATTTCCACCAAAAGACACAAGGGTTCTTAATTTGTATATTTGTTCTTTTCGACTTTGTTCATTCAGCATTGTGTTTATGGGTTATATTTTTGATATTCGGTGTTAATGCATATAGTTGTAATTTGTTCATTTCCACTGTTATATAGCATTCCATTGCAGGACTGTACTGCATTTTATTTATCTATTCTACTGTTAATGGACATAGGTATTGTTTCCAAATTTCTTTTTTTGCTGTAGGAAATTATACTGCTGTAACATTCTTGTATATGTCCACTGGTACACAAAAGTTATGGTTTCTCTGAGATACATACCTAGAATAAAACTGTTAGGTAATAAGGCATGTCTATGTTTAACTTTACTAGGAAATGCCATTTTATTCTTTAAAGAGTTTATGCTGTTTACACTCTTATCAGCAGCATGAAGGTTTTTTTTTTTTTTTTTTTGGAGACATTGGCTCACTGCAACCTCCGCTTCCCAGCTTCAAGCAATTCTCCTGCCTCAGCCTCTAGAGTAGCTGGGATTACAGGCATGTGCCACCATGCCCAGCTAATTTTTTTGTATTTTTAGTAGAGACGGAGAGACGGGGTTTCACCATATTGGCCAGGCTGGTCTTGAACTCCTGATCTTGTGATCTGCCCTCCTTGGCCTCCCAAAGTGCTGAGTTTACAGCCGTGAGAAGGTTTTTTTTTTTTTTTTAAATCTTTGCCTATGTTTGGTATTGTCAGACTAAAAAGAAATTCAGATGTGAAGTGGCATTTTGTGGTTTTAAAATGCATTTCCCCTGATTGTTCCCCCCTTTTCATGCTTTTTGGTAGTTTCTGTTTCCTCTTCTGTTAATGCTGGTATAAGTTGATAATTTGTCCACTTTTTACTCACCCTTTACTTCTATTTCTTCTTTTTCATGGATTTATGGTAGTAGCTCATACGTTAGTTTACCTGCTTTTGCCCTTGTTCCTGTAGTCAGCTTTCCACACAGTGGCCAAGAATGAGCCTTAAAATGAGTAATTTATGTTTGGTTACTTCTCTGTTCTAAACTCTGTGGTGGCTCTTCATTTCATGCAGAGTAGAAACCAAAGTCCTTAGAGCGTCCCTTCTGTCTTACATGGTCATTCTCCAGCCTCTCTGATCTTATCTTGCCTGCCTCACTCTCCCTACTATCCCCAGCACTTTTCACCCTGCCCTACATTTTCTTGTTTTTATAGCTCTTCTCTTCTAACACTATGTAAATTACCTGTGCATTTTAGTATATAGGCTCTATGAGGGCAGGGATCATTGTTTTGCTCATTGAAATATTCCTAATACCTCAAACAGTGCCTGCTACATGGTGGGCACCTAATGAATATTAATTGAATTGCCTTGAATAAATGTCCATTTTCTTTGATGGGTAAATTTTCTTTGAAAGTATTTTAGTTATCTGAATAAATAGGAGTTTTCTGTAAAACTGAACAATAATGGAGAGCAATTTTATACTTGCTTTCAGTTGTACTGGAAAGTTTCATTTTCCCTTGTTGAACACTTGTTTAGATGAATTAAAGAGCACATTTTTTAAGGGCTCTAAGATTACTTTTGATTATGAGTTTTATTACAGGATAATCACTAGAGAATTTAAAATTAAGATTAAAATCATAGGAGGCTGAGGCAGGAGCATTGCTTGAGTCTAGGAGTTCAAGGCTGCAGTGTGCTCTGATTGCCCCACTGCCTCCAGACTGGGTAACAGAGTGAGACCCCCACATTTCTGAAGAATCTGAGATAAATAAAAGATGATGAATTCTTGGCTTTCCTAAAAAAAAAAACAAAATCAAAATCAGATATGTAGATTAGAAACTCAGATTGCATTGATGGTTTCATCACAGGATAACCTCATTTCTTGTTAATCACAAAGTACACATTCTTATAGGTCTAGAAGTAAAAAGCCAGTCTTGAGATTTCTTGATTATGTTGTTGTAGTGAAAGAGGAGTTCCAGAGTGCTGGGTAGAAATGAAGAGTAATCTCAAGGTTTGAGGTGTCTGAATAAGCAAATGAAGTAAGGAAGGCAAAGTCCAAGAGCTGTTGTTTTTTATTTTAATGAGTTGAAATTGTGGTAGACTATAAAGAAACTTTGAGAGTTGGAGTTGTTATGTTTGATGTAGTGAGTGGAAATATTTTACTAAGGTGTTACATTCATTCAACCACTATTTGCACCAAAACACAGGGCTTGAGATACCAGTAATGAGCATAACAAATGTGATCACTGTGCTCATGGAATAAAATATTTGGGGAGACAGATATTAAACACAAAAATTAAGAAATGTCAGATTCTTGATTTTGATAAGTAGGCTATAAAAAGGAGGATATATATCAATTGGGGTTTATCTGGAAAACAACCACCCAGCATATTTCAAACCATGAAATTCATATTTCATGGCTTGAAATATGAATTTAATACAGGCAGTTACGGGCTTACAAACCTGTTAGGAAGGACTAGACAGTAATGTAAGATAAATTGCCCCATTCAGGAAGTCAGAAAGAGCAGGAATTGCTGAAAAACTGCTGCTGCTGATTCCAGTTTTCTCTTATCTTTGAAGCAGGTGGTTCACAGAAGAGCACCTGAAAGCTGTGCGTGAAACCTAATGTGTCATATGCTGACCCATGTGCTGTCCTTTCCTGTTGAAGGAGCAGTAATACTTCTGTTTCTTTTTGTCTTCCAAAGCTTTTTCAGATGTTTCTCAAGAGGTAGAAGCAAAACTGGAGCCTTCCTGATAGGGATTTTGGAAATGTAGTTTCCAGATTTCTAGTCCCTGGGAAGAGCATAGAATGATGAAAATGGTTTTAAGTTTTCCAGAGACAATCTGGCATAATTAGCTATGAGAGAAATAACAGGGTCATCAATTTTAGATTGGATGGTAAAAAAGGCCTCTCCAAAGAGGAGATACTGTCTGATGGATAAGATCTTTTAAAAAATAGATCAGTTTCTAACAAGGATGTTGGCTGTTTTATGGCACAAGTGGAGGACTTAGGAGTAGGGATAATTTTTCCAGTAAGAGTCTTTCTAAGGAGGTGACATTTGGTTTGTTATGAGTGATGAGAGGAGGCAGCCATAGGAATATTGAGAACGTAATTTATGGCTGAGAAGACAAATACAGTTGCCTTGAGACTTGAATGACCTTGGCATATTGGAAGGAAAGAAGAAGAGAGGTAGAATGATAGGAATGAAGCTGGGGAGTTAGGTAGGGTCATGTAGTATCTTCAGTGATATGGTAAGTCATTTGTATTTTATGCTATTTAACATGAGACATCATTGGGTCATGAATAAGGGTGCGAAATGAGCTAATTTTCATTTTAAACATAGGATTTTGGCTGTTCTATAGAGAATACATTTGGAGGAAGAAGGTTGGTAAGGGTTGGGGATAAGTAGGGAAGTAAGGAGGGCAGTTGGGAAGCTTTAGCAGTACTTCAGGTAATAAGTGATAGCGGCATATAGCAGTGCAAGTGGCCAAAAGTGGATGTATTTTAGAATGTACTTTAGATGTAGAGTCATCAGTCTTGGTATTAAGTAGATGTAGGTAATTAGGAAGTGAAAAATCAAGGAAGCCTACTAGGTTTTTGGCCTTAGCAACTATGTGGATTGTGTGACATTTAGTGAAATAGGAATAATTGGGGGAAGGAGCAGATAGAACGGTATGAAATAATCAGGTATTCTGTTTTGGAGTTGTTATGTTTTGTCACTGATTAGGAGTCAAAACTTGTTATGTTTAGTCATTGATTAGGAGTCACTGATTAGGTGGTTGAGCTGAGGGATGAGATCAGGGCTGTAATGTAGATTTGAGAGGCACATTTACAGCTGTTTAGACTGGATGTGATCATTTGTAGGGGGAGACGAATGCCCATGACGTAACTGTAGAACACTTCAACTTTTAGATGTTTCACCGAGAAGAAGCAGCCAGAAAAAGAAACAGAAAAAGAGAGACAGGTAATAGGAAAACTAGTTAAGTGTGAGGTCACAGAAGCCTAGAGAATAAAGTGTTCCCAGATGGAGGAAGTGGTCCGTTAATGCTGCTAAGAGATGGTATCAGATGAGGACAGAAAATTCTTCTCTGTTAATTAACTATTGGCTTTGGTAAGATTGAGGACATTGGTAAAATTCATGAGAATTGCTTCAGTGGAGGTCAGGAATAAAAGATTGATCAGAATGAGTTAAGAGAATGGGACGTGAGCAGTATAGACAACTCTTGTTTCAGGAATTTTGCTGTGAATGGGAGCAGAGAAATTTGGTGGTAGCTGCAAAGAAAATGTAGAGTCAGTTTAAAAAGATGGTTGTTGGTATTAAGGCATGCTTGCATGCCAGTAAGAATGATTCAATAGAGGAAGAAACTTATGCAGGAGAAAGGGGAGATAATTATAAAAGTAAAGTACGTGAGCAGGGATTAAGTGGGATATAAAGCACAACTGGAGGGGAGGGTAGGTAACAAGAGAGATATTTCTTTCATTTTAACATGAAGGAAAGCAGTTAATATGGTTATAGAAACAGATTGATGGCATTGGTGTTTGGAAATGAGATTAGTTTTGTTGCTATAGTATGAGGCTAGGTCACTAACTATGATTGAGGTGAGAATACGAAGTGTGAGAAGTCTGAGGAGAGAGAAGAAAGTATGAAATAGTTCATTCAGGGAATGGAGAAATGACTTTAGTTAAAAATTGTAGAAGGAATGTCTGGCAATGTTGGCTGTTGATCTGAGATCTGTGGTGATAATTTTAGTGTGAATAATTTTAGTGTGAACTTCTAGTAAGGTTATGAGATGTTTTTCTCCAGCAAAATTTAGCTACACAAATACAGTCATGGACTGGTAGATAGATGGCTTCAACCACAGATGGATCAGGTGGAATAATAGTGGAGAGGAGCAAGTGAGTTAAGTGCAATTACAAAGGATTGGTTTTAATTCTAGATGCTGTAATCTGTGCTTGTGTAAGGATGAGGTTAGGACCCTGAGAAGGGTGATAAATAGGGAAAAGTAGTAGTGTTAGTGGATGGGATGTCCTTGTGAGGTCAAAGAATAGAGTAGTGGTATTTAATGCAAGTCGTTTGAAAGGAGAGGAACAGGTGTTAAAGAGTGAGATGCTAGAAACAGGCATTCCAGCAGAAATATATCTATTGATAATGACAAGATTGCAGGTTGAAGGTATGAGGGTGAGTGACTTAAGAGGGATAGGGCAAGAGATCATTGGAGTGAGAAAGTTCAAGGAATTAAATGTCTAGGATAATGCCTGGCTTATTTATAAGGATGTTCAAGTTGCTGAAAATGATGATAGGTATAGTGATGAACAGGGAGACCAGACCATAAGCCAGACACTGAAAAGCATATTGGGGAGGAGAAGCGATACTGTTAGGGGAGGCCATAACTAAGAATAAAGATGGTGGGATTCCAGCACTAATATCACATTGGTTGAAGTGTCTGCAATATGAATACATATTATGTGTTGAGAATACTTTGGATCATATTCACTGTAAGTGGTTCCAGAGGTTGATGTGGAGGATATGAGAATAGAGTGATTGTCATTATGGCAAGAAGAAGGTGTACAGCATTTAAATTTAAAACGCTTTAGGAGTTGTATAGTGGTGTTTTTTGTTTGTTTGTTTTGTTTTGTTTTTTGAGATAGTGTCTCACTCTCTTTGCCCAGGCTGGAGTGCAGTGGCATGATCATGACCTGAGGCAGCCTTGACTTCCCGGGGCTCAGGTGATTCTCCTACCTCAGCCTCCTGAGTAGCTGGGATTATAGGTGCACACTACCACTCCTGGCTAATTTTTCTGTATTTTTAGTAGAGACAAGGTTTCACCATGTTGCCCAGGCTGGTGTGGAACTCCTTGGCTCAAGCCATCCACCTGCCTCAACTTCCTCAAGTACTGGGTTTACAGGCATGAGCCACAATGTTCAGCCTTTGAATAGAGTTTTAGGAAGTTAATTTGAGTAGTTGGGGGAAAGGGAAATATGCTTAAATAGCTTTAGGAAACTAGCTCTCTAGGTAGGGTATGTGTTTATCTTTGTGTAATCACGCTTTTGACAGCCTGTTATATATAAGATTTTGTTTTGGCTGAGTGCAGTGGCTTATGCCTGTAATTCCGGCACTTTGGGAGGCTGAGTTGGGAGGTTCGCTTAAGGCCAGGAGTTTGAGACCAGCCTGGACAACATAGTGAGACCTTTTCTTTATCCTTACCCACCCCCTGCCAATTTTTATTTTTAAGAGGCAGTTATGCCAATCATTTGGAGGATTTTTTTGTCTATTTTAAAATTTTGATGTAACATAAGCAGTCCAAATAAAGGTTTCTGATTTAATCTCATGTATTTTCAGCATACTTTTTTTTTTTTTTATTATACTTTAAGTTCTGGGGTACATGTGCAGATATTACAGGATTGTTACATAGGTATACACATGCCATGGTGGTTTGCTGCCTCCATCCCCCCATCACTTACATTAGATATTTCTCCTGATGTTATCCTTCCCCAATCTCCCCGACACCCTGCTATCCCTCCCCTAGCTCCCCACCTGCTAACAGACCCCATTGTGTGATGTTCCGCTCCCTGTGTCCATGTGTTCTCATTGTTCAACATCCACTTAGGAGTAAGAACATGTGGTGTTTGGTTTTCTGTTCTTGTGTTGGTTTGCTGAGAATGATGGTTTCCAGATTCTCCATGTCCCTGCAAAGGACATGAACTCATCCTTTTTTATGGCTGTATGATATTCCATGGTGTATATGTGCCACATTTTCTTCATCCAATCTATCCTTGATGGGCATTTGAGTTGGTTCCAAGTCTTTGCTATTGTAAACAGTGCCGTGATGAACATATGTGTGCATGTGTCTTTGTAATAGAATGATTTATAATCCTTTGGGTATATATCCAGTAATGGGATTGCTGGGTCAAATGGTATTTCTATTTCTAAGTCCTTGAGGAATTGCCACGCTGTCTTCCACAATAGTTGCACTAATTTACACTCCCACCAATGTGTAAAAGTGATCCTATTTCTCCACATCCTCTCCAGCATCTGTTGTAACCAGACTTTTTAATGATTGCCATTCTAACTGGCATGAGATGGTATCTCATTGTGATTTTGATTTGCAGTTCTCTAATGACCAGTAATGACGAGCATTTTTTCATATGTTTGTTGGCTGCACAAATGTCTTCTTTTGAAAAGTGCCTGTTCATATCCTTTGCCCACTTTTTGATGGGGTTGTTTGTTTTAGTTGTAAATTTGTTTTAGTTCTTTGTGGATTCTGGATGTAAGCCCTTTGTCAGATGGGTAACTTGCAAAATTTTTTTCCCATTCTGTTGGTTGCCAGTTCACTCTAATGATTGTTTCTTTCGCTGTACAGAAGCTCTGGAGTTTAATTATATCCCATTTGTCTATTTTGGCTTTTGTTGCCAATGCTTTTGGTGTTTTAGTCATGAAGTCCTTGCCTATGCCTATGTCCTGAATGATATTGCCTAGGTTTTCTTCTGGGGTTATTATGGTGTTAGGTCTTATGTTTAAATCTTTAATCCATCTGGAGTTAATTTTAGTGTAAGGTGTGAGGAAGGGGTTCAGTTTCAGCTTTCTGCACATGGCTAGCCAGTTTTCCCAACACCATTTATTAAATAGGGAATCCTTTCCCCATTGCTTATTTTTGTGAGGTTTGTCAAAGATCAGATGGTTGTAGAGATGCAGCATTACTTCTGAGGCCTCTGTTCTGTTCCATTGGTCTGTATCTCTGTTTCTGCATACTTTTAAATTTAGAATTGTTTTCTTTCTCTTTATAAAGGATTTTTTTTTAATTGGCTGTATGGTTCACCTGTTGAGATCCTCTTTTTGTTTATTCCCCCCCGTTCTCATTCCATAATAAATATTGGAAAAAGATTATAATAAATATTGGGAAAAGGTTATCTCTACACTGATACCTTTTGTGTTTACATCCTTGTTTACTGTACAGACTGCTCTTGTGCCATCAAAGTGTCTAATTGAATATCAAACATAGCTTTAGGAGTACATGTATATATGCTATCTATAGAAGTATCTTCTAGTGGAAAGATTAGGATGAAAACAAAGTAGACCACAACAAGTGTATTATCCATACAGATAGCTAGATGGTATGCTTAGTTGGCTGGATTTAATAGGCTGGGTTCTGGACCAAACCAGAGCAGCCTGAGAATTCATTTCTACTGGCAACAACTGAAGGAGTGCTAGGCAGACCTCGAGATCTTTGCTGGGTCTAACATGGTGATAGTGGGTTTGTTTTGATTCTATTTAAGATTCTGAGTCACTATTCAGCCTAGTTACTACTTCATGCTTGCCCTGCCCAGACATCTTCAGTGATTCAGTTTTGGCTGCAAACCTATGAAGAATTATTGGTCAGAGGTGAAATAACATAGAAATCTGCTCAAAGTTCTGTGACTTCCTCTTGTTAGAATGGGGAGGGGTGTATGAGACTCAGATAATTATAATAAGTAGAGTTCTGGCCCAGGTTTAATTCACGTTGGGCCTCTGTTATCAGAGTCATTTCCCTGGTTCCCAGTTTTGTAATTGGAATCAATATACATGGTAGTTGGCAGAACTCTCAGATTGGCTCCTTGACCAGCTGGGTTGAGTGCTATCCTAGTGGAGAAGATCAAGTGGAATTCTCTAAAACTATACCTTCCCTCATCTTGGAAGGGGCAGCAATTCTTCTAGTCTGGGATTAACATATATTCTGGATCCACATGTTTGCTTTTCTGCTCATAAGTCCACAGCCAGCACCACTATCTGAGGACTTACAGAGTGTTTAATCGACTAATACGGGATCTTGAGTAATACTGTCTCTTGCCAAGAGTCTCACTTTACAGGAAAAGATGTGTGGCAGTGGGCCAGAGTTCCTGAATCCACTGGTCCTAACTCATACTGCTCCATCCATAATCCTCTGGATTGATAGGTCAGTTGTAATGGGATCATAAAGGTACAACTGAGATGCCAGATTGGAGGTGATCCTCTACAAGGATCAGCACCATTCCTTCAGAATGCTTGGCTCTCATATGGATATTCATTATGTTAGGTATCCTCAGTAGGTAAAGTACACGGGTTCAAGAACCAAGGGATAGAATAAGAATGGTCTCATTTACTATCACACCCAATCCTTACTTGAGGAGTTTATACTTCCCATTCATGTAGCTTTAGACCCTGTGGGATTAGAGGTTCTTGTCTCTGGAAGTGGAAATGCCCTACTAGGGGACAGACACAGTGAGAGTTCCATTAAATTTTAAGCCATGCCTGCTGTCTGGTCACTTTGAGCTCCCTCATGCCAAAATCTCTAGGGAAGAAAAGGAGTCACCATCCTGGCAAGGGTCATTGACTCTGATCATCATCACAGTGTGGACAGAGAAGAATATGTCTGGCATTCAAGGGGTCTGCTGGTATGTCTCATGGTGTTCCCAAGCCCATTATTTTAATAAATGTACAAATGTAACAGCCATTGCATAAAAACAGCATGGTAACCAGAGTATCAGACCTCTTAGATATAGGGATCTGGATTGCCCTACTAGCAAGCTGTTTACACCAGCAGAGGTGCTAGCAGAGGATGAGGGAACTCTAGAGTGAGATGATGATCAGTTATGGCCAGGAAATCAACTGCAGCATTGAGACTATAGTTTGTCCTCTTCTTGAAAGTTTCCAATGGAAACAAAATAAGTAGAATCCTTAAGAAGCTGTTTCCGGCTGGGCGCGGTGGCTCTCGCCTGTAATCCCAGCACTTTGGGAGGCCGAGGCAGGCAGATCACGAGGTCAGGAGATCAAGACCATCCTGGCCAACATGGTGATACCCCGTCTCTACTAAAATACAAACAATTAGCCGGGCCTGGTGGTGCACGCCTGTAGTCCCAGCCACTCAGGAGGCTGAGGCAGGGGGAATCACTTGAACTCAGGAGGTGGAGATTGCACTGAGCTGAGACCATGCCACTGCACTCCAGCCTGGTGACAGAGCGAAACTCCATCTCAAAAAAAAAAAAAAAAAAAAAGAAGAAGCTGTTTCAGCTAGAGTGAACTTACTCTAAGAAGCAAGTGGATTTGTGTGGTGTGATTTGCCTGTTCATATAATCTACTCATTTTTCTAATCGCATCATTTATTGATTTGTAGAACCTCTGTATATAGCACGAATATTATCTTTTATGTATGATGAAAAAATTGTTTTCTAGTCTGTGGCAAGTCTTTTAGTATTATTGTGTCTCCCCCTCTCCCCTTACAAAGAGGTTTAAATTTAAAATTTTTGTTTTTAGAAATGGGGTCTTGCTGGCCTCAAACTCCTAACCTCAAGTGGTCCTCCAGCTTTGGCCCCACAAAGTACTGGGACTACAGATGTGAGCCACCACAACTGGACTTAAATTTTGATAAAATGAAATTTATCAGTCTCCTTTACATTATTTAAAATTTTTAAGTTACATTTAGGAAATTTTTGCCCTGATCTCATAATTATATTCTCCTATAATTTGATAAAAGTTTAAAGTTTTCTCTTTTATCTTTAGGTCATTTCTTCATATGGGATTTCCTTTTGTGTATAGAGTGAAAGATAGGGATCTAGTTTTTTTCTATCCTCGTTTAGAAAGTCAGTGATGTCTCAAGCATTTATTTAGTTGTCATTTCTTTCCACATTGGTTTGTAATACTTCTTTCCTATGCCATATTTCCATGTATGCATAGATTTTGTGTGTGTCTGTCTTTTTTTTTTTCAGAAGTATATTTGTTCCTTACAGTGTGCAGTTATGTTGGTGGTACATGAATCTGTAGACATCTTCCTGGAATGTCAATTTTACCTAAAGAATATGAAAAAGATTGAGTAATTGAATAACTAGTGATTATTTGAGGTCATTTTTCAGTGAAATAAGACTGAATTACCGAGTCAAATAGAACTTTCATGAATTTTTAAGATAAAATGTGATACAATTTGAAGAAATGTTGAACTCATGGGGGACCATTTGAGGCCATTTCCCCAATTTTCTAGGAAGTACATTCTTTACTATTTAAGAATACTGTGGTAGAAAAGGGTGAGGAGGACCACCTTATATGAACTATTTTTATTTTTTGTCAAAGTGTTCTGTTTATTATTCCATGTATACAGTGTGAGAATTGATACCTTTTTTGGTGATCTTTGCCTGGAATGCCATCCTTTTGTAGTTCAAAGCCAGCAGGCCCAGCTCAATTCATCCTATTTCTTGAATTGTAACAGTTGTAGTCCTTGTTTCTGGCTTCTTTGAAATCTGGTCCTTACTGGGCATTCTTTGTATTAAGTAATATTTCTAATGACTAATGTTTATTGAGAGTGTACTATGTGCCTGGCATATTTCGAAGTATTTTACCTGTATTAACTGATGTAAATCTCATCAGCTTTGAAAGCTAGATTTTTACCCCTATGAAGGTATTATTTTTATTTCTCACAAGGAAACAGAGGCACAGAGAGAGTTAATAATTTAAATCATGGAAGAAAAGCAGGCAAACTGGCTTCAGAGTCTGTGCCCTTAACCACTATGCTCTGCTGCCTTTCAGTTGCTCAATAAATAATTGCTCAAGGAATGAATTTACCACTTACATTAACACTTAGCAGACATAACCTTGTTCTGTTGTTTTATCTTTAATGGGTGCGTCTTTCCTAACTGTATAATACATCCCTGAAGGCAGGGATAAAATCTTATACTTCTTTATAATATGGCTTTATATTTTATTTTATTATTATTATTTTTTATTATACTTTAAATTCTGGGGTACATGTACAGCACGTACAGGTTTGTTATATAGGTATACTTTCTCAAAGTACCAATGTGGTAAGTCACAGGACTGGAATAGAAACCTAGGTCTTCTGATTAGACTCTAGTGTAGAGTCTAGTTACCTGATCATGTCTTCAGTAAGAATACCAACTTTTATGTGTTCAATGATAGAATTATCTTTTTAAGGAATTTATTCTAGAGCAAAAGTGTTGCCTTTAGTAAAAAGACCAACTTTTATATGGTAGATGCTGAATTTATAATTTAAGGAAATACATTCTAGAATAAAAACTTCCTTGGGATGATCATAGGCCATGTGAGTGAATTCAGAGATTGTTATTGCTTTTATGGGCAAGGTAATTGAAGACAGAGAGGTAGTTTTCTAAAGATCTTATATAGGTAGTATATATTTTTGGGTGTCTTCTGTTTGCAACTATTAGGAAACTCAACTCAAATTATCTTGAAGAACTTACAGACTCACTGAAAAGTACAGCTACAGATAGGGTGATCTTCAAGTGAGGCTAGATGTAGTAGATCATTTATGTAATGTTACCATTGTTTCATTTTCTTAGTTTCTTAGCTTCCCCTCTCCATCCCCTTCAGAGTGCTGTCTTTCTAAGTTTGGAGTACTAGAGATGCTTCTAGATAAACAAAATGGATGCTTTTTCTTACAGGAATAAAGGAAATGAGAGGAAGCTTTTTCCCCACATAGTCTCAGCAAATACCTCCTCATATCTAAATGGTGCCTATTTGATTGCTTGCTCATTTCTGAACCAAGCATGGCAATCAGAAGATGACATTCATTGATTGGCTTAAGCCAGTCAGTGCCCTGTTCTTGATTTGGGGGTGGGATCAAATCTACCCAAAATGCATGATTGGGAAATTCATAGTCTAAGTATAATAGGGGAAGGGTTGTCTGGATATTGGGGAGGAAACCAAAAGATGTCTTTCCCCTGCAGTAAGCAAATATTAGAGTAAGAGTCCCGGTTTTTTGCTTTGTTGAAAATCATAAGTGAATACATAAAGCTTGATCTTATACTAAGAGTATATAACTTTGTTTTTTAAAAAATTGAAGTGAAATTCATATTACATAAAATTAACCATTTTTATTTATTATTTATCTTTTTAAAATGTATTTTATTTATTTTTATTTTTTTTAGAGGCAGAGTCTCCACTCTATTGCCCAGGCAGGAGGGCAGTGGCATGATCATGCTTCACTGAAGCTACACTTGAACTCCTAGGCTCAACTGATTCTCCTGCCTTGGCCTCCTGAAGTGTTGGGATTATAGGTGTGAGCCCCTGTACCCAACCCAAAATTAGCCATTTTAAAGTGAACAATGTAGTGGCATTTTTACATTCACAATGTTGTGTAACCACCACTTCTTCTTTTCTTTTCTTTTTTTTTTTTTTACCACCACTTCTAACTAGTTCCAAAACATTTTTATTATCACAAAAGGAAACCTCATCTCCATTAAGTGGTTATTCCCCATTCGCTCCTCTCTCTGGCCCCTGGCAACAACTAGTCTACTTTCTGTCTCTATGAATTTACCTATTCTGGATATTTCATAAAATAAGTGAATATAAATACATTTAAAAAAATATGAAAATATAAAATCTCTAACATTTATACTTTTTTTGTCTGTAAAATTAGATATAATAGATTACCTGAGAAGTATCCAATGTTTACAATATTGCATATGATAGCATATTATTAATTGGTGTTTATGCAGAATAAGTAGTAAATTTGGCTTCACTTCAAGAAAGTGTATAGGACATCTTCCACAAAACTTTTTTTTTTGTTATAAAAATAATGCTTTAGGTCCAGTGCAGTGTCTCATGCCTGTAATCTCAGTGCTTTGAAAATCCAAACTGGGAGGATCACTTGAGGCCAGGAGTTTGAGGCCAGCCTGGGTAACATAGGAGGACACCCTATCTACAAAAAGAAAAAAAAAAATTAGCTGAGTGTGGTGGCCCATGGATGTAGTCCTAGTTACTTGGGAAGCTAAGGCAGGAGGATTGCCTGAGTCCAGGAGTTCAAGGTTACAGTGAGCTGTGGTTGCACTACTGCACTTTAGCCTGGGCAACAACGTGAGACCCTGTCTCTAAAATAAATAAATAAATAAATAAATGAAAATAATGCTTCATATTGGAAAGGAGAATGATCACTATTGATATATGGATTATATATCTTTGTAATTAATTTCAAAACAGCAGTGAGCAGGCCTCAAACTTGTTTTAAATTAAAAATTTATTTTTTATTGATATATATTTAAACATAGTTTTGGGTACATGTGATAATTTGATACATTTATATAATCAAATCAAGGTAATTGGGATGTCCATCACCTTAAACATTTATCTCTTCTTTATGCTAGCAACATTTGAATTATTTTCCAACTATTTTAAAATTTATAATTGATTAATGTTAATTATAGTTGCCCTGCTGATAATCTGTTGCACACCAGGTCTTATTTCTTCTAAGTGTATATTTGTACCCACTAACCTCTCTTAATCCCTCACTTCTTCCTACCCTTCCTGGCCTTTGGTTATCTTAAATTCTTTTTTATTTTTTTTTGAGATGAAGTCTCTCTCTTGTTGCCCAGTCTGGAGTGCAATGGCATGATCTCAGCTCACTGCAACCTCCACCTCCCGGGTTCAAGCAATTCTCCTGCCTCCGCCTCCTGAGTAGCTTGGATTACATGTGCCTGCCACCACACTCGGCTAATTTTTGTATTTTTAGTAGAGACAGGGTTTCATCATGTTGGCCAGGCTAGTCTTGAACTCCTGACTTCGGTTGATCCTCCCGCCTTGGCCTCCCAAAATGCTGGGATTACAGGTGTAAGCCACCATGCCTGGCCTGATTTTTGTATTTTTAGTAGAGACTGGGTTTCACCATGTTGGCCAGGCTGATCTCCAACTCCTGATCTAGTGATCCACCCACCTCGGCCTCCCAAAGTGCAAGGATTACACGCATGAGCTACTGCGCCCGGCCTGCTTATCTTAAATTACTGAAGGTAAGCAATGGTTTTGTTTAGCTATGGTAGGTTTTTGAAAGAAAGAAGTGTTTTTTCGAAGTTTTCATAATATAAACCCAGGTAATAGCTCTAACCTTACTTGAGGTTTTCTTCTTCGTTCTGAGATCTGATTACTTAGATATTTGTATTTTTGGTCCAGGTCTTTTTTTTTTTTTTTTTTTTTAATTCTGTTGGCTACATGTATTTGAATAATTAACCAGATCACTAAGCTGGTGTTTATTAAGGGAGTTAGTAAACTTACCCTCCCATATTCTGGAAGTTCTGCTCATACATTTTCTGTAAGTCTTTTCTATAACTCGGGAACTTTTAGCATCAGAAGTAATGCTTAGCATTTGAGATTAAAAAAATATTTTATCTAGAGGTGATTGTTTTTAGTTTTACTTTTAAATAAAGAGCAAAATATATGCATATATTTTGAGATAGGGTCTCACTGTGACACCCAGATTGGAGTGCAGTGGTGCAATCACAGCTCACTGTAGCTCTGACCTCCTGGGCTCACTCAATCCTTGTACCTCAGCCTCCCAAGTAGCTGGGACTATAGGCCACTGTACCCAGCTAATTTATTTTTTATTTTATTTATTTATTTATTTTGAGATGGAATCTTGCTCTGTCGCCCAAGCTGGAGTGCAGTGGCATGATCTCAGTTCACTGTAACCTCCACCTCCTGGGTTCAAGTGATTCTCCTCCCTCAACCTCCCAAGTAGCTAGGATTATGGGCATGTGCCACCATGCCCAGCTAATTTGTTTTTTTATTTTTAGTAGAGATGAGGTTTTGCCGTGTTGGCCAAGCTGGTCTCAAACTCCTGACCACAGGTGATCTGCCCACCTCGGTCTCCTGTGTGTGATCTCAGCTCATTGCAACCTCCGCCTCCTGGGTTCAAGCGATTCTTATGCCTCAGCCTCCTGAGGAACTGGGACTACAGGCGTGCACCACCGTGCCCGGCTAATTTTTTGTATTTTTAGTAGCGATGGGATTTCACTATGTTGGCCAGGCTGGTCTCAAGACCCTGACCTCAGGAGATCCTCCCACTTCGGCTTCCCAAAGTGCTGGGATTACAGGCTTGAGCCATCATGTCCAGCCAGCTAGCACTCACAGAATGTTTACTATGTATCAGGAACTGATTTAAATTCTTTTACATATAGTAACTCATTTAATTAAGTTGATTATTGGGTGGCTGTTTGATTTCTTAAAAGGTTTCCATTTCCCCCCTCTTTATTAGTGTAATTCAAAAATAATTGTCCCTACTATTAAAAAAATTACAAATATAACATATCATTTAGGTTTTGAAACAATCTGGGGAACAGGTCTCAAATTTGCCTGTTATTTTGTTAATTGATTTTCCCTAGTGTTTATTAGGCATTTAAAATGATTAATTGAAAATCTTAGCAAATGTTGAGTGAACATTGATATACTTTGCTTTCAAGAAAACAAAGATGAGGACATTGTATTTTTAGAACTATTTCACTTTGAGTTAAGTATTGCTTGTCGTAAAAGAAATACAGTTCTTGCCTTAATTGCCTCACATTCTCTGTATGGATTTTCTGGAATTTTCGGTTGTTGAGGTAGGGAGAATGATAGTTTATTCTCACAAATCTGCTTTATATAGCTTATATAATTTAGTCTATAATTATTTGCTATTATCAACTTTTTAAAAATTGATTGACGAGAATGTATATTCTTGTACTCATCAAACATTTGAGGGTCCAACTTTGCATTAGACAAGGTACCTGGCATGGTATTGAGAGGGTAGCCAACTGATTAGCTTAAATATTTGAGGAACTAATAAATAGAAATAACATCTTGACTTGTTTTATTTTATTTAAAAGGTCATAATAATGGATGCTTGTTAAATATTGAACTAGAATAAATAGTTTTTTAAAAATGAATTACATATATTTATTTTAATGACCTCCTAAAAATAGTAGAAAAGTACAAACTCTGCTGTGGATGTGAAGAATGAAATAATGAAAATAAACCCAGTGTTAAACTCTAAGAAATAGAAACAAAATATAATTAAGAAAAATTGAATAAAATAAATAGGTAATAGAAAAGTAGAAATTAATAAATGGGAAACCACAAAAATGATGAAATTGTAAAATTCAAGTTTCTTTACGGTGATTCTTTAAAAGGACCTTTATACAACTTTGACAAACATGTAGCATTTCTAATCAAGAGAAAGAGGTAGAAAAGCAAAATAAGAAATGAAGAGAGAGCTAGAACAATAGAAACAGTGGAAAAGTTAAAAAAGATTTTACTCAGTACTAATAAATGAGAAATCTTAATGGTTTGGGTAGATTGAGGAACACTTAAATTACGATTGCATTCCTTTGTGTTCATTTATTCATTATAGTAATCCTTTATTGACCACATGTAACAGTGGTTATCAGACTTTTTGGTGTTAATAACTTTTATAATTTTAAAAGTTATTGAGGACCCCCAAGACCTCTTATTTATGAATATTAACAATATTAACCATATTAGGAATTAAAACAATATTAACCATATTAGGAATTAAAATTCAGAAACTTTGAAATGTTCATTTATTAATCAAAAATTATAAACCTATTACATGTTACCACAAACAGTATATTTTTATGAAACATAACTGTATTTTCCCAAACAAAAAAAATTTTGTGAGATGAGTAGCATTGTTTTACATTTTTGCAAATCTTTTTAATGCTTGTCGTAAGAGAAAACAGATTCTCACATCTGCGTCTGTGTTAAGTCTGTTGTATGTTTTGGATGAAATAAATGAAGATCATCTGATGTCTATAGATACTTATTTGGAAAAGGGAGAAGCATTCTGATAATAGCCTTTTCAGGTAATTGCTGACATTCTTTTTGCACATACTTAGATACATGTATTTTTAGCTCCTTTGAATCATGGTGGAAGTAAAGACATACCTTATTTAGTGCAGAACCTGCATTAATGGAAATGAGAGTATTAATTGAATTTGCCCTTCCTTTCCCCAAGGTAGAATTATAGTAAAGATCTCTGTGGAAATGCATTCCTAGCTTGGTTTAGTGGGACATTGTTCTTTCAAGTCTTCAAAGTCCTTAATGCTCCTATGGCCATGGTGCTTTCCTTATTACTCATATATAGGCATACCTCAGAGATATTGCTGGTTTGGTTCAGACCACCACAGTAAAGCAAATATAATAAAATAAATAGTGCAATAAAGTGACTATCACAATTAAAGTGTGTCACACAAACTTTTTGGTTTCTTAGTGTGTATAAAAGTTATGTTTACACAGTATATTAAGTGTACAATAGCATATGACTAAAAAAAAAGTACATGCCTTAATTAAAATATACTTTGCTGCTAAAAATTGCTAACAATCATCTGAACCTTCGAAAGTGACTGTAATTTTGCTGGTAAAAGGTCTTGTCCAAATGTTGATGGCTCCTGACTCATCAGGACAGTGTTTGCTGAAGGTTGGGGTGGTCTTGGCGATTTCTTAAAATGAGACAACAATGAAGTTTGTTGAATTTATTAGACTGTTTCTTTCACCAAAGATTTCCCTGGAGAATGTGATGCTGTTTGATAACATTTACTCACTGTAAAATTTCTCTCAAAATTGGAATCTTTCCTTAAACCTTGCCACAGCTTTATCAACAACTGTATATATTATTTCTGAATCTCTTGTCATTTCAACAGTGTCCACAGCATCTTTACCAAGAGTAGATACCATCTCAAGAAGCATCCCTAAGAAGCCCAAACTCCTCATTTGTTCAAGTTTTATCATGAGATTGCAGCAATTCAGTCACATCTTCAGGCTCCACTTCTATTTCTGGTTCTTTTGCTGTTTCTACCATATCTACAGTTACTTTCTCCACTGAAGTCAGGCCCTGAAAGTCATCCATGAAGGCTGGAATTAACATCTTCCAAATGCTTTTTAATGGTGATATTTTTTATCTTTTCTCATGAATCACAGATGTTCTTAATGGCATCTAGAATGGTGAATCCTTTCCAAAAGGTTTTGAATTTGCTTTGCCCAGGTCTATCAGGAATCATTGTCTGTAGCAGCTACAGCAGTATGATGTGTATTATTTAATAACATGACTTCAGTGTCAGAATTACTCCTTGACCCGTGGGCTTTTGAATGGATATTGTGTTAGCAGGCATGAAAACAACATTCATGTCCTTGCACATATCCATCAGAGGTCTTAGGTGACCAGATTCATTGTCATTGAGCAGTTATATTTTGGAAGGAATCTTTTTTTTCTGAGCAATGGATCTCAACAATGGGTTCAAATATTCAGCAAACCATGTTGTAAATAGATGTGCCATCATTCAGGCTTTATTCTTCCATTTATAGAGCACAGGCAGTGTAGATTTAGCATAATATTTAAGGGCCTTATGATTTTCAAAATGACAATGAGCATTGTCAATTTAGTCATCAGCTGCACTAGCTCCTAAAAAGAGAGCCTTGCCTTTGAAGCTTTGAAACCAGGCATTAACTTCTCTTCTGTAGCTATGGTAGTCCTAGATGGCATCTTCCAATAGAAGGATGTTTCATCTACATTGAAAAGTCTGTTTTTTAGTAAAGCCACCTTCATCATTATCTTAGATAGATCTTAAGGATAACTTGCTGAAGCCTCCGTATCTGCACTTGCTGCTTCACCCTGCACTTTTATTTTATGGAAATAGCATCTTTCCTTGAATTTCATGAACCAACTTCTGCTAGCTTCAGACTTGTGTTCTCAGCCTTCATAAGATTGAAGAGAGTTAGGGATTAGCATCTGGATTAGGTTTTGGTTTAAGGGAATGTTGTGGCTGGTTTGATCTTTCATCCAGACCACTGAAACTTTCTCTGTATAAATGATAAGACTGTTTTGTTTTCTTAACATTGTGTGTTCATTGAAGCAGCAATTTTGGTTTCCTTCAAAGGCTTTTCCTTTGCATTCACGACTTGGATAACTCGTGCAGTTGGCCTAGCTCTTGGGCTGTCTTAGCTTATGACATGCCCTTCTCACGAAGCTTGGTCATTTCTGTCTTTTGATTTAAAATGAGAGACCTGTGGCTGTGTTTTTCACTTGAACACCTAATTATCCATTGTAGGGTTATTCATTGGCCTAATTTAAATATTGTTGTGTCTCAAGGAATGGGGGTCTGAGAAGAGGAAGAGACATGGAAGAACAGTGGGTGAAGCAGTTGGAGTACATACAACATTTATTAAGTTTGCTATCTTATATGGGTGCTTTTCATGATGCCCTGAAACAATTAAAATGGTAACACCAAAGGTCACAGATCACCATGACAGATATAACTATGATGAAAATGTTTGAAATACTGTGAGAGTTACCAAAATATGAAACAGAGACATGAAGTAAGCACATGCTGCTGGAAAAATGGTGCTGATAGACTTGTTCCATGGCATCGTTGCCACAGATCTTCAATTTGTAAAAAAATGAAATATCTGCAAAACCCGGTAAAGCAATTCACAATAAAATGAGGCATGCCTGTAATTGTCAGTTCTCCTAGTCTGCAGTATTATTTCTGAAGCCCTTCACAAAATTAGGCAGACTTTCCCCCCTGATTTCTAACTTAGCTTTTACCTTGTTTTCTCAACCATATCCCTGAAGGGGCTTTGAGCCTCTAATGTCTTAAATGCACACCCTTTTTAGCTATCCAAAGATAAAACCATTCATCAGTGGTAGAAATAATGGCTACAGAAGAGTAGTCCACATATTTCAGAAACTGTTCTTAGCTTAGAGCATTTGGAGTATGATGTGTTAATAACACATGCTGGCTAGGAGTATGTAGTATAAAATTTGTTGATCTATTGCTCATTGGTTGAAAGCTTATGATAGTTTTCAAAGTATGCTTTTGCAATAGAGTTACTTGTTTCTTTTTCTTTCTTTTTTTTTCTATTTTCACCATAGTATATGAACATGTATGCACAGGGTTGGTGTATCTGCCACAGACAGAAGAATATTGGTTTTGAATATGTCGAGTCTGAGGTAACTTGTGGGATAGCAAAGAGAAATTGTGCAAAAGGCAGTGCGTAATAGGAATTTAGGAGAGATTTTTAGGCTAGAGATAAATACTTAGGATGATTATTTTCATAGGTCATTGTAAAAATTGTAAGAATAAGATTGAAGGAGAAAGTGTGGAGTATGAAGAGGACTGTGAAAGGAAAATAAATCTTGGGACCCCCCAAATCACTAAGCTAAAGGGAAAAATCAAGCTGGGAACTGCTTAGGACAAACCTGCCTCCCATTCTATTGAGTCGTTTCTCTGAGGCGCACCTGAGACAAATGAATCTCTGATTGCTTCCTTTGCCCTGTTGTTTATGTAAAAATGCAGATTCACTGAGCCAAACTAAATTGTGTATTCAGTGGAAGGTTGATCAAGGATGCAGAAGAATCCAATCTTTTGTCTCTTATCTGCTTCTAACCTGGAAGCCCCCACTTTGATTTTTCCTGCCTTACTGGACTGAACCAGTGCACATCTTACTCATATTGATTGATGTCTCATGTCTCCCTAAAATGTATAAAAGTAAGCTGTACCCGATTACTTTGGGCACATGTCATCAGGACCTCCTGACGGTATGTCCTTAACTTTAGCAAAATAAACTTCCTAAATTGACTGAGACCTGTCTCAGATATTTGGTATTCACAGGATCTTGGTCAATTCTTACTAGTTATATGATTTTAAGCCAGCTATTCGACTTCTCCATGCTTAGTGCCCTAAGGAAAATAATATCTACATCACATTGCAAAAGCCCTCATGAATGTTATTTTCTTTCTATATGCCTTCATATGTTTCCAACCTCTTTCTAGAAAATATTTATAGTGTTATTCCATAAAGGACTTAAATTTGGCTTAGGAGTTTTCTGGCAATGGGGCAAAAATAAAAACTGGATAGATTCCATACAAACCCATTTTTTTGAAAGTGTGTTTTTCTGGCACAGCTTTATTAAATTATTAACTCTTTCCTTTTCTCCTACATATAAATGTTTGTTTTTACATAGCTCCGTTTTTTTCTGGCTCAAAATGGGCTTAAATACACTATTTGAATTTGTACCTTATATTATTTGCTTGTTAGTTGAAAATTGCTGTGATGGATGATAATAGCCAGCAGACAATTGATTAGACATTAATTTTGAGTTCTAAGATAATGAAAAAATGGAAAAACATGCTTTTTAAAATTTTTAGGGTGACATCTTTTCTTCTGAAAGTCTATTATCTGTTCATAATGTTTTAATACCTGCTCCCAGGCCATCGCTTCTCTATCTATGGATGAATTCTTTTGCTTCATATTCCAAAGCACTTTATTAAAGTAGCTTATAAATTTAGTTTGTAAATTTTTTCTTAGGATTTGGAATACATAGATTCTGAGTTCCCTTTTAGGTATAAAGTGATTCATAGCAATTTAGTTTAAAGAAGGACTGATGAAGAAACTTAGCAGCAAATATTTCAAAGTTTAAATTGAGAATGCCACATAAATAAATGTAACACATGCCTATTCTAGTTGCTGAGATAAATGAGAAACGACTATTGCAGATAAAGTTAACTGGATCCCATGGCTAATTGGCTTGAAATTCATGTATGCAAATAAGTAAGTCTCTACTTTTATTAAGATTGTATACCACTTCTATTAAAAGTTATTCATTTTGAGGTCATAAGTTTTTTAAAATTACAAAATTTTGAGGTTTAAGAAAATCTCAAAACTTTTTAAGGTGAAGATTTCAACTGGTTACTTTCTGGGGACCGAAACTTGTAGAATACTCTTTTAAAATTCCAGTTTAATTCCCACTTGAAAGCTGGTATCATCAACTCATGATGGAGGTTGGGAAGGAGAGAAAAATAAAAAAAGAAAATATCTAATACTTTGTTCATCTTCTTTGGGCCAGTTTAGTTGAAAACCCTAACCATCACATATAATATAGTTTATTTGGGAAAAATGTATTTTGACTTCCAAGCAGTTAATTTGTAAGTGGACTATTGGAACAAAGTCTATTTGTCAATTGATCGCCTTTTCTAAAATGTAACAGGTGTTATTTTTTTCATGTGTTTTCCATGAATTCTTAAACATATTTCATTATTGGATGTTGATAATATTTTAATTAACTGGCGATCATTTAGGTCATTTCTACCTCTAAAATTTCCATGATTCAGTTAGAGCAGAGAATTTTGTCAAATGATTTAGTTGAATTAAGGTTTTTAAAATTTTAATGTTCAAAGATATGGCACTTTAATCAATATTTGTCTGTACAGACAAGTTAGTCAACATATTTTGGGAGGAAAATTTTTTAAAAATAATATCTTGCTTCTTAAAAAATTCAGTACACATGGGTTTAAGGAATAATTTATTGTAAAAATAAAAGTTTTCTTTAACAATGCAATTGCTTGGTATTTATCTTTCAAGACCATAGGCTTCTGTTTCATTTCTAATAGCCAAGGACTTGAGAAGAATGGAAAGTGCTGATAAAACTAGGTTACTTCATAGGAAGTCTTAAGCATAGGGTTTGACAAACTATTAGTAATTTTTTTTTTTTTGAGTCGGAGTTTCACTCTTGTTGCTCAGGCTAGAGTGCAATGGCGTGATCCTCGCGGCAACCTCTGCTCCCAGGGTTTAAGTAATTCTCCTGCCTCAACCTCCCAAGTAGCTGGGATTACAGGCATGCACCACCACGTCTGGCTAATTTTTTATATTTTTAGTAGAGATGGTGTTTCTCCATGTTGGTCAGCATGTTCTTGAACTCCCGACCTCAGGTGATCTGCCCACCTTGGCCCCCTCAAAAGTGCTGAGATGACAGGTGTGAACCACTGCACCCAGCTAATAATTTTTTTAAGTTAATATGTTTTAATAATGTTCGAAATTCTACATGGAATATAGTTGTTCTTTTAAAACTAAAGCAAACAATTGACTAAAATTTTGACGAAAATATTATTGAGAAAATAAAATATAAAAATAAGTCATTCAGAGAGAAAGGATGGGTACCATTCTGGTTTTAAAAACAAAAACCATAAAAATGTTTTTGGAAATGGATAATGACTGAAAATTTGGGCTTCATTGGCAGATTTTTTTGTTTTCTGTGAAATATAAAATTTCATTTGAAAAAGTTTCTAGCACTCTTAGAGACAAAAGATTGCCCATATACTGATGTTTTGATTGCTCTGTTGCCAGATAAAATGAACTAGCAATTATCAACTTCTACTTCTTCTTCTTCTTCTTCCTCTTCTTCTTTCTTATTTCTTCTTCTTTCTTCTTCTTCTTTTTGAAACAGGGTCTCACTCTATTGCCCAGGCTGGAGTTCACTGGCATGATCACAGCTCACTGCAGCCTCTACCTCCCAGGCTTGGGTGATCTTCCCACCTCAGCCTCCTGAGTAGCTGGGACTACAAGCATGTGTCACCATGCCTGGCTAATGTTTTGTTTTTTAATGTATTTTTTTTTTTTTTTTTTGTAGGAATGATGTTTTGCCATGTTGCCCTGGCTGGTCTCGAACTCCTGAAGTGACCCGCCTGCCTTGGCCTCCCAAAGTGATGGGATTACAGGTCTGAGCCACTGCACCCAGCCTACTGCACCTGTTCTTTATTTCATTTGTTTATTTATTTTTGGACATAGGTCTTGTTTTGTCACTCAGGCTGGAGTGCAGTGGCTGATCATAGCTGACAAGTAACCTTGAACTCCTGGACTCAAGTGATTCTCCAGCCTCAGCCTCCTGAGTAGCTAGGACTACAGGCATGCACCACCACATCTGACTTTTTTTTTTTTTCAATTTTTATGTTTTGTAGAGAGAGGGATCTAGCCATGTTGTCTAGGCTGGTCTTGTATTCTTGACCTCAAGCTATCCTCCTGCTTTGCCCACCCAAAGCACTGGGATTATAGGCATGAGCAACCACACCTGGCCTGTTCTTTTTTTTTTATGATTAGCTTTCATATATATATATATACATCTTGTAAATGTGTAGAAAAAGATGTGGCCACACAAACACTAAACTCAACAGTAGTGTATTACCTGTGGGAAGTGAGATATAAAACTCAATGAAGTAGAACTTTAAATTATTTTTCTATATAATCCTATATTATATGAGCTTTAAAGAAAAATATCCTTTTCACAGTTAAAATTAGAAAGGGAAAATGTTCCATAGGAAAATAAAGTATAAAAAATTTTAATACTGTTTAAATTATTATGACTTAAGGCAGGTTATAAAAAGTGGAGATGATGGGCAGATCACCTGAGGTTAGGAGTTTGAGACTAGCCTGGCCATTATGATAAAACCCCGTCTCTACTAAAAATACAAAAATTAGCCAGGGGTGGTGGTGGGCACCTGTAATTCCAGCTTCTCAGGAGGCTGAGGCCGGAGAATCTCTTGAATTTGGGAGGCGGAGATTGTAGTGAGCTGAGATCGTGCCACTGCACTTCCAGCCTAGGTGACAGAATAAGATTCCCTATCCAAAAAAAAAAAAGAAAAGAAAAGAAAAAAGTGGAGATGTACAACTGATTCTGGAAACTAATAATATATTATCTCTAATATACAATATGACTTTTAGAAACATTAATGTCCTATATTAACTTGCTGACTGTTGACTGAGTCTAATCTCCAAGACCTTGATATTATAATATTATTTGTGGCTCTATAATTTTGAATATTTTAGATAGCTGCTTGCTTACAAATATCTTTAGTCAGTATATAGTTATAAAGTGTGCCTGTTTTCAACTTCTGTGGTTGGGCTTAATTTCCCCTAACCACAAAGAATAGTGGAAATGCACACTCTGAAACTTCCTAAGTCCAAAGTGGTTTATCTGGGGTTTTGTTGATCTTGGTAATGACACTATGATCTTTGGAATTTTTCCCTGCTATTTTTTAATGACACTATTAAGATAGAAATATAGGCCAGGAGTGGTGGCTCACACCTATAATCCCAGAACTTTGGGAGGTAGAAGCAGGAGGATCGCTTGAGCCCAGGAGTTCAAGACCCGCCTGAGCAACATAGGGAGTCCCTCTCTCTACAGAAAAATTAAAAAATTAGCAGAGCATGATGGTAGGTGCCTGTGATCCCAGCTACTGAGGAGGCTGATGTGGGAAGATTACCTGAGCCTGGGAGGTCAAGGCTGCAGAGAGCTATGATAGCATCACTGCATTCTTAAAAAAAAAAAAAAATATATATATATATATATATATATATATATATTTATATGTGCGTGTATATACATAAAGGTCAATGTTAGTATTTTACTAATAACCTTAAAAATGTTTATTTTTCTTATTACTCTTCTCATTTAGCTTATTCCGTAGGTTAAATATACACTTGGAAGAAATAAACTCTTTCCTGTTTATTAGAATTTCTCTTTTCCCTTTGTCTTGTATTCATTCTTTTGTTCTGTGAGGTTTATTTATTGAGTAGTTACTGTTAGGCACTGGGGATCGAGAACAAGATAGGCAACATTCTGTCCTTATGGAATATACTGTACTTCTATATCCGGGAGACAGAACACAAAAATAAATAAATAAGATAATGTCAGATATTGTTAACAAAAGGAGTGATTAGGACTCTGTGGCCCTAACGCATACAGAGTTGGACAAGATTACACCTGGAGGAGTATAAATGTTTGATTATTTATCAAAATACTTGAATATTTAAAAGTTATAAATCAAGCTACATCCTTGGCCCAGCTTGATTTCCTACACAGCATCTTGAGTGGCCAGCAGCCTCAAGACTCAGAGGCTAAAGGAAGTGCTCTCTTCTCCCATCCATCCTCATAACCTGCCTGACTGAGTGGTAGTGTGAATCTGTTGGGGCTGGGCAGGGATGATTGGGGTGGTACCTAGACCCATTAAAAACAGTGTATTAACAGATCCCGCCAAGTCCCCAGGAATCTGGTTACAGAGAGGTTCACTTCTCCAGTTCATTGTTTTTTCAACTCAAGTCTTCTAGGAAGTTGTAAGCACTTCTTAATGTTGCACTATCAGAAAAAGGGATACAGGTATCTGGGAAACCTGGTTTGCCTGGGCATTCAGTTTGATTGATTTGGGGTAACAAACTACAACTGAATAAAGCTTTTATAAGCAGCCACTCTTTCTAAGATTTCTCATGGCAGAAGTTGTGTTCATTTTCTCCTTTACACATACTGGAGCACTCAAAGTTCTTTATCCTCTGGACAGTGGGGCCTCATTCAGCTAGCACCTCTTCTTGTAATTGTCATTTGCTCAGTTGATCACTGAACTTCCAAAAAACTTTCTTACAAGGAAAGGAAGAAAAATAGTCTGTTTTAGTGCTTGGGGTATACAGGGCTCTCTAAAGTGCAGGCCCCTGGCAGAGGCTTCTTTTGCCCAGGTCTAAGGATATTGATATTGGACTAGGGATGGAGGTGACCATACACTAGCTTTTACATGCTGTTTAACTTCTCCCAGCCTGCTATTTTTCCTAGTCCCCTCACTCAATTTATTTTAATTTATAAATTTGTTTGATTTATAAAACAAAATTGATATCACTTGGGACACCTGTATCTGAAAAGTAGGCTCCAAATGAAAATGAACATTTTCCAAGAAGTTTTTTGGTAAGATTTTAAATAACAATGACTAGTTTTCATGTCTCACTCTTCTTACCCCATAGGGGCAAACTATTCAGACGTGTTGTAGATTTGAACATTGGCGTTAATGTTACGTTTTATTTCTCACCTTACAGCTGTGAAAGTTGTGTGGATTTACTGTTTGTGAGAGGAGCTGGAAACTGTCCTGAGTGTGGTACTCCACTTAGAAAGAGCAACTTTAGGGTACAACTCTTTGAAGATCCCACTGTTGACAAAGAGGTTGAGATCAGGAAAAAAGTGCTAAAGATGTAAGTATCCCTACTTGAATGATTCAGTCAACAAGAGGACTTTAACAGTTATGTCAATAATTGATTATTATTTGCTGATAAATATGGAGAGATTAGCAAGTAAATAACTATAAATTCATTTAAGTTCTGAGAGAACTGAGTAATATTATTTATTTATCTTTGTTAGAGAGAGTCTCTTGATGGCTTCATTATTCATTTGTATTTGTTCTTTGATTAATAAACATGTATTGAATATCTACTGTGTATAAATACTGTGTTATGTATGTTAGTCAGTAGTGATGAGTAAAACAGCTATGAACTCTGTCCTCATGAGACTTACAGAACAGTAGCAAAGGATAGCAAAAAGACAAAAGCCAGGTAAACCAAAGCAAATACGTTATTTATTATAGATTGAGAATAGTGCTATATAGTTAGTAACTGAGTGTTGCTGTGGTCAGTGATATCAGGTATGGGCTGAAGAAGTAACATTGAGTTGAGGTCTGAAGGCTATTAGAGAAAATTATGTGTTAACTATATTTTGGTATGTATGTTTTTGTGTATATACATGTATATACATATATGGGCATAGTATATATATGTGTGTATATATATATGTATATATATCTATATATTCTTTTTTATTTACAATTTAGGTTTTACTTTTTACTGTTTGTTAATAGTTTTGGGTTTTATTTTATCCATTCTTTTATTATAAGAAACTTATTTTTTTGAAATTAAAATAATTGATATATTAATTTATTTTTATTTTCAGTGGTAATACATTTCAACCCAAGTAACCAGTGTTTTAGCAGCATCTTTCTAGGTACTTAACCAGTGATACTTTATCAATGTCCCTAGCAGCTCTTTCATTGTTTGTAACTTCTGGGAGGTAGTCTCTTAGATTCCGATCTTTCATTGTTAATTCCTTGCAATTTACTAATTCTTTACAGGTACATTACAGTATTTACAGATTTTCTTAATCTCACATTTTTTAGACTGTGTCATGAAAAATGGAGGATTTGTTTCAATTTTTTTGTGTTTTGGAAATTAGTGAATCTATTTCTTAGAAGTAAATAACAAGTAAAAACTTTTGCAAGAAGTAAAAAGACAAGAATTATTACTAAGGGTGGGTTTGGAAATGACATAGATTATGTACTGTGAACATTAGAATGAGACTATGAGGATCAAACAACAATCATTTTCCTTCAAACTTGATAGATAACTGTACTCAATATTTACTATTAAAAATAAGATTATAATAAAATGGATCATTCTTTAGAAGGTTTATATATGATAAACTCAGAAAATAAACTTAGAAAATAAACCATAATTTCCAATGATATGCCTTGCTTCAGCTCATTTTCCAGTCTTTCAAGCTCCTAATTTCTTTTTTCTTGAAGTCTTAATAAGGATTTTGCATATTGCACCATTTTCTCCTGATCCTTCTTCTCTGTAGTCATAAGAATTTAAGAATTGCATTTTTGGTCTGGTTACAAACCTGGCGTCAAGAAAACAGTATTTTATGCTGGGTGCAGTGGCTCATGCCTATAATCCCAGCACTTTGGGAGGCTGAGGTGGGCAGATCACTTGAGGTCAGGAGTTCAAGACCAGCCTGGCCAACATGGTAAAATCCCATCTCTACTAAAATACAAAAAAAAAATTTAACTGGATGTGGTGGTGTGCACTCATAATCCCAGCTACTCAGGAGGCTGAGGCAGGAGAACCTGGGAGGTGGAGGTAGCAGTGAGCCAAGATTGCACCCCTGCACTCCAGTCTGGACAACAGAGCAAGACTCCATCTCAAAAGTAAAAATAAAAAAAGAAAACTGTGTTTTACACAGTAAGCAATTCTTTTCCATGTACCATATATGAATTAGATAAGAACAAGCAAACCAGTTAGATAATATTAAAAGCAATGATACGTAATATGTAGATTTATTTTTTCTTTTCTTAAAGATACAATAAAAGAGAAGAAGATTTTCCTAGTCTAAGAGAATACAATGACTTCCTGGAAGAAGTGGAAGAAATTGGTATGTTTTAAATTTGATGTATGCTAGCCTATAAGACCATGTGCTTTTACCTTTTAAATGCTTAGGAGAACATCTCACATAAAAACCTCTGAATAGGTTTTGTTGTGATAGCTAACATTTACTTAATTACTTTCTTTTTTAAAGAACCTATTTAAGTAATACTTTTTCTTAGGAAAAATATGTTTAATAGAGGTAGTAACACTTTGTAGCTGGGGAAGAAAACTATATGGGTATATACATCTGTATGTTGATAATGTATTAGAGTAGTTTAAATGAAAGGAAAGCATATTCTGATTTTTTTCAAAAATGGGGTTCCTGTTAACCATATTTATAGTGACTAGAGCCATATGTTTATCATTGTTTGTGCTTCTGTGGCTGTAGTAGTCTTAAAGTACTTTGAGGCAGTTTACTGTTGAAGTGGCATTCTATTAATGAATATTATTCTGTAATCAGAGGTTGGAGTAATCTTTGTGCCTTTTCCTTCTGATGTGTTTAGTCAAAAGGATGATTTTTGTCAAGAAAAAAACTATTTAAGTTATCTTAAATGAAATTTCAGAGATGTTAAAAAGTTTGGAAGTTGTTATATATTGATTTAAAAAATAATGCTGCTTTTTAAAGTTGCAATAATTATTACTAAGTGTGGGTTTGGAAATGATACAAAGGTTGTATACTGAGAACATTAGAAAGAGACTATGAGGATCAAACAACAATCATTTTCTTTCAAACTTGATAGGTAATTGTACTCAATATTTACTATTAAAAAGATTATAATAAATGGATCATTCTTTAGAAGGTTTATGTATGGTAAACTTAGAAAATTCACATTCCTGAGGAATAATATTTTAATTCCTTTAATTTCTTTACTATAAAATCCTGGAAATCTTTTTGTTTCAACTGTTACTGAAACTTTTTTAAAAAAATAATTTATTTTACTTTAGGTGCATACTATATCTGACATTTTTCCCCATGTTATCCCTCCCCATCCTCCCCTCCCTCCCCCACCCCCCCATTGTCTCTCCCCTACCCCGCCCCAACTGTCCCCTGTGTGTGATGCTCCTCTCCCTGAGTCCACGTGTTCTCGTTGTTCGACACCCACCTATGAGTGAGAATATATGGCGCTTGGCTTTCTGTTCTTGGGTCAGTTTGCTGAGAATGATGGTTTCCAGATTCATCCAAGTCCCTACAAAGGACACGAACTCATCATTTTTTATGGCTGCGTAGTATTCCATGGTGTATATGTGCCATATTTTCTTTGTCCAGTCTATCATTGATGGGCATTTGGGTTGGTTCCAGGTCTTTGCTATTGTACACAGGGCTGCAATGAACATATGTGTGCATGTGTCTTTATAGTAGAACGATTTATAGTTCTTTGGGTATATATCCAATAGTGGGATTGCTGGATCAAATGGAATTTCTATTTCTAGATCCTTGAGAAATCGCCACACTGTCTTCCACAATGGTTGAACTAATTTACACTCCCATCAACTGTGTAAGAGTGTTCCTATTTCTCCACATCCTCTCCAGCATCTGTTGTCTCCAGATTTTTTAATGATCGCCATTCTAACTGGCGTGAGATGATATCTCAGTGTGGTTTTGATTTGCATTTCTCTAATGACCAGTGATGATGAGCATTTTTTCATATGTTTTTTGGCCTCATATATGTCCTCTTTTGAAAAATGTCTGTTCATATCCTTCACCCACTTTTGAATGGGGTTGTTTGTTTTTTCTTGTATATCTGTTTTAGTTGTTTGTAGATTCTGGATATTAGCCCTTTGTCAGATGGGTAGATTGCAAAAATTTTTTTGCCAGTCTGTGTCTTTTGATTGGGGCGTTTAGGCCATTTACATTCAATGTTAATATTGTTATGTGTGAATTTGATCCTGCCATTTTGTTGCTGGCTGGTTTTCTTTCTCATTACTTGACTTCATTTTCTTCATTGCATTTTTGGTCTTTGCCAACTGGTTTGCTTTTGCAGTGACTGGTACTTGTTCCTTTCCATGATTAGTGTTTCTTTCAGGAGCTCTTGTGGGGCAGGTCTGGTGGTGACAAAATCTCTCAATAATTGCTTGTCCATAAAGGATTTTATTTCTCCTTCACTTATGAAGCTTACTTTGGCTGGATATGAGATTCTGGGTTGAAAGTTCTTTTCTTTAAGGATGTTGAATATTGGCCCCCACCCTCTTCCGGCTGTAGAGTTTCTGCCGAGAGATCTGCTGTGAGTCTGATTGGCTTCCCTCTGTGGGTGAGCTGACCTTTCTCTCTGGCTGCCCTTAGCATTTTTTCCTTCATTTCAACCCTGGTGAATCTGACAATTATGTGCCTTGGGGTTGCTCTTCTTGAGGAATATCTTTGTGGAGTTCTCTGTATTTCTTGAATTTGAAATTTGGACTGCCTTGCTAAGCTTGGGAAGTTCTCCTGGATAATATCCTGGAGTGTGTTTTCCAGCTTGGATTCATTCTCCCATCATATTCAGGTACACCGATCAAGCGTAGATTAGGTTTTTTCACATAATCCCATATTTCTTGGAGGCTTTGTTCCTTTCTGTTCACTCTTTTTTCTCTTGTACTGCCTTCTCTTTTTACTTCATTGAGTTGATCTTCAATCTGTGATATCCTTTCTTCTGCTTGATTGATTCGGCTATTAAAACTTGTGTTTGCTTCACGTAGATCTCGTGCTGTGTTCTTCAACTCCATCAAGTCGTTCATGTTCTTCTCTAAGCTGGTTATTCTAGTTAGCATTTTGTCTAACCATTTCTTCAAGGTTTTTGGTTTCTTTGCATTGAGTTAGAACGTGTTCCTTTAGCTCTGAGAAGTTTGTTATTATCCACTTTCTGAATGCTGTTTCCGTCAATTCTTTTCACTCCTTCTCGGTCAAGTTGTGATCCTGTGTTGTTGAGGAGTTGTGATCCCTTGAAGGAGAAGAGGTGTTCTGGTCTTTGGTGGTTTCACCTTTTTTGTGCTGTTTTTTTCCCATCTTTGTGGATTTACCTGGCTGTGGTGTCAGAGAGCTGCTTGATGAGGTCGCTTGTCTGCCTGTGGGGGCGCTACTGGGTTTCTAGGGACTCCTTCAGGTTACTAGGGAAGCTTCCTGTGTCTTTTTTGTTTATGCTGGGCGATTAGGCCCGCCTCTTCCGCTGACCTGTAGGCGCTGCTGGGTTGTTGAGAACGCTGTCCGTTGCTACGTAGGTTTCCTGTGTTTTTTGTTAAAAGGGGTAGTCCAGTCCCACCCCTCTAGTGGGGGGTTGTGCCCTTCCTCCACTGGGCTGGATCATTCAGGGTTCCTCTCAGACTGTGGCACTGGCTACACAACCCACTCGAGTCAGAGCTTCAGCCCTCTGGGATTTGTGGGGGAGGTTAGGGACTGGCCGAGCTGCACCCGGCAGTCTCCCCCTTTCAGCTTTCTCTCTCTCTGGTCATGGGGTAGGGGCCACCCAGCTGCTCCTGCTTACAGCTCCTCTCTCCGGCCGGGGGTAGGGGGTGATAGCTCACTCTGCAGACTCTTATTCAACTCCGCACTTGTAATTCCCAGCGCTTGACTGGCAAAGATACCCTGTTCTGTGTGTTGCTGAGGCTTTGGGGGAAGCGCTGTATCTGGACCGGAGCGCCAGAGGTGGAGCCTTGGACTCACTGGTCAGATGCCCTTTCTGGGTGAAGCAGCACCCCTCCCTGCCTTGGTCTGCCCTGAGTGGGCTTTGCTCACCCTCGGACCAGACCCGTTGAAATGCACCTGGTACCTCAGTTGGAGCTAGGAGATCTCTGGGTTTCTGCGTCTCTTTTGCTGGTGTTGTGTGCTAGAGTTGTGTCTAATCTGCCATCTTGGATCCCAGGAGCTCTATCTGAAACTTTTATATATCTAAGTTCATTTGTTATGCCATAGCAAAAGCACATGCAAAACATAATTTAGGGTTTCTCTGGGATCTTTCAGTGCCATTAGAGCCACTGCTTTTCCATTCTATGTGTATTCATTGCACTTTGTATGTTATCTTAGCAATCGTGAGTAACTATGGATTTTAGCTGAAAAGATGGTAGAATTGGGAGTGACAAGGCAAAGTGGAAAAGTTAGGATGCAGACTGAGAATAACAACCAGAAAGAAATCTGGAAGAACTGGGCGAGTGTGAAGGAATGTAGAAATCTGGCTACACATAGATATTAAGTATAGGACAAGCAGTTGGATAGCAATTGGGAAGAAAAGCAACTTACTTATATTCTAAAGGTAATATGATCAATCAAAAGTCTCATCAAGCAATAAAGGGAAAGGAGATTTTAGGTGTTGCAGTGCAAGTTGAATACATGGTCACAATTCCAAGCAGGCAGTCAGGATAACTAAAAGAAACTGATGTGCAGAGAAGGTGAGGAATAGGTTTAAGGGATGAACTACAAGGAGTTCTTGATTCTGGGATTAAGGTTTTGATTGAGCTGTGATTAAAAAATACACACACACACACACATGTGCACACACACACATACACATTTGCTCCAAGACAAGTCAGTTTGAAGGTATGGACTACATGGGGCCCACAGGTAAACCAAGTTTATGTTCAGACATTGGTACTAGAATTGATAGGCAAGAGCAAGTGTTGTGGATATTAGGGGTATACAATATGTAATGCTTTCTTTACCAAATACAGAAACTGTGGCTCAGACCATTTAATTTATTTAATTTATTCTGCTATTATGTATATTTAGTTGCAGTATGTGGAAACTCTCTTAACCAACCTTCACTTAATTTTCTCATTGAAGTAACTGACATTCTCCAGTTTTTCCATAAAATGTACTCACTGATACCCACAGCATAATGAACGCATTGTGAATGCTGTCACTTAGAAGTTGCCCTTGAGTACACCTCTGTACTTCTCCCACCAGTTCAATTATACACCGAGAGTTATTAGCCTTGATAACCAAACCTTCTTATGTCAATTGTACTTGTTATTGTAGTTATGTAATTAAATACATATTTAAATATATGTAATTTAAATACTTAAAGTTAAATCGCGTGTAAGGTTAGGGAAAAAATTACAAAACTCTAGAAGGATTCTGCTTCTCAGATTTTTAAGTCACCTCTTAAAAAAATGGGAATTGGCCAGGTGCGGTGGCTCAGGCCTGTAATCACAGCACTTTGGGAGACTGAGGCAAGAGGACTGCTTGAGCCCAGGACTTTGAGATCAGCCTGGGTAACATAACGAGACCCATCTCTAACAAAATTTAACAGATTAACTGGCTGTAGTGGCATGTGCCTGTAGTCCTAGCTACTTGGGAGGCTGAGATGGATCACTTAAGTCCAGGAGTCCAAGGCTACAGTGAATGGTGGTTGTGCTACTGCGCTCCAGCCTAGGCAACAGAGCACGACCATGTCTCAGAAAAAACAGAAAACAAAAAAGGAAATTGAACAATATAGATGACAATTGTAGCCTATATAAGGAAGAAGCAAAACTCTGAAGACTAGAATTTGCTGTATATCATTAAGTTAGAGAATGACTATATGCTTACTATATATGTTTTAAGTTAAAGTATTTAAAAAGAGAGAGATATGTGTGTGTTTCCCTCCTTTAACAGACTTATTTAAATAATCAACTTTAAATCCTCATTGTGTTGATTAAAGAGTGTTTCTACTGTATTTAAAGATATTGATGGTTTATGGGAACTAACCTCTTGGATTTATAGTTTATTTTCTGAACTTTAGCTCAATTCAGCAAGTTTTAAGATTATTTTATGTGAACTGCTTTATTGACGGGGATATGTGATATTTGCCCTCAATTAGCTCAGACTCTAAAGGGAGAGATAATTATGTTAACTAACAAGTATAATTTAATGTGCTAAGTCTTATACATAGGCATTTATAAAATGCTGTGGGAATACAGATAAGAAAGTAATTAACCTAGCACTGGGAAACAGAGATACGGTTTGTTGAAGTTCAGAGAAGAGATGACACGTGAGTTTGATCCTCAAAGAGGAATAGGAGTTCAACAGATTGAGAGGGCTTGGAAAAACATTTGTAACCAAAGAAAAAGGCATGAGATAGAAATATGTTGAGCATGTTGGAGAATGAGCAAGTAGTCCATTATAGGTAGATAAAACATGAGGGGTGATTAAAAATGAGGCCTGAAAAACAGACTGGACCTGGGTTAAGGAGGCCTCAGTACCATAGACAACAAAAGCAAAAATAGACAGATGGGATTGTAACAAACTAAAAAACTTCTTCACAGCAAAGGAAACAACAGAGTGAAGAGATAATCTGCAGAGTAGGAGAAAATATTTGCAAATCAGACATCTGATAAAGGGTAAATCTCCCAAATATATAAGGAACTCAACTCAGTAGCAAGAAAATATTTGATTAGAAAATGGGCAAAGGACCTGAATAGACATTTCTCAAAAGAAGACATATGTATGGTATATGAAAATGTGCTCAACACCACTAATCATCAGAGAAATGCAAATTAAAATCAAAATGAGATACCATTTCACATCTGTTAGAATGACTATTATCAAAAAGACGAGATAAGTGTTGATGAGGATGCGGAGAAAAGGGAACCCTTGTATGCTGTCGGTGGGAATGTGAATTAGTACAACCATTATGGAGAACAGTATGGAAGTTCCTCAAATACTAAAAATAGAACTACCGTGTGATCTAGTAATCCCACTTCTGGGTCTATAACCTATAGCCCTATTCACGATAGCTATGATATGGAATCAATCTAAGTGTCCATCATTTGGATGAATGGATATAGAAAATGTGGTACATATACACAATAGAATACTTCAGCCTCAAAAAGAAGATAATTCTGCAATATGCAATAACATGGGTCAACCTGGAGGACATTATGCTAAGTGAAATAAGCCAGTCACAGAAAGAGAAATATGGCATGGTCTTACTTGTATCTGGAATCTAAAAAAGTTGAACTTAGAGAAGTGGAGAGCAGAATGGGGTGGTTACCAGAGGCTGTGGGATGGGTGGTGGGTGGGAAAAGGGGGGTTGTATGGAGTTAATCAGGTAAACTCTGGAAACTAGGCAGTAGTTTTTATTATTCTGTTGGCTAACGGATATGAAATTTCAGTTACATAGGAAGAATAAGATTTTGAGGTCATTGCACAGCATGGTGACCATAGTTAATAATAATGTATTATATATTTCAAAATTGCTAAAAGAATAGATTTCAATGTTCTTGCTACAAAAAAGCATGTCAGGTGATGGATATGTTAATTAACTTGATAAAATAGTTCCACAGTGAATACATGCATCAAAACATCACATCGTACCCATAGATATATATAATTATTATTTGTTGACTTAAAAAAAATTGAGGGCTTTGTAAACTGGACTGTGAGTTAAGATTTTATTCTGTGGCTAAGAGGAGATACTCAAGAGTGAGAAATGACTTTTTAAGGGGCCATTACAGTAATTTGGATGATGGATAATGAGGGCTTGGAGTAGACAGTCACAGTGGGGACAGATAAAGAGGATATTTTAGAGACAGAATATTTAAGTGGTTGATTTGATGTAGGGAGTGTGATAGAGAGAGTAGGCAAGGATAAAATATTATGACCTGAGCAGTTGTATGGTGTTGATCAGGTAAACATGGGAGAATAGGCAGTATTTTCTATTACTTTGTTTTGTTGGGTGAAGTGTGTGCAGAAATGAGAGATGAAGTGAAGACTTTAGTTTTAGGTCTTTTAAGTTTTGTTAGGGTGTGGCTCCACCGCTTAGTTGTATGGCATTGTTTGTAATCATATAAATAAAACTTCCTTTTAAAATCTTGTTTCAATAGCTTTCTATTTTGTGTTTTATTTATACTTTTAAAGATAATTAGATGTCTGTGATATCTGTATTGACTATGTTAGTCAGAAGTATAAAATGTTAATTTAATGGACACTAAGTACGAGACTGAGCTGTACATACATTATCTAATATAATTTTTGAAACTCTAAGAGACAGGCGTTTTTATTTCTGTTTTGCATCTGGGTGCCCAAGATTGCACTGCTAGTAAAGGATGGAGCCAAATTGTAAATAATAGGATTTTCTTGCTTTCTGAGTCTAGAACATGGAGTTCTGTGGAATTATTAGAGATGAGAGAAAAAAGGTAGGTTGGGGCCATATTTTGAAGGATATTAAAGATGTTTGAACTCGATCTTATAGGTAGAAGGGTGCTGTTGGAGATAAATGTTTAAGTCTGGAATGAGAGGACTAGAATTAATAGGGTGCCTCAGAGGGTCAGTGTTCGAGGATTCATAAATTGGGGATTGAGGTAATTTTGATGTATAGATTATGAATCATTTAAACATGAATATAAAAATGAAAAAATTACAATTTTGAATAATAGCATCAGAAATTTTCAATGGAAGGGCACACATGAAGATGGACTTTCTTATGGCATTACAATAGGCTCTTTTCTGTGGTTATGACAATCTATACATAAAATTCTTGTTTCTTATGGCTCTAGGGATTATCTCAAAGGTTTATTCTTAGTTTCATAATGAACAGATTATTCTTTTGGTGCAGAGGATACTTATTTTAAAAGGGTGAGAAAGTCCTAAGGGCTTTAATTATAAATTCTGGATGTCAAAAAGACTTCACAATTGTACTTAAATAACATTAAATCTTTCAGAAAATACAATAGGCTTTTTGTTTGCTTTTAATACTTGACTAAAGGCAGGTCAACATCTGAACTAAATCAGTAAGCAGATAAAGTGTCAAATGATTGTTATAGAAAATTAGCTTCTATTCCTTTTTCTTCAAGGCTGTTATACCAACCTGATTCATTGGGTATGAATGAGACCTGCTTCATCTGAAAATTTTTAAAAATAGCAATTGACTTTTATGGTTCTTTTGTAACTTTTTAAAGGAAGATATTTGTATTATCTATAGTTACGATTTCCATCTATTACGTTGCTATTACCTTTGCTTCTAAATTAAAATATGAAACAAATTATTTTACTTTTATTGGAATTCATAAAGTTTTCTTTGTTATTTATTTATTTCTTTTTTAGAGATAGGGTCTCACTCTGTCTCCCAGGCTGGAGTGCAGTGGTACCATCATAGCTCACTGTAGACTCAAACTCCTGGGCTTAAGTGATCTTCTGTCTCAACCTCCCAAGTAGCTAGGACTACAGGTGTGTGCCACCACACTTGGTTAAGTTTTTAATTTTATTTTTTTGGTAGAGATGGGACCCCACTATGTTGACTAGGCTTGTGTCAAACTCCTGGCCACAAGTGATCCAGAACTCAAAGTTTTTAATAAGCATAAAAGAAAGACATTGTGGCCGGGCGTGGTGGCTTATGCCTGTAATCCCAGCACTTTGGGAGGCCAAGGTGGGCGGATCACTTGAGGCCAGGAGTTTGAGACCAGCCTGACCAATGTGGTGAAACCCCGTCTCTACTAAAAATACAAAAATTAGCTGGGCATCGTGGCCAGCACCTGTAATCCCAGCTACTCGGGAGGCTGAGACAGGGGAATTGCTTGAACTTGGGGACTAGAGGTTACAGTAAGCCACACTCATGCCACTGCACTCCAGCATGGGCAACAGAATGAGACTCCATCTCAAAAAAAAAAGAAAAAAATGAAACTGTATATAAACAGATTAATTGCACTTAGGATTTAAGTTTATTTCTGGGTTCTGATTAATGGAAAGTTAAAATCAGCAGTAAACTGTCTAGTTTGGTAATAAACAGTGTTTTTAAAACTGCTTTGAACATACTGGTAGAGCTCTACATGGGATATCAATTTGACCACTTACTTTTCAGTAGATTCATACCATAAGAAACCAAGATTATTTAGTCCTGTCATTTTGAATCTTCCTCCTTTGCCATGTTCAAATCTGTAATTATAAAGGTTATTTTAATTAAATCTATAATTATCAACATAGTTATAAATGTTGGTATTAGTTTATTTTTTCTCATGATAATTCGACAAGCATTTCTTGTTCTCTTACCAGATGGGAACTTTTGTTTTAAAGTAGACTTTTTTTAGTGAAGTTTTAGATTCACAGCAACACTGAGTAGCAAATACAGAGTTCCTATGTATCTCTTGCCTCTACATGTGCACAGCCTCCCCACTGTCAACATCCTGCACCAGAGTGGTACATTGTTACAATCAATGAACCTACATTGGCATATCATTATCACACAAAATGTATAGTTTACACTAGGATTCATTTTAGGTGCTCTTCACCCTATGGGTTTTGACAAACGTATAATGATGTGTATCTATTATTATATCATACAGTCATTTTTAACTGTCCTAAAAATCCTCTGTGTTTTTCTGTGTGTTTATTCCTATCTGTCCATAACCCCTGGCAAACACTGTTTTTTTTAGTTTTTATAGTTTTGACTTTTATATATAAAATGTTATATAGTTGGAATTATACAGTATGTAGCCTTTTCACATTGGCTTCTTTCACTTAGCAATATGCATTTAAAGCTCCTCTGTGTCTCTTCTTGGCTTTATAGCTGATTTCTTTTTAGTGCTGAATAATATTCCATTTTTTTGATCTACTGAAGGATGCCTTGGTTGCTTCCAAGTTTTGGCAATTATTAATAAAGCTGCTGTAACCATTCATGTGTGGGTTTTGTGTGGACATGTATTTTTAAGTCATTTGGATAAATACCTAGGAGCTCGATTGCCAGATCATGTGATAGAGTATGTTTGGTTTTGTTAGAAACTGGAAAACTGTCTTCCAAAGTGGCTAAACCATTTTGCATTCCCACCAGCAAGGAATGAGAGTTCTTGTTGCTCCCGATCTGCACCAGCATTTTATGTTGTGACTGGAGTTTTGCCATTCTAAAAGGAGTGCAGTAGAAGTAGTGGAAGTGATAATAAAGATAAATCACACCTAGAAACTACCTTTAAGGAACATTCTAATAGGTCAGACAAGATGTGCACATTGAAAATAATTATACAGTGTAGAAAGTGGGTAAGTGCTAGCAGAGTGGTGTTAGATAATGTAAGCATTCAGGGATGGAGAGATTGTAACTGCGAAGTGTCTCATAAGGATGAGCTGGTGATTAAAATGGGTATAGAAGGGTGAATCAGATGTGGATATTCACTGTTGTTCTGGGTTGAGGTTGGTAGTGAGATGAGCCCTGTGGGTAGAGGGAACAGTTTAATCACTGGTATGGAAATCCAAAATGTAGGGCCATACAAATGCAGAGGACTGCTAGGTAGCAGTGGGTTTCAGGCATTGAGAGAAACGACACAACTGGTTTTGTAGGCATTGTAGGTAAACCTTTAGATTTGGAATCAGATAGCCTAGGTTAATGGCTGGACATGGTGGCTCACGCCAGTAATCCCAGCACTTTGGAAGGCTGAGGTGGGCAGATCACTTGAGGTCAGGAGTTCAAGACCAGCCTGACCAACATGGCGAAACCCTGTCTCTACTAAAATATACAAAAATTACCCAGGCGTTGTTGTGACCGCCTGTAATCCAAGATACTTGGGAGGCTGAGGTTGGATCTGGTAGATGTTGAGGATGGTGAGAATTGTGAAAGATATCGGATTTGGTTGCTCAGAGGATGGCCTATTAAATACAAGGAATAGATTGCGAGTGGTTGGTAAAGATAGTGGAATCACCATTTTAACTAAGGATCAAAGGTACCTTTTTCAGGGTGTTGCTTGTCTGGAGCCTCCCTCTGACTGTTTTGTGTCAGAACTAGAGTGTGATTTATGAAGAATGTCCTACATGGTATCCTAGCCAGATTCTCTGACTTATTTTCTTTTCCACTTAATATTTAAAAGCTGGAAAAGTAGCTAGAGGGTTATTGCTTCTAATTTTCTCTCAAATTCTTCCAGATTAAAAATTGCGTAGGATAAAGCTGAATAGACTTTTGTCTTTATACCTAAATGAGCCTGGATATTCAACAGTGATTATGATAAACTGATGTTCTGAAATAAGTTGGCCTTTTGAGAAGATAAAAATGAAATTATAGAATAAATTGGTGTTTTGAGTTTGTTTGGTGGCTTGACTCAACAAAACAAGCAGCTCTGTGTTGGTCTTCCAGTATTACTTTTCAACTCTTACAAGTTTCTGTAATTCAGATACTTAGGAACTATTTGAGATGGTTATTGGTTAAAAGAAAGAGAGAGATGGGGGAAGGAATCTGTATAGATGAGTTATTTAGGGTAGATCCGTCTTGTTTGTAGGACAAGAAGCAGGAAGCAGTTGGTAAGTAATTGGAGAAGGGGTGGAAGGGCTAATACTGGATGTAGAAAGATTACAGGGGAAACTAGGAGGCTTGAATTGAATTATGTAACAGGAGAGTCTTACTGATACGGATTCTTCCATATGAGTTTATAAATAGCGAGAGGACCTTTTTAAAATTGTTCAGAATATTACAGTAACTTTTTGATTTACATATGTAAAATTAAAAGGGAATATGGCATTTATAATTCAAATTATTTTGATTTATAATTCAAATTATTTTGATTTATAATTATAAAAAGAGAGTTCTAATTTATAGAAAATTTAGTAGTATCTAAGCATGTCTCAGTGGTTCTCTTAAGAAATTCTTTTAGTCTAAGTTTTGGTGCCAGTTTATCCTTTATTTTTCTTCTAAAGTTCCAACTCTTTTATTTCATACATTTCTAGAGCTAGACTACAAGGGGAAGTAGTTTAAGCCTTTCCCTACTCATGTTGAAGACAACTGGAATGGGAATAAAACCTGTTTTTTGTTTGATATAAATTATACAAATATGTGATTTTTTATTTCTTTTTAAAATTCTGACTATTGTAGATTCCAGACTTACTCTTTATATTTAAAAAATGTAAACAATATTTTGTATGCTTTTAAAGCAATAGAGGGGACTATAAAAATCAGATCTAATGTAAGTATAGCGAGCACATATCTTAGGTTTTCTGGAGTGATCCTGACATTTAGGTATTTTGTGCGAGTCAGACAGCCTGTCCTTGTATTTGGCTTGGAAAACATGGTTGCCGTAACTAGAGCTAGTCTCTAAAATAGGTAGCTGATTAAAAGGTCACAAATAGAGCTATAAAGAATGACAACCTAACAAATGAGTCACTGTGGTATTTGTTTTTTTATCTACTAAAGATTTATATTAAAACAATTTTTCATGTCATTGTTTTTTTTCTGATGCAGTTTTCAACTTGACCAACAATGTGGATTTGGATAACACGAAAAAGAAAATGGAGATATATCAAAAGGAAAACAAAGATGTTATTCAGAAAAATAAATTAAAGCTGGTTGGTTGCTAAGTATTTTCTTCTTCTTTTGTCTTCGAAACAAATGTTTCCACATGATACTTTAAAAAGGCACCTTCCTTTGAACCAGTTACATTTATAAAAAATTTGGCTAAAATCTAGACCAGAAATACGAATATATGCTGTATAGGTAATGTAGGTAGGCAGGCACACATTACTATAGCAAAAACCACTTTGACAGCATTATGTTAGAGTGTGCTTTCTTAAGGAAATGGATCCATAACGTAGGTGATTGTTAAAGCTAATTTTGCCTGTATAATTCTCTGGTAAGTGAGCATTTGGACAATGGTCACAAAATAATGGAGGCTCATTTTTATCTGTGAACATTAATTTCTCTAAAGGAGACAGTAAACCCAGACAGGCGTTGACAGAGCTCCCAAGAGGGAGATAAAACAAAGACACTATTTATTAGAAACTAAAATGAATTCATGATTAGATCAGAGGAACACATTTGTAAACTAAGCTTAACGTTGGTTTCTCAATCAGCTACCTTTTTTGTTTTACTGAAATAGTAATATTGCTAGATATAAATGTGATTTTGATTTGTTTTAGTTGATCTCATGTTGAAGTTTGTTTTGAAAATATCTCAGGAGTCATTATTATGAAATGTATGAAAATGTATTATATAAAGAAAAAAGAATTGTATGCATGCGAAGAAGCCATATAATGTCTATAGTACAGTTTGGCTTTCTAGTTGTAGGGGAAAGCTGAACTAATTACATCTGAGATACTTTATCAGGATTTTGTAATAATCAGTGAAAAGGATACAAGTATATTTGGATCACATAGCTTATATTTTCATCTTGTATTTAGAAGAGACTTTCTCCTTATAGTCTTAAGAGTGTTTTATTTCAGCACTTTGTTTGCAGTACTTTATCAGGAATTTGTAATAATCAGTAAAAAGGATACAAGTAGATTTGGATTACATAGATTATATTTTCATCTCGTATTTAGAAGAGACTTCCTCCTTATAATCTTATAGTGCTTTATTTAAGCACTTCTTCCTGCTTAACACTCTCAGTGAATTGATAACTACATTTTCATTCCATTCATACCCAGCCTGGCTTTCTTTCTTTTTTTTTTTAAGATGAAGTCTTGCTCTGTCACCCAGGCTGGAGTGTAATGGCACGATCTTGGCTCACTGCAACCTCTGTCTCTTAGGTTCAAGCAATTCTGCTACTTCAGCTTCCCAAGTAGCTGAGATTACAGGCACCTGCCACCACACCTCACTAATTTTTGTATTTTTAGTAGAGACGGAGTTTCACCATGGTGGCCAGGCTGGTCTCGAACGCCTGACCTCAGGCGATCGGCCTGCCTCTGCCTCCCAAAGGGGATTACAGGCGTGAGCTACCATACCTGGCCAAAAGTATCTTATTTCTGAAAGCATCAGTATGCCTTTAATGTTACTCTGTTTGCCTAGTAACCTTCTCTGGGTACATCAGAAGATACATGCAAAATAGGTATGGGTAGGTAACATGTTTCATTAACCCCAAGTGTTGGGATTACAGATATGAGCCACCACAATCATGAAAGGGCGTTACATTTTATCAAAGCCCTTTCCTGCATGTATTGATATGATTATATGATTTTAATTATTTTGTTAATATGGTATATTAATTGATTTTGTGTGTTGAATCATCTTTCCATCCCAAGGATAATTCTCACTTGGTTATGTTGTATGATCCTTTTAAAGAGCAGTTGGATTCAGTTTACAAGTATTTTGTTGAGGATTTTTGCATTTTTGTTCATCAGGGATATTGGCTCACACTTTTCTTTTCTTGTGGTATCTTTGTCTGGTTTTAGTATCAGGGTAATAATGATGGCTTCATAAAACAAGTATGGAAGTGTCCACCTCTTCAATTTTTTAGAAAAGTTTGAGAAGGATTGATATTAATTCTTCCTTAAATGTTTAGCAGAATTTATCACTACAGATTTTTCTCTGTTAGGAGGTGTGATTACTGATTCAGTGTCCGTACTAGTTCTATCTGTTTTCAGATTTCCTATTTCTTCATAATTTGGTCTTGGTAGGTTGTATATTTCTAGGAGTTTGTCTGTTTCTTCTAGATTAACTGAATTGTATAATTGTTGGTGTATACTTGTTCATAGTAGTCTCTTATGATCCTTTTATTTCTATGGTATCAGATGTAATGTCTCCTCTTTGATTTCTAATTCTGAGTCTTCTCTGTTTTTCATAGTCTTGCAAAGAGTTTGTCAGTTTTATCTTTCCAAAAGACTTAATTTTGTTGATTTTTTCTGTTCTTTCTAATTTTCTATTTCATTTATTTTTGCTCTAATCTTTGTTATTTATTTTAATACTTTGTTCTGCTAACTTTGAGCTCAGTTTCTTATTTTTCTAGCTCATTGAGATGCAAAGTCAGATTGTTATTTGAGATCTTTCTTCTCTTTTAAAGTAGGTGTTTATCACAAGAATCTTTCCTTTTAGTACTGCTTTTTCTGTATCCCTTAAGTTTTGTTATGTTGTGTTTTTGTTTGTGTTTGTCCTGAGGTGTTTTAAAATTTCCTTTTTGATTTCTTCTTTGACCCAGTGATTATTTGAGTGTATTGTTTAATTTTCACATATGTGCATTTTTGTGAATTTTCCAGTTTTCCTTCTGCTGCTGACGCCTGGTTTTAGTCCATTGTGGTTAGGAAAGATACTTGGTATGATTTCAGTCTTCTTAAATTTGTTAAGAGTTGTTTTGTGGTCTAACTTGTGATCTATCTTGCAGAAAGTTCTGTGTGTGCTTGGGGAGAATGTGCATTCTGCTGCTGATTAGCGGAATGGTCTGTATATGTCTGTTAGTTGTTGTAACAGACATCTACAGAACTATAAAGCTGTTTAAGACTCCTGTTTCCTTATTGATCTTCTTTCTGAGAGTTCCATGCAGTGTTGAATGTGAATTAAGTCTCCTCCTGTTACTATATTGCTGTCTGTTTCTCCCTTCAGTTGTCAGTGTTTGCTTTATATATTTAGTTGTTTATAATTACTACATTTTTCTATATGTTGACCCTTTTATTATTATATAATGTTCTTGTCTCTTTTGACAGTTTTTTAATTAAAGTCTGTTTCATCTCTTCCTATGTTCTTTGTCTCAGTGAATGGTGCCAGCATTCATCCAGGTGCTCATATTTGGTCAGGCTTTATATTCTGTTGATGATCACTCTTTATCATTTTTTAAGCCTCCTTTCCACACTAATTAGAGTGTTACTTTATTTAGGGCTTTTATTTCTTTTTCTTTTCTTTTTTTTTTTTTTTTTTGAGACAGAGTCTTGCCCTGTCGCCTAGGCTGGTGTGCAGTGGTGCGATCTCGGCTCACTGCAAACTCTGCCTCCCAGGTTCAAGCAGTTCTCCTGCTTCAGCCTCCCAAGTAGCTGGGATTACAGGTGCGCATCACCATGCCTGGCTAATTTTTTGCATCTTTAGTAGAGACAGGGTTTCACCATGTTGGCCAGGTTGGTCTTGAACTCCTGACCCTGTGATCCCTCCACCTCAGCCTCCCAAAGTGCTGGGATTACAGGCGTAACCTACCATGTAGGGCTCTTATTTCTTATCTGGGTTATTTGAATATTCTTCTAACTAGTCCTGCTATTGTCAGTCTTGAACCCAATTGATCTTTATGTACACCTCACTGCTTCTAGTCATCTTTCTAAAATCATCCCTCAACTTCCCTTAACATGTTCCCAGTGGCCTTAGTATGGCAAAATTCCATTAATATGGTATAACAGAATAGTTGTTCTCTTTAATAGTAACATGTCGACCTGAAATAAAATAAATTCTACTTCCTTCAACATGGAATTGCTACATTATTAAATAATAAGTGACTAGTGTCAATAAAGAAAGTATCAGAGTATGTTATATGATTGCTCCTGGCTCCTAAATTTATTCCATGCCATATATAAATTTTTGTTTTAGACTTGAGAACAAGAAGAACTGGAAGAAGCTTTAGAAGTGGAACGACAGGAAAATGAACAAAGAAGACTATTTATACAAAAAGAAGAACAACTGCAGCAGATTCTAAAAAGAAAGAATAAGCAGGCTTTTCTAGATGAGCTGGTATGTATTAATACTAATCATGATTGTAAAAAACATTTTGCAGGATTTACCTTTCCTATTAGGCTGGATGATGGCATTTAAAGGGCATTTCCACAGTGTTTGTAATCTGGTTCACCTTTAGTTTTGTTGGTTATGTATTGATATCCGTGTATTTATTGCTGAATAAGAAGTTGCTGCCCATCCCCACTGAACAATGTATTTTTTTTTTTATGCTCACAATTCTGTGGGTTAGGAATTAAAGTCATTCTTTTGGGCTTCTCTGCTTCCCTAATGTATTCTGAGGACACCTCTTCATGTGGTTTTGATGGCAACAAGAGGCAGCCAAATGCCGAGGCAGATAAGGATGGGTACTTGGTGAAACCACACCTTCATGTCGAAGACAGTTTAAAACCTGAAACCTAAGCTACAAGTTAAATCTTTGGACCAGATTGAGAACTTGGCCTTCTATTTGGTGTGCTTTCCTCTGATTGATCCCCCACTCTTCACCTATTTTATGTATACCTACCCTTTCCTAATTGATTTTCTACACTGTCATGCCCACCTTTGAGTGGTGTCTTCACTTCAACCTTTTTTGCGTACTCATAAGCCAATCAGCATATATCCCTCATTTCGTGCCTATAAAGACCCCAGACTCAGTAAGTAGAGGAAGAGACAACCTGTCTTTGGGGAAGACGACCTGCCCTTCCTGTCTCCTCTCCAGCTCCCCCTCTCTGCTAAGAGCTGTTTTCATTGCTCAATAAAATTATTGCCTTCACCATCTTTTATTCGTCCCTGTGACCTCATTCTTCTTGGATGCTGGACAAGAGATTGGGACCCACCGAGTGCGGGTACCCACAAAGGCTGTCACACTGGCCCTTGCCCTTGCTGGTGGAAGGCAGCTGCCCCCAGGCAACAAGGCCAGGGGCCAACTGAGCTGCTAACAGACTGCCATCTGCAGACGGTGGAACTAAAGGAGCACTATAACAACTCTCCTGGGGCTTTGGGGTTGTGGACACTTTCACCTGGGCACTGTCACATTCCCCTCGAGTCAACTACCTGGTCTGGCTGTGGGCCCCCACATGGAGTTTGCTTCTGTGTCCATGCCTGGAGTGGATGGCTGGGTCCTGCACTTGCTTACTTGTGCCTGGTCTGACTGTGGGCCCTACACAAAGCTTGTTCCTGTGTTGGTGATTGGAGCAGGCAGCTAGATCTGCTCTCACCCACATGCTCACTCCCACAAAAGATTGAGTGCAGTGGGCCGAATAGAGGGGGAAGTCCCTACTATGAGTCTGGTGAAGGGGCAGGCTACATCGGAAACTGCAGCAGTTTCTGTAATAGTGTGATTGTACCTCTCACATGTTGGCTCAGCGTTACAAGAGAGAATATTCCAAGAATAAGGAAGTAGAGATGCTAATATTTTAGGGCTTGGGCTAGGAAACTAGCACAGCATCAATTCCACCATATTTATTATTAGTAAAAGAGCCCACTCAGTTTCAAAGGGAATGGATATAGATTTCACCTCCTGATGGGAGTGTTATGGCCATCTTTAATCCACAAAGTATGTACTGGGGGAAAAAATATGTTTTTCTAGAATTTGGCATAATATAAATTCATTTGGGATACTCTATCTCAGTGTGAGTATAATGATAAGAATTGTGAAAATAACTTTAATTGTAATTTGCCTTACCCTTATGCCTATTTAGTTATATCCTCCCAACTACTATGAAGGATTTGAAGTGATTTCCTAGATAGAGTATTGTTTATGGACATGGTAGTACTTACTTTGTGTACCTCTAAGAACGGTACTAAATTGAGGTTCTAGAATATTTTACTTCTATATTTTTAAGAAACTTTTTGTTTAGTATCCATTTTGTTTGCAGATGAGAGAGTGACATTACAACTGAGATGAGCCAGTATATTCTTAATAGATTGCTTATATGGCTTTAAGCTAACTGATTAAAATAAATTGTTTCTGGAGCACTTTTCTCCTGGTTAATACTATTTTTCTAATAATGAGCTCATTTGTTTTGGCTCTATGCTGAAGTTTATATTGACTCTTTTTACTCTGTGACAGTAAATTTTATATTTTTTGCATGAAAAAATAATGTATTTTTGCTTGAAAGAAATAGCAGTGTTTTTGCAAATTATTGTTTTCCAGCAATTAGCTTCCTAGGTAGTCAACATTGTTAGATAATGGCAGTAATAATAACTAAGGTTTATGAAGTGCTTCATGGATTTGTTACTATTATTATTTGATACTTTTAACCCTGTATGATATTGATGACATCACAAACTAGAAAATCTTCCTCTCCAGGAAAATCTTTTTGCATTTTTCCCCTTTCCCTTTATGTTCATATAATTTATTTCCCCGAGGCTTTTAAAAAAATTTTTTTGTGGTGTTCATAAACTTAACTTTCTTGTCTAGTTGATAATGCTTTATCTTATGATGGGGAAATATGTATGTGTGATTTTCTACTGTGATTTTTGGCAAAAAAGCATTTAAGTCAATCAGTAGTGAAAAAAGAGAAAGCAAGATTACTTAAATTATAAGGATGTGAGAAACTAAAGGAAAAATAAGGTTAAGGGTATTAATGAGGCTTAGATAGAAAATGCTGTCATAAAACTCTATTTCCTATGAGTGGAATGTGAATTTGACTCCAAAAGTGAGGACAGCAGCATATTACATAGAATAATGATGTCTTCCCTAGCAACTTTTATTAGTTCTTTTTTTTTTTTCCCTTTTTCTTTTTTGAGATGGAGTCTCGCTCTGTCACCCAGGCTAGAGTGTAGTGGCCAAGTCTCGGCTCACTGCAACCTCTGCCTCCTGGATTCCAGTGATTTTCCTGCTTCAGCCTCCTGAATAGCTGGGGTTAAAGGTGCAGGCCACCACGACTGGCTAATTTTTGTATTTTTAGTAGAGACGGGATTTCACCATGTTTGTCAGGCTGGTCTTGAACTCCTGACCTCGTGATCCGCCTGCCTTGGCCTCGCAAAGTGCTGGGATTATAGGCATGAGCCACCACACCTGGCCTTCATTAGTTTTTTCTTGAAATTATTAAGTGCCAGGTATGGCTTTAACAGTGAAATGACATGTTGTGTTTTATATTTTTGTAGATGTTTGGTGAGAAATTAAAAACATTCAAGAAGAATTAGTAAATTGATGTTACTAATTATTAGTATATAATTACTAATTATAATTGTTTTATTGAAAGATTCTTCCCTTTATTGTATACAAAGAGTTACATGCTCTTTCTTGAATAATGCTTCTCTTCTATGTAATTAATTGAATGAATTCCAAATATAGAACTTTGATAGAAAATATACTTTTAACATTTTATGTTCTATCTAATAAAAAAGGTTTTTAGATTTATTTTGAGGTTAGCCAGCTTTGCATAACAATTATTCTTGCATATTCTTTTTTTTTTTGAGATGGGGTCTCACTCTATGCCCAGGCTGGAGTGCAGTGGTGCGATCTTGGCTCACTGCAACCTCTGCTTCCCAGGTTCAAGCAATTCTCTGCCTCAGCCTCCTGAGTAGCTGGGATTACAGGAGCCTGCCACCATGCCTGGTTAATTTTTTTGCATTTTTAGTAGAGACAGGGTTTCACATCTTGGTCAGGCTAGTTTTGAACTCCTGACCTTGTGATTCACCTGCCTTAGCCTCCCAAAGTGTTGGGATTACAGGCGTGAGCCACCATGCCTGACCATATATTCTTTTAGTCCTAAAAGTACTGTTTTGCTGCCTCATTGAGCTGCTGTTGGCATGAAGCTCCTCTTTGATTCAGTGAGGCATGAAGCAAGATGTGAAACTACCTTTGTTGTACATTGTGTATAATCTGGAGTTAATATTGATTTTTGTGGGTTCTTTCTCCCACTTCCTGTTTTTTTCACCTGCAAGTCATTACTGCATATATTTCCCTCACTGTTTAGATCATATAACATGGTAGTTAAATAATTCTTAGTAATTTACTGTATTCATTAGTGCAATTAATTACAACAGATTGGTTTAGAAATACGCAGTTGGAATTTCTGGTTTTCATTTTAAAACTTACTTTTAAAGATTTTGTTATGTTTATTTTTCAGTCTTTATAAAATTTTTGTTGTAATGTTAAAATACTTTAAATCTTCATGACTAATAAATTCATTAAATTTCTTTTTATCTTGAATCCTTATTAACAAAGTAATATATTTTTCTATATATGTTCATGTATGAGATATTGTTGAAAAAACAATAGCATTAGCATTTGTAAATATGTCTAGACGCTTAAATCTTAGAGTTATTCTCTGGACCTAATTTACACAAGTACTACTTATTAGATTTTTTTTCCCTCCTATTTTGGGGTTTGGTCTTTGTGCCAGAAGTCACTTTTTAACCTTTTAAGAAGCATTTGCATTACATTATACTGTATGTGACGGGATTTTAATGTTACGGCCTTAATGTTTATGGCTTAGCATTTGCCGTAATGTTGGCTAAATGGTCCATTTATTTAATCCTAACTGTAAATTTAATTTTAAAAAACAGTTTGGAAAAAGATTTTTAAACAGGTCCTGACTTATTAAATCTTTTTATATTCCTGTTAGAAAATTCGCCTCAGTTTATGTCTTAAATTTTGTATGGGCTAATATTGTTGTCAAACACAGTAGGTGATTTTTATTAGAAATATTGTTTGCCAGATGGCTTGCTTAAAGTCAGTTAAAATAATCTTTTAAAAATGGTCATTATAAAGCTTTTAATGAGGATTACAGGCAGTTCTTATTAAAATTTCTTTAAATATTAAACAGTGTGCCTTCAGGCAATTAATATAGTTTAGGGAACCTTTTAAAGTAAAATGTGACGCAAAGAATGAAATAACATGAAAGGCTAAATCTGCATGTTAGGTATTCCCCAGAGCATGTATGTTTCACATAGTTTATTTTACTCTGTTAATATTTTTTGTTGTTGGAGCTCCTGCTTAATTCTAGTTTAACACTTAGTAAGGCTTCCAGACTTCAAAATTTGAGTGCTAAAATAGTTTGAACTAAATTCTATGCTTCAGTATCAAAACTCATTTTAGGGCCTTAGAATGTTTGTTTTTATTAGATTTTAGCCGTTTACCAAGACACTTTAACATTCAGTTTCTTTTATTTGAATGTGAAGCCAGTATTAAAACAATCTAAATTCTTGACTGGCAACTTTTTTTTATTTTTTAAGTTAATACATTATCTTGTTTTTATATAAGAAACTTTACTTTTTAAAGTAAATACCAGTTAAGGAAGAGCACTTGAATTCATTTAGAGTATAAATTGGAAAGCAATACTTTTAACTTTTTAGCCAAATAAATTTATTTTTCTTCTGTTAGTGTCTACATGTGAAAAGATATAATGGCTTTTAACAGATATTTTGGGCCACAGCCCATTAAAATATTGTTTAATTTTATAATTTATTATAAAATTCTTAATGTAAATCTATAATAGCTGCAAGGAATCATAGCAATACAGTTACTCATGCATTATTAATGCTTTGCTTTAGAATATAAAAGGTATTCTAGTATATTCTCCTCATACTATATATATATATTTTTTTTTGTTTTTTTTTTATTGCATTTTAGGTTTTGGGGTACAGGTGAAGAACATGCAAGATTGTTGCATAGGTACACACATGGCAGTGTGATTTGCTGCTTTCCTCTCCATCACCTATATCTGGCATTTCTCCCTCATACTATATTTCATAACTTTTTCTTCATTATTGCTAAAGCCAGGTCTTAATGATTTTGTTCCTTAATAAGGTTACATAAATGAAATTTGTGTTCTTCCATTTACTGTTAAAAGTTTTAATCTTTGTAACATTGCTCTTGCAAAGCACTTCTATTATAAAATCTTGATTTGCAACTTGATTCTGGGACAATTCTATTGAAATTAAGTTGCCTGTTTGAGTTATGTCTCTACTGTAACCTTAAAACAGTTCCTGTAAGTATATTAATTAACCACATTAATGCCTAAAACATTAATTAGGTATATTTGGAAAGAAAATTAAAATCTGCTGTATGTTGCTTCATGCTATGAAATGTTAACAATAGAGTTTCTTCAGGATCAAATTCTGTGTATTCACTATTTTAACATCTGGAGCCTCTTTGAACAATATGTTTGTTTTAGCACATAATCCTGGTATAGGAGATAAAAATGTATTTGTACCTTCATCTTTGTTTATGGATGCAGAAAGTTATCAATCTGTGTGTGTGTGTGTGTGTGTGTGTATGTGTGTGTTTGTATGTGTGTATATGAGAGAGAGAGAGAGAGATCTCTTCTCCCTCCTGACATCCCTCTGCATATGTTTTTGGGTTCTTATTTCTGACAACTCAGAAAGGAAAATGTCTGGATATCATTTAGTTTAGACCTTAGCTCCACAGCACTTTAAACATGTAAGAGGACTTCTTGTTAAACAGAATAAAAGTCTACATATAAAAATTAGTAATTTGCTTATGATATTAAAATGTGTCTCTGTGTGGATTTGTGTAAATAGTGGCCCTGATTTAGAATTAATATAAGATATTAAAATGTTATCATTTTGTTACTTAATTTAAAAAACATAGACTTAAATTTTAAAAGTAAGTTAGTAAAGGGGAAAATAAATATACTTTTGGTTGTACTTACAATAGTTTCATTGTGCAAAACAGAACAAGGATCATTTCCAAATGGTCTCGGGTGAAATCTAACGGGAAACAATTTTAAACTGGTCTAAATTTGTTGGTAAAAATAATGCGTCTTAGATAAACATCTGATCTAAGTTATAGTACTACTCTTTTTCTGATTAGCTTATTTTTTTTGTTTTAATAAATGTGATTGGCTTGCTAGTTGAAATAGGAACTTTTAATGTGGATTTTATAAAAATACGTTTGCAGGTTATTTTGATTTATGAGTATAATAGCCTTTTCTTATTATGGAATGTTAATATTTTTTTTATAAAACATTCTCCATAATGTGAATATTTAGTTTGACATGAAATGCTTATGGAAAAGACACAATTTAAAATAAAAGTCTTGTTGCATTTTAGTTGTCCCTTTTTACATTTCACATTGAACTTGAACTATTCTTGCAGGAGAATTCTGATCTTCCTGTTGCTCTGCTTTTGGCTCAGCATAAAGACAGATCTACCCAAGTAGAAATGCAACTTGAGAAACCCAAACCTATAAAACCAGTGACGTTTTCCACAGGCATCAAAATGGTAAGCCTTATTTTAATTGCTTGTTTGAAAGATCTTTTTCAAGGATTATGCTTTATAATGTTACACAATTTCTATAGTAAACAGAAATGTTCAGATGTTTAAGAACAGTGTCTGATCTAGTTTTAGATGTCTGGAAATATGGATAGGTACAGTATGAGGAAAGTGAAACAAATAATTTTCAAGGTATACAACACAACTTCTTTGTGTGTGAATTGGGTTTGTATGATTTTCCTACTCTACTTGCATTTTTAAGCTTGTAGTGTAGAAAACCATTTTTTTAAAAAAATTATAAATATTGTTAGGAGAGTAATTACCATCTGCAAATATGAAATGGAAAAGCAAATGTATCAATTAATGTTTTCTTCTAAACAGTCTTCTTCACATGTATATTTTTTAAAGATCTGAAAGCCATTTTTAGTTTCTCGACTGATGAATAGATTAATTTGGGTTCTAAAAAGTTTATTTTATATTGTATTGTTATATATTATTGTTTATTTTGGCATTCAAGAGAAAGATTCTATAAGCCAGTGATATTTTTTGATACTTTTACATTTGTTTTTTGTTTAGAAAATATTTATTTTGGCATATTAATTTTAACGTGTTTAACATTTAGATGTTTGAGATGTAGTCACTAAAAATGTAACATTCAAATTCGTAATTATCTTCTAAAATAGCCTCATTAGAGTAGCATAAAAAATGTGGTTAGGAAAGTTAAATGTTTGAGATTATGGATATCTCTATTACTCTGATTCGATTATTACATATTGTATGCATACAGGTATTAAAATATCAAAAGTACCCACACAGTATGTACAACTACGTCAATTAAAAACTGATTTTAAAAAAGTATGGCGGCACTATAAAATCATGGTTATGGATTTGGAGTTTGGATCCAAACAGACCTGAGTTCAACTCTCAACAAAATTATTTGCCTTTCTAATAAGGCTTTTCTTCTTATCTGTAAAATGGTGATGATAATACCGATCTCATAAACTTGTTGAGAAATAATGTGAACAAAGTACACAGTATAGTACTTGGCTTATAGTAAACTCTCAATAATTGAGGCTAGTTGTTATTGATAATAACAAGTTGGTAACACAGATGGCTATACTAATTTATTCCTTAAATCTTTACATATCTTTTCCATACATAAAATTCATTTTATACATAGTTTTAAAATTCAGGATGATAGAGTTTGCAGAATTTTTGTTTGGTTTTTATCATTGTATGCCTGCGTTTCAAAGTTAGTGGTAATCACATGCAATATTGAAGTGGTGGGAGTTTACTGGTGTTTTACCAGTAAACTCAGTAATTTTCAGGAATGAAGTCTAGTATTCAGATGGCACAATGTAGCTACAAACCTCAGGAATGTATCCCCTATTGTAAATTGAGCATGATGAGTATGCAAGAATGAATGTTTCAAAACATTAACAAAGTATTTTTAAAATTAGATGTAATATTCTAATTTTAAGAGGAAAAGGACTATTTCTTTCCTTTTACCCTAATGGATAAAGTCATATTTACTCCAATTTTATTGTTGCTTCAGCTTTAGCAAATGTGTATCAGCTCCTCCTGTTTTCTAGTTCTCTTCCTTTTATGGTATATGTAATATTAAAATAAAATCTGATGTACAGTCTAAGTAGAAGATACAGGAACTCCTCCCAAGTCTTTTACAACTGTTTTTTTGTTTTTTTTTTGTTTTGTTTTTCAGTTGCTGACTATAAAATTTGAAGATCTAGATACTTTGGTATTAAGTTGACTCTGTTTCTAAAATTTATCTTGAATTTACCCACTTCTCTCCATCTCTGTTGTCCTAAGATAGTTGCCATCATTTCTTTACTGGACTATTGCAGTAACATTCCACCTGGTCTCTCTATTTATCTGTGTACCCCATAATCTAGTCTGTAAGCCTTTTGGGTGGTTTCCTAGATAAATTAATGATAGTAAATAAACAATATTAAAAAGATCAGATCATCACCTACTTGCTTAATATCTTCCTATGTCTTCCCAGTCCACTTGGAATAAAATTCAGGATATTAACCATCTACTTTCTCACCTCTGAGAAAGTGACATTTGTACTAAGAAGTCAGTGGTAAAATGGAGTTAGCCATGCAAAAGTGCAGGCAAAGAGCAGTAAAGAAGGCCTAAGGTAAGAAATAGCATTTTCTAAAAACAGACAAAAGATACTGTTAAGAGAAGGTTTTCCCTACTCTCCCTTGCTCCTTATGCTCAATTCATACTGACCTTTTGACTATTCTATCTAAAGTCTTTCTCCTGCCCTCACCCCCATTATGCTTTTAAAAATGTTAATATAGAGACAGGGTCTCACTATGTTAGCCCAGGCTGGTCTCAAACTCCTGAGCTCAAGTGATCCTCCTGTCTTGGTCTCCCAAAGGGCTAGGATTATAGGTGTGAGCTATTGCGCCTGGCCTAGGTTATGCTTTTTAACACTTTATAACATATATCACTATCAGAAAGTGTCTTATGGGTACATTGTTTAATGTTTATCTTTACCATTAGAATATAAATTCTGTGTACCTAGAATGACGTTTTTCTCTAGTACTTATTTAATGAATATACACTGAGGACCTTCATTAAATATTTTTGAATGAATGACTGAATCTTACATATTAGGCTCACATTTAATAGAATGAAGATCCTGAAGTACTTTCAAGTTTCTGTGACTTTATGGTGTTTACTGTTTGGAATATATTTAACTGCTTATGAAAACTGTACTTATAATTTATGGCATCGATCAAGTGTGATTTTCATGAACCCTCTTTTGTGTGGAGTGTAATTACATATTCTGATGCCTTTCCTAACATTTCATATGTACTTTTATTATATACTGTAGCTCCTGTCTCGTATTGCAATTTGTTATTTTCCATGCAAGTATCATTTTAGATGAGCTTTCTGGAGGACAGAATGTGTTCTGTGACATAACTTTATGTGTTCTTGTGGGTACAATAAATATTGTACTGTGTAATTATTCAAAAAAAATTTAGAATAAATTATTCTCATTTTTCTTAAATTCATAGCATTCTGCTTTGCCATTGGGAGACTCACCTTTGGGTCAGGAAGAATTCGATGCAGTGTACAGCCAAAAAAATAATTGTTTTTATAGATATATCTTAATTTGTATCACTTTACCACATTTTTGCATTCCATTACCAATGAGAATTACAGATTATGTATTCCTTCTCTTCTGTGTTCTTATCTTTTTATTTTTACCAGTGGTACATTTTGAAATTTATATAACCTAGATAGACCTCTTAGGTAGTTAAGTGCTTTTCTTTGGCCTAAAGAGAGGAAGCATCAGCTCTACATCCTTTTTTCAACTTGACAGAATAGTTATTGGTGGTCTTTCTGTGCTTCATAATGTGCTGTTTATTTAAAAATAAAATGAGTTGGAAAGGCCAGATGTAAACGCTTTTGAAGATCACCGATTAATAAATCTAACCTGAACATAATATGAACAAAATACTCTGCAAATTTATTTCCTTGAGGAGATTAGGAAATATATCCATTGTGGCAAAGTTGCTTCAGCAGCATACTTTTAAAATTATTTATTTTTAATTTATTTTTAGAGATAGGATCTTGTCCTATCACCTTAAGCTGGAGTGCAGTGGCGCAATCCTAGCTCACTGTAGCCTTGAACTTCTGCGCTCAAGCCATCCTTCTATCTCAGCTTCCCAAGTAATTGGGTTTACAGGCTCATGCCACTACACTGGGCTAATTTTTAAGAAAAACTTTTTTTTGTTTGTTTTGTTTTTTTGTAGAGACAGGGTCTAGCTATGTTGGCCAGGCTGGTCTTGAATTCCTGGTCCGAAGCAATCTTGGAACACTTCAGCCTTCCAAAGTATTGGGATAATAGGTGTGAACCATTGTGCTCACGCAGGAGCATACTTTACTTACTATTTTTGTTTTTGAGGTGGAGTCTTGCTCTGTCGACCAGGCTGGAGTGCAGTGACACAGTCTGGACTCACTGCAACCTCTGCCTCCTAGGCTCAAGTGATTCTCCCACCTCATCCTCCCTAGTAGCTGGGATTACAGGCATGTGTGACCACACCCGGCTATTTTTTGTAATTTTGGTAGTGATGGGGTTTCACCATGTTGCCCAGGTTGGTCTGGAACTCCTGAGCTCAAGCAATCTGCCTGCCTCAGCTTCCCAAAGAGCTGGGATTACCTTGCACCTGGCTGAGGAGCACACTTTTAATGATGAAAGAAGTTTTGATCTCAGCTCATCTTGAAGCAAATTTAATAAACCTCTCTCTACTCTGCCTTTTAAAGTATTGGGTGAACAGATGGGTCTTATACCATGGCTTTAAGGTCAACAACCTTGAAGAGTGACAAAGGGATCAAATTCTAAAACTGAAAACTCACTACTTCAAGTACTCACTTTTTAGCTGTCCCTGAATTTTTTGAGAGCTTGTTAGCAAAAGTGCTCTCTGTTTAAATGATTACTTTTGAGTGGGGATTGGGAAGGGGAATGTTTTGCACAGATTTTCTTTTTGCCTGAAGCTGTGTCTTACTCTGAGTTTATTTGTTTTTAATAATGTGTAACATTCTGCAGCAAGGCATGTAGATGTGGACAGGAAAAAAAATTTCTATCTTTAATTGCCTTTATGTCCTTCTGAATATTTTTCTCTGAGTGGTATTTAAGACTTCTATTACCTTTGATTTTCTTTATTGCATCATTACCTTTTATATCTAAGAAATCACTGTGCTTGTGGGCTGGGCACGGTGGCTCATGCCTATAATCCCTGCACTTTGGGAGGTCGAGGTGGGCAGATCACCTGAGGTTAGGAGTTTGAGACCAGCTTTGCCAACATGGTGAAACCCCATCTCTACTTAAAATACAAAAATTAGCCAGGCATGGTGGTGGGCACCTGTAATCCCAGCTACTTGGGAGGCTGAGGCAGAAGAATCGCTTGAACCCAGGAGGCAGAGGTTGCAGTGAGCTGAGATTGCGCCACGGCACTCCAGCCTGGGTGACAGAGTAAGACTCCATCTAAAAAAAAAAAAAGAAAACAACGAAATAAATACAAAAATGCCAAGCTTTGTATTTGTAAATATATGAATATTTTTCTTTTTCCTTTTATGTATCTATTCATTTTTCTCCCCAACTGCCCATCCAGCTACTTTTTTTGAATTTTAAAATTGCCTACTTTGTTTGTCATATGTGTGCTGTTAGATTATAAACATCTTGAGGGCAGAGGCTTCATATTTTAACATAGTTTTATATGATCATGGCTATATAGGTAGTTAAATAGTATCAGATATTCATGATCAGTTTCACACTTTAAAATGTAGGAAGTATTAACACATCTTGAAATAATGTAAAGAAAAATACTACTCAATAAGAAACTACCAAAGTGTTCGAATTAGGAGGCAGTAAAGTATAGAGGAAAGAAAATGGGGATAATGGGATTAAAATTCAGCTTTACCCTTATTAGATATGTTTCCATGGGTAAGATATTACTTTACTCTTCTGAGTTTGTTTTCTCATTTGGGAAGTTGAGAAATTTTTAATTTCATATGATTGTTCAGAATATTGTATACATAAAATGGTAAAGCTGGTGCCCAATGTATGCTAGCCATGTGGTAAATAGTAATAATTAGCAACCATAACATTACCATTAATGTTTGTTGTTTTTCATAGTTAGATATAGAAATGAATTATTTTTTAATGCCCTTGAACCAAATGCTGAATACTGTTGTAAGTATTCTGTCACATACTTAAGTTATATTACCCTCAATGTGTATTAAAGTATTATATTACCTATCTTACACCCCTCCCCCCCCCGGATCAATTCCAGATGGATAATAGAAAAGTAAAACAATATAAACACCCTTAAGAGAGTGGGAAAAAACAAATCACAAAGGGACGAAAGTTATTTACAACACATGTAACTAATAAAAGGCTTAGATCCAGAAGGTATAAGTAACTCATATATGTGATCTAGAGTCTTGAACAGGCATTTCTCAAAATAGAATAGCCAATCCTTAGCCTCATTAGTAATTGTTGAAAGAATATGCAAATTAAAATCACAATGTGGCACTAAGTACCCACTAGAATGGCTAAGTTGAAAAAAAAAAATCACAGTTGGTTCAAGGGTAAGGTAAAATTTTAAATGGCATAATATTTATGTGAATTTATTAATGTCAATTGTTTACTGAATATGGAGACTGACACAGAATGCAGATGAAAGTCTAAATGTTTATGAAGTATTTTTTACTCTTTGGAAAAATCAATCCTGAAATGAAGGAGGAAAAGTAACATTAAGTACCTATATCCCAGGGGTTGATTTTGTTGAATGCTTGCTATAAGCCAGCACAGTCTGGGTGCTGAATATGCAAGAATACAAACATTGCTTAAGAATTTGTGACCTATGATAGTTCTTTTTTATAATAGGTATTACTTTCTGTTTTTATATCTTCATGAAATAGATGGTATTCCTATTCTTACAAATGTGAAAACTGAGTCTTTGAGGGGTTTCGTCACATTTAAAAGATGACACTGAAATTCATTCTCTATTACATCTCTTATTTAATTAATGAAAATATTAATAAACTTATATATTCTGATTCGGGGTCCTCTGAGAACTAAGATTTGAGCTTTTGTTTCTAATAGTGGTCTGATTGTATGGACTAGGTAATTTAAGAATCAACATAATAACTTTCTTTTCCTGATCTGCTCTACTTAAAGAAAGTCAAAAAAATGAAGTCAACTTGGAGAGGATTTCAAGGAAGGGTGTCTAAATATGATTAAGGTTTCTGGAAACAGATTCTTTGAGATGTGACAGAAAAGACTGAATTTATTTGTTTAATAAACCTAGACACAGATGAAGGGTTAAAAATGGGCATAAAATAATGACTAAGAAATGAGGATTTATTTATTATATATTCATATAGGTAGGGTTCAGTCAGTCAGTGAACATACTTTGATTAGGAATGTTCACATAGGCTGTGCCAGATGTATTATTTGAAGTATGTTTTCTAGGAATTAAACTCTCAGGCGGTGGAGCCATGTTAGGTATAGGGTCTTAAAAAATTATATAATTTGTGACTTCAGTATTTAAGAGAGTTCTACTTATCACTATTTTTTTTGTTTGTTTTTTTTGACACAGAGTCTTGCTCTGTCACCTGGGCTGGTGTACAGTGGTGTGATCTCAGCTTACTGCAACCTCCGCCTCCCGAGTTGAGGTGATTCCACTGCTTCAGCCTCCTGAGTAGCTGGGATTACAGGCATGTGCCACCACACACGGCTAATTTTTGTATTTTTAGTTGCGATAGGGTTTCACCATGTTGGTCAGACTGGTCTCGAACTCCTGACCTTGTGATTCGCCTACCTCAGCCTCCCAAAGTGCTGGGATTACAGGCGTGAGCCACCGTTCCCAGCCTACTTATCACTATTTTATGTGTAAATAGGAGAAACTTCTTTTCTTTTCCTTTTTTTTTTTTTTTTTGAAACGGAGTTTTGCTCTAGTTGCCCAGGCTGGTGTGCAGTGGTGCAGTCTGGCTCACTGCAACCTTTGCCTCCTAGGTTCAAGCGATTCGTCTGCCTCAGCCTCCCAAGTAGCTGGGACTACAGGCATGTAACACCATGCCTGGCTAATTTTTTTATTTTTATTTTTAGTAGAGATGGGGTTTCACCATATTGGTCAGGCTGGTCTTGAACTCCTGGCCTTGTGATCTGCCCTTTCAGAGTGCTGGGATTACAGGCATGAGCCACTATGCCCAGCCAGAAACTTAATTTTATATATATTTGTGCCCTCTGTGTGGTGATAGCTTTTGAACTCTTAAAGTGAGAGCTACAACTTTGTTTCTTGGTCAGGTGTTAATTATTTTGATCTATTTGGTTCAAATCTTATCAGTGTAATTATGCAGCCTTCTGTTTCTTTATCATTTTTCAAATAATTCTAATTATTGTTTCTTAGCGTATGGTTATGGTTACTGTTCTTCATTACATCATTCTTAGTTGAACCAGTGAACAGACCTGAAAGTTTTTTTTCTTTCCTTGATTCATTACTAGATAATTTGTGTCAATAAATATCTATGCAAGTAAATTTTAGTCTTTTGGAAACAAGCGAAGGCACATTGGTAATCTCATAAATTAGGAACAAGACTCTAAGGCTGAGAATCTGGTGCTTCTTCACTCTATTTTGTTTGTCTGCAAGCTGGAAAGAAACTGAGCCACAAAGATAACCTATGGATGTCACAAAGATAATGTAAGAATTGTTTTTCGGTAATTTTGATAGTCTGTGGTTGGTTTGGGGAGTAGTATGAAGGAACATACTGTGTATTACCAAAGGTGAAAACTTTATTTTAACTCTGATGTTTAAGAGTTTAAAAATATATTATCTCAAAAAAAACTAAAAAAAAAAAAAGAAAAAAAAAATATATTATCTCTGGGTGAGCCAGAAGGGAGCAGAGTACTCATTTGTGATATAAATTTCCTTTTCTGAGTGTAACAAATAGCATTTAGTTGTTTGCTTTCAAGTATTGCATATTCTTCTGAACTCATTGGAAGATCTAACCTTGATAAAATATATGAGTTATAGAAAATTAAGACCAATTTGTATCTGAATAAACAATTATGTTAAGTCATCAGTTATGTGCCAAACAGCTTAGGTACTTGACCAATTTTCCAGAAACCAATAAACAAAACTTGACCAAGTATTATTAATTTATTCTATTTTTAATATATAATACTTTACCAATTTGCCAAAAACCAAAAAACAAAGCTTGACCAAGTATTATTAATTTATTCTATTTTAAATATATAATTTGCATTTAGGTGGAAAATCAAAGTATAGCAACTAAAGAAGTCATGTGCTCTTTCTCAAGTCTTGTGATATGCATGTAGTATTAAAGTTATTTGTTTTGAATCTATAATGTGTTTTGAAATGTAAATCAAATTAATAATAGTCTTATCAGTTCTTATTATGCCATATAATTAACTAGGTGAGTATCAGGTGATTACTTTCTCTTAGCTTTTAAATGTCTCCAGTGATATGTTATTTCACTAAAGTTATAGTATATTCTGATTTTCACATGGATATCCCTGAAGAGTTACATGCAATTAAATAGAAATTTGGTTAATTCCATTTTATTTTTTTTTCTTTTTTTGAGACGAAGTCTCACTCTTGTCACCCAGGCTGGAGTGCAATGGCGTGATCTCGGCTCACTGCAACCTCCACCTCCCAGGTTCAAGCAGTTCTCCTGCCTCAGCCTCCCGAATAGCTGGGATTATAGGTGCCTGCCACCATGCCTGGCTAACTTTTGTATTTTTACTAGAGACAAGATTTCACCATGTTGGTCAGGCTGGTCTCAAACTCCTGACTTCAGGTGATCCTCCTCAGCCCCTCAAAATGCTGGGATTACAGGTGTGAGCCACTGCGCCCGGCCAATTCCATTCTATTTTAAAGGAAATGGAGATTCTTAAAACTTAAGATAATCCTTTGGTAAATACTTTAATGTGACTAAATAAAATTTTTATTAAATGAATAACTTCATCATTAAAATTGTAAATTTGAGTTTTATTATTTCAGAATCATTTAAAACAGGTTGTCCTTATAATATTATTAGAGGTTTGAATTGTGGCTTCTCTACTATATATACTAATTGTTTGGCCTTGGACAAATCACTTAAACCTCTTTAAGCTTTAATTACTCAACTCTTAAAAAGAGATTCTGCCTTTTTGTAGAGTTCCTGATTGTTTTGTGAAGTAATTTTATAAAACTCTCAGGATGCCTGGTCATAAACATTACAAAGTATAAATAGGCATAGATACAAATAAAAACTATAATAGACCAGTGAATAGTGAATGCAGTTAGGGTTTACAACCTATAACTGTTAATTTTGTACCATGTAAGTTTTTACTAGATATTTTATCTATAGACTCCTGTATGAGAGAGCTTTTGGCATCTCTCCCAGTCTCCATTTCTAATGGTGGATAGAGCTAAGAATGTATTCCTGCTTTCTTTTGTTCCCTTTTTTTAAAAAAATATACTTTAAGTTCTGGGGTACATGTGCAGAACGTGGAGGATTGTTACATAGGTATACATGTGTCATGGTAGTTTGCTGCACCCATCAACCTATCATCTGCATTAGGTATTTCTCTTAATGCTATCCCCTCCCCCTAGCCCTCCATCCCCCAATAGGCCCAGGTGTGTGATGTTCCCCTCCCTGTGTCCATGTGTACTCATTGTTCAACTCCCACTTATGAGTGAGAACATGTGGTGTTTGGTTTTCTGTTCTTGTGTTCGTTTGCTGAGAATGATGATTTCTAGCTTCATCCATGTCCCTACAAAGGACATGAACTCATCCTTTCTTATGGCTGCGTAGTATTCCATGGTATATATGTGCCACATTTTTTTAATCCAGTCTATCATTGATGGGCATTTGGGTTGGTTCCAAGCCTTTGCTGTTGTGGATAGTGCTGCAGTAAACATACATGTGCATGTGTCTTTATAGCAGAATGATTTATAATCCTTTGGGTATATATCCAGTAGTGGGATTGCTGAGTCAAATGGTATTTCTGGTTCTAGATCCTTGAGGAATCGCCACACTGTCTTCCACAATGGTTGAACTAATTTACACTCCCACCAACAAAAGCATTCCTATTTCTCCACATCCTCTCCAGCATCTGTTGTTTCCTGACTTTTTAATGATTGCCATTCTAACTGGTATGAGATGGTATCTCACTGTGGTTTTGATTTGCATTTCTCTAATGACCAGTGATGATGAGCTTTTTTTCATATATTTGTTGGCGGCATAAATGTATTCTTTTGAGAAATGACTGTTCATATCCTTCACCTACTTTTTGAGAGGGTTGTTTGGTTTTTTTCTTGTAAGTTTGTTTAAGTTCCTTGTAGATTCTGGATATTAGCCCTTTGTGAGATGGATAGACTGCAAAAATTTTCTCCAGTTTTGTTGGTTGCTTGTTCACTCCGATGATAGTTTCTTTTGCTGAGCAGAAGCTCTTGAGTTTAATTAGATCTCATTGGTCAATTTTGGCTTTTGTTGCTATTGCTTTTGGTATTTTAGTCATGAAGTGTTGGCCCACACCTATGTCCTGAATGGATTGCCTAGGTTTTCCTATAGAGTTTTTATGATTTTAGGTCTTAGGTTTAAGTATGTAGTCCATCTTGAGTTAATTTTTGTATAAGGTATAAGGAAGTGGTCCAGTTTCTGTTTTCTGTATATGGCTAGCCGGTTTTCCAAGCACCATATTAAATAGGGAATCCTTTCCCCATTGCTTGTTTTTGTTAGGTTTGTCAAAGATCAGATGGTTGTAGAAATAGGGTGTTATTTCTGAGGCCTCTGTTCTGTTCCATTTGTCTGTAATTCTATTTTAGTACCAGTACCATGCTGTTTTGGTTACTGTAGCCTTGTAGTATAGTTTGAAGTCAGATAGCGTGATGCCTCCAGCTTTGTTCTTTTTGCTTAGGATTGTCTTGGGTATATGGGTTCTTTTTTGGTTCCATATGAAATTTAAGTACTTTTTTCTAATTCTGTGAAGAAAGTTAATGGAACCTTGATGGGGAGAGCGTTCAATCTATGAATTACTTTGGGCAGTATGGCCATTTTCATGATATTGATTCTTCCTATCCATGAGCATGGAATGTTTTTCCATTTCTTTGTGTCCTTTCTTATTTCCTTGAGCAGTGATTTGCAGTTCTTTTTGAAGAGATCCTTCACATCCCTTGTAAGTTATATTCCTAGGTATTTTATTCTCTTTGTAGCAATTATGAATGAGAGTTCACTCATAATTTAGCTCTCTGCTTGTCTATTGTGGTATATAGGAATGCTCGTGATTTTTGCACATTGATTTTGTATCCTGAGACTGCTGAAATTGCTTATACAGCTTAAGAAGTTTTTGGGCTGAGACGATGGGGTTTTCTAAATAGACAATCATGTCTTCTGCAAACAGAGATAATTTGATTTCCTCTCTTCCTGTTTGAATATCCTTTATTTCTTTCTCCTGCCAGATTGCCCCAGCCAGAAGTTTGAGTACTATGTTAAACAGGAGTGGTGAGAGAGGGCATCCTTGCCTTATGCCAGTTTTCAAAGGGAATGCTTCCAGCTTTTGCCCATTTAGTATGATATTGGCTGTGGGTTTGTCATAAATAGCTCTTATTATTTTGAGATATAGTCCATCAATACCTAGTTTATTGAGAGTTTTTAGCATGAAGGGGTATTGAATGTTTTTGAAGGCCTTTTCTGCATCTGTTGAGAAAATCATGTGGTTTTTGTCATTGGTTTTATTTATGTGATGGATTACCATCACGTTGAACCAGCCTTGCACCCCAGGAATGAAGCCAACTTGATCGTGGTGGATATGCTTTTTGATGTGCCACTGGATTCAGTTGCCAGTATCTTTTTTTTTTTTCCCCGAGATGGAGTCTCGCTCTGTCGCCTAGCTTGGAGTGCAGTGGTGTGATCTCGGCTCACGGCAACCTCTACCTCTCAGATTCAAGCAATTCTCCTGCCTTAGCCTCCTGAATAGCTGGGATTACAGGTGTGTGTTACCACACCCAGCTAATTTTTATATTTTTAGTAGAGATGGGGTTTCACCATTTTAGTCAGGCTGGTCTTGAACTCCTGACCTTGTGATCCGCCTGCCTCGGCCTCCTAAAGTGCTGGGATTATAGGTGTGAGCCACTGTGCCAGGCTAGTTTGCTAGTATTTTATTGAGGGTTTTTGCATTGGTGTTTCTGAGGGATATTGGCCTGAAATTTTCTTTTTTTTTATATGTCTCTGCCAGGTTTTGGTATCAGGATGATGCTGGCCTCATAAAATAAGTTATGGAGGAGTCCCTCTTCTTCTGTTGTTTGGAGTAGTTTTAGAGAGAATGGTACCAGCTCCTCTTTGTCCCTCTGGAAGAATTCGGCTATAAATCTGTCTGGTCCTGGGCTTTTTTTGGTTGGTAGTCTATTGATTACCACCTCCATTTCAGAAACTGTTATTGATCTATTCAGGGATTCGACTCCTTTGTGGTTTAAGTCTTGGGAGGTTGTATGTGCCCAGGAATTTATCCATTTCTTCTAGATTTTCTAGTTTATCTGCATAGAGATGTTATAGTATTCTCTGATGGTAGTTTGTATTTCTGTGGTATCAGTGGTGATATCTCCTTTATCATTTTTTATTTTGTGTATTTGATTCTTTTCTCTTTTCTTCTTTATTAGTTTGGCTAGTGGTCTATCTATTTTGTTAATCTTTTCAAAACACCAGCTCCTGGATTCATTGATTTTTTTTTTGAAGGATTTTTCGTGTCTCTATCTTCAGTTCTGCTCTGATCTTAGTTATTTCTTGTCTTCTGCTAGCTTTTGAATATGTTTGCTCTTGCTTTCCTAGTTCTTTTAATTGTGATGTTAGGGTGTCGATTTTAGACCTTTCCAGCTTTCTCCTATGGGCATTCAGTGCTGTAAATTTCCCCTCTAAACACTGCTTTAGCTGTGTCTCAGAGATTCTGGTACATTGTCTTTGTTCTCATTGGTTTCAAAGAACTTTTTTTCTGCCTGAATTTCATTCAACAACCTTCTCCTGAATGACAACTTCCAGTAGTCATTCAGGAGCAGGTTGTTCAGTTTCCATGTAGTTGTACAGTTTTGAGTAAGTTTCTTAATTCTGAATTCTAATTTGATTGTATTGTGTTCTGGGAGACTGTTTGCAATAATTTCCATTCTCGTGCATTTTGCTGAGGAGTGTTTTACTTCCATTATGTGGTCAGTTTTAGAATAAGTGCAATGTGGTGCTGAGAAGAATGTATATTCTGTTGATTTGGGGTGGAGAGTTCTGTGGATGTCTATAGGGCCGCTTGGTTCAGAGGTGAGTTCAAGTCTTGAATGTGCTTGTTAATTTTCATTGTTGTTGATCTGTCTAATATTGACAGTGGGGTGTTCAAGTCTCCCACTTTAATTGTGTGGGAGTTGAAGTCTCTTTGTAGGTCTCTAAGAACTTGCTTTATGAATCTGGGTGCTCCTGTATTGGGTGCATACATATTTAGGATAGTTAGCTCTTCTTGTTGCTATTGATCCCTTTAGCATTATGTAATACCCCCCCCTTTTTAAAAAAGTCTTTGTTGGTTTAAAGTTTGTTTTATCAGAGACTAGGATTTCAACCCCTGCTTTTTTTTTTTACGTTCCATTTGCTTGGTAAATATTCCTTCATCCCTTTATTTTGAGCCTATGTGTGTCTTTGCATGTGAGATGGGTCTCCTAAATACAGCACACTGATGGGTTTTGATTCTTTATCCACCTTGCCAGTCTGTGTCTTTTAACTGGGGCATTTAGCCCATTTACATTTAAGGTTAATATTATTATGAGTGAATTTGATCCTGCCATTATGATGCTGGCTGGTTTTTTGCCCATTAGTTGATGCAGTTTCTTCATAGTGTTGACGGGGTCTTTACAATTTGGTATGTTTTTGCAGTGGCTGGTACCAATTTTTCCTTCCCATATTTAGTACTTCCTTTAGGAGCTCTTATAAGGCATGCCTAGTGTTGACAAAATCTCTCAGTATTTGCTTGTCTTTAAAGGATTTTATTTATCCTTCGCTTATGAAGCTTAGTTTGGCTGGATATGAAATTCTCGGTTGAAAATTCTTTTTTGTAAGATTGTTGAATATCGACCCCCCACTCTCTTCTGGCTTGTAAGGTTTCTGCAGAGATCTGCGTGTAACCCGATCTCTCTCTTTGGCTGTGCTTAACATGTTTTCTTTCATTTCAGCCTTGGTTAATATGCCGATTATGTGTCTTGGGGTTGCTCTTTTCGAGGAGTAGTGGTGTTCTTTGTGGTTCCTGAATTTGAATGTTGGCCTGTCTTTCTAAGTTGGGGAAGTTCTCCTGGATAATATCCTGAAGAGTGTTTTCCAACTTGGTTCCATTCTCCCCATCACTTTCAGACACGCCAATCAAATGTAGATTTGGTCTTTTCACGTAGTCCCATATTTCTTGGAGGCTTTGTTTATTCCTTTTCATTCTTTTTTCTCTAATCTTGTCTTCACACTTTATATCATTAAGTTGATCTTTAATCTCTGATATTCTTTCCCTTTGCTTGATCGATTTGGCTATTGATATTTATGTATGCTTCACAAAGTTCTCGTGCTGGGTTTTTCAGCTCCATCAGGTCATTTATGTGCTTCTCTAAACTGGTTATTCTACTTAGCAATTTGTGTAACCTTTTTTCAAGGTTTTTAGCTTCCTTGCATTGGGTTAGAACATGTTCCTTTAGCTCGGAGGAGTTTGTCATTACCCACCTTCTGAAGCCTACTTCTGTCAGTTTGTCAAACTCATTCTCTGTCTAGTTTTGTTCCGTTTCTGGCAAGGAGTTGTGATCCTTTGGAGGAGAAGAGGTGTTCTGGTTTTTGGAATTTTCAACATTTTTGTGCTGGTTTTTGCTCATCTTCATGGATGTATCTACCTTTGGTCTTTGATGTTGGTGACCTTTGGATAGGTTTCTTGTGTGGATGTCCTTTTTGTTGATGTTGATGCTATTCCTTTCTATTTGTTAGTTTTTTGTCTAACAGTCAGACCCCTCTGCTACAGGTCTGCTAGAGTTTGCTGGAGGTCCACTCCAGACCCTACTTGCCTGAGTATCACCAGCAGAGGCTGCAGAACAGCAAAGATTGCTGCCTGATTCTTCCTCTGGAAGCTTTGTTCCGGAGGGGCACCTGCCCGATGCCAGCCCGAGCTCTGCTGCATGAGGTGTCTGTTGACCACTGCTGAGAAGTGTCTCTGAGTTAGGAGGCATCCATATCAGGAACCTACTTGAGGAGGCAGTCTGTCTCTTAGCAGATCTCTAGTGCTGTGCTGGGAGATCCACTGCTCTCTTCAGAGCCAGCCTCTAGGAACGTTTAAATCTGCTGAAGCTGTGCCCATAGCTGCTCCTTCCCCTAGGTGCTCTGTCCCAGGGAGATGGGAGTTTTGTCTATAAGCCCCTGACTGGAGTTGCTGCCTTTCTTTCAGAAATGCCTTGCCTAGAGAGGAGAAATCTAGAGAGGCAGTCTGGCTACAGCAGGTTCACAGCACTGTGGTGTGCTCCACCTAATCCGAACTTCTTGGAGGCTTTGCTTATACTGTGAGGGGGAAAACTACCTACTCAAGCCTCAATAATGGTGGATGCCCCTCCCCCCAGCAAGTTCAAGTATCCCAGGTCTTCAACTTCAGACTGCTGTGCTGGTAATGAGAATTTCAGGACAGTGATTCTTAGCTTGGTGGGCTCCGTGGGGGATGGGATCTGCTGAGCTAGACCACTTGACTCCCTGGCTCCAGCCCCCTTTCCAGGGAAGTGAATGGTCTTGATGTCATTCCAGGTGCCACTGGCATATGAAAAAAAACTCCTTCTAGCTTGGTGTCTGCCCAAATGGCTGCCCAGTTTTGTGGTTGAAACCCAGGGCACTGGTGGCATAGGCACCCAAGGGAATCTTCCTGGTCTGAGAGTTGTGGTATAGTATCTGGGCCATAGTACACCATTCCTCACCGAATAGTCCCTGACACCGTCCCTTGGCTATGGGAGGGAGTTCCCTGACCCCTTGCACTTCCTGGGTGAGGTGATGCCACACCCTGCTTTGGCTCGCCCCTTCATGGGCTACACCCACCGTCTATCCAGTCCCAGTGAGATGAGCCAGGTACCTCAATTGGAAAAGCAGAAATCACCTGCCTTCTGCATTGATCTTGCTGGGAGCTGCAGACTGGAGTTGTTCCTGTTCGGCCATTTTGCCCGCTTTTGTTCCTTTTAATCAGAGCCTTTCCTAGATGCTGCCATGGTAGTTTGGAGCCTCCACTGAGTCCCTACTTTGCTCTCTGTTTCGTTTTGGTCTCATTGTGGTCTAGAACTTATGACTCTTGGAATATTGAGCTCAGAGGTGTTAAATAGTCTTAAAGGGACCAAGAGCTTTTATCTATACTATTTAAATAAGATTCTGTGGGTTAACCAAGCATTTTAATATGGTTCTTGAGATTGAGAATTTTTAATAATGGGCTTCTAACGAACATATGGAAGACCTATAGTCTTTATAAGTTGGGAAATTCCTACAGGAATCTCTAGTAATGTTCGTCCTTTATTCCTGATATTAGTAATTTATATCCTCTCACTTTTTTTCCCTCTGATCAGCATGTCTAGCAGTTTATCAGTTTTCTTGATCTGTTCAGAAATTCAGTTTCCAGTTTTTGCTTTCATTGATTTTTTTTTTTTGAGACAGAATCTCACTTTTTCATCTAGGCTGGAAGGCAGTGGGAGCAATCACTGCTAACTGGAGGTTCCACCTCCCTGGATCAAGCAGTTATCCTGCCTCAGCCTCCTGAGTAGTTGGGACTACAGGAGTGCACCACCACATCTGGTGATTTTTTTTTTATTTAAGGAGTGATAGGATCTCCTTATGTTGCTCAGGCTAGTCTCAAACTCCCGAGATCAAGCAATCTTTCTGCCTGCAAAGTGCTGATATTACAGGCGTAAGCCACTATGCTGAGCCCTGATTTTTTTTTCCTGTTAGTCTCTTTTCCATTCCATTTATATTTGGTCTTCATCATTTCTTTGATTCTCTTTAATTAAGATTTAATTTGCTTTATTTTTCTAGTTTCTAAAGGTGGAAGCGATGGCAGCAGCAGTCACTACAAAGATACCAGCTGCAGTGGGGGGAAGGTGTGGCTGGGTCTGCCCTCTACATGAAGCCAGTGGGAGCCAGGAACAGGCGGGAGTCCTGCCCCTCTTCTGAGTTGACAGGTCAGGAGCCCCGTGCTCCTGGTGGCAGCTGTAGCCGTTAACCTGTGACTGTGGACTCAGGCATTCCTGCATTCTTGGGGGCCTCAGAAGCCCCACTTCCCCCTCCAGGCTCGAAAGTCTCTGCTCCTGCTGCCTGGCCTCTTCCTGCTCTCCGAGCTCATTCCAGGGTAGAGCAATGTTGTGGCCAAACCTGGGCACTCTGTCAGCCTGACGGAATGTGCCCATGCTTGGGGCGTGCCTGTGCTTGGGGCAGCACTGACATGCCAACCCCTGCCACCTCATTCCCCTCTGTACTTTGAGTAATGAGAAGCATGGGAGGGAGGCCGAAGGGTTCCTGAGTGTGGCTCTGTGTGTGCCTGTAGGTGTCCCTCCCATGAACAGAGTGGGTGCCCTGGACAATATGATTGATGGTGCAGGAGGCAGATAAGCTCCTGGGTGGAAAGGCTTGGGTCCCTAGTGAAGCCTCACCTTCAAGCCAGGAATAGTCTGAAGCCTGGGGTCTGGGCTGTCAGTTCTAAGTGGAATCAGCAGCCCCAGAGTGAGAACTTAACTTGCTCTTTCTGAGCTTGCCTGTGGCTACCTATGGACCAATCAGCATGCACTTACTTCCTTCTGAGCCCATAAAAATCCCAGACCCAGCCAGACTCACACAGACATTGGGACTACCAACTGTGTAAAGGAGCTACCCACTCTGGGTCTCCTCTCTGCTGAGAGCTTGACTCTTGTCTGGATGACCTGTGGAGAGGAGCTACTCACTTCTGGTTTCCTGAGAGCTGTTCTTTTGCTCAATAAAGCTCCTCTCTGCCTTGCTCACCTTCCAGTTGCCCACATACCTCCCTCATTCTTCCTGGATGTGGGATAAGAACTCTGGACCTGGTGAATGGTGGGACTGAAAGAGCTGTAACACAAACAGGGCTGAAATACATCCCCCTGTTCTCCATGTTTCGGGGCAATGAGAAGGAGAGAATTGCTGCAGCCCTTCAGGGAACCTAGCCCTAGGGGCTCCTGGAGCCAGATCTGTGACACCCTCTTTGGGGCTCTGTGGTTTCTCTTATCTCCAAGCTTTCCAGTGCTACCATGTTACTCTTGTCCAGATGTGGGTGCCTGCAGTAGAAGCCACTTGTGATATATCTGATCCAGCCTCAGGCTTGCATGGAGCAAGTGCCTGGAGCTGCCCCTCCTGCCGCAGCAGCTGGTATGTCTGGCTGTGTGCAGTTGCCAGACCCTGCACTTGCTCGCTCATGTATCCCCTGCTGTTCTGTGCCTGACTCGCCTTTAGCAGGCGTGGGATCTGGGCCAGTGGCATGAGCCGCACACAGCCTATCAGGCTGAGTGGGTGTATGAGCCTAGCAGGCCCAAGCAAAACTTGGGCAAAGGTGCTACTGGTCACAGAGGTTTTCGGCTGGAAAAGCTTCACCCTAAGGATCCCGAGAAAGAAACTTAGATTATTGATTTGAGGTCATTCCAATTTTTAAATTATAGATATTGAATGTTATACATTTTCTTTTAAGAATTTTTTTAGTTATGTCTGCAAAATTTTGACATCTTGCAACAGTTTGAGTCCTCAGAGAAGCAGATGCCAACATGTGTTTAAATGTGCAAAAAATATATTAGGGAAAATGCCTGTGTGAGAAAATGAAATGGGAGCTGTAGGAGACTCAGAGAGTCATCAGGCTGTGATACAGGTTTGACCCCCAAGTTAAGAAAGGATTAAGGTTAGATAGAAGCATCTCAGACTACAGTGTATTTCTAAGGAAAGTTTGGCAAGGTGACTGGGGAGTTCTTGTGCCAAAGTTTTCTGACAGAGGTCTCATATCACCCAACTTGGGAAGTACATTAGTATTCTTGCTTCACTCAGTCATTGGCTGGAAGCAGCCCATGGGAATCATGACCTTGGTGTAAATGCAGAAATGGATTTCAGAGTGCAGCAGCTGGGACCCTCAATCCCATTCCTTATACTCTGTCACAGTTGTGTTTTCCTGGAGTTCAAATCATTTTCTAATTTCACTTTTGATTTCTTGCCTGACCCGTGGGTTATTTAGAAATGTGTTGTTTAGTTTACAGATATTTCCAGATTTTGCCAAATACCTTTTTGTTATTGAGTTCTAGTTACTTTCATTATAGTCAGAGAACATTTGTTAAAGGATTTCAAACTTCTTTATTAAGATTTTTTTTTTTTTTTTTTGAGATGGAGTTTTACTCCGTTGCCTAGGCTGGAGTGCAATGGCGTGATCTTAGCTCACCACAACTTCCGCCTCCTGGGTTCAAGTGATTCTTCTGCCTAAGCCTCCCACGTAGCTGGGATTACAGGCCTGTGCCACCATGCCCAGCTAATTTTCTGTATTTTTAGTAGAAACGGGGTTTCGCTGTGTTAGCCAGGATAATCTCAATCTCCCAACCTCAGGTGATCTGCCCACTTTGGCCTCCCAAAGTGCTGGGATTACAGGTGTGAGCCACCACACCTGACCCATATTTTTTTAAATTGCTCAGAGCATGGTCTGTCTTGATGAATATCGTTTTGTGAACTTGAAGATAATTTCTATTTGGCTTTTAGGCGGAATGTTTTGTAAATGTCAGCTCAAGTTACTTGATATTAAAATTTCCTGTTTTCTTACTGATTTTCCTTTTCTTCTCTCTCACTCTCTCTTTTTCTTTCCATTTCCCTCTCCCTTTCCTTCCCCCTTCTCTCTATTTCCCCTCTCCTCCCTGTCTCGTACCTCTATCTCTCTCTCACTCTCTTTCTCTTTCTCTCCTTTGTCTATTATTTTTCTAGTCTATATTTTATGTGAGTACTTTAGATGACTGCTGTTATTATGCTATTATTATGCCTTCAATTTCAGTGATTTTTTTTTCTTCTATAGTGTCTAAGCTGTTTTCTCATTTGTCATATTTGTCATTTTAAGGTTGTATGTGTTTTTAATCTGTTCTGAGTCTTTTTTGCACCTTTGATTTCTGTCATCATATTTCTTCTCTACCTTCATGAACATGTGGAACATATTTGTTAGCTGTATTAATATCCTTGTCTGCTGATTTCACATCCCTGTAATTTCTTAGTCTGCTTCTATTGACTGATTTTTTTTTTTTCCTGAGGTGTGTTATATATTTCTGTCTTTTTGGAATATTTGGTAATTTGTGATATTCCATTAAATATTATAAGACTTTGGGGGATGCAGTTAAGTTAGCTATAATCTATTATATCCTTGCAAGTCTTGCTTTTAAGTATTGTCAACATGTACAAGAACAGATTTTAATGCTAGGCTAATATAGCTCCATTTTCATGGTGATAGTATTCTGAGGACCCTATCTGATGCCATATATATTTATTGAGAGGTCATTTTACCTTGTTTATTGGGAATATATGAACTGTTTCTGTGTGAGCTTTGAGAATTGTTTGATACATTGCTTTCCAGGTTCATTTCTTGATCTTGTTTCCACTCATGTGCAGCTCAAAACTCAGGCAAAAGTTGAGGACATCATTATGAAGATCTCTAGAGCAGAGGTGGATCAACTACAGCGCACTGGCTAAATCCCACCTGCTACTTGTTATTGTAATTGAAGTTTTATTGTAACACAGCCATTCTCCTTCATTTACGTATTTTTTTCTGCTTTTGCATTATAATAGCATCATTGAATAGTTATGATGCAGATCATATGGCCTGCAAAGCCTGAAATATGTATCTGCTCTTTACAGAAAATATTTGTTAACCTCTACTTTAGAGTTTTTTCTCTCTATGGCATTTTCCTCTCTGGTAATCTGCCCTGCAAATTATAGCCCCCCTGGGATCCCTGAAGTCTGATTTTTGTCTCCTTGACTCCCAGGCTGTGTTTGGGTTTTTTCTCTATGTATTATAGCCTGGAAATGGCCTCCATGCAGGAAGCCAGGGCAATCAAAGGGTTCATTTCATTTGTTTTTCTTCCCTTGGGGCTCACAGTTCTGTACTGGCTGTTACTCAATTTCTGGAAACCATTGATTTCTTATTTTGTTCAGTTTTCAAGTTGCTTAAGGTGGGGAATGGTCAATCTGGTCTTGTTATTGTATAATGGTCATATGCAGGAGAAGTAGCAGAATATTTTGAGATTTCTGTTGTTTTGTGTATCAGGAATTAGTTGCTTTATATTGCTATGTAATGCTCTGTTTGTTTGAATATAGATGCTTCTCAATTTATGTGATGGGGCATGTCTAGATAAACCCAATGTAAGTTGAAAATACCATAGTCAAAAATACATTTAATGTACCTAACCTGCTGAACATCATAATTTAGTATAGGCTTCCTTAATACAAGTACTCAGAACACTTGTATTAGCCCAGCATCATGAGAGAGCATCCTACTACATGTTGCTAGCCCAGGAAAATATCAAAGTTCAAAGTACGGTTTCTACTGAATGCCTGATGATTTTGCATCATCATTAAGTCAAAAACTTGTAAGTCAAACCATCATAAGTCAGAGAATGTCTGTATGTTTGTTTAGCAATTCACTTGATGAATACCTGAGCTGTTTATAGTTTTTGACTATTGCTAGTAAAGTGGCTGGCTGGGTGCAATGGCTCATGCCTGTAATCCTAGCACTTTCAGGTATGATTTAGTGTTGTCAATCTTTTTAATTTTAGTTATTTTGGTGATGATTAATGGTATCCCATTGTAATTTAAATTTGTATTTTTTTTGAAAACTAGTGGTTTTCAGTATTTTTTTCATTCATTTGCCTTTTTTATATCTTTTTGTGATGACTCTATTCAAATTTTATGTCCATTAAAAAAATTGAGTTTTGTCCTTTTACTATTGATTTGTAAAATGTTTTAAAATGTGTTGCACACAAGTCCTTTGTCAGACATCTGTTTTATGAGTAATTTCTCTCAGTCTGTGGCTCACTTTTTCATGTTCTTATTAATGTTTTTTGATGAACTGAAGTTTTAAATTTTGATGAAGTCACATTTATGAACGTTTTTCTTTTAAGGTTATTTTTGTGTCCTGTGTAAGGAAACTTTTCCTTCCCTGAAGCCACAAGGATAATTCTCCTGTTAAGAAGCTTTGTAGTTTTTGCATTTACAGTTGGGTTCCTGATCCATCTTGTATTAATTTTTATGTATGGTATGAAGTACTTGTTTGGGTTTCTTTCTTGCATATGAACATCTAGTTGTTCCAACACTATTTGTAGAGAATACTTTTCTTCATTAGAATATTTTCACAGAAGTCAGTTGATTGTATGTAAGTTTAGGTCTGTTTCTGTTTTCCTTATTTTATTTCAATAACTTATTATCTCAATTACTATAGTAATTCTCGAATTAAGATTGTATAAGTGTTCCAAATTTTTTTCAAGATTGCTTTTTGCATAACCTTAACATTTTGATTCAGTTTGTCAATTTTTACAAAAATGCTTGGTAAAAGAATAATTGATATTCTGCTGGATCTACAGATCAATTTGGGGGAGAATTAAGATCTGAAAATACTGAGTCTTCCAGTACATGTACATGATATACTTCATTTATTTAGGGTCTTTTAATCTCAGCAATGTTTTATAGTTTTCAGTGGGTTGTGTTAGAATTATTATAATTTTTTTCCTAAGTATTTTATGTGTAGGATACTCTTTTAAAGGAAATAGTTATTTCAAATCTCATTCCCCATTGCTTAATACACACACACACACACACACACACACACACACACACACACACCACTAGGGCTTTCATGCTATGAGCTTTCTTATTTTACTTGAGTAGTTGTTTTTAGATTTTTTTAGGATTGTTTGTATAAATAATTGTGTTAATTGCATTTAGAGACAGTTTTACGTCTCTGCCTTTTATTTCTTTTACTTGCCCTATTGCAATGTCTTCTTCCCCACCTAAGGGAGAAATTATTTATTCTTTTGATGTTACGTGTCATACTAGCTGTAGAATTTTCCTGAATGTCTCTTCATCAGTTTGAGGAAAGTTCCTTCCATTTCTAGAGTACTGAAATTTTTGAAAAATTATGAGTAGATGTTGAATTCTGTCAAGTGCTTTTTCTGCTTTTATTGAATATCATTTTTCTTTATGTTAATTAGTAATTGAAGTTGATTTGTTTTTATATGTTAAATTTATTTTGCATTCTTGTGATAAAATCTACATGGTTATGATATATATGAATTCAATTTGATAATATTTTTATTAAGGAGTCTTGTGTCTGTATTCATCAGGGATATTGCTCTATACTTTTCCTGAAGATGTCTTTAACTTTGAAATAATGATTTTTTTAAAGCAGTAATGCTAGCAGTGGTTTTGTCAGGATCGTTGTCTTCACTTGCAAGTGTTTATGTTTGAAAGAGCTTGTATGAAATTAATGTTATTTTTTTGTGTGTTTTTGTAGGGTTCAGTAGTGAAACCATCTGAGACTGTAATTTGTTTGTATACAGGTTTTTTATAAACTCAGTTAAAAAAAGATACAAACTCAGCTTTTCTGTATTTTGTTTAGTAAGTTGTATTTTTCAAAGAATTTGAGAATTTCATCTAAAGTATATTCATTGACATAAAGTTGTTTATGATATTTTCTTAATTCTTTAAATGCCTGTAAGAGTTACATTGCTCATTTAAAAAAAATTCCCAACATTCTGCCTTTAGTCTTAATTAGTCTAGCTACGTGTTTTTGATCTAGTCATTGAACCAGTTTTTTCTTTTTTATTTATTTTTATTTTTTTGTATATATATTTTATTGTACTTTAGGTTCTGGGGTACATGTGAAAAACATGCATAATTGTTGCATAGGTACATACATGACAATGTGGTTTCCTGCCTTCATCCCTATATCTTGGCATTTCTCCCCATGTTATCCTTCCCCAACTCCCTGCCCCCCCTCCCCCAGTCCCCCCCCTCTATAGACCTCCCCACCCCAGTGTCCATGTGTTGTCATCGTTTGACACCTGCCTATGAGTGAGAACATGCGGTGTTTGATTTTCTGTTCTTGTGTCAGTTTGGTGAGAATGATGGTTTCCAGATTCATCCATATCCCTACAAAGGACACGAACTCATTGTTTTTTGTGGCTGCATAGTATTCCATGGTGTATATGTGCCACATTTTCCCTGTCCAGTCTATCATTGATGAGCACTTGGGTTGGTTCCAAGTCTTTGCTATTGTAAACAGTGCTGCAATCAACATTTGTATGCATGTGTCCTTATAATAGAACGATTTATAATCCTTTGGATATATACCCAGTAATGGGATTGCTGGGTCAAATGGAATTTCTATTTCTAGGTCTTTGAGGAATTGCCCCACCATCTTCCACAATGATTGATCTAATTTACACTCCCACCAACAGTGTAAAAGTGTTCCTATTTCTCCACATCCTCTCCAGCATCTGTTGTCTCCAGATTTTGTAATGTTTGCCATTCTAACTGGTGTGAGATGGTATCTAAATGTAGTTTTAATTTGTATTTCTCTAATGACCAGTGATGATGAGCATTTTTTTATATGTTTGTTGGCCTCATATATGTCTTCTTTTGAAAAGTGCCTGTTCATATCCTTCGCCCACTTTTGAATGGGTCTGTTTTTTTCTTGTAAATCTGTTTTAGTTCTTTGTGGATTCTGGATATACGTCCTTTGTCAGATGGGTAGATTGCGAAATTTTTTTCCCATTCTCTTGGTTGCCGGTTCACTCTAGTGATTGTTGCTTTTGCTGTGCAGAGGCTCTGGAGTTTAATTAGATCCCATTTGTCTATTTTGGCTTTTGTTGTCAATGTTTTTGGTGTTTTCGTCATGAAGTCCTTGTCTGTGACTATGTCCTGAATGAGTTTGCTTAGGTTTTCTTCTAGGGTTTTTATGGTGTTAGGTCTTATATTTAAGGAAGGGGTCCAGTTTCTGCTGTCTGCACATGGCTAACCAGTTTTCCCAACACCATTTATTAAACAGGGACTCCTTTTCCCATTGCTTGTTTTTATGAGGTTTGTCAAAGATCAGATGATTGTAGATATGTGGTTGCCTCCGAGGCGTCTGTTCTGTTCCATTGGTCTATATCTCTGTTTTGGTGCCAGTACCATGCTGTTTTGATTACGGTGGCCTTGTAATATAGTTTGAAGTCAGGTAGCATGATGCCTCCCACTTTGTTCTTTTTGCTTAGAATTGACTTGGCTATGTGGGCTCTCTTTTGGTTCCATATGAAGTTTAAGGTGGTTTTTTCCAGTTCTGTGAAAAAGGTCATTGGTAGCTTGATGGGGATAGCGTTGAATGTATAAATTACTTTGGGCAGTGTGGCCATTTTCGCAATATTGAGTCTTCCTAACCATGAGCATGGAATGTTTCTCCATCTGTTTGTGTCCTCTCTTATTTCATTGAGCAGTGGTTTGTAGTTCTCTTTGAAGAGGTCCTTTACATCCTTCGTTAGTTGTATTCCTAGGTATTTTATTCTCTTTGTAGCAATTGTGAATGGCAGTTAGTTCTTGATTTGGCTCTCTTTAAGTCTGTTATTGGTATACAGGAATGCTTGTGATTTTTGCACATTGATTTTGTATCCTGAGACTTTGCTGAGTTGCTTATCAGATTCAGGAGATTTTGGGCTGAGATGATGGGGTCTTGTAAACATACAATCATGTCATCTGCAAAATAGAGACAATTTGACTTCCTCCTTTCCTAATTGAATACCCTTTATTTCTTTTTCTTGCCTGATTGCTCTAGCTAGAACTTCCAGTACTATATTGAATAGGAGTGGTGAGAGAGGGCATCCTTGTCTAGTGCCAGATTTCAAAGGGAATGCTTCCAGTTTTTGCCCATTCAGTATGATATTGGCTGTGGGTTTGTTGTAAATAGCTTTTATAATTTCGAGATACATTCCATGGATACCTAGTTTATTGAGAGTTTTTAGCATTAAGGGCTGTTCAATTTTGTTGAGGGCCTTCTCTGCATCTATTGAGATAATCATGTGATTTTTGTCTTTGGTTCTCTTTATGTGGTGAATTACGCTTATAGACTTGCGTATGTTGAAACAGCCTTCCATCCCTGGGATGAAGCCTACTTGATTATGATGAATAAGCTTTTTGATGTGCTGTTGCAATCGGTTTGCCAGTATTTTATTGAAGATTTTTGCATCTATGTTCATCATGGATATTGGCCTGAAATTTTCTTTTCTTGTTGAGTCTCTGCCGGGTTTTGGTATCAGGATGATGTTGGTCTCATAAAATGATTTGGGAAGGATTCTGTCTTTCTGGATTGTTTGGAATAGTTTCAGAAGGAATGGTACCAGCTCCTCTTTGTACTTCTGGTAGAATTCGGCTGTGAACTCATCTGGACCTGGGCTTTTTTTGGTTGGTAGGCTATTAATTGCTGCCTCAACTTCAGCCCTTGTTATTGGTCTATTCAAGGTTTCAACTTCCTGATTTAGGCTTTGGAGGATGCAAGTGTCCAGGAATGTATCCATTTCTTCCAGGTTTACTGGTTTATGTGCATAGAATTGTTTGTAGTAATGTCTGATGGTGGTTTGAATTTCTGTGGAATCTGTGGTGATATCCCCTTTATCGTTTTTTATTGCATCTATTTGATTCTTCTCTCTTTTCTTATTAATCTGGCTAGTGGTCTGTCTATTTTGTTGATCTTTTCAAGAAACCAGCTCCTGGATTTATTGATTTTTTGAAGGGTTTTTTTGGTGTCTATGTCTCCTTCAGTTCTGCTCTGATCTGAGTTATTTCTTGTCTTCTGCTAGCTTTTGAATGTTTTTGATCTTGCTCCTCTAGCTTTTTCAATTTTGACAATAGGGTGTTGATTTTAGATCTTTCCTTGCTTGTCATGTGGGCATTTATTGCTATAAATTTTTCTCTAGACACTGCTTTTAATGTGTCTCAGAGATTCTGGTATGTTATGTCTTTGTTATTAGTTTCGAAAAACATCTTTATTTCTGCCTTCATTTCATTGTTTATCCAGTCAACATTCAAGAGTTAGTTGTTCAGTTTACAAGAAGTTGGGTGGTTCTGAGTTAATTTCTGAATTTTGAGTTCTAATTTGATTGCACTGTGGTCTGAGAGACTGTTACGATTTCCGTTCTTTTGCATTTGCTGAGGAGTGATTTACTTCCAATTATGTGGTCAGTTTTAGAGTAGGTGTGATGTGGTGCTGAGAAGAATGTATATTCTGTGGATTTGGGGTGGAGAGTTCTGTAAATGTCTATTAGGTTTGCTTGGTCCATTTCTGGATAACTAGGATATCCTAGATATCCTGGTTAATTTTCTGTCTCGTTGATCTGTCTAATATTGACAGTGGAGTGTTAAAGTCTCCCACTATTACTGTGTGGGGAGTAGGTTGTTAAGAACTTGCTTTATGTATCTGGGTGCTCCTGTACTGGGTGCGTATGTATGTAGGATCGTTAGCTCTTCTTATTGCATTGATCCTTTTACCATTATGTAATGCCCTTTGTCTCTTTTGATGTTTGTTGGTTTAAAGTCTATTTTATCAGAGACTAAGATTGCAACTCCTGCTTTTTTTTGCTCTCCATTTGCTTGGTAAATCTTCCTCCATCCCTTTATTTTGAGCCTTTGTGTATCCTTGCATGTGAGATGGGTTTCCTGGATACAGCACACCGATGGGTTTTGACTTTTTATCCAATTTGCCAGTCTGTGTCTTTTTGATTGGGGCATTTAGCCCATTTACATTTAAATTTAATATTGTTATGTGTGAATTTGATCCTGCCATTTTAAGCTAGCTGGTTGTTTTGCCTGTTAGTTGATGCCATTTCTTCATTGTGTCGATGGTCTTTACCATTTGGTCTGTTTTTGGAGTGGTTGGTACTGGTTGTTCCTTTCTATGTTTAGTGCTTCTTTCAGGAGCTCTTGTAAGGCAGGCCTGGTGGTGATGAAATCTCTGAGCAATTGCTTGTTCGTAAAGGATTTTATTTCTCTTTCACTTATGAAGCTTAGTTTGGCTGGATATGAAATTCTAGGTTGACAGTTCTTTTCTTTAAGGATGTTAAATATTGGTCCCCACTCTCTTCTAGCTTGTAGGGTTTCTGCAGAGAGATCCTCTGTAAGTCTGATGGGCTTCCCTTTGTGGGTAACCCAACCTTTCTTTCTGGCTGCCCTTAGCATTTTTTCCTTCATTTCAACCCTGGTGAATCTGATGATTATGTGCCTTGGGGTTGCTATTCGTGAGGAATATCTTTGTGGTGTTCTCTGTATTTCCTGGACTTGAATATTGGCCTACCTTGCTAGGTTGGGGAAGTTCTCCTGGATAATATCCTGAAGAGTGTTTTCCAGCTTGGATTCATGTTGTCCGTCACATTCACGTATACCTATTAAATGTAGATTAGGTCTTTTCACATAATCCCATATTTCTTGGAGGCTTTGTTCATTTCTTTTTACCCTTTTTTCTCTGATCTTGCCTTCTCATTTTGTTTCATTGACTTCATCTTCAGTCTCTGATACCATTTCTTCTGCTTGGTCAATTCGGCTATTGAAACTTGTGTATGCTTTGTGAAGTTCTCATGTTGTGTTTTTCAGCTCCATCACTTCATTTATATTCCTCTCTAAGCTGTTTATTCACATTAGCTTTTTGTCAAACCTTTTTTCAAGGTTCTTAGTTTCTTTGCATTGGTTTAGAACATGTTCTTTTAGCTCAGAGAAGTTTGTTATTACCCACCTTCTGAAGCCTGTTTCTATTAATTCATCAGACTCATTCTTCATCCAGCTGGTCAGGAGTTGTGATCCCTTTAAGGAGGAGAGGCATTCTGGTTTTGGGTGTTTTCATCCTTTTGCACTGGTTTCTTCCCATCTTTGTGAATTTGTCTACCTGTGGTCTTTGTAGTTGGTAACTTTCAGATGGGGTCTCTGAGTGGACGTCCTGTTTGTTGATGATGAAGTTATTTCTTTCTGTTTCTTAGTTTTCCTCCTAATAGTCAGGCCCCTTTGATGTAGGGCTGCTGGAGGTCCACTCCAGGCCCTGCGTGCCTGGGGATCACCTGCAGTGGCCTCTGCATTTTCGCTGGGAACTGCAATCCAAAGCTGTTCCTATTTGGTCATCTTGGATCTGGTCCCACCAGTTTTTCTCAAACAATTATTGAAGTATAATTTACATACAATAAAATCCACTCATATTAAGCATATGATTTAATTATTTTGGTAATATTAAAGAAATATGCAACCATAATCTTGTTTTAGATTATTTTATCACCTGCAGAAGATCCCTTGTGACATTTGATAGTTAATTCTGCTTTCACCCCCAGCCCTAGGCAACCACTTCTCTACTTTCTGTTTCTGTGTAATTGTCTTTTTCAGCATTTTCTATAAATGGAATAATATAATATGCAGTCTTTCAAGTCTAGCTTCTTTGACTTAGTGTAATGTTTTTGTGCTTCGTCCTTGTTAAAGTATGGCTTTGTTTGACTTTAGTATGAGAATAATATTGACCCCATAGCGTACTTTGGAAAATATTCCCTTGTCCTCTGTTTTCTGGAAGAGTTTCTGAAGGATTGGTATTATTTCTTCTTGAACTATTTGATGGAATTTACCGGTGAACCATCTGAGTTTTGGCTTTTATTAATGAGAGAATTTCCGAATACTGTTTCAGTTTCTTTACTTACAGTAAGCCTATTCATACTTCCTTCTTCTATCCCTCTCTTTCTTTTTCCTTCCTCTCTTTCCTCCCTCTCTTTCTTTCCTCCCCTTCCCTCTTCTCCTATTCTTTCTTCTTTTCCTTCATTCCTTGTCTTGATATTTTCAGTCTTCATAGAAATGGGTCAGTTTCATCTAAGTTGAATTTCTGTAGGGTCAGGATCATGTTCACTCTTTTGTTTTTGTAGTTTTGTTCCTTCTCTTTTCCCTTGGCATATCAACCTAACAGTGTGACAGTTTTGTTGATCTTTTCAAGACTCAATCTTGGTTTTAAATATTTTTGAAAAATGTTTTTCTTGATTTCTGTCTTACTGATTTCCATTTTAAAATTTATGTTTGTCCTTCTGTTTGCTTTGCTCTTCTTTTCCTAATTTCTTAAGGTGTAAACTTGGGTTATTCATTTGAGGTCTTTCTTCTTTTCTAAAATAGACATTTAAAGCTGTAATACCTCTATACACTACTTTCTCTATAATAATATGTTGTGCTTTCATTTTCATACAATTGAAAACATTTTTAAATTTTTATTGTGATTTCTTGTTTGACCATGGGTTATTTAGAGGTTGTTGTTGATTTCTAATTTAATTCCACTGTGGTTTGAGAGCATACTTTGTAAGATTCCAGTTTTTACAAGTTATTGTTACTTATTTTATGGCCAAATATATTTTTTATTTTGGAGAATGTTCCACAAGTACTTGAAACTTTATTCTACATTAGGGGAAGACTGTGTTAGATGTTAATTATGTTATGTTGCTTGATGGTGATATTGAAATCTTTTGTGTCCTCACAGATTTTCTGTGTAGTTTGTCTGTCAGTTATTCAGTGGAGTTTTGAAATCTCTGACTGTTACTGTTGAATTGTTTATGCCTCTCTCAATTCTGTCCAGTGTTGCTTCATGTATTTAAGGACTCCTTTGTTAGATGTGTGTGTGTTTATAAGTTTTATATCTTCGTGATGATTGACCCTTTTATCATTATGAAATACTTTTGTCTCTAGTAACAGTTTTTGTCTTAAAGACTTATTTTGTTTTATTTTAGTATAGCTACTTCAGCTCTTGTACGGTTATTGTTTACACTGTTTATCTTGTTTCACACTTTTGCTTTCAACCTATTTTATATCTTTGATTCTAATGTGTGCTGGATCTTTTCCATTTGGATAGTCTTTGTTTTTGTAGTGTTCAGGCTATTTATATTTATTGTATTATTGATGTAGTTTTATTTATGTCAACCATTTGCTATTTGTTTTGTATATTTCTCACTGTGCTTTTTGTTCTTCTCTTCCTCATTTATTGCCTTTTTTTGTGTTAAATAGATATCTTCTTGTGCACATTTTAATTCCCTTTTACCATGGATATTTTTGAGTGTTTTTTTTATTGGTCGACCTAGGGTTACAATATGCATATTGACTTACTACAATTGACTTCTTATTAATACTAATTCAGTATTAGTAACATGTAGAATATTTAGTTATGTATCACTTCATTGCTTTTCCTCTTCTGAGTGCCATTGTCAAAATACTTGTGTATATATTCTATTTTATAAGCTGTAAGATTAACCATACAGTTTTATAGTTGTTTTTTTTTTGGCAGCTGTTTTGTAAATTAGTTAAGAGGAATAAAGAGAGAAAAGTTTTCATTCAGTCTTTTAGATTTATCTATGTAATTACCTTTTGAGTATTCTTCGTTTCTTTGTGAGAATTTGAGTTACTGCTTGGTATCATTTCCTTTTTGCCTGCAGGATATCTTTGCTGTTTTTACAGTTACCTCAATCTTTACCTGGGAATATCTTTATTTTCTCTCAGTTTTGTAGGATAGCTTATTTGGATAAGGAACTCTTGGTTTAGTTTTTTTTCTTTTAGCACTTTTAATATATCATTCTACTACCTTCTGACTTCTGTGGTTTCTGACGATTAGTCAGTTGTTAGTCTTATTGAGTTCCTTGTGTGTGATAAGTCTTTTCTCTTTTGCTATTTTTAAAATTTTCTCTTTGTGTTTCTCTTTCTATATTTTTAGAGCCCAGTAGGGCTTTAACTACTAATTTTGTCACCCTTTTTTGGGCTTTAGTATAAACTGGTAGTTTAGATTTTCATTGTGTTTTTAAAATAGTTACAGCCTGAATTTATTTTTATATGATTCCCTCAAGCTTTATATAATTTTCCTCAAGTTTTTATTGCCATGTAACTCAATAATTTTTCTCTGAGGAATGACTGCTTAGGCATCTTTGTTATAAGAAATGGTGTTATTGTGTTAATTTTTTGCCTTACTTCATGTTGTGGTATTATGTACTGTTGCTTTTAGATTTTTCTCTTGCTTTGTGGGACTTCATAAATATATCCCGTATAGATTTATTTACTCTACTATGTATGTCACATAAAAAACACATGTATAAAAATAAGCCTTATAATAATTAAAGATACTGACTTTTCTTGAGGACTATATGATGTTAATGAGATGTTTTCCTTTTGATAAATATTGAATGATAGTCTTTAAGACTAGGTAAAAGATACCATAGTATATTTAGTATTTACATTGAGAAATGTATTATTCTTTTTAAGAGTGTATGTCTGTAAGTGTTTAACTCTGGGCTACGTCATTGTCAAGTAATATTCTGGGCTAGAGTTCCCCACTGGGTATCTAATTTTGCTGCCTTATTCTTTTAGAAGTGTTACTCTGAGCAATAGCCAGGCAACTGAAAGAAAGAAAGTGAGGGCCAGCCACGGTGGCTCACGCCTGTAATCCCAGCACTTTGGGAGGCCAAGGCGGGCGAATCATGAGGTCAAGAGATTGAGACCATCCAGGCCAACATGGTGAAACCCTGTCTCTACTAAAAAATACAAAACTTAGCTGGGCGTGGTGGCACACACCTGTAGTCGCAGCTACTCGGGAGGCTGAGGCAGGAGAATTGCTTGAACCTGGGAGGCAGAGGTTGCAGTGAGCCAAGATCTGGCCACTGCACTCCAGCATGGTGCCTGGTGACAGAGCGAGACTCTGTCTCAAAAAGAAAAAGAAAGTGAGTGGGACCCAAAAAAAGGGACAAAAAACAGATGGTAAGGCAATAAAATGAGAAGAATTTTTTTAAACAGTGTTTGTTTTGGATAGTTTTCTTGTTAAGCACATGGAAATACTTTGCACATTTGAGAATTACTGACTTACATGCCATTTCAGAGAAACAGCAAATCATTCTTGTAATATAAACACAATTACAGATTTCTTTGCTGTAATTTTTTTATTTCTGGGGCTTACTTTTCCATAAGATACAAAACAGTTCCTTCTTTCAGATTATAGTTTGACAGTATATTTGGAGGATCATAAATTTAAATTGAATGGTAATGCAATAAATGACAGACATTCAAAATTTCTGAGTACTCATAGTCTTATTGAGTTATATTCTGCACTAAAGAGGAATGTTACTAATGTGAATGAACTTTTTAGTATACACCTAAAGTCAATATAATGGAGTGTTTGGAACTGCCTATGGTCCTAGATTTGTAATATGTCTTTTACTATGCTAATAAGATGTTATGACTGAAGAGCATTTTATAGTATTCAGTGAACTTGCATGTAAATATGCACTGTGGATGTTATTTATCCCCTTCTTTTTTCCAGATATGATCACTAAGCACAGGTAGACAGTGGAAATCACAGTGAGAGTATATGGCTGTAGATTTTATAATTTTTTTCCATTGTACCACCAGTAAGGAATTTTATACAGAAAATAATGTTAGATCCGGAACAAATAAGTTTTTCTTTGGTAGGAGGTCCTATATTACTGTTGTATATATTTACTTTCTTTTTTTTTTTTAATGGGGTCTCACTCTGTCACCGAGGCTGGAGTGCAGTGGTGGGATCTCAGCTCACTGCAACGTCCCCCCTCCCAGGCTCAAGCTATTCTCTTGCCTCAGCTTCCTGAGTGGCCAGGATTATAGGCACCCACCACCACACCAGGCTAGTGTGTATTTTTAGTAGAGTTGAGTTTCACCCTTTTGGCCATAGTGGTATCAAACTCCTGACCTCAGGTGATGCACTTGCCTCAGCCTCCCAAAGTGCTGGAATTACAGGCATGGGCCACTGTACCTGGCCTTATTTAGTTTCTTGAATGACGATTACTGATATGATATGGCTGTGTAAAATAGTCTTTTTATTTCTGTATTACTGATTTTCATTTTAGAAATTAGATCCATAAATGTAATTACATACTTCTGATGCGCAGCCTTTTATCCTTGAATTGGTAAATAACACATACTTTTTCATTGCTCTTATGCATTCTAGCAAAGTTCCACTGTTTATCAAAGATGTTCAAGCTTTTTTCCATGTTCTGCATAGTAGCAACATGTTCTTTCCCACTAGGAGCATTTGAGTTGAGAATGAGAAGTAATGGGGAGTAATTGTAGCCTCCTGTTATTATGTTTAATGGCACAACCAAGAGACTTTTCTTGCCTTTATACTGCTATAGGCAGAATAGCATTGTGGTAGGATTGGGCTTTAATGTTTCAGAGCTTCAAATTCTGGCTCTGTGAGTTAATACTTATGGGACTTGTGCAAATAACCTTATTCATGCTTGGAATATACCTTACAATGTATTATTTGTGAGAATAAGATAATATAATGAAAAGCTCAAAGGAAATTCTTTGAACAGTCTCTTAGATGTTGTCAAATGCAAAGGTTAGTTCCTCCACAGATAACATGGTAGATTAAAAAAAAAGAAACCAACAACAGCAACAAAGTAAAAGGAAGAGAGTGATTAGAAGACTAGCTCCAAATATAAGATAAATCTTAAATCTGGATGTAGAATCTGCCAAAATTTTAAGCTGTCTAAAAACAAAGGGAAAGTGATCTGTTTTAAGCTATAAATAGGGTAATCAGAAATAATGACAGGGTCTGGTAAGATGTATTAATGACTTTTTTTAAGTCATTAAAGGATTACTTAAAGGATAATTGCATTTTACAGATAACAGGGAACCTAAAAATAACTCCATTCTTTTGGGTTCATACTTTATGGGAATTTCTATTAAGCAGATATCATCTGGTGAATACATGAAAAAACAAACATTGGTTTGGTCATTAAGTAGAATTACTAGGAGCAGTAAATAAGAATGCAAAGTAAGTCAAAGCCTTGGATGAACTCATCCAAGTAAGAAACAATCTGGTGATTTCTTGATGAAAATTCTACAGTTAAAGAAGCTGCTAAAGTATTTATAAATTTGTACTTCTTTGTACTATCAGTGATTAATGTCAATGTATTTTTCTCAGCAAGGATGCACAGGCATACCTGCTTTTCTTGTGCTTTGCTTTATTGTGCTCCACAGATACTGCATTTTTAAACAAACTGAAGGTTTCTGGCAACCCTGTATTGGGCAAGTTTATCATTACCATTTTTACAACAGCACGTGCTCACTTTGTGTCTCTGTGTCACATTTTGGTGATTCTCACAATATTTCAAACCTTCAAATTATTATTAATGTTTTTATTTTACTTTAAGTTCTGGGATACATGTGCAGAATGTGCAGGTTTGTTACATAGGTATACATGTGCCATGGTGGTTTGCTGCACCTATCAACCTGTCATCTAGGATTTAAGCCCCGCATGCATTAGGTATTTGTCCTAATGCTCCCCTTCCCGTTGTCCCCACCCACCAACAGGCCCTGGTGTGTGATGTTCTTCTTCTTGTGTCTATGTGTTTTCAGTGTTTAACTCCCACATATGAGTGAGAACATGTGTTGTTTGGTTTTCTGATCCTGTGGTAGTTTGCTGAGAATGATGGCTTCCAGCTTCGTCCATGGCTCTGCAAAATACATGAACTCAATCTTTGTTATGGCTGCATAGTATTCCATGTATGTGTGCCACATTTTCTTATCCAGTCTATCATTGATGGGCATTTGGTTCTAAGTATTTGCTATTGTAAATAGTGCTGCAATAAACATACATGTGCATGTGTCTTTATAGTAGAATGATTTCTAATCCTTTGGGTATATACCTAGTAATGGGATTGCTGGGTCAAATGGTATTTCTGGTTCTAGATCCTTGAGGAATCGCCACACCATCTCCACAATGTTTGAACTAATTTTCACTCCCACCAACAGTGTAAAAGTGTTCCTGTTTCTCCACATCCTCTCCAGCATCTGTTGTTTCCTGACATTTTAATGATTGCCATTCTAACTGGCATGAGGTGATACCTCATTGTGGTTTTGATTTGCATTTCTCTAATGACCAGTGATGATGAGCCGTTTTTCATGTTTGTTGACTGCATAAATGTCTTCTTTTGAGAAGTGTGTTTTCATATCCGTCACCCACTTTTTGATGGGGTTGTTTTTTTTTTTTCATACGAATTTGTTTAAGTTCCTTGTAGATTCTGGATATTAGCCCTTTGTCAGATGGGTAGCTTGCAAAAATTTTCTCCCATTCTATAGGTGGCCTGTTCACTCTGATGATAGTTTATTTTGCTGTGCAGAGTTCTTTAGTTTGATTAGATCCCATTTATCAGTTTTGGCTTTTGTTGCCATTGCTTTTGTTATTTTAGTCATGAAGTCTTTGCCTATGCCTATGTCATGAATGGTTCACCTAGGTTTTCTTCTGTGGTTTTTAGGATTTTGGGTTTTACATCTTTAATCCATCTTGAGTTAATTTTTGTATAAGGTGTAAGGAAGTGGTCCAGTTTCTCTTTTCCACATATGACTAGCCAGTTTTCCCAGCACCATTTATTAAATAAGGAATCCTTTCCCCATTGCTTGTTTTTGTCATGTTTGTCAAAGATCAGATGGTTATACATACGTGGTGTTATTTCCGAGGTTTTTGTTAATGTTCCATTGATCTATATATCTGTTTTGGTACCAGCACCATACTGTTTTGGTTATTGTAGCATTGTAGCATAGTTTGAAGTCAGGTAGCATGATGCCTCCGGCTTTGTTCTTTTTGCTTAGGATTGTCTTGGCTATATGGGCTCTTTCTTTGGCTCCATATGAAATTTAAAGTAGTTTTTTCTAATTCTGCAAAGAAAGTCACTGGTAGCTCGATGGGAATAGCATTGTACCCATAAATTACTTTGGGCAGTGTGGCCGTTTTCATGATATTGATTCTTCCTATCCGTGAACATGAAATTTTTTTCCATTTCTTTGTGTCCTCTCCTATTGCCTTGAGCAGTGATTTGTGGTTCTCTTTGAAGAGGTCCTTCACATCCCTTTTAAGTTGTATTCCTCTGTATTTTTTCTCTTTGTAGCAATTGTGAATGGGAGTTCACTCATGATTTGGCTCTCTGCTTGTCTATTGTTAGTGTATAGGAATGGTTGTGATTTTTGCACATTGATTTTATATCCTGAGACTTTGCTGAAATTGCTTATCAGCTTAAGGAGTTTTTGGGCTGAGAGGATGGGTTCTTCTAGATATACAATTATGTCATCTGCAAACAGAGACAATTTGACTTCTTCTCTTCCTATTTGAATATCCTTTATTTCTTTCTCTTGCTTGACTTCCCTGGCCAGAACTTCCAATATGATGTTAAATAGGAGTGGTGAGAGAGGGTGTTCTTGTCTTATGCCAGTTTTCAAAGGGAGTGCTTCCAGCTTTTACCCATTCTGTATGATATTGCCTATGGGTTTGTCATAAATAGCTCTTGTTACTTTGCGATATGTTCCATCTTTACCTAGTTTATTGAGAGTTTTTAGCATGAAGCGATATTGAATTTTATTGAAGGCCTTTTCTGCATCTATTGAGATAATCATGTAGTTATTGACATTGGTTCTGTTTATGTGATGGATTACATTTATTGATTTGCATATGAGTTGAACCAGCTTTATACCCCAGGGATGAAGCTGACTTGATCGTGGTAGATAAACTTTTTGATGTGCTATGGGATTTGGTTTGCCTGTATATTAGTGAGGATTTTTGCATCAATGTTTCTCAGGGATAATGGCTTGAAATTTTCTTTTTTGTTGTTGTTGTGTCTCTTCCAGGTTTTGGTATCAGGATGATGGTGGCCTCATAAAATGAATTAAGGAGGAGTCTGTCTTTTTCTGTTGTTTGGAATAGTTTTAGAAGGAATGGTACCAGCTCCTCTTTGTACCTCTGGAAGAATTCGGCTGTAAATAAGTCTGGTCTTGGGCTTTTTTGGTTGGTAGGCTATTAATTACTGCCTCCATTTCAGAACTTGTTGTTGGTCTATTCAGGGATTTGACTTCTTCCTGATTTAGTCTTGGGAGGGTGTATGTGTCGAGGAATGTATCCATTTCTTCTAGATTTTCTAGTTTATTTGCATAGAGGTATTTATATTATTATCTGATACTAGTTTGAATTCAATGGTATCAGTGGTGATATCCACTTTACATTTTTTATTTTGTCTGTTTGATTCTTCTCTCTTCTTAATTAGTCCAGCTAGTGGTCTATTTTCTTAATCTTTTAAAAATCCAGCTCCTGGATTCATTGTTTTTTTTTTTTTTGTTTTGGACGGGTTTTTTGTGTCTCTGTCTCCTTCAGTTTTGCTCTGATCTTAGTTATTTTTTGTCTTCTGCTAACTTTTGAATTTGTTTGCTCTTGCTTCTCTAGTTCTTTTAATTGTGATGTTTGGGTGTCGATTTTTGATCTTTCCTACTTTCTCCTGTGGGCATTTTGTACTGTAAATTTCTCTCTCAACAGTGCTTTAGCTGTGTCCTGGAGATTCTGGTACATTGTGTCTTTGTTCTCATTGGTTTCAAAGAACTTCTTTATTTCTGCCTTAATTTCGTTATTTACCCAGTAGTAATTCAGGAGCAGGTTGTTCAGTTTCCATGTAGTTATGCAGTTTTGAGTGAGTTTCTTAATCCTGAGTTCCCATTTGATTGCATTGTGGTCTGAGAGACTGTTACAATTTCCGTTCTTTTGCATTTGCTGAGGAGTGTTTTACTTCCAATTATGTGGTTGATTTTAGACTAAGTGCTATGTGGCACTGAGAAGAATGTATATTCTGTCTTGAGGCAGAGAGTTCTGTAGATGTCTATTAGTTCTGCTTGGGGGCAGAGCTTAGTTCAAGTCCTGAATATCCTTGTTAATTTTCATTGTTCTTGATCTGTCTAATATTGACAGTGGGGTGTTCAAGTCTCCCATTGTTATTGTGTGGGAGTCAAAGTCCCTTTGTAGGTCTCTAAGAACTTGCTTTATGAATCTGGGTGCTCCTGTATTGGGTGCATATATATTTAGGATAGTTAGATCTTGTTGTATTGATCCCTTTTTTTTTCTTTTTTGTCTCTGTTGGTTTAAAGTCTGATCTATCAGAGACTGGGATGTCAATCCCTGCTTTTTTTTTTCTTTCCATTTGCTTGGTAAATATTCCTTTAAGCCTACGTGTGTCTTTGCATGTGAGATGGGTCTCCTGAATATAGCATACTGATGGGTCTTGACTTTTTCCAATTTGCCAGTCTGTGTCTTTTAACTGGGGCATTTAACCCATTTACATTTGATGTTAATATTGTTATGTGTGAATTTAATTCTGACATCATGATGCTAGCTGGTTATTTTGCGCATTAGTTCATGCAGTTTCTTCATAGTGTCATTGGTCTTTATATGTTGTTGTGTCTTTGCAGTGGCCAGTACTGGTTTTTCCTTTCTTCAGGAGCTCTTGTAAGGCGGGCCTGGTTGTGACAAAATCCCTCAGCATTTGCCCCTCTGGAAAGGATTTTATTTCTCTTTCACTTATAAAGCTTAGTTTGGCTGGATATGAAATTCTGGGTTGAAAATTCTTTTTTTAAAGAAAGTTGAGGCTGGGCAAAGTGGCTCATGCCTGTAATCTCAGCACTTTGGGAGACCGAGATGGGCAGATCACCTGAGGTCAGGTGTTTGAGACCAGCTTGGCCAACATGGCGAAACCCTGTCTCTACTAAAAATACAAAACTTAGTTGTACATGGTTGCACACGCCTGTAATCCCAGCTACTTGGGAGGTTGAGGCAGGAGATTCGCTTGAACCTGGGAGGTGGAGGTTGCAGTGAGCTGAGATTGCGTTACTGGACTCCTGCGTGGACAACAAGAGTGAGACTCTGTCTCAAAAAAATTAAAATAAAATAAAGCTTCATCCCAGAGTGGCATCAGCCTGATGCCCCCCGGAGCTCTCCTGTATGAGTTGTCTGTCGACCTCTGTTTGGAGGTATCTTCCAGGCAGGAGGCACAGGGGTCAGGGTCCCACTTGAGGAGGCAGTCTGTCCCTTAGCAGAGCTGTTGCGCTGTTCTCGGAGGATCAGCTGCTTATTTCAGAGTTGGCAGGCAGGAATGATTAAATCTGCGCCCACAGCCACCCCTTCCCCAGGTGCTCTGTCCCAGAGAGAAGGGGGTTTTGTCTGTAAGCCCCTGACTGGGGCCGTTACCTCTCCTTTAGATATGCAGTCTGGCCACAGCTATTTTGCTGTGCTGTGGTGAGTTCCACCTAGTTCAGATCTCCCAGCCTCCTTAACACTGTCAGGGAAAACTGGCTACTAAAGCCTCAGTAATGGCGGACACCCCTTCCCCACCAAGCTCGATTGTCCCAGGTTGACTTCAGACTACTGTGCTGGCAGCGAGAATTTCAAGCCAGTGATTCTTAGCTTGCTGGGCTCTATGGGAGAGGGATCCACTGAGGGAGACCACTGGCTCTCTGGCTTTAGCTCCCTTCCATGGGAATGAATAGTTCTATCTCACCGGGGGATCTGGGCACCACTGGGGTATGAAAAAACTTCCTGCAGCTAGCCCAGTGTCTGCCCCAAACAGCTGCCCAGTTTTGTGCTTGAAACCCAGGGCTCTGGTGATGTAGGCACAGGAGGGAATCTCCTCATCTGCAGATTACAAAAACCATGGGAAAAACATAGTATCTGGACTGGATAGCACAGTGCCTCACAGCTTCCCTTGTCTGGGGGAAGGAGATTCCCCAGCTCCTTGTACTTCCCAGGTGACGTGATGCCCCACCCTTGCTCTGCTCACTCTCCATGGGTTGGACCCACTGCCTAACCAGTCTTAATGAGATGAACTGGGTACCTAGTTGGAAATGCAGAAATCACCTGCCTTCTGCATTCGTCTCGCTGGGAGATATAGACTGGAGCTGTTCCTGTTTGGTTATCTTGGCCCCTCCCTCCAACTTTTTAATTATATCTGTTGTGCTGAAATATGATCAGTGATCTTTGATGTTACTGTTGCGATTGTTTTGGGGTGCCAGGATCCACATGCATGTAAGATTGGAAACTTTATTGATAACTGTTGTGTGTGTTCTGCTTCACCAATTGCCCCATCTCTCATCTCTTCCCATCTCCTCAGGCCTCCCTATTCTCTTAGACACAATAATGTTTAAAACAGTCCAATTAACAACCCTACGATATCCTCTTAAGTGTTCAAGTGAAGCAAACAGTCACGTATGTCTGACTTTAAGTCAAAAGCTAGAAATGGTTACGCATCCTAAGGAAGGCATGTGAAAAGCCAAGATAGGCCGAAAGCTAGGCTTGTGCTGGACACTGAGACAAGTTGTGAATGCAAAGGAAAAGTTAAAAGTGCTACTCCAAAGGAAACATTCTTGGAGAAAGTTAAAAGTGCTGCTCTAGTGAACACATGAATGATAAGAAAATGAAACAGCCTTTTATTGTTTATATGGAGAAAGTTTCAGTGGTCTGGGTAAAAGAGCAAACCAGTCACAACATATTCGCTTAAGCCAAAGTCTAATCCAGGTCCTAATCCCTAACTCTCTTCAATCCTATGAAGACTGAGAGAGATGAAGAAACTGCAGAAGAAAAGTCTGTAGCTAGCAGAGGTTAATTCATGGAATTAAGGAAAGATGCCATTTCTATAACATAAAAGTGCAAGGTAAAGCAGCAAGTGCTGATATGGAAGCTTCAGCAAGTTATCCATAAGAACTATCTAAAATATTGATGAGGGTGGCTACACTGAACAACAGATTTTTCAATGTGGATTAAACATCCTTCTATTGAAAGAAGCTGCCATCTAAGATTTTTATAGCTAGAGAGGAGAAGTCAGTGCCTGGTTTCAAAGTTTCAAAAGGCAAGGCTGACCCTCTTTTTAGGGGCTAATGCAGCTGGTGATTTTAAGTTGAAGCCAGTGCTCATTTGCCATTTTGAAAGTCCTAGGGTCTTTAAGAATTTTGCTAAATTTACTCCACCTGTGCTCTAAAATGGGAGCAACCAAGTCTAGATGACAGCACATCTGTTTACAGCATGGTTTGCTGAATATTTGAAGCCCAGTGTTGAACCTGCTGCTCACAAAAGATTTCTTTCAAAATATTACTGTTCATTGACAATGCCTCTGGTCACTCAGGAGCTCTAACTGAGATGTACAAGGAGATGAATGTTGTTTTCAAAACATCAACATTACTAGTTGATATTTTGGAAGTTTCAGAATAAGTTAATTCCAACCCCTATGGGGTTGAGCAGTTCAAGACTTTAGTAGAAGAGGTAACTGCAGATGTGGTAGAAACAGCAAAAGAACTAGAATTAGCAGCAGAGCCTGATGGGGTAACCGAATTGGTGCAGTCTTATGAGAAAATTTGAATGGATGAAGAGTTGCTTCCTAGGGATAAGCAAATAAAGTGGTTTCTTGAGATAGAATCTACTCATGGTAAAGATGCTGTGATCATTTTAAAAATTACAACAAAAGGTTTAGAATACTATGTAAACTTAGTTGATAAAGCAGTGGTAGTGTTTGAGAAAAGTGACTCCAATTTTGAAAGAAATTCTGTGGGTAAAATGCTATCAAACAGCATCATGTGCTACAGAGAAATCTTTCATGAAAGGAAGAGTAAATCAATGTGGCAAACTTCACTGTTGTGTCATTTTAAGAAATTGCCACAGCTACTCCAGTCTTCAGTAACCACCACCTTGATTAGTCAGTAGCCATCAACATCCAGGCAAGACCTTCCACCAGCAAAAGGATACAATTTGCTGAAGGTTCAAATGGTTGTTAACATTTTTTAGTAATAATGTATTTTTGCATTAAGATATGTGCACTGTTTTTTTTAGACATAATGCTATTGCACACTTACTAGACTACAGTAGAGTATAAACAACTTTTACATGCACTAGGAAATAAACAAAAAATGTGTGTGACTCACTTTTTGGCAAGGGTCTATAACTGAACCTACAATATCTTTGAAGTATGCCCACATCTGCGTTTTGTAAAAATTGTGTATCCTAGAAAGTCTTAAGGGACAAGGAATCTATAGAGAAGTAAAGTTCTGGTAGAGCTTTTGTGAGATTAATACTGTGTTTGTGTGCATTAATAGATATGTTGAATTTTTTCCATGTCACATATATTTCATCTGTCATTCATGTAAGGTGTATACTTAAGTGGATTTATTTGGAGACCCATGCATATCTCTTGCCTATTTTGGTGCTATGGCCTATCTTGGTAGGTTGTGAGATGTCTAGCCATAGGTAAGGATTTTGGCATGGGGATTTAAAAATTCAGTGGTTAGTAGAATTGGAGATGATTGTTAATATTCTGTCTGCTTCTGAAATTCCCTGAATTTCATTATTTGTAAACATTCAAATTACTCAGAGTTTCTGTGCCTTTCCCAGTCCTCATGGAATTCCTCATGCTACTCTAATTTGAGTCATTGTGAAAGATGTTAGTGACTTTTGAGAATCAGATTTTTATATTGCAAAGTATGAAGATGAAAATATTTGGCCCAGATAATCTCTGTTGACACTTACCAAAAATTCAAAAATATTAATCAAGATAAAAAATGAGAAGTGAATGGTTCTAAAGACACTACTCTTTTATATTTTGTTCAAGAAAAAAAAGTTTCACAATTTTTTTTTAAGCAGTAGTATAATCAGAACCAGAGGTCTCCTAAGTAAAATCATGCAGTTCAATCTCTTTCCCCTTAACACCTTACTGATACCAGGAAGTTTTGATTGTGGTATATGTAGGTTGGTGACTTAAGATCAGGGATCACTATTAAAACTCATCGTAGGTTTAAGTGGAGTGTTTTCAATTAAGAGCTTATTGATACAGTGTTACGGGAACATATAATGCCTGGGAAGGGTACTAAGTGTTGGTAAAAATGCAAAAGACAAAATGAGAAAAAGCTATAATTTAAGAAATTTTTAATTTTTGCCCAAAGCTAGGCTTACCATTAAGAAAGAGAAGGTAACCTTTTTTTTTTCTCTGCTGAGTTATTCCCAAGGCCTGATACTAAATTTATGATAATTAATATGTTTTATGTATTGTCAGTCTTAAACTGTAGCATCATATATAACATTGTTTCTGCAGGAAGATGCCTTGAGTTCTAACTTACAGACTTTTGAAAGTTAGTGATTTTATCTTGTAATGTTAAATAACAGTCTGTAGAGATGTGCAAAATATTCCCTCTCTTCCAGCTTCTCTTTCTGATGATAATTATGATGAAGTAATAATAGTGGGTAGCATTTTGTAGACACTTGATTCCTTTATATCCTTTAAATATATTTATTTAATCCTTTACAAGTGAAACTGAGGCTTTTTTTTTTTTAAGTTATGTTTGCTCAAGGTAGAGCTAGAATTTGACTTTTCAGAACTCTAAAGCCCCATGCTTTTAACATTGTATTAGTCTAATGGCACATTTAATATGGGGAGTCGTAGGGTGATAGTATATATGCTTGTGTTCTTGCTGGAGAGAAGATATATAGATGGGAAAGCTGTTGTGGTAGGAAGAAACAAAATAAATACAGAATAAGATTGTTCTTTAAGTTATTTGGAGGTTAACCTGTAGTTGTCTCATGACTTCACCAAGAGTAGTTTTGGGTATTATGGAAATCTGTAGTATGTTTCAAAATGAGTTAGAGGCCTTAGGCATTTAAAAAATACCACCAGTGTTGACATAATGTGAAAACATAGTGTAGGATCAGGTCTTGAGGCAGTTTTTTTTTACATATTTAATGCATATTTTATAAATACTACAAATTTTTATGTAGTATAGATTAATATGATGAACATAGTTGGTTAGTAATTTCCTTACATGCTAATTTATATCTATTTAAAGATAAAACACATAAAATGTAATTGTTTTTTTCTAAAAGGTTGTATGTTTCAAGGAAAAATGTTTTCTATTTTAGTAATAAATGTAAACATGTTCAAACTCATGAACATTTGCATGAATTCACTGGATAGAAGGAAATAGTATTAAGGATATAAATTATTTAAAACATTTTCCTTAGAACTGGAACAATAAGGTTATCTTGTTTAAAATGTAAAGTTTAAAGAAAGAAATTTATTTGTTAAAGGAAGACGGAGCATATTGGGCATTATGTATGAACATGCCCGTTTTGCTCACTGTGGAGCTCTTAATGCCTAAAATCGTGCAATTAGTTTTTTTTTTTTAAACCATTAAAACAATCAGTTTAATATTGAATCATTAAAAAAAACTTTGTGAAAAGGTCTACAGGCATCTTAAAAATTGTATACTTGCTGTTAATGAAAAATATTAGAATAATTTCAAGCAAGGAAATATTCACCTGAATCAACATATTTTAGTATCCTTAATGTTGAGCAATTAGCTGATAAGCTAGTTTGAACCTGACTTGCAGGATAGACTGCTTTTGAGGTTGTATTTGTTTCTTTGCTTTCAACAAGGCAAGTGTTGATGCTAGATTAATTAGCAAATCTTGAAGAATTAATTTAAATGGTGCAGTAATTCCTGTTATTAGAGATATTTCTTAGAACTCATGAAATTCCTCCCTCCCACACAGTATCAGATCTGTTGAATTGAGAAAGTTGCCTAGCAGCAGTCTGTCTTGTATATCAGAGTCCAGTTCAAAGTTGTTAGAATGGGAACAGTTTTTAAAATGCTATGGGAGTGCCTGAATTATAACTGAACTTTGAAATTAAAAAGAAAACACAGGACAGTATAAAAATATAGGCCTATAAGAGTGTTGTAGCAAGTTGGGTTTTTGTAACCAGTTTTTTTAAGTACAGATCTTTGAAGGCAGGTTTTTAATAATTATTTTATTACGTTGCTGTTGCTAAAGACAGCAAGGCAGGTAATTATCCTCAGATCTGAAGATTAAAAGCCTTATTATTTTAAAATTAATTTTAAGAAAGGAGAGTGATTTTTACAACTGTTAGCACATATGCTTTGTGTACTAGCTTTTTCCTAATGTAAAATGAATCTGAATATGCCATATGATTGGTGACAAATAAAAAACTCTGTGCAATTAAGAGAAAATCTGTTTATTTAAGAGCTCTCAAAGGTTGTAAAAGATTATACTTGGCTGTACGTGAAGGATAAATGTTGTGAAATAATGTCCCTTAGTTCCCCTTTTATAATAAATCTCAGCTGTGTGTTCAGCACAAGGGCTTAGTGCCAAAAAGAACAGGTTCAACTTGTCCGTGAGGATTTGCACCACAGTAAAGTGCACAACTGCTTTTGTAGAGGTCATTGTGGAGGTCATGGGCATGTACAGTTGAATGAAAGCAACTTTAAAAACATGGTAGATCATAGAGTTACTTGAGATTCAAAAATCAATGTTAACTTAAAACATAAAAAGTTGGAAAATCATAAAAAGAACCTTCAAATATATTTTTCTCTTTATCTACATATGTTAATATGTTTTTAAATGGATTAAAAATAATTTCTTTGGTATCAGAATATTTTATAAGTGGCCAGATTTGGAAACACTGACTATTTTAATACTGTTAAATTCTGAACAGTGTTCAGATAATGAAGGTAGGATATGATGGTGGTAGAACAAAGTATGCAGGGATATATGCGTGATGGGAGTAAAGGCAGGGGAGTGTGGATGAGTTCTAATAAAAATATGGGTATAATCTGGAAAATGTCTCCACAAGTCATATTTATCTGGAGTTTATGATTGAAAGGTTAGAAATTTAACAACAAAGAAAATGCAGTCTTATATAGTATGATTCTTTTTCCTAAGTATCTCAGAAATACTTTTATGTATTTGTGATAAATAGAAATAAATGAGAAACACAATGTAGAGAGGCTGTAAGACCCTAGGACTCCAGCCAGTGCTTTGAGTTTCACATAAGGAACACCTGAAAAGATATAACTAAGTAAGAAGACGTAGAGCTTACCTGGGTTTATATTTTATCTATACTTGTATTTCATGACTCTTTTTTTTTCTTTACTTTTTGGTGACTATTTTTAAAAAAATGGTTATCATAGACAAATGATAGGCAACCATTGGTTTTAGTATAGGGATTAATTACTAATCTTTAGAATGTGCTTCAGCAAATGCAGCTGATTGGCAGTAGCACCTGTCTCAACAATTGGCAGAATGTTATGGTACTTTTATCAAGCAGTTTTCAGAAGGGCTTCAAAGCTGTGTTACTAAACCCTCTCATATGAGCTGCTTTCTTTGTCCTCTGGGGCATTGTTTTACTAAATGTACCTTTCTATTAATTAATTAATTAGTAAAAAGAAGGCTATAACATTTTAGTTTTTTTAATTTTAAAAAACTAACACAAATGAAGTGATAGTCTGTGTATTCTTGTATTTGTGGGCACTTGTATTTGGTGGCACTATGCTCACTGATAACATACATATGTTCTCAGATGAAAAATTTATAAAGGATTGTGATTTCTCTGTATTGTTTTTTGTAGTTCATATCATAAAACATCTCTCTTAATTATGAAGAGTGGTCTGTTAAAGTACAGCAAACTGTGATTTAAAGGATTGATTAGTATAGTCAACGTTCTAGAAAGGTAATTTACTTCTGCATTGCTAGGGATTACTCTTTTTAGTTGAAATAGTCTTTTAACTAAACTGGTTCATATTTCAAAGAATGTGCAATTTATGTTGATTCACAAACAAGCCATCAATTTTATGTTGTTTGAAGAAAATATTATTTTTGCTTGTTATAAAAACAAGCCAACTTCTAAGTGAGTTTCTAACAAGGTTGAAGCACATGTCTCAGTAGAGATGAAATTTGCCTTCATCCGAATGTGTTATGGAAAAGTTGAGTGTAAATATTTTCAAAAAATAAATTGATACGCTTTAATGAACTAGAGTACCTTTTATTTAAGAAGTACTTATAGGGCCGGGTGTGGTGGCTCACGCCTGTAATCCAAGCACTTTGGAGGCCAAGGTGGGCGGATCACCTGAGGTCAGGAGTTCAAGACCAGCCTGACCAACATGGTGAAACCCTGTCTTAGAAAAAAAAAAAAAAAAAGAAAAAAAAGTACTTATAGACTAATATTTTTAAACAAATGAGCACATTATATTTAATAATGTTTAATCAATTTTTATAAATATATATTGTTAAATGCTTGAAAATAGGGACAGTTATGGTGGTATACTTTCTGTTACATCTTTGCAGTGCCTAATATCCACCAAATGTTTAATACATAAATTTTCATATTTTAGTCTTATAATAGAAAAGTGCTTTGTGGATTTTAGCAGCATAGGGTTTAAAATCTGGGTAGGTTACTTGGTCTTGGAGAGCTTCATTTTGTTTTTCCTGTAAAACAAGTAAGACACCTCAAATGTGTATGTAATGCCTAACACAGTGCTTGGCACATAGTATATGTTCAGCAAATATTCCTTTATCATTATAGTGGAATTGCACTGTTAGTAATCACATTCCATATCTGCATGACTTTAATAAAAGACAATTTATGTGAAATTTCAGGTAAGAAGGGTATCAAGTCAGTGTCTTAAATATTCTGTTCTTTTCTACATTTTAGGTTCTAGATTTAATTGCATGGTGGTTTTATGAATGTGATGGTGGTGTTGGTGCTTGTGTGTATGTGTATTTGGTTTGGGGAAGTTAGACTGGGATGGTTAGAGTATTTAAAGTGTTTGTTGTTTCTTTTTAGGACACAAGAAAGTTAAAATCAGTGACAGTCTAGCTTCGGTCTTCACTCATTTTCTACGGTGGGGAATGGCAAAACAACTACCTTTTTGTTGTTAAATGACCTCAAATAGAACAAGGAGATTTGTTGTGTAGGTTTTTTTGGAGATAGGGTAGATGATTAGAGGGATCATTTAAAAACATTTCTTCATTCATGAAACAAATATTCCTGTTATATTCTAACTACTGTACTAGGCACAGAAAAGTCAAATCTAAATAAAATATGGTCTCTTAAATTATTCAATCTCTATAATGGCACAAAGAAACTTCCATCTTTTCAGTGAAAGATATTTCTGCTTTAAAAGATTGCTAATCTTACATGATATTTTTTGTTTTGCTTATGTAACAGTAGTAGTATTTGTAGATAATTTTATATTAAGCCATTTTTATATTTTATTGCATTAGGCAATTTAGACTTATGTATAAGTTGTGATTGTTGGTTAAAGTTCACATAGTGCCAAGATAGGAATTCTTTGAATTTTTTTTGAGATTAGTAAAAGAAAATGAGCTAAAATCCTATACGCCTGAAAGTTTTAGAGAAAATGTCTTGCAGATACTGCTTTTTAAAAAATTAATGCAGACTCTTAAAGGAGGCAGGTTTTGTCTAATCAGATAGTCTCGTTGATGTTTTTCTTTTCCGATCTTTATATAGAAACAGATATGGTTTGCTGGACACTATGTCCTCTTGGCAACAAATGGTAGTTCGGTAATAAGACAGGCATCAGAGAAAGAATGTAAAAATAATACTTTTCAACATTGTATCACATTTATCAGTGCCCAAGGAAAATACAAAACCTATAACAAAAACAAACAAACAAAATATTTTCTTGTATGCTGCTTTTCCTTTAAGCTACTAGCATATCTCCCTATTTTATTTGTCTTATAATTTAATGAAAATAATGTTTACTTAGTGTTTCTTCTTCCTCTCATTCTCTCTTTGTATTCTGGCTTCTATTTTCACTACTGTACTGAAGCTACTCTGAGTATTGAAATTCCCTTTACTAGGAATGCTCTTTCTTCCTGTCCATTTCAGGCCTGTTTCAGCCTTCAGAGGTTCTGCCAAATGCCGTTTCTTTCATGAACTCAACTGAATGAAAGTTCAAGTGCTTGACATATTCAGTAGAATTATATGTGCATTTAATTTGCTTGAATTCAACTGAAGTTGAAAACAACACCAAACCAGGGAGAAAAGTAGCAAAATGACTCTCTTCTCCAAGTAAATAAATTTTTTGAAATGTCATAGATGCCAAATGCAAGCCACCTACTTTAGTGATCTGTTCCAATGTTAGAGGAAAAACTAGTTGAGTTGGATTTATATAAAGAGATTAAAATATGCATAGAACAATGTATATATACTTTATAGGCAATTTGAGGGGTTATTTTGACCTTTTTTTTTTTTTTGCCTTAATCTGACTTTAGAACTGAATCCCTGTGCACTTCACAATATAGCTGTGTTGAACTTAAGTCAGTCACATAATTTAGGATCCTTCTAGTTAACACTTGGATCTTTCTTAGGTATTTCAGATGTGGAACTAACTGAAGGATAATGACTAGCTTAGTTCCTTTCCTATTTTTATTTTTGCATTTTTTAGAGAGGGAGATAAATTTGTATGAATGCAATTATAGTCCAAACAGGTTAAAGCAGAGGGAGACAATGCTGTTCCTTTTATATTTTGTGTTCTCCTGTAGTTTGAGACTCATACCTTTCTCAAAAGTAATTGCATGTGACCACAAATATATTGTTACAGTTAGTGTCTATAAGAGCCATGTTAGTTCTAAACCAATACAAGGAATTTATAGGAATGCTTATTAAATATCCAGAGTTTAGTTGTAATTATATATTATTTGAGAAGCTTTAATGATACTGATCTTTTACTAGTGATCTTTTAATGGAAGATACCATTTCCTGATTTTTTCCAACCCTTTCATTTCAAAATTTGTTACTATTCATTTTTGAACTTCTTAAGGAAAAATTTATATTGACATAATGAGAATTCTAAATTTAGAGTTGAAATATTAAATGACATTTTTCTGTGTGGAACACTAATTAGTATATGTTTTAAGGAGAAGATTACAAATGAATTGGCTAACAAATCCTTGAAGTAATTTCACTGTCGTAAGCAGATTTTGATGAGTTTCCAGGGCCAATTTGCTGGAATCCTTTTCAGACTTGACTTGCCAAGTGAAGATGTATTTAGAACCATTTTATTTCTAATGATGAGCAAGAAACTTAGGCCCTTAGCTAGATAGTTATAGAAATTAATCTTTGATGTTTTCAAGCATATCATATGTATTTGAGTAGAACTGAACATTGCTGAAGAGCTAAAAAAAAATATGGTGTTGTGTCTATAGGGTGAAACCTCTTTTTTATTTTGAAGAAGCCTGTTTTAGAAGAAATATTTTTTGTGAAAATTGTTAATCTTACTATTAGGTACTACATTTTAAAAGACAAAGAGTGCTCATAAAGGCTGATTAGTGCAAGTAAGTCATCATTAGAATGCTTTAAAAGAGCCAACCATGATTTTTTTTACTGTTATATTCTACTTATTCCCAAACATACATTGGGAAAAAGAATATAGTCTGATGATTCTAATAGAGTTGGGAATGCGGGTCTCAAGTCTTGTGCATTTTTGCTCCTGGCTGTTTCTCTAGTATATATAGAATCAAATGATTTTACATTAAATTTGAGGGGAAATTTTATTTTTATGATACATTGTGAGTCAGTGGCTTATTTCCACTTAGTCGTCATGAAATGATAGCAAGTTAGCCCTACTGTTTCAGTCTCCTCACTTACACCCCTCCCCGCCATTGCCCATTGCAGATGGTGAAAATGAAACTTACAGAAACTAAATTTTGCACCTCAGTTCATTCTAGTTTAGAAACAGTACCAGGAGAAGTACATAGTTACCTCTTAACATAGAGGCCCTGTTCTTCATTTGTCTTTTTACTATTTACTTTACATTTTGAAAGAAATTAGAGAAAGTCATTTCTATGGGGGAAAATGAATTATGCTTACCATGAAATTACGTGCTACCAGGAAGTTATTACCATGCAGCTGCTGCAGTGATGACAGGCTGACATCACCCTAGAGTGACCAGAACAGCATAGTATAAAAATCTCTCTGCTAGCTTCTAAAATAAATTGAAAACAACTGAATTACCAAAGAAATGTTACTCAGAATGAACAGCTTATAGACAGTGCTAGGTATATTCTTTAAATACTCTATTCCATTACAGAAATATGTGTGGACACACACACACAAACACACACACACACACACACACCACACTATTAAAAAATATATTAACATCCATATACATATGTAGAAATAGACATATCTGTGTGTATATAGATACATATATGACACACATGTCCACACATATTTAAATTATTAGAACATTACCAAAATAGAAATAGTCATTCAGAATTACTTCAACAGATTTTCTAAAAGGCTTCCTGGAGATATTTTCCTTGGAAATAGTCACTAGAATTATGGTAATTTAAAACTACCAGAATGAAATATTCTGGTTTCTGATTCCATTTAGCAAGGTAACATGTTCTATAGAATTTGATGAATTTAACATGTGAGCAGATTCAGTTCATGAAAACCACCACCACCATCATTTTTTTGTGTGATTAAATGACCCTAAGAAATAAAAGGGGACTGCACAATCTCACTGTAATGTGATTTACTAGGATATAAGCTCCCTGAGGGCAGGGGCTTGTATATGTTTTGTTCCCTGATGTTCTTTTCAGTTCTTGGCATATAGTAGATGGTTAATATTTGTTGTATGAATGGATAATGAATGCCACAGAATAAGCACAGTGTTTTATCTGAAATTTTGTTAAAATAAGTACTAAGATGGCTAGAAAACACACTCCCAGCCCAGGATGAAAAGCATCCACTGACTGTAATGAATAAGTGAAAAGAAAAAACAAATCAAAGTCTACATAGAGATTTATTTCTTGTGTACTCTGATAGTACACAAGACTATGTAATTAACAAAATTCCAATTGTTTACACTTAAAGCATTCTTAAATTTATAGCATTTTGAACCCTGATTATCTTACAGTTGCCTTGGTGTGCATACTATTACATCACATGAGAGCTTTTTTATATTGTTATATTTTTATATTCATTAATTCAACAAGATATTGAGCAGCTCTTTGGTGCCAAGCACCATGCTGTAAAGCATGACAGTGTGCATAGGGCCTTACAGTCTAATGGGAGACAGATTCAAAACAGACAGTTATACAGCGTTTAACAGGCTTACAGGGCTTATTGGCAAATACGTTGAAGATGAGGATAGCTTGGTGGATAAATGTCATTAAGCAAAATAGGTCAATTAAAAGAGTTGTGAATTTAAAATTGTGTAAAAGGATTTGCAGAATCATTTAACCTATCAGCCTAAATTGCCAGCGCTTTGTAATTGCAACCTCTTCTATGGTACTTAACAGAAAACCATATACTGATTGGTGTAGAACTGGATTTTCATGTTTAGTATTTTTTATTGCTTATTTCAACAGTCTATATACTAATTATTTTTACTGTCATTGTTTTTGTTAAATAATAATGTATTTTCTTTAATAGTGTTATTCTAAATGGTTTGTTGCATTCTAAATGTGTGTGTGTATATTTTAACATAGTATGTATTTAGAGTTAGCACAAAAGATATTCTTCACTCTTCCTGTATTTGGTGAGAAAACGTAATCATAATATTTGTAGTGTATTGATTATCTAACAGACAAATCTTAGTAAATTATAAACTATTTTTTGTAGTAGCTTTTAAACTTTCTAAGAAAAGTTAAATAATACATTTTAAATTATTAAAAAACAGCCATGTAGAACTACCTGTGTCAGCATTTGCATTGTTCTTCAAATGTTCCTATGTTGTTCTGTATGGAAATGAGCTGAATTTTAGAAAACCTTTTTTCTCATAAGCTTATATTTTTTGACTAGCAAATGATGGAAATATAGTGTAGGGCTCTAAGTTATATTTTAGAGGAGAAACAGGTTCCATTTTGTTACAGTGTAGGGGAATAGAAACACTAATAATGTATACTGCTGAATGTATAGTTTGCATGCATTTACCCCTGAGTGTGGGTATTACCTAAAGTTGCATGGTTTTCTGTGGCTGTTCTCACTACATTTTTACTTTTAAAGCCTCATTTCTTTATCAATTGTATCACAACAGTAACAAAAACAGAAAGGGCCTTAGTTTTGCGTCGTACTTTTGAAAGTCAACAAAATGAACTTGAATTACTTAATGGTATTTTTCAAGACTCAGTACTAAGACCACACTCTTTATATATTCCCCCACTACCATTTTCTTATTCTTGTGACCTTGCCCATCATTTTGATGCTGATGATAGTGAAATTTCTTTTGAGTGTATTTTATATTTCTAGCTGCCTTTACTGAACATTTCTACTTGGACATTTTACAGGCAGTAATGTTGAATTATTTAAACTACCATCTTAAACTCTTTATTTTTAACAGTTTTATTGAGATATAATTTACTTACCGTAAGAATTACTCATTCTAAATATAGAATTCATTGATTTTTAGTAAATTTACAGAATTTTGTAGCCATTTCAGTAATCCAATTTTAGGATGTTTTCATCACTCCAAAAAGGTCTCTGATACTCATTTGCAGTGACAACACATTAACACTTCTAGCCCACAGCAATTGTTAATCTACTTTCTGTCTCTGTAATTTTCCCCCTTTCTGAACATTTCCTATAAAAATCCTGAAATATATTAGTCTTTTGCATCTGGCTTCTTTTAGCATAATGTTTTTGAAGTTTATCCACGTTGTAGCATGTATCAATATTTCATTCATTTTGTTGAATAGTAATAAAATTCAGCATATTGTGTGAATGCTCAAGAAAGAAATTCATATTCATACTATATGAATGTACCACATTTATCCATTCACAATTGGTGGACATTTAGATTGTTTCCACTAGCTGCTATTAATAGCTGCTGTGAGCATTCATGTGTAAGTCTTTTTGTGGTTATATCTTTTCATTTCTCCTGGGTAGATATTTTTAAGTAGAATTGCTAAGTCATCAAGTAAATTTACTTGTAGCTTTAAGAAAAACTACTGAACTAATTTTCAAAGTGGCTACATATTGTATACTCTCATATGCAATGTCCATGGGTTCTAGTTTCTCCACGTCTGTACTAACACTTTTTATTGTCTGCTTTTGATTATTGTCATTCAAGTGAGTATGCATTTAGTGTGCATTTTTCTGAATATTAATGATGCTGAGCATCTTTTCATGGGCTTATTAGCCATCTGGTCTTTTAAAATCTTTTGCCTACTTTTAACTGGGTTATTTTGTCTTTTTATTAGTCACTTCTAAGACTTTTTTTTTGAGACAGAGTTTTGCTCTTGTCACCCAGGATGGAGTGCGATGGCGCAATCTTGGCTCACTGCAACCTCCGCCTCCCAGGTTCAAGTGATTCTCCTGCCTCAGGCTCGCAAGTAGTGTCTCTGGGATTATAGACGCCAGCCACCACGCCCAGTTGATTTTTGTATTTTTAGTAGAAACTGGGTTTCACCATGTTGGCCAGGCTGGTCTTGAACTCCTGACCTCAAGTGATCAACCTGTCTCGGCATCCCAAAGTGCTGGATTACAGGCATGAGCCACCGCGCCTGGCCCCTAAGAATTCTTTACAGGTGGTATTCTGAATTTGATCGAATTATAAAATATGTGACTTGCAAGTATTTTCTTCTGGTCTGCATTTTATCTTTTTAAAATTTTCTCTTTGTATTAGTACATTTTGCATTGCTATAAAGGAACACCCAAGACTGGATAATTCATTAAGGAAAGAGGTTTATTTGGCTCATGGTTCTGCAGGCTGTATGAGGAATTTTTACTCATGGTAGATGGCATAGGGGGAACAGGCACACATGGCAAGAGAGGAAGCAAGAGAGAGAAGGAGGTACCTCTTAACAACCAGCTCTCATGTGAACTAATAGAGAATTTCTTATTACTGAGGGAAGGGCACCAAATCTTTCATGAGGGATCCACTCCCATGACCCAAACACCTCCCACTAGGCCTCACCTTCAACATGAGGATTACATCTCAACATGAGATTTGGAAGGGACATGCATCCATTCTACATCACTCTTCAACCTTTCCCTTTCCTAGTTTTCCTGTTTCTGCTAATCAGCTCTCTCTGTTTTTCACATTTTGCTTTCCACCTCAGCTATACCAGATTGCTACCAATCTTGCAGTTTTAATTACAGTTATTATTCTTTTTTTATCTTCCCCTCCATTATTACTCAAATCTAGACCATATTACTTCAACCTTAATCACTAAAATATCTACAGACTTGACTTACTTGATTCTAGGCTCTTCTTTCTTTGGTGCTATTATATTTTTCTTTGCAATAAATACATAGCTACTTTTCTTTCAAAGCTAACAAAGATTCGATGATCTATTTTAAACATTTTATAATGAAAAATTTTAGAAATAGCAAAGTTGGAAAATAATGCAATGAATACTCACATGCCTATTACCTAGATTCAGTAATTTGTAATATTTTGGTATTTTATATATATATATATATATATATTAATGCAATATCAAATATATTACATTATATATTACAAAATATATAATGTAATAAGTTTGGTATTACATTATATATATATATAGATATATAATGTAATACCAAACTATTACAGATTACTGTATTTTTATGTATTTTTTTAATATATGCCTTTTTTCCCTGAACCAGTTTAAAGTAAATTGCAATTTCCATGAAATTTTACTTTTAAATTCTTCAACCGGCATCTCCCACTGACCTGTTCCTGCAGAGGACATTTGCATACATAACAATAATGACATAATCACACCAAACAATTAACAGAAATTCTCTAATATAACTTAATACCCAGTCTATATTCAAATTTCCCCATTTGTTGCCAAAATATTTCATAGCTGTTTTTTCCCTTCCAAATTAGTACTCCGTCAGTCTTAATCCTTTTAATCTAGAATAGCTGCCATCCCACTCTATACTTTGTCATCTTTATTGTTGTTGTTTCTCGTGACATTGACTTGTTGAAGAAACCAGGCCACTTGTCTTGCAGTATGTTTTTTTAAAGTTTATTCTCTGTGATATTGTTCAATATCAGTTTTTTTGTAGCTGTAATTATAATATATAACCATTTTGGGCAATCCAGAAACTAGTGCAACAAAGAAATAATTTCATCACCTAGGGATAGTTTTTCTTTAGTTTTTTTTTTTCTTTTGCAGATTTACTTTATTTTATTATATTTTATTTGAGATGAGGTCTTGCTCTGACACTCAGGCTGGAGTACGGTGGCACAATCACAAATCACTGCAGCCTTGATCTCCTGGGCTCAAGTGATTCTCCTGCTTCAGCCTCCTGAGTAGCTGGGACTACAGGTGAACACTACCATGCCTGGCTATCTTTTTTTTTTTTTTTTTTTTGGTAGAGATGAGGTTTCACTATGTTGCCCAGGCTGGTCCAAACTCCAGGGTTCAAACTATCATCCCACCTTGGTCTTTCAAAATGTTAAGACTATAGGCATAAGCCACTGTGCCCAGCTCTTTGGCAGATTTTAAAAATAGTTTAGATTATAATGATCTAATAAAATGTACTTAACATTTTATTAATATCTCTTTGAACATGATTTTAAATGGCTACACACTGGTTTTGGTTTTTGAGATGGAGTTTCGCTCTTGTTACCCAGGCTGGAGTGCAATGGCGCGATCTCGGCTCACCACAGCCTCCGCCTCCTGAGTTTAAGCAATTCTCCTGCCTCAACCTCCCAAGTAGCTGGGACTACAGGTGTGCGCTACCATGCCCAGCTAATTTTTGTATTTTTAGAAGAGACGGGGTTTCACCATGTTGACCAGGATGGTCTCGATCTCTTGACCTCGTGATCCACCCGCCTCGGCCTCCCAAAGTGCTGGGATTATAGGTGTGAGCCCCCGCGCCCGGCCAACACTCTGTTTATGTTATAATTGAACTGCTATTTACTTAAACTGATGTTTACTTACTTATTGCACATTTAGTTTCCTTTTGGTTTTTGACAACATAAACTGTGATGAACAAACTTAGAATACGAATATGATTATATTTTATAACTTTCTTATAAATTATTACAGATGGTATTAGTAGGTCAAAATATATGAAGATTTTAAAGGTTTACTAAATTGCTTTTCATAAAGAAAGCAATTCTATAATTTGCTCTCTTACCAGTAGTGTATGAAATATACCAGTAGTATATTCTTTGCTAATATGCTGGAGATAAAGCATACTGACATTGTTTTGATGATTCTGATTTCTTACCCATGTGTGTTCAAATTAGTCCTGGAGTCTTTTCTAGCTGTAATTTAAGCTATCTATACTGATTCATTCTCTGCCCATCCTTCTTTCCCCATATACCTGTCTCCGCTCAGGTTTACTTACTGTCTCAGTACTCAACATACTGCTCTGGTAATATTGCTGTCCTCCCCCATTGCCTTGCTTTTGTAGACTGTTTGTCCTCTGCGGCCTAGCACAAGTTACACTGTTTCATTGTTCCATCTTTTACTGATTCTTCCTCTCAATATTCTATAGCACTTAAGTTTATACCATACCATTTGGCACCCAACCAAATTTAATTCAAATATAACTTATGATTAGTATATCATACACTTTGAGTTCTTTAATTTGAATCTTCCTTTTTCTGATAATTTAGAATAATATCTACCACCCTTACTGTTTGGGTAGAAATATCACCAGTAACCATTTTTCATCTAAAAAACTTTTAAACACCCTTCCCCCTGCAGTCACTTAAAACCCTAATACTTTTCTCATGTGACCTGTTAAGCCATTATCTGCTCTCTTGGTGATTTAAAAAAATTTAAAAACATGTCAGTGAGTGTAAGTCATTGTTCTCTAAGTTCTGCCCCAGCTTTAGGTTTGAGAACCTTGGCATCTATCTCACATGAGTTTTTTCTGAGGGAAAGATAGATGGAATGTTAAAAGGGCAGTTTGTGTGTCATTTATGAACTTTATCTTACTCTTATGGCAAACAGAACTACCACTGAGTAATGTTTATTTCTCTCTAAATGTTATAAGTTTTAGAAAATACTTCTTTTTGAACCTATGGTGTTTTAAGTATTTCAGCTATTAGAATTTATATAAAAAATTAGTTTAAACCACATAGTATTTACTTACTGCCATTAAAACTTTTAAATTGAACAACCATGATTATATTATTTTAAAAACAAGATATTAAAAGGCAGTGTGTGGAACCTACACTGGGCAGGAATTGAGAGATCTAACTCTATGTGACTTTAGAAAAATTTACATTTTGAGGATATTAGCTTCCATATCCACAAAATGAAGGTGTTAGGGGGGAAAGAGGCACAGCCTTTAGAATCTGACAGACTTGGCTTTTAATCATCAAACTGCCATTACAGTATGATCTTGCTCAGTCACTTATCTAGCCCCCATTCCCTCATTCATAAAGTATGATTAATAGTACTTATTTCATTAAATTATTGTGGACGCTGAGATGATGCATACAAAACCCTTTAGCATAGTGCCTGGCACAGAATAAATAATATTAACTATTCTTATTCAGTGATCTTTTTGGCTGTTGTAAATGATGTCCCCCACAAACTTCAGAGAAGACTGAATTATAAGCTATCATAACTTTAGTAATTTGGGTATTGTTGCTAATATTTAGAGAATGATTAGTTTTAGTATGTTGTTTTCCAGTGCAACTACTTAAGAAAGCTTATCTTTCTTGAATATTATCTTCCTTGGAAGGTATTCCAATTCTTGAAAATATCCATTCTGTGTCAACCTTTCTGGACCTTGCTCTGTAATTTCTTAAATGCCATGGAGTGCTGGTGAGACTTGTAAGTGTACTTCTTTAATTGTTTCAGTATTTTTCCTTTCCCTCACTTACCCTCCTCTCTTTCACTCTTCTCCCCTCCCTTTTACCCCCATAGCTAAAACATGTGACACCAATACTGAACATTTTGTATCATATGGTAGGAGAGTTTAGTGTCTGACAATTTATGAAGAAGACACTTTGAAACAGGGATGTCAGAACAAGTTTCAAAATTACCCACTCAGGCACTGTCTTCTTAACCTATGCAATGCTCTCTGAATCATTGGTATGAAATTGGATTATTCTGTGATAGTATAAGATTTAGCTTGACAGTTTCATGTTTTTTTAGAAAGGCTGTGGAACATGGAGGTTAGGGGCTAAAATAATATGAATGAAGTTTCTGACATTAAACTTTTTTTCTCTGTTTCCTGCATATTATTCTAGCAAAGCAAATGAGAAAATTAGGTATCCAAAACTCATTTTAAAAAATTGTGGTAAAATACATGTAATACAATAATTTCACATTTTAATAATTTTAACTGTACATTTCTATGACATTAAGTACACCCATATTGTTGTGCATCTATCACTATCATTCATTTTCAAAAATTTCTCATCTTCCTCAACTGAACCTGTACCCATGAAACACTAACTGCTCTTTCCCATGTTCCTAGCCTGTGGTAACCACTGATTTACTTTATGTCTCCATGAATTTGACTGCTTTGGAACCTTCTATTGGTGGAGTCATATAATTTTTGTCCTTTTATGAATATCTTATTGCATTTATTATAATATCGTTAGGTTCATCCATGTTGTCACATGTCAACATTTTCTTCCTTTTAAAGGCTGAATAATAGTCTATTGTATCAATGTGTGTGTGTGTATATGTGTATATACACACACACACACACACACCACATATTATTTATTCATTTATTCCTTCATGGACACTCGGTTGCTTCCAACTTCTGGCTACTATAAATAATGCTGCTGTAAATATGCATTGGTGTACACATATTTCTTTGAAACCCTGCTTTCACTTTCAGGTATATATCTAGAAGTCCAGTTGCTGGATCATATGGTAATTCTGTTTTTAATTTTTTGAGGACTTGCCATACCATTTTCCACAGCAACTGTACATTCCCACCAGCAATGCACAAGAGTTTCAGTTTGTCTACATCTTCACAAACACTTAGCATTTTCTGTTTTTCTTTTTAATAATAACCATCTTAAATAGCCATGTGTGTGAAGTGGTATCTCACCATGGCTTGATTTGCATTGCCCTTATGACTAGTGATATTGAGCATCTTTTCATATACCTATTGGCAATAGGTATATGAGCTTTTGTCAAATGGTCTTATGCTTCTTTGTGCCTCAAACTAGGTGCTGTTCAGACATGTTATAACAAGTTAGTACAAGTTTATTTTGGTGCAAACATTTTTAAAATCCATGCATAGTTTTTAAATGATATGTATTTTGCATAAACTTTTTGAAGTTCTCTTGTATTTGATGACTTTCATATACCTATTGTGGTGAAATCTCTGTTCAAGTCCTTCACCTGTTTTTGGTGAAGTGCTGTTGACATTACAGTGTCAGAGGTATCTATTATAATATGCCTGTAACTAGCTAGGATGATGCTACATGGTATTGAACTTGTTGAAGAGAAAAACTGTAATTTAGGTACAAGCATCTTTGATGGTTGTTTCTCACTGCTAAAATTGTATTTTATCACTTTTAAGTCATGACTTTTACCTTTTTTTTTTTTTAAATAAAAAGAGATAATGTGTACTTTGCATCCAACTTAGTAATTTAAGGGAAAAAGGAAACTAAGGGACATAACACTAAAAACATTTATAAACTAGAAATTGGAAGAATAACTGCAAGAATGCTTTATAAAAAGTTATGAAACATAGAAATAGATGTGAACTATACCAAGAAAAATAAGAGAATGAGAGTTAAAATCAGAAAACATAGACTATATAAAAAGTAGGGATTAGAATTCTATGCCACATGGATGATAGATATGTAAATCTCAATGTAATGGTATATAACTTAGTGGCACTTTGTTTTACATACTTATGCTCAAATATGATCTATAGGGTCTTTGTATTTTAGTTACCCAGTAGTAGTTCTTTCTTCTCAGAAAAATACAGTGGATGTTTTCATCCATTTAGTTTTCAGCATAAAATTTTCTTATTTTGTTTGTATTGTATGTATGTGATGTGAAATAAATACATATTTGGTAAGTTAGTTTGAGTTCATGTAAAGACTTCAGAGAATAGACATTTATGAGGTATAGCTTTGTAGAGAATAATTTCATTAGCTTTCTTCCCTAATTAGAGCTTTAAAAAAAAAACACTGATTGTAAAAAATGTCAAAGTTGTTTAATAAAAATAGAAAAATGTGAGGTTAGACTATGCTTATATACAAGGGGACTTCAAAAAGTTCATGGAAAATAGAATTAAAAGATAAATATAAAAAATATAAACCTTATTTATCAACACAAGCTCCATCAGGAACAAGACACTTTTGTAAGCAATGATACCAGGAATTTAGTTCATCTCTAGATAACTGAGGGTCCTGGGAATTTAACTATGTCAGTGAAATCGTTTTTATATTATTACTGAAGAAAAATGGGTTCCCTTTACAAATTTTTTGAGGTTAGGAAACAAAAAGAAGTAAGAAGGAGCCAAATCAGGACTGTAAGGTGGACACCTAATGATTTCCCATGGAAACTCTTGCAAAATTACCCTTCTTTGATGAGAGGATTATTGTTGTGGTGGGGAAAGGACTCTGGTGAAGGTTTCCTAGGTATTTTTCTGTTAAAGCTTTTGCTAACTTTCTCAAAACACTCTCATAATAATAAGCAGATGGTATTGTATTTTGGCCCTCCAGAAACTCAATAAGCAAAGTGCCATGAGCATTTTGAACTGGGAGTTTTTTGAATTGTTACCATGACCTTTGCTTGTGACCAGTCCACTTTTGCTTTGACTGGACCACTGCCACCTCTTGGTAGCCACTGCTTTGATTGTGCTTTGTCTTCAGTACTGGTATAGGCATATTTCATCTCCTGTTCTTTGAAGAAAGGCTTCAGGATCTTGATCACACGTTTAAAATTTCCACCGAATGCCCTGCTCTCGTCTGCTACTGATCTGGGTGCAACAGTTTTGGCACCCATTGAGTGGAAAGTTTGCCCAACTTTAATTTTTCAGTCAGAATTGTGTAAGCTGAATCAGTTGAGGTGTCTGTGGTGTTGCCTATTGTTTCTGCTGTTAATCGTCAGTCCTTTTCAATTAGGGCATGAACAAGGTTACATTTTTCCCTCACAAATTGATGTAGATGGTCTGCCATTGAGGGCTTCATCTTTAACAATCTCTTGTTCCTTCTCAGAATGAGTTATCCCTTTGTAAGCTGCTGATTTCTTTGTGGCATTGTCCCCATTAACTTTTTGTAAAGCTTCAGTGATTTTGCCATTCTTCTATCCAGTCTTCACCATAGATGTTTGTTCTTGTTTCAATTGAGCGGAATTCACATTGGTCTGATAGGAGCTTTTTTCAAATGGTCTTATGCTTCTTTGTGCCTCAAACTAGGTGCTGTTCAGACATGTTATAACAAGTTAGTACAAGTTTATTTTGGTGCAAACATTTTTAAAATCCATGCATAGTTTTTAAATGATATGTATTTTGCATAAACTTTTTGAAGTTCTCTTGTATTTGATGACTTCTACCACTGACATTGAACAACTGTACTGTTTAATGCTAAATTTGAATTTAATGATGGATTTGGTTTTCCTCTTTTAAATCATGTATAAATGACCATGTATTAATTATGTTATGTGGGTTTCAGTTATGCAATGCATTGTACCCATGGAACAGCAAAACTAATGGGTAATACTTCTAATGTAAGCAATTTAATTCATCTTTAAAATGATTATAAATAGCAATATGAAGGTAATATTAAAAGGTATTAATTTCCTTCATTTTTCTAACAGGGTCAACATATTTCACTGGCACCTATTCACAAGCTTGAAGAAGCTCTTTATGAATACCAGCCACTGCAGATAGAGACATATGGACCACAAGTTCCTGAACTTGAGATGCTAGGAAGACTTGGGTATGTGTCCTAAAGAACTTTACATTGAGGAACTGATATGTGGGGCTTGTTGCTGTTCTTAACTGACATGTTAACATTCTTAGATTTTCAGTTTATAGAGCTTTACTCTTTTGTGAAAAATGAACAGTACTTAATACTAAGTTTTATTTAGCACATTAATTTTTTCTATGGACTTGTTATGTCTCTTGAGATTGAGCCTGGAATATATTGGTTCATTTTTAAGTCTGTCCTTGGCAGCCATATTGAAATGACTGTTTATTTTCAGCCATGAGTGTTTTTTTTTCCTTTTTTTAAGAAATTGGGGCTTAATTTAGTCAGTAGTAAGCCAGTAAAAATATGAGTTGGGCTCCTTGCCATGAGAAAGGGTAGATTTACTCATTGTGCTCTGTCTACAGTGAAACTACGTTTATGAGCCATGAGCCATGAAATATATTTTGTTGAAAGGTATAATGTAAGTCTGGCCCAGTGGTTCAACAGTCATATCATATATATCCATTCTGGATATGAACCTGGGATCCTGGCTTTTGTGAGGGATGGAGAGATGATTATAGTCTCTATCATGGGAGCAAGTAGGTATTTGTATACTTGAAAAGTGCAGGCACACATGTTGCTAGATGGAGCAAATCATTTCTTGGTCTCATTTTTAAATGTAAACTATTGAATGAAAGGCTGATCCAGAAACTGTTGTTGCCTAACAAAATAGTGGAAGGAATATAATGTGAAAAAAAAATGGATATGTTGAGGCCAAGCAATTAAAAAGACCCCAAGAATAAAAACAAGAAAGATGAAACAAATAATAAATCCTACGTGCATCTTCAAAACCAAAACCAAAATCTTGAAGATGTTGCATAGCATTTTACATGTGAACCTCCAGTCTCCAAGGTAAAGTTACTATTTAAATGATAGATAATTTAATATCTTAAGGCTACATTTTCTTTAGTTCTTTATTTTCTTAAAGTCCTACAACCTCTATGTATGAAGCGAACAGGATGTAAAACAACCTAAAACTCCCTTTGAGATAATAAATTTATTAAACAATTGTTTTAAATGCTAAAATTGAAGTTTAGACAATATTGTGTTTTATAATGTAAAAAATTATGCATGATGTAGACATTTATTTCTTATCTCTTATTGGGTTACAAAGAACTAGAATTGTGTATTTTTAAACTAAATTTACCTTAAAATCTTTACTTTTAATGTTAGTGAAGTTAACGTGTTTAAAATAGTACTCCTCTGTTACTGGGTTTTGCATTTTCCAATAATTTTGTCATAATTTTTCATAAATAGATTTTATTATGTTCTTCTGTTCCTAGAATGTTGAATTATTATTATTTTTTCTTGAGACAGTCTCTGTCACCCAGGCTGTAGTACAGTGATGCAATCTCGGCTCACTGCAGCCTCCTTCTCCTGGGTTCAAGCGATTCTCATGCCTCAGCCTCCTGAGTAGGTGAGGATGCAGGTGTGCACCACCACGCCTGGCTAATTATTGTATTTTTTGTATAGACGGGGTTTGTCCATGTTGGCCAGGCTGGCCCAAGTGATATGCCCGCCTTGGCTCTCCGAAGTGCTGGCATTACAAGTATGAGCCACTGGGCCCAGCCCATCTTTTAATATACTGCTGAATTCAGTTTGCTGGTGTTTTGTCAAGGATTCTTGCATTAGTGCTCATAAAGGATATTGACTAGTAGTGTTTTCTAGCTTTACTGAGGTATAATTAATAAAGAAAAATTATATATATTTAAGATAGAGAAGCTCTTTTTAATTATTAATTTTCGTGAGTACATAGTAGGTGTATATACTATGGGCTATGTGAGATATTTTCATACAGGCATGCAATGCATAATAATCACATTAAGGTAGATGGTATATCCATTACGTCAAGATCTATTCTTTGTGTTAAAAGAATCCAATTATATTCTTTTAGTTATTTTCAAATGTATATTTAAATTGTTACTAACTATAGTCACCCTGTTGTTCTATCAAATACTAGTTCTTGACCAGGTGTGGTGGCTCACGCCTGTAATCCCTGCTCTTTGGGAGGCTGAGGTGGGCAGATCACTTGAGGTCAGGAGTTTGAGACAAGTCAGGCCAACATGATGAAACCCCGGCTCTACTAAAAATACAAAAAAATAGCTGAGCGTGGTAGTACGTGCCTGTAATCCCAGCTACTTGGGAGTCTGAGGCAGGAGACTCACTTGAACCTGGGAGGCTGAGGTTGCAGTGAGCCAAGATTGTGCCACTGCACTCTAGCCTGGGTGACAGGGTGAGACTCTACCTCAAAAAGAAAACAAACAAGCAAACAGTTCCTATTTATACTCTTTATTTTTTTTCTACCCATTAACCATCCCCACATCTTCTCCCACGCTCTCACTACCCTTCACAACCTCTGGTGACCTTCCTTCTAACTCTGTATCTATGAGTTCAATTGTTTTAATTTGTAGCTTTCACAAATAAGTGAGAACAAATTTAGTCTTTCTGTGCCTGGCTTATTTCACTTAACATAATGACCTCCAGTTCCATCTATATTGTTGCAGATGACAGGATCTCATACTTTTTTATGGCTGAATAGTACTCCATTCTGTATATGTACCATATTTTCTTATCCAGTCATCTGTTGATGGACATGTAGATTGCTTCCAAACCTTGGCTACTGTGAACAGTGCTGCAACAAACATGGAAGTGCAGATGTCCTTTTGAAATACTAATTCCCTTTCTTTTGGGTATATACTCAGCAGTGGGATTGCTGGATCATATAGTAGCTCTATTTTTGTCTTTTGACAAACCTCGAAACTGTTCTTCATACTGGTTGTACTAGTTTACATTTCCACTAGCAGTGTACAAGATTTTCTTTTTTCCACAGCCTCTCTAGTATGCATTACTGCTTGTCTTTGGATAAAAGCCACTTAAACTGGGGGTGGGATTATATCTCATTGTAGTTTTGATTTGCATTTCTCTGATGATTACTGGTGATGTTGAGCATCTTTTCATATGACTTTGCCATTTGTATATTCTCCTTTGAGAAATGTCTGTTAAAATCTTTTGCCCATTTTTAAGTTGGATTATTACATTTTTTCCTGTTGAGTTGTTTGAATTCCTTACATATTCTGATTAATAATACCTTGTCATATGGGTAGTTTGAAAATATTTTCTCCCATTCTGTAGGTTGTCCCTTTTTTCATTGATTTCTTCACTATGCAGAAGATTTTTAACTTGATGTTCTCTCATTTATCTGTTTTTGCTTTGGTTGCATGTGCTCATGGGGATATTCCTCAAAAAATCTTTGCCCATTCCAGTGTCCTGGAGAGTTTCCCCAGTGTTTAATTTTAGTAGGTTAAATAGTTTGAGGTCTTAGATTTAAGTGTTTAATCCTGATTTGATTTTTGTATGTGGTGAGAGATAGGGATGTAGTTTCATTCTTACGTATATGGATATCCAGTTTTCCCAGTACCATATCTTGAAGAGAATTTCTTTTCCCAAAATGTATGTTCTTGGCACCTTTGTTGAAAGTGAGTTCACTGTAGATATATGCAATTGTTTTGAGATTCTCTATTTTGTTCCATTGGTCTCTGTGTCCATTTTTATGCCATTACCATCTGTTTTAGTTACTGGAGCTCTGTAGTATTTGAAATCAGGTAATGTAATTCCTAAAGTTTTGTTCTTTTTGCTCAGGATAGCTTTGACTATTCTGGGTCTTTTGTGATTCCATATAAATTTTAGGTTTTTTAAAAAAAAATTCTGTGAAGAATGTCATTGGTATTTTGATAGAGATTGCATTTAATCTGCAGATTGCTTTGGGTACTATGGACATTTTAACATTATTGATTCTTCCATTCCATGAACATGGAATATCTTCTGTGTGTGTGTGTCCTCTTCAATTTTTTGCATCAATATTTTGTAGTTTTCATCATAGAGATCTTTCACTTCTTTGGTTAATTCCTAGGTATTTTATTTCTAGCCATTGTAAATGGGATTACTTTCTTGATTTCTTTTTTAGATTGTTCAGTCTTGACATACAGAAATGTTTCTGATTTTTGTGTGCTGATTTTGTATTATGCAACTTTACTTAATTTGTTTATCAGTTCTAATAGTTTTTTTTGTGGAGTCTTTAGGTTTTTCCAAATGTAAGATCATATCATCTGCAAACATAATTTGACTTGCTCCTTTCCACTTTGGATGTCCTTTCTTTCTCCTGTCTGATTGCTCTAGCTAGGACTTCCAGTTCTCTGTTGAATAACAGTGGTGATAGTGGGTATTGTTGCCGTGTTCCAGATCTTTGAAGAAAGGTGTTCAGTTTTCCCCCATTCAGTATACTAGGTGCAGGTCTGTTGTATATAGCTTTCATTATGTTGAGGTAAATTCCTTTTATACCCAGTTTTTTGAGGGTTTTTACCATGAAAGAATGTTGAGTTTTATTAAATGCTTATTCAGCACCAATTGAAGTGATCATATGGTTTGGTCCTTCATTCTGTTAAAGGATGTATCATATTGATTGATTTCCATATGTTGAACCATTCTTGCATTTCTGGGATAAATCCCACATGGTCATGATGAGTAAATGATCTTTTTAATATGTTGTTGAATTCAGCTTGCTGGTATTTTGTTGAGGCTTGCAGACACTATCTTATAACCCATTATTTTAAGCTGATGACAACTTAACACTGATTGTATAAACAAATAAATAAGCAAAATCAAAACTAGTAAAAACTCTATATTTTAACTCTTACCCTTTTAAACTTTTTGTTGTTTCTATTTATATCTTATTGCACTGCCTATGTCTTGAAATTTTGTAGTTATTACATTTGATTGATTTATCTTTTAGTTTTCCTATTTAAGAGTAGTTTACCCACCACGATTACAGTGTGGTAATCCACACCCTGCTAATTTTTGTATTTTTTGTAGAGATGGGGTTTCCCATGTTGGCCAGGCTGGTCTTGACCTCCTGACCTCAAGTGATCTGCCTGCCTCAGCCTCCCAAAGTGTTGGGATTACAGGCGTGAGCCACCGAGCCCAGCCATAACTACTGTTTTCAATAACTATACATGTGATTTATTTAATGTGAGCTGTTCATTTCTTAAGGATTATAGAAATTTAAAAGACTTGTTGAAAGAATGTTGAATAGATAACTTTATTGTTATTATTTTATTTCTTCCATGTGCTCTAGCAGATAATGTAACTTCTGAAACTCTTAAAATTCCCAAGAAATCAATTGACAGATTAGAGTTATAAATAAGAAATTTAAAAGTTAATTTTAAACATAATTTATATCAGCATGAGTTTATTTAAATTTTGGTTTAGATTCTTAGAAGTTTATATCACATTTTAATGAATGTTTACGAGTGAATTTCTGTTACACAAATATTTGAATAGTGAAAAATCATTAAAAATTACAGAGTATTTAAGGTAGATATAAGTTTGTGGTATCTGTGGTTTAAGGCAACCTTTGATACCAGCCATGAAAATATTACATGATGAAATATTTAAGTAGTTTTATATAAGAGTTATGGTTTTATTAAAAGCATTGCTAGTTTATATTTATGGAAATATATATATTATGTAAATATGTAATTTACATATATCCTTAAATTTCTGTGTAAAATAATCATATGTAAAAGTGAGAAGTAAGAATGACTTCTCTAATAGGAAATTTCAGAATGCCTTTCTCAGTTTTATGGGAATATCTATTATTTTCATTCTATGACACGTTATAACATTTTAAGATAAAATATTATTTTTATTTAAGGTTTGTATCTTACATTTCCTTATTTATGGTTTAAATGAAGCTATTTGCTACCAAAATTCTGCAGAATGAAATTTTTTTCTTTTACTAATACATAATGTTTTACGTATGTATGGGGTACGTGTGAGTATTTTTACATGCATAAAATGTATAACGATCAAGTCAGGATATTTGGGGTATCCTTCACCTTGAGTATTTATTATTTCTATGTGTTGGTAATCTTTCAAGTTCTCTCTTCTGGCTACTTTGAAATATACAACATACTGCTACCAACTACAGTCACCCTAGTCTCTTACTGAACATTAGAATTTATTTCTTCTATCTAACTCTAAGTTTATACTCATTCACCAACCTCTCTTAATTTCTCCCTTCCACCCTCATACCCTTCACAGCCTTTGCTATATTCTAGTTTCTATCTCCATGAGATCAAGTTTTTGTCTCCCATATGTGAGTGAGAACATGCAAAATTTGTCTCTGTGCTTGGCTTATTTCACTTAACCTGATGACCTCCAATTCCGTCCATGTTGCTGCAAATGACATGGCTTAATTCCTTTTTATGGCCAAATACTTACACCGTGTGTGTGTGTGTGTGTGTGTGTGTCTGCCCCATTTTTTTATCCATTTGTCGATAGATGGATACTTAAATTGATTCTATATTTTTGCTATTGTGGATGGTGTTGTGATGAACACATAAGTGCAAAGCGTCCTTGTTATACTGATTTCTTTTCCTTTGGCTAGATACCCAATAGTGGGATTGCTGGATCACACAGTTCTATTTTTAATTTTTTGAGGAATCTCTGTACTGGTCTCCATAATGGTTATACCAATTTACCTTCCCACCAGCAGTGTATAAGAATCCTCTTTCTCTGTATCCTTACTAGCATGTGTAATTTTTTGTCTTTTTAATAATAGCTCTGCTAACTGAGATAAGATGATATCTCATTGTGGTTTATATTTGAATTTCCCTGATGATTAGTGATGTTGAGCATTTTTTCATATACCCATTGGCCATTCATATGTCTTCTTTTGAAAAAGTTTCTATTCATGTTCCTTGCCTAATTTTTAAATGAGATTACTTATATTTTTATTGTTGAATTATTTGAGTTCCTTGTATATTCTAGATGTTAGGTCCTTGTTAGATGAATAGTTTTCAAATACTTTTTCCCAGTCAACATCTTGTCTCTTCACTCTGTTGATTCTTTCTTTTGCTGTGCAGAAGCTTTTTAGTTTAACATAGTTCCATTTGTCTATTTTTGTTTTTAAGTTGTCTGTGCTTTTGAGGTGTTAGCCATAAAATCTTTCCCTAAACCAATGTCCTCAAGTTTTTCCCCCTTTGTTTTCTTCTAGTGGTTTTATATTGTCAGGTCATACATTTAAGTCTTTAATTCACCTTGAGTTGATTTTTATATATGGTGAGTTCAGATCATTATTATGGGAGTCCAGTTTCATTATTCTGCATATGGATATCCAATTTTCCCAGCATCACTTATTAAAGAAGGAATTCTTTCCACAATGTACATGCTTTGCATCTTTGTTGATTATTAATTGGCCGTGAACATATGGCTCTATTTCTGGGCTCTCTTGTAGAATGAAATTTTAATCTTAATTTCATGTAGAGCTTATCTTTATATTGCTTTGTGGTAGCTACAACGCTCTACCACAAAGCAATATATAGATGCACATGCTTATTTCTGTCTTATGTTGACATAACTGGCATAAGTTCTGTGCTATCAATCAATCAGGAAACTTTAAAAAATGATTTTTAACTGTGAATGTTTCATGTCTTGAGTCACAAGATATGAGAATATCTAGCTATTATTATATCATTAGTAATGAAAATAATTATGGTAGTTATGATGGTACTGAATTAAGTCAGTTAACTAGAATCTGATGGTAATTAGAAGAAAATTTCCTGTTTGATCTCTGTTAGCACTATTAATGTTGTTTTCTTGTGTGGCCATAGACTGCATTCATAAAAACCAACTTGCTGAGCAAAAGTAATTGATTATTACAAATCTATTACTGTTATTGGCAAAGCAATTAAAAGTGATGACTCTTGAAAAAATAGAATAGGGTCCAGTTCACAAAAATAGAGGTGTACCTCATTTTATTGTGTTTTGTTTTATTGCTTTTTGCAGAGATTGCAAGTATATCAATGCTATTTTTCCAACAACATGTACTCACCTCATGTCTGTTTTTCACATTTGGTTAATTCTTGCACTATTTCAGACTTTTTCATGATTATATCTATTTGGTGATTTGTGATCAGTGAACTTTTGGTGTTACTATTATTATTGTTTTGTTTGCCACAAACTGTATCCATATAAGAAAGTGAAGTTAATAAATGTGTTTGTTCTGACTGTTCTTCTGACTGGCTGTTCCCTCCTCTGCTTCCCTTGGACTTCCCTATTCCCCGAGACACAACAATATTGAAATTAGACCAATTAATAACCCTGCTAAGGGCTCTGTGTATTCAAGTAAGAGGAAGGGTCACATGCCTCTCACTTTCAATAAAAATGTAGAAATGATTAAGCTTAGTGAGCAAGATATGTCAAAAACCAAAATAGGCTGAAAGCTAGACCTCTTGTGCCAAACAGCCAAGTTGTAAATGCAGAGGAAAAGTTCTTGAAGGAAATTAAAGTGTGAACACATGAATATTAAGAAAGCAAAATGGCCTTATTGCTGCTCTGGAGAATGTTTTAGTGTTCCAGATAGATCAAACCAGCCAGAACATTCCCTTAAACCAAAGCATAACTCTCTTCAATCCTATGAAGGGTGAGAAAGGTGAGGAAGCTACAGAAGAAAATTCTAAAGCTAACCGACGTTGGTTCATGAAGTCCATTTCCATAACATAAAGTGCAAGGTGAAGCACCAAGTGCTGATGTGGAAGCTACCTAAGATATTGATGAAGGTGGCTACTCTGAACAAAGGTTTTTCAATGTAGATGAAACATCTTTCTATTGGAAGAAGATGCCCTCTAGGATTTTTATAGCCAGAAGAAGTGAGCCAGGTGTGGTAACTCACGCCTGTAATTCCAGGATTTTGGGAGGCGGATAGCTTGAGCCCAGGAGTTTGAGACCAGCCTGGGCAACATGGCAAAAAATAAAAAATAAAAATGCAAAAATTAGCCAGCCATGGTGGTATGCTCCTGTAGTCCCAGCTACTCAGGAGGCTGAGGTGGAAGAATCACCTGAGCCTGGGGAGGTTGAGGCTGTAGTGAGCCATGATTGTGTCACTGTACTCCAGCCTGGGTGACCCTGAGCTGAAGTGTAGTGATATGATGCAGTGAGACCCTGTTTCAAAAAAAAAAAAAAGGAAAAGAAGAAGTCAGTGCTTCAAAGGCAAGGCTGACTCTCTTTTAGGAGCAAATACATCTGGTGACTTTAAATTGAAGTCAATATTCATTAGCCATTTTGAAAATTGTAGGGCCCTTAAAAAGTATGCTAAATCTACTCTGCCTGAGCTTTAAAATGGAATGAAAAAGCCTGGATGACTGTATTTGTTTACAGCATGGCTGCTGATTATTTGAAGCCTATTCTTGAGACTTAATTGCTTAGAAAAAAAAGATACCTTTCTAAATACTACTGCTCACTAACATTACATCTGGTCACCTAAGACTTCTGATGGATATGTTCAAGGAAATGGACTGCTAACACAACATCCATTCTAAAGCCCAGTTATCAAGGAATAATTTTGACTTTTCAGTCTTGTTATTTAAATAATATGTTTCATAGCACTGTAGCTGCCATAGGTGGTGATTCCTCTGATGGATCTGGATGAAACAAATTGAAAACCTTCTGGAAACAATTCACTTTTCTAGAGACCATTAAGAACATTTGTGATTCATGGGAGGAGGTCAGAATATCAGCATTATCAGGAATTTGAAAGAAGCTAATTCCAACCCCCTTGTTTGAGACTTTATTGGAAGAAGTAACTGCAAATGAAGTGAAAATAGCAAGGGAACTAGAATTAGCAGTGGAGTCTGAAGATATGACTGAATTGCCACAGTCTTATAATAAAACTTGAACAAATGAGGAAGTGACTCTTAGAGATGAGTAAAGAAAGCAATTTTTTGAGATGGAATCTACTCTTAGTGAAGATGCTGTGAGCATTGTTGAAGTGACAATGGATTTAGAATATTATATAAACTGAGCTGATAAAGAAGTGGTAGGGTTTGAAAGAATTGCCTCTAGTTTTGAAAGAAGTTCTGCTGTGAGTAAAATGCTGTCAAACAGAATTATGTGCTACAGAGAAAACTTCTGTGAAAAGAAGAGTCAATCAAGGCAGCAAACTTTATTACTGTCTTATTTTAAGAAATTGCCATGGCCTCCCTAGCCTTCAGCAACCACCGTCGTGATCAGTAAGCAGCTATGAACATCCAGGCAAAGAACATTCATCAGCAAAAAGATTAGGACTAGTTTTGATGGCCCAAGAGGATTATTATCATTTTTTATTAATATATAATCTATTTTATTTGGGATTTTGACTAAATCTGCAAAATCACTTTTTATATATAATATAATCATAGCAATGAAATCTGTCATATTTATGGTCCTATTCATACCCAAGGACTGAGAATTATGCAAGGAATGGATACAGTCGGATAGAATATTGATGGCCATGTCTGAATTCTGCCTACTACAAGCGAGATAGGTCTTCTCTTGCTACTTGTCTTTTTCAGCATTTTCTAAGCATTTTTATACATTTATTCTTCGAAGTAAACTTTGCTGGCAAAAGCAATAAAGCACTCCATAATTGTTTGAAGATTTTTGTAAATGTGAAAATTTTTATAAAATACTGTGAATCAAGTAACAAAACAAATCAAAAGCCACCAATAACTTAGCTAATAAGCTCCATCCACAGTACCCCCTAGATAGTAACCAATACCAATCCTTTTGGGATTATATTTGGAATTTAAGCTTATAATCTGATTAGAGAAGAACGGGCATTTAAAATATACTTAGTTTTTATATATCTCATGCATTTCTTGGAAATTAATTTTCATTATATTCTACTTTTGATGCTGTTGTGATAAAGTTGTTTTCATCATATTTCTGACTTTAGGTTTATATTTTATTGAATTTTGGCTAGAAGTTGTAGAACTTTTAGACCAAGTATAATTCTAATAACTGCAGTTTCTTTCTATGTGTTTTTTCTTTTTTTTGGTGAATGCCTCAAATGTTTCATCACTAAGTATTATATTCACTGTTTAAGTGGCTTTTTGTATCATATAAATGTATTTTCTAAATCACATTGAAGAAATCACATCATGATAGGTATTAATTTTTTTCTTTTTCACATTTAATTTTACTGAATGCTTTTATGCATCTAGTGATGTACTTTTTGAACCTAATGGTGTATGATATTATTTAAAAATTTTTCAATAGCAAGTACTTCCTATATTCCTAGATAGCTACTTACTTAAAATAGCATTTAGGAAAGGCAGAATTTCAGCTGCAAACTGCAAGTTCAGGTAATTTGTTTTAAATGGATTAGTTTATGTTCTATCAGTGAAAAATAATTGAGGCAATCTATAATACTTTAAAAATTTTAGCACTTAAGAAATTAAAATTTAATCAGCTTTGTTAAAGCATAATTCACATATAATAAAATATCTATTTTAATTGTATATTCCAATGAGTTTTGATGAATGCATGCAGTTTGTAACCACCAGCACAGTCACGATATAGAATATTTGTATAATCTGCTCTCACCATGATTGTGCTTTTTTCTGGAAGTCACTTAGAATTTTTAGTGTATGAACGTGTTACTTATATTTCAAAATTTCCATGAGAGAATGTTGTATTCTGTATACTGCTTTTCAGTTATAGTCGTTACCTTATAATATTGGCTTATATATGGATTGTTTAAGTTTTGTTTTGTTTTTGATGCTACCCATTTAAGTTTTTTTGTTTTTCTTTTTGTTGTGTTTTGTTTTGAGACAAAGTCTCACTCTGTTGCCCAGGCTGGAGTGCAGAGGACAGTCTCGGCTCACTGCAGCTTCTACTTCCTGGGTTCAACCGATTCTCCTGCCTCAGCCTCCTTAGTAGCTGGGACTACAGGTGCCCAGCACCACGCCTGGCTGATTTTTGTATTTTTTAGTAGAGACGGGATTTCACCATATTGGCCAGGCTGGTCTCAAACTCCTGACTTTGTGATCTGCCCGCCTCGGCCTCCCAAATTGCTGGGATTACAGGCGTGAGCCATTGCGCCTGGCCTTAAGTTTATATGTTAGTTTTACTTTTACAGAAAGCCTTAGGGCATCAGAAAATCAAAGAATGTGGAAAAATACAAAACTCACAAAAAACACTGCAATATGTATGTATATATAATATATAATTTATACTGTGCTTGGTGGTAATTATGAAAATATTACTAAATTAACTTTTTTTTTCTAGCCATGATAGCAAAATGTCTTTAGTGTCTGATTTTTTTGTTTGTTTTTGGGGGCATTTAAATTAGAAATGAACTCACATATCTAACATGAATCTTTGTGCTTAAAATTCTAGCCTGGCTCTAGTCTTGCAAGTTTTAAATCTTTTTTATGCAATTATGGAAAAAATATGTTTCTGCTTGAAGCAGTTGTCAAACAAGCTTCTTCATCAACAGTCAGACACAAGGCAGCTGAATGAGGCTGTTTAGTCTAGAGTGAATGCTCATGAGATTACAAGGTCACTGAGGAAATGTAATTATGCAGTTGGTTCCAGAATAGTTTTTTGTAGCAAGGACTTAAATTATAACATTGATTTAAAAATATGTAAAATGAGATATATTCTACAATTAATCTCAGAAAGCAGAAAGTTAAAAAAATGTAAATTACAACAATAAAATGTGTTAATTCACATTTTTACAGGATCCTTAAAAAAGCAGATTCAATTTAGTATTGGAATTTGGTTATTTCTGCTATATCATGGTAGAATTCAGTAGATACTGTGGATCTTATATATAATTGTCTTCATTGGGAAATGTTAGATGTTTCAAAGAAACAGCTAACATTTAAAATGAAACTTAAAATTCTACTGTAATAAAACCAACAATAACAGTACATTATTGAATCTGTTAGATGCTGTTAGATGTTTCTAACATTAGAACTATCTGTTAGATATTTCCCTGGAAAACCCTGGTTTCAAATCCCAATCTTTTCTGGAAACACCTTCACAGATGCACCCAGAAATAATGTTTTACCAGATATCAGGAGATCCCTTAGCCCACTCAAGTTGACACATAAAATTCCAGATGATAATATTGAAAACCCTGGTTTTCCAGAGAAACAGAACCAATAGGACATTTAGACATTCATAACAGGAGGTTTATTTTTGGAATTGGCTCACGTGATTTTAGAGACCGAGAAGTCCCATGATATGCTGTCTGCAACCTGGAGAACCAGGAAAGTTGGTGGTGTAATTCACTCTGAATCCAAAGACTTGAGAACTAAGGGAGCCAATGATGTGACTCTCAGTTTGATGTTGAAGGCCTAAGAATGGAGACTTGTGGCGGGTGGAGGTAAAAGTCATGGAGTATGAAGGCCCAAGAACCTCAAGTTACATTGTCTGAGGACAGGAGTAAATAAATGAATGTCCCAGCTCCAGAAGAGAGAGTGAATTCACCCGTCCTTTGTTTTTTTTTGTTGTTGTTGTGTTCAGGCCCTCAGCTGGATTGGATGACATCCATCCACATTGGTGAGGGTGTATATTTTGTACTAAGACTTATTGATTCAAATCCCAATCTTTTCTGGAAACACCTTCACAGATGCACTCAGAAATAATGTTTTACCAGCTCTCAGGAGATCCCTTAGCCCAGTCAAGTTGACACATAAAATCCCAGATGATAATTAGTACTTTAAAGACAAATAAAGGATACAAGGATGGATAGTAATTGGAGTAGTGTGCCATTTTTGGTAATTGGAATCTTTTGTAAGATGGTATTTTAGCAAATACCTGAATTAGCAAAGAAATGAGTCATTTGATATGCTTGGGAGAGTAAAAAGGAACTGTAAATTCACAGGTGGGGATGTGAATAAGGAAGAGGAAGGAGTTCAGAATGTCTGGAGCAGGAGTAAATATGGGGAGTGGTAGGAGAATAGGTCAGAGAGGTAGCAGGTTTTTATGTAAGCATGCAGGCCAGACCTAGTTGATGATACAGGTCTTTATAGACCATGGTCAAGACTTGGGCTTTTACTTTGAAGGAGATGGGAAGTCATAGGAGAATTTTGAAAAGAAGTTGTGATATATTACTTGGATCTAGAAAGGTCTGCCATAGGAGAATAGATTTTGTAGATGGTGGACAGTGGTGGTAGAGGCAGGAGTGAATGCAAGAAAACTTGCAGTAGTCCTGCTAAGATGGTAGTGGCTTGTCCTAGCATGGTAGTAGTATAGTTTGTAAGAAAGTGGTCAGATTATAGATATAATTTTGATAGCAGAGGCAAAAGAATTTTTGATGGCTTGGTTAAGGGTGGTATGAAAAGGAAAGGATTACTTCCAAGGTTTTTATCTGAGCAAATGGTTGATCCCAGGGTTTTATCTGAACAACAAAGCTGCAGGCAATAGGGGGTTGTGTGTCTGTAGAGATTTTTTAAAATAAAACTGAATAAAAGTCTGTCTTTTTAAATGAACATGTACTGACAATGTTGGTTTTCAAATATTCATTTCTGAAAAAAATCTTTTGTTGGTCCAAGTTCTCAACAATTGCTGTAATTACTTTTGAATTTAATAGTATATGTGTAAGCTATCAATTAACATATCTTTAGTTTTCTTTAATAACATTGTATGTATGCAAAATTTAATTCAGATGAATTTCAGTTTTACAATCATCCCCAGGCCCCACCTTTTCACACCCCAACCCCCCAATAGCCACAAACCTAGCTACATTTAACCTCATTCAAGTGTAAATTTGTATGGTTTTGGAATTTTTCAAGCTCCTTTCTGACAAAATTTCTATTTTTAACTCCCCTTGGTACTACATATTACTGAGTTTAAACCGTAAATTTGAAGTAAACAGTGTTAGCTCTGTTAGATTATAAAGATGAAGAAACAGCTGGGTGTGGTGTAATTCTTATCTGTAATCCCAGCACTTTGGGAGGCCCAGGCAGGTGCATTATGAGGTCAGGAGTTCGAGACCAGCCTGGCCAACATAGTGAAATTCTGGCTCTACTAAAAATACAAAAATTAGCCTGGTGTGGTGGCACACACCTGTAGTCCCAGCTACTTGGGAGGCTGAGGCAGGAGAATTGTTTGAACCTGGGAGGTAGAGGTTGCAGTGAGCTGAGACTACACCACTGCACTATGACAGAGCAAGACTGTCTCAAAAAAAAAAAACAACCAACAAACAGAACTTAGATTCTGAGAACTTTTAATTGTGTTTAAAGTTTTCAATTGTGGGGACGTTTGAAAGTTGCTAGAATCAGTTTTAAACAAATACGGCAACAAACAGTATTGCACTTTCTAGAATTTATTGTGAAATAAAAATTTTATTCTGCCAAACTTATCAGTAAGATATTTCCTAGTTATTTGAATATCTGTTTCTTCAGATAAGAAACTTTTGAAATTAAAATTAACAAAAGGTATTTTTCAATAGACTGTGAGCAGAGATAAATTGATGAATCTGACTATAACATCTATTGAACTTAAGTATGTAAAAACAACCAATTTTAATGCACTCATTGACAAAGCTGCAGAAGTCAAAGCTCAAAACAGAAATTATGTGATACTCCATTTTGTGCTTATAAATTGTGCCATTTAAAAAAATTAATATAATTAACCGGAATTTTAATTTGCTACTTATCTTTCATGATATAAACTTTATGTTTGAATTTTTTATTGGAATAATTATGTGTACAAAGTACTATAAAAGAAAAGCCTCACTGTGTGCTTTTCTGCGTTATTTTTAACTTAATTTCATGATTATTACAGAAAATAATTTTGTTCTTTAGAGACACAGATATGGTTAAAAAAAAAAATGATCTGTTCTGATTGTCTAATATATTGTCTGCAGCTGCCTAATAGAGTCCACTCTGAAGATGGGCTCCTGTATTGTAGGTAGCTTCTGTGTTGACCAAATCATGTTAATTTAGTCATAGAAATTTCTCCATCATATTTGGTTACATTATTTTAAGAAATTTATAGAGACTTAGGAAGATCCACAAACTTAGGTAGTGGTCAAGATAGGTGTAAGGTCGATAGCCTCGCTGGGAGCCGGATGAACAACAACCACCCCTCTCCATGTCTGATACTCAGCGTCTGGCTTCTCCATGTGGGCTCCCCTCACTCACACCCACTTCTGCGTTCTGCTCCCAGACCTATACTCATCACTGAACTATGCATTCTCAGCACTAAACTATGCACCCCCAAAATTTAAAAAATCCCTCCAAGCCTTACCCAATGGCAGCTCGCCCCATATGTCCTTAGCCAGCCCACCTTATGCCTTGTTTCCCCCAATATCCAATCAATTGCCTCTAACCCCTATAAAACCCCACGCCCAAGAGAAGTCAAGCGCAACTTCTCTGGCCCCTCCTTTCCGGACCACAGAACCTCGCCTGGGAGCTTAATAAATTGGCATTTAATTTTCCTAGGCTAGTCTCAGTTTCCTCATTTTAAACTTGGCAATAACCCTTACAATAGGTCCTATATAGAAGGTTAAAAGAGGCATGATTATTGAAACTAGAAAGCTTTGGGAGGGCAAAGTGAACATGGGTAGCAAATCGAGTTTTAGTTTATGAAGGATTTTTGAAGGGAATAATGTTTCTGGAAGGAAAATTACCAATAAGATGGTAAAATGTGGATTAGATGACCAGCCAGGGTTGGCTCATCATTCTCAAATATTTCAAAGTGAGAGAAGATGCTGATTGAGTCTATATAGGTTTGTTTTTTATTTGACTGAGAGCAAGGTGCTATTTCAGGTAATTTTTAATGCAGATGGCTGTTCCTGGATTCTGCATGTCTTAGTGTAAGTTTTTTTTTTTTACTCTGCCCAGCTTCTAAACGTTAGCTTTTTGTTCTACTATTTACCTCTGTATTTCTAAATAACATAATTATACTACAGTTCCTTGGTTTCCAATTTTATAGCTGTCTCCTGACTTCCTAGTATGAGAGATGATTTAGCCCTCTAAAACTTCTTCCTTACCCTTATTTCACTTGCCCTGTTATCTCTTAATGCAATTATATTACATTTTAAAAATTGAGTCAATATGCCTTATATACATAGTGAATATGAAAATCTTGTTTTCAGCTGAGCCATATATTTTACACTGATTGTGTTTCTTAGATTTCCCATAATGGTTTTTATGTCTCTTCACGTTTATCCTTCGGCTTTAATTAGCATCTTGCTCACCTCATCAGACTCTAAAATCTACGCTATCTAGGGCTACAGAATATGAAAACAAAATAGAATCTCACCATTTGTTGCCTCCTGCTTTGTTTTAGCCTCCTTACCCAATGTAGACATTTCTTCCTGCTACTTTCATTAATAGCATAGTCTCCCCTGGCCTTGTGTTTGAAGGCATGCAGTATAGCTGCTTTGCTAATTTGTGATGGATTTAGCATCAGATTTTGTGGAATGGGTACTTTTCAAATATTTTGAAAATATTTTGCCAAGGAGTGGTTAACTGTCTTTAGATTTAGGTGAAATTCAGGGGCGTGGTGGCTCATGCCTTTAATCCCAGCACTTTGGGAGACTGAGGAGGGTGAATCACTTGAGGTCAAGAGTTCAAGACTAGCCTGGCAAATATGGTGAAACCCTGTCTCTACTAAAAATACAAAAAATTTGCTGGGTGTGGTGGCAGGCACCTGTAATCTCAGCTACTCAGGAGGCTGAGGCAGGAGAATTGCTTGAACCTAGGAGGCGGAGGTTGCGGTGAGACTGAGATTGTGCCATTACACTCCAGCCTGGGCAACAGAGCAACACTCCTTCTCAAAAAAAAAAAAAAAAAAAGAAAGAAAGAAAAAGAAATATAGACTTTGGGCCGGGTGCGGTGGCTCATGCCTGTAATCCCAGCACTTTGGGAGGCCAAGGCGGGTGGATCACGAGTTCAGGAGTTCAAAACCAGCCTGGCCAAGATGGTGAAACCCCGTCTCTACTAAAAAATAAAAAACTAGCCGGGCATGGTAGCACATGCCTGTAATCCCAGCTACTTAGGAGGCTGAGGCAGAGAATTGCTTGAACCTGGGAGGCTGAGGTTGCAGTGAGCTGAGATCATACCACTGCACTCCAGCCTGGGTGACAGAGCAAGACTCTGTCTCAAAAAAAAAAAATTCAGTCAACTTTCATATTTTCTGCCTTGAATTTTACCTCAAACATAATTTAAAAAGAATTGAAAGGAGGCAGAAGCAATAGTATTCTTACTATTTACTGCATTCTTTTGTACCCACCTCTGCATACCACAGCAAGAGAGGAAGGAAATTCAGTGCCTTGGGCTTCCTAGTGAGAGACAGAAGGCTTCCCAGTAATAAGACACATTTGGACAGCTCTCATCTCCCAACAACTGAGTCAACAGCAGGAGGGTATTTCGTGGAGCTCTGTGGTAATTTTTCCATGAAGCGGCCCTCTTTCTTAGGAAGGCTTAGTTGTTACCTTTATTCTCTCATTTATTAAAGTTAACATTTATAGCTTGATGGTGGCTGTGTCACTTCCACCTGTTTTATGAATTTGTCTACTGTTCTTGCTTTGAAAGGTGGTTTTATTTGTTACAAATAATTTTTCTATTATCATCTTAACCCTCAACTTTAACCTTTAAAAATGACATACTCAAGAACCATGTTATCAGTGTTTTTTTAGATGGTAGGTTATATACATTTAAAAAAATAGAATAAAATAAAAAGTAAACTAGCCAAGGGCATTGTGTAAATGTAAGCATTGGGCCAGGTGCTATGGCTCACGCCTGTAATCCCAGCATTTTGGGAGGCTAAGGCACAAGGATGTCTTGAGCCCAGGAGTTTAAGACGAGCCTGAGCAACATAACTAGATCTCGTCTTTACAAAAAATGTAAAAATTAGCCAGGGATGGTGTCATGCACCTGTGTTCTCAGCTACTGAGAGGCTGACTGAGATAGGAGGATCACTTGAGCCCAGGAATTGGAGGCTGCAGTGAGCCAAGCTCATGCCACTGTACTCCAGCCTTGGTAACAGAGCAAGACTCTGCCTCTAAAAATTAAACACAGGCCAGATGCAGTTGCTCATGCCTGTAATCCTAGCACTTTGAGAGGTGGGGCGGATGGACTGCCTGAGCTCAGGAGTTCCAGATCAGACTGGGCAACGTGGTAAAACCACATCTTTACTAATATACAAAAAAATTAGCCAAGTGTGGTGACATGTGCCTGGAGTCAGTCCCAGCTAGTCAGGAGGTTGAGGCATGAGAATTGCTTGAACCTGGGAGGTGGAGGTTGCAGTGACCTGAGATCATGCCACTGCACTCCAGCCTGGGCGACAGAGCAAGACTGTGTCTCCAAAAATATAAAACATTAAAAAAAAAATTTCCCCCCCAAAATAAAAATTAAAAACAAATAATAAAACTGTAAGCATTGGCTTGTAAAACTTTTGGTTTAGTTATATGTGTGTGTATATACACACTTGTAGTGGGTTTTCATGTAAAGTATATTGTTAATTATGTTAAGAAAAATTTGACAAATGCTGCTGTAAACACACAGAAGTCACCACTCAAATTGTGTCTAAAGTTTAGGGAACATACTTTTAAGGTCTATGAGAAATTATGTATGAGCAGAGGTTTGCATAGCCTCAGGCAAATGGAGAGGTCCTCTGACTTCTATCTTGTTTAATGACTATCCTGATGAGAATATAATATTTTGTTTTGTCTTTAAAAATACATATTTGAGGGACGGCAAATGGACATGAGTGATTTGCTTTGAAGTGAAGAAAATGTTCTGAAGGTAGGTACGATATTATAATGCTTCATGGAAATTTCAGTTTCTAACCCTCATTTTACCAGGAAAAATAGTCATTCCTATTTATGATCTAGGTCCAGTGAACCCATTTATTAAATAATTTTACATTGTTTTTATGAATAAGCAAAGTGTAGAAAACAATTGTATTAGAACATTTAACAGAGATTTAAATATAATGCAAATGTTTATTCCATATATTCTTGGTTTAGAAGGTGTCTATACCCAAAAGTGGCAATGCCCTTCAAATGCAACTAACCACTGATCAGTGGTCACACATGAACATGGGACACATACAACTTGTATATACTGAATCCATATTTCAAATACATCTCTAATAGATTTGATCTTTTTTTTTTTTTTTTTAAGACGAAGTCTCGCTTTTGTGCTCAGACTGGAGTGCAGTGGTGTGGTCTTGGCTCACCTCAACCTCTGCCTCCTGGGTTCAAGTGATTCTCCTGCCTCAGCCTCCTGAGTAGCTGGGATTACAAGTGTGTGCTACCACACTGAGCTAATGTTTTGTAGTTTTAGTGGAGACGGGGTTTCACCATGTTGGCTAGGCTGGTCTTGAACTCCTGACCGCAAGTGATCTGCCCGCCTCGGGCTCCCAAAGTGCTGGGATTACAGGCATGAGCCACCATGTCCAGCTGAGCTTGTTACTTCTTCGGGTTCCACTTGCATTTCTATCATCAAAATTGAATTTGGATTCTGGCTTTCAAATACATCAGCAGGTTTAAGCTTATCATTATCTCTTACTGTTTTTGCTTGATCAAAGTTTAGTATCTCTGAAAACTTTGATGGCTTGTAATTTGGTTGAAAAAGCGATGGATCACCATCGCTTTTATTTCATAATTGTGAAAGATTCTCACTTTTAGATTTGTGAACACCAGTTATAAGGATCAATCCAATTAACTGTTCATTTTTAAATGATTTTCTCCCTTCCAAATACCTTTATGTGGACACTTGCCAATAGCATTTATACACTGAAAAATGTATCAAGTAAATTATGATTCACAAGCATCATAAAGATAAAAGGATGTTGACACACATACTTTCAGCAAAATGGATGGTCAAGGTTCTTGTCCCAAATTATTGTGGAATGAAATCTATCTTGTTTAATGACTATCCTGATGAGAATATAGTATTTTGTTTTATCCTTAAAAATACGTACTTGAGTGACTGCAAATGGGCATGAGGGATTTGCTTTGAAGTGATGAAAATGTTCTGAAATTGGGTTGTGGTGATGGTTGCATGATGCTGTAAGTTTACTAAAAATCATTGAATTGTGCACAATATATTGGTAACTCATTGATTTTTGAGTTTGGGACTTTTTTTGTTTTGTTGTTTGGCTACACGTTTGGTGAGTGAAGGAAGGGGCAAGAGAAGGCAGAGAAATGGTGCTGTACACAGTTGATAAAGGGTTGGAGGCTGAATGCCACACACCGAGAGAGACAGACACACAGACAGTCTGCTCAGCTGGTCAGCCAGGCAGCATTCTGGGACCTGGACAGTTGGTGGTATGTGAGAGCTGGCAAGAGGTCTAGCTCAGAGCTGGAGAGGACCAGGAACCCTGGAGGCCTCCTGGTCCAGTGTCCTGGTTGGCATCCACAGCAGCATCTGGGCTCAACTCAGATCATTCAGGGTCTTGTGGGCAAATTTGGGAAGCACAAAGGCTGCCTGGTGCACATTTGATTTATAGTATTTCAGTTACATGTGTTCCACCAGCTTCTGTGTCAACTGTTGCATGGACTCCCAGAACTTGGTGCTTGGGTTTTTGCTGCACATCATGAAGCTAATCTGGCCTCTGCAGTAGGTGGGGATGGTACAGTAGGTACAGCCCACCATGGGGAAGAGTGGCTTGCAGAATTGCTGCATCTTTTTGGTGAGGTCCAGGTACAGCCACTGGCAGTCACCTGGGCAGCAGAGAATGCCGTGCTCCTTGAGGGCCACCCTTCTGAGAACTGTCTTCATGAGCTAGTAGTAGGATTCCTTGAAGAGCCTTTTAGCAAGGCCCATGGGGTCTGAGGAGTCACTGATAACATTGAAGGCATCCTAATTCTGTTTCATAAATTCAAACCCGTTACCCATGTGTAAGGTCAGCTTTGCGCAAAAGTAGCCAACAGCTTTGGCTGGCAGGAACTTCTGAGAGACTTGGATGGCATCCTCAGCAGTAGACCACAGACTTCACAGAGCGGTGCTACATCACCTTGCGCAGGATGCCTCTGTCCCCCGTCCTCAATAATCACCACCTTTTGTGGGTTGGGGTGGCTGCAGAGAGGCAGGTTGACTATAATCTCCTGGTAGGAGAACTTGTTCCTCTCTATATACTGGATGATGGCATTCAACACCATCATGTTGTCATAGGTCTTACTGCAGATGACAAGGGTATCCTAGTACTGTGAGCACTGGTGGCGGGGCAGCTGCTCCACTTACAGTGACAAGGCCTGGGTGGGCCACAGACTGCATGTCTTGCAGAATCAGTCCTATAAATGGCAGTGGGGCTAGAGTCTGGTGGGGTCATTAGGGCTGGGCTCCATGACAGGTGATCCACAGCACTGTGGGATCAGTAGAGCCCAAGCCCACCAATAGAGTTAGGGAAGATTAAAAAAAAAGAGTCTGGGAAGATTGATCTAAGATATCATTATCTGAGATTTTACTTACATGATTATTTTTATCACAATTAGTGTCTAGAGGGCTACTTTCTGCATCCTTACACTCTCATTATCCAACTTATATTCACCTAAGAATAAAGAAATGTCTTCGTCTTTTTTTCCTTTCCATTATGGATTGAAAACAGAAAAATCTCGATTTTTTTTTTTTTTTTTTTGTGACGGAGTCTTGCTCTGTCGCTCAGGCTGCAGTGTAGTGGCTCGGTTTCGGCTCACTGCAACCTCCTCCTCCTGGGTTCAAGTGATTCTCCTGCCTCAGCCTCCGGAGTTTCTGGAATTACAAGTGCCCACCACTATGCTTAGCTAATTTTTTTGTATTTTTAGTAGAGACAGGGTTTCACCATGTTGGCCAGGCTGGTTTCAAACTCCTGACCTCAAGTGATTCCCCTGCTTTGGCCTCCCAAAGTGCTGAGATTACAGGCATGGGCCACTGTGCCCAGCCTCATATTCTCTTAAGAACTACTTTCAAGTAGAGATGACTTTATTTTTATTAGGTTTGTAGAAATTGTATTTCTATTTAGAGAGACTAATTTTTTTTTAAGGGAAAATCAATCAGGAGATTGAGTTGTTAGGAAATTATTAGACATGTGTAGCTTGATGACTTTTTTAACCTTTAAAATGTAAAACATGTTGGCTCTTGGGTTAAAGTCCCCTGGTAATTTATTGTTATCGTGTTCTATGATTGTAACCTAAGTTTCTCTTCTTTTTCTTTCTCCTTATTAACTGAGATATAATTCATACTTTTAATTTCTCTAAGTCCTTCTACCATTACTTTTCTAACTAAATTAAACATAGGAAACATTACAGTAAGGAAAACATAAACCTAAGAAACATTAGATTTTATAAAATCTATTGGAGATTGTCATTTTCTCCTATTTTCAGATATAGATATTATGATAATTTAAATTTGGAGGAAAATACATACAATATAATGTATTAAGACATGTTAGCTCTTTCTCTTGAAGTCTTTCCCGGTTATCTTGGAGTCATGTGTATCTGTTAAAATAAATAATTCACTGGGTATTCCCCATTATAAAGGTAACATATGTTTATAGGAAAATTTTGAAAATACATGCAAACAGAGGAAAAATTACTCATGTTTCTACTGTTGAGTTATTGATTTTTATGATATACAAAACCGTAAGCCATAAGTGGTCTCTGTTCTTAGGAAATATATACCCATCACCCCTGTGCTTTTTTTTAGCACTTTATTAAATGTCACCTCTCTTCCTCCTGGTTTGGTGTGGCACTGTCTTAAGTTAGGAAGCCACTGTTACTACTTCCGAAACAAACAGTTCAGCAGATAAAAACTAGATAGTTGATTCTGTTGGAAAATCAAAATATATTTAAACATTGCTTCTAATAGTATTAAATTACTTTAACACAATCAGAATGCCCAAAGTAGTCATTATTCTGACTTGAAGGTAATATTGCCATGGTTGTTTCTCTATATAACTGGTTTTAAATGTAAAAACATAAATCCTAAAGAGTAGGAATGGAAAATGGGGATGGTTTTCATTTGCTACAATTTCCTGTAAGACATGGCTCTAAACAAGACCCATATTTACACAACTCAATATAGTTTTACATACAGTGTTGCATTCAGCACATTTTAAAATTCTTTAACTTCACTTTTCAGTCATTGGTTTAATACTTTTATAGTAAATGTATTTAATAACACTAGGTGAAGCTTGAAATAATTTTTGAATAATTTTACAGTAGAAACACCAGTTAAATCAAACTTTTGGTAATAAATGTCGGAAAAAAAGTAATTATTTTTGCTGCCACTGCAAAATCAATTGTGTAACTGTTCTTTTTAAACTGAGTTTTACATTACTAAATTCTAAACACTCCTGTAACTTGTCAGAAGCAGGTTTTGGTTAATAGATATTTTCAGTGATGTAATGGGAACTTTTGGCAGTGAGTCAGAATATAATGGACTGTGATTAATGTTTTAATAAGTAGTTTTCTATTGCTCATGATGTAAAGGAGAAATGGTTTCCTGCCTGGATTGATAGGAGAATAGCAGGTGTGCATATAGTGTTTTTAAAAAAGAGTTGGGATACTTTCTTAGAATAACATTAACATTTTTATTTGGTTAAAAGTTACTATCACAGGAGATGCATGTTACCACAGAAACCTAAAATTGATTTGGAACAATAAAATTAGGAAATGATTACCAATATATCTAGTTAAATTTTTTATTTTTGGCCTTTTTCTTTCAAGCTTTAACTTGAGGTCTCTGATCTTGGTTCTTACTATAAACTGTAAGGAAATCAGGGATCTGTATAGGATTTAGGACATTTCTGAAATAATAAATTTCTTAAAATTTTCTCTAGGGGAGGGAGAGGGAACAAAAAAAAAAGAAAAAGGAAAAACTGTCTCTAAAAAGTTTTTCTCTTAAGGCCAGGAAGTACAGATTGTTAGTCAAATGGAATAGTGATCAAGTAAGATTTCTTTATTGGAAAGGCCACAAGTTCAACGTATAAACTCAGTAATTCAGAAATTTGAAGTTAAACCCAGGAGATTTTTGTGTCAGTCTTGGAATTTGAGAAAGTTTATAAAGACAAACTAGAAGAAATATTGGTATACCAGACTTGAGGGTTTCATTCACAGTTTGCTTTTATTTTATGTGATTTAATTTTGGCAACTTATATGCAGTAAATATCTGTTATTTTGTTGTAGGTGAAGAGTCCTAGGGTTCAGTAGATATATTCCACTTGGGAACAGTATTTTACTATCATAGATACTTTCTTTCCCATATTTGTGAATAAAATTGAGCATTTGTTCAAATGTACACTTTTCTGAAATACAGTTTATGGTTTTCATTCCTGTCTCAAAGGGATCCTGATTCCCAGTAAAGGACCCAGAATAGTGGTCTCAAACCATGTATCAGAAGCACATAGAGGGTTTACTAAAACAAAGATTGTTGGCCCCTACCTTCAGAGTTTGTGATTTAGTAGGCCAGAGTGGGACCCCAGAATTTCATTTCCAACAAGTTCCTAAGTAATGCTGATACTGATGGTTAAGGACTATACTTTGAGAACCTCTAGTTTAAATGCCTTCTAGACCTTTTCCTATTTTTGTTATTATACATATTTAACAAAAATGCTTATGTTACATTATTGTTTTGCTACCTCTCTTAACCTACTATATCTTGACTGTCTTTACGTTTTATACTTTACATTAATACTTTAAATGATACCTTTTTACCCATTGCATCATTTAAAGTATTTCATAACATTATTATTTAACCAGTCCTCAATTAGACATTTAGTTCACTTTTCATTTGTTGTTTTTATAAATAGAATGTTGCTAAATTTTTATATGATCTTCTAATTATTTCATTAGCAAAAATCCCTGGATTAAAGAATGGACATGGCATGGTACAAGGGCTCACACCTATAATCCCAGTACTTTGAGAGGCCGAGGTGGGCAGATTACTTGAGGCCACGAGTTTGAGACCAGTCTGGGCAACATGGTGAAACCTTGTTTCAACAAAAAAATACAAAAATTAGCCAGATGTGGTGGTGTGCACTTGTAATCCCAGCTACTCTGCAGGCTAAGAACCAGCACTGCACTCCAACCTGGGTGAAGAGTGAGGTATGGTGGTGTGCACCTGTAATCCTAGCAACTCTGGAGGCTGAGAACCCAGGACTGCACTCCAACATGGGTGAAGAGTGAGACTCTGTCTCAAAACAAAACAAGAAAAAAAATAGATGTATTTATAAGGCCCATTTGAGGTCTAAATGACTTAACATCTGGCACTTGAACACCAATGAATATTATGACTGCCACTTTAAAAAAGGCAGAAGAAATTTAAAAAGTAAAACAAAAAGTTTGTTTCAGGAGACAAGTGTTTTCCCTCTAACTGGTTCAAATAGTCTATTTTTTTAGTGATGAAAACTTTTTTGACCTGTAGATGTTTGTAAGTCAAAAACACTTATGGCAGTCATTGTAACTGTAATGAAACTTGTGGAGAGTAATAATAGCCTGTCTTTTGTTTGTTTATTTGCTTTGGTGATATTTGCAATGCACTTTATTGGTATGTCACATACATGTAAAGTTTATAATTCACCACAGAATTTATATTACTAAGTTTCTGCTAGTATTAAAGAGATTTTCACATTCAGTGCCTGTTTTAAAAAATTATATATTGTACTACATGCCTTGAAAATAGCAAAACCATGGTATAGATTAAGGTGAGGAAGCATTTTTTCCCCCTCTATTTAGAACTATAATAAGAAAAAATAAATGGAGACATTGGTTTTTAATTTCAAAAGGAGAAATTAAATATTTATTCATCTACTTTCAGAATGAATAAACAAGAATATATATGTGAAGTCTTTCTTCTGTACTGTAAAACTAGCCACACAAATAACATCACCCTCCCTGACTCTCAGAATACTAAACCCATACTGAGAAAACTAGTCTGAAAGAGAGATCCACAGATGAGGTCACTGAAAGATGTCCAACATTGTGGTGTTGGATAAAGCAAAGCAGGGAATTCATGGGTGGGTGAGGGCAAAAGCTGACAACTTGACAAATTAAAAGTAGGTACTAGATCAAATTCAGTCTGTCCTGTTACATTGCCCATTTCTAGAACGCGTATTTATAACATGAAATTAGCTCACACGTGAATGGTAAATAGTGGAATGATATATGTATAATGTAGATTCTATATTAGAAGTTATTTTGTTTGCATATGATTTTTCCCAGTAAGTAAATGTGTTACATTGTCAATTAATAGCAGCTAAACTCAGATGCAGTTGGCTCTCCTTTCATGGGGTCTGCATCCATAAATTCAACTAACAGCAAATTGAAAATATTTGGGGAGAAAAAGGATAGTTGTGCCTGTATTGAATGTATACAGACTTTTTTCTTGTCATTATTCCTTAAATAATATACTATAACACCTATTTACATAGCATTTACAATACATTGTATTAGGTATTATATATAACCAAGTAAATGCTCTACATTGTATTAGGTATTATAAATAACCAAGTATATGCTCCCTGGTGTCCATGCAGATGAAAAATAAGTAAATAAATAAATAAGTATATGAGAAGATATGCACAGGTTACATGGAAATACAGTGCCATTTTATATAAGGGACTTGAGCATCTGTGGATTTTGGTATCCTCGTGGTGGGGTCCTGGAACCAGTCCCCCCACAGATACTAAGGGATGACTGTATATGGAAACAAAAACACAATGGGATGCATCAAGCCAGAGAGGAATAAAGAGAGTGCTGTACAGGATATCTAGTTACACCATGTTCTTCCTTTTGGCTTAGTTATGCCACGCGTTCTAGCTTTTAAGTGCTTCTTATAGATTCTTCCCAAGTTTTATGCATTTTGCTCATTTTCATAACTTAGCAATCTTATCCCTTCCTTACAATTCTTTCCATTAAGTTACATTCACTTTTTTCTTCCATTTCTCATAAAACCTATACCTATTGTATCATCTATTTATTTGGAACTTAACCCAGCTTGAAAAAACCAACTATGTTAATACTTTTTGGAGGAATAATTAATGTTTTTGTTGAATCCCTGGTTAATTTGTCTGTCATGTTTTTAAGATTCATACTGTAGATTTTGTGTGGACTGCCCCCTATTTCACTTGTAATTTTTAAGTTCACATTTTGGCAGAATATAAGATCTTTTAAGAACAATTATGTTATCACAGACGTGCCAGAGTAATGTTCTAGAACTCTGGATCATAGAGTAGGCTCAGTCAGAAGCACTGTAGCACATAGAATTGCTCAGTGTAAGAGGACATCTTTTGATGGAAATTCAGTCATGATTGTGGGCTTTCATCACAGTACTGTTCATTTGGCCCTACTCTCTGGTTAGAAATCCCTAGTAGTTAAAAGGTCTTCTCCAGTTGTGAGGTAAGCTCATTACCTCAGAAATCACCCTTACTCCATCCACAAAGAGTTGTTAAAAGAGATATGAAAAAAAACAAAGTGCTTTTCCTACTCTCTCACACCACACAGCACAATACTTCTGACACCAGGTGTTGTGGGGTTTTCCCCTCACACCAACCAAAGCAGTTCTCAGTAGACACCAACTAGGTATCCTCTAATTCTGTTCAGTTCTGATACTGTCTACCTGAAGATAGTATCAGATACCACAGGTTGAGGGCTCAGTTCTGTAAGACTGCCCTCCACTTCAGATGCCAGTCACAAGTAGTAGGTTGTTACCTATACTTCTGACCAAACCAGATATAAATCGGGGGGTTCCCACAAACCCGTCAGTTTTGATTAATTTGCTAGGGTGGCTCAAAGAACTCAGGGAAACACTTTACTTATGTTTATCCATCTATTGTAAGGGATATTACAGAGGATATACATAGACAGCTAGATGGAAGAGGTGCATAGGTGAGGAGCACAGAACTTCCATGCCCTCTCTAGCATGCCACCCATCCTCCAGGGACCTCCACATATACAGCTATGAAGAAGCTCATCCAAACTGTCATTTTGGATTTTTATGAAGGCTTGATTATGTAGGCTCAATAGGTTATATTGTTGGCCATTGGTGATTAACTCAACCTTTAGCCTCCTCCCTTCCCCAGAGGTCTGAGGGTGAGGCTAGAAGTTCCAATCTGCTAACTACATGGTTGGTTCTCTTGGTGAACCAACCCCATCCTGAGGCCATATAGGAACCCACTGGAGTTGCTTCCTTCAAACAAAAGATGCTTCTGTTACCCAGGAAATTCCTAGGGGTTTAGGAGCTCTGTGTCAAGAAATGGGGTCAAAGACCAAATATTAGAACAAAAGATTCTCCTTGCAACCCTATCTATAAGTTTTTTAGCTTGTGCCAGGGACTGTGGCCAAAGTCCAATATGTATAGTTTTTATTATTTCAAAGTTAATTTATATGTCAAAAGGAGAACTATATCTTCTGACTTGATGTGAGCCTTTCTGAGAAACATCTCTTTTGTCAGAGGTCATCCTTTGGGACCTATGGCTTATTTGGCCCTGTAAAAGGCACTCAGTCTAGGATACTGATTTGGGCTTAGACACAAAGGGCAGGTATCCAGAGTCTAGGAAGCTCTACCCAATCTGGTTAATTTTAGTGTGCTACTACCAAAGACTTAAAGCTATTTTTAAAAACTTTATTAAAGTGTAATTTACATCCCACAGAGGTAACCCATTTTAAATATGTGATTCAGTGATTTTTAGTAAATATACCAAGTTGAACAACCATCACTACAGTCAGGGCCAACTTCATGTACGTGTAACCAGTGCAGTCTCACAGGAGCCCATGTCCAGAAGGGTGCCCTGAATTCACAAGGGGGCCCTGTACTTAGAGTTTAATACTCTGTGATTGTCATCTTGAATTCTTAATAATTTTATGTTTAATTTTTTTTCATAAGTAGAGTCTGATAGGACAATTGAATATGCTCTAGGGACTTGGAACCACGTGTTCTCTCCTCCTTGAAACATGTTCTCGGCCACCTGTTTTCTGTTTCTGCCCGTTGCTGCCGCCTCTACCCACAGTGGGGCTATGGACACAAGGAAGGTCAGGACTGGATGTATGTGCCTTGTGTGCCTCAGAGGGTCTGCATTTACTCAGTGAGTATCTCATGACTCAGGGAATATAGCATTAAATAGGTACCATGACAGGTTAAGAGAGAAACCCTAAAAGAAAAAAAAAACATTTTCCTGCTTTTTAAACAAAGTGCCTACATTTTCATTTTGTACTGAGCCTGACTACAACCCAATTTTAGAACCTTCCACAACCCCACAAAGATCCATCACATCAGTTTATGGTTAACCCCCTTTTCCCATCTCCAGACTTGGGTAACCACTCAGCTTTTTTTGTCTCCATAGACTTGCCTATTCTAGACATATGATATAAATAGAATCATAAGTATGTGGTTTTTCTGTCTGGTTTCTTTCATGTTTCTGAGGTTCATATTGTAGCATTTGTCCATGTTTCATTTCTTTTTATTGCTGAATAATACTCTGTTGTATGGATATACTACACGTTATCTACTTGCTTATCCATTCATTAGTTGATGGACTTTTGGATTATTGCCACTTTTTGGACACTATTAATAATGCTGCCATGAATATTCACACTGTTTACATGTACATTTTCATATATCTTGGATATATTATTAGGAATGAATGCTGGATCATGTAACAAATTTATATTTAACTTTTTCAGAAACTGCAAAACTGTTTTACATAGTGGCTATACATTTTGCATTCCTACCGTCATGAGGGTTTCCATTTTTCCACATCCTCAGCAATGTTTATTATTGTCATTTTGATTATAACCATTGTTGTGAGTAAAAATTGGTATCTCATTGTGGATTTAATTTGTATTTCCCTTATGGTTAATGATGTTGAGCTTCTTTTTTATGTGTTTATTACCCATCCATATAGCTTCTTTGGTGTAATGTCTGTTCAGATCTTTTGCTCATTTTGAAAATTTGGGCCATTTGTCTTAAGTTACAAGAGTTCTTTTTTGATGATGTGACTTTTTAAAATAAAAAATTAATGGTCAGTTAAAATAAACGTCATTTTACAAGGTACTTACCATATATATATATATATATATATATATATATATAATTCTTTATGTGTTCTGGATATCAGCACTTTATTAAATATAATTTGTAAATATGTTTTCCTAGAAGTGTGGCTTGTTATTTTTCAATGATGTCTTTTGAAGCATAAACACGTTGAATTTTGATGAAGTTCAGCTTACGTTTTTCTTTTGGATCATCCTTTTGGTATTGTATCTAAGACACTTTTGCCTAACCAAAGGCCATGAAGATTTCCTCTTATGTTTTCCTCTAAAAGTTTTATAATTTTACCTCTTACATTTTGGGGCTCCGATTCATGTTAAATTAATTTTTGTATGTGGTGTGGGGTAAAGGTTTAAGTTCATTTTTTTTGCACAGAGATACCCAGTGGTCCCAGTACCATTTGTTGAAAAGAATATTCTTTCCCTACTCAACTCCCTTTACATGTGTTTTGCATATTATTCTCAGTTGTTCCTAGTATAAGCAAAGCTATGTGATTATCGAGTCCTGAATCTTTTCTTGACCTGATTGCCTTTTCCGGAATTACATATTTAGGTTTAAGCCTATCTGTAATAGTAATAAGGAACATTAGACAGAGGTATTGTTAGCTCTGAGGAATTCTAATTTTAAATAAAGAAAATTATGAGAAACATTTTATATATTTCCTGTCAATTTATAATTAAATTTTGAAATAAGTATTTATTATTACTGTTTTATATCTACAACGGTCTCTGATTCCCAAGCCATGAAACATTCTGACAGGAACCACCCTCTTCGAACCTAAAATAAACAAACACCTAACCTTCAAATGCCGGAAAGGTCTTAATTTTGTTTTACTCTTTAAACTTAAATTGTTTGCATTCAGAGGTCAGAAAAATATAACATGCTTTGGTAAAGTAAAACTGACTTCCTTAATTACTTTTCCAGGTCAAAAAGTAGAGGTCATTGAGGCAGTGTTTGGTTTTAGCTGTGTTACAAACACTGTCATCAGTCAATTCCAAGTATTTGCTTAAGAGGACATCCTCTTCAAGGACTTTATTACTAAAGATTCTTCTTCCTTATTATTATTTTTTGAGTCTGTTTCCTTTCTCTAGATAAACTTTTCTAAGTCTTGGGGAGCATCTCTTGTTCATTTTTTGTTTCTCCATCTCACTGTATTCTACCCCACCCCATCATACCTCATCCCCACAGTGCCTTGATGGCACAGATGATTCTGAAGTGACTTGTTAAAACTGAAGGAGAATTTAAGAGATATAATGGAGAGAGGTACGATATTGCCAAGTGCCAGGGTTCTCCCTTCCTTCTGAAGTATATTATGTATAATTGTGCTGGGTGCAAGAATTATGAAGACCAATTAACCATAGTTCCTCTTTCAAAAGCCTACAGCCTGAAAAGGGAGATTGTCATGTAAACGACATAATATGAGAGGGTCAAGGAACATTTCATAGAAATATGGACATTCAACTTCATTTTAAAGGATAAATCGGAGTCTTGTAGTCGCATGAACAGACTCCTCTTTCAGAAGAGAAGGATTGGAAAGATTTGAACAGAACAGTGTGCTTTGAGGGAAATATAAGTAGT